>CM037073.1:99662140-100924193 GCA_020882685.1 Aphelinus atriplicis
CGACCACTGTCCGATAGTTATCGCGTGCCAAAAATAGCGTAGCATGTATGTACGTAGTGCACATACACACACACACACACGCGCGCGCGCGCGCACACACGTATATACGCATACACCGACATTTTTGGAATTCGACGTTTTTCGACTCGTAGATTACGAAAACTGGGTTAGCGACGCTCGACTGTCATTTGATTCAGGAAAATGTTTCATTCATACCACTTATATATGAAAAATAAAAATCCAATCGCTGAGTCTGTAATATCGACGAGGTATCTAAATCCGAGGTACCATGCCCTGAACGATAGTCACTCATCTATATTCGTCGCTTATAATTGCATTTCGCACAATAAAATTGATTATCACGTATTGAAAGTTGAGAAATCCAACCAAAGACTTGGAAGGATGTCATATACTGTATAGCTCGAGATTTTCCGTAGTGTTGTACAGAAAATTACCGGCGTGTATTCAGTTGGGAACTGCATTGTAAGTTGTTGGCAAAATCATAGGACTGAAGTGTAATCTCCGTCTGACAGTGCTTTTTCAAAGATTCCCAGAAGCAGTGCGTAAATGTCGGCACTTAACACCTCGCTCCGGTTCGTCACGAGTCCATCCATCAATGGTAATTTACGTATGCCTAGCAGATATTGGTCAATACACGTATGGTATTTTCAACGATCGGCGAGCTTGTGCGTTGAGATTAGCATTTCCAATAAAATGAATATTATGAGCTAATCGAAAGACACTCTTCCATGCATAATTGCACTCGAAGTACGTGTAATGTACTGTATATTGCGTTTACCTCTACGCACGACCACAAAGATATAATTCCTATTATTTACAACGCAGTGCCTTGAATAATTGAAAAGTGCATTCGTTAACATTTTCTAGAAATCTATTTTTTTTTGTTATTCTTCGACTTGTTATTGCGACTCGTGACTAATTCAAGCATAATAACAATCCCCCTCCCGCCCGGCGCACTTGTCATTGTTATTATTCTCGAAATACTTATATCAGTTATGATAATATTGTCCAAGCTCGTACGAGACTTGAATTCCAATACAAGCCGGGACTCGCGTTTGACGAATTCGAAATTGCACATCGCGCCGAACGATCCTCGAAGGCTCACGAAAATTCATAAGTTCGGCTCGAGCGACGGGAAGTATACGAAAGTTACAATTAGCCGGAAGACAGGGCAGGCACACGATGGGGCTCGTGTCTTGTCGACCAAAATAAACAAGAGAGGCAACGCAGAGCAGGAAGATGAATTGGCCTCAATGCCAGGAGAAAGATGAAAACAAGAGGCTGCGCGGAGAGCCACAGAATTTTGACCCTCGTACACGCTCGCGCGTTAAAAAAGATCTAGCCTTCGCTGTCAATCGCGCCCGGCCGAGGAGGGGGAGGGGAATGACACGACGTATCGCGCGGAGCCCGATTCGAGGAGCCCGATACGCTACTCGACAAAAGTGAGGAGCTTTGAATAATGACGACGCCGCGCGCGCCCGCTGATTACAGCGCGACAGTCGCGGCCGCGAGCGTTCCGGCGCGCCGGGAGAAAAGTGGACGGGAGAGGCGGGGAATGCGCGTGGCATATCGGCAACGAACAAAACGAAGCAGCGTCGTCGTCGTCGTTGTCGTCGTCGGTGGGGAAAAGCCGATTCAGAAATAGCGCGAATTCCGCGAAGAGATCGGAGGCGAGCGCTCGGGGCATTATAACGATCGCCACCGGCCGAAAGACAAAGATGTACGACGTTGGTACGAGGAGCGGGAGGGAGGGGAACGCAAATTAAAATAGCGAACCAAGGGCAGTTGGCTTCGATAGGAAGAATCAAAGTATTCATACAATGCGTGTTTATCCCGAGTGTTTCGAGACACGCGCGCGAGACGAGTACGTCCAGCTGATCGCGCGTCCCACCGTTCCCGGCTGTTACTACTGGTCGGCCGCGAGCCACGGCATAGACAGAGAGCAGGGCGATGACTCGCGGGCTATTATTGACGGAGCCCATGGCCGGGAGAGACGGAGGATCGTTCTCGAGCCTCCCCCCTCCCCCCCACACACATCCACATCGATACACACGTGCGCGAGTGATCGCGAGCTCGGTTTGTATACACACACGCTCACTTTCTATGCGCGCGATATTCCTCGCTCGCTCGAACATTCACGAGTTCGCTCGTACACACGCGATAAGAATGAAAAAAGAAAAAAGTGATGGCAGACACGTATGCTCACATTGAATTGTCGAGGCTCGCGGCGCGTTGGAGACCCGCCGAGTATGCACGCGCGGGACACGGCGACGGGCGGCCCGCGCGACATTTCACAAGTGAACGTTCAAAAATTTGAGGTATTCCCTGGTATTTCGTATTGGTATCCGAGGATCTTCTCACAATCCTTCAAATTTTGACGGTGTTCCCGTCATTTTTTTATACTTCATCGTACTGAAGTTGATGTTGGAATGGACAAAAACAGCGGTTTCATTGTTGTACGTTGAGTAGATTACTCACGTGCGCTAGAGTTTTGAATATCGCTATCACATAAGTTTTCTAAGAAGTGTCGCATGTAAACATGTAGGGAGTATGGGAAGGAAGCTGGCAGGCTCGGTCCTGTTGGTCTGGCTTCGATTAGTCAGTCATTGATCGGCATTCATACTGAGTGGACGAGCTCTAATAAAGCACATTTCAATCTTTAAGCAACTTGCCTTTTTCATTAATTAACCTGCTTCTACATATTATCAACTAACTTTAATAGTTGATGTCATTCAACGATATCATCTCGTCAGCATGAATTTATTGTGTTTTGACGTAGCTTCTGTCCTAATCTGAGAAATATCTCTTGGTTGAAAACTCCTCTCTCCTTAAAAACTCTGTGGTACTCCTCTGGGAGTACTGAAGTGATAAGCCCCTCATTCGTATCCGATAGTATTCCATATTGTATTCCATGGTATTGCAGGACAGTTGTTTCAACAACAGACGATTTAAAATATTGATTTAGAAAACATTTTGAAACGTTGTGTATGTATTTTCGCGCCACGTGCAAGAATCCGCGGCTGATTTGCACGCACGCCAATTGCCAAGTGGACGTTCAACACGCTGATTCCGAGCATGTTCCGGGACTGTTGACAAATACATCATTCTCACTCGTTAGAGTTTTGTTCAAATTCATAAACGAAATAAATTTTCACAGACATTACATACATATGAGTATTTCACGGTATGCCACGGTTATACCATGGTATTTCCCGCAGTATTTTTCCAACTCGCGGTTCGATTTATCATGGTCGCGCGAGCGCGTTTTGGAATGTCGCAACGCGCTCAAGAATCCAGCTGATGATCGCGCAGGCACGCCAGCGCGGGCGGACAGCGGAACAAGCTCGTTCCGAGCGGGTTCCGGGCGAGCGCCCGGACAAACATCTCCTTCCTCCCCACCCCCCTCCCCGCGGCTCACACAAAAGTTTCCTCAAAATTACAAGAGTACAAAAATAATCACACGCGGCACATTTATATCCCATGGTACTCCTCGACGTTGCGGAAGAACGAACGATTCTTAAAGTGTACGTTATCGCGACTCCTGTTGCCCTCTCCTCATTACGCGCGAAGATGCACGAAGAGGCGACCGCGGCACGCACGAATATACATACACACGCGCGTGCGCCGCGCCACCGCGATTATCTATGCACACAAAACAGCGGCGTACACACATCAGCGGCAGCAGACGACGGCCGTACTCCGAATCGAGAGCTGCAGCGTGGTGTTGAGCGAGCGAGCGAGCGCGCGCGCACCAGCTCCTCCTCCGCCGAATAAGAGAGAGACAGAGAGAGACGCGGCGTGCGCCGCTCGCGGCCGGAGATCGGATCTCAATTTCCGCGGCTCTCCTTTTGCCGGCGCGCAGTGCCTGCCCGAGAACCCGAGCGCTCGGCCGTGCGGCGGCTTTTTACGCGCGCGACCAGCTCCCCCGTACGTATTTATACACTTCAGTAATAAACAGTGCGCGGCTCGTGTGAACTGTGACCCCGGAGTGTGTGCGCGTATATACACACGCGCGTCATCAGCTGTGCACGGCCACGTGTCCGGCCGCACATTGGCCGGCTCTCTCTCTCGCTCAATCATCCTCGATTATCAGCTGTTCCATTCACTCGCCGCCACGGCGGCGGCGGCGACGGCGGCGGCGCGAGCATGAGCTCATGAATGGGACGTGTCTCGAGGGATAATCGAGCCGGTCGTCCGGTTTGAGCCCGAGCTCAGCCACACTGAGCCCCGACCCCCTCGCGAGCGTGGATACACACACGATCGGCGAGGGATGCGCGAACCCGCAGGACCGACCATTCGTAACACGCCGGTAGGTATATTGTGTACACACACCCGCGCGCCGGCCCTTCCATTTTTCATCTTTTCTTTTCTCTATTCGGTTGTATTCCGCTCGCGCCAGATCGGATCGCGTGATTCACGCGCTGAGCCATTGTAACGAGCGCAATTTCGGTTCGCGCGCGCGCGCGTGTATGTGTACGTACGGCGCGGGAGTGCATCAAAGACGCGCAGCTCGCGTCACGTAAGTCGCGCGGCTGTTTGCATGTGCGCCCGCGCGGGTGACTGAGTTATGAGCTTCGCGCGTGTCTGTGTGTGTGTTTGTGTGTTTGTGTGTGCGACCGTGCGCGCGCGCGCGTCAGTGTATGGTGCGATGGAGGAGGCGATAAGAAAAATGCGTTGCGTGGATTCACTATTTGTACGTGTGCCGATATACGCGGCACGTAACGAGCGCGGTGCCGATGTTTCCAAGTCAAAGACCAACTTGCCGATTCCTTCCTCGATCCCTTTTGCAGGATTTTCAATCGCGCGGTATATCCGAGGTGTTTTGATTGTTGGCCGCGTCCAGGGAGAGTTTCAGGGGCGCGAAACTCAGAGTCTTTGTTGAAACACGCGAGCAACGAACCGACATATGGGTGAATATATAAATAAAATGACTGTTGCGTTTTTCGGTTATTTGTGGTTGCTCATGCGTTGCTCTCATGTTTAGACCGTGATATGATGATCTTTATAGAAAAATTATACGGAAAATGCATATGTATATTCACGGTGTATGCAATTGCAATACGAGCACTCTCAAATTTTAAATAATCGAAAGCTACTATTTTATAGTGAATGATCACTGTTACATAGAGTAATTTTCCCTTGATATTAACAACGAATAATTCGACACGTGATTGATTAGTTTTACTATCCAAAACATTTTATGTGTCGCTCATTTTTCGATTCATTACCACGAATTACCATTTTTTTTTACGTGTACCATCGCTCATTGATCATTTGGCACTCGCGATGTCAACTGAGCGACGGTCACGATTTTCATGGAAAACATATACATCTGGAAGCCCGCTTTCGTCTAGCTCACCGCTCGTCGCTGGAGTTTAAGCCATAAACGGAGTCTTTTCCAATTGTAAAATTCGCCTCGTGTAGGCCCACTAAAGTAACAGGGAGGGGGGGCAGAGAAGGAAAGCAGCTGTGGAGTTCTCTCGATTGGATCATAGAAAAATTAATCACGCGCGCGACGCTCAGCGGCAATTAGAGACGTTAATAAAGCCCGACTCGAATCGGACGTGAGGGGCACAAGAGCCACAGACACACACACATACACACTCGGAGAGAAAATTAAGCGAGCGGATCTGTGGCCAGAGCCGGAGGAGGAGAGGTGCACGTAGGCGTGCGCGCCCGTTACGAGGCGAAGAAAGACGCGCCGGAAGAATTATACGCGTCGCGAGTCGAGTATGTATAGTGTGCACATCTCGGTGTGCGAGACAGGAGGAGCCGCGGGCGCGAACTACTCTCGAGCCGCCGGCCGACTCTTTGCTTCTTCTTTCTCCCCCCCTTTTTTCGACCCACCCGTTCTATTTTTCTTTCCGGTCAATTCGGAAGTCGCGCGCCGCGGCGCGACGGGGCCGAGAATAACGGCTCAACCTTCGGCTTTATTTTCGATGCTGCCCCGTCTTCTTTGGTAAATACGCGCGATGATCCGCGGATTTATCGGGAGAAAGAGCGAGAGCATCGCACTCGCCACAAGGGGCCAACGTTTTTCTTGGCTCCCCGAGAGCTGCTGCGTTGGACTGTCTCTGCGTTGGTATGGCCAATAGCCGCGAGTTCGTCGAGAGCCACGCGTTCTCGTCTCTAAGGCTCTCTCTCTCTCTCTCTCTTTCTCTCTCGATATGGTTCCCGAAATAATGTCGGCCAGGAGGGGAGGAGAATTCTGAATCACGTGGAAACGAAATATTCATTTTTCTAGGTTAAGCACACCGAGATAATGTAACCGGAAGCGCGTGATGCAACGAGGAAAAAGTAAATTGATTAACAGCCTGCCTTTTGCCCTATTTCTGTGTGCCCACGAAGGTTAGCCGCGCGCGTCTTGCTGAGTCATACAGTTTCTTTCATTCCCCCAGCCAAACTCACCATCTCATTGATATCGTCGGAATTTTTATCATTTCGAGACGCGATATCGACGGGTTTGGTACGCTAGATGTAACCTTGAATCGGACGTTTTTACACCGAGCCAATCGACGGATAGAATCGCGTATACGAGGTGCAAGATTTTTCTCCAGGTTCGAACAACACGTCTCTCGAGAATATCATCCCCGGGAGGGAAAATTGTCTGTGGAAATAACTTTGAACGAGGTAGAAGTTGTCGTATCGTGTCGAACAGTTAAAGACGGGTCGATAATATCGCTGGCTCAATAAGCTTCGGCTTTGTCGGCCGATAGAATGATTTGGAATCAGCCACGTATATCAATTTTTGTGCACCGGAAAATACAAGGAAGAACTCGACTTTCTCCGACCGAACGTCGGAGTCACGAGCGATGGCACACAGCGACGGCATAATTCGAAGCAGTTAGGGGACACTGGTGCACGCATCATCATGTAGCGCACGTAGTTTTGCACGGACTGGCACCGTTGCGAGTTTTTTCTCTTCTCTCTCTCTCTCTATTCCTTTGGTTTTACGAGAATCGGTCGGTACGATCGATACGATGTCTTCCGCGGTGGTGAAATATTGCGGGATTCGAAAAAGACTTGGCATTCACGGCTTTGAATGACACTCGAACAAATTAAGAGCGAGTCATACGAAAAATTCCACGTGGGTTGCGTAACTCACGATCGACGAATAATTTTGCTGAAACGAAAAATGTTTATCGTCGAATGTGCACTGATCGAATTCTATCGCGGCCTCAACTGAAATTTCTCAACCATTGAATATCCTGTGCAGTGAAAATTCGCAGTATGAAAATGAAGTATCTGAATTTTCAAGTGGATCGTGGTAAAATTTCCGATGCAATATAACAATGGAATGAAATTTCAATTGCATCAAATTTTATAATTTTACTTTTCACGAAAACTCACTATAAATCAATCTGATGGGGACTCACTGTGGATTCACAGTGAGGATGTGTATTCGGAAATCTCATGGAATTCAAGAGAGTATAATCCCCTGGTATATTAGAGTAAAAATCTCACTGTGATCCACTCAAATTTCGCGATGAATTTTCAATTGCCGATCCGTGAATACAACTTGTATCGCGCTGTATCGAAGTTAAATAAAATCGACGAATCTCTGAATCACGAACCAACCGTGAATTTCATCATTGAACAAATTATAATCACCGAATCCTGCCGTAGCGACAAACCGGCATATCTTTGTAAGCGGACAATTGAACGCGGAACAGAACAACAAAAGCACGGAAATGCATCAACTGACTCGGCCATTCGTTCAGGAGGGAGGAGGGAGGGTCGGGAAATCGGTATTTTTCCTCGTAAATTTCCCGACGGTTGGCCAAAGCGAAATTCGGGAATGTTGCTCGAGAGTCTTCGCGCTCCATGTAAACATTCGATTCTGCCCGTTTACGCGCGCGAGCCGTACACCTATACACCGACTAACCTTGGCAGGTTTAATTTCGGTACAAATCATTTTTGATAGAGGCTCGGGACGTTTTAAGAGAGCTCAAACAATAACAATCGGGCTGGCATTGCGCGTGTCGTAACGGATTGTCTCGGATATATATCGCTGATTGCGCGCTCGCGGGGAACGATACGGACAGCGCACGTATGCAGCGATAAGATCCAGCGGTTCGATAAGCCTCTCCCATGCTTTTGGTCCCTACGTCGATCTTTTTTCTCCGCGTCGATACCCTCGCAGGGGGTGGGAAAAAAATCGATCGGGTTCGAGAACTATCGCTCAGCACAACGAAAGCACTCGTTCTAGTTCATCCTTGAATCTATAATCCACTCTGACTGACCCTCAATGTGTATATTGGAGGAGATCGCGAATTTAGATACCTCGTCAGTGTATATCGCCGACTGTTGATTTGCATTCTCGTTCGATTAAAATTTCTCGATTACATGTTATTAATCGGCGCGATCTTTTTTTTTCTCCTCCTCCTCCTCCTCCTCCTCCTCGTCTTCTGGCACCTCCGTGACGTGGCCGAGTGCTGATTACTTAATTGCCTCGAGGAAATTTTAATGCGGCGTTGAATAATATGATCACACACACCTTTGTGCAATTAGTCAATTTCAAATTACTGTTTTTAATGTTTTTAATACTTCGGCGCCTGTTGTTATCGTCGGCTTTTTTTTTCATCTCGCCCACGAGCAGTTGCATAAACAAGGAAATACACGATGTGCGAAAAGCACAGATAGCTTGGCTCTATATATGTATTTTCGATTCGAAATGGGGGGGGGGGAAGCTCCGATCGCGATTGGAAACGAAAAATCGCTCCCAATCAGACGCGGAAATCGTCTAGATACTGATAATGACACTCGGGTAAAAATGGAACGTTGGTCGAGGAAGAAAAATCTAAAGCTCGTCTGAGATTAAGAAAGTAGTATTGATTGTATGGATCGAGAAAAGATTCTTACTGTAGGTTGCCAAATAGTTTTTTCTCCCCGAACCAAAATTCTATTTTCGTACGAGTGGATAAGAATCCGCCACGAACCTTTGAATTATCACACGAAGATTTTAAGAAATCCACCGATCCGTAAGAAAACATCATCGATCCTCTCTAAAATCATCGTTCACTCGCTATAAATACCTCGACGTTGCGGTTTCGTTTTTTGAAATCTCCACCGTTTAAGATTTATCTGGGCTAATTACATTCGAAACACAATCGCAACAGTGTGTGCTCCTCAGTGAAAAATCCCCCCAAAAAAACACAGGCGTCGTCGTCTTTTGGCTCGCGATGCTACAAACGCGTGCGCGTATGTCTTCCGAGTCGTGACCGATAAAACACGAGTCATCGGTAAATTACTCCGAATCGCGGAACTATACGGAGTATCGATGACGGGTGAGTCAGATGGGGATCGAGGAAGAGTCAGCTGCACTCAATCGCTCGTCCCGACATTCGCAAGAGTATGTATATATGTGTTTGCACAGCTCCTCATTTATCGCCAATTTGCACCGTCTTGTAAACACACACACAGGCGCGAGAACACGCACGAGATCACACACCATAGCTCGTCGCGTGCGTCTCCGGCAATTAAGACAAATGGATCAATTCATTACGTAATCTACTTGATAACTCAAGCGCCACTTTTACCTTTTTTTATTTTTCTCCTTCGTCCGATTCGGCTCGCGTTGTTTGTTATTATAATGAAAAATTCCCTGGATTGAAATCAAGTGGGCGCGTATCGTCACGAAATCGCTTGATCCAAATAATAGTTTTGATTTCGTATCAAAACTATTATTTTGACAGATCCAACGTTTGAATTGAGTGTTACACTGCATTGTCTACCAATCGACTACTTACTCCACTAATTCATCAAAATATTAAATTCAAACGAAATGAACCACGTACATTTATTAAAAAATTCTATTTCTTATATTTTTATTTTAAACGTAGTTCATATTTAATTACTAATATAAAGCTGACGCTAATATGATCACACCGATTATAATACAGAATTATTTTTAATTATTAACTTAAGTATACTCACCTTAAAATATATACGTCATCTATATAGTGATTTTCTAATTAAATCAATGATACCAACAACAATTTTGCTCTTTCTCTTCAAATCAATTAATATTAATCACATACAGCTCTGGTTAAATGAATATTGTTGCATTAATTTAATAACAAGTCTTGTTTCAAAATCTTGACTGAGTCGTGATTAAAAAAATAGTGAGACACTTCTTGACCAAGTTAGTCATTAACGATCAATTTAAAATTGTTGCTTTCTAGAGACGCTAATAAAAACAGCTTTATGAATCATTTTGTTTCAATATTATCGTATAATTAGAATGTTTCTATGATAAGCACGGAATGAAATGATAACTTCTCTGCTATGCACTTTGCATCAGGATGAATACATCAACTTTGGGCATAGGATAATGTCAAAACAGTTGCCCTTTTCGAGCCAAAAATTAAAATTGTCACTTGGAGGTCATTATATTCGAGGGACATTTCTATGTAACTTTAATGTCCAATTTCGTATCATAACACCCATTTCAAATCGGGGAACATTAATTTTCATCATGGCCGCGCGGATTTTCCCCGATGAAACAGACGGTCGAAGCTGACGACTATTAGTCTGAGAAAAACGTACTCTACCCTCGATCGGAATGATCCGGCTGTCGTACAAATCCGTCTGCAGTCCGTGGATTCCCACTACTCCCGGTCATATTGATAGCATCACTAGCAGAGGAAAGTCCATTCACCGGGACCCGAATTCCACCAGTAATGATATTATATGATTGATGTCTAAATAGCGAAAAAATACCACGATGATCACTAAAAATGTTAAAATTGTCGCAAAAGTTATCATATTTTCATTCAAGCAAATTATTTGGGTATTTTTGGTGTAATGTACTCCCTCGATAGGAAAAATTTGAAAATTACTATTTCATAGTAAATATTTACTATTCTTCAGTAAAAATTGCATGAACGATGAACACTCCATATTTACTTCATTAAAACAGCAAATTTTTCTTCTTAAGTACAACTGCGAATAATTCGATACGCGCGCAGTATATTAATACTTCATTCGCAGTCAGGACGACCAAAGTATATATTCTCGGTGTATCGCGAGTATGGCTCGGCAACGGGAGTACAATTAGCCCGCGGTAAAAATGCCCGACGGAAATAATAAATGTAAATGCAAATACCCGTGAGAATCATGCGACGACATGGGAGGTTTCGCAGGTTTGAGCGCGTCATGCCATCATGGAGTCGTCCGGATCGAGTGACAAGGACGACAAGCCGGTAACGAAGAGCCCCGACGTCGTCGTGGTGGTGGAGCCGCCCTTGGTCGTGACGACGTCGCCGTCGCCGACGCCTCCCCCTAAGCCCAGGGGCCTGGTGTCTAACGGATGCGGCCACGGGTCCAAGGCCCAGCTGCACCATCCCAATGGGCAGAGCAGCCAGCGGGCTCACAGCCCGGGCCTCGGCCTGCCCAGGCCGTCCCAACCCCAACCCCCCAAGCCCAACTGCCTCATGAGGAAGATGAGCGTCATGGTGGAGGAGGACAGCTCCGATGATCTCGACAACAACTGCCCGAACAGGTATGAACATCAACTCTTATTTTCTCCGCCAATAAAGTTTTGTAGGCTTCTTGTATACGGTCCAAGGCATGAACAAGTATTTTGCGGTTCGGTTTGGATTGCAAACCACTTGGGGTGTCCTCTGGAAATGAACAGTAAACTTTGTTGTATATATTTCCTACCAATTAAGACGTTGAAATATTATTATGAGGTATTATACATTAGTAAAACAAAATCATAAAAAGACAAATTTAATCATTCTATAAACGTATTCTGCAAAGTCAGCGTGAAAGGGCCAAAATATCCCATTCGAAAATTTCTGTATGGAACTACGCGGCTCATTTGACTTTCGGGTTTATCTCTATCCCGATGATTCACATTGGGATAAGGACGTTTGTCTCGCGATTTCCCGTGAAACGTACATCGCCAAACTGATATCGGTATTTATAAATCAAAGTACATACTGTAAATGCTAACGTTTGAACAAACAGTAAAAAAATTATGTATTCATTCCATAATTGCCAGGTAAACTCACAAAAATACTGCTACCTTTTATCCTTGGTTGTATAAGTGTTATATTCGTAATGATATATCTATACGGAAGTGGAAATGAGTTATAGTATTAGCAAAAATGCATTATTATCATCGGCGTACTAGACGATAAGCATAAATTATACTTTAGACCTGGAAACTTCAATTCGTTTCGCTAAACCGTTTGGTACATGGTTTCTCCGATGCATTTAGATAGAGCACGACCACATGTTGAATTCAAACGAGCCATTAATCTTCCACGTTTTGGCGTCAAGTTCAAACGCTGCGAAAAAAAGTGTCAACCATTCGAGATTTATGCGCAGCTTAAAAGTCGAGCGCTCATCAGAGTTGCTAATAAAATTCACAATTTATATAGCTGCGCTTCTTTAATGTGATATGCAAACATCAATTCACTGATACAATGACACGCTTGCACATAAAAAAGAAATGAAATCTTGATTCAAAAAGAGGCCATCGGTTTAACAAGCGATAGTGAGAAGATTATAGCTCTAGGATAAAGACTCCAAATAACTCAAATAAAGGGAGCTATCCTCTAGGATATAGCTCTAGCTCAAGATTATTTGTGTATAAGTCTGCAGTTCTCAATAAGAACTCCACGGTATTACCTGCTGGAGTACTCGAGTGAGAAGCGCCGTTGTTCAAATTGATTGTCCTTATTGAACGGAAGTACGATTTTTGTATTATCCAAATAGAAACAGTAAAAATTGTATATTGAAACTGTCAATCTGAATTTCTCACAAATTTTACTCTAAAATAGCAAAATTTAAAAAATTCGCCTGCCGACCACGAACTATCTTCATCAGTTACGCAATTCGTGTCGGGAAAAAATATCAGTTATTTTCGCTAATATTCTACATGGAGCGATGAAGCGTTGACGCGTGACCGTAACTTTGTGTGAGCAGCGCGCTGAGCGTGGCGAGCAGCCACCCGGACAACGACTCGGACTCGACGTACGAGGAGCGGGGCCGTCTGCTGAGCCGGGTGCACCAGCAGCAGCAGCACCAGCCGTCGAGCAGCAGTCCCCGGCTGCTGGCGAGGGGCCCGTCCAGCCTGTGCGACAGCGCCGACAGCTTCCACGAGAGGCGCCCGCCGCGCCAGCAGCGCCAGCAGCCGGCGGCCGGCCGAGCCGGCAGCGCGCCCCACTGCAGCCGCCACCCCAGCATGCGCTCGCTCAAGTCCAGCTCGACGGCCAGCGACGAGCATCACTCCTATCCGGTCAGTATGCCAGCCGCGGCCGCGTTATCACTGCACTGCCGCTGCAGCTTGCGCCGGGAGCCCAACATGCGCCGCCGGCCACGCGCGAATCGGCTCCGAAGCGCCAGCCTCCGTTTTCAATAGCCCGCACCTCTCGCTCTGCGCACCGATTTTGCCAAAATCGGCCGATTCGCCGCGTCCGAACCTCCCTAACGGTGCGACTTATTTTCTCTTTGTTTCTCAGTGAATTGCGAGATCGGATTGTGAGTTCTTCAATATCGTTGTGAAAAATCGGGTCGTGTATTTTTATGAAGGAAATCTTCCGTACTACCTCGATTCTTACCGCCCCACGCAATTCGTGGCGATTCTTTTCACGTATATTTCTGTGGATCCAAGTGTTGGTCAAGAATAGTTTCACGATCTTTTTCCGCGTTATGCGCTTGGGAAAATGTGAAAAAAATACGTATATCCGCGATAGAGTGACGAAATTAATTTCCCCATTATATTTCCTATTATGGAACGAAAATATAAATCTATGTTTCCGTACGATTGTCGCAGAATTTCAGAAAGAAATATCGAATGAATGATTCAATTCGCAGAATAGCGGATGCTTCACATGTTCCCAAGCAAATTCGTCACTTTCATGCATCAGTCGTGGTATTTTCACCGGCGCACGGTACGGTTTTCCGCCGATACGAGAGTAACGACAAAACGTGTGTGTGTTTGTGTACAGCATCATCAGCTTCAGCAGCATCAGCAACAGGTGTACCAGCAGCAGCAGCAGCTGTACCCGCCTCACGCGTGCACCAGCTGGGGCTCGATCCTGTTCCCGGAAGTTGTTGGGCCGAGCATGGCGAACCGCCACTACCCCGCCGACTCCGTGTCGATACGCTCCCTAGCGTCAATCGGCATGGGCTCGTCCGACGGCCGGAAGCTCACGATCCGCAGGGTCCCGACCTCGCCCTCCGAGCTCCTCAACATGGTACACCCGCCCACGTGAGTAGAAGCACGAGCCCCCATTTATTATTGCATTTCCATTTTATATTGCAGTTTGATACGATGAATTAGATTCCTCGTTAGATTATTTTTTATTTTGTTTTGTTTTGGCAAACATACAGACGATAACCGTTTTACAAAATAAACAAAAAGACCAATTTGTGATGAATTAATCGTTGTCAAGTGCGATTAGGTTTAATTTAAATAATGATGTAGATTACAGTAAAGTACGCTAAACAAAATTAGGCTGAATCGACGTTTACTATTTGAAATTCCCGCAAAAAACTGAAGTTGTATTGACATACTGGATAAGAAAGCTATTCCAGCTTTGCAGAATTTAGAAACTCCATATCAATGTAACAGTGCAATATAAGAATTGTGACGTTGGAAAAATCTCACTCCTCTATCACGAATGAATCCAATTTGTTCAGAACTTGAACCATTTTTCTCTTATTTCTATAAGCTTTAAAATAATATCTTTTGAATATAATAGCAGCTACTAATAAGAATGCATTTTGACAGTGCAGAGAGATAGGCAGTTTAGAAACAAATTAATTGTAGTTTTACTGATGCGCGCGCGTGCCATAATTTTCATCACTCGTTCGATGTTTATTAAAATCGTAAAGAGTACTTTCCCACGAACAGATCGGATTGTTGATTAGAAAAAAATAAAGGTGATGGCACGCAATGAAATTGCAATACTGGAATTCGGTACGCGTTAATTTGTACCGAACCTCAAGTAAATTAGACAAATTAACGACTCTGAGTAATTTTCCCTTATATCGAGTACGACACGTAGTGGAATTGGACAAATTAGGCTCTCGTTGTACTTATCCCAAGTACAAAAGGTCCACGTTTGACAAATAGTTTTTGGCGTGTGTGGTTATCCAAGCGATTTGGTCAGTTACATCTGGTTACAAGCCGTGGCATTGGTTAGAGAGGCGCTGCGCGTGTTTCGTAACGCGACGCGCTAAACTGTAGGAGCAAACTCTTCATCGGCCGCACACTTGCAACGAGCTGATGTGCTTCACCTGCCGCCCATAACTTACATCGTCCGATCAAACATTGCGTGCCCCAGTGTCATTATGTATTCGTTACATTCGTTTGTCCACGTGTGGGCTCGCTGTGTCCGCGAGATGTATTGCACGTCTTGTATTTGACTTTGACGCGAAGTTTTGACGTTGTTTAGAGCACCTCGTGTCATTCAGAAAGCATTATAAGGACGATTCTCGAGGGATAGTCGTATAAGAAGAGGGTAAACATAAATGGTCACTTTGGCTGTTGCCTCGATTTATGATACGATAGCTGAATTGATGCGAATACTCTTCTTTTCATAGATTGAATCGATCATTCATGTTGTATGGGCAATATTGTTCATATTTTGGGTCGATGGAATGTGGAGAACTAATCAATTGTAAACTACACGTCTTAATTTTACGATGTTTCGACACGGCGGGCTACCGCAATCCCAAGTCATCTCCTTCCGAGTGTATACATACAATTCACTAAGAAAGTGTCTGTACATAACATGTGGGTCGCATCGATTACGATGAAACTTTTAATAAATTCATTTATTTTCAATAGATTCAAACTAATATATTATATCTACAAAATTTCGAATTCCCAGAGAATATTTTGTCAATTTATCCGATTTGATGCATAAAACGTTATAAATTGTATAGCTCGAGATGCATAAGCTATCAAAGTAGCCGAGAGAACCATCTCACGAAGCTTCATCGTGTGATTATGGTTTCCCAACTATACATAGATCCGTAACCATATGTATGAATAGAAATTTAATTGTGTCAGTTGCTTCCCTTCCACTATAATTTCATGATATGAACCATCGTACATTCAAACTGATGAGAAATGATTGTTTTCTTTTGTGGATGGTTATTTAAAACATTTGCATTATTTGTTCTGAGCTTTTTTTGCGCAATAAATACACGGAACTAGTGAATTTTGCTGGCAAATCGTCGCAAAACTTAAGACACGAAATTTACAATTCATCGGTTCTCCATATACGTTTTACTGAATCGACCCTCGAAACACCGTCTTTTTCCAATGACAAAGCCTCACTATTTTGGCGAATCTCCCAAAAAAACACGATTGTATAAAAACTATATCCGAGATTAATAGAAACACTCGGGATCGAGTGAGTTGGAACGCGTTCAAAATGACACAATACTCGGTAGCAAATCGTCTCTGTGAAAACGATACACCGGGGAACGAGTAAATCTTTCGACTTGTTAATAAAATTCGTGAAATTTGCAAAATTTCCAGTAAAATTTGGCTAATTACTAGTTTAATATTCGCTATTTTTATCAGTTATTTATTTTCTCCGCTACCAATAATATCGATTGGTCCGAGGGATCCCCAAGTGTCTCTCTCTCTCCGATCGCCAGCTGAATCGACACCCGATTTGCGCCACGCCACGGTTTAAGTGTATATGTATATCTATAGAAACACATTGTGACGCGGAGGTTTCCGCGTTTTTTCAGTCCGATTCATACACACTTGTCTTTCTGACTCGCAGTCACGTCCGACACTTGTGCGCGTGTGATCCAGATCTTACGTGATTCCATTCGGACGCGCGGGGGTCAGCGTCCTCGAGATGGGAGTAACGCCTCGCCGTCGGCCGCGACTGCTTCTATATCTCACTTTTCTCGTCTTCTCTTTTTTTTTCTCTCTCCTCCTCCTCGATCGCCCCGGGCCGACTGTTTGGCTTTCGCCCGAGGGAAAAATGTCAACCGCGTCGAGTCGTGTTTCACTTTGAATCGATTTTATCTCCGCTTCGGCGTTTTATTATTTTTTTGACGGCCGAATCGCGAGAGTTCGATTTGGATCGAGCCAATTTGTTCCCCGTCAAGAGCCGTACGGATCGATTGCGTCCAATTTCGATTGTACATACGCGAGCTGATCGAGGAGAATAGCCGAGCGATAGTGTCGTGCGGAGGCGTATGGAGAGAGAGATGAATATCTCTGCGGGTATAGACGGTTTGAGTTCTATTTTCGATGCAGCGGCGACAATTTCGTCAGTTGCCGCGTCTTTGGCTCGCAACGACGACGCGTCTATACCCACGGGTGTATTTGTCTCGGGGAAACTACAACGACGCTATTATTTCGAACGAACGCTCGTGGATCTCTCGCGGCGCAGCTGGTACACCGTCCAATCAAAATCTGTCTGATGTTTTGGGGATTATTTTCCATGTATTTACTGCAGATCGGAATGAGAATCGAGAGATTCAGAAGGATTCGCGTGATTTTTTAATTCCATCCGGGAAAAATTTAAAAATGGTCCGTGACGCTGATTTCCGACTTGAAAATTCGTGTGCTAACTCGGTGAAACGCCGGCCAAACAAGTAAATTGTTCTGCAATCATGTTTTTCCCATCCCCGGACGTCATCTTTTTGAATTCACACGACAGTCACAACGACAATTTCAAACCTTGATATATTCTTGAAGCCACGTGGAATAATACGCTCGGGGAAAAATTCATCAATTTTTTCGTTTCCTGTGTACTCCATGTTTAATGTATTTCCATCCCCCGCACTGACAAAGTGCTTCCTTGCCGAGAGCTGTTGACAGTATTTTGATGCTTGGAATAATACGAGACTATTTCAAATGTTTGAAAAATGTCACATAAAATTTCATATTACATTCTTACTCCGTATAAACTATATTTTATTATTCGAGATGAACATATCGGACATCGTTCGATGCATAAAAAATTTCTCTTTCCACTTTTTTTGTAAAATGGTCTTCGCCCGTATAAATCTCCAAACAAAATAAGATGAAAAAAAATCCAACAAGGAAATGACAATTGTCAATTTCAAATCGAGTAAAATTTCATATTCTCGAATAAGGGAATAATTTTCGCTGTGTACACACAGCAAACGGTATTATAAACTTTTACCACGCGGGGCAATCGTGAATTTCAGTGTTGATAGAGCACTCAATAGTCGCGAGCCACACCAGGTAAATTGTCGTAATCAGATTTTTCCCCAGCTCGCGCGCGCAATGCCGTTGATTTTTGCGTAGATGCTGGAAAAGGCTGGCGAGTCCTTGGCACGCGCGAACCAAAGAAGCCGACACGCGGGGCGCGTAATTGCGCGACACGCGAAACTCGCTCGCTCGCTCGCTCGCTCACGCACAGGATGGAGACGTTTCTGCGTATCAAATTCCGCGCCGCGAGAGCCTCGCTAAGGCTAACGCGTCCTATAGACCCAATGTCGAGCGTTTCCGCTTTTCCGTTCCCAACGCGTATGCCGCAATCCCTGGGTGTTAGGCCTGGTTGAGACGCGCGAGTCGCCCGCATTGAATTTAATTCATTCACTTTATGAATTATTGTCGGAGATGTGACACGCGACCCGGCGTGTAATTCACTTATTCACATCATTAATCCGCTTCGAAGTGGGTAATGATTTTTATATATTGATTCGAAGTCGGGTTTTCTCGGGACCGAAGTGCGTTGAATCGCGCCAGGGCAATGGGATCATCGATATGTACAGATGGATTGGCGGGTTTTGCTTCGAAATCTTTGTAATGCTTGGAAAGTTCGACGGGTAAACCAGGCGGAATTGTATATCTCGCACGTTGGTTGTACAGCTATTTTAGCTTTATATTGCACTTGACTAACTACTTTTATCTTATCAACGAGCACGTGTGCTTTTCCCAGCTGCACACAGCGAATAGAACACAACAATTGACATTGAATTAAGCTTGATAATATTCAATCGTCAATGCGAAGTGAAATACAATGTGTTTTCGCGTTTTTCCGCACCGTTACGTCACCATATACTCGCATTCACGAACCGAAATAATATATCGATCAATTCACTCTCGATTCCATGTATATTTTTTCGAATATTCGCTTCGTAATTAATATATTATCATTGCCTTCGTTCATGACTCAATAATACATGATTTTGGCTATGCAATTACTTCATCCTTCTACACTAGTTGCATTTTCTAAAAAATTCCATACACTCAAAATTTCTCTGCACTTTGTAGCATTTCACAATGGGAAATTTGCATGCATTTTTCACTGCATATTTGGATAGTTAGTGCCAAAATAATTAGGTCGAATTTTTTTATTTTATGATTCAATCGAAATTTGATCCTACTCATTTTGAAATCGTTCGAGAATCAATTTTTGTTTTCGCACAAGCAATTCCACCAAGTATTTATCAAGCTGGAAATCGTCATCCACAGTTTCGTCGTGAGCGAATATTTTAGTGTTGAATAACTGTGCGTGTTCGAGAGATGATTAAGTCGCCAACAAAAATGTTGTTCCACGCGTCGACACTCGTGTCGCGAGACATTACCTCAATCAATCTAGATTCGCGCGATTAATTGATAAACTGCAAGGTAATCAGTTGAACCGCGAAAACGATTCTTCGATTCAAGTATGAAATTTTACAAATCAATTACGGCTCGAATACTCGAATCGAGATTTTTCATTTTGTCATCAAGCCAAGTATTTATCGTACTGAATTTCAATTCAAATGTAGTACTTGAATTAACAATTGTCATTTCCTTATTAGATTATTTCTTATTTACAGAAATATTAATATATAACATTGATTGTAGTAAAGTGAGGATACAATAAGAGAATATACTACGAAGTGTTAATAACATTGAGAGAGAAACTGATTCCTATACCGCGAACCAATCGAATTTCTTCAATATTTGAACCAAGACGCCTGAATACTATCTTATGGATATGATAGCAGCTACCAATCCATGGAGCTGCAGCGACCAATGCACTGCAGCTACTATTGCACTGAGCAGAAGAAATAGTATATTATGCACCCGAGCGAGGTTAGGCGATTTCGGCACGAAAAACGGATTACAAGTTAGCGCGTGCCGAAATAGCCTAGATGAGCGAAGTGCATATACTATTTTTCGTACCCCGCGGCACAAAAGTGCCATTCTTTGCAAACACCGGGACGCAAAGTTGGCACTTTCCTACTGCTGGGACGAAAATATATTTTATCATGTATAGCATTGCAATTATAGAAACATACTACATACTAGAATTCAGTACGTGTGGAATGCTTGTACTGAAACTCAGGAAAATTAAATGAATTTATTACTTCAAATGAAACGTATTGAAACTGAAGAAATTATACTTGTTCGTACTTCATCCGAGTATAATAGATTTCGACTACTGCGACATTCCGAGAAATCGTTTTAACTGTGTGTAAACGGACGAATTCACTGGATGAAAAATCAGATCGACGATCCTCGCGACCGTACAAATAAACTCCATCACCGAGGGGAGAAAGAAATGAATGAATCTTCTTTTCTGTTTCCGTGACGATGGCCGACGTTCAGGCCGTTGGAGGACGACCTGTCGACGTGCACGAGTTTCGACGACGGGGATGCGGAAGACCCAGGAGACTACCGCCAGCCCAGGAGGCCGCACTGGGAAAACAAGATGCAATTCGTCCTCGCGTGCATCAGCTACTCGGTCGGTCTCGGCAACGTTTGGAGGTTCCCTTATCTGTGTTACAAGAGCGGAGGAGGTGAGTCTGCGCTTTTCCTCGGCTCAACATTGGCACGATGCCTCTCGATCCGATAATCGGACATTTGCCGGCACTTGAAAATTTGCGCCCGGCGCAACGAAGCCGATCGGGAATATCGCCCGGGTCCCCTTCATACTCATACACTCTGAATTCGAAATAGTTGAAAGCTGCTATTCGTTCCGTCGAAATTGCATGGCTGATTAATGAAATTGCACTGATGATATGAATCAAAATAACTATTTCTTAGTAGTACTGAGAGACAAAAAATCGAGAGAATATTTATCCCTTATTAGCTGTGCTATTTTCACTGACGAACAATAAGAACAATAAATAGAGAAGTTTCACTGAAAAGTTAACCAAAGCTACTATTTGGCGCATCGAATTGTTTGATATTGGCATTGAAAAAAAAATGAGTTTACCCATTACCCAAGTGATAATTCAGACAGTTATTTTCAACTATTTTGAATTTAGATAAAGGTTATCTCGTTTGATTAGCGGCATGGTGCACCTAATTCGCGACACGTGTGATAATGTATTCCCAAGAATGCCCAAACGACGCGTACCGGAAATCAGCGAACCACAGAAGTACTCGAGTCAATATGTGGAGTAAAGGGTGCGGAAGAGCGTTGCGAGGCGAAAACACTCGGTTTGACGAGTTATTCGTAACTCGAGCGTGCGTCAATGGATCGTTTAGCACGATTCAGACTAGAATCGAAGCGCACACCCCGTGTCGTTGGTTATTTTCAAAATTAGAGCGTCTAAATGTGTGCGAATCGCTCGGGGAAAAATTGCGAAAGAAGGAAGATCAACAGGCGAGGAGGCCGAAGGTGAAATTTAGCCCGAGACTGATCAAACGAAGCCTCCACGCTCAAATCAAAGTAGGCCATCGCGCGTTTATTCGCGGAATTGATATTACGCCGTTTCGAAAGTGCATATGCATAATCCAAGGACTCGCGGAACTGATTACGACTCTTTAATAACACTTGTGCAGGATCGTTTAATTTTGCCCCCCGACAGCCGAGGACGCGGCCCGCGTGTCTGTACATATACATGCGGTTGATAGCTTTTCATGAAGCTCGCGCGCGTTAAAAGCTTAATGGCGCGAAATTTTAATGCAAACTCGGTCTGGCTATTGAGGCGTCATTCATCATTACGTGCACCCTGTGTCCAAAACAAACTACGCTCCATTTCTATTTCGGTACGCTCGCATATTGAACTATCATCGCGCGATTCGTGTATACATCGTCGCGTCAAATCCCACTAGTCAATCGTATAGTTAGTATATGACTGTATTGTAAAATGTAGTAATTTTCATTCCTTGATATGTATATCAACTAAATTTTTGCGGGAACCTCGTTCGAATTTTCAAACTAGAGAGTCCCCCATAATCAGAGATTATTCGAGTGCTTCGCAATGTCGACCAAATATTTGACTAGAAAACAATTACCGAAAGCGTAAAATATATGAAATAATTCTGATGACATTCCAATTTATCAAAACGAATCAAACTGTAGGGCGTTTTGTTCCTGTGAACTTGTGAAAGCTGCAAATGTTAATCAAACAGTCTCACAACAGTCTCATAATTATTTACAACAACATTAACGTCTTCAAGATTGGGATGATCACGAAACTGTCTGCGTCGATAAGGTTCAATTATTTTCCCATGTACAGGTGAATAATCATCATCCCTTATAATTAAAAGCTCATAAAATAGTTAATCATCCGAAAGAGTACTCTATTCCTCGGTATAAAACATAGTATACATAATACGGCTACAGTACAATGGAACAGCTCGAGAGCCGCTGCGGCGAGAGAACAATTGGCCGGGCAGACGCGAGGCAGACGGTGCGAGGCGCGCAGATTTCATTAGCGTCTCCGACAGGAGGAACAATTGATAAATTCAAATTTCCGCCGCCGGGATTATACAACGATACAGTTGCTCGAGCCGACACGCGGTAATTCGATCAGTCGCGGCTTGTGCATGCCACCGCGTTACGCAACTTTCATGTTCACGGCTCTCGGATCTTCCGTAAATCGGCTCTGTCCTGTGCGTATGCGCGTGTCGCGTCGGCGCGTACGTCTCGATTGAAAAATTATCTCTCGCGTGAATCGCCCGGGTGGACCCATTGGTCAAACTGTCGAAGTTTGAGAAGCTTTGAAGTAACAGAATAACGGCTATTCGATTACTCGACGAGTATGATCAAATGGTGTGAAAAATTTGATTATGAGAACTCAATATTCTAACGTAGGAGAGAAAAACATAGTAGTCGTTGCTAGATTTTACAAGTCAAAATACTCGATTTACAGCGACAAGTCACAATAAAATTCTATAACACCCTATACTATCTTGCTCATGCGATTTCTACCATTTCAATTTCGGATGGTATTCGTCGGGTACAGTAAACGTTGAAATTCGGCGACGAATCTCCGACCTTCCCACTGCTGACGGGCAGATACGTCGGCAAATTCGCGACTACCGTGATACAACGAGGATCCCGTTGAAGAATCAGTACGCGCTCAATGAAGCTCCGGGCGTTACGCGTGGGAGGAGAGCGCGAGGTGGGTTTCCGCAACACCCGATCCGACAGAGGAAACTCGGGCGATTTTTCATCCCGCGCGCGCGAGACCGGAATCCGGATTAGCCGAGGCGTTTACGAGCCGCGGGAAGGCCGTACTCGAGCGAGCCACAGGGTCACGGCTCGAGTTGCCGCCGCGCGCGGGGTAACTCGAGTGCGACCGTCGATGCCGAGATTTTAATGCGGCGAGCCGTCCCCCCTTGTCTGGCTCCAGCCGTAATCGCTGCGCATTTCAGGGATGGATGGCTGCCCGTGCCAGCACCACACGGGCCAACGAAAACTGGAATGAAAATTACAAGTGGCCGATTGGAACGTAGCCGCGGACCGACAAAAAAAAACGTTTCACCGTAACTCCTAGAAATGAAACAATCAAATTTGTGTCAACATTTACTGCGAAGTATTTAGCGATTTCACCATACCCGTGTTAAATTTTTATCGAATAATATTTTTGGGTGGAACAAAACATTGAATCATCCTGACTTCACCTCAGTTTGAATAATTTGACCGTGTACTTGTGTAATTTGTAAATGTGTGCTGCCGATACACACCCTGATAAGGGTCAGTTTTGTAAACTGACCAGAATAATCGTAATAAATCACAAACTTGGAAAGGGTGACAAACTAGTCACTATTCAGCAATTCAAGTGGCCCATCAATGATCCATTCCATTACTGAAATAATATATTTAAGCAGCAATTAATTGATCATCTATTCGTAGTATTGGTTTCTGTCAGACTGTTCTGTTATACTCCACTTTATACTAAATGTTGTTTTTTTTAATTCAATGCATCGTCTTGTGATCGCTCTTGCGAGTTAAATTTTTAACGCACGTATTATTATGAAGAGTATCTACAAGACTCTTTTTATTCATTCAACGCGATGCTATCGATTAGTCGCTAATATATGAGTTCAGGATATCCACCCTATGCCTAAGCCACGCAAATCAAGTCTTCAACTCTTGAACAATCCACACACGACAATTGCGGCGGACTGTTGTATCAATCCCATACGTTAATGCTGCTTGACGTGAGGTCTAAACTGCCCGAGACGACTAAATTTGGTTGGGCAATCTGTTTTGCACTTTGGACGCGTAGACGATTCTCTTATGGAACTAAAATGTTCGATTATCAATGTTTTCAAACGCGCTTAGAGAAAAAAATTTCAATGGTTACTTTATCTTTACTATGTTTCGTAGTACCACTTGGTCACGGTTTGGTGATATTAAACTTTAATTATTAATCTTTAAAAAATAACATACCTTATTTCAAGCACATTTAATACATGCATAATACAGGAATAGATAGAAGTAGTCTTTATTCATTAATATATAAATGATTTTATAAATCTTTCATAAATTGAGTTTCATGATGGTGAATATTAGATTATAAAATCAATAGCTACTTGAGACACTATTTATATAAACAGAATAATTGTTTTCCTCCCTGGTTCCCTCAATGTGTATATAAAATAAAATTTTCATGACATTCTAATTCATCAAAATTAATCAAACCCTGGTTTGTTTTTCGTACTTGAGAGAGCTGCAAATGTTTATCAATACCAACAATCTCATAATGCGGTACAACAACAGCAAGATCTTCAAGATTAGAACGATTAAGAAACAAATGATTCAGGAATTATAGTAAAAAGCTCTACAATAATTTACATAGGAAACGGTATTATCAACTTTTCCGTAACATGTGATGAAAAAACTATTATCTGTTTGACCGGGGCAATTAACACTAGGTTTCAAAGTAGTCGAAACGAGATGATCCAATCGGACATTCAATGCAATTTAGTAAATTTTTCATTTTGATAAGAAAATTTGTGAGTGAATTCATTAGTATAGTAGTGTTGAATCATTTTGGGGAAATCACACGTTCAAGTGAAAAATCACAGTGCTCAAGTGAGTCGGCTCGAGTACAAGTCAATGCTTATTCAAAGATTTGCCATTCGATTGAAGCAAACACTCCAGGTGTATCGGATAAACACTCGGTGAATGTGAGAGCGATGCAAAGACAAGTAGTTGATATCACCTCTCATATCAATGCTAAAACATTTCAAGACAAAGGCTTTGGAACAGACCGCAGAGAGTCGGCTTACATATAGAAGCACCCCAATGCCTTCTTGTGATCAAGGAGACCCAAGGAACAAACTAAGAGCAGGGAGAGCTTGATCGACATAGCTCTTTCGTGGCAATGACGTTGAGAATGTCATGTCACTGCTGACATTAAAATCAAATAAAGTTTCGTATCTCGGTTAGTCGGGCGCACGGATGAAATCGCGTCGTGACGTAGCCAAATATTGAACTTTGTGACGTTGTATCTTTGTATGTATATCAACACCATTGAGCCGAACAATCATGAGAGATTTCCTTAATCAAAAATGCGTATTCGACCTTGTTTCTCAAATACGTAATCAAGCTTCTGTTTCACTTTAACAGGTGTGTTCCTGATACCTTACTTTATAATACTCATCGTTTGCGGCGTACCATTACTCTACATGGAACTCGCCATAGGACAATTTACGCGCCGTGGACCAATCGGCGCACTCGGGCAGATCTGCCCTCTGTTCAAAGGTAATAGACACCTCCACAGTTACTATATTGCCCAATTTACTTTTATGAAGTTTTCTTCCGAAATCCGACACATGAACTTACGGAATATTAGCTAATAGTATAGACCAGGAGATCACTGCATGAATTGAAAATGGTTAAAAATTAATATTCAATAGTGAATATTTACTATTCGTCAGTAAAATTTGCAATACTGTTGAGTAGCGAATATTCACTATCGAATATTAATCGATAAACCATTACAAACAGAACACTTTTTTCTTCTGCACCAAAAGTGAAAAATCATATACACGAGTGAATATAGTATCGGTTGAATTTTCAAAGGTATATTGCACTGATTCTTCAGTGGACATTCACTATTATTGGTCAGTCGTGAAACTTTTAGTAGCGAATAGTAGTTTTTGACTAATTTGAATTTAGAGAATAGGATAAAAGACTGCAGTTATTGTCTATCGAGTTTTATCTATTTTAGTAGAATCGAAGCTTTGGAAATCAATTCAATTCCCTCATGAAAAATAAAAATATCAACAATAATTGGATTTGTCGAAATATTCATGACCTCACGAGCAAACAAATAATGTTTTGCAACAGAGTAGCTGAGTTTGGCGAATCATTGTATCACACATTTTGCAAGTTACTTCATCATTATCTCTCCAATTTCGATAAGATTCGCATCTTTTGAAATCACTCGATATGTTCTGTATTATCTCGGTTCACGAATATTTTATCAAATATCCACTCGAACAACGCAACTCTATATAATGTTGGGCTACACCCATATATTAATATTATCATATTAATGTTAATTACAATGACATAGAATATTCATTAGAATTGATATGAAAATAATAATATCAATTGTTTCAAAGACGCATTCTATGACAATCTACTCAATTACTTACATTCTACACGACAAATAAATTCGAGAGTAGTGGAGACAGATCACGAGTTTCATCTGAATCTTGAAACGATGCCACGCTTTTACGTATAATTAATTGATCCGCAATATAATATGAATACGATTGGCCGCGTGGACATAATGTCCGTTGAAAGATGCTACACACGGTGAACCCAATAGAAATCTATAGAATCAGTGTTGCTCAATGCCAGAGGCGCAAATTCCCCAATGAAAGCGGTAATTGAAAGAGTAGACTCGACCTTTTTCTCGCCGCTGTCCACGCGGGTGTCATTAAATATCTCGCCCGACGATCGCGCGTGCGATTACGCGCATCAAAACCTATATATATACGTCTGTATGTACATACAAGTACACGACACAAATGCTCGAGTTGCGCGCGAAAATCACATTCAAATCTCGGGGTAAAGAAAAGCACGTTTCGTGAAAAATCCATAACATTTAAAAGATTGAGAAGTGAAAGATTAGTACATTCGGGATTTTTTCTAATCAAAGTAATTGGAGAAATATATTAGGTAAAAAAATTCTTTTCTGTTTTTTTTTTGTAAAAAACGCAGTAATGAGACATGATTACATTCCACGGGAAAAAAATACCCGAAAACCCATTGACCGGGGATCAAACGAGCACAAGTTTATGACTTGCATATGTCTTTGTTCGACGGAAGGTTATGAGATGTGCTTCAATCCGTCGGGTGATTCTGAAATGTGATTTTTTTCGCGCGAGTCATCGATATAATGTGAACAACTCGACTGAATTTCTGGCTCCCTCCTGCAGGAGCTGGCCTCTCGTCCGTCGTCATATCGTTCCTCATGTCCACCTACCACAACGTGATAATCGCCTACGCGATCTACTACTTTTTCGCGGGCTGCAGGCCAGTCCAGCCGTGGGCCAGGTGTAGGAACAAGTGGAACTCGCCCGACTGCTGGGTCGTCGACAGCACAACCCACAACAGCACCAGGCCAAGGCATCCGAAACTACCTGCCGCCGAGTTTTTCGAGTAAACATATATTTATTATCCTGCTAACAGACATATTGCGTTATAGTCTTTCCCCCGCCCAAGTAGTAACAGACGAGTCGGTTCGGACAATCCGTTTTTGGTATGCGTCAGATGCAGTTGCAATATTTTGAACAGCAAAATACGACGGGGCTCCTCGGCGATAACGAGTGGAAATGGCCAATTTATAGCTGAACGCGAGCTCGAAATCATCTGGGAGAAAGGTTCAATTTCATTAGGGCAATACCATCGCGTGAAAATTGTGTCCGGACTATACTGGTAGGACAACCACGACCCCAGTAACACATTAACGTAGTTTCGAATTATGAAAAATTATGTTGGGATGAAAATTGCTGCGGGGTCTTGTAGAGCACATCAATACATTAATATTGTGCTCTGCTCCTTTTATCGATCTAAAATGGATTGCACGTTAGCCTCTTGAATCAAATACAATTGAATAGGAGTTCTTACATTTAATCGTGTCTCCGGCCTGACGCGTTTTACCATATCAGAAAAATGGGTGGCAAGAAATTCAGACGAAAACCAGTTCAGTCAATTATTCTCTGATACTTGTCAAATTCGACCTTTTCAAGTGAAAAAAAAGATGCATAACTTATACCTGGGAAAATATGCTCAAAGATGGACTGACATAATTTAGGCATTATCAATTGGCATATAGTTCGTACAGATGATTAATGTATATCCAGCAAATGTTTAAGCATTTAATATGGCTTCAATGAGAAAATTAAATTATATCGAGATATTCATTCCTCATCTACATCAGGCATAGATACTAATCAGATTGTTTATAAAGAATTAATTGAGAAATTCATTGACGACACACGACGAGTTGATTTTTCAATTTCATAGAACTTATTTCTATTCTAAAATTACTGACTCCACAATTGCATTATAATAAAGAATCTGTTAATTGTATTATTGTAATAATCATACCGGTATGTACGTTTTTTCCTCGGAATAATTCAACATCTTGTGAACATTGTCTTTTACATGAAACATCTCATAGGCATAGGGACATGAAGATATCGTCCGTATGAACTACGCATTGATGATATCCAAATAATGTCCCATCCTTTCCCGAAAATAATTCATGTTCTATTTTTTCACTTGGTTCCCTTTTGAATAACCGAGCGCTCGCTCACTGGCATCGTTGCCCCTGTTTAGCAACAAAGTGCTGCAGATAAGCCCGGGGATCGAGGAGCCGGGGATGTTGAGGTGGGAGCTCGCCGCCTGTCTGATATCCGCCTGGGTAATTGTTTACTTCTCTATATGGAAGTCGATAAAGTCGTCGGCGCGCGTCAGATACCTCACGGCGACCCTCCCATTCCTGTTAATATTTATATTTCTCACCCGGTCCCTCACCCTCGAAGGAGCTGACAAGGGCCTGCAGTTCTTCTTTCGACCCAAATGGGAACTACTCGCTGACGCCAAGGTAATCCCACATGATATTATTACTGCCGAATCCTATTCGAAATGTAATCGGAGCAAGTTGCGAGGAAGAAAAAAAATCAGGATATCTTTTGATCCGGACAACAGTACACGGAGAGAATTATATTAAATCGAGTGAAAATATCTTAGGTTTTACAAGAATACCTGCCGCTCTAGTCACAAATTGACTCACTCCAGTTACTTTTGATAGACTTTTTACCAATCTTACTTATCGAAAGTGATATTTTGGAAATTCATCTTCCAACCTCGAGAGGACGTTTGATTCTGATTTCTCTTTCTTTTTTGCAATGTAATACGCACAGTATGGCGTTAACTTGACAAAAAGCATACGATCTCGGTGATTTGGCACGCGCGATTATCCAGTTAAACTCAGCACGATATTCCTGGACTCGAAAGCGAGCTTGAATAGAGGTCACGCTGTGAGTGGACGCTGCCGTGTCCCGTAGCACGGCATGTGATCTTCTCTGAGAGTACGATATTGAAAATAATTGTCGGCCTCTCGATCTAATCGATCTAATGAACCGGGAGCGCGCGTGTGGTTATACGGTGTCACGCGCCTTTTTACTGTTGCGTTTTTCAATTAACGCGAGCTCGTTGGGTGTATGCGCGTCGGGCGAGCGACGGGAGCACGCGAGGGAAACCGAAGCCGTAACGAAGCGCGGGGATTATTTTCGAAATCGGCGCGGTTATCCAACGCGACATCAATCAAAACGAACTCGCGCAACAAACGACACGAAAATTTCATACTCAGCTGGAAAAAGATTGGCTATCTCGAGTGTACTGAATGTTTACGGATATTATGCAAAATCCTAAATGTGCACGGCGATGATTCAGAATTATCTCGATCGTTGTAACCGGTACAGCCTTGGTCTAGTCCGGAGTTTTCGGATATCCTTCCGTCGTGTTTTTGTTTTTGTTGCTACAACCGAAGTTTTTTTCCTCTTTCGAGGGAAAAAAAAGTCATTTCCTTCCGAGACGACGATTGCTTCGAGGAGGAAAGGCCTAACGAATTTTCCATTTTCAGGTCTGGGTAAATGCGGCAGCTCAGATTTTCAATTCGATCGGCATCGCATTCGGCTCGATGATCTGTTTTGCTAGTTACAACAAATTCCATAACAACATTCTCAGTGATGCTGTCGCTGTGTCGCTGGTCAATGCAGGCAGCTGCCTACTAGTAGGCATATTCGTATTCGCCACGATCGGCAATATAGCCGTCGAGCAGAATTTGCCGATCTCTGAAGTGTTGAACGATGGTACGTAAACGGTGAGCTCGTGCGCAAGTCGCCTAAAATCATTTGGATCTACGGTGCAGTAGAAACGATTATGCTAAAATGCTGCGTTTTATTCAAATGAAGTACAGGAAAGCCAAATATCAGCTCGTTCTGTACTCATTATCAGAATGCATTCATTCATATTGGTAGCTAGTATTATTTTCAAGGAATAGTATTTTGAAGCTTAGAAAAATAAGAGAAAAATAATGGACAAATTTTTTTTCAATGCTCATTTTTCATTCGAAATAGTACGATTAAGAGGAGAAGCAAAGTTTGAAACGCGAACGCGTGGAAAAAAAAATCTAACCGAAGACAGCGATGCTCATCGAGTTTTATCGATGTTATCCACAGATCTGCTTCTCCCGATGCATTATAGATAACGTATAACTTCCGTTTAAGGACCCGGTCTGATATTCGTGGTATACCCACAAGCACTTGCAAAAATGCCTTGGGCTCAGTTGTGGGCCGTGCTATTCTTCTTCATGCTGGTCTGCTTGTCTCTCAATAGCCAGGTTGGTTATGTACTCATCGAGTACAAGTCTTGAATCATTTGACCAACTTGCAAGGACTGGTCGCACGACCTCTTGCTCACCAAATCTGCTGGGCCAAAAGCATATGATTCCTCGAACTAAAAAATAAGACACGTATTTCTTCGTTTTGTTGTTCTTTTCAGCCTGGTTTTGCTGACCCCTTGCTTACATCGAATTTCAAACACTTGACTTTCGGTGATTCGTAGACTGAGGTCAAAGCATTTCTGAGGAAAATAATTCAGGAAAAATTTACTTGTTTTGGATGTACCTAACATGGAAGAATTATTGGAAAAATCTACAGACTAGTTATGTCAGTTTGATTTGGAAAAATTTCATAAGCGAAGTCTTTTTTTTCATTGTAAAAGTGACATTTTGAGTGTCTGATAATTTTATCTGAAAGAACGGAAAAATATACTTGAGTTTCAATTTGTCATTTCTTCTGGAAATGCCGTTTTAAAGGAGGTATCAACGTTTGAATGTCGCTGCATCAGGAAAAAATGGGTTTATGAGCATCTGAACACAAAAAGCTTATTTATGCGATCTTTGAATGTCAACACCTGCGTTAAAATGGCAGAAAAAATCTCAAAAATAATATCCACGTAATTTTTGTCGTTCATTTTGATGTATTTATTAGATTTCCAAACAATTACTTTCGCTATGGAAAATCAGGAAGAACTTTAATTTTTTAAACTTTTTTTAAATCTGACTGATCTTTGAAACTATTCCATCACGTTGAATATTTCCGAAACACGTAATTTTTTCCTCCACTATTTTTCTCGGAAATGCTCAGTCACAGAATTATCGAAAGTTTAAAGTTTGAAAATCGATGTATAATGAATGGGTCAGTAAAACAAGGGTAAAAAGGCCCATTGAACAAAGCACGTGTTCGTTATTTTTCGACACAAAGAATCATATATCTCTGGCTTTGCAGATTTGTTGTGCAGAAAGTCGAGTGACCCCTCTTTGTCATACCAAACTAAACTACTGTATTTGTTGTTGCAGTTCGCAATCGTCGAAGTGGTGGTGACCTCCATACAAGACGGATTCCCAAATTGGGTGAAGAAACACTTGATGTGCCACGAAATGTTAGTTCTGCTAGTGTGTATAGTTTCGTTTTTGTTCGGGCTGCCTAACGTGACGCAGGTAACTCGGAAAATAAAAATCCATCCAGAAGTCGAACTTCGATCGGTCAAATGATTATTTAATCGATCGGAGATTATGCCAATAAGATTCGATATCGGGCGAATGTAGATAGGAAAGAACTTGACTGAAACAAAATGATTGTTTTTCCAGGGAGGGATTTACTTCTTCCAACTGATAGACCATTACGCGGCCTCCATATCCATAATGTTCCTGGCATTTTTCGAAGTTATCGCCATCTCGTGGTTCTACGGCGTTGGGAGGCTGAGCAACAACGTGAAGGAGATGACGGGTCGAAAACCATCGCTGTATTTTCGCTTCTGTTGGCTCATCGCTTCTCCTCTAATGATAATGGTACGACAATTATCTCATAGAATATAATTACCGATACGCGAAATATCGAGCCGATAGACCCGTACGCGGTATTCAAAATTTATCGGTGATAAATCCAGAGTCCCGAGCACGTACAAAAACACCCAGACACGTGTGGACTGATTGATTCCTTCCTGCATTGCATGCTCCAGGGCATATGTACTTGGGGCATTCTGAGCTACATCACGCGGTGATCTGCTGATCCCTCCGGATTTGTTTGAAAAGTTTCTTGTTTTAAACACTTCTTTAGGTTTAATTTGAAGCCTAAATTTTTTAGAACTTTTGGAAAGCTCAATTTTCGCCTGGTTTTTAAATTAAATAACAAATATAAAATAATCTCGGCCAATTTTAACTCTCATGTAAATATACGTCGTTTCATACTCCGGGTTGAACAAACACATTTTCATGAATTTAATACGGGGTGGAGTTAGAGTTTCCTAAAAGTCCTAAAAGGCTTAAAATTAGACAAAAAGAAGTGCAAGAAAACCTCCTCGAACAAATCCTAAGGGGTCGAGCAGATCGCCGCGTGGCGTGGCTCAGAATACCCCATATATATGTATGTACATATTGTAAAGCAGTACGGTTTGCTTTCTATAAAAGCTTGACGAGCACAAAAGAGCCGGCTCTCGGTACCCTGTGATTATTTCCTAATTTATGATGAAGCCGTTGATCGTACGCGCGCGCGCATCGTCGTGTATTACACAATGGCGGTCGCGCTAATTAAGCGTGTCGCGCACGCGACGCACTAAACGCACACGTGCGTGGCGTAACGTACTCACAGGACCACAATTATACCCGATCCTTTGCCACCATCTCGGCAAACACTGTCTACTGTATGCACCTACTGTCATATGTGACGAACGATCAGCACTGGAATTATTTGTATCGGAGAATCAATGCTTTGTTCGTTATTTTTCATGAGCGTGATGAATTATAACGGTTCGTAATTCGGGAAAAACATTATTCTTTTCAAGTAAAACTCACTTTTCCTATAAAACTGATCTGTATGAACAATAATGTTCCAATGTCATTGAAAAATCATTGAGCTAGTTCAAAGGCTTCATAGAAAAAAGGCCAAATAACTACCATCAATTTTAATTCAAAAGTTTAGTACTAGAAAAGTTTAGTACTAGAAGCGTGTGTTAAAAATTACACCACTGTATTTATAGCTATTTCATAGCTGGGATAACTATACAAACTATACATTTTTCTCGGTGTACACGTCTTCAGTTAGTTAAAATATATATTTTCTTTACGAGCATCTGTGAGTAGTCTAGAATCAGATTGATTTTAGACTACTGCAAAACGATATAGTTGGATAGGTTGTGAAAAATTACTTGGTGTATCTATAGAGCCTTGCTTTATGGCACCTATAACAAGAGACCCTTGATGATAATTCGACCCACTGATTACACTTACAGGCAGTGTGGGTGTTCAGTCTGATCGATTACGAGCCACCGCATTACACAAAATCGGACGGCAAGTACATGTACCCAGTGTGGGCCGAGGGACTTGGCTGGGCAATCGCTTCGCTCTCCCTGATTTGTATTCCCTCCTTCGCCATCTACGTCTTCGTTCAAGCGGAAGGGGCCAACTTCACCCAGGTATCAACATTACAATAAATGTCTTGGTCAGTTTGCATCGAGTCTGAGCGGATTGTCGTGTCTGACAATTGGTTAAATTGATAATCTAATGATTGATTCGCAAAAATGTCAAAGTGTCGGTGCCAAAGGTATGAGTACCACCACACGTATGATGGATTTAACATTTTCACGTGCCGTTACGCAATGATGATTGATCGAGGCGATTGATTGGACGTATTGCTGGTCATATTCAAAGAGTATAATCATAGACATCGTAGTCTTTATGGGGCTATTTCATAATGAATGGGGAGGAAAGAATTTTGTTAATAAGCATGAAAGAAAAAACCTCTTCTGGGGCTTAAGAAAAATTTAAACTAATTATTCGAGCAGATTTACAATCGCTCCGAGCCGCATAGAATAGCTTACGCGTTATGTTGTCGTCTTACATGGAGCTGCCCCGAATCCTTCGGGTCAAACTTTGCAAGATAAATTGTTGGGTACCTGATTATCTGACATGAATACAGTTGTACGAGTTGACATTTTAATTTTCCACAAATATTCGTTATCCATATTCTTGATCTACTCTCCATTACTCACTTTGAATTTACCTCTACGGCTTTCTTTACATATGGACGTACATAATTATCTAGGACTATTAATAATGATGAGTGAAAATCTCTGGAAAATCAAATAGTTAGAGACAGGATCGCTGTAAACATAAGTTTGGGCATGCAACGATCTTAGAAAGTTTCATCGAGTCATTGGTGACCCGAAAGTACCGGGGCTCGCCTTGGAAGAGAGGCTCTTACCAAATTCAACTTTCAGTCAAACTTATTGCGTCATCGGTTATTGGATCTTTTCCAGGCATTTATATTTTACTGTACTTTATTCCTATTCCTACCTGTACTCAAGCAGTAAAAATTACACAGAAGAAGGATGAGATATCTTCAGTTCACTGAGATATCTTGATAGTTACTATCATAAATTAAGTTTTGTAATGGTCGATATTACATTATCTAGACACTAGATACTAGAAACAATATACTCGGTTTTACCCCTCAAAGAGAAAAAAAAAAAGAATTTCCACGATATTTTAATTGGTTAAAATAAATCAGACTAGAGTGTTTCGTTTTTTGGGCTTGTGGGAACTGTAAATGTTCATCAACGCCAACATTCCTATAATGCTGCTCAACGACAGCAATATCTTCAAAATTGGAATACAGGATTTTGTACAATTAACGTACAATGAACTAGAATTGTAATGAAAAGCTGGTATGATAGTAAATTTCACTATTATTCACATGATAAAGGTATAAACAATTTTTCTATGAGTAGTTGTAAGCTTTACTAGAAATGGAGTACTTTGATTTATAAAATTTAGTGATGTCTATTACATTTTCCCCAGTGTACTTGTAAATAGGAATAGGAGTGCTTTGATAATGAGAGAAATATCAAACAATCTGTCAGACTCGATGATATGTCCAACTTTTTAAAGATATATCACGACTGATTCTATGAAAATACATTCTTAAGCGTAGATCTTAAATCATTAACGTTTTCTAGAAACTCAAGAGTTCCGTGAAGCCAAGTTTTGAGGCGTGCGAGGTATGCGGTCAAGAGTACTGCACCGAACCGACCCATAGTACTGATGATGACATGCTCAAGGAGCCTCTGCACGAAATGAATAGTGTCATTCAGGTAAACTTTTCGTCGCACAAGATAGCTGTAATCTTTTTTTTTCTCTTCACGGTACAAGTTCTAACGACATCTTTCATTGACATTTTTAGGTAGTGCAAAGTTACCAGCCACCGAAAGTACAGCCTTGAGACTAGATCTGAAGATTTGTTCTCTCACGGAAAGATGCCAGATCGAATTCGTCAGTCCCGGATCAGTTTTCAGCTCCGATGAAATGACGATACCGAGTGGGATAAAAAAACGGATTCTTCCATTGACCTGCGAAGAGTCCCACAATACACCGAGTTGTTTAATTTCGACTAGCCTATTTTTCTTAGACATTCCAATTGTCGGCTTTACTCTGTGCAAAACTGAGCGAGCTATCGATTTGTGAGTCCATGAGATAAATTATTTGTGTCAGCTGAGAATGACGGCGAGGATACGAAATAAAAAGAAAGAAATACTTAGTTTATGCGCTTCATGTGATCAAAATACACTTTTTCTAAAAGACTCCCGTCGTTTTGTTATTCATCACCATTTCCATTTGGGTGATTTTTTCAATCGACGTGACTGAATGATAAGATTTGTAAAACAACTAAAAGAGGAATACCCACTACATCATGTCCTGAATCCCATACTTTGACTATTAATTTAAATTCTCTCTACTTATACCCGTTTCTCAATTTCCATCTCTTGATTTTCGTCTTTTTCTTAAATTATTCGTTTTCATTATCGGATTTTTATCTCGACTTCAATTTATCCTGATTTTTTTCCACGAATCTTTATATACTTTTTAACTCTAACAATTCTACTGTGTTACATTGGAAATGAAACTACCATTTTTTAAGTCCCATTTAGCGAGTTCTATTTTCCTATGTAAGTTAACTACGTTGTACGAATCACATCTCTTGACTCATTTTCTTGTCCTGTTCATGATTTTCACTATTCAATTTTCTTCATTTGACTCTTATTCCTTCTTCCACTTCCACTTTCGACTATCCTTATTAATTTTCTCAGCCATCTGCAAGTTTCAAATTTTAACCTTGTTTTCCGAGTCTGGTAATTCGATCACATCTTTTTTCCCGAAATCTGATTCCCGGTTCTTCTTTGTTGATACTAATCTCTCAACTGAACACTCATTCATACTGCTTTATCGTCAAACAGGTGAATCTACCCTGGGCCACTATCAGAATTAACCACCCCATTTTCCTGGGAGCTATTTTTTTACTCCCACCACTTGACTGCTTCTCCAACTCTTTATTTAACTTTTTTTTCAATTTATTTGGCTCTGCAGTTCTCATTTGCCTTTCATATTGTGTTCTAGCTCGATATACCTTGCTTTTCTATTACCATGTTGGAATGATTTGAGATGACAGATTTTGGGATGGTTTGGGGGTAGATTCTTCACCGATATAAGGGGATTGATATGTAAAGGGAGGGGGGTCATACAAAAGAGGTGGAATCAACAATTCAAGACCCCAGTATTTTCGTTTTTGTTGTCTCAATTTACGTTAAATAGTCAATGCGTCTAAAGTGAATTCGGTTAATAGTTATGGTAGGAATCATCGTTAATACTTTTTTCTGCAGATTAATTATTAATATCTGACCCCCCCTCCTCCGCTTTGCAAGATATAATTGAAAGGAATGATTTTTCACGTGAATCTAGACTTTGATATCCAGAGGATCAGATTTTGAGGATTCCTTTTCCATCCAAATCAATCGATCGATATTTAGAGGTTCAGCTTTGAAAAATGTCAAGGAAAACAGGATTTATCATCAAAAAGTATATATTGAAAGGAGGCGATTAGTCAAACAGAGGATTTTTTGCCCGACAGCAGCAGCAGCGGTGTGGTGATGGCACACTTCTGTTTTAAATGTATAGAAAACTTCACATGGTAACTGAAACCATTACGTTACATACGAACTAAAGAAATCTCAGATACTTATCTGGGGAATATCAAGCCTCCTCGGGAATTTATTGGAAAGTCAATAGTGTGTTATAATCTCCACACTCTACGAACGTACGAGATTGAAAGTCTCGCACACCCTATGTCTCGTTCCTCGGTATTTCTATATAATCCATGGGCACATAGTAAAGGTAAGAGGTGACACGCAGAAGGGAGTCTCCTGTGCAATCAGCAATAAATCAGTACCACTTGAGATGCAACGTTTATTCCATGTGAATACGATAATACCTCACACTTGGTCGTTTAATATACATATCTATATGAAAGTAAGTTACTGCTGTTGAAGCACATTTTTTTGCTATTTTGTCGTTCGCTTGGAACGAAATTATCGCATACGTATGTGTATGTATATATAAAAACAAATATGCGTCAGTATACGTTTTCGTCAATGCACAATGATACACGTGTACGTATATAAAATGAAGTTCGGTACAAAGTATACAGTTTATATACTAAATAGAATTTTATCCATGGCTAATTACGGTATAATAAATATATACAAAATAGTGGGGAAGAAGGTGGAGGTTTAACTGGGGTGTACATATTCACATTAGTTGATGTGTAAGTAGCTCCATACGACATCGTAATCAATTATTATTATTTCCATTCAATACTTGCACTATCGATCGACGAGATGTACATCCTAATTGCTACAAAGAGGGATTGCGTAGTTAGAGAAGCGTACAGGAGCGGCGGGGGGAGGGGAACAAGCTTTTCGGAATCAGGATCTGAGGGAAAATGTTAATTCGAAAGAGCACTACGTTGTCAATAGACTAGTGAAGCGATGCAAGCAAGAATCAACTGTCCAAATGAAAAGCAGTCGAAAATGTACTATTGAACGATGAATATTTACTGATCGTCAGTGATAATTGCACAACATATAAGCCGTGGATATCCACTATTGAATAGCAATTTTTTTTTCCTCCAATGCCAGTTTTGAAAAATTCGACGTCCGAATAGCTAGTTTGAGTGAAATTTCACTATTCAAAAGCACGATTCTCAACCGACGAACGGTATTGGCCAGCCGTTTGAAGTTGATAGAGCAAGCGCGTCTAGCCGAGTGTCCACACCGAAGCGATCAGCAATTAGTCCTCCGTGCGAGGGTGGATTTGTCCGAGAGAAGAAGGAAGGAGTTGGGTGAGAGGCGAGAGTTGTACAGAGCTACGTCGATGGTTATGGATCCAGTCCCTGGGGGGGTTGGGCAGCGACCCGAGTCGCACACCGGGCGCGAGAGGCACCGACACTCGTTCGACACTCGTCCGCAGGGGAGGCTCACTCGCCGTTCTCCTCGGGGTGGGCGGCGTTGTACTCGAGCGCCCTCTGGATGGCCTCGGGGATGGGCGGCGGGGTGGGCAGGTGGGCGCCCTGCGGCTGGAACCCGTTCTCATCGGCGATATACGTTATGGCGAAGTTCTGGCCGTCGGGCGACTGGTAGCTGAACGCCCCCTGGGCCTCCATCGCCTCGTTGTCCGAGCCCGCGTTCTTCACGTGGCCCTCCTCGTTCGCCTTTATGTTGTTGCCCGTCTCGTACGCCCACTTGTACGAGCCGTCCGGGTTCGGGCCCTCCTGCGTCTGGCTCACTATAGGGATCACCTCGCCCTTCGGGTCCGCCGGGGCTGCACTCGCGCTCGCGATCAGCACCAGCGCCGAGATCTGTCGAGTTGTTCAATAATCGTCAGGGCACCAAGTTTTTCTCTCTCTCTCTTTCTTTGTTATCGCGAGAAGGGAAACGAGCCCGCTTTGGTATGGAAAGGAGTTTTCACACGACTCCATCTACTGTGACTCGCTTAGATCCGCGGATTGAAAAAAATGTTGCACGAGGATTTCATCCTATCCTCACGTTTCGTCTGTTAAGCGTTGTTTATCACGTGCACCAGAAGTATATTTATGCTTTTTGGTTTCTGTACGTACAGATGTACTCTGGGTATGAATGAAATCAATAGTGATCCTTAGAGAATTCGACAGAAACCGGAGAATCAAAGTGTATCTCGAAACAAAACATATAAAAGACTCACGAAATGCCATTGTTATTTGTGATAGTTTAAGAACAAATGAGGTTACCGACGCTGCCAATATTGAAAAAACGAAAAATATAATTTCCAATTAAGTACATATTGCGCAAAACTTTTTTTCTACTTTTGATTTCCTATTACTTCCATTTCGCCATCAAAGTTCTAGATTCAAGAATCCAGTATTGATTATGTACCCAGCAGCTTTGTAAGTGACACGGTTACGGCGAGTTTCGTTATGTGTCGTTGAAAGATGGGAATTTCATGCGATAAAACGAGAATCCCATACAGTCAAAAATGAACCATTAGAAAAAAAATACCATTTCCAAACGACAGGCAAAACGATGAAATTTTCGTGATCGAAAATCGTGAGCAATAGAATTACATTGTGTATTCGAAATTGGGTTCAGATCAATCTCAATCGTTCACTTGCAATAACATTCTATGGAACTGTAAAAATCCGCATTCTCTATAACCGCGATCACGGGGAAAAATTCTAAAAGTGCGAGATAACGAACCCGGCGAAGGAAGGTGCGTATCCAGTTTCTGTCTACTGCCGACCGAGCGACCCCCGATTCATCAAAACATACCGACAAACAGCACAAAAATCGCCGACCGATCGAGGGACAAACGTCGCTATTTCAGCCCAATCGCATAAACAAGCACTGCATACGATCTTCGCTAGTACGTATATGCATCCCGACCGAAAACGTCTCGGCGAGTAGGCGGCACTTGTGAAACACTCGCGTCGCGTCGATCCACTGATATCCCGAGGAGCTGCGCCGATCGCACGGTACAGTTAAGCACCGATATAGTTGGGTCTTACCAGTGCTGCGTTCATAGCTGGGGCGTTTTGTATGGCGGAAAAAAAATCTTCACTGTGACCGAAGGCGACGACGCGGTTTAGCTGACAATCGAAGCCCAGCAGCGTCGAGCCGCCTTATATATACCCGTCGGCGGTTCGCTATCCGATGGCCTGGCGATGCGCTCCTTCCCCGCGCGACTTTTCTATGCAGCCGCATGCACTCACTCGCGCGCGCGCCAGCTCCGTCTCTCTTTCTCTCGCTCTCTTGTTTCGCGGGCGAGCGGGGGAGAGAAGATCTGCCTCCGCCGCCGCCGCCGCTGCTGCTGCGCTCTAATGCGCGCCGTGTATACCGCTGACAAAGGAGCAGATAGCGCCAGCCCAACTCCGAGATCCATTATACATATATACACGTCGAGTGTGCATCGCTGTATCAATGCCACTTTTGTGTCTTGTTTAATTTCCCTCTGGTCAGTCGTCGTCGCCTGTGCTCCCTTCGTACATTGAGTTTTGACACCGGCGCGATCGTTGACCGCGAACACACGTCGTCCAGCCGCGGTCCCGCGATCGATCCAAAACAATGGCGAAATTTTTGCTCCGCCGATTCCTCGAGCAGGGGGGAATATTGATTGTAACCACATATCAGTCAAATGTCGGTCAATGTGAAGGGAGAATCGAGAAAGAATCCCAGAGCACAGCTCATTAAAACTCGTTCGTAGCATTTTTCGGTATTCCCATGTACTCTTCAGTATTCCATGGTATTCCATGGTATTCCATAGTATCTAAAGGTATTCCATGATTTTCCTTATAAAATGCCATTTCAAATATGATTACATATACATGTATTATGTAGTATTCCGTGGTGTACGCTATGATATTCCTTGAAGAAATATTTTCTCGAGTCATCCACGGGTCATCATATATCAGTGCTTATGGTCGTACTGTAAGCTGGATAGTGAAGATCGATGTTTGCAAAGAGTCAAATCATCGAAAAGTCATCGAAGCCATCGCGATGAAAATATTTTGACCGAGTGTAGCCGCAGTTCAACACCTCGAGCGATTCTGATTTGTGATCACCTCAGTGATTTGGCCTTTTTCGCAAACACCACCAGCTCGATTCGCCCGACTTTTCGATTGCGGTCTCGCTCGGGGAAATCAGAAGGGGCAGTGGTATAGTCGAGAGAGCATGGAAATTAGACGATCGGCCGCAGGTGTTGCCGAGCCGGCGGGCGGCAGGGGAAAGAAGGAGCGATCTATTTTCCAGCGCGCAGCGTGAGCCAATCGGATAGTTTCCCATGACAATCGAAGCGAGCCTTTCTCAACGGGTCAAATTTGAGAAGGGCTATGTGCACATATATCTGTCTGGGGGGAAATTCGTTCTCGGGGGGGCCTCCGCGCGTACACGGCTCAATCGGATTCTGCGAACAGTACACTGCAGCACACAGCCCGCCCACAGAAACGGCTCGGCCGTGTTGTGTGTGTTTCTCAATTGGCTCTGTGAAAACAGGGAAAAGCTCGCGATCGATGCATTCGGTGCCAGCAGCAGCAGCAGCAGATCGCACCACTCCTCCTTTCGCAGAAATGCCTCGGGCCATGCATCCACGTGTGCGAGCGTGTGTGTGATTGTCGATAACGGTCGCAAGCAGCAACGCCGGGTGAATTATGACAATCACTAGCAGCAGCAGCAGCAGCAGCAGCGGCAACGGCGGCGGCGGTGGCACACGGGGGGGAGATAGACGACATCGAGTGCAAAGGTAAAGGCGAAGCGCACCTACTACACATACCTGATGGAGGCTCGCGCGCGCACATAGCAGGAGGCGTTGCCTGAAACGAAAGGACGCTCGGCGCGAGCGGCGAAACCCAATTTAGAGCGTACCCTTGGTTCGCTGTATACACACACATACGCGCCAGTATGAATTCTCGAACGACACACAGGTTGGACTGAATTCGTCGAGCGATCGGCCGGAGCTTTTACGCGTCTATATAATATCGCGATTGTTTCGTCACCCGCATGACCATGCGAGTTTAGATCTACACTTTAGAAATATAGTTGTGCGAAATTGATGTATACACATTGACTGTCAATTTACGTATACTTGTTTTTCAGGTTGATTGTACGTGGGCGATTCTCTCCAAATTAAAAACAGTGAAAAAACTACTGATTATTTGTGAAAATCGCATAGCTGATAAGCAATAGTGAAATATCTATACTAATTTGGACGGTCAATATTTCTTGATAGTAGTAAAATTTCACTGGAGAGTTTGCCAGAACTATACTTATTCCATCAAGGAATTGCATATATGTTTGCAGATTAATAAGAAGCTGGATATCAGCAGCTGAGACTTTACTGTTGCTGGACGAAGAATTCAACTTGGCCCTAACTGTTGGTGTATGCGCTGCCAACTTTTCTCGCGCTATATGCATCTATACACTTTATCAGTAGACTCGATAATAGTTTATCAAGGTATCGTGCGCTGTTCTCATGAAATATTATCGATATATAAGGAACAACTGATCCACATATGTTAACAGAATACCGGCAACTACATTCTTCTCCCCCAGAGTAAACGCGCTCGGTTGACGCTGAGGCGAGGAGACTTTGCAAATCTTACGAAAAACCCGAGATAGCAGTCGCGGCGAAACAAATTGGCTTCGCCACCATATTATCCTTGCATTATTCATCCGACTGGCAATCCGTCACTACCCGGTTCACTCGGGTGAATTTGCAAATCGTCGCGCTCCCCAGAGGCTCGCGCTGCGTTGCGGCACACACGCGTGCGATAGAACCGATGTTTTTCCTTATCGTAGCGGAAATATCTCCTCTCGATTGCGCTTACGAGCATATACACACACGTCCAATCGAGATGTCATTGCGGCTCCATCATATCGATCAACGGATATATGCACGCGCGATTTGAAAAACAATTGTGTACACACACGCGCGGAATCAAGGTAACATCCGCACGCGCAATTGCGAGAGAAACACAGGATCGTCGGCGGCGCTGCGGCCGAGGAAAAACACCGACGATCAACAGCGGCGAGAGCTTTTAATGTCCGCCGACACCTAATTAATTGATGATCCCAACTTATATCGGCATTCTTCTCTCTCTGCGCGTCGGTTACTTAAGAAAGTCGCACCTCGCGTTAAAATCACCCGCGGCCGTATATACGCGCGTGGCTATAATTGCGCAATGTCGCGAGCGCATCTTTTCCGCGGCGTTACGCAATATCGCGCGCGCGTGTGTATATGTAGATATACTCGGCGCGCATCTTGTTGCGCGGCCCGCGACAATCGATCCTCGCGTCCATTACAATATTCGACTCGTCCCGCGCGGCGCGCAACGGCCTTGCCGCGATTTACCCGCGCGGCCGTCCTTATAGCCGCTCGAACACGCGCTTATCCCCCCTGGCTTTTGTATTCCCGTTCGCCTATACCTCGACGTCTCGAATTTATCCTCTCGTCCTATCCGTGATTCGACTCCTTCCATTATGCCTACTTCAAAAGTGTGGCTAGGATTTATATCGACGCCGTATATACGAGCGAAACCGAGAGTTGTTGCAAGGCACCGAGATGAAACTTCGGTTGCGTGTCCTTTCCTCCCCACCCCAAACACAAATGAAGTATAAATAGAGTGTGGTACAACCGCGTCCAACCGAATAGCAGTCGTATTCCTGAGTGAAAAAATTTTGCATAAATTCTATGTACCGACTCTCTAAATCTAAAATAGTAAAAAACTACTATTTAATAGTATAAATTGAAAAACTGCACAAAATAGTAGATATTCACCAAGAAATAGTAAAATTTTACTAAAAAATAAAAGAATTTTAACTGAAAAATAGTCAGCTCTTACTAAATTACTAAAATATTAGTAAAATTTTACTATTTTTTTACTATTTTAGATTTAGAGAGGAGAATTTGAATTGAAGGTAGTAGAACAAAACTGCACGACTAGTAATAGTCACTGAATATTCACTGCAGAGCTTACCAAAACTGCTTATACGTAAATCGAATTATCACAATAATCAAGAACGTACAACTATAAATACGGTTCGTCGTACTATGTTTTTCCCAACTGCATCAGCATTGCCAACCAACAACAAAGTTATATTTCATTTCCCCCGGTGTGGTATTGAATTTTCGCCTTCCGATTGAAAATTCCGAGAGCCTTGGCAAAACGTGTGCATCTCCTCAAAGATCGCTACGTTTTTCCATGTCTGATTCAGCCCAATTAGAAATTCAAGAATTTCCACATGCCATTACACGAGGCGTCTGAGCAAACAGCCTGTTCATCTTCAAGTTGAGAATAATTGAAACACCTTGGGGTTCCAGGTGAGATTCATTAAAATCAAACATGACTCAAGAAAATTAGCTGCTTGTTACCTGCGAATGGCAATCTCAACGTTATGTCATTCGTTTTCTATCTCTCTGTCGAATTTCCGAAGAATATCTCATCAGCCGGAGGAGACTGCATCGACGTTGGTCGCTTTGAAATATGAATATCCAGAGATAAATCGCGTACTTAAAAGGAGTTTCATTCGATTGGGCAAATGCGCAAAATAAAGAGCGAAAATAGCTACAGAAGTTTTAAGCTTCGCGTTGCGCCACGATTGAAACATTCAAACTGGTTTTATTCCCAAGGAACAGATATTTTGAAGAGAAAGGAGAGGGATAAATTTGACAAATATCCAATGCAATGGAGTATAAGGATACCCAAGTTTTCGTAAAAATGCTCGACTCTTACACGCATGTATGATTGAAAAAAAACTCGTATATTGAGGCCGGAAAGTTGATTACACTTGATTATTTTCAGGTGAGAATGATAAATTGCGATCGATCTAGATTGATTTTGATAACTTGTCTCTTAATATTTAGTCAGTTCACATTTTCACCCGACCTTGACATGTAACGTCTAATACCCCAGTCACGACTGCTTTTAGACCATTAGCGTCGAAAACAAACAGAGTTCCATTCTTAACCATGAAAGCGAGCGAAAATATAACTAAGCAAAGACGCATAAAGACGATTTTCTATGCCACCATTAACGTCTTAAATCCATGCAAACGTTCGTCTTCGGTATCAACAAAGACTCACGGATGTATCAGAGTTCATTACGGAATAATCGACACGCGCGCAGTTTCACGTTGCCTCATAATACATCGTGCAAAAAGAGAATTTAATACCTGGCCGAATTTATCAAACGACCAAATAGAAGTGGATTTTCCAAAATTGTGACATTTTTCGAAAACGTATCCACTCCAAAATTGAATTCGATCCGTTCCCTGCTAATTAAAAATGCTTCCTTTATATATAACATACATTGTTTGTGGAGGTTAGATGATCATGGAAAATATGAGCATAAGATATTTCTTCCAGAGGCAGAAAAAAATCACACTGAAGTATGATTTGTTGGATAAGTCAGAAAAAAGTTTAGTTCATTCAAAATCAGTAAAGACATTATCACATGATAGGATCATTAGATAAATAGAGGTTGGTAACACAAAAAACATTGTTGGCAAGGTGATTTTATTTGTATTCCATGATCCACCCGAGCTAGATCCTATAGAGATATAACTAATCAGAATTAAATCATCCGATCGTGAGTCACCCAACAAGATCCATACATCACACACAATGTACACCAAAGTCAACCAGGTCTCTAGTTTAAACATATGCAACTGTCTCCTTGTAATTTTATACAGATCCACCTGTCAGTAAAAAATCCGCGATGTTAAGAAATCCTGTAAGAGAGCTCTATAAGGCCCAAAATGAATTCGACCTACACCAAATAGGTATACTGTCGCAGGCTAATCACTCAAGAGCATCCCTACAGAATTTCATTGAAATTCAATCCAGATTTTCCAGTGAAAAGTTTCACATTGATCATGATGCTTGGGCCCTATAAGGCTCAAATTGAAATCGGCGTCAAAACATGCACATCTCGTAACTGATTCAAAATCTTTCTATAACTGTCTATATCTTTGTATAACAAACTCAATCGTTCAACATCTGACACAGTTTACTGTTGGAAGCGAACTCGCGCTATTTGGTTGAGGCGTACGCGAGCTAGACAGGAGGTCACGAAGCGGCCCTAAACAAATTCGATCTACACCAAATCGGTGTACTGTCGCAGGCTATTCCCCGCTTATATCTGTACGAAATTTCACCAACATCCGATTCGCAATCTCCAATGGAGAAGTTTACATTGATCATAAATCTTAGGCTCTATAAGGCCCAAAACGATTTCGATATTTATCAAATCGGTATAATACTGCAGGTTAATTAGTCAAGAACATTCCTACCAAATTCCCCCAACACCCGATCCCCCTTCTCCAGCGAAGAGTTTTATACATGTAAAATAAATCTTGGGCCCCATAAGTCCCAAATCTAAATCGACGTAAAAACGAGCATATCTTGCAAGTGATTCGAGACAACAAATGAAATCGTTACACATCTGACCCAGTCCACTGTCGAAAGCGAACTCGAGCGGTTTGATTGGGGGTATACGTGAGCGATATAGGAGGTCGCGAGGCGGGCATGGCTAAGAAGGGTTCGGCCCTCTCGCGGTTGCGGCAATCGGTAGCCGCGCGCGGCGCACAGGCAATTCCACTCGCGCCCAGGCGAATTCCAGGATGTTCGTACGTACGTATACATACACATCGGGTCCCGAGCGACAATTAGCCCGTGCCGTGCTGTTCGATCGATCTTACACTGTCTCTGGGAGCTCCACGGCGCGCTTTGAAATCGCAATGCGCGGTTGCGCCTTCGCCGATACTCAGAGAAACAGCGAGGGAGAGAGAGAAAGAGCAACGAAATCAGTCGTGATAATTAGGATTAGCGACTGGAAATTTGCTGGGATCGGGGCCAAATGAGGCCATGAGAGGGGCCTTTTTTCCATTGGGAGTACGTTCGGGATTGAGACCCATTTGGACGCTTCCATTATTCGCAGATTACGTGCGATTGCGATTTCGCTGTGTTGGATCGAATTTCCCTGGTATCCCACCAGCTTGTGACGATTTTTTTCTTCTTTCGCTCCGTTTGTGGAAATTATAATTGTTCCTTCGCTACTTTCCCACAATACTGGATGTCAAAGTGCGTATACCGAATTCCTTCAGTTCCGTCTTGATGTTGAGAACGACGACAGATGAAGATTGATGGTCTCTAATAATAAAGAGATAAAGACGTGTAATTGCAGAGTATATACAGCAATGACATTGTTAGTACTGTTTTCTTTGTCTGCGCAAGGGTGATTCAACAAAATCGTTTAGCGCCAACGTACTTGGCATCCGATCGTCTTGATCATCAAGACCTTCATATTTCTACCTGAGCAAATTGAGTTATTCAACAAGATTAAAACAATCATTTCACAGTGTGTTTTTCAATGACTTCAGCACTTGTGATTTTATTTTTCAAGTATGTAGGGGAGATAAAGAGCGGCTCATTATTAAGCTTGTACTGCAGTCACATTGGAAACTGTAAGATTCTCTACATGATCCCACTGGAATGTGTTCCAACATAAAATAAATATCCTAATAAATAATTGGCGATTATCAATTCAAGTACTTCAGTCGTGTACAATATTTCACAACTGAATCAAAGGAACTTTTTTGCCGAGTAGTCAATTGTACTCTTGGGCGGTCGTGGTCGCGCCGACTGTCAGATCGGAGACAATAACTGCACCGACCACTTTTTCCGTCGATCGACCGCGATTAGTCTCGACGGAAAATTAAATATGAGTAATTTTGAAACGGCTCGACCACTGCGCGAAAAAGTGTAGGAGCCGCGCGCGAGCTCAGCCGAAAGGCATAATATCGAGCTAATCGCAGTGTTCATATCTGCGCGAGGTCGCGCGCCCGTCGTCGGGTGAACGTTGAGCCCCGACCGAGGAGAAAGAGAGCCGAGAGAGCTGCTGCATCAGTGGAGCGCGCAGAGGGCGAGGAAAAATCGCGCACGCGTGACAGTTTACAAGACATCGCTGCGCGCGCGCTGCAGCTGCGAGCGGCTTCGCCTTCGAAATATCTTCGCCCGGCTGCAAGCCCGAGCACACGTGAATGGGAATAGTCGAGCAGCCGAGCCTTCGCGGATGCTTTATACACTGCGACGATCGCGCATTATATGCGCGCACATACTCCCAGCGTCGATGAATCCTTAAACGATTCAGCGCTACGCCACTGCATGAACATCGAGAGGATGTGTTTGTTTTCCCAGCATTCAGATCGATCGTCGCCAATCACTCGGCAGATATTTCTCAGCATCGTCCAGGGGCGACTCGCGATGCGATGCAACAAAAAGTACCATGGAATACCATGGAATGACTGATAATCAAATGATGGATAAATTATACTTAGGAAATTATGTCGAGAAAGGGGCTGGCGTGTGATCTAGAAATGATATACGTCTTAGCTATGCCTGGTAAACGTTTAGGCATGCTTTAGATCATTCATGCGAGTCAAAATGTTCACTAGACAAAGGAAATTCATAGACAATTAATGGAATTGTTGTGACAATGTTTTAATCGATAAACTAATGTTTCTTAATAATCACCGAGAAAATAATAGTTGATTTCTAATGATAAAAACCATCCCTACTAAATGTTCATTTTCACTGCATCTTTGAATTCAACGAGCTTCACAGTTAGACAAGACTATGCCTCGATATTATGCCTAGGTGATGTCAGTCTATTTCTAAGTATAGTTTATGCATAATTCTTTTTTACTTGGGTATGAAAGGTATAGGTGTACCCAATTATGAGCCACTCAAGTGCGGATAGTTACTTGTCACGTAAAATGTGACCTTTCAACGATGCTGGTGAAAATGAAATGCATACTCAATACCTTCTAAATAAACTAAGAGTTTGGTTTGTTCTAGGCTGAGAATTTCCAAAAAATTGTGTTTCCAGGTTGCAATGATTTGGAAGTTTTTTGAGCATTATTACCGCTTAAAACCGCTGCTAAGCGCATAGGCAGTAGTTTCCTCAAAGAGGCTTTATGTAAATAAAAAATTATGCATCAATTCAGAAAAAATTTGTACATTTCAAAAATGTTTAAATACATATCATAAATTGTAGGGTGGATGATCAACAAATTTGGTTTTACTTTTATGCGAACATGTTCTAATGAAGCAGTGAATCTACGTTGAAAAAACTGGATAATGCAAAACGCTCGCTAAAGATGTAAACAACTTACGTATGCATATCGACATTTCTGGTATTAGACATTTGTCGACCCGTAGATGACAAATATGAGGGTCCCGAAGTCAAACTCGAGAGGTTGATTTTAGACCTATTACAAGGCTTTCTCTTTGAGAAAACAAAATATATTCCATCGATTGCAAGTTCAGAAAGCAAATTTTGAAGGTTTCAGAGTTTATGTACATTGTATGTAATATATATTTAACATGTAATAACGTTGTGTATTAAGCAGAATTACTCAACTCTTCTTCTGGCCCTTGATCACAGCGTTAGGTAAATGACGGCATACATTTGTAATCAGTTTTAAGTAGAAGCTGTGGATTCAAGAGTCAAGGTCGAAAGCGCAAAATCGATAATTACCATTCTATTATTGCCGCATGATTGATCAGAACAGTGATGCGCAGTGAGTGCGATTCAAACAATCATTTCGACCAGTTTTTGTACTACTTCCGAGCTAAAAATAGTGAACCCTAGTGAAAAAATTATGCATAAATTATGCCTATAAAGCTATGTCTAGAAATGGACATAATTTATGCATATCCTAGGCAGTATCAAGGCAAACTCGGAAGGTATAGTTCTCTATGCCTCATTTATGTGCCTAGTGAGCGTTAGCTCTTTATTTACTGGGCATAAATTATGCCTAGACAATAGACATTCGTTCCATCAAAATTTGATTAACTATTACTCGTACGTTGAATGGGCGCCCTCTGCTGGAGGGCCTACTTGGCAGGACTGACACCGAGCGCCGCGGCCAGCAGGCAGCATTCTCAAGCATTCTTGGCTTGACCGTCGCGCAAGACAGACGTGCCAGTCTTACGATCAGGCGGTGCCGAAGACACACACACACACACACACACACACACACACACACACACACACACACACACATACACACACGCACGCACGCATGTGTGCGCTCCGTTGGTATAGCACTGTACGTTGAATGCGGAGGGTCACATGGTAGCACGGTCTGGATCTGTACTTGAGGTGACGAGCAGCTGAATGCCCAAAGTAACTTTTGGAATGGCTCCGGGAGAGCATTTTAATCATAATCCCAGCATGTCCCGGTTGTAAACCCAGGGTTAAATTTTCTAGAGACGAAAATGTCGAAAAATTTCGAAAAATGAAAAATTTTTTTTGTCTTTTATTTCGATATAGCTCGGAAGCTATTGGTTTGAGAGCAAAATGAAAGAGGAAAAAAAGTTTCGTTACAAAATTTACTATAAGAATGAATGAGTTTGAATTCGAAATCTTAATTATTGTTGCTAATATATCGATATGAACACAAAAATTACAGGTTAAAATTTTGCTTTTTTTGGGAATTTTTTTTTAAATACTCAAAATGTACATACGAATGTGGAATTTCAGGTCGAAATACCTTGTATTCTGATGAAATAACTCCAAAAAATTTCATCTCGATAAGTATAATAGTTTCCGTACAATCAATTTGTTAATTAAAAAAATATATTCTGAGTTACAATATTTAAATGTTTGTACAGACTTTTACACTCAGTACATGAACCTGATTATTTTTTTACGTACTCTCCAATACGTAAACTATCGATTCCCAGTATTAAAAATTACCTCTTAGTACATTCAAACAACAATTAGAATTTTTTGAAAAATCGTACGTAAAAGTACCTTATAAACAATTACTACTGCCAAGCGGTTTTTCCATATATTTGAAATCTAAAAATTGCGTTGAATAGAGAATGAACAAGCGCTCATTTTAAGCCCTCATTCATCAAAATCGGATTCCTGAGTTTTGAAATATAGAGGCTCAAAGTTGAAGTACGTTCACGGCAAAACTATGTGGAATTTAACAATAGTAAAAAGTTTGTCGTATAGCTTGAAGAATAATCATTTCAAGGATAATGTAAAGTTTATATTCGAAATATATATATATATGTGTGTGTGTGTGTCTAAACATAAAATTCAAGGTTTTATATATGAGTGTACGTACAACTTTGTATGGCTTTGATCGAATTTAAAGTTTTATATGTGTGTGTTTTCGGAATTCGAGTTTATGAATGTTTTAAAAATATAATGTTTAGTATATTAAATACTTATTACATAATTGATTCGACTCTCCTTTCAAAATCCTTCAAATATATACATTCATCAATCAAAATATATTTGCAGATGAACAAAATGCATATTTACAACGGAATTTGAGATAGTGTCATGTCAATCGAACGGAAAAAAAAATTAAATAAACGATTTTTATGTCGCTGAAAAATGGAAATACTGTTATTTCATTAACAAATTGTTTATTTAGCCTTAGCTGAACTTAATATATACATAGTTGGATAGCTTTCGATTTACTATATTTATTTAAAAAAAAAATCATCAAATTATATGTCGTAGAAGCTGAGATATAGTCAATTAAAGATCACGCATTCATTTTGAACCCGCGCGATCGACTTTGCTTCGCTTCTTCTCAGCTACCCCCTCCACTGCCGCCGCGCCGAATTCCACTGCCGCTGCGCCGAAAGTACCGCGTTTCGATGATTTCCGTCGATCTCTCTCTCGTTATTTGAGTATGAAGGGCATCACTTACGTACATGATACGTTATCCTTGAAATGATTATTCTTCAAGCTATACGACAAACTTTTTACTATTGTTAAATTCCACATAGTTTTGCCGTGAACGTACTTCAACTTTGAGCCTCTATATTCCAAAACTCAGGAATCCGATTTTGATGAATGAGGGCTTAAAATGAGCGCTTATTCATTCTCTATTCAACGCAATTTTTAGATTTCAAAATATATGAAAAAACCGCTTGGCAGTAGTAATTGTTTATAAGGTACTTTTACGTACGATTTTTCAAAAAATTCTAATTGTTGTTTGAATGTACTAAGAGGTAATTTTTATACTGGGAATCGATAGTTTACGTATTGGAGAGTACGTAAAAAAATAATCAGGTTCATGTACTGATTGTAAAAGTCTGTACAAACTTTCAAATATTGTAACTCTGAATATATCCTTTTAATTAACAAATTGATTGTACGGAAGCTATTATACTTATGGAGATGAAATTTTTTGGAGTTATTTCATCAGAATACAAGGTATTTCGACCTGAAATTCCATATCCGTATGTACAATTTGAGTACTCGTAAAAAATTCCCAAAAAAAGCAAAATTTTAACCTGTAATTTTCGTATTCATATCAATATTTTAGCAACAATAATTAAGATTTGAAATTCAATCTCATCCATTTTTATAGACAATTATGTAACGAAACTTTTTTTCCTCTTTCATTTTGCTCTCAAACCAATAGCTTCCGAGCTATATCGAAATAAAAGACAAAAAATTTTTCATTTTTCGAAATTTTTCGACATTTTCGTCTCTAGAAAATTTAACCCTGGGTTTACAACCGGGACATGCTGGGATTATGATTAAAATGCTCTCCCGGAGCCATTCCAAAAGTTACTTTGGGCATGCAGCTGCTCGTCACCTCAAGTACAGATCCAGACCGTGCTATGGCGGGACTGACACCGAGCGCCGAGGCATTTTTGGCTTGTATTGACCGCCGCGCGAGACAGACGTGCCAGTTTGATCGAGCCCTCATTCGTTCGTAAAATTTTCGGTTGCCCAACCGTCATCGAGCCGAGATATATAAGTGGGTCATTTCCCACCAACTCAACGATCCCAATTTTTTATTTCAATTTTTCATCAGCTAATTTGTTGTAAATGGTCATCTCAAACCTCCCAAATTTTTGTGGATATATTTCGCCAGTCACCCCAAATATGTAGGATCGTGAGAGAATCGCCCATGACTGTTCATTCGAGCTCGCGTCAAAAGGTGGAATGCCATTCAGTATTCGTATTCGCGGGTGGGTTTGGTTTACGGACCTTGTCCTCTTGCGGATGACTATCTGCTGACAATGGGTTCAGCTTAATACTTGGTGCAGTCTGACTCCGGTCAGTCGGTAAGACGGATAAGAGGTCGTTCCCGTCAGTGGGTAGCTTCTGTGAACTTTGTCGAGGTTTGTAAACTTTTTCTTTAGCGTCGCGTTAGCGGGATGGGGATTCAAGGGATGGGGTTTTACTCATGTTAAATTCTCGATCGATTCATTTTTATAGTTAAGTCAATGCGAGAACAATTGTTCCGTGTTGACTTTCTCTCATGATTTCCTCCCAACATTTAGGAAAAATAGAACAATTTGATCATGCAAAGGTTTTCTTAGGCCGAGTCTGAAAGTGTCCCTTGGAACATTCGAGATTCACATTTTTCTGCGACCGCCTGACAACGCGACAGGGTCTCGAGCTGCAGTGGCTCGTCCGTATCCAGGATCATCTACCTTCCACCGATCAGAGCCCAGGAATTAGCACTTGTTCGATGAGCAGAGCGCTTCGTGAGGGGCAGGAACTAAATGTCTTCGCCAGTCACCCCAAATTCAAAGATAAGTTCGATGGCGTCTCAGGTTTGCTTCTCGCAATTGAAACAGATCGCACCTGTCTAAATACCAGCCATCCAAACATTTACAAGATTTTTCGGTTTTATAATTAAGTGATCATCATTCAAATTTTTGAATGTTAGTTTATCATCCTGGCATAATTGATGCATCGTAAATAATGACCTAACGCTCACTAGGCATAAACAAGGCATAGAGAACTGTACCTTCCGAGTTTGATATGATAATGCCTAGACTATGCGTAGATCATGTCTGTCCATTGTTACGCATATCTTCCTAGGTATAATTCATAATGTTTTTATTTGGGAAAATAGGAAAATTATCGGGACACGAGTGATTATATTATATTCGAAAAGAAAATGCGTAAAAAAGTGAGTTACAGTAGAAAAACTGGAAAATGTGTATTTCAGAAAAACTTTTTTTTTTGTAATTTTTGGTTTGGTACGCGGTAGCCCAGCCTTTCTTTGTATTGATTCATATTTAAAAATATGAAATACCCACGTATCTGCTACTATGTAGACACTAAAGTAGTTTTGGTAATAGAATAATTTAACTCGATTAGACGTATATATTCGGGAACGCCTTACTCGGATGATTTTCTAGGACACTGATCCAAATGGAGTCCCAATCCATTCTGACGTCAAGGTGTTGCAAGGACGTAAATATTTAGATACCTAAATTTCCATCTCAACGCTCATTGATTATTCGCTCGAAATACTCTTGATCTAATTAATCCTTTGTAAAAATGTAAACTTTACACTATACTGTCAAAATAACATTTCACTGTGTTACAACATAGGCTTCCCAAAAGAAAGGACGAAAATGATTGTCCAATATTAGTAATAATCATTCTTATTTCTTGTAATCTGTGATATGAAATTTTATAATTTTCGAGTTGATAAAAATCAAATGAAAGTGAGGTGATCTATTTTTTCTTGATGGAAAGCTGAAAACGATTCATTAAAGCCACAAGGCCAAATTTTTTTCATTTCAGTATATTTCATACTCAATTTAAATAAAAATGATTTAAGGTGATATATGTCTGATATTTCTGAAACTCAGTACAAATTCACCCGTACCCGATTATAGTATTGCAATTTTATAGCATCTTATCACTATGTTTGCTTTTATGATCAATACTAGGGGGTACCGTCCTACTCGCTAAGATTAAGCTAATCACATATCGGACAACAACTGATATAACGAAAATGATTGTCTTTTTGAAAAGGGTCATGACCCACACATTTCCGAAGAAATGAAATAAAATGAGAAATAATCGGACAAAAAATACTTGTCCGCTGGATCTCTATGACTATTATGCAAGGGATCGTATGGACTGAAGATTTCTCACTTTTCCCAATATACATATCACTTTAAAAGCTACTCCTTCGCGATCATTATATCGTTTTTTCGCCCTTACACAATCGTGTAGAAAATTCGCAAAAAAAGCACGGATAACTTTATGCTCCCGGAGCCCAGGCTTTCGCGACGATTTATCTCTCGCAAGCGAATTTGAGATTGCGTGTAAGACGCCACCAGGTGACAGTGTGGAATATGTGAAAATTATGATGAATATATAGACGCTCCAGTGTCGATCCGCGTAATTTCACTAGGTGCGCGCGCGCGTGGGGGTAATTTTCGTTTCATAATCGATTGTGAGACGTTTCGATCGTCCGGGTCGTGGAACAATGTGGTGTCGGATCTTGACAGGAAAATGAAGGAAAAGTTGGGAGGTAATTATATGACGTAAGGAGATATGTGAAAACTCCTCGGGATCAAAATACAGGAACTGTTTTAATTGTTAGCACCGACTCAATGCTCTTCGTTCAGGAATACCGATAAACCAGTTTTGGATTGACTTCTCAAGGATATGGAAAATAGTCTTTTCCGTCTGATAAAATCGAGTCGTTAAATTGAAAATCCACTCGTCCTTGAGTTGGCGCCGCAATACGGAGCAACCGGTCATGCAGCGACGTCAGGTAAGCGGCTTTCGCGCAGGCGTCACCCCGACTCCGGGGCAGGTATATTTTGGTATTTAAAAAACTTCTCAGTTCTCGAGGATCGGAGTAATCGAAGGAATCTGCATAGGCATATATGAATACGTGATATTCGAGGGAATTGAAATTTTGAGAGATAATTCGTGAAAATGACGCCATACGCGCGGCTTTATGCGAGGAATCCTATTTCTCGATATATGCATAATGTATATATCGGCTAATTTATCATGAGAGGATATATTGTGTAGGGTAGTACGATGCTATAGTCATTTTCACGCAAAGCTGCGTCTCAATATTCACGGAGTGGAAGATTTCGAATGGAGGAAAGAAAAAAAAACTCATTCCCAGATAATCAGACCATCCGCAGAGCGGACGATATAATCCTCTTTCGAGGAGTATATCGTCTCGATTAAGAAACTCCAAAATATGATTAACCCAGGCTGAAATACGTCGAAGTTCGTTATTTTCGATACAAATTTTGTATTCCTCGTGAAAATTTTTGCATACGCAGAATCGTAACTACCGCGTTGTGTGTCTCGATACTTTCTTTTAACCTTACAGTGAAAAAAAAGCGTATGAGAGTTAAAAATCACTGTATGAAAGTGGCTGAATGATGAAAGTAAAATTTTCGGTCTAGTTCCATGATTTCTGCTAGCGATAATTTTCAAATAGAATTCGCAATATGTCAAGTAATAAATTTACTTCACTATCAGGCTTCATGTGAAACCGAACCAGAGTGAAAATTAACTTCGTTCACACGAAAAACTCAATCATTCATCCACTCTTACACACTGAATTATCCCTGTAAGGTTTCAAGAGAGTAACATATAATAGTCGACCCCGCGAGTTTCTTTCTCTCTCTCTTTCTCATTACCGAACTCTTCGTCCTGATTTCGAGCGGCAAAAATTCGAAACCTCGCGAATACCACCTCGGCTCAATACGGCGATCGACACAGCTTCGCGGGTCGTCGATTTGGGATTTTGTATCCAGCAGATCGCCAACGGCCCGCGACGAGGCTCCCGAGAAAAGGTCGCGGCCGTCAAAGTGGCGCAAATGCAGCGCCCCGGCTCTACCCAACTAGGAAGAGATAGTTCGCTCGGCAAGAATCGCCCGCGGCTTTCCCCGTTACATTTCGTGTATGTGTGTACATACCGCCGCCGGGCGAGCAAAGATAATTACGTACGTAACGTCGATAATGGAATACTTCATCGCTCAATCGAGCCGACTTATTTTCGTCCTGGTCGAAGTTTTGAAAGACGGGAGAAAGGATACTCGATCGTTTATACACATATGCGTACCCGCGCGCGTGTATCCAACCTCTCGCAAAAGCGAATATTCCCAAATTTTTGTTTTTTCCTCCTCCGATACTCCTATTTCGCGCGCCGAATCTCTCGGCCGCGGCGTGTGTATTCGTCACTTTGGGGGGATGAGGATAGCCACTCGACGATTCACTCTCGGAAGGCTATAAAATCGGTGTATAAGCACTTTTTTATGCACATACTGATGAGGCGGCCCGCGGTATCGTCCCGATACTACGAGGCGGCTCGAAGCTTGACGTATCCATCACTCGCGGATAGTCGTATGGCCGGGAATGAATAATATATTAGAGAATCGGTGGGAAACGCGTCACCGCTATACGAACGCTTGTTTTCTTTTGCGCAGCTCGCTCGCGGCGAATCGAAACGTGGGTTCATCAAAAATCGTGAGAATTTCGGTTTTCCTCGCAATGTTCGCGCGGCGAATCGGTGTACAACGTCGCTAGATACGTCGCTCGCTCGGTGTCATACGAATTCAACGTATCGCGACGTCTACTCGAGAAACTACGAGAATCAGCGGACGACAGGTCGATCAAAAGTTAATTGCCCCCCTCGAGGATGATCGGCGCGTGTAACATGGAGCTCGACGGTGGCGCGGCTGGGTATTGAGTCGTCCGACGAGTCGACACACTCGCGCCGCGTTACGGAACCCGTGCCATAGCTGCAGAGCGCATCTTTATATGCAAATGTCCAGCTGATACTCGATTACGACCTCATCAGGCATTCGCGCGCGCGCGCGTCTCTGCCTTAGGGAGAGACCGTCCCACACACTTTTACTCCCAGCTCTCGTTTATTATCGACGCTTGCACAAGGCGCAATGATCCTCTTTGAGGATTTCACAGGTGTCAACGGCTCGGCGCCGATTTGCCAACGATACCCTCGGGGGAGGCTTTCACGAAATCACTATCTTTTCGTGGAGTTTGTAATATTTACGCACACTGTTCGCTGGAAACCCGCGGCTCCGCGATTGTGTGCGTGTGTGTGTGTCCAATAAGACAACCGAGCGTTGCACAAAAAAGTCTCTCGAGGGTTCGGTCAAGTTTTTCGTGAGGATTCAGAAGCCGATTGATCACCTGTGCGCAATTGTTTATTCGTAAAGTATATTATATGGAGCATTTTACAATCGTACAGGGTACATGGCGGATAGTATACACATAACTATTTATATATATATTTATATTCGACGGGAAAATTATATATGGAAACACGGAGGTTTCGCCTATATTTACAAAGCTCTCTTAGACGTACAACTCGTAGACAGAAGAGCCACGGCTTTATTACGCAGTCTCAAGGCAAACTGTTCCTCGACACAATACATATATATCCGAAATAAGGTGGAATTCTCAACGTTGCCCAACTGTCGAAGGCTCTCGTTTGGTTCAACATAATTTTGTTCCACGCTACAATGTACATATAATTACAGTATTTGTCGGTGAAACTATCGAGAGAGGTGGAAGACGGGGACAGTTTTACAAGTAGGCAGAGCCAACTCCATATCTATATCTGGGCTGTTGGAAAAGAAGAGTACAAGCTTGCGGACGATCGTCCGACACGCGCGGCCTACTCTCAAAATTTGAAACAGTTCAAAATTACCGTTCAACAGTAAAAATTTGTTATTTGTCCATGACAATTTCACGACTTTTTTCATTTTCCTCGAGAGGCAAGTAGTACGAAAAGGGCAACACAAGCAATTCGCGTCGGCTGTTGTCTCAATATACGTGGAATCGTCAACGGGTCGACAGTCGATTCGAGAATACTCTATTTTGTTTTTTGGCAGTTCCAATCGAACGTTCATGTAGTCTGGTCAGTGTAGCTCGTAGTCCACGGATTACGTTGCCCTTTTGGTACGGCACCAGCGGTGAATAATTCACCATGATATTATCGCGAAAAACCCAATAATTCACTATTTCCCATAGCTCGTGGAAATTCGAATGATGAGCCTCGGAGTTGTTTCGAATTGATGGAGTCGAGGGGTGGCGGTGGTGGTGGTCCTCAGAGGTTGTCCTCCTCGGGATGGGCGGCGATCCACTCGAGAGCCCTGAGGATCCCGGCGGGGATCTCCGGGGCCTGGGGCAGGTGGGCTCCCTGGGGCTGGAACCCGTTCTCGTCAGCGGTGTAGGTCAGCTGCACGGGGCTGCCGTCGTCGGCGGTGTAGCTGTAGCTGCCCCGGACCGAGGCCGTACCCTCGGCGCCGTCCGCCTTCAGCTCGCCCGTCTCCTCGGCCTTGATGCCGTTGCCCGTCTCGTACGACCAGTTGTACGAGCCGTCCGGGTTCGGGCCCGACTCGCTCCTGCTCACGATCGGGATGGGCTCGTCGTTGGCCGCGGGAGCGGCGCGGCTCAGGCCTACGAGGGCCAGGGACAAAAGTACTGCGAACGATTTCTGAAACATTCGTTCTCACGTGAGAAAGGGATGTTGCTACCGGCACAATCGGCATCCGCGAGAAATGGATTTAGAATTGAGGAAGATATTTGTTTTGGGAACGATTTGTCATACACCACTCAGTATTGAATATAAAAACTCGCGAAAGATTAGTCACAGCGTAATGTTTATCTTAAGGAAGGATATGGAGGATCGATTATGTGGAAATTCAATTGATACGAAGAAATAAAATTACAGTTTTTACATTCATAAAATGTTATTATATGTATGTAAACATCAAGATATGGTAATCTCATGATTTCTCCTGTCTTCCAAAGTGTACAAGAAATATTGCTCATGGAATTCAAGATTTTGAAACTCAAAAAGTTCTACTTCATGACTTTATATAACTTTGAATAATTGTAAATGGCTATTAGAAGTGTTGGGTTGCCAAACTTGACAATCCAAAAAAATTGTAAATCGTGTTGAGCCAATAAGCATATTCCTCGCTCTACATATTTCACTAGTCATTGAACGGAAAAAAATGTTCAAAAATATTGTTTCCCATGTCATACCAACCGTCGTGACGAGATAATAATTATTTTCAGTCCATTATATTTTCAAGTCAAATATTTTTTTTCTATTTAAAAATTGAAATTTCCTATTAATTCACTTTTATGTCCAGCATAAATATAGTATCAAACCGGCCATGTCTATTTTTTGAATGGTTACATTTTTCAATGTAACAAACTGTAATTTCCCAAAATTCTACGGATCGATTGTTTGTTTTTTGAGAAAAAAAAAACAATTTTATTATCACGTGATGTGAAAATAATTGCTTTTTGTATTATAAATAATGATAACATTTTCCTTCGGAAATACAAATCCGTTTTAAATAGATTTTGGACAAAAAAGTCGTGCATATTATAAGCTTGATCACTTTTTGAATGACTATTGATAAAAACCGTTACGAAAGATTCTTCTCAAAATTCCGATTAATCGCCAAACAATAACGTCATCCGATTTTAAACTCGAAATTCAACGAAGTCATTATTTGTTTAAGACGATCAATACGCAAGAGCGCGAATTTCACGACGATCGAGTGGACAAAAGTTCAAACGCGTGTTATCCAACCGATGGTTGAGAAAAAGTAATTTTCGCCATTATCACTTTGGTGTTACTAGTCGCGCGAGTAAGCAGTGATTGATTACGACGAATAAACGAGAGTCGAGAAGCATCGTTCGCTTTTGTAACTGAACTTTCGCACGTCGGAAAGTTAACGTTCACGCGATTTTAATTGAGATTGCGACTCGCCATATTCATTATATCTACTTTAATATTCTCTGGAACAGCCTCTCGATTGTTCAGAAATCATTGGAAATACGATCTTCGAGGACCCATCTCGTAGAATACGGAGAACAAATAAAAGTAAACTCCGTCATTTCTGAAAAACTAAGATTTATTCTCCATATATTCTACAGAGAAGATCGTCTTTCCTATTATTTTTGAATGCCTACTTTAAATCATAGACATGACACACCCGAGAAATCATACTGTGTAAAATTATAATTCTGTTTTTAGTAACATAGTGACAATAGGCGAATTTGACAGTAAATTTTGGAAAAAAAAATACATAATACAAATATTTTCGTGTGTTACACGTCAAACTTGTTGCAATGACTTTCTGTCACTTCCAGTCCAAAAAATATCTGTCAATTACAACAAACAATAACACTTTTGAAATAGGAATTTTCTCTCACGTGGACAAAACAAGTATCCTTGTTGAAAAGCTTGATTATACATTGTATCAATATTGATTCGAGTTGCAAAATTGTTTTTTGACACAGAGAGAAACATTTTCTCGCGTGAATTTGAGCTTGTCCTATGAAGATTACCATACGTATAATAACATCCAAACCATTCATAGTGCATATTCGCTTTTTCATAAATCAGAAAAAAATAAAACACCACACGGCCAGTCCCACGATTCGGGTGTTATTATCCGTCGTCCAAGCCAATATTATCACACGGAGTTAACGTGGATTCAATGTCGATTCAATCATATCGATACAATGTACAATCAATTTGTGCGTGATATAATTTTGCCTCGCTCTTCGCAACTCACTCGCACTCACACACAACACACACACACACACACACACCGGTTAATCACTTAAAAGAGCGTGGCTGTGAAACGCCTCGGACGGGCGGCTATAGCGAGGGTAGCTGGGAAACTCACCATACTGTGGGTACGTATATACATGTGTGTGTTTGTATGTCGTATCTGGTGCGGGCCGCGTGGGTCGGTCTGATATGCGCTGCCGGCCTGGCGAGACGCGGCTTTTATATAATCACGAGGAGGCGCGACACGAGGCCCCCTTATAAACACGGGAGGCCCCCCCATCGGTTGTGTGCGTGCGCCGCGAGCCTCGCGTTTTCGGCCGGGGACTCTGTATACCCCCCTCGTCCTCGTCGCCGTCGTCGTCGTCCTCCTCCTCGCCGATTCTCCGCATTCTTGCGACACGGGTTTTCGTGAGACGCGGTCCCCTTCCCCCGGGGGGGACCAATATCTGCATTTGAACGGAGGGGGAGGAGGGGGCCAGACGGCGGCGGGCGTTAGAAACACGACGTGTTTGGCAGAGCAGGATAACGACCTCGGGCCGCTGCGTGTGGGGGGCTCGTTCGAACAGGCTCGTTTTGGTGATTTTCTGTACCGGCAGCCACGTTGACTACGTACCTAGGCTCCGAGTTTCGCACTCGATCCGATGATGTCCGTACAAATTTTTCGCGAGGCAAAATGCAACGGATAGCCGGAGACTGTAACGGCTCCCGTAGATTTCAGAAATATGTTTATAGTCGAGGAATGCAAATATTTTTTTCGAGGTTAATATCTTCTTACCGAATTATCAGTATCGTGCGCCTCCTCATTTGAATAACAACTTTCCACTAGCCCCCCACATATTTTGAAACCCATTGTCAACAATTTTTCTCTGGCCCAATCCATGTCACTCGTACGCAGACACCTTGGTAAAATTAGAGGATTTTCGTAAAAAATGAAAAAAGAAAGAGAGCGAGTGACAATGGGATTATCTCGAGGGAGGGAAAGAGAGAGAAAGAGAGCGACCGTCAAGTTTTTTTGATGCAACACTTCACAAATTGTAGGTGCTACTGGGAATTAATTAGCCACATTGATTGTGCTGTGTAATTCATAGGACATCACAATCTAGCTTATTACATTGAAATTTTATGTTTTACGTCGCGGCTTTAGTAATAACTAGATTTCACTTGAGAATCAATAATCTACCATATTGTACTGAAAACATAGTAAGAATGTAGTAACCATGACAAGATTTTTTCTTCAGACTAATATGGAGTAACAAGTTATATTTGGATGTTATACTACATTCCTTACTTTTTTATCGGTAGATTCAAGATTCTGAATAAATGTGGAGTTTTATTTTTGGCGCGGAAGTATTCCATCATCCGAACTATCTGATGAGTTTCTTCCGGACTATTTTTTCTTAAACGCTGTATTTTTGCCGCGAATGCAACTCGATTTCAGGAAATTTGGTCAATAAAGAAAAATCAGACAGTGAAAATTAATCATTTTTACTCTCATTTCAATTTTAATTACCATCAGTCTGTACTGTATTAAATAAAATTGTTAACTAAAAATTATAATAATAATCGATATTTTGGACCAATTTAACCCAACCTAAACTAAATGTCTTGAATGGTTTGGTGATCATCATGTCATTTTTTGGCATCTTCCATATTACAATTGAATGATCCTTTCGCAGAATTGTAAGGAAGAACTACTTCTTACAAAAAATCATTCGTTACACGGGTGCAAAATTCATAAAAAATTCAATGATGGCGTGACACTCGGAGCAGACCGCGATATTCTCTGAAACTGTGATGCTTAGATCACACGTAGATATTATTTCATCTCTTCTGTTCCCACCTTGAAGAATATTCGAAAATGCACCAAAAACTTTCTCATTCTACTCTCTGAATTCCTCACATTGAATATTCACACCGAAAAAATATAGCAAGATTTAAAAAATGTTAATAATACTACTTACGCAAGTAGTGTGTGAATGGGATAGCGACAAGATTTTGCCGAATATGTGAATTTCAAACTTGGGTAATTCAAATTCTTCAATCTTTCATTCAGACTGGACAAATTTATAAAGCACAATTGTATCTATCACTATAGCAATTGGAAGTTGTATGGTTTTTTTAAGGTAATCAAATTTTTATTATTCTTACTACTCATAACAGTAAAATACCTACATTTCTATTATATGCTTAACAGGAGCTGCCACTTACCCAAAAATATAATATGTCATTCGTGTAAATAGATACACAACACGCATAAAATCAGCAACGTTCTGTTGATATCTTCAAAAACGTTAGCTGACGAACGAATGTAAATATTACTTGTTTGGGTATCAAAAAGAGATTTGTTTGAATAGGCAAAACTAATGCGAGGTGGTCTCTTGATTAGTGTGATCTACTATAAAAATATAGTGAAATACACTCTCTGTTGCATAAACACATGAGTTACTTGATTATACTAAAAGAATGAAATCTAGTGTAACTTACTGTGTGTATTTTACCTATTCAGTGTTTTAGAATTTTCAGACTACTTTCTCCTCAGTACATTATGAGTATCCAAGAAATACAGTCATATCGTAAGTTACAGTAACGATTGCTAATAATAAAAAAACACTGCACTTATAGTGGATACCCACTGCATCTACAGTGAATTTAACTGGACAGAGAGAGAGAGAGAGGGTGAGAGGGTGAGGATAGTTTCGCCGATCATTGCAATTTTCGCTGTGAGAGATTCTTAGAGAGATCTCTCTAATAAGTAGAATCTCTATCAAAATACTGAATGAGAGTATGCAAAGTTCGCTCGGTGCGAAATATCAATGGACCCGTGATGAAATGCCGCGTAAATCACGTCAAAGCGGATTAAAAAAGAAAATCAAAACGAAGATCATCACGAAATTTACATTGTCGGAGTGTCCCCCTGTAACCGCGAGCCGATGCGAAGACGGCACTGGTCCCACGTTCGCGTCGCATGAACCGCGCGCGGGCCGCAGGTGCGAGAGCACGTCATCCGTGAGCGGCGCGCGCGACCCGTTTGGTCCACGCGACCTTTGCCGATCCTCCGACTGCTGGGGACACGTGGATTGCCTCATGCTCGGCATCCTTGTCCCACGCGCGCATGAAGAAAGAATAGCCGGCGTCATCCTCCCGGTCTATTGGTCGGTGCGTGTCGGACGAGAAAAGGAAAAATTGACGAAACTCTCGCGTGCCCGAGTGGACAGCGGGGGAGGGGGACGAGAGTATACAGAAGCGCATAAGAGCACACTACTTTTTTCCTTTTTTTTTTCTTTTTCACGAGCTGTATACGAGGTGCCCGGGGAATATATAAAACGTCCGGGCCACCCGGTGCCAAGTGTCAGTTCACTAAAAAGTTCCAACTGTGATCCATCTACTCTGTGTCTCTAGTTCAGCATGAGCCGAATGGTGAGTAGCGCGCCGAGCCATGTTGTACACGCGGGTCCAGCTGCTTTATTGACGATTGTCGAGAGTGCCATCCATTAGGCTGACGGCTGCTGCCGTGTACACACTGGGGAAAATCTGATTATGAAAGTTTACCGTTTCATCACGCTTCAATATATTTCATCAGATTTTTACTACGATTCTAGTCAACTGTAAAATAATTGCAGATGAATAACGTGACTAAATTACATATCCAACATTATTACGAATCAATACATATTTTCCATTCAATATCGTACAAGTTTTTGACTTGGCATCATAATCATTTGTTTTGATAGAAAGAAAAGTATTCAAAGAATTTCTTTATATTCAATGTGTCAATAGTCATGTATACAAAAAACACAAGTACGAAAAAACGAAACGCTCTGGTTCAGTTGGTTTTAATGGATAATTAACTGTAATTATAATAAGTTTGTACACACATTCAGGGATAAAAATGTATTGTTTCCAGTATCTGACGTTTTAAGTAGCTAATAATTTTATAATGCAATATCGACCATTACGAGATCTAATTTAACAAAATAAATTATTATATTAAACAACATAGTAAGAATACAGCAACCATTGCAGTATTTTACTCTTAGAGCACATTGGTGCTCTCTTAGTTGCTAGCAGTGAAAATTCAGTGTGACACAGTGGCCAACACTTGACTGATGCTTCACAGTGGATATTCGCTGTTGGTACCAGTGAAATAGCTTTTCCCACTGTATTGCTTCGGAAATGAGTGCAGTGCAGAGTATATGAGTATTCTACATTTCTACCGTACAATTCAATCACCGCTATTTAACTGGCGAGCTTACAATGATTATTCACTCATTGAAGCATCAGTCAAATCAGTCAGCCATTGTATCTCGCAGTGAACTTTCACTGTTCAACAAATTCACAGAGTGACAATTTTATCAAGAATCTAAAAAGAGTCTCGTTTGATCATCTGAACGATTTAATTTTAAAATGTGAGAGTATAACGTGCCGAACGTGCCTGAATTTAATGATAACATATAAAAACATACAGCCCGGTGCTTTTACAGATTGTTATTCAACTATAAATTAGTTGAAATTGAAGATGAAATTTCATTCTTATAATTTTTAACTTGATGCTATTTATAATAATTCGGATAAATCAAATTAAATCAGTCTAATAATGGAAACCAGAAAAGAGCTAAAAATTCCATTTATATTAGAATAATTATTCAGGAGCAAAAGCGACATGCTAATAAATATATTGATACGTTCCGTTCAAAACACATATATGTTTTGAAAACGATTTTGGAGAGAATCAAGAAAATTAAATTCGTCTGAATATAAATTGTATTCATATTCGCAATAAAAATTTACATTTATGACTTCCTGAATTGTGAAGCTCATCGTATTATATTTACCTTCAAATTAATTTATAGGAATAAGATTTTTTTAAATGCATAAGAACGACCTTAGAATCCGAATTGATTGAATAAAATAAGATAAACGTGTATACATACGCCTCGTGTCTTTAATAAATCATTATGGCCAGCCGTGATATAGGTACCGCCAAACCTGTTACGCAACGAGTGAATCTATAATATCAACACTCAAAAATCACGGTGAATCTTGTGAATCTAATTGAATTGTATCTACTTTTTTCTCAAAGATATCGAAATGGATTTCTCATTTAATCCGCAAGGTCCACGAATACAAAGCATCTGTGAAGCCAACTAATTGCGAGAGGAGCCTCGTTCAGAATGCTAAAATTGAGTGTAATTTAGCGAATTTTCCCAAATGTTCCTGATTTCGGGTATTCATTAATCGATATTTTGATGATATTTAGGTATTTTTTATTGAAAAATAAAATACAAGTTATAACAAAACAAATATCTATTGAAAATTTTGAAAACTTTTAACACTTACAATATTTATTACAACAGATTCAAACAGAAAAATAAAGTAAGGTAGTACTTATAGCTGATTTTATTGCAACAGAATGATGATGTTACAACAAAATATCCTTAGTGACAGAAAAAAAATGTCGAAACAGCAATATTTTCCTCCACATCATATGCTACAAAAGATTTTACTCGAGCGATTCTTTTGAGTGTAACGTTTGAGTGTTTTTTCATCGTCAACAGATCGTCGTCGTGTTCGCCGCAGCGGTGGCTGTGGCCTGTGGAGCGCCATTAGAGCCGAGCACGAGCCCGGTACCGATCGTGCGCTCGGTAGCCGACGGCCCCAACCCCGACGGCTCGTACAACTGGGCGTACGAGACTGGCGACGGCATCAAGGCCGAGGAGAGCGGCGTCCTGAGGGTCAGTGGCCCCGAGGAGGAAGCTATAGCCGCCCAGGGAGCCTTCAGCTACACCGCCCCCGACGGCAGCCCCGTCCAGCTGACCTACACCGCTGACGAGAACGGGTTCCAGCCCCAGGGAGCCCACCTGCCCGTGGCCCCGGCCATCCCCGAAGGCATCGCCAGGGCACTCGAGTACATCGCCGCTCACCCAGAGGAGAACGGCGACGAGAAGCAGTGAAACCCGACTGTTGCCGATTTTTAGACGTTAGCGCTCTATATTAGAGTACGAGATTACTATTTTTTTTATGTAAAATTCATTTACACGATGGCTTGGTTTCACGAGCTTCTCTTTCAACAATTATTTGAAGATTATTAAAAAAATTGCATAACAAACTGTGTTGCTACTTATTTATTCTCATCCCGCAAGCTCCTTACGTTATGGATTCTGGAAGTATTGAATGCTCATCATAAGCTTGCAGTTGAATAATAATTGTTCTATTGAATTAGAGAGTCTCAATGATTTGCAACGAAAGACAGACTTCAACCGATAATACTAATAATGGAATCAAGCCGAGATCAGAATTTCATTTTCCGAAGCATCTCTCCATTCACTTGTCGAACGCAACAAGTGAATGAATATATGAATATCAAAAACGCTCCAGAATCGCTTGAACGGCAAAGGCTTGTTGACAACAACTGTTTCTTGATGACTATGGGTTGTTGTTTGGTGGTCGGTTGCTCGTAGCTGGGCGGCTCGGTGGTGCTGGGTTGTTTGGCGAGCCAGTCCAGCGCCCTCTGAATCTTCCGAGGGATGGGTCGTGGTGTGGGCATACAGTTGGGTGCCGGAAACCGACGGTTCCAAACTTACGATGGGGGTACCGTCGCGTGCATTGTACTGTGCCAAGCTCTGGATCAGTTGAGTCTTTGATGGGATGATTTTAGTTTCGTCAACAGATCGCGTCGTCGTGTTCGCCGCAGCGGTGGCTGTGGCCTGCGGAGCGCCATTAGAGCCGAGCACGAGCCCGGTACCGATCGTGCGCTCGGTAGCCGCCGGTCCCAACCCCGACGGCTCGTACAACTGGGCGCTCATTGAAGATCACATTTGTTGAGAAGCGAATAGTCTAAATCGTTATGGAGTAACGATTAATAACAGTAAAAGAAACACCGCACCATCAGTTAATAGCCACTGGAACTACAGTGGATTTGACTGGAGCTACTATGAAAGTAGTTCCACCAAACGTTTCACAGGAACATTTCTGCTATAAGACATTTGTATAGAAAGTTCTAGAATCGAGATTCTTCGGGGTTACCGTGAGAAAGACGATTCAAATGAATCAGATAATATTTGAAATGCGAGAATAGAACGCACCTGAATGCGACTATACTACATGAGAATATTTGGTTCCATACTTCTCGATTTATTCAACTACACATCAGTTGAAATTATAGACGAAATTTCATTTTTATCATTTTATCTTGATGGAACATGCAGACATTTTACGACTGAATATAAAAACAGAATTAGATTTGAAGGCACAAGCTTAATAGGTGATACATCACTGTTTTCATGGAAAATAAGTATTTTGATTGATAAATTGGTTCTATATTTGCATGAGTCACAAATTCGTATAATTCTCTAATTGTGACTGATAATGGCCGATAGAAAGATTCTGAGCAGCAACGAAGATGCCATCGTCACCGAGGTCCATTACCCTGCCAACGCCGACGGGAGTGGCTGCCAGTTCGAGAGCGAGTGCCTCAGGCTCCGACCATCCCCTAAAACTTCGAGACGGTACTCGAGTCCAACGCCACCCCCCACCCAAAGGAGAGTCCGTACTCTAATATAGAGATATGAGAGTACGAGAAAGAAGGCAGGACTTTTAGGATACGAGATTACTACTTTTTATGTGAAATTCATCATTTACCCGAAAGCTTGGTTTTATGAGCTTATCAGCAGTTATTTGATAAACGTTAAAGATTTTATGGAAAAAAAATACGCAGCTACACCTGATTATTCTTATCCCGTAAGCTATTTAATTGTGAGATCAACGTGGAATGAGTCCTGGTTCACGAATTCACTATGAAGTACTTGTTCTTTTAAATTGGAGTCCCAATTAGCGATAACAATTTGCATCGAATGGCGTACCAGTCGTTGTAAGGAAATCGAACTCACGCATTCACAAATCTCAAATCATCAATTGTTGTGACAATGACTTTGGAAAGGTGTCGAATGCCACATAGAATTAATTAATTAATTAATCGTAACTCTCAATCCTTTGACGAATCTTCGTTGAAAAAAAATTAAAAAAACTTGCAAAGGCCACCTGAGTATGTGCCTCGTCCACTGTCTATAACTGATGTTTACGCTATACTGAAAAGATGCATCACAAATTTACCCAATCAAATTTCTGTGGATTCGTTTCAAAATTGCTCCCGAGCCTCGTAAAGTCTCTCGAGATTCATCCGCATAGCGTTCGAGTATTTATTGAATCGTCGCCGTCGTAGTTTCATCGGCCTATCGAAAAAAAAAGAAAAAAGTGAATTAACAGCTATGCGGCACATCGAGAGGAATCCTCCAGCGAGTCGTGTCGCCGTCACCTTGAGGCGATATTATTACTCGTTCTCTGAATGAGATGGCACACGGTATATGGCACTCGTGAGTGCGTGTGTGTGTGTGCGTATGTGTATGAGTGGGTGTGTATGTGTGTGCATAGACAATCGACGGTAGGCAGCCGGGAATGGAAAGAGAATGGATGAACAAAGTGACTTTCGTTCTCCGACGCTTAGTCGCGATACGTACAAAGGGGCATTCAAACTTCTTCTCTCTGTGCTTCAGACTCTTCTTTGACTCTTTTTTTTTTCGTTACCCGCTCGTATTTTATTACTGCTGTATTGATGAATCGACCGGCGCGAGAATTTTTATGCGATATATTCCTTGGCTGTTACACGACGCGCCATTGCATTCGTGATAATTGATCGGTTTCTTCACTTGGCTGTTTCTGTCGATTCTTTTTTTTTCTCTCGTTTTCTTCATCGTTCACAGCGTTTACGAAGATCCCACCGGCATCGCCAGCAATAATTATCATCGAATCTTGAAATTATCCTCGTCTCTATGCCCCTCGCTGAGAATTTTGTCCTGTAGTTTAAAAAAATGTGCGAACGAAGGATATTATTCATGTTGATTAAATTCATGCGGCGCTTCAGCGAGTCACACTTTTTCTGTTCGTGTGATATTAATTCGATCTACCTATTGAGATACTAAAGATAGGAAAAAATAAATTAGTATACTGGAATGCAAAAAGTAACGAGTACAAATCAAAATGATGACTTTGGACGATTGAGAAATCGATAACACATTGATGTGTCGTTTGTGAAACGGTCGATAAACGTTTGCGTACTTTTCCAATCATATGCACATTTTTTAGCTGTACGACCGCTTGAATGAAAGTAAAAGTAAATACCTAAGGAGGAGCCAGTTGATCCAGGCGAATGGCGTGTGAGGAAGACACGTATCATATATGCTACAACTGCGATACCAGCGCCATTCGCGACTCCATAACCATCGGCCACCGCCATTTTAATTGGATAATAATGAAAAATATGGCAATCGCAACTGTTTAGTGCCTGCAACGTTTCGCCGTCTGCGACACAAAAATACGTTCGAACCGAGGCGTGGCGCACAAGATAGGGGAAGTTGAATTCCGATTCACGTGGGGGAAATTGTTTCTATTACATTGATTGAACTTTTTATTGAGCAATTTGAATACACTCAGATGCGGTCGTTGTGCCGTACGGAATGTTATCGAATGCGAGGGAAAAAAACCGCTGCCAAGTGCCTTAGCAGTATGCTTTCTCAAAGAGGCTTCAACATCACCCACAAACGCATCCCAAACCTGTATTTTCACCATTCCACTAGCGTAGATACTATCATTTATTTTTCAAAAATTACAAAAATATTATTTAATCAGTTCAATTCGTATCTTCGTGACTGTGTAAAGTGTCGTTCTTTTTCAATTGACCAAACTTTGTCGCGACTGTTGATGTCTGCCCGGGCTCTCTTATTATTTGATCAAATGCAACAAAGCAAACGGTTCTAGGTTATACACGATGCGAGACATTTGGACCTGCTTAATTTTTCGATCAATTCATCTTGTGACTGTCATAACGGTTTAATGGTGGTTAAAATCGATCCATCCTGCCCTTAAGTCTGTATTTAGCAAACTTGAAGACTAGAGAATATTGTGGTCAAGTTCGAGTGATTGCGCGAGACGCCAGATAAGCAGCTGTTTGTGATTGAGACGAAGTCGTCACAACTTTGAAGGCACTCCCATCATTTTTTAGTACTCCATGGTCTTAGATTTAATGGCTTGTAAGTTTTCATGTCTCATCAGCATAAATTTCTTGGATTTTGATAGACCGTGGTGGCATGAATAGTGGGTAGTATTTGCCCATAAATCAGGAGTTCTCCACACCGAGAAAAATGTGTATATAGTTATCCTAACTATATAAGAACCGTGAAGAAAGTGGTATAATCTTTCTACTATACGCTTATAGTCAAAGAACAATAGTTCTTTTGTTGCCGTTATACTATATATTATAGTCTTGATGATTTTGCGAAGAATGACAATTCCCTGAAAAATTTCAGAAATCTTATCGAATTTTCAGTCAGTTTGAGGACAATTTGAACAATTGCTAGAATTTACACAAATCCAACTATTCAATATTATCGAATCTATAGTAATGCTTTGTTTTGCCTTTGTTTCCCTCAGCAATAATTGAATTGGCACTAATTTAAATATATTCAATTAAACAATGAGTTATTGCAACATAGTTCATCCGACCAAGTCGATTTTTCGTGGTTCAATAGAACTCTACGGGAATCCTTCTGGAAGTACTGGAGTGAGAAACTCCCTTCGGGACAAAAGATTCCCGAGTATTCACGTATAGCTGACTCTATCAACGTTAATTCAGAGAGATCCACATTTTAATTTATTCTTATAAATAATTTAAATTATAAACGCATATGGTCAACATTTTTCAAAAAAGATTTCTCATATTTCTCCAGAGTATGTTTTGAATAACAAAAGAATTGACTATATAATATATGGTTCTGATTTAAAGAGCAATGAGTGTTTCGTTCAACTCTGCCGGTGCGTCGACCCGATATTGTCATAAGCGCAAATTATTCGGACACCCGCAAGATTATCTCATCATCGACTTGGATAAAACGACCACTCACGACATCTATGATGTTCTTTCATGAATCGTGGAACTTAGCCGATATTACCCATAGTAGGTTTCACCCGAGGTCGAAGAGAACATGAAGAATATCATCCGCGCTCATAGATGACTACATGTTGTTTATGATTCAACAACAAAAAGTGAAAGGACGAATTGCCGATTCGCGATATCAATGTTCAATCTGAGTAATGATCGCGAAGTTGAAAAATCTCATACGAATATTATATGTTGCGATGGAGGAATATTAAATTCGCGCTATGTAACACGACAGACGAATAAATTCGCAGGATTTTCTTGGGATGTCGGAGAACTTGGGAAGTATGGATACGCAATGATAACAAAGTTGGTTCCTTAAAAAAATCACTTCATTTGTCTTATTACAAAATTTACGTTCTCACAGTGAGTGTGACGGTTGGATATGGAAATATCGGTGATGGATCTGTCGTTTGTTGGGATGACAATCGAAACGTAATATACAAATTGAGGCGCTGCCGGAGAATCGATTGCTCTGCAGGTATACTACTGGGTGTGAGAAGCAATAAATGTATAACAATGCAACGCGGGCATGATCTATCTACACTATAGGGAATTTTCGATTCGAGTTAACTAATGCAGCTAATGGATTTCGTTCCCACTTGTCGAGCGCAACGAGCCGCAGTCGGGAAAGCCGAATCTTGGTATTCAAGTAAGAAAAAACAGTTCAACGCCATGAGGACATTTCCTCGAACCAGGAAACCACTTGTAGTTTTTTGATATTCAAACAAACGATATTTGGAGTCGATCGCCTGAAAGTTTCGATCTCCCAGGGATATTGACCGGTCGTTGCTAATTTTACGCACGTAATATATGTCTATACATGAAATATCATATACATATATAGTACACGGCAAATAATTTTAGGATAAATCAATCATTCATTGTGTAGAAAATACCCTCGAAAACTAAAGTTGTTTTAACATTCTGGATAAGACAGCTATTCCAGCTTTGCAGAATGTAAAAACTCCATATCAATTTTTGAAGTTTTAACTACAGCTACTAATTATGTTGAAATAACTCGTTTATGGATTTTATTTACTACTAAATAATAAATATTAAAATCCATATCCAAGGATGAAATAGGGAATATATAGAATGTTGTATGAAACATTTTCTTGAAAAATAAAAGTCTATTTCTTCTTAACCAGCGGGATGTTGGATTAACATATGAAGAATGAGTTTTCTCCATTTCTTTGGACTAATGCAGTTTAACGCGTAACAAAGCTATTTGAACATTCGAAAGAATATGATTTCAGCCTATTATATTCATCAATGTATTCGTATAAAGAGATGATAATATCTCCGGGTAATCGAAACGTTAATAGATTCCATGTATTTGGGTAACCATAAACCACTTTCAAAAGTTTCATCGAGATCCGAGACCCTAACTGCGAGTGGTCTCCTGGTAAAATTAAGGCTCTTGTCATGATCCTCGAGGAGCAGAACAAATCCTCGTTTGTCATAGCTAATTGTCAAATTGATTTTTCTTCTTCAGCCAGATTTTTGCGATTGAATGTCCAGATGTGAACAACGCTTCAGAATCTCTGGAACGGCGGAGGCTTGTTGAACTGTTGTTTCTTGATGACTATGGGTTGTTGTTTGGTGGTCGGTTGCTCGTAGCTGGGCGGCTCGGTGGTACTGGGTTGTTTGGCGAGCCAGTCCAGCGCCCTCTGGATCTCCGGAGGGATAGGTGGTGGCGTGGGCAGGTGGGTGCCGGAAACCTGGGTTCCGAACTCGTCGGCGGTCCAGCTGATGGCGACCGGGGTGCCGTCTGGCGCGTTGTACTGCACCGAGCCCTGGATCAGCTGAGTCTCATCAGCGGTGCCCTCGTACTTGCGTTTACCAACTTCGCGCTGCAAGATCCCTCCTTCGGTCTCGTACGCGAACGCGTAGTTGCCCAGCCTCTCCCCGACTTCGTTGCGGGCTTTGATGATCTTTTCCGGCTTGCGGAAGTACGGGTCGTCCTGCTGGCCGCTGGCCACAGCTACCAAACAGGCTACCACCTGCAATGGACAATGTGCTAGGGTTAGTTTGCATTCTCTCCTCGATAGTTCGAGATTGTAATTGCCGAGAGACGAATTCGTCCAAATAGGCGTGAGACGTGCTCTGGGACAAGGGCAATTTTTTTTCGCGACCATGAGTTTTTAGAACAAAGGACGAAAATTGATAAATACAGTATAAATATACGGGGCATTCTGTTCTAGTCAAGTTTTCTATACCATATTCTATTTTTGATACCTTAGAAGTATGAAGGTCAAACGAGGGACGAAGTTTGTAAAGAAAATCCCCCCATAGCAACCGTTGTTTACATCTACAGTAACTGTAGTTTATTTCTTCATAATTATATCGTCAAAATTTACGCGCGAGTCAACCGTATTGTAAAATCCCACGATATGCGAGTCAAATCCTAGTCAACCTAACGAAAATTGTTCACTCGTCAAAAAACCGCTGCGAGATTGAGGTGAAACCAATATCACCAAAATGTTCGTATCAACCATTGTTTATATAGGGATTTATTAGGGAGCAACCACTGTTGATTTCCCTAGCAATAGTTGTGAATATGGTTCAATCTTTGTGTCAAAATTTTGTTTGCGAGTCATTATACTGACTAAATGTAAACTGAGTTCTATTTTTTTTATAGCAACATCCCAACTACTCACAATTCCTATCAAACTCCAAATCTGATAGGAATTGCGGTTATTATGGAAAATAAAATTTGGTCTACAATTCTATTGGTAATGATCTGTTTGAGAAAGTAAAAATCACGATCAAAGTTTACGAGGGTTTCGAGGATGACACTCACTTGCGAGATGTTAATATTTCTCTCGACTCTCAACGACGATATAATTGTCTGCGAATCGTTAAATTCAATTAAAATTCTCCACGCAATTGCGAATACGCTTTGACCCAACTAGGTCAAAGCGTGTCGCGGAGAAGTAATGAAATATTTTCATAACTTTCAATTCGCAGCGAGGAAAATAACACGTGCAAGTGAAGCGCTTGTTAAACCGTTGAAAGCATATTTTACTCATCCGTGGCACGCACCGACTGAATTGCGAAACAACGAATAGCCTCTCTCGCTCATCTCGCGTTCGATAAAATCCGCGCGAGTCAAATCGAATGTCATCCTAGCGCCGCTCATTGAATAATCATCACTGACCGGCTCGCGTCTCGAACTATAAAAATTCGTGAGTAATAGCAATCGTTTCGGATTGGAAAAAAAATTACCCACTCCCTAAATTCAAAATAGTTCAAAACCCACTATTTGTTAGTAAAACTTGCACAAGTGACGAATGATAGTGTATATTCACTCAAATATTAGCAAAATATTCACTATTTCAGAAAATAAAATGTTGTCTTGCGTGTAGTGTGAATAGTGAATTTTCGATGAAAAGTTAACCAAAACTACTCATTTGTAAATCGAATTTTGGACTATTAATATTGAGAAAACAAAGTGACTCTTCGAAATAGTTAAAATTTACTATTCAATCAAATGAATATTTATGCTATTTTTACCGAAGAATAGTAGATATTTACAATCGGATGATGATTTTCAACAATTTTCAATCGGGAGCCGGCGAAAACCGCCGCGAAATCACGCCCTCGCCTGTGCACAACATGTCTTACGAGTGGGGGGCTGTCGCAACGGTGGCACGCCTCCCACGCTCGGCTCTTTCCCTCCGTACTGCCACTCCCCGTATACGAGCCAAGTGTCGGGCTCGTGCATGATCGGGTCACCGGCTCGAGTTCAATGCTTCGTCGTGTGTATCGAGAGGCCGTTACACGCGAGACACGCGGCTCTCGTGCCACGCGGAATTTCAGGGAAAATTGATTAATTGACTCTGGACGTTTGAGGAAAGTATATGAGATAATGAATAAAATATTACGTCATTAAGTTTTTTTTTACATGGGATAGAGACTCACGTGTTCGTTACATCATAATTCATTCATGTTAGGCACATTTATTTTGATAAAATTATGACGCGCGTCTATTATTCGTTCGTCTTCGGAATAATGTTTTGGCTTCGCAAAATTCTACGGTATGAATGTTCATCGGATTTAATACTAAAAATTGGGTTCATCCATGCGATCGACCATTCTAATTTTGTAACTCAATTTCCCATGTGAAGCTTTCTTTCAGAAAATTTTCATGTTACTCGAATGAATAGCGTACGAGTGGAAACTGCTTGCACGCAAATGTTCAATCGTAATTGAGTTATCAAATTCAAGCGCAAGGATCGCGGTGATGGTCTGACCAGATACGCCCGTTATCTACTTGCGCGTCCCTAGTTTAAATGCATCCGTACGTCGGTCCATACTTATTTATAAGCCAAAACGACTAGAAAAAATCGACTTTACAGTTATAATTATTGCAATATAAGGCAGCTCTTTGTCAATGTAAAGTCTCAAATAAACCACGATTTGAAAACAAAGACATCGTTTTTGGCAATGGATTCTGTGAATCTTTCAAGCATGAATACAAAGCACAGATTACTTATACATACAAACTATACGACTTGATACAATTTTCAATCATAACTTGCTAGGTAAAGTCCATGAATAATAGCTTGACTCGGGTAAACGACATTGAATCTCCCTCATCGTGCTTCATTCGCAGCGAACAGCCGTCCCCAAAGAGCGAGCGAACCGATCGAAGCGAAGCCAAACGGTAAGGAATCCTAATTCGAACAAAAGACCCGTGGACTCGCGGTCGCGCGACGAGGATAGCCGCGGCTGAAACACTCACCAGAAGACGCATGGCTGCGAGGCTGGATGGTGAGTAGTACTACGGCGAGAAAGTGCGAGCGAGCGAGCGAGTGACTCTAGTCGGGACTGGGCTCCTCCCCACCCCTTGTGCGGCGATTTCGAGCAGCTATAGGGCCGTCGCACGTGTGTTTGCCCAGCCTGGAGCAGCGAGACTCGTCGCTCGGTTGGGGGCTCCGCGATCTTTATACCCCGGCTCGCTTTACATAACCCGGGAAAGTACATAATTCGGCCCGACGCTGTGTTCTCGCGCTGGCGCGCAACCGCCGACACCCCGAGATCCTCGATTACCCGAGGAGAGACGCACGGGGTGCGCGACACACTGGGCCGTGCTCCGTACTCGCGGGCCCGATCGACGCGCGCCGTTCCCAAAGCGTCCTTTCCCAACCCAGACAAATTATGATTATGCTTGAAAATCGAACGACATGAGCACGACAGGAGCGTAAATGAGTAATACGTGCATTGCATCCGTGACCACTGAATCTTTTGGCCATTGATCGAACCTAGATATTATGTATTGACAACAACAAAATTCACGCCTGGGAAATCATGCCCATACATGTATGGGTTCCCCATCATTCGATTCAAATATACTACATTTGTTTTGTTATAAGGGATAATTCTATTCTAAATTCAAGATTCTGTCGTTGCGAAATCAACGATGTTTAAACTCGTATATTTTTAGGAAAATCAACTACTTTTACAATGAGTTCAACCATTATTTTTCGATTCTGAAGGAGAAAATCGTTTACATTTCGATCGGAGAAATTATATGAACACTGACTTTTGGTTAGATTATTAGAGATTTTTCGTAATCATCAGAATTGGAAGATTTTTGTATAGTTCTGCAGTTATACGGAATAATTGCACTTGAAGTTAGAGAAAGTGACAGAAAAAGACTGTGTCACAAGCTTCATTTCTGCTTTATTATAAGAGGAAATATTTACAATTCCTTCCAACAAGAATTCGAAGCAAAACATATGAAAAATCATCAATGATATCAAAAGATTGACACTTTTTGTATAATTTCTTGTCTATGCTTAGAGATAGCATATCTCCTTTCTACAAATTAGAGGTATAATAGATACACAACACTATATGTATACATATCTGGACGTTCACTAGGCATAGATAACATGTATATTACTCATCCATACAAACTATTTGCCATTCCTAAATTATGCGCCGGTCCATTTCTAAGTATCTTTTTTCTACTTGGGTGTGGGTTCACGGTCTGTTGTCACATGGGGCCCCAAGGATTCATTTAAAATTGATATCCACGTGTCATATGGATAAGAGTAAATGGACGCAACTCCATTTCAGTTAGATTATCTTAAAGCGAGCTACAGATAGATACCCTTACTCTCTCAATTTCAAATGAAACCATTATGAAAATCGTTTTAAGATATATTTACGAAAATTTTAAATCATACCTCTTTCTCTACTATGCGCTGCAACTCAGCCAATACTCCTCCCCCCTCGCCACTCTACTTTGCCTTGACTCAATCCTCCATTTAACCATTCCCATATAAAAATTGGACGATTCCTCGAAAATTTTCTCTGAAATCATGTATTAAAAGAAGAGATCGCCAATGTGAACATTCAATAACGGCGAGCTTTCGACTATATTTGACAAGTTCTAATGTATAGTATCAATAGAAATCGGTTAAGGAATTATATTAAAATAGAAAGTCTGGTAGGAGTTAGTTTTACTAGAGATGAATTGTAGAATTTTATAAATTCATTATGAATCAATAAAAATAAAGTAACAATCCAAGCCAGTTCTTACACATTGACCAAGGATAATCAATCCATCACGACTCCGCCCAACCAATCATCGTTTTATATTCAAATACGTTTTTTGTTCTGATTTTTTTCCTGTTAACTTTTATGATCCAGGAAATAGTCCTCTCTCAGTATTTTCAGTGAGAAATGAAGTATTAACGTAGAAGCAAACGCAAAGAAAAAACCACGTCGTAAAATATTATCCCAAACTTGAAGAATCACATGAATGTCGAAGGAGAAATTCTGAAGGACCATTGATCCATCTGACAAGGATTAATTTTAGCTAAGAGGAACGAATTTTCGATATCGCGTAGAATCTGTATAAGATTAATTTAAACTTCAACTTTTCGAGTACGCTCTGTGAATAAAAAATATTCATATCAACCATACCCAAGGCACTAACGGATTCCAGAAAATGACTCGACCGACCGACCGACCAACCGATCAAAGAATCTATCTACGACGACTTGGATAATTTAATTTACTCATCCAAGAAAAATTACGGAACGGATAATCTCAACAATCGTATAACTTCTGCGAATCCTCTTGCCCAACATCGCCAGTCTAATGTCGCATTGAAAACATACCGATGCGTTGCTCAAAGCCTCGGGGCGGCAAATCATAGGAGCCGACAAGTGACTCGGGACTTTTTCGTGTTTATGATATTTTTCAAACTGTATACTATTGTATTATAAAATGATTGTAGTCACTTTGAGCGCGAGCGCGGCACTGAAAGACTTTGTAAATCATCGGCAGATGCGTAGCCACGTAGGTGTGCACCAGTCGTTTCGCTCCAACACTGTAATCCGTCTCGTGAAATTGTTTGCACAAAATCCATCATCTGAGTGTGGCTGACTTTGCGTATTATATTACATTGCGATCCACGACTTGAAAGGATACGAATGTATTCGTTACGTTGAATGTGTCGATTGTTTCGTTTTGGTTCGTGATTATTCCAGATAACGATCGAGCGATCTAGGGATGGAATTCCCTACGACTTCAGATATAACACTCTCTTACCCATTTGTGATATAACACTTTGAAGATGTTGTCATACATTAACTACGTGAAATGATAAATATCTGCAGTGAGCATTTGAAAAGTTATCCATGTTACACTCAGCAAAATCCCCTGAGTCAAATCTACCATACCATAGAATGGTGTAAAATAAGTGTTCCAACAATTACTTTTTTCCAAATAATAAATTCGTTGCAATATCTTACTGTAATAAAAACAATAATATTTCTCAACTATACTATTCCACTTTTTTAACCGATAATCCGTATATTTTCTGTAGAAATAAATATTTTCATAGTAAGCTGTTCCATACTCTCTCAATTCTCTAATATTTATAAAAATTCTATTTCATCGGATTTTGTCCATTCACGACAAATCATCTCTATAACGAAAAACTTACTGTCAATCATTAGTTCAACAACAATTTTAAAAAAGAAAATTTTCATCAATTAGAATAGTTTTTTATACAACATTTTACTGTCGAAGCAACGATAATATTTTCATAGTGAAAATGAAATAATCTAATCGAGTCCTCAACAAAACAAGTTTCAAATTGTAAAAACTAATGAAAACTAAACGTTTCTCAGCTTCAAGAACCAATTTGCATGTATTTAAACGTGCCTCAAATCATAGCAATAGTTATGATTTGAGGCAGTAGTATGTATGAGAACAGGTTATTTCGTTTATATTCTAATAATACTAATACGTTCGTGAATTTCAAGACAGGCATCCTGTTGCGATACACACACGTGACTACATCTGCTCTATGGCATGGGTTGCCAGACATATTTTAGTGGAGGGTAGATACAGCCACGGGTACTACATCTTACCACCTTTGCATAAATTACTAAAACAATTCAATCACATGCACTTATTCAAAAGTCGGTGTAAAATGTACTAACTCGATCCAATATTGGAGAATCAATGTGATTAAGCTCGGGGATAAAGTTTAGCAAGAGGTTGGCGAAAGTTTGAAGGAGGTTGCGGCGGAGGTTGAGAAAATTACCAGGAAATTCAGGGAATGTTTGGCGGAAGTTTCAGAAGGGTTTAAACATTCCTAATTCAGGATATTACAATGCCCTGAATTAGATCAAAACTTACCGAATTGGTTCACTTGAGAAGAAAAATTAAGTTTGGCATTGTCTCATTTGACATATTCATAAATAGTTTATCCTTCATACGTAGTTCAGCTAAACTTCACATGAAGGAACTTATTTTTACCCGGATATCCGCTTTGAAGAATTAGATTCCCATTGAAAACTCGCAGGGTGCGGATTTGGTCCCACTTCGTGACCCGTGCCCTTCAAGTCAGATTCAAAAGTTCGATTTTTGCCCCGTCTCGAAGCTTTCTCTTTGAGAACAACAAAACGCTCTCAAGGGTATAGCAAAATATAACACCACGAGCGTTATAACTTTCAGAGATCTGTCGGGTGAATTTCGACCCAAATATTTTTTAAACTCCTTATCTTTACCTCAACTTTCCCGATAACTTACAATATCTAGACAACCACTTTTTGGGGGAGCTGCGATAAATTTCACCCTGTGTAATCGTTACGCAATTCTACGTCACCAACTGAAGAGTTAATCAATTACAGATCGAAAATCAAGAACGATATTACAATATACCGCATGGGACGTCAAAATTCAGTATGACGTTCGTCCTAAATGTCCTCCCGTTTTTTGAGGACGCGTGAAAATTAGTGAAAAATTTCTAACGAACATCTTCAGAGTAATGAGTACAATTTGAATCCTCGTCAAGCATCGGTGACCTCTATACGAACACATCCAACAGTATTCCTTGCGAGGAAGGCTGCGAATTGAAAATTGAAAAAACATGACTTTGGTGTCATAAGTTCGCGATCGGCACAATCAAACCACATTTGCATCTTGAGCAAAAAGCGGCGCGAGAGGAGCGCTCACTTGGTTCAAATGCAGAGAGGAGACATCAGAGCCGAGCTTGGCGCGCCTATCTCGTGCGAATAAAGCCTACGTCGGAGAGAGGCGTGCCACTTGTTCTGCCCGTCGATCGGTGCGTCTCTCGATCGAGCGACAATCAGAGAAATGATCAGCAGAGAGATAGGAATTCCGACGATTGCGCGTCCGAACGAACCGCGTGGATGTATTGAATCGAGTACGGAAAATATTATCTGGTCGACTGTGAAAATCAAGATTAGTGACAAGAAAAATTGTTCAAATCACATTTGATGATTTGAAAATCGTTTTAGACGATTTTTGAGAGTTCATTCCGTGGAATATGCCACCGAGATAAGTGTATAGTGATTCCTACCATGAATCAAGTATGCATATAGTTTCAGTTTGTACCAACTCAACCAACCAATCAGTTGTAGAAGATTTAGATGGGAAAATGTTGTTGTCATTACAATTTGCTCAAAACGTATAACAAATTGTAAAGTGTATATTTGTCCTTTTTACGTAATTTGCAATCATCAAGATATCGCAATAACATATTTTCTCCCGTCATTCAGGGAATTATCTACAGAAAGAATTGTATAAAATTTACCAAGCTACTCTGCAGCTAGTAAAGCTATCACTCTTGTTCACACAAGAATCACACGTTCTTCGCAGCGAAACCAATAGAAAATTCCCAATAAAAGCAGCCTGAAGAGTTGCCGACAGTGAAATTAGTTGGCATAACGTAGCAAATTCAAGATAAGGACTTTGCAACTTTTCCATATTCCACTGGTTTGGCCCTCAAACATCTCTCCAATGATTCCCGAACAATAATCTAAGCGATCGAGCAGTGAGCCTTGCTACAGGGTACAACAGTATAATCCTTCGATCCTTTTCAATTGTACCTTATAAGAACCCCAATGTTAATCACTCCAGCCAGATAAAAGTACACAGTGGAGGGGAGTCCAACCTAGCTATCCCATGCGCCAAAGCGTGCGGGAGAAGTCATTCCCATTTCGGGCCCATATAGCCCGAGCTACGATCGCCGCATATGCAGCTTCCCGGAAAAGATAAATCGAGAATCGATAAATAACTCGCGCGCACGTCGCACCGGCGGTGCGCTCCTGAACCCCCGTGAATACTCGCACGCGCGCGCGCGACGCGTAAAATGCCGAATCGACGAGCGGTGGACCGCGGGGTAAAAAATTGGAGCGTCGAAGAGCGTCGGTGGGAGAGGAGAGGGAAGGGGGAGAGGGGGGGGGGGTAGGCTCGAGCGCAAACGAGCGGCGGAGCTTTCGCAACGGGCGGATCACGACGCCGATAAGTTAAACTCGCGTGTGTCTCTTTCTCGCGCGCCGCGCGCTGTGGGAATCTCGAGCTGAACTCTCTCGGGGATCGGTGCGCCGAGCCACCGCCGACGAGAGAGGCCTTGGCCCCCGCGGCTCCTTGTGTACGCGCGAGCCTCGCGCTTATTCGCGCAGCTACCGAGACGCCGCGAAGCTACCAAGCCCAGAGGTATGTACGTGTGCTGCGGTTGCAGGCCCCACTGCACGCGCCAGAGTACGCTATCAGTCTGAAATGGTACAAAACTACTATTTGTCGGTAGAAATCGCGTAGTTGATGAGAAATAGTGAATAATAAAGTGAGATTTCACTAATTTTTAGTTGAATATATACTACTTTCATCAATTTTGCGATTTCTAATACGTTTCGAATACGTTGCTGTGCTCCTAGAGCACGAGATACTATGAATCTCTATTGTTTAAGTACAACTAGTCATTTGTCATTCAGTATTGAGTATAAAACGAGACGGAGTCTGGCAGACTTTTTTGTGGACAGATAAGTAAGGGAGTTCTATCATGTGACGAAGCTTGTCGATAAAGGATACTTCCTATTCTCGATCGGTCCACTCGAATTCGAGTTCATCTCAACCACAGGAAATTTGCATTATTTGTAACTACTACCTTTTACATGCCCATTTGTTGGACATTCAAACAGTAGTGATATGATTTTTTCCCAATATTTTTGTTTAAATCAATTTTTTGAGAAGAAGTCACTGTTGAAAGATTTAGTGTCAGTACTGTAGATGCGACGTCACATGGATTTCATCCCTTCGTATTAACTCTAATTTTGATTAAATCGAATAATAAAAGAAGTAGGATCTGAATATTTTTGCACCAACTGTTCAAATATACAATGCAATGAGAGCATGAAAATTCCCTATTAGAGCATGCGAAAGAGCAGTGGATACAGCTGATTTAGTGTAATGAGATAATTATGTTTACACAGTGCGAGAACTTACTTACAAAGAAACCACTTGAGCTTCGGGTTTCAAATTTCGATGAAGCTTTTTGAGAAGGTTTATGGTCATTAAAATGAATAATATATGCAGTAATTCAACCGAATAATTTCCCAAAGATATTGTCAACTTTATATACGAATGTAAAAAAACTAGGGTCAAAAATCAACCTCCAGAAGTTTCAGTCAAATTCAAGTCGACCCAATTGTAAGATAGTCTCCTATTTAGTATATTTACGGAGTTTCTTCCTGCGTATTCATTGATTACATGACGAGGCATCTTTTTGTTATGGGAAAATGATACTAATGGTTCGTCAATTCACGTGGCAGCAAACATTTAGATACAATGAGAGTGTAATGTACTGAGCCAAGTCATCCCAGTGTTGAGTCATGAGAAATATGGTGAAAATCGTTTTAGATTAAGGATTGATTTTTTAAACTTTAGTCTTGGTAGACGCGAGAGAAACGAGACATCGCAGGATGAGAATAGTTTCCTCTGACGCGCGTTCACTCGAAAAGTGACAGATTCTGACGTTACCGACATTTCCTGGCGAACTCATCGGTCGATAAGTTCCCATTCGGTGCGGCCAACTCCGCATGCGGTAAGCCCTCGGGTTCTGCGGCTCTTCCTAATTTACTCAAAATTCTCTACCAGACTCCTAGAGGCCGTTGCTCGTGAATTGCGGTGATTTTTTCATTCTAATACTTGATGTGGGCTTTTTTCAAAATAGACATACTATAATTATATAATTCAACTGGCAATTAGTCGAGAGTTGATACTTTTCTGTAACCGATACAGCTATACTCGAATGAGTATAATAATATTTGATGGAGTTGTTCACTCATGACTGATTCTCAATCTCGATTTGAATGATATGGCATTCAAATGGATAAATAGTCTTTGAAGCCATTGTGCATTGAACACTGCAATCAATCCAACTAATCATCTCATAAATTATTTCAAAAATTTCAAAAGAAAATTTTTATCCAACAATATGATGAAAGCTACCTTCTAATACGAGAAAACAGAGTTCGGACCGCAGCTAATGATTATATATGGTAGAATATTATTCGTTGATTTATTTTTTGTTACACATAAAAATGTTTTTGTACATTGTAGTTACAGAATACGTATTACAGTATTATTATAGTGAATACAGGTAAGTTTGAATGAGAATCATATTTGAGAAGAGGAAAAGAAGTAGAGCATAGCTTCGACTGTCACTGTTGGAGTAATGCTCGATTTTGTTTTAGTATAGATCACAAGAAAATCTGAAAAAATCTATTTTTAAATGAAAAACGAAGTACTAGAGATTGGTAAAAGTAGTTTTTGAAAATGCATGACTACTGTCACATGATTCAAAAACGAGTTTGATTCAATATCTATCAGCAATTTTTCACAATTGATCTCGCAAAATTATTTGACTACTAGATAAATCAGCTGGTGAAAGAACCCTATGTGAGTCGCAGGCAGACCCGTGAAATTTCACAAAGATTCGCACAGTAAATATAAAAACGAAGAGCTTATCAAATACTTTAACCCATAGCTCTGGAGATGCTCTTGAAGCTTCGCCCTTTCCCCCAAACCTACCGAGAGCAAAGAAAGAGCTGCAGCAATTGAAAGTTGAAACTTCGCCAAACGCGTCCTCTATATAATATATCCCGGCAAACGCATTATAATGTGTTTCACGTAGGAATCGCGTCCTTAAATCCTGCGCTCGTTGTCCGTCTCTTATTAAAGCAGCAATGCTTTTTCTCGCAATTTTTTCCTTCTCTCTCTCTCTCCCTCACTGCGACTACGAAGCTCGTAGTTTCAATAATAGAGGTTGCGTGTTCCCATATATAAACAGGCGCGAGCTTTTATCGCTTTTGCATACCGGCATATTATAACGTTGCGCAATCGCTTGATTATTATTTATGCTTTTGCGTTTTTAAGCGAAAAAAGTAATCGTTACAGGATATTTTTCATAAAGGATGAGCCGCGCGATTTGCATGTCGAGGTGACTTGGATAATTGACGGGAAGGTGATCAACGCCGAGCGGATGATTCGATGCTGATAGCTCGATTTCCCTCGTCCACGCTGATACGCAAGTTGCTCTCCGACTCGCCAAACCGGCGAAACATCTGATCGTTCATTCCTACGTGGCAAAACGTCGGATCAAGCCGCCAGAGCTGACGTTCGCGAGCTTCAGATGATAACAAAGTACGATTGTTTTTCCCTCTCGTCAAAATAATAATCAAAAAACCCTCGATGGATACGCGTACTGTGCTTTCTGGGAAACAAAATTTTCTGACTCGAACGCCTTAAAAACCATGGAGAAATATGACAATCTGTGAATCCCAAGAAAGTCGCGAAAGCTAAATTCACATCGTTCCGCGACATTGAATTCAATTCCAAAAAAAATGTTGATGGGTGGCGAAATCTCACAATCGGAACACTATTGCGATTCTACCATAATCCTTGGACGAATTCACTGAAAATAAAGGATATGTTCAATTTTCACGAATTCAAGAGTTAATATGAATGTAGCATTTGAAATAAACTAAAAACGTTCGTCGTTTAGAAAGATTTGAGCTTAAATTCGCGTAGTTTGAGAGCCGCTGCGAAGTATTACATATTACAAATAATTACAAATTAAAAATTCATGAAAGTATAATGAGGCAAAAATTAGAACACGAGACATTTGACATTGAACACACTGTAAATAGACCTTGCATTAATTACTTCTCAGAATTTGGAAGATTTGATTTCAGAGTTATCTCTAACTCGGCAACCGTTGACATAAGGAACTGAACGAAGATTACTAGGGCTATGCGCAACTATCGTTCCATGGAATACCAAGAACAAGATCCTCCCTAGAACATACCTAGATAAAAATCCAGAATGTAATTTTGCGTGTTGGGTAATTTTGCCTGAATGTGATTTGTCCAAAGTGTTGAATCAGATAGTGACATTCGAGGGGTTTCTCACTGCAGTACTATAAGAGGGAGTATATCCGAGAACTTGCAGCTCAGATTGGGACAAGCTTTGTCGAAACACTATAGTTTTTTACTGACGAGTTAAAAACGTTAGTACTGCGGAGTACTAAAAAACGATGGAAGTACCTTCGGAGCTTTGGGGGGAGTACCAGATTATGGGAAGCCCCTCAACGAAATTTATATTCTATGTTGATGTGTTGTGGAGAAATTATACAAAATAAATGAATCGCTATGCCACCTTCCATCGATTCATTGTAATGTTATATCCGGCTTGAATTCACATACGAAACCATCCTAATAATAATTTAATAAAAGAAGAGTAGTGTTACTTCTTTCAAGTATTGTTGATCCAGGGGGTTTTAACGAGATATCGATTGGACATACTGTAAAAGTACCACCATGTACGTGGCTGTAGCACTGATAATCTGAAAAAAAATGTTGGTTAAGGTGGGTCATTATTATAAGCCCCCGAGTATAACTCTTCCCTCGGAAGATCACGACCGCAGAAAACCACCCTCTCTCAGATTCCCACCATTCTGAGCTTATTCAATCCAGTAAAATATGTTATTTCTTTTTATTTATCGAACAATTCATCGAATAATTTTGATTGTTGAGAATAAACCCGTACCCATATCAACAGACGTTGCTCCAAAGAGAAAAGGTTGAAAACGGTGAATTTCATGTTATCGTACTTCAGAATATCCAAGAACTCTTCGAACTGTAAAATCACATGAATATCAATGAAAAATATATAATTTCACCATGAGATGTGAATATGTTGAGAAAAAAAACAATTTTCGAACCAAATAACAATGAATCGCATTTTGTTCTGTTTACCTTGTCGTTAATCGGTTGATAGCGGAAGAATCTCTTTCGTTGACTTATAATTCTTCCGATTTCTTTGCTCTGCCGAAAATTTCAAGGAATTATGTGAATTTTCAGTTTGACAAAAATGAAATGAGTACTTTGGTGTGTCTATTTCCCTGTAATTACCTCGTCAATCGTTGCGCTAACGTATGACGTCAACAGAATCATCGGGATAACTCGGTGAAGTATAGATGTGATGAGCGAGAAGTAAGTATCATCCAACTCGAATGCCGCTTTAATGATTATCATGGGTTTCAAGGACAAATAAGTACAAACGAGCAGTTCAGTAAGGTTATTAAAGACCCCGAACAGCATAGGGTAGGAGTAAAATTTTGACAAATCCATTGACAAATCACTCAGTTCCGAGTACAGCTGCATAAGTTTGTCTATCCACGGATCGTTGTCGCGAGTGCAGGATATCGTTATTGAATTGTGCGACGATCTCGTTATGATTCTCAGATTACGATTGATGAAGAGGAAATATTTATGGATCCCATTTACGATAATACCGTATTGCAGAAACGTCAGAGTCATTATGTAAGTGACGGTGTACCCTGTGTACGAAGCTATCAAACTTCGTTTGTCGTTGAATATGGTCGTGAACAACAAAACCGACGTGACGAAATTGACTATTAGAATTTTGAAAACGCTGCTCCATATTTCATCGTCTCGAATATGCTTCTCCTCCCGCAAAATTGCCAGCAACTTCCTGATCTGATTGATTTTCTCACTCGCCCGGATGATTTTTTCCCGTCGCAGATTGAAGTACGACAGTATGAAGATCGAACCGCAACAACCGGAAATGTTGTGCAACGTTATCACTATCAGTTCGAAATCGATAACTCTCCGAGAAAACAATTCGAGCCTGACGAGAGACCCAACGAGCATGAGGCCAGTCAGGCAGTAATTGTAAATCATGCACAGATAGGAAAGCGTGAATGACCCAAGCCATATTTTGTACTCGCTCGACCAAGTTATTCCGAAATTCAACGGGAGCAGCCCAAATATTCTGAATGCGTTGAGAATACCTTTTGTTAAAATCACTTCAAAGTTTGAACATGGATATTTGAAATTCTGTCTGAAATATCCAATACACATCGGAACGACGCTTTTTAGTCTGTTTATGATACTTTTTATACGACACATTACAAGTTCTGATTAAGCTTTTATTGCACTCTGAGAGTAAGGCATTTTCAGTAAATGATGAGATTTTGAATAATCTCAATCCTTTTCCAGAGATGTGATACTTTTCTAAACTCAATTTTCAGTGTTCACGATGATAGAAGATAGATGCAAATACCAGAATTAACATTTGTTCTTCTGGTGAATGCTGTTCGTAAATCATTGAAAAATAGCGTAGCTCCGTTCGAAATGATTTGAACGTAGGGACGTTAGGTACTGCCAGGAGTATCACGCGTTTAACCACAGAAAAAACTGCCATGGAAAGGTCACCTTTTCTTCGACACGTGTCGATTTTATTAATTTAAAGTAATGCAATGCGTTGCGTAGGTATTATTGGTGAATTGGTAGCCATTTTGAAAGAAGCAACTTGCATATACTTAGTCATGAACTCCACGTAAGTACTGGTAAATTCTTTTGACTCTAAATTACGTTTGCATCGTTCTCATGATTACAATGTAACGACCAGTTCTTTACTTACTCATGAGTTTATTGACTATTTCTGTTATATCGATTGAAAACAAGTATGAACTTCTATCAACTTCAATATGCTTATCATAAACCACGGGGATTCTAGTACCATGTATACGTCATTCCAATTATTCCTGTTTTTAGTTGGCATACTTATTAATCTCGCTATTGCGCTGTTGCAAATTCAAATATTGGTTCAAGTGGAATAATCAGTTTGAGACGCTATGACAAGAAGAAGAATTGTTTTCTTGTTGAGCAGACTCCGGCCACCATGTTATCTCCTCTCTGTGGTTACAACCAACTGAACAATTAATTTCTGTCAGGATTTATTTTATCTTGGGTAATCAATAAATATTTATGGTATACGTGATCATAAACGCTCATTTCACGCATCGATTTTCGTGCCTTAAATGCGATTTTACGCACTGAAATCGATGCTTAAAATTCGCGTTTGATCACTATACCATAAAATATTGTATGCAACTCGTGAAATGCGATTCCACGCACTCGTGTGACCATCTAGCCCTCGTTCGCCGGCTTCGCCGACGACTCGTGCCAGCTTGTCACAATGGTGCGTGAAATCGCATTTAACGCACTAGTTACATAATATACTATTTAATACTTATAAATGAAACGCCCTTCATTATTGAGAATATGACTGATGATTTTAGTCGTTAAGGGCCAAATTTTTGCAGAGAAGAAATTGAATAAAACCAACTCCGAATGGTAAAAATCCAACGTTTCGCCAGCTTGGGTTTGCTGACTTCATCGGTCTGTCTTTTCGTTGGAAAAATTAATTTCAACCTATCATGGTACACGATATAATAATCACGGAACAAAATACGCAAAATTGTTCTTAACATGTATAATCTAAAAGGATCATATTATTAAAATTGTTCAACGTGAACATGTATTTCCCGTTACGACGAATAAATTCGGGCTTGGTGGACTATCCCAAGATATTCGTCGTTTGAAACATGTGGACGTTAAAAAATAATTATTTGTAAAATACTACTTCGGGTGAAAAGATGTAGTAGCCCAATAGGTTGGGTTGGGTACGGGGGGAATAGGTAAAAAAAGGGAATCTGTAACAATACGATCGGACCTTGATCGTACAGATTCAAGCGATCGAATTTGATCGTGTATATAGGTGATATTGCGGAAAAATGAATTCATGCTCCAGGGATGTGGAGAGCTGCCGTCTTCCTGGTAGCGTAGTGGATATCGCAACTGACCGGAGATCAGGAGGACGCTGGTTCAAATCCAGCCCGGGGAGCGTGGAATTTTTTTCTCGCAATATCATCTTGTGATAGTCCACCAAGCCCGAATTTATTCGTCGTTTGAAGCATGTGGACGTTAAAAAATAATTATTTATTTCCCGTTACCTTGATATATTGTTCATTTTCACGACAGTTCAGTATTATCGGATGTTACAACCAACTGTACAATCAGTTTCTCTCGCAATGCTTCAAATCATGGATAGTTTCCGAGAAAATGTTATTGAAATGAATCTTACTGACGAGTATTTTGAATATCTATTATATAACACTTGTTACCCATGGGTGGGGCAAGTGATTCGCGGTAAAATAAGTATATAACATAAGATTTCGCGTTCTGAATAGTATTCTGATTTGAAAAATTTACTTGTTGTTGAATACTTGTGATAGTGAAATTATTCATCATGAAGAATATCTGCATCATACTGATGGTCTCTGTACTGTATCTAGTCGGAGTAGCCATGGCGATACCCATAAATATTCGTAAGTTTCTTTAGCAGGATTTTCCTGCAAGTAAGTCTCACGACCATAGTTGATTAGAATGTTAAAAAATCGTTCATTTTCATTCAACAGCTTGCACTGGTTCATCGTGCAGTCAATATTGCAGCAACGTATTCGAGCAAAAAGGTTGCTGTCAGCCAATTTTTACCGGCGTTTTGTATTGCAACTGTTTTACGACAATATCGAACGAAACATGTTATTAATTCTCCATTGAACATTTGTTAAAAGGAACAATAAAATGCATTTGAGATATCCAAATTCATAAGACTGTAAATCATTCGATTTCAACCTGCGTATTTTTAAAGTCTAGCCTCGGAAAAATCGAATTTTTGGTACAATAAGAAAAATAATTTGACAAGCAATAACGAGTAAAGGTATCTTTTCAGCTGCTTAACAAACTCCTCTAGGATGAAAAAGTCTTAATCCTGGTGAAAACCTTCTCGTTGTAGCGTCAAGTTAATTTTTCTTCTTCAAAGTGAAAGTTCAAAAGCGGTTGCTACGTTAAATTACAAAGATTCTGCATCAGCTATGCCAAAAATATTGGAAATGAACCTAAACTCATTTTCCACTCACTCACCAATGGTTGCTAGAGATGACAACGGCCAGTGCTATAGGAAATCAACAATATTTTGTATCCTTTTCCATTGGAAGTGATGGAAATAAAACTTACGTTAACTTGTTTCACCCGTTATCAACGGTTGATGTAAATGTAAACAACAGTTTGAATGGAAAATAACACATCCGGTCACTATGAAAATACCTACTTTGTTAGATTAGACCACATTTTAATATAAAATTAAACAATGTTCATATCTTGCCACTACCATCCGGACGCCTTCCATCGAGAGTTAGCACGTTCCAAGAGTAGCGCACACTCACAAAAGTTTCTTGTTGATCCCAGAGAAATTGGGCCTCAGTCAGAATTTCTGCTACTTCCAAACAGCATCTTTTTGAGAAAAGACTTTTCTTCTCCAATCAACAATATATAAGTATTATGATTTAAAGTAGCAGAAATTCTGACTGAGGCCCAATTCCTCTGGAAGCAACAAGAAACTTTTGTGAGTGCACATACGTACTTACGCACATACAAATAATTTTTAGACTCGACATTTTTCCAACCATTACGAAAATGAAGGTACCGAAGTTTAATTTGAAAACTGTACTTCTGTCTCGTCATGAAGCTTTGTCTCTGAGAAAGCAAATGGTATAGAAGGTTTAAAAAATTTACCTGTGGATGATTCTACTTATTCTACTATATGGTTTCATAAAATACAATAGAGACTGATTTATTCTATCGTTAAGTGTAAAATAGATGTGGGACATCAATCAGCTGAACTTTGAAACCATCGACTTTTCGCGAAAGCACCTAATTCTTAAGGGCACTCGTGGAAATTCGTGATTGAATTTCATGCTTTGGTGGAGGATACGAGTTCCGGAAAGGATCGTCCGGTAATGTAGCAAATGAATTTCATGGAGAGGGTACTCAAGACCGACTATGGGCATACAGCGAACCATCAACGTAATGAAACAGTAATTATTTCAAGAGTCACCTTTGAATAGTAATTTGCTAATTTCCAGGACAACACGTAGAACATATATTATACTTGTAATGAATTACTGCGGGAAGTAGATCTATGAAATTATGATCGAAATATTTGCATGGAATTGATCATAATCAAATTTCCTTCAAATTCACCATGAGTTAAATTAATAATAGAGCATCGGGCTCACAGTTACATATGTTGAAAAAACTACCGCTGAATGCATTAACAGTATGTTTTCTCAGATAGGCTTTATTTAAAAAAAAATTATGCATAAATTCAACATGTGCATAAATTGTACATTTTACGAACTTCTAAGAATATATCAAAAATGTTGGGCAGTTGCTCAACCAACTTTATTTACATTTCTTATCCCAAAAGCTGTGAAACAGTTATTTGATTTTGATTTTCATGTTTGGTTTCTGATTTTTAGATCTGATTTAGGATTTACTTGTCTGATTTTAGATTTTCATGTCTATTTTTTGCTTTCTCAAAGAGAAAGCTTTGCAAAGGGTAGAAAATTGACCTCTTAAATCGGACTTCGGGACCCTTATTCTCGTGATCTAAGGGTCGAAAAATGTTGAAAAATTCCAGAAATGTCTGTATGCGCGTACGTTCGCACGTATACGTAAAAAAATTAATGTGTGTATTGAATAACTTAAATACGTACATACATATATGTATGTACGTATGCGTTTTTTCTGCAGCACGATAACTCTCATAGGAATTGTCCGATCTTCCTAAAATTTTTCACACATATTAGTCGCTGTTAGATGTAGCGCAAGTTTAATTTTCAGCAAAGTCAGTTGTGTATTTTTCTAGCAACCGTTGTTGAGGTGTCTTTGGTAGTTCTCTGTTTCTCCTCGTGAACGCTCGTTGATGCCCGAGTACTCGCGGAAATCGAGGTGAATCAACAAGATTCCCTAAGCAAGCTTTATTAATATCCGTAGTAACCGTTGATTACATCCCTAGCAACCGTTGCTACGGAAACGGAAAATTCAGTCTGACGTCCGTTTTTGATGACAAAAGACCGGAAACTACGTTTCTCCATAACAACCGTCATTTACTCTCCAGAAATCGTTGCTATGGTAGGAAAAAAATTAATTAAAGTTTCATTTTGATAACTTTTAACAGCAAAGGACAAAGAATCCAGAGGGAGTACCACGGATTTCTTATGGGGTGCTGCGATTAATGAACGAATAGTAATGTTTATTTCTGCCAACATTAACCAAGAGCTATTCATTTAGGACAAGCTGGATCAAAACGCAATAAGTCAATGCTGGCAAGATAGAAACGACGTAAGCCATTAAATTTAGTACCGCGGAGTACTAAAAAAGGATGAGAGTACCGTCAAAATTTGAAGGGGTTAAAGGATTTTGAAACCCCTGGACCCCACCACTATCACGCATATAGGCTCCTTTCGTGCGTTTAATCGAATTTCACGCACTTATTACAGAATGTATACCATTTAATCGTTGATTTTCTGGATATTAATATTAGTCTCTCTGTTATTCTTACTGTCGAGTGGATTGAGAGATAATTTTCATGTTTTAAAATTTTGAAGTCTTCGGTAATTCAACTCGATAATCAATATGACGTATAGGTATAAATGTGTCAATATGGATTAGGCTTCTTCTTGGCTTTGTCAACTCGAAACTTGATCACATGTAGCAATATCAAATTTTATAGTAGTTTTTCAGGTTATCGGTGACCTGAATAATACATGCGCGTGTATTTCTACTTATTTTTCAATCATCGAGTTAAATTACCCAGAAAAATTAAATTACGATATAATATGCGATATATAATGTCTCCATATTCCATGAAAATAAAAAAGTGCCATGACTATTCTAATTTATGTGAAATTTACACATTATAAACATGTTTGCAGTTATATTTAGGAACTCACACGGTCAGGTTATGAAAAGTTAATTAACTACTAGAGTTTAATCGTTAAATTTTCAATACTAATGAATGAGAGAATAAAAGTAATTCAAAAATACTTGCGGAAAACTGAAGAGTAAGTCTTATACCATGGTATTGGCAACGGTTCAACAATGATCAAGAGTTTCTAATTCACCTCTATGAGAAATGATATTGAATACTTGGCATATCAGGAGATATTCTGGGAAGTAAATTTACCTATAAACAATACCAACAACCATTTTCATTTTACAGTCTTAAATTCCAAGCAATTGAATAAAAAACTTCTTTCTTGTTTCAGACCAATCGCGATTTCACATGGTACAGTTTCAGTCAGTCAGTATCAACCAAGTCCGAGTAAGTGAACAGTTTAGCTACGGGACGATCACCGGGTCTGCCAATCGGGTATGTAAACCAATTTCTGGCGAAACTTGGAATTGGATTTTGAACGAGGAAAAATATCATTTGAATCCTCATATGACGCGGAATAGAAATAACGTAATATCGGAGTTTTGCGACCTGGCGTATCTCATGAAATTTCATGAGAATCAATAATCAGAAGGATTTGACCTGATTATTTTAGGCGAACGCTCTTGTAATTCTTGTAAAAGACAAAAGGAATTTATAGTGAGCATATTAATGTTGAAAAATGTTATTCACTAACCAGAAGAATCACGATGAATTGTAACAAAAAAAAACTCAATTTTTGTTGTTTTCAATTTGAACAATGTAGAAAATTTTTTCTCTACATTTCGTGACTTTTCAAAAGTCTTTCTCAATCTTCCCAAGTTCCTTTTAAATTCTTTGACTCAATAAAGACATGATTCCTGCGTTGATGCAATGCTGCATTAAACCAGGAAGAGTGAGCACGAATTTGAGTGTGATATACATTTTCTAATATGCATCTCCAAGAGCAGGGTAAGTATACGTGAAATTAAGTCTGGCTAGGAAACTACACAAGCTTTGGGTCCCCGATCGTGATGAAACGTTTGAGATGGTCTTTCCACGAGTTCCCAGAGATGTTCAAACTAGTTATGTATAACTTTGTATACGCGCCTTCATAAATATTGAGAATAATTTTCATAAATACTGAAATTTCCGCAGTTAATTAGATTGTTAGCGATTTGTTGGAAGGATTTTTAAAGTATCGTCTAATAATCCCTCCACTTATGTTGTTTATTCATTAATAAATGAACGTCATTATCGTTTTTCATAATACTTATCTTGGCACGTAGTTGAAATTCTTTTTATGCATGGTTGATTTTCACAATGGTTCAGTAATATCTGATTACAGCCAACTGTGCAATCCATTTCTTCTGTAATGACATCAATACTAGATCAATACTCTTGAATGAACGTCCATCAAACTACTTTTATTTAATTTCAAATTAAACCAATAGATATTTTAAATATCAAGTATCTATAACGTGTTACCCACAGCTGGAGCGAATGCGGGAAAGTAAGGATATATATAATTATATATTCATTCTGAAAATAACCACATAACTTGAAATCTAGCGTTCTGAAAAGTGTTCCTGTTGAATTCTCGTGATAGTGAAATTATGAAGAATCTCTGCATCCTACTGATCATTTCCGTACTATGCCTAATCGGTGTAACTATGGCGTATCACATGCCTGCTTGTAAGTTTTTTCAGCATAATTTTTCTGCATCATTGATCATCATTGATTAGAGAGTTGAAAAATCGTTTATTTTTCTTCAACAGATTGCAGTATTACATCATGCAACAACTATTGTAGTTCACTACTGAAAAAAGGTTGTTGCGAGCGCATTCCCACCGGACATTTTTATTGTAACTGTTTGGAACCTCACGTAAGATGCTTATATCCTTCATCTTCTATTTGAAGGAGCTATGGCATTGAAGGTTTCCAAGTTCCAAGTTCAACCCTGACTTGAACCCCACGACTAAGTTCATTAGACCTGGTTTTTATTACATCATTGACGTATGAACATTTTTCAAATTACAGTAAATTATTAAATAAATACTCTTGACTGAACGTTTCGACTAAATTGATTAATATACTCATCCAAGAATATTATGTCTTTTGGGGTTGAGGAATAGTACTGTTCGTATATAAAAATCTTCTATGATCGTTTTGAATGAGAGATTGGTGCGAATTCTCTAACAAGGAGATGCGCCTTCAGTTCGCCAATTACGATGAATCTTTGTAAGATAGTTTGTGGGTACTAAAATAACTTCTGTTTACAACCATTTAATCTAACGTGGCCAACCTATGGTTTTACATATACTAGGGGGGTACCCCCCTGCTCGCTTCGCTCGCCAACCCCCCCCCCCCGTATGTTCTTTGAAAGTCAATAATTTCTTCTTTTTTTTTTCTTGTCAATAATTTCAATGATAAGTGTAGTAATAATTAAATAAAAATTACATTGAAATAAATAAAACTTGAAACTTGAAACTTCGATTTTGATCAATTGAAAAGAATACTAAACGAACGATTCGAATCAAAATAAAAGATTAATTTCATCTATATTCATGTTAAACGTTTGTTTATTCAGTTTCAGGTTAAAAGTGTCATGTGTCAGATCATATTTTTTCGGTTTAGGTTTTTCGCGTGTTTCATCTCAGATTTTTGGTAAGATTTCGAGAAATATTTCAACGGTTGCTAGACACGTAAACAATGGTTTCTATGTGTGAAATGGAGATTTTGTATCCTGTGCAGTTAAAAATACTGGAAACGAAACTCACGTGAATTATTTTTGCCCTTAGCAACGGTTGCTAGGGTGTTAAACAACGGTTGCTGAGGGAGCTAATAGGGAGGATTTGTATTTTGTGTCCTTTGCCATCAAAAATGATGGAAACGGGTCATAAATTGTTCATTTCCAACCTTCGTAACGGTTGTTATGGAGCAAATGGTGTCCTTGGCCATCGAGTGTGACTTAAAACAGACTTTCAAGCTTCCGAAGCAACGGTTGCTAGGGATGTAAACAAACGGTTGTTTCGATGAATAAGTGGATTTAAAAGACTTATGCAAAATAATATTTAGCCCTTTTCTTGTTCTGCAGCAACGGTTGCTAAACACGTAAACAATGGTTGCTATGAGTAAAACGGAGATTTTCTATCCTGTGCAGTTGAAAATACTGGAAACGAAACTACGTGAATTTATTTTCCTTTTAGCAACGGTTGCTAGGGGTAAAAAAAGGTTGCTGAGGAGCTACCTTTGCCATCGAAAATGATGGAAACGGGTCATAAATTGATCATTTCCAAACTTCGTAACGGTTGCTAAGGAGGTAAACAACGGTTGCTATGGAGCAAATACAACAATTCAGTGTCCTTGGCCATAGAGTGTGACTTAAAACCGATTTCCAGCTTCCGAAGCAACGGTTGCTAGGGATGTAAACAAACGGTTGTTTCGATCAATAAGTCGATTTAAAAGACTCATGCAAAGTGATATTTAGCCCTTTTCTTCTTCTGCAGCAACGGTTGCTAGACACGTAAACAATGGTTGCTATGAGTAAAACGGAGATTTTCTATCTTGTACAGTTGAAAATACTGGAAACGAAACTACGTGAATTTATCTTCCCCTTAGCAACGGTTGCTAGGGCGGTAAAAAAATGTTGCTGAGGAGCTACTTTTGCCATCGAAAATGATGGAAACGGGTCATAAATTGATCATTTCCAAACTTCGTAACGGTTGCTAAGGAGGTAAACAACGGTTGCTATGGAGCAAATACAACAATTCAGTGTCCTTGGCCATCGAGTGTGACTTAAAACTGATTTCCCGGCTTCCGAAGCAACGGTTGCTAGGGATGTAGACAAACGGTTGCCAACGATATCAACATTGGTTGCTATGGGAGATGTCTTATCGATTCTCATTGACTTTAATGGTCCCAATGAGCACTTAAATGAGGATTCATGAGAAAACACGTTACTAACGGTTGCTAGGGAAATAACCAAGAAATTTTGCTAAAAATTGAACTCGGCCTAGATTTCGCCGCGACTAACCTGTGTGCAAAATTTCAAGAAAATCGGACCAATCCTTCGAGAGTTGGGGGTGGCAAAAGGGGATGGAAAAAGGGGTGCAAGAAAGGGGTGCAAAAAAGGGGTGCAGAAAAGGGGTGCAAGAAAGGGGTGCAGAAAAGGGGTGCAAGAAAGGGGTGCAGAAAAGGGGTGCAAGAAAGGGGTGCAAGAAAGGGGTGCAAGAATGGGGTGCAAAAAAGGGGTGCAAAAAAGGGGTGGAGAAATTTGACGGCGGCGGTGGCGGCGGCGGCGGCGGCGGCGGTCTGGCTTTTAATATAGAGAGATATACATACTGGGTAAGTAGAGATTCAAGAATGATTTATGAATATCCCAGGACGATTAGATAAAAATTTTCTTTGGTCGAATTTCCAAAAACAACTGTAATTTTCACTAGAATATCTAGAGTTTGAATCGTTTACTAACATTCTAATTATTTACACTAATTACTTTAAATTTTCTATTTTTCGAGAGATGATTTGAAAATTCATTTTCATTTTTGCGTCACGTGACTTGGACTTGATACGATTCCAACTGAGTCGGTAATTTATCGGTATAGTGTAACCCCCGATGAAAAAAGGTTTTCACCCAACGGGAATTGAGAACTCATAAGTCACTGCGAAGCAGTCACCTTTATCGATGCACCAAAAGTACTTGTTTTGAAGTTATGCTTATTGGCTATTCTATTTCGCTGGAACGAATGCCCAACCAACTAACAAGATTGCATTAATCGAAGGGTACACTCAAACGACCAAAAAATTGATAAGACAGTTGATGGTTAGGTTGCTTCAGTCTGTTGTAGAATCGAGTATAGATATATCCCGAACTTTCACTACCAGCTGATAATCTCTACCATGTTGCGTAGTAAATTTTCATAGAACTTCATAGTTTTTGTTTTAATTTCCAGCCGATCGAATTTTCCTATACTCTAGTTTTCTTCTCCGCGTGTAGATACGACAGCTATTTCTGGGTACCCCAAAATCATCTCGCGGAAATTCTTAACAACAGGTCACCCCAAAGTTGGGACGCAGGTACAAAAGGCCACTATGATACTTTCAACTTTTATATTTAACTATAATTTTATTCTTTTTCCATGTAATTTTTTCCAAAGGTTACTGTTCCAAATAGCGCAATGGCTGCATCACTGCGCATCTAAAATGAATACATGAACGGGTAGTAAAGTTAAAAAAAAAAAAGGTAATTTTCACAGTTTTTCCATCTAATTTTTTTCAAATTTGACTGTTTAAAGTGTCATGATGGCCCTCTGTCCGTGTATTACTAAAAGAATGTTAATCCGGAAAAAAATACATGGAAAAGTAGTAAAAATTACAAGAAAAAACTTGATACTTTTCACTTTTTCTCCACGTGAACTTTTCCAAATGTTATTATTGTAAAGCTTCACAACGCGCCTGTGTCCCCGCGTCACCAGGAAAGAAAACCAAGTAATTTTCACACAATGCGATTCACCCTCGAGTATCAGCCAGCCGCGCGACGATTCAGCCCCTCCTCCAAATTATTCGGCTGCCGCGCGTGTCCCGCCGCGAGCCAGCCATCGCACGAAACGATCGCGAACATCCCGAAGAAAAGTCCTTAGAAATTCCCAGCCGCGTGAACTCGGTAAAAGCGAATCTGTGCGGAGGGGAAAGAGCAAAAAAAGGACGGCTCGCGGATCGTGTGTGTGTGTGTGTGTGTGTGTGGCGTGGCGTGGCTGCAAGGTTACGGCGGCTCTGTTGGCCAATCCACCCTCCACCCACCTGGTCGCGCTCTCTCGAAAAATGCGGCAGCAGCGGCGGCGGCGGCGGCGCTGCTCCGTCATCCGTCTGGGCAGAGATGCTTCTCGCGCCGCCAGGGCAGGGATGACCCCTTTCACTAGGCCTACACGAAGCGCCGAGACTCTCATAGTATATAAGGAGCCTCGCCTCCGCGCCAACAAGAGCACAACGTCCGACGCGCATCGGCTGCACCAGACGCATCCTCTCCTTCTCTCGTCATCGACACACGACTACGCTACGTCCAAGACATGATCAACGCTAAGGTCAGTCGGCTGTTCGCTACTTTAACTCGCCGCTCGATCCGGTATTATTGCACACTGGTTCGTTCGATCCTCGAACCCCCGAGGTCCATAAGCCTGGTCCGGGGCGATAATCCGATTTTATAATTGGCTCACGCAATATGCTGATGCCGCGTGTGTGACATACTCCGCGGGTGAATCATTCCACGCCATGCATTCTAAATTCGAAATAGTAAAAATCTACTATTTATTAGCAGTGATTGCTTGATTGAGGAAAGTTGTGAATATTCAACTGAAAAGTCAGGGAAATTTGTAAAAAAATTCACTTACTTTCAGCTGGATATTCACTATTTTCATCATTTACGCAATTTGCACTATTTCAATTTTAGAGGGAGCATTTCGAACGACACGTCGTTTAGTCTTTTGTTCTCGTCTCTCCTTTCCATTGAGAGTCTGGCAAAGCCAGCCGGCATCACCATTCAATTTCGCCGATTGCCGATTGTCGTTTGAAAATCGGCTCGTAACGTTTCTCGCTCGGTATCCTTGCGCGCGCGCGTGCATAAAAAGACGAAGAAGCAGTCGAGTGCGTACTCGGCCACAATTAAACTCCATTGCCACTCGCTAACGATCGGCCGGAGGAAAACAATGAGGGAAAGAGAGAGAGAGACGTATCTCAAGGCACTCGGTAGCGCCGGTCTTGATTCAGCCGAGTGCATAATTTCGCAGAAGCGCCGCGGCACATTTCGGAAGAGCCGGGCTCGAGGCTCATTAAATCAGGGTTGAATTACGGGGCACGTAGCCGAGGAGTCCCGGGTGTGCATTAGACCCACCCACCCTCCCCCCATGGCCCGCCCGGGCAATGGGATCCGCTCATTTTTCCCCGGCTGCGGTTACTATTTATTATGCCAAGTGCCCGCTGGAGACGAGAGAGCGGCCCTTTTTTCTCGCGCCCCGCCCGCCTCGTACTTTACGCTCGCGATCCCGGGGAGCATCGCTTTTCTCCGGCTTGACGGCTCACCCCCGGATTCTTCACCGCTTCCCCATTTTCATCCGCGCGAATTCGTACGCCGGGACAAATCGCCTTTGCAAAATTCACTGTGCCGTGTCGTATATGCCGGGACGCAGTAGTTTTTTTCTTTGTTTGTACAAATTATCATTTCATCGTAACGTTAACAGTCTGCTATAGTGAAATCAACGATACTTAATTTGAAGTGGGTGACACATTTTAACCGCTGTTTTGGACTACTAGTTGCGAGTTGAAAAGTACGAAGAATATCGGAATAGTGAATATTAAATGCTGTGTAACGTTACCCTAAAATACTATATTTTTCTGAACACTCGATAAAATCACTTTGTTAATAATATGTATAGTAGAATTCACTATATATTTGTCTGGGTGCACCCAGAGAATTGTCTATTTTCACACCGTACCTTCCAAAAGTCTCTCGGTTCCAGCAGCACACGAGTGTGTGTCGAAGTCTGCATACTAAGATCAAAGTCAACATAGTAAAGAAAAACGTAGTTGTTACCATATTCTAAAAATTGAATTACTTGTTTAACAGTAAATGCTACAATCATCAAGTGGTGAAATTCAATAATATCATTTATTAATTGAACCAGTATATGTTTTCTTCAAAATCTTGCCACTAAATTTTACTAAAATCACCCAGTTATAACCACATCCAAAAGAAAAAAACAGTAAAAATGCGATAACCCATGTATATGTTATTATCTCAGTGCAACGAAAATTATCGAGTGATCATCTTCTTGGGGGGAGTAGGGGGGTAAAATACGATCGGCTATGATTATTCGAGTTGCCGTGGCTCACCGGGCTATCACGGGGGGGGGGGGGGCAACTCAAAATTCCTACCGAGTCACACACTTACACACACACACACGAGAAGCAGTTGAAAAAGTATCCAAAGCTCTCGTTGGTATTCCCCGGCGCACCTCGCTCGTGTATCTCTCGCTCCGCCGGTGGCGGCTCTTAGCTCCTCCCTCGCACGTACCCTTCACCCAACTTTCACTCTCTCTCTCTTTCCCTCTCCCTCACTCCTCTAATACAAAGAGAAAACAGCCCCGAAACTCGCTGTTTCCTCCTGCGCGCCGAACTAATCTCGCGCGGCCGCGTCTCCCACTGTACATCTCCACCCGGGGATAAATATTCGCGGCGAAATATTTTTGCATAGCTTTGCATCAGGCAGGTGGGGAGGCCAATCGTCGAAACTCGCCGCCACCCCGCGACCGCGCGGCATAATGATTGCAAATCACAGGCCGAGCCATGCTAATGCCCAGACGAATAACTCTCCCTCAGCCCACACCACACCCCAGACGAGGCGTCCGACCGGATCCTGCCTTTTTTCACTTGCTTATGGATGCCGCCGCGTACGGGCTGCTTCTTCTTCCTCCTTCGTGTTACACACGGCTCGCCTGCAACCCCTACACTCGAGTGAAATTCGTGAATTCGAAATCGCACGTTGCGAAAACTGAGAGACGCTCGATGCGCCAGACGGGGATCGAATCTTGATTCGAGAAAAATCACATTGACAGGCTGTTACGGGGAGATTTTCTCCGGGGAAGGGCGAATCGAGACTCTTTTTTCCTGACGTACTGTTCAAGTTTGATATAGTTATAGACGAATCACTATGCATGTCCGGTGAATAATGAGTAATATCAGCTGTTTTGGGTGGTACGTAGCATGCATACAGCCACAATCCGACAGCGAATACATACTATCGGTTCAGTAAAAATTGCACAACTGATTGGTACATTTTTTCTTTTATATCAATAGTGGAAGTTGAATTGTTCACTCAAATTTTACTGCTATCAGTAGAAACAAATGTACTGCTTTAAAATCGTTACTATTCACTATTATCCATCGATCGTTCAATTTTCACTAATGAATAATAGCTCTCAACTATTCCAAATGTAGATGGCTGGTTTTCTACGCGTGTAAAAGCTCGTCGTCGTCGAATCCTTACGTTGGGGGTGCGAGCGCATCTGCCGACACTGAAAATTACCTCGTCAGACTCGCGTGGGTAATTGCGCGCGCGGGAGCCGTTGAGAAATCGGTCCGTTTGAAAAGTCGCTCGCCGGACTCGCCTCGAACTTTCAGCCGGACCCGAGTAATAGTCTCGTCAGGGGTTGGATTTTCTTTTTTACCTCCTGTAAGCTTGATTATGCGCGGCTGATGGGAAACGTTCGCGGGTGGCAGCGAGCCGGGGCAAAGAAAAAAAGAGGAGGAAAAATTTGCTGATGATGATTGCGGTGTGAAATGCGCCGAGTGTCGAAACCCGGCGAAATCAAGCCGCGGCTCCGAATTCGCCTCTTTTAATTTTAAAACCGGGGAAAAACTTCATTATCGCATACCCGACCAATTTGCTCCTTCAATCTAGCCCACGAGTGCGCGACTCGAGCGCTGTAAACGCTCGAGATTACTCTCCGCCCGTTGCACGGCGCCCCACGTCAAAGAAGTAGAAAAAAATAACGCGTGAAATGTAGCTGGCGAATTGTGCACACAAACGGACTGACATTACATAGTTCATATGGACGCGACATCTCTGTATCTCGTGCCTATATGACTACGTTCGTGTGTGTGTGTATATATATATATATATACTCTCATGAATCCTTACGATGACAAACGACCTTATGAAAATGGATGAATGATTGGATGGAACTACAGTGGATATTTAACACCGTACAAGTGTGAATATATACACTTGTGTGGCATGAGTTTTGATAGCAAACATTTTTATAGTCGTCAAATTTCATGGAACTCGCTAGTATTACATGAATAATTAACTGCAGTTTCTATTCAGTCATCTTCATATAGTGGTTTCTCTATAAGGATTTCAGACAGTAGGATATTGTGTGTGTTATACGTGGACAATTTATATGGCGGAGAATTCATTCAGTAGGCATTGACAAGTCATTGAGAAGGCATAAAATTAAAAGACATCGATCAAAAATTATTATGTATCTGTGATTTCTCATGTATTGCTTTGAGTCTTTGTGCAATTGAATTATAAATCTTTCTTCATAACTTTGGACAGAAATGAATGTAACGATTGAAATATAGTAGCTTTTAGATGACTTTCTTCTGGCTGAGTCATAAGTCTCACTGCTTATCGAATTCCCAAATATTGTGCCAAAACGACTGGAATTATTTCACTATACAATCGACATTACACATCCATAATCGTTGCAATAATATAATACGCAGTTTTTCATCATAGTGTAATCGCGTAACGAGTAATTGCATAACGAGAATAAATATTACGATTGAAAAATGAGCTGATCGCGTTTGTCAACGAATCTGTATAGACAATCCGAAAGACAAATGTACGCAGTCCCAACCGAAGCACTCGATTTTCCGCACAGTGCCGATGATACACGATACCTGCGGGTATAATATCGAGGGGCCCGCGGGCGCGAGGATGAACAAAAACGCCGCGCACGAGACAGGTACACGAGTCGGAGTCGCTCGAAGCTGGGAACGTGTACGTATGATCGATCGTGTAATCGCCGATCGTTACACGCCGCCAGCAGCACGTGTGTAATTTAAACGCGCGGCGAAAACAATTAATGTGGAGGGCCGTGTGTCTCGGCGCCAGCCGGAAATATGTGACGCGCGCCGCGGCTCGTCAACTCGTCTCTCGAATCGAGCCGAGGACAATTTGCGAGATCGTCGCGGGCTCGGCGAAACTTGAACAGTCGGCGCCTAATGAGAAGCCCAAGTGCCCCAAGTGTAAACGCGACGTAATTGCGCCTCGAATTAAACTCGATTGAGACGCGAGTTTCCCCCTCGCGCACATTTTTCCACGCGCCATCTGCCGAAAGCGCGAGTGGAAACGCGTATGCATGTACACACGGAGGCGAGGTCGAGACGCCGCGCGTGACTCAATGCACACGTAGTGCAGCCGAAGGCCTGCCCGTATGCTGATGAGGAAGCTCCTCTCTCGCGCGCGCGCGAATCGACGTAATGGGCCTTTTTTCCTCCTCTCCCCGCCTCTTGGGTTTAATAATAGCCGGAGGAAAATAGCACTCGTGGTCGGGCTGGTCGAGAGGTGCGCGCGCGTCGGATTGCGCGTCGGCGCGAATTTGAATTTCAAGCGAACCCCAAGTTCATCCTCGCCAAATCGATTTGGAAATGAAAAATCATGAGTCACTCGGCGAGAGCTTGCTCAACCGCGTATCCAACGCTCTCGCTCGGCTCGCGCGCGGCTCTCCGTATAAGAAGGTGGGAGGGGGAAAATCGGCGTATCAATCATCCCAGAGACAATGAGCATCGTGAAAAAGGCCCCGCAACATAATTTCCCATATGAAACATTCGAATTCTCGAAGTGTTTGTCTGGTATTTGAAAACTCCCAAGGTGTATTCCGATCGTTTATCACTGTACTTCGGTGTACCAACGTTAATGGCACTCGACGTTTTTATGTCTCATCAGCATAAATTTATCGTGGCTTGGTGTATTCAAGGAGTAGCTCGCTTGATCGATGATGGCTGGGACAAAAGAGTGTTATTCGACTGTAAATCCGTAGTGCTCCTTGAGAACTTCAACCTCTGATAGTATCTATCTAGTGTGCTTCTAGACTCGAATACACGGACAATTATTCTTTTGAAATTTCCAATTTGGTGTATCGTTGGAGCTCATTCGCGTTTGATTACACGTAATTCACTTTTCAACGCCACCGGCTCAACGGACTATCCGAGAGAGCTTGTGTGTGCATATATGAAAAACGACTCTTGGATTCATATATGAAATTTAATTTAATTCAAAATGCAACAAATTCAACGTACGACCAAAGTAATTGAATCAAGAATCGTCATTTTCTTGTTAGTTTTTTTTTTCATTTCATCTGAATTTGATCTACCGCGAACGAATCCAGTTTCTCCAATATTTGAACTATTCGTCTCTCTTTATTATCTTCAAAATGATGGCTTAAAACAGGTCACCTGGAAAACCTATCTATCGACTCATGACGTACGTAAATTCATTTTTCGAGTAATTCAAGGAAAAACAGTTAATTCGTACTGTTATTCAGGAAAATTAGATACACTTATGAGTTTACGCGATTTTTACTTATAAAGACATTCCGCATTTTCGTGAATTTTCACGGAATGCTGTATATGCCAAGTAGATCGACATATCAGACGGAGCGCTTTCGACGTGTGTACCCGGACAATCGCGCGCGCGTCGCGTGGAAGCATAATTCTCAAAGAGCCCGCGAATCCGCCGCAGCAACGGCCGGGATCCAATCTCGCTCGGACTTTTCGCGGGGACACGCGCGCGCTCGCACGAACGCACTCGCGATTGGATATACCACCCGGCCGCGGGGGGGGGGGCGAGGTCGAACGACGTGGGCCCGCAGCCGAGTTTTCGTTCGCGGCCTTTTAATCATACCCGACGAGCCGGCGCAGTTCTCGATTAAACATTCGACGGGTGTTTCCGGCCGACGGAACGCAGCCGTGGCGCTACAGCGTTTCGCACTGAATCGCGCGCCAAAGTGGATTAAACCCTGCCAGCCTCGGCGGCTTTTGTTGATTGTCCGGCGCGATTACGCCCGCGCAAGCCCGGCAACTTTTATCGCCCGCCGCCACTGGGATTGGGGGGAGGGCGTGAAGCTAGAACACTTAGCCCGAGAGTCGCCCGGCGGTGGACAACCTTTTTTTTCTCTCCCCCCACTCTCGCGGCGTGGATTGCTGGATTCTCGAGCCGGGAGTTGTTTGATCAAATCCCGCGAGTCGCGGATTATCCAGCGCGTCGGGAGGTATTTTTTTTTGTTAATCGGCAAGAGATATTCGTAAAACGACAGCGGGTGGTCGACGAGGATATTCTCCCAAACGTGTTGCAGAGGGCGAGTGAGATTGCACTTGTGATCTGGTTTCTCGTGGATCTCGACTGAACATGGCTGATTGGAAGGATCATTGCAAACAGTGTATCTCATGATAATTATTCTCAATTTAAAACAGTAGATGAATTAGTGAAATTTTTTTCGATCGAATATTCACTATTCCTCATCAGTTATCACTAATGAATAGTAGTTTTTTCACTATTTCAAATGAGTGAAGAATACAGTGATTATTTTACGAATATTACAAATCAGTGTTACTTTTGTAACACTGAGAAAAAGTAACAGCTTTTTCTCTGTAAAACAGAGAAAAAAGCAAGACGTTCTCCATTACGCACAACTCGATTTCACGTCATATTTCTGTAAAATGCGAAACGACGCTCGACGAATCTCGAAATCCGCGACCGGGAATCACCGACACTTACAATCTCGCCTCGAGACTTCTCAATCAATCTGCCACCGAAGAAACAGTGTGTCGATTGCAAAGGAAAGCTCCTCTCCGCGAAGCCGATATTCCCTTTGTCAACCAACAGGCGGACGGTCGGGCTAATCGCGATTAGCTCGTGTCCCTCCCGTGTCCAATCGAAAATCCACATCGAGCGGCCTCGAATCGATCGAGCATCCCCCGGCTCGGCTCGAAACTCGATTGGGATTGAGCATCAGTAATGCGCTCTCGCGAATCCATCATCGCTCGAATCACCGGCCGATATACCGGGTGGACGGGGGGGGGGGGCTGGGGGGTAGGAGGCTCGGGCTGATCGAATCAGCCGCGCTGCAGCGGGCCCGGCTAATAAGCCAAATCCCGGGAGGCGAGGCGCGCCTCTCGCATTCGTAATCGCGAGTCTCGCGCGGGCGACGGGAAAATTTGCCGGCTGACGGGCCGTCCGAAAGTTCGCGTAGGTACGCGCGTGCGGTGACTGGTGACGCCCGAGATATGCTGATTCGGCTCTGCTGAGCGTGACGTGCGCGAGCCTATTAGTCTATGCCGCGCCCGGTGCGTTAGAATTTCGAAACGCCGCGTTGGGAAATGATCGAGATCTCGGTATGGGGTCTTTTCGGACACGGACATATATATATATTATGATGTATATGCGTCTCGGGGGCGCCGAGTTTCCAAGTGTCCTTGAGCAACTGAACGGAGTCGGCGATGCTTAAAATAATTGGGATTAGAGTGTCCGATCCTGCTGGAACTGTTGGGGGTGGTTTTGTAGTTACCCAAATATATCGTCATTTAGTTTAACGTTTCGATTTTCCGACAATACTGTTATATTTACATGTATATTATATATTGATGGATACATTACATGGGCATGGAATGAGCAATGATCGGTTAATATATCTTCTGAAAATCAAACTGCATTAGCTGACAAACGAATCCAAATATCACCTGTTTGGGTATCAACAAAATTACCTCCAAAAGTCTCAGTTGAACTGGAAAAACAAATCCTAGTAAGTGGTCTCCTTTGTGGTGAGAGCACAATATGATATCGTGACATAACGATCCAAAAAAGTAACTTTCTCAAAAATTGTCATGAATGATCTGCATCACCGCGTAAGAAAAGAAAATTACGACTTTATTAAAAATAACGTGAATTTATCCTACCGGGGATCATTTTGTGAGCGAAAATTTGTATTTCGAGTCTACTGCGGTGGTTTTCCGACATACAATAAAAAAAAACAGAAATAAATTTTCGAGATGATTTGAGAGTTGATGAAATTTCGTTGCCGGTTGGGTTGGGAAAGAGCCGCGAGGGTTAAACAGATCCCCCTTGGATCTTGGTTATAAGCTGCCGCGAAACATCGCATATCGATTGATGAAAATAAGCGTAACGCGTGTGTGCGCGCGCGATTGCCACATTGAAGCAGCGCATCTCTCGCGTGCGGCTCAAGAGAGAGAAAGAGTAGATTCCTGCGCGTCTGTCTGTCAGATAATGCCGGGCGGGTGTGTCTGGGCCGGGTAATAAGCGCTTATGAAAGACGGGCCGTCATCAGCCGCGGGTCAAACGTTCAACGCGCGGCGCTCTCCGATCCAGCCCGCACCACCGGGTGGGGCTCGCGCCATCTCTCTCTCTCTCACTGTGTGCCATGTGCGCGAAAGTAAAAGTGTGCCGGGCTTGTTCGATTGTGCGCGCGCGCCCCGAGACCACGAGTGAGAGAGCAGATCGCAATAGGCCGATTGCCGAAGATACGGAGAGACGCGCGCAACCGCGGTGGGGTATGTGTATATATGGGTAACGGCAAATTAGCTGCGCGTCGAGAGAGAAGTATACGCTGATTTCCACTGTTAATCGAATATCGATGTTAGCATATAGGTTTGTACCGGTCCTATCGGTTTCCCTAGATTTGGCTCGCGAAAATATTGAAGCTTTCATACTATTTGTTCATTTTATCCGAGGTATAGAGATGTTCAGAGTAGATTACGTGGAAAATGGATTAATATACAGGATGCGAGAGAATATAAGACCAAAAAGGAAATAGAACGTATATTTAGATGACAGGTGTCTAAATTGGCTTACAAAGAGAGTACGTGTGTATATGCGGCCTTTGGGTTTCGGATTATGTTAAAACTTTGTGAGGTGGTTTTTGGGCAGACAAACAGATGATGTGTGCAGCCAAAAAGCCTGACGTCCCGTTTTTCTGCAGATATTCACGAATGATCATTGGTTGTAGGCGTCCAAAGAATACATAAATACATATGCTCTGCTGTATATACAGATATACTGCATATGCATAATCATGAATATCTTCAAGAAAACGAAACGTTGTCTGCCTTGTGGCTGTAAACATCACCTATTTGGCTACCCAAAAACCATCTGCCAAAGTTTCAGCAAGATGACCGAAACAACTAAAGGTCTGATCCACTATCCTTGTATACTTATAACAGTAAAAGTATACTATTTAAGTATAGTAAGAGTTATACTAGTATACTAAAAGTATACTGTTACTAGTATACTAGTGACAGTATACTTTTTCTTCTGGAGCTTCCATAAGTACTCTACAATAATATCAACTACAATTAGGACAGAGTTTGAACAATATCTGGTCATTTAGAGCAGGTGTGGCGTATATCGAACGCTGCAGAGGCACCTCGAACAGCTATACGACGTACGAGACTCTACCACGTTCGAATTTTATTTAAAAAAACATCCCTCCTGCCCCCGGGGTCGATGTATTCCGAAGGAACGTCGTCTTCTAGCCCCACTTTACGTGCGGCTAAGGATAAAAACTCAGACACGTTTGGGGGCCTGGTCGTATCTTTTGAAACAGGAAATTAAGCATGTCGGCCGGGGCTCGCGCGGAGAGGCGCGCGAGTGATCCGCACGCTCGCGCGGGATCGCCTCGTAATTTTGCCCGCTGCGCGCAATCGTCGTTGCCCAATCGAACTTTGTCTTTGTCTCCGCGTCTATTTTCTCTCTTGCGCGCGCGCTCGCGCCTCTCCGTTTCGGCCGGCTTTTTATTCAATCCCGCGCCCCGCCCGTTTCCCTCTAGCCGCTATCTGTTTCGCCGGCTCGCGCTATACTTTAATCTCGCTGCGCTTCTCTCTTTTATTTCGCCCGTGCCGGTGGATATCCCTTTCTAATCTCGACCGTTTTAATTGCGTTTGATTTCGGCTCCCCCACCGCCGTCTCCTTATCTCGCCGGTTCCCTTTGGCCCGCTTTCCGAGCGAGAGCTGCGCCAGAGCCAAATTCATTGTACGTGTCCCGGGAAAAACTCGACGCTTTGACTTTTTCATTTCCCATAGAAATTGCCGTTCGATCCGAGTCCCGTTCCTCTTATTGTCTCCCGGCTCGGACCTCGACTGCTGCACTGTCGTGGCTTTTTCTTAACGAGCCTTGAGGTACGACGGATCCGGCGAATTATTGACTCGGCGATTATGCGAGACGACGAATCTTGAGAGTCTTTCCCTCGTGACGTTGTAACGTTTCAACGATGAGTTTCGGAAACGATTTGTGATCGGGCCGCGAACGTCTCAAATGTATCCGCCCTTTTCGTCCGTGCGATTCTATCTTTAGGTTTCTCCAATATTTACGAAACGACTCGGTTCATTCGAATATATGAGAAATATATGCAAATTCATCGTGGGAAATACGTCGAATCCTTTCGATTAATCTACTTTCAATCCAGATACGACGGTATACAATTTTCACAAATTTTCATCACTAGTAGAATTAGGAAGAAATCGTTTTCGGCGAGTATATCTTCTTCCGACACGACGAGAATTCACACAAAGATTTGACCACTCGGATGAAAAAGACGGACGTTTGAGAGGCTCGCAGTCGTTTCACGAGACATTTCCAAAACTCACTCTCGAAACGTCGCACCATCGCGGGGGGAAGCGTTTCTGTAACGTCTCCTAAGCTTTTTGGGTTTATCGGGCAGCTCAGAAGCAACGGCTTCCCGCACATATAGATTTAGAAACGAACGAGAACGGCACCGACTATTCGGAACCGCGACTCAATCGAACTCGAACGAACGAAGTGGATCCTCGGCTAACTCGCGTGCAGTCCGCTCACTCGGGACATATATATATACGTATATCGAACGTAGGGCGCGGGTTAAATTTCGGCGGATCAATCGAGAATTGGTAAAAGTGGCATTGTACAGATCAGGGGGCCGCGAGCCAATAAAACATTCTAATCCTCGTGGCGCGTCTGCCGGTGAACTCTCGGCGGGTACGAGCAACTTGGCCGGGGCGTGTGGATTGGAAAGTAAAAGTGCGCCCGGCCCGGTATCGGTGCTCGAGGCGCACACACACACACGGGCTCGGGTGTGGCGCAAAATCGCTCTTTGTACGTCCCGGATCGCCGAGCGCGAATTAATTAGTTCGCTCGCGGCCGATCCCCCCATTGATGAGGATACGTATATCCTGAATCGGGGAGCCGCGTTTGAAGTGCACCTTTCAATGGCACCTCGTTAATTTTTCCCGCACACGCACACTGGCGCCCCATTTAATTGATAGGTGGCAAGCTTTTTCTTTTTTCATTCGGGCGACCTGCTTTCCATGCGGGACCGCCCCTCGGTACATAGCGCCGCGTGAGTCTTTATAGCCGCCTCGTCTATCGCGAATTCCCGCGCATCTCTGCGATTGGAATTGTAATTTTTTCGCAGCTGGTAGTATCAATCGGCAATGGCCGGTATGCCACGCGCAACGGCGATATTCCAAGGAAAATATTCTTTGTAGGGCCGTGTTTTCAAAAGGCGTGGAGTATAATCGTGCGACAGCTATACTCGTATATGGTTCGGCTCTGTCGTGTATTAATAATTTACGACGATTTAGGCCTGTGATGAAATTCCATTCCGAGTCGAGAATGTGTGTGTATGTGCGTATATGTGTCCCGGATAAATCGGATTATTTTTCTATTTTAACATAGTAGATCAAAACATAGAATTTTTTACTAGATTTTACGAGTCGAAATACTCATTTTCCAGTGAAGCTTACAATTATACCACAGTAAAATTTGATAATAGCCTTCAGTACGTGATTATTATAAAGTTTACTGTTCTATCAGCTTCTCACTGTTATTCTAGTTAGTTGTACAATGATTGCTGTCGAAACGTTGTTAACTTATTCATGGGAAGTAATAATATTACGAATGAACATTGCGACATCATTTGACACGACTTGAGCCATTAGCCACTATAAATCTTACTAGAACCGATGAACATAATAAAGTATGTTATTTGTATCCATCGATGATTACTGTGATTTGGATAGTAAAGTTTACTAACATCACCCAGCCCTGACTTTATACTGCACGAAAGAATCTAGTAAAAGTATACCAACCATTACGTTATTTTTCTCACAGTGAGACGCGGGAAAATGACGCTAAGCGTAATGAATTTATGAAAAACGCACGAGTCGTAATAAAAGACAAAGCGATTATCAATGGCAGTACTGTGATAATTCCATTCACCCGAGTGAGAGGCGCGCGCGGATGGCGCAGAATTATTACCGCGACTGGCCGATTCACTATCGCGCTCGTAATAATCCACAAAGGCGCGAACGAAAAAAAAAGCAACCACCACCACTCGGGAAAAATCTGTTCGAGGCGTTGCGGATTAAATTGCGGGGGAACGTTTCTCGCGAATGGCTAATGAACAACGTAATAACACGCGGCTCGTTTTGCCCGAGCGCGCAAAAATCATCCCACCGTGTACACAGCAGCAGCAGCAGCAGCAGCTCGACGTGTATTGTGTTGCGAAATCGAACCTCTCGTCCAACCGTTTTTCCTCTACCTTTCTTTCCCTCGGAGGAGGAGGAGGAGGAGCGATTAGTTGCCCTGGCTCCCGATGCATATCTGACTGATTGAGCCTCTCGACGGAGGGTCAGAGGGGCGGGCGGCTTCTTTCAGTTTCGAACGGGGGCGAGGCGCCACTTGGGCAAAGCTCGAGCGAGCCAACTCGAAATTGAGTTGTCCAAGTATCTCGAATACTTACTCCCCTGCCACCCCCGGCCGCTGTATAGTTATTCGCGATTTCCCTCCAGCGCACCGACGAGTCTTGATTAAAATGTCTCGGCACTCTTAAGATTACGCGAGTCGGCAATATTAAACGTGCACTTGTGTAAATTCTAGTCTGTTTGATCTCGAGATGATAGAGTGATCGATTTGTGCTGTTGCACGTTTTTACGAATCGAAATTGCACGTTTTGTTTCTAATGAAACAGCAGCTCAGCGACTGGAATTATAATTGTATGTGTTGTAGAGAAATAAGAGCTCACGTAATTTTTCACAATTTTTCACATAAGCTTGTACATTTTACATTGATTTTCGAATCAATTTGATTGGATTTCATATAGGTATACATAAAAACATTTTCAACCACAGCGTCAGTATCTTTGACAAGCGGTCAAAGAGCTGATAATATTGCCGATTCGATTGATCAGTTTCGGCGTAAACGTATCAAAGTAGAAATGCGAATAGCGAATATGAATATTACTAATATTATAAATACGACAATCGAGCTTGAATGTTTGAAGCAGTATTCATTGATTTCTCGAAACGACTACTATGTTAATGAAAAAAAAAAACCAAATGTAAATCTCGCGAGAGTACCGTGAAAAAGCTCAAATAACTTTATACTGATACTGACGTGCCGAAACGCATGTACACTGCAGCGGAAAATCGCCTGAGTCAATTCTATTACGTCATATAATATGATGGAAAAATGTAGTCTTAACATATTTCCTTAGAAATAATTAATTCATTGTCAAATCAATATTTCGTCATAATAAAATTACCTATATCGCCTAATCTGAATATAGTTATTCAAACTATATTCCTCACATTTTCAGTAAGATTGACAAATTTTACTGAATATATAGCCTATCAATAAAGTATGGAAAACTGGAAAAATTGTAAAAAAAAATATTGTTATATTCCAAGTAAGAACACTCGTTCACTAGAATCTACAGTAACCGATAGGTCTAGCACAGTTGATTCACAGTAGGAATCACAATAAATACGTGTGGTGGTTGTTACACGAAACGCTCCGCGAGAAAACGGCAGATTCTCCGAATGGCCCGTTCACTCTCCCCGGCCAACTTGGTCGAAGTCAAAATTTTTGGGAAAGTCAGCCTGTCTGCTCGCTCGCTCGCTCGCTGGGCTTACGTAAGAGTATAGTTATCTCCGATCGCGATAGTATTTCGTTTTAAAGCTCAGTCAAACGGGTATAACGGAGTGGCGCGCGCGCGTTTGATTTCGAGCGCGAAGTTACAAAAGACATTCATGCGAATTCCTCGAGGGCGAGGAGCCGGGGCAAACGGAGAAAGAGAAACGAGGGGCCAGGGGACGCGGCAGGCCCGACTCGAGGCTCGCCGAACAATAAAAGCGTTTTATCTGTGCCGTAACATCTATATGCTCGCGAGCGCGAACGCGCCCCTGCCCATTTACATTTTCGGATGCATTGTTTGAATATCGGCCGCGCGGCTTTCGATCCGAATAATGCAAGAAATTTGCATTATTAGCCCCGATCCCACCCGGAGGAAACCGCTCGCTAATTGCAACGCACGCACGACGAACAACGGAACGAAAAGCTCGTCGATCGATCGGCCGGGGCGAGCGCGCGAGTAGATAAGGTCCGAGTCTGGCAAGACGCGCGCGCGCGACGCGGGGCTTTCGCAACCGCGCGATTTTTCGTACCATCCCCGGCGCGGAATCCCGTTGGAACAATCGCGGCTTATCCGACGCCCACATCGCGCGCGAGCACCAGAGAAAGAGCGGCCTTGAGCGATGCAATGCCAAACGACGCGGCGTGTGGCTCCTTTCTCTCTCTCTCTCTCCCTCGCTCGCTAGCTAGAAGCACATACAACGGGAGAGAGAGAGGCAGGAATTTATGAAGCGAGCGGGGAGATGTCAACGGTAGCATTGACCCGCTAACGCGGATTCCTCTCTCGGTGGGCGTGCGCGAGCGAGCTTTTTTCCCTCTCCCCTCCTGCCACTCGAGTTGCCATCTCCGCGTCGACGAAGGGAGTCTCTCTCTCACTTTCTCGGCCGTGCGCGTCAGCGCTTGTGGAAGCCGCAGATAAATCGCCACGTGCTGGATGAGCCTCGGCCACCTGTGAACGGGGACATTTCAGCGTCCGACACTTCGGTTGTGCGTACCAATCGCGGTGCAATATAAATTTAACTTGTTCGATCGAAGGGAGCAGCTTGGCGGGTGAGCAACGGTGACTCGCTTGGCAAATTGTAACTCGAGGAAAAACGATCGTCGGCGAGTAACTTTGAGAATGAAAAATCCAAGATGAATAGCTTGGCTGTGAATAGAGAAGTAGCGAATCGCACACCACGATACACCAAATAAATATATCGGAGAAATCAAATTCAGATTATTTGCTCGGCCGACCGCTGCTCCGTTTCAGGAGAACGCTAGAAAAATGGATTTTCCCTTTCGAATGAAAAAGTGCGCACTCGATCTGCGAAGTAACTGACGTAGAAGCCGTGTTTCAAACCAATCCGTTCTCTTACTTACATCGGCGTTGAGTACACGACAACTGTAAACCTGGATATTTCGTTGCCACTTCAAACTTCGCCTGCCCATGACAGCTCGGATTTTGAAACTCGGGCGTCGGTTCCCCGTGAAATATAACTTTTTTTTCGTATCGGTACCAGTACCTACTCTACTTACAAAGTTACAAACTCAAATCATTTTGGCCTGTCACCGAAAAGTTACCATTCACAGTTGAAGTGTTAATACTGGCAGACTATCTGGCTAATTTGTACCTGGCCCTCCTTTCACATTAGCTTCCCTTATCTCTGGAACTCCCTTCCTCCCCCAATCCGACAGGCACCCGCCCTATTTTCCTTCGAAAGCCTCCATTATTCCTACCTCTTCGTACTTGAGACACGTGAACTTGCAGTTAATTGCCTCTTGATTTCTTGAATCTATCTCGTTACTCATGATTCATTACATAAACTCACCAGTTTTACTTTGCCCCCACGTGAAACTGTTTCTTCAAGTTTTCATAAAGTTGTATATGGTTTCTTATATCACTCAGCATGAAATAAAGCACTTTCTTTCAAATAAAACATCAGAATCTCGGGAATCCGAATCTACGAATAGAACTATTCCAAGTTGGTTGATTTTCCAAAGATATTCCAAAAAGTATGATGATATTTTTGAAAAATAATTGTTTCTCAAATAATCGTAACTTTGTTAAGATTAATGTTAATCATCTCTATGGCTCGTCAGTTCAAAAAGTATATAAGACGTCAATTTTATGGTAAAAAATGACACTATCATTATCCTTATTATGACACTCATAGAGTTTTTATTGAATCACTCGGTTTCAATGGGCGCGCTCTTGGAATTTTCCATTGGAGAATCCGACCACGGATGCGGACATTTGTTTTAATTCTATCCTTCAACTTTATGAAAAACTTGAAGAAACTGTTTGGCGTGAGGGAAGTTTTTGGAACTGATGGATACTGCGTGTCGTTGAGAGATCAGTGCCGGATGTGAGTGCAGCTCGAATCGCGAAACTTAATTAAGTTTCTATATTAATCAGTACGGTTGATTAGAAGCGTTCCAATTTCCGGGCCGCGAATGTGTCTGTTTCATTCTGATAAGAGATTAAATCGCTGCGAGAGTGAGCGTGCGAACTGCCTAAAGCGTCCCCTATCAGTTTCCTACACTACGCGTTACTTTGAACAACTCGAGGGGTACCCTGGTGTATATATGTACACTGCAAAAACCATTCTTTGATTCAAGTGTGACGTTTCACTTGATTCGAGATTCAGTCAATTGATAAGCTAGAAAATAAAGCATGAAAAAAAGTATAATGAATCCACAGCGTTTTCTAAATAAATTGGATTGCCATAGATATCAAATGGTAATGTGATATGCGTACTTGAGTTTAGTACGCGTGAAATTTTACTAAATCTATATCGGCAAAATTGGATGAATCATTTCAAGTAATATTGACTGAACCTAGCTCTGAAACGTATTGAAACTGTTGAAATTTGTTTTTTCAAAATTCGAGTCGAACGCTGACCGACTGCGCTTGCGCATCACAACGTTGAATCCACGAAAACGAGCTCCGGTGACACACTGATCCCCCAGGTAGAGCGCGAATCTCCGAGCGTGATAATACTGCTGCGTGAACCACACAACAGCTGACTTCATCCAATTTTCGCGGTAGAACGCGTGGAAAAAAAACGAAACGGCGCAATACTCATCCGGCGGAGGGAGCCGCAATATAGTGCGCGGGCGCTGCTACCGCCCGGGGCGACTCGTTTGCCCGAGCAATGTCGTCGCTCTTTTCCGACCCCCGCCCCCCGAGTGCGCACGTGTCTTTTCAGCGGGTTTACACAGAGCCATTCACGTGTGCCGTATGTGTGGTTTGTACTTGTTTTGAATAGGTAGCTCGAATTGAAAGATCACCGCGACAGGGGGATACACGTGAACTTTTCAATATGTTTCGAGTGAATGGGAAACGTCGAGGACCGACTCACGGGAGAACGATCGCACAAGTATTATTTTGAAAACTTTGGATTTTCCGTGTTATCCTTTGGAATTCTTCAAATACTACACGGCAATCCTTAGTGTCCGATAGTATGCATAGTATTCCCGGTATCCTTTACTATTCCATGGGATTACATAGTACTCCTTGTCCTTTTCGAAAGTATACTTTTGTGAACCACCCCTCGGAAAACTTTGAAATGTATTCCCATCGTGACGAACGGGGGGAGCGCTGTTAAAAAACAATGATCGATCTTGAAAAATTCAAAGATTGTTCTCCGTCAAAGAGCTTTTGTATGCATTTCGCAAACAACACTGCACCCCTCGCGATTCACAATGTACATCACGCGCTGCGCCGCAGTCGTAGCTTTGACTCCAGAAGCTATACACACTGGCTCGTTGTAATTTGTCATAGGATACAGTACAATCGATGGGCGTATCAATAGCCGCGCGGCGGCGATCGGACGACCTATCGGCTCCCATTGAATCGTCCAAGACGGAAAACGTTGTATCGGCGCGCGTGTAATATCTCGCAATCGCCCGCGTCTAAACGGCGCTAATCAGCGGTAATACGCGCCGCATTGTTGGGCGCCAGTGTCGTTTTCAATGTGTGCCGTCCCCGAAACGATAAATCAAAATGATCAACGGTGCACACACACGGGGGGGATCCTCTTTCTCTCTCTCTCTGGGTTTAATGGGAGAGGGCATTTCACGCGGTGCGACTTTCGCCGCGGCGAGAAAACTCGTGGCGCTGGTGCGCTATGCGGCTCCTCTCACCGCGCATTGTCGGGGTAATTGGCACACGCTCGTGACGCGACGAACGCGCCCCGCTATTGCACGCGCGCGCGGATCGTCTCGGCCCGAACCGGATTACTCGCCCGTCGCGAGCAATATACAACGGCGGATTCCTGCGGGGCAATTTCCCTATACAGCTTTTCGCCATGCCCGCGCTCCTCCTTTCGACGCGGGCCGCGCTCCGATCAGCCCCCGCGAATCCCCAGCCGCGGGGGGATAACAAACGCGTGAGCCCGCGGATAATTGACGAGGGGGTTTTTATTTTCTTCTCTATTTTGTTTTTGGCGCGAGGAGGAAATTCGAGTTGGCTCGAGCGCGAGCTTCTCGGCTGACTTCGTTACGTCGGGATCTTACCCGAAGCCACCACCTTGCGTTTGCGTCTCCGATTCGACTGGGACTTTTGTGTATACTCAAAAGATAGATAATACTTTCAGACGCTTTTCTCCGAGAATACTCGAAACTGTTTGTCACGTGAAATATTTGTTTTCCTGGTTCCCGAAATCAGGTTTCTTTATTGTAGCAAAGGGTTGAACTCACCGGCGAAACAATACTTCCCCGAGGTAGACGAGCATTCGAGAGTAGATCAGAGTACAAATGTGTACATGGTGCACAACATAGTCACTTATAGATTTTTTTCAACAAGCGAGAAAGACCCGGTAGACTTGTTTCTGCTGTGTACTACCGTAGCAGTAACAGAGGATTGTAGAGTGCATATAAATCATATCTTCAAATCACATTGTTCCATAAGCTTGAGAACAAATTCGCGTGCTTTGACATGAGATTCAGCAACAACATTTCTATATACAGTAGTAGTTTTTCATGACAAGTTTATCAAAATTTTTCTAGAAGTACGAGTCTATGATCGTTATGCAGTTCAACACAGAAATTTTAAACAATGGCTCTTATCCGAGTCTTGTAATAGTGATTAGATCTGGCTCGATGGATATACAATCAATAAGTTGTCTTGGTACATTTTGGTTATAGAACCATGGCTCGCAATTATCGTCCAAATCAAATTCGCCGCTTCAATTATTCCTTGATCATTCATTAGTTCGATTGCATCGCGTCTAGATATCGATCGAGCAAGTCCGCGCACCGCAAGACTGGCTATACAGCTACTTATTTAGTAGCCGGTACCCGGCAAACGAGCCCGCTCTCCATCCCCCTTTGGAGCGGCTCGATCGATTTGACCCAATTAACGATTTGAATGACGTTTCGAATGGCAGTTGGTGGTGGCGGTGGCGCTGTGCTTAACGGCCGGCAGCCTGGCGGCGCCTCAGCGTCTGCTCGGCGGCGGCGGCGGCGGTGCCGACAAGGACGCGGTCATCACGTCGCAGCAGATCGAGGTCGGCTTCGAGGGCAACTACGTCAACAAGTGAGTATATACATATTGACATATATACATATATATACGTGTATACTGGCACGATTGAAATTCCTAGCAGTCGCTTATTAGTTCGAGTGGCCCGGACTTGGGGAATTCGCCAATTGCGCCCGCGCGCGCGAGCTGAGGAATTTCTTCGGGTGGATTATCTGCTTAACGGCGCGGATCGGTTTTGCGGCCATATCCACCCCCTTCACGATCGCTTTTCTACATCCAACCGACGTTTCGGATCGAATCGCGCGGTAACCTTTCCCCCTTCCCCCCCTCTTGGATGGGAAAGCCTCCGATAAGATGTAGCCGGATGCCCCGAGACGGGAAGAGCTTTTTCGGCCGCCGCCATTGAGAAAAGCTCGTTTGGCTTTTGTCTCGAGGCGCAAAAAGCTCCTCTCGAATGTGGTATAATGCTCGGGGATACGTGGGTTATGTCGTTCGGAATCGTGGGACACGGTTCCAAAGTCGTGTGGAAAATTTGCTCACAATTTGAATACGCGTTGTTGGCGAGGATTCCGCAAGACAATATGATACAAGCAATTTCGTCTTGAGCTTCGAAAAATCTTGGTTTGCCTCATTTCTATCTTATTCTTGGCATGGGAATATTCGTCTTGGTAACGTTTCGTACCGAGACTCTTGACAAGACTCTTGATCGTGAGAAATATATCATCTTCGTGGTTAAGTTTTTTTAAGTATAACAAGAATTTAAAGTATAAAAAATTTTACATATTACGTATTCAATTGTGTTACTCTAGTTATAACTCTACTTTCGTAATTAACTGAAATCGAAAAAATTAGAATAAAAGCTCGAATTTCCAAAAATGTATTTATTTGGTGGCAACGGAAAATTAGGATGGTAAAATATCAGTTACAAAAATAAGTTATTATTTATTACAATTCAATGAAAAATCAATGCCAATACAGCGTATCATCTGATATTTCTAACTTAGCACTTTCGTCGAACTGAACGACCAGACTGGAGGGACGCTAATAATGTATCATTATAAGTACGCATTTCATTGGTATCTACTAGACACCTTATAATCTTTGTCTCCAATTACACGCTGGTTTTAATTTAATACACGTAATATCCTACCGAGAGTCTCAAAAATCTCGTATACTCTTGAAATTTCATAATTGTGTTGAAGTTTTTTCGAAAATCTCGTCTTGATCTCACCTTGTGGAAACCCTTGTTAATGACATATGAAAATGAGTTTTATTGAATTCTCGCCGTACATTTGCCGCGTTTAATGAACGTTCACCAAACGCATTGTTGACTTTTTCCAACAAGCTTTTGAAGGCGCGCGGATAAACTTTTGAAAAATCTCCAGCCGATAGAGGGCCGAGACGATCGTTCAAACAGCTCCAATTCAAATCGCTCTCTGACGGATTACCGCGGACGAGATAAATATCGGGACGAGTCTCGAGCTGCATCTCGGTTTAGTGCTCGTCGAGCCGTATAATCATTCCTTCATTAATAACGAGTCACGCGTGTGTATTAGGGTTGCGCGCGCACCGCACGTAATTTTCTGACTTTCACTTTTGGAGAATGTGCACTAAACATATATAAGTATTACTCAATATGAAGCTGTTCGGGAACGTATACAGTCACCTATTAATGTGATCTCGTTGGAAACACTGCTTGCGTTGTAGAACTTGATGGTGTGTTCATAACTATGTTTCCCTTGGACGATTTTATGTTTACGACGTTGCTGTGCGATTAAATAATTGTCGTTTCGAATATTCTCGATAATGATTTAAATACCGAGATCTCGTGTCTGTTTTTCCTTTTATGAATACACTAAAAATGCCCCCAAGTAATTTATGATGAATCAACTCGTATTTACATCTGGCAAATTAACGAGCAATTATCGAACGCATATTTTGAAAATGAAATAAATGTTCGAATATAATCGGTCCGCTGATTTACTGATATTCACGCGTGACTATAGTACCGTTGGATGATATCATAATATTCCGGAGCGATTGTGGACAATTTAATTTTAATTGATTAACCGCTAATTGCTATTGTAGTGTTCAGTTCCATTCCTATGACTTTGCGTATTATTTTACCCTCTTCATGATACAACATTTAAAATCACAATTTTCGTGTCAAGGCAGGTGACAATTGAGAATTAACAATTCAGGTTTTATCCTACAAATTATCACACCAAGCCAAAGATCCTTGTCATAAATGAACCGAGTTCTTTGCGGGTGATACGGGAACTTTGAGAATTTTCAATTTTTTTCCTAGTCTTTGAAATGCCTATTGACATACATATAATTTGTTTTTGCCTTGTTCCTGTAAGTCAACATTTTTCCATCCGATCAATTCACGTTTTCACCTTTTTTTATACGCAACTGAAAATTGAAAAACGGCCACATCGGAAAATTGTAACGCGAACACGGGACAAAATAAGTGTGTAGGGGCATGAAATTGAAGTATTCGGCGTGCTCTACAAAAACATAATTTTTTTATACTTTGGAACTTCGTCAACATTTCGTTCCGATTATGTTGGTGAAACGACGTCGACGAGGGAAATTATACGCAGTGAGATAGGAAATGGCCGTTTTACCTGTATAACCCCAGAAACTTGTTAACCTAGTTTTAACGTACGAAGAATTGTGTTTTGGAAAAAAATCCACCGAAATCTTGTAGGGTACATCAAATACTTTAATTTTATATGCCCTAGCATAATTTTTTTTTCAATTGATTTAGAAATTTTGATATTTTAGTAAGAAAATGATTCTTGCTTTTACAATAAAACAAGCTGCCGGTTACTTTGAAGCAGATACGATGTAGGAGGATTTTTTTCACTTTATCGGATGTCAATGGGTAATGCATATACGGTATAATTTATATTAAAAAATATTTAGAATGAAATGATCATGAACTTCAGTAGCGTTGAGTGCTAAACAATGCTGGGAGCGCCTTCAAGTTTTGAAGAAGTGCCCCTCGGTCGAAATCATGGCACGTAGCGGACGCAGCAGGGACACATGTATAACGCGTACGATTGGATTTCAGCTTCGAGACGAGCAACGGGATAAGCCACCAGGAGTCGGGAGCGCCGAAGGCGGCGGGACCCGAGGGAGCGGCGGTGGCGTCGCAGGGCGCGACCTCGTACACGGCGCCCAACGGCGAGGTCGTCAGCATCCAGTTCGTCGCTGACGAGAACGGCTACGTCGCGCAGGGCTCGCACATCCCCACCGCGCCCCCGATACCCCCGGAGATCCTGCGCGCCCTCGAGTGGAACGCCGCCCACCCCGAGGAGGACAACATCGACTCCAACAGGCCTGCGCCCCCCAGAGGTACGCTCCAAGCTGCTCTTCTTGTGCCACTCCTCACGGCGAAACTCGTACCAAACGCGTAACGTCAGCTATATGCAAAATGAACTGCAGTGTCTGGATAACATCGATGATCGATTCCATTCAAAATAGACTGAATTTAACGATCCAAAGCAGACCTATTTTACCTTCTTTGCCCTAACCTATTGCTTTTTTTCTGCAATGGATAGCTTTGCATTTGAACTTTGGATCGTCAATTTTCAAAGTTGAACGAGTTAATAACCATGATAGCTGATCTGCCGTAGATGCTATTTTTTTACAGATTGAATCGGTTATTGATGTTACTAGGGCAATATTGTTTCTTTTTTATAGCTTATGGCCCTTTGCTATGCCACCCCCCCTCCTTGAACGTCTCGAAATACTACGAAAAATATATTCTCATGTACACTTGATCATGAGCATTGATTTAATACAATCGACTTTTTGAGAGAGTTAATTGATGTACATTGACATGATTGATAATAGTAACGTTATAATGTCAATATTTCATACAATTACATACTCCTCTAGACTTCAAATTTATCATCAGTCAAAATCAAGGTACAATTGTGAAATACGTGCCTCGGGCTTCGAGTGTACTTCGGGAGACCGATTTGTACCAGATTTTACTTTTTTCCTTTTGCAAAAATTAGATTTCTCAACATTGTTGTGAAATCAGAGAAATCCATTCAAATTGTTTGAATTCCGAAATTCGTGGACGTACGAGACCATCCCTGGAGAGGGTCAAAGAACTTCGTTAGGGAGATTGTGCGGATTTGTGTAGCACACGAATATTCATAAAATCCTTCCACACACTTCCATGTCTTTTAGTGCACTCGAATTCGAGCTCCCATCAACAAAAATTAATTATCTCAGCTGAATAAAACAAAACCAATTCTCCTGAGCCCGACCGTAAAAATGCGTGTTAGTCGAACTTGTTAGTTTGAATTTTCTCATATTTACATTTCAAAATTTCGATAGGATGAGTCTTGACGATTATCGGATTATTCACTTCGAATTTCGAGGGGATCGCTCTCGGTGTCTGAACAAAATTGATCCGGAAATTAACGTGGCCGAACTCAAAACTGAATATTCGATGATAGATATCTCATTTCACAGTAGATTTGCTAATTCGAATTATGCCGTTTGATCCGCCATGCGTTTCGGTAGAAAACCCAACCGGTTGAAATTTTGAATTTATGATGATCACTGAGAAGAATCTCCCATTCTCCGTGTCCCATACCTGAGCTTCGAAGATAACTCGCTCTACCCTCGTCCGCGTGAAATTCAAAGTAACTCGAGTGATTAAATTTTATCTAAACGACTATAGTTCCCGATAAGGACGAAGCTTATTTTGATTTTGATTTTATCGACCACCTCGAGGAATATAATCAAGTGCAAACCACCAAGAGATAACATTTTGAAAGGGAGTTATTTGGAAAAAAATTTCAGAAGAAAAAAATTGCGCTGAGGTAGAATTCGAACTTGCGGTCTTTTGTATTCTAGCAGGTGTCTTTATGGACGCGGTAAATATCTCGTGCCTTGCACTCGCTCTGTTACAATAAGGGCATCGATCAATTGTACGTCGATTTACTAAGAAAAATCGCCCTAATAAAATTCTCTATTATATACTCGGAATCACCAAATTTTTCTAGTTAAATCTACCATAACAGATGTCCGAGATTAACTGAAACGAAATTCATAGTCGATTCACAGCGGGATTCACTATAGATTCCTCAGAGTGTACGTGTATCCAAAGACTCGCGATAAAGGCCGGCGACGTTGCGTGAGAATTCGTTGATGGAACGCAAAATGCCTCGCGGAATCCTGGGAGGCCCCGGGAGGAAGGGGGTTAGCAAACAGTGGCAGCATATCAGGGCAGAATGCTTTGTCACTCGATAATGCGTTCCAGGCCGATCAGCGTCGCGCTCCAGTAAAGCATTTCGGCGGCGGGTGTACACACAGTGTGCCGGCCGATATACGCGACATGGCACGCGTCCCCGTCACGTCACCACGCCGCGAATTCTTGACGCCAGCCGCTTTGATCCGCTGATGCGCGATTAATAACTCGCTTCGCGTCCGTCGCTATACAGGCTTCTCGGTAATCGCGTAAGTCTCGGTCGTGGGTGAAAATTCAAAATCATTGGAAATACTCAGGATAAATTTTGAAGTTTCAATATTTGGACTTGACAATTTTTCGGTATCTACATTCCGGTGGGTTTCGTGAGTAACAGAGGCTGTTCAAAGTGATAAGAAGATTCGATTTCTATATATTTTTTAACATCACTCTAAATCGAGTCTTTTTTCTCTGGATTCGGGCAGAAAAAATAAGGTTTTTTAAAATCAGCCTGTCGACGAGGTATCGAATGGAAACTTCTTCGCGAGCTCCCTCCGCGACTCGAGCTTCCGTCGCTGAGTGACGTAAAGCTCTCTCGGCTAATTTTCGCTTGGTCGCGGGGTATACGCGACGGGTGGCTCCGTAAGATATGCACAAGTTTTCCTATGAAAGTCGCGATATTTGGGTCAACAATGTCTGCTCCTCGCGATTGCCCCGATCCTTAATAAATCCGGCTTGGATGTGAGATTGAAGCCGCTCGGCCGATTGTGTCGAGCGCGGTTAATTTATTCGCGAGCCTCGTTAACGAGCGGCCGCCGGCCCACGTAAGCTTCGTTCCATCCCGGGGCTCGCGCGAGCTTTACCTGTGCGCGGATACGTCTAATTGATGCCGCGAACGAATTGCCTTTGTTCGCGAATCCGTCGGGTGAGCCGGCAAAGAGCTAATTCTTGGAAAGACGCCATATCGCGCGCTATGATTTTTACGCTGATTCTCGAGAGCTGCTCGAGCCGCTATCTCCGCGCAACGATCGTATATATACTTTCGATTCGGAACGGGGTGTGTTTTACACACGGTGAAGTAATACGTTTTCATATTGCGAGACTGCGAATCGAAATTCCATCTGGATTGAAGATCTAGCGGGAGTTATTAGTTTGAACAGATGAAAAAGGCCATGTTTTCTTATCCCACCAAGTTAACACGGAATACGTTTGAATAATTTCACTAAGTTTCAATTGTTTTCGCTTCTTTCACTTTTAGTATTTATTATTATCGATGATTATGATGAATAATTTTTACATTAAGATCAAGAATCGGTTTCATATTCGGTAAGGTAACAAAATGATGGAAAATTATGACCGTGAAGCGACAACAGTTGGTTTACACAAATTAAGTATCTTAGCATTTCGAGAATGCTCTCAAACTATGGTGCACGTTGCGTGATAATTCAAATTTCACTTTGAAATGACTCGATAGAGTTTCGAACAACCAAAATCCGATCGCACAGGAACAAAACGAGTGAAAGAGTGTCACTTTAGTAAACGTTTTAGGCATAACACAAAATTTTGTTTTCACCATTACTTTGTTTTCCTCTCGTTCTTGACGGAAGCCAAATTCGAAATTATTCCTACTATGTTTCAGGATACGTAAAAAAAAGTATAATCTAAATTCGTTTCCCTTCTGGGGCCGCTATCAGAAGTCAGTGTCCAATTATCATTCGGTATCAGAGAAGAGAACGGAACAAGGTTAACAATTGGGTTCCGTCGAGTTTCGCGCCGGTCTGTGGGTGTCGAGAGACGTGGTCCGATCGATGTTGGAACGAAGCCTGGAGTGCAAGGCATCCGCAGGCCCGATCAATATACGCCCATAACTCGCGAGCCCTCTCCTCCTTGGCGCCGCTAATGCGCACTCCCAAACACAAACAATCCCCGGCCAAGTAGCCGACCCTCCCGCGAATCCTCGCCAATCGTACACTCATCAATGTAAACTCGTTCTTTCGCAGGTTAACCGCCGATTCCCGCTCGCAACGACAAGCAGCCGAGCCAAGGAGCCGAGCGACGAGCACCGCCACGCAACCTTGTAATCGACATTACCCTAACAATGTATACACCGGCCGCCTATATATATAATGTGCGTGTGCCTCTTCCTCTTTCCCTTTGAAAAAAAAATGTAGCAGATTAAAGAAGAAGAAAAAATTACAAAAAAAAGCAACGATACAAACGCACGCATCATAACAGCACACATACACACACACAGACACACACACACACATACCCCGAGAAGCGAGTCGTGTAATAATGGCATGTAACTATATATATAACGCTTGGCTACGTATATAATCTATGTGGAAGGGAGATACTATACGCTCAATGCACAATGATATACGATTGCGGAACGGGAAAGACCGGCCGGAGGACGAGTGTATCTTCTTTGGCGCGGTCTGCGATGTCGCTACTATGTAACGCTTCTCCGCAATTTTACCGCATTACATGCATATATAAATATATGTATAAATACAATTATGTACACGCAAACGCTGAGATATAATGAGAAAGAGATCATCGAGTTAACGGATACGTGCAGATGGATTATGATATAGAGATCCAGGCCGTCCAGCTGCGGTGAAGATTTTATTTTTTTATACTACCATACATACGCTGTAATAACGCATTATCATGTTCGACATACTATGTATGGATGTATTCGCAAGTGCGAACTATCGTACTTGCGATTCATTTTTATATGTGTAAATAAAGAGTTCCGCCTAGTTGTTTGTGTTTGAGCGTTACTGCATTTCGATTTACCCACACTAAGAAAAATCGCCGGAATGAAATCTACTATTCCAATGGTGTAAAAAATGGTTACAGAGAATAATTTTACGGTAACATAATTTAGTTGCGGTGAAATCAACTATACCCTTCAATCACGTGATTAGTTATTCATCTCATATATTTTCAATAAAATTAACTTCTCAAGTCTCTATTTCTGATATGATGATATGGTATGATTTGTATACAAGATGCCTGAAAGGTATTAATTTCTACGCTATGAATTGTAAAATTGATCGACTGAAGTAGCACTCGTTGTTTTTTGTTGAACTAAAAAGTATAAGGAGTAACATGAACTAAATGATAATGAAATTATAGTTGAGAAAAATCGGATGTCCTATACCATGCAATTTGATGGTTCCCCCTATGAGAACAACTATTAGTTTGATTCGACTATGCAGAGTCAGCTAATTATATAACCTCAGAATGAGCTATCGATTCTCCACTGCAAGTCAAAATAATGAGCACTCTCATTGTGCCCGTTAAATCAGACCCAATCCTCGTGCGCACCAGCTGAGACTGTATACGAACATTTTTACAGAGCAGAAACTTGGAAATGTAAGTTGGTACGATTCGACACACCACCTGTGGATATAGAGGTTATACTCTATATCCTAAAAACACGGATGCCGTAGGAAATGTGTTTTTTATTTCACGGGATCGGGACATTGAATAAACAAGTATCAAAACGTTTTGCAGACACTGGTTAATAACATAAACCTAAATATTCCCGATGTTCTTCATTTTTTGAAAACGTTTGTGCTTTGCGGGAAAAACGTAAACGCATTGATTTTCATCTCCGACGCGACTCAGTTCCTGAAAATATATTGACTACCAGAAATAAGGTAAGATTCGAAGTTCAACGTTGGAAGTATATTTTGGACAGACACACGCACATTTTCAGGTAATATCCCATGCTCATACGTTACAGTATAATTTGACTATTATACACCGGTACGTAACCGGTACATTTATCTTCATTAAATGGGATTTATTCATGGGAACTGCACCAAACTGTCTCCCCGGTGTTATTGAATCATCTCTGCTCGCTGGTTTTCATAACACAAGGAAGATGTACCTCGGCAAAGCACAAGTCCTCACTTTATATAACTGAAAGTACACACCCTTCTAAATTGGTTCTGAAAGAAAGTTTAACTGTATCAGGGATCAAATGAAACAAAGCCACGTTACGTAACAGCCGAGGGACGAGCTGGGGGGAGGGGAATAATGAGAAGAAGAAAACGGTGAAGCAGTCGCCGAAGCCAAACCAAAATGATCGAAAGGCGTGTTACTCTGTGAATCTGATACACGAAGAGAAATGTTCTAGTAAAATTCGTAAAAAAAGATAATGATTTTTAAAATCTACAGTTTTGATCATAGTCTGCTACAGTTCAGTTATTTTCACTAGCTTCTTCGTCGAGAGATATTTTAAAATTTTATTTTCATTTTGGCTCTGTCTGAATCAGTTAGATTTCAGCTGAGTGGCTAATTTATCGATTTAATTTTATTCATATTACATTTTACCACTGAAATATGTTTGAACCTATCAGGATTTGAACTAGAGTACTGCGTGAGAAGTTACCCCAGTGGTCCTGATTGTGTTCAAAGGACTCAACACACATTTATGAGCTACACAAGAACACAGTCAAATTTATCTAACTTGACTGAAATTATGAAGATTTAATGTTCGATTCTACTGAAATATATTATCCAATCTACCATCAGCACTGAACAAATCGACGGAAATGCTAAAGTTGCAAAAAGTTAATAGAGTAGTGTAGTCCAAAGGTTATGTTTGTTTGAAAAATTACCATAGTGTATGGTAAAAATGATCATATGTTATCCGATTTTGCATCACTTGCCAATTTTTATCATCTCGTACAGTGAATTTTCAGCTGCCCATAATAATTTTTATAGAACTTCTAGTATTCTTGCTATAAGATTCAGTGAACAATTTTGGGTTTGTCAGTCTGTGATTACATTTCTATCGGTTATTATAATCTTCACTGGAGTTTTTCTGCCCGTGTAGGCAAAATAGAGTCGGCCAGCATACGAATAGACGTAATTGCAAGAGGTACGCCTTGAAGAACCGGTGCTCCGACCTCTATTATGATTGCTGCTAACCTCAGCATTCGATATTCAATTACGTCTGATGGCCGCTATTACTTATCTTATACTGCACGACCAGAGGAATATGCATTACGAATTTAATAACCTTCCCGTATCAGCTAGTTTATCAAACTCATCCGATGCTACTCGAGACCGAGTCGAGCGTGTGGTATTGGCGAAAGGCGAAACGGTATAACTCTTCTTCTTTTTTTTGTTCTCCCGCGCAATGGATTCACAGTGTCGATGCGCTCGTTTGTTACGTAATCACAACCTCGTGTGCGGTCAGTCGTGGGAAGTACTGTCACTGGGATGCATCGTCAATTTTATCCTAACTTTCTTGTCTACAATGCTCATGCGAATTTAATTAATCATGACGTTTGTTGGATCAGTTGGATCTGGACTTGTCACTCTTTTTCTATGATGTTCATCTTCCCGACTTAAATTTAATCCCCGAAATGAAACACATGTGTTTTTTATCCATATCAATCACGTAAAGTTGCGGCTGACGAGAAGTTTTGTCCAGGGCAAGAGTCTTCAAAGTTCGCGCAGCCGTAGATTACTTAACTTAGAGTAACTGGGAATTTAGCCAATTTTTGAAAATACATTTCCAATCATTCCAACATACGTTAGATTCAATAGGAAGATTTTGATACTGTGGAGAAGTTTATATATTCTAAGTAAAAAACGATCTGCTTTTCTGTCAAGCGAGTGCAGACACTTTGTTTTGGAATATAATTATTTTTTTATTGTAAAATCCTAGGATCATATTTTAAGTTGAATGAAGCTAATTCTAGACTTTCCTAATTATGTTCAATCAGTGACCGCTCAGGTCACCCAAAAATGTTCTTTTCATTGATCAAAATCACCAAATATACCTTCATTTTCAAATAAGTCACGAGCAAGTTACTACCGATGGAATTGAAAGTAGCTCTTCTAGTGCCAACTCATTTTGTCAACTGTGTAAGTTCAGACAGCGCTGAATTGGCAAAGAGATACCTGTAGAAGAAGTACGCAATACGACCAGCAAAACTAAAAATAGACTCCTTTCTAACCACTGTACACGAGAAAAATGGATGAGAAATGACCCAGAGGGAACTGAGTAAACCCTCGATAACCTGAAAGATTCAACTAAGGCCGTCTCTGCACCACAAGTGCAAGGAAAAGGTACCCACTTGGAAGTACCAAGTATTATACCATTAGTAGTTAGATATAGTATTCCACTTCCAGGACATACATTTGGTTTCTAGACTCAAGTTATAATTCACGCATTATTCAAAAATTCACGAATCTCTGATTTCAAACACAGTTCAGCGCGATAATCTCATTGCAACGGATGGCGCGAATTGTGCGTTCGACCATTAAAACCTATCCTTACTTTAGTTTAAACGATCAACTATTAGTTCATTAACTTAATTCTGATAGGTTCAAGGGAGGAGTTCGAGAGCTTGCCCGCCCTTGACGTAAATTCATTAATTTCTTTTTATTTGTTGTATACTGGATGATAACATATATTTCTCACCGCAGTATTGAACTGCATTTACATTGATCATTCATCGTACTGAATTTCAGTACGATGAATACTTAATTTAATGATATAATGACGAATCTTATTTAAAGTATTTTAGTCGTACTTGAATTCTCAGACATAGATCACGAAATCGTTTTTCAGTGTATCAGAAAATTTATCAGTGTATTAATTTATCAGTATTCTATACTTTGTCAGTGAAATGAAAAATGCAGAAGAAGATTTTTTGTTCGGTAATGGTATTTGCATCTTCAAGGGCCACCCATAGGTCATCCAGCCTTGTTGATATCCAAAACTTACCAAAATCGTAGATAAACAAAGTCGCGCAAAACGTGAAAAGACAAGAGACGATACTAACGTATACGACCAAAGTGATGCGGGTCAGTGTACTTGGAAGTGTATACGTTGGCGATCTCGCTCGTTTCCCTGTACATGTTTCTCATTATGATGTATCAGTACCTGCGCTACTAAAGATTGTCTGGGAAAAATTTTCCACTATCTTTTTCAACGTCACTATCGAGCGACTCGAAATTTGAATCCAAAAAAGAAATAATAATTGCCAATCCAACTGCCATCAACATTGGTAACGAAAATCCAATCGGACTGAGTATCGACGCGAACCAAGCCCTAGTAAAGTAATGCATCCCTTGTCGCAATAATCGGGCTCGTCCAGCAGAAGCTAATCCGATTGAAACCTCCGCGCGATTTCAAAACGATCTTTTCTCATCAACGTTGATCAGTACACGCGCCCAGTATTCCAGGCCGATTACAGCCACTGCAATCGGATAATTCGCTTTTAGCGAGTACGCGAAAATAACAGAACTACTCTGCGCTGATTGAGCCGCCGGAGCGACACGTCCGTCCCTTTCAATCGCTACACTTTATTTGCCCCGATTCAGGGCCATTAGATTTGACTGATGCGCCAGCATTGCCGAAAGCGGAAATCGGAATTCATGGAAATCGAGTGTTTGCACAATTGATTCTTTTTGCTTTGCGATTTTCATTGCTCCGAGTTTGTTTTTGCTTGAAAGCATTGATACAAAAACGGTGGCTCATTTGAGAAATTTTTTGTGAACGAATCGCCGTACCCTGTACTATTTTTCTCTATGTGCCTTCAACTCTTTAATTTATGTTACGATTCTATCAGCATCTTCCGGGGGATAGAATTTTTAGTTCATTCTTAATAATCAAACTAATGAGTTCTCAAGTGTCTCGCACTATACTTTGGCAATAATTAAGATATATTTGTCCAATGAATATTGAAATTCATATTTCAAAGATCCATTTAAAGGAAAAAAATCGTCCTTCTCGTATATTTTGCTTTTCTTTCTGCTGTTATTCCGTTGTATATTACTCATGAAATATAGAATGTTGATTATTACAGTGGGGTGAACAATTTGTTAGGCAGCAAAAAATATGAAATAAAAATTAGATAAATAATGTTACCAGTGAATATTTCTTTATACATTTCGTATTTTCTCGAAGCAAAATTAAAATGTAAAACTAGACATTTACATCATATCCAGTATTATTCATTTTGATATTTATGTTTGAGATTACATCCACCTGGGAAAAAACTTTACTGATGAGTTCAGTCAAGTGAATTTAGGACGAAAGATTTGGAGTATATACTATCTACTAACAGTTTCATAAAATATCACTGTAGATATGAATTATTATGCCATATATGCACTTATAAATACACCACACACAATTTATCGTAAACACATATTCACAAAAAAGTATAAATTTACCATTGTTACTCTGAAGGGAGGATCGTTGTTATTGAAAATCTCGACATGGTCTTGAAGACAAGTGCAGTGTAAGACTCTTGAGCAAGATAGATTGATTATTAAAAATCAACTTGAAACTGCAAACTGTCTTGAAATATTGAAAAAGATTCTTGCATTTCTATTTTTCCAACAACTTATTGGAATCCATCCCTGACGTATTCCAGATATACCCATAATGCGATGATCTCGGAACGTCCCGCACACTTGGAATTTCGCAAGGAGCTAAGACGCGCATATTAATAAGGCCGTTTCGAAGATTATTGAAGCGAGAGAAAAGCCTCGAGCGGCGAGTCCTCGTAGGCCGGTCAAAAGAAAGTACGACGTAATCGCGCTGGGCAACATCATCTGCTGGATGGCGAGCGCATTTTTCTCTCGCAAGCGCCGAGCTAAACTTGTTTCTGTCAACAGGATTATGGATTCCACGCGATTTTACGAGCTTGCGCGTGGATTTCGTTGTGATTTAGAGTTGGTTTATCCGCCTGAATACTACCCGTTAAATGGCTCATTGATTGGTATGAAAATAAGGAGTATAGCGTCCTCTAATGAAGTTGCGAAAGCATTGATTTGATGTCCTATAAAAGTATTACTGCACCATTCCTGACTACATAAGTTCACCGAATTAATTCGGTTTAAATTCAATCTCGTGCTTTTCGTATTCTCTTCATTCTCGAGCGAATAAATCTTTGTTACTGACACGTAGCGGACAGTGTACTTTCGGGTCAGCAGCCTTAAACGATTCTTGAGAATAACCAAATAGGTCTTATCTACAGCCATTCAGTCTGACGTCTCGATTTCTCGAGGATATCCGCAAATCATTATTGATTTCATGATTGTGCAGTACGTCTATTCGGGTTTTGTGTATATAGTTTGAATGCACGGAATTAGGAATAGTTGAAAAAAAATATAATGTGAGTTTCATCGTAATTGATTCGGTAACCCAATCTCTCGTTCTTCAATGACAGCTTGAATGAAAAGATCATTCGGAATTGAGATTCAAACAGCTCCGAAGCTATTGAAAATAATACCTTCATGTTTCACTGGTTGTATTTTGATTGAGCAAAAGCTTGCAAACTGGGTGAGGAGAGAGAATTTATGTTGCAGGAGTGTGAGTAGCTCAAAATACTCCTTCAGCATCTGCATGGCTGCCTAAGGCATCATACTAATTTGTAAAACTTTACATATACAAGAATCTAAGTTATCACTTTCAAAATCTAAGTAAAGTTAGTTACTTTTCTGCATTATGCAACAACTCGGTATCCCGGCGCAAATAATTGTTATGGCTGCAGTGTTCAAATTTCCAATTCAAAATCTCTCGTGGGCTGTACATTCCGACTGTCAAAATTATGATTGCATTTACAAACAACAAGAAACACCCGAATCAGCCTTTAAAAGTTTCAACGAACTCAATATACTGAGAAAAATCTGATAATGAGAGTATTTCAACGTATTCGAAAAATATATGGTAGCCATTACTAAGTTTTATAATTCAAAGTACTCTTCTACCCTAAATAGTGCAATCATCGCTTTCAGTATTTAGTAAAAATCATTCAACTTCATTGATTTTGAAAATTTTGATGTGATTTCATAGCATTATAACACTGTTACAAAAATATAACATTCCAGTTTAAACTTTTTTAATGAATTAAAATTGAAAAAAAATGATTTGTGTATATTGTTTCCAGTATCTAGGGTCCTAAGTGGCTATTGATTTCATAATATGATAACGACCATCACTAAATCTAATGTATGAGAGTGTAAAGTATTAATGACATCTCTTTCTGTATTATAAGTTGTGTGTTCTATTCAATATCCATACTGCAAATAAATTCAAACTGTAATTGGTTCATCCTCAATTCGTACTAACTTCACCTCACATTATTTTACCAATAACATAGTAAATTGCACTATAATACTTCACTATATACGTGTAGAATATCCTATCAATTTAATAATCTAAATTATTATCTCGAGTAATATTAATAATTACTATGATTTGGCTAGTAAAATCTATTAATCTCACCTAGCGTGACGATATTTCACTAAAATCACAGTGACTATACGGTAACAGTAACAATATTTTTGTCACGTTGCAGTTTTCGTACCGTACGAGAAAGCACGAATTTCGCTACTCGAGTACGGAGCGTCGAAAAGTGGATGATGACTGAGCGCATCAGTAGATGTGGCCCGGGTACAGCCAGACGCGGCTGTTATCGAAGCCGCCCGTCCCATATCGGAACTGCATCCAACGACTTGGCGCAGCCGCCCCCGTCGGCACGATAATCTCGGCAGGCCCCGGGCGATCCATCACCGGGGGCTCCGAAAAATCGGCGGAGCGCGAGAGCCGAGCGATAAGGGGGCTCGCGTGAGGCCGTTGGCGCATCCGTTACGCAATGATCGCGGCTCGCTCGCGCCTCCGTATATACGTGTACGCACGCGCAATAATTTAGCCGCTCCGGTGGCGCAATGAAAAATCGGTCCTCGCGGGCAATTCGTGCGGATGATGGGCGTTGACGCAAGCCGCGCGCGCCTATCTATAAAAGCTGCACTGCCGAGAGCTGTGTCTGCCAGTCGAGCTCCAGACGAGATACCTACCCCGTTATCGGCCCGACCAAGGTGAGAGTCAGACGGGGGCGGCGCTTTTCGCCAAATTACCCAGCCCAGCTCGAGGGTATTTTTCTTTTGTGTCGCGCACTCGGGGGGGGCCGAATCGATGCGCGGAGCGCCCCTACGGCTCGGTGTGTTCCCCTGCCTCGCTCACACCCCCGAGCCCCGAAGAGCTGAGATAAGGGGATGGAAGTGCAGCTCGCGCGCTCGGTAAATCGCCCGCGCGCTACTCCAAATTTAGTTCACGCGGTTAGCTGCTCGCGACAGAGTCTCCCAAGCGCCCGCCCGCGCCCCTGACAAATTGCTCGCCGTTAGTCGCGCCGCGAAATCGCTGCTCGCCTCGATTTTTGCTACGCCCTCGGAATCCCTTCGCGAAATCGACGTCTGTGTTGCGAGCGGTATTTCTTCCTCGATTTTCCCAGGCGCTTCGCCCTGTACACACAGCCCGACAGCTCGAAAGTTCGAAAGTACGTTTTCGAGGGTTAATCAGTGGCTCCGCGAGTACAAACACTTTTTTCAATCGACGTCGTGGTGATAAATAGCCACTGTTGGAAAATATTCCCGTATTAGATTCTCGATACTTTGTGCTTCGTATTTCATGTCGAAGGTGAAGCGTTCTTTTGAGAATCTTGGCTTTTTTTAGTATTTCTTAGGGATCCCGGTAATATTTAGTATTGGATGGTATTCTAGTATTCCCCATTTTTTTGTTAGAACACTCGATTTGAAATCGTATTGTGAACATATTTTGAAATGTTGGGAATGTATTTCCACAAATCACGTGCAAAAATCCGGCTCATCTTCACGCGTGCCGAGAGAATAGAAAATCCCACATTCCAGGCATGTTGTGGAAGTGATTTAAAATAGCTCATTTTCTCCCATTAAATTTTTATCGAAATTCAAAACAAGATTTTGTACAATGAATTATTTTCAATTCATACAAATTTATATCATACGTTCATATATTATTAAGTACGTGATATTCCACGGTGTCCTTCGATATTTCTCGAGGGAACCCTTCCGTGAGTCTCCCCTCGCCTCGTGTTCGAATCTCAGAATGAACAATCGAGGATAAAGCGCGAGTGTGCGAATCCCTCGTCGCATATATATCGGAACCGCGCCGTACTGATTCAAAATCGTCGCGCCAAGTTTGCAGCGAGGCGAGAGCCATTCGGATGAGTAACGCTCCTCGAGCCGCGCATAACTCTTTGTATTATATTTTCCACGCAGCCGATCCAGTGCAGAACCAGAGCGCCGCCTCGAGTCCTCCGATTGTTCCTCCGTACCAGTGACGCGTAGCCCATAACAGATCCCGACGATGCTGCTTCTCTGGCTGATGTGTGCGTGCCTGGCGCAAGCGGCCCTGGGCCAGCGCGGCCGGCCGAACCAGCCCCCGGCGCCGCCGAGCAGCCGGGCCAGCCCCGGCCAGGGCAACGCGGACATCCTGACGCAGGTGTCGGACATCAGCCCCGACGGCACGTTCTACACCAAGTACGAGACGGCCAACGGGATCCAGTTCGAGGAGCGGGGCGAGCTGAAGGCGGACGGCGCCGAGGGGGCCGCCTCGGTCCAGGGCAGCTTCAGCTACACCGCCGACGACGGCAGCCCCATCCAGCTGAGCTACGCCGCGGACGAGAACGGGTTCCAGCCCCAGGGAGCCCACCTGCCCACCCCGCCGCCCATTCCCGAGGGCATCCAGAGGGCGCTCGAGTGGATCGCCGCCAACCCGTCCAAGGACGACGAGGACCAGGCCGAGGGCAACAGACTCGCCGCCCCAGCCGGACCGCAGCTCACGCAGAGACGTCCGCCCCCCAGGAACAGCTTCCAGGGCTGACAGGCGCGAATCCGACAGAGTGCTTCACAGCCGAGGGAGGGGCGTTTCTTGGCTCGAACCCCACCCTCGTGTTTCCTCGTTGAAAAGTCTTATCTCCTGTATATGTGCCGACTTCGCTCGCCCTTCTATCACCAATGTCGCGCAATCGAAGTGTACAAATGGAAATAAAATTTGATCTTCAGAGATACACGGAAAGACTACTACGTTGTTGGAGAACCCTATATTCCGATGAGACTTCGTTGTCGTGAACAAAGGTCAATTTGTCATGACAGTTGAGCGAATATCTTTGTAACGTCTAAACGCACGTGATCACTTTTCGAGACTCGAGATCAAGTGAAGATTGAGAAAAGTAATTTTTTCTGAGTGATCTGAAATTTCAATCCGGTCTCTGTTGTATGACGGCTGATTTATGGGTGACGGAAGAGTTGAAATCTTGGGGGCCTAGTATGAGTATAAACCTACGTTTCAGGGTTGTATGTGAATAAGTTCAAATTATACTTCGAACAGATTTTCGAATTTCATTATTAATTGACGACAAGTTAAGCAAAGGCGATTAAATATAATAACCCGAAAGTTCTAATTGAAACCATAGAACTATTGTTTTTAAGTATTTCTTCGACTTCAAAATGGTATTGTAATTACTAGCCAATATCTCTTATTCACGCATGCTTACTCACAGAATTTAAAACCTATAAACGACTTAAGCGCTATGCCAATAATACAAAGGTATAGGGGTGTAATCATCAGGAGCACACCTTCTCCTACACTTATACCTTATTTCATCGCTTATCTCACGATTCACATGGACGACTCTGATATACAATTCGCCCGAGCCCCGCGAATTCAATAGCTTCGACGAATCGCCCCTGCGACCCTCTTGAGGTAGCTGTTATACATTTACTATCAAGGACGAGCTCCTCTAGTCCTCTAGTCGCAAGATTCATGATTATCTTAGTAACAGCCTCGACTCTCGAGCTTTCCCTTAAAGAACCGGAGAATCATTTGAGAATCTCTCACCTTCCACTGGTCTGATTATTCTTCGTTCGTCGTGTTAAATGGGAGTCATTACGAGCTCGGTGGATAACTCGCGGGGAAAACTGATTCGGAAGATCGATATCGAAGTATTGCAAAACGATACGGCATTGCTAGACAAACCATACTGATCTCATGGCAAAGGCTTCAATTACGATCAAAGTTACATTTTATTACATCTTGATATTGATGTCACATCTAGATATGTGCGAATGCGTCACGGACTGCTCGAGCCAACAGATGAGTGAATAAATTTTTGTTCAAGAAGGTCGGAGCAAAGAGCATTGGTTATTCATAACTCGCGACTGTAAACACTCGTTGCAGATTCCAAACGATAGAGCGATTAGAAAAATCTCTGCGGAATATGCGAGGATTCTCGGTTTAACGATCGAGACGTGACATTTTATAATTCCGAATCTAGAAATTCAGAAACAACTTTTACTCCTAGCTTGAAATTTATAGTCACTTATTATTGTGCAACGAGCTAAGACGCAAATGACTTTTCGATTATCTAACAAGTACTACAAATCGAAGTGAATCTATATGTATTACCAATCGTGACCCGTAGGAAACATTGAATTATTGACCATTCAAAAGAGCCTATTTGTCAGTTCACAGTAGTGCAGTGTTGAAAACCACTCAAGATATGTGATTTCGTATTATTTTGTCCCAAGTGGGAGTGTACAATTCATAAGCAGTTCGATTCGGTTATAACAAAAAGTAATTCTGTATAATCCACGCGTAATAGTAATGCGTAATAATCCTGGATAAAAACATTCGCCAATCACTATGTTTGTTGAAGCAGGATTAACCTGAAGAAACGTATTCAATAGATTATTAGGATGTGGTACCTAAAACAAGAGCCATTATTCGCGGATTTCGAGAATAAATTCAGTTTATCTTTCAAATCGAAATTTCAATACCTTGCGTAAAAGTTCAATCTCCGGCAATCGTACGTATAAATATAAATACAGCTTATATCAATACCACTCAGTATGAGTTGTCAATATCTATGACGTTTTGACCCAACACTCCAGTCATAGCCAATTTAGAAGTTGGTAGCTGGAAGTCATTTGTAATTATGGAGGGTGCACAATATAATATGGTAGCTGGAAGCTTTTACTCAGAGGTTGAGGTTCATCGAATAAAATCTGAGGAGTCTTCCTAATTCTTCAAATTTTTCACTGTTCGGCGATAATGCGATTAAATCCTCTTGATTTACTTTCTTGAAAAATTTTTTCTTAACTTATGACTAGATTCTTCCCTATTTTGTATATCATGTATTTTGTATTTTGTCTTTGATAATACAAAAAATCTTTGTTATATTAATATGTATGTACGCAAACCAAGATATCGTGATGATTCTTTCTTTCTGTCTTCGAAAGAAAATATTGGTCGTGGTATTCGAGCTGTTGCAGTTGAAACAGTCATTTTTCTGTCACTTACTCTAACTTCAAATAAGTGTGAGCGTCCTTTTAGACCAAGCAGTGTCCTAATGTAAATATTAAAAAAATTGGTAATTTAGATCAAAGATGAAGTAGATGATTGTTTGAATACAAACCATTTTTTGAAATTGAAACGGCGACCTTTGAAGACCAATTCCTAGAATAAGTAGTACAATGAATAAAAACTCCATATAAATTCATCAGCGACGTTTCGCCAGCATGGTTCGCTGGTCTCATTAGGTAGTATAAAATCAGGAGTTATTACATGATATGATATTATTAGGAAGTGAGAGAAAACGCAGACAAATTTAACGGTGACAGTGGAAGTTGTTCCACTTTCTAATAATATCATAAATTATCATGTAACAACTCCTGATTTTATATTATGGAATATAATTGATTTTATGGAAACGATCAATTTATGACTCATTTCCATCACTTTCGACGGCAGAGAACAAAAAATCTTCCCAATTAGCTCCTAAACAACTGGAATAGTTAAAATATAGGTTTGTGAGTTGGGAGCGTTTGTGGGTGATGTTGAAGCCTCTTTGAGAAAGCATACTGCTAAGGCACTTGGCAGCGGTTTTTTTAGTGTATAATGAATCAAAATCCATTGAATCGTCCCTCTACTTATATACATCTTGGAATACACACGTGAATGTAAAACTCGCAGGATTGGAATTGCAAAAGCGCTACATGGTAATGCTGATTTGCATACCATCCAAAGGTAAGTAGCGCCGGGGACAATCGTCGATAGCGTAGGTGTCTGCAACGCGCGAGAGTGATGCATGCCACAGACCCTGCAACTATGCGTACTTACTTTCACAAAGCAAGGACACATCGCAGCAAGAGCCTGGATTGTTGATACATATATATATGTCGTGACCTCACGTCCGTAGCAAGCAAGTGGATTGGAAAGCTTTCCTTTTACCTCGTTTCGAACATACCTTGCCATTCGACTGATGAAGGATGAGCGTTTATTCAAAATCCTTTTGTGGCGGCGGGTAATTCGATTGGTTGCGTTGGAAGAAAAAAAAAATTCTAGTGATTATAACGTTAGTCTTACGCTAACTGCACTCCTGTGCGGGATGAGCTCGCTTCGTAAATCAATGGAAGCCCTTTTCCAATCCTCTTTTCCATTTCGGAATAATCGTTCCAATTATTCATCATCACTCGTGGGCGAATCGTTTCACGAGTAAGCGCTGGCTCTCCTCGCGGAGGGCGATTCTCGCTTCCATTTTCTATAAACCCATTCTTTTGTGCCGATCTTGCGCATACTCATTGACAATTCAAGCTCACGTCCTTTTGAAAAAAACTTTCCCCGATGGAAATTGGCCCATCGATCCGGCGGGGAATTCAAGATTGATACTCATTCGTTTTAACCTTTCAATACCCGAGTCAAAGAGAAGCGGGTTTTATTTTTCCCAAGGGTGGGAAGATGAGCGAATGCCGTATTTCAAGGTTGATCCGTCGAAGGGGGGAAAGAAAACGAGCCACACGGACAAATCATTACGACAGCTCCTGCTTACGAGCCTACTGCTCTGAGAGAAATCAACTGGGTAAATTCTACTGTGCCACATAGTATTGTGGAATATAGTAGTTTAAACATATTTTCATTGTAGGAATGACGAATTCATTTTAAAAATATTTTGTCAATATTTTGTCGGAGTAAGATTAACTATACTTTTTGACCATAAGGCGATATATTTAATCCAACTATATTCCTTATATTTTTAGTGAAATTGGAATTGAGACACATTTCTAGTAAGTTTAACCATACTTCCACTCAATTTATCAATACATTGGAATGATCTATTCAGAGTTTGATTAATATGAAACTATCAAAATTGAATAAGTCAATAATAAAGGCTTTGGTGTTCTAATATTAATTGATTCTAGTTTTTAATAAGATCACTTATCCACATCGTCATAAAGCTCACCGTTGTCATCCAGCAATGGAAAATTTTTGTATAGTTTTGAAGCTTTATGTCAAAATGTACATTTACAATGATTGGAACTGAGGGAAAGTAATAAAGAAAAATTGTTTCAGTTTCAAAGTCTCGAGTACCATGAACAATATTTGAATCCTACCACGTACACTTTGAAGGGAGGAGAAAAAATGTTATTGCACTATCTTGATGTTATGTAATAAGTTATGTAAGAAAAACAAATATGTATTTTATATTTGTTAGACTAGAAAAATCTCTCGAGAGAATTTTTGTATTCAATGTTGAATAGTGTACGAGTATGGCTGCTTGTACTTACAAGGAGAGGACGTCTGCGTCTGGGGGTCCAATCTTTGTGAGACGATTCATGGATAGCCTAATAGCTCATATCTGCAGCCGCGCAGTTGAACGTTCTGTTTTTGTGTGAGGAGCATACCAACATTTTTACAAATTCAGTAAGCAAAAATAAGAAACGGTGGATACAACAATATGATACAACAATATATAACGGTGGAAACCAGCTGACTAAACGAGCCGGGGGTAAAAAGAAAAGGTAAAGCAAGGGTATATAGCCGCGGCGCGGAGCACCATTTGCCTGAGTTATTGGCTGTACGTTTCTTCAGCGACGCAACGGAGTCCAAAGTGGGGAGAAGTAAGTTTTTAAAAAAGTCAATCTCGTTTGATGATTAAACGGAGAGAAAGGGAGAAAAGAGAGGAAGCGAGCGGGGTACATTGAACAAGTTAAAAGGCGAGTATGAACGATAACTTAATGAATTACACGAGTCAATTTACATAATTCACATCTTAATGTGCGTGCCCCTCGGACTGTAGCAGTTGGGCGGCCCATTGCGATTCGAGCAAGTGTAACGCCGTATATAATGATCTGCAGCAGCGGCAGCGGCTGCAGCGCAGCCGGAGGCGGCACGTCCGAGACAGAAGCGGCTGCACAAACGCTTTCTCCCCCCCCCCCCTCTTTCTCTCGCCGTTCCTTTCTCCGCGTCTTTCTCTCTCTCACTCGTTTAATAAATTTTTCGCGGCGCGAGGTTTCAAAGGGGCCGTTACTTCATTTGGAGGACCCTCGGAAAATTGCACGGGGAAAACGCAATAATAATAAAAGAGTTGCGGCGTCGGCGGTGGCGGCGGCGGCGGGCCGAGGAAGAATCCCTTTCTGGATCCGAGAGACTTAACGAGCCCGTTAACATCTTGAAGAGGCCGCAGTTTACGGCCGGCCGAGCTTTCTTTTCTCCCCCTTCGGCGCGCCGCGCCAGCGCTAGAGACACGAGAGCCCGCGAGAATTGCCCGACGCGCCGAGGGCAAAGTAGTTGATGACACTCGGAGGAGAGAGAGAGAGAAAAAGACGGCGAGAAGGAGGAAAAAGGGGAGGGAGAAGCAGCCGGAAGGACGATTCAATCTTTTGAGCGATGCGTATCTCCGCGGACTCGAGGATGTGTCGCATTACGCGCGGCTCGCGAGCAGATTGAATGAGTCGCGCGCGCGCGAGACACTAAGCAGTGTCCTCCCGACGACTCGCCGTGCTACTCAAGACGCTTTTGCCGCTTTGAATCTTCGCGTGCCGGGTGAAAAAGGAAAAATCATGCGTTAATTATGCCTGGGAAATTGCGGGCAGAAACGGATTGCCGTCATTTCCGTGAGATGAATGCTCGCGTGGACACGAGTTCTCCACACTCCGACAAAGACGTAGCGAAGGTTGCTATACGCATTTTTACTCGGGTTTACCAGTTCCTTATGGACACGACCACTCCCTGAATTTGAAATTATTGAAAACTAGTATTTCAGAGTAAAAGTGGCACGGCTGATCAATGATAGTGAATATTCGATCAACAATCAAAGAGATATTCACTATTTAAGCCAGTAAATTTGTTTACACTGATAAATAATAAAATTTGCATGATTTTCTTTACTATATTGATCTGGTGAAATCTCATAATTGGATTTTTCTCAGGGTATACCTTATCTCATAGTAAACATTTACACGTTCTTATACATATAATCTAGCTATTGAAAAGGCATAGAAACGAGAATAATACTTTAATTTTTAAATCAAAACTTAGAAATCAATAGTATATGCACGTAATAATACAAGGGGATGAAATCCGTGTGATGTCATATCCATCGTGGTGTATCTACACATGTACATGTACATCTACATCTATACAGCTACATGGTGGTGTATATACGCCGAAAATTATGGAAATGTTGCATATCTATATTTCACTGATTATTGAGTTGAGAAGAAAATGAAAAAACTAGAAATCGTAAAAAAATTTTCGACTTTATTGAAAGACATTGATCCAAAAGTATTTAAATATTATCTATGCTCCATAGATGAAGAATAAATACCTAGATTTTGCATAGATTATACCAATTCATTCTTAAACATAATTTCCCAGGTATAAGATTATGTATAATTTTTACTTGGCTATATTTTCTTTGCAATGGAGTTGTGGGATAAAGCAGTTTATTCGTCAGACTTTATAACCGATCGAAGCAGTCGATTAATCTAAACTCATTTCAAACTTGTAGACATTGGGAATTTTTCACTACTACGAGCTGTAAACTCTGTTTGCGAGAGCTAATTAGGGACGCACGAAGATTCGCTAACGTATGAGATTTTCTGCGTTCAAAGTATTTCCGAAGAACATTTTTAAAAACTCTTTCTTTTCAATAGCTAGTCAGACACGTACGATCCTTTTCATTACGTACATAGAATTGCGAGCGTGCAAGATTTACTTCCACGATCAAATTATTTTCAAAGAAAAATTTTCAATAAAATTCATGTTATAGTTCGGACAGAATAACATTCTTAGTTGCTTTTTTCTCACTATACATCAATATGGAAATTGTACAGAGCACATGTAATTAAATTACCCTAGCTCGTGCTGAGAAATAATACGAAATTATTAATAATACGAAATACTCGAATCCTTAACTCGGGTAATAATAAATTATCCATTCCATATCCCTTTCGCATTCAACTCTGTCTGATTATAACGATGTATAACTAACGTCAACAGATGTATATACAATCTTATCACCACGTATCGATACCTTCAAAACTTGCAAAGTATTTTAAAAGAGCACCAGAAAATAAGTGTGGCAGAAGTCTGGCGCAGCCCACTACACCTGACTTTATATTTTGCCCTCGTGAAAGTCTGGAAAAACTTGCTGCCAGACTTCATGCCACAGTTTTGTTCCACACGGGGCACTCACGCGTATTGATGAGCGATCCAGTACAGATCCAAAAATAAACAGCATTTGAAAATCTTCGAACTAAAAAACTCTTAAAGTCCTGTATATCTAGCAGGCGCCCACATCAGAACAAGTAACGATTATTTATTAATAAACAAAGAGTGACTCACGGACGAATTTTCAAGTAATTTTTTCAAAATTTTGGAATTGTTTGGTATTCCTAAAGATTCTTCAGGTATTCCATGGTATTGCATACTTTCTCAGAAGCTAACAGTAAAATACCGCTGAAGATGAATTATTGAATGGAACTGCAGAGGATTTTTCATGTAATAAGAGTGAATTTTAACTTTAGTCCCATGAGTTTTGATGCCAAAAAGTTCATAAAAAATTTGTTGCTGTTGAAACTAATGGAATTGAAGTAAAAATCCAATTCATTTTTACAATACGGCTCATTTCCACGCATGTCGAGAGAGTAAGAAATTTCCCGGCATGTTCTGGGAATGTGTAGAAATAGCTCACATACTCTCCCATCAAAAATTTATCAAAATTCAGGCATAATAGCTAAGTACACGCGCACACGCGCGCGCATATTATCTAGCATTCCGTAGTATTGCGTGTTATTTCATGATATATTGTTGGTTGTCCGTCTTGAGTTGAGTGAGTAGTCCCTCGCAACATCAGCCGGGATGATCGAGTTAGACGAAAGTGACAAAAGGTTGACACGAGCCGCGCACGAAACAATTCTCCCCGCGTAATTCAACGAGCATACGTATGATAAAGCCGTGTATTATTTCGTCTGATCGAGTGGTCGTATTGGCAAGCTCGAATTGGCCGGGGGCTGCACGCGAGGTCAAATTCGCGGATGGCGTGCTCGCGAGAGCTTGCGTTGGCGTCGGCGCGCGAGGCGTCCCGGAAAAGCTCGGGAGCGCGAGCGTGGCTCGGATGGCGTACACCGGGGAGCAGCTCGAATTATGTATCTAGGCGCTTGGCCTTGCGGCTCGCGCCGCAGCGGCGTAATGATCAGAGAGCGCGAGTCGAGGCATATAGGGTTAAATCACTCGCGCGCGCGCCTGCCTCTGTGCCCGTGAGCGTGACGTCGGTGCAGCGCGACGCGTGTCGTCGGCGGCGCGCTTCGGCCCAGTCGACGAGCTGATACCGCCGCCTCATGATTGTCATTCTCGTACCGTTCTTTTTGGGTCGGTATTTATTCATATACTCGTATGTGTGTTGTGTGCGTGAGTCTGACGCTTGTGCTTGTTCTTGGTTGTTTTTTCAACCCCTGGCTACTGCTGCTACTGCTGCTGAAGCTAGCTCGTGATTTCGTGATGTCCAAGTGCACTGAGGAAAATCCCCTCCTAGTAGAATCTATAGAAGAAACATTGTATTGGGACTGTAACCTTTGTAAATTACAGTCTTTTCGACAATATTCCACTTCTACTCGATTTTTGTTCAAGAAACAATAATCATAGTTAACTTACCATATATTCACTATTAATATTGTGAATATTACAACGAATTTTATTACAAATGCTCAATACACTTCTCGGCCGTAACTTACGTATAAAAACATTGTAAATTGAAAATAATAATTCTTCATTTCATGGCCATTTTTATTTCTTTTTTTTATTCTATATTAGGCTGATTCCACCTTGACATTGATAATCCGTGATAAAGATGGCAAACAAAAGAAAGAGCTTCTATTGATCTATAATTTGTGTGTTTTCATGAAATACCTATTGTAAAAGTTAATATGTTCAAGAATAATTTTAACTTGAAATCTAGTATCAACAATTTCTCATGGTACACACAAATGAATTCTCACAGTTTAATTTCCAATATCACACGTTTCAGGTCAGACACAACTACATTCATAGTAAATTTTTAGTTGACTTAACCACAAACTTTTTCCAGTGTATGTGTGTGTGTGTATGTGTGTGTATGTGTGTGCGACCGTCAGTCAAGCGCCGACTCGAGCTTTCATATGCTGCTTTGCATGCATGAGGCTTTTTTACCTTACGAGCGCCCCGAAGATTCTCACGCCGGATCGTGGGGTCGGGTCGGGTGACATTTATTCACCGCCCGTGAAAAATATTCGTCGCTTGCGCGAGAGATCGGCCGTTTTTTCCTTTTTTTTCTTTTCGGTCGAACGTCGTTAGCTCGCGACGTTGTGTGTATGTGTGTGTGTGTGTGTGTGTGTGTGTGTGTGTGTAACGAACGATCATACGACGCGAAGACTCGTTTGCTCTCTCGTGTTGTATCACAGGGAATATCGATGGAAAGCGTTGTGGCACACGGTCGGATTGACATTCAACTGGAATTGAGGTAACGCAGTGAATGCTTGAGTCAGCATGTAACATTCAAGTGCACTCGAATTGATGGGGGATCCTGAATAGAAGCTCGAGAGGGTCAGCCGGCTGAAATTTAAATGAGTACTAGAACCACGATCAATTTGATCGGGCACATATGGTTTGTGAATGAATGCAACCATGACTGGTCGAAATCTGGGCCACGTTTGATCAAAGGCTTTTATCATTCATATCACTGCAAGACCAAAACCGATCCGAGATTATCCGTTAATGATCGCCACCAGTGGGGCATCGCACTTTGACAGTATTATTTCCCGCGCGATTTTCATGATTAATCGAATCACATTGAGTATCCCGTTGAAAAACGTTTCATTTACACGTACGCCTCGCCAACCTCGTCTTTTTCTACTGAACCGTACGTTTATTAGGGGCTTCCGAGAAAATTATCCGTTCGATCAATCGCGATGTATGGAATGACTGCCGCGAGTTTGCTAATTCCATTCTATTGACATCAAACCTGGTATGAAATATTCCTGCTCTTTATTGGACGACAGCGATAAAAAAGACCTTTGCGGACGCCCATCAGTTATGATATTTTTACCACGGAGGCAGAGGCTCGAATTGGATTTTAAATCAAAGAAACTCTCGGCTCGTTCCTACCTCATTTGGTACAATTATTCCAATTACTCTGTGATGAGAAAAAAAATTAGCGGGAACCAAGTGTGGCCACGAGTATTTCGTGCACTTGATCCCCGTGCAAATGTACTTCATACGTTCTAGTGTAATGCATAATATGATTTCCGTGTTAATTCTGGCTATTCGAATAATCAAAAATTCAAAGGAAGCAGCTGTTTTATTACCAACTGCATCAATAATCCTGAAGATCATATTGTGAAATAAAAATAATCATAAACTTCCAACAGAAAACTGCTGAAAAATGGTTCATAAATTGATTGCTTTAAAATGTATTAACATAATTTCGGCATAACCAAGATAAATAGTTCGTATCTATGTCTGGAAAACGTTTTTGAATAAGACGTACAAGCTAACCATTGATTATGTTTAGATATAATATTTTACGCTCAAATAAAAACTAAAATAATATTAAAATTATGCGCAGGTATTTGTTCCTTATCTATTAGACATAAATAATGGGTAGATACAGAGTTCATTGGCGATTCATTGATGAACACGTTTATTATTTCAACGTTATAGGATTAATTTTCTGTTCTGTTTCGTAATTACAGATTTGACAATTATATTATGATATTCCCGCACTCGCGTACATTTTCAACGTAAAAAATAATATTGGACGATGTTGAATAAGCCATTCATAGTGTTTGCTTTAGAAAATGTGGCTAAATATACTGTCGCCCAAAATGTTCTACATATCGAATAATTTTGAGTAAATAATAATCATAGTATCACCTAGGTAAACAGTAATCATTACACGATGCAAAAGTCATTGAGCTCATGATAATATTACAATAATCATTGTTTATCATTCCTGTAAGAAAATAACAACCTCTGTAACAATTTTCGCTATGGAAGGCACGTTAGTAACGTGGAGAAATTCAAATACCTATCCCATTTTGGTTTTTTTCTTCATAATAATATTTGTCTCGGGAGTTAGTAATTCAACACGCAAGAACACGATCACAGGACGGTAAACAATAAACAAAAATACAATAAATATAATAGATTAACATATAGTGTGTTGTGGACAATTTATTAGTATACTGTGTATTACTGTAATAATCATAATCACATTGACGTTTGTTCCTTGAAATAATTCTTACCTCTCACGAGAATCATCGTATGATGCACATATAATCGTTTGCGCATGTGCGAATGTTTGTTGGAACACGAGGCACGGAGAACTCGTGCCCATACGAACTATTCCTTGATCATTGCTGAATCGTTAAATTTCTACTCGCAAAATTCACGTCGTTCTATACGCACGCCCGCGTTGCCGAGTGTCCTATCGGCTGATCCTTCCGCAATCACGCGCAGTCTCTAGCGCGTCCGACATGTATAATAAAATCGGATCTCGCGCACCTCAGCCGCACGAGGACCGAGTCTCTCGCTCCCTGCCCCCGGCGCGCGCGACCATAAGAAATATCAATCGGGCAAAGCCCGTGGCAACGAGGTAAAACCATAACTGTCGGCAAAACAATGGCGGCGGCGGCGGCAGAGGGAGGAGGAGGAGGAAGGGGCAAAAAAGCTCATCAGCGCGCCGCGTTCTCGGCCCGGGAACCAGTTAACATTCGAGTCGGTGGGTGCGGGCTCGGCTACGGGTATCCGGGCTTAGCTCGCCCATATAAGAAAATCCCGCGGCGTCCGCCGCTCCTAATCCCGCATTCAAAGAAAGCCCGGCGCGCGCGCCAGCGTAAACCCTTTCCGCTCACGTATAACCCGCCGCCCCGGCTAATTCAAACACGCTAATCGCACCCTCCCGCCCTCCGATCGTTCCCCCAGATGAGGGAGAACTGTAATGGGATATACCGTGTAGCTTTGTTTCGCAACCCGAGAGTATCTTTCCAGCCTCGAGCTCCCCCGCGCGCGCCAACCCTTCACTTCGTCCAGTTTCCACTCGAGCGCGCGTCTATATTCAACCTGCCATGGATACGGCTCGTTGGCGCGTCCTCCGTTCCGCACCCCGGCTCATGTGTATACGTCGATTTGCTGATTCCTGCCGCTCGTCAAGGCCAGAGTGGATTGGTTGGCCATAGGCGGGACGATATAACGAGCGGAAAAATCGCGCGTGAATTATTATGAGGTATATGATCAATGCATAGCTCGTATGGACGGGATCTCGATCGTTCACACATGCGTAGAAGATCATCCATACATTATATCTAGGTAAATTCAGGTGAAAAATAATGTTCACTAGACGTGGATAAGCCATTGAAAAGACACACCTTATAGATACCTAAACGTTTTACAGCCATGCATTATTCTGTACATTTTGAAGTATCATTTCCTAGGTACAATCATGAAAAAATGAGAAACGAGCATTGACTCTGCGGTAAATCACCCCTAACAGCGATCAAACATCTAAAAACTACCCCTAGCAATGGCGATGCGACCAACTTGGCCGAACCCTCAGAAAAAACTCAGCTGTTGGGGATTTAAATGAATTACAAATCCAGGTTCTTCAGTTTATAGCTGGTCTTCATCGGGACTGTTTTAAATAGAAACGGGGACATTATTGTATTAGGCAATGGAAACGACACTTTCCACCTCCGCCGTCAAACGGAAATACAATTACAAAGAGAGTTGTGGCTCTCAAATCTTGCTGAAAGCTTCTGAAATTGTTCTCGGGCATCTCCGTAGTGAATCTCCATAGTTTCATTTTCTGGAATATATTCTTGAATCTTCATTGATTTTATGCACTCCTTTATAAATCTATATATACAAGATGCGCGTGGATACAAATGCATGCATACAATCTATAATAATTTGCAAATATCTTCGGGAAAACGTTATAGGCCTAAAGTTGCTCCAATTAAATTCATGAGTGCTCTTCTCAGAATTATGAAAAGATATGTAGTAATTCGTTGGTACATCGCAATTAAATTCTGCAATTCTGCCTCATGAGTATAATACTGTGCGAATTGTTCTGCGTGTATTTTTTTGGATAAAATAAACGAAAATTATAAGACACACCGAGAAACTTTGATTTTGGGATAATCGGATTGACCCGATATAGAAGCGAATCCGATCGCAGTTAGTGGAGATTGCTTGAATAATATCGTTAATATTGCTTCCAGAGGAAAATCCATTTCTCACCGATGCGAATATTCCACTTGCTCCAAGTACGATCCCGATTTACTTCGGAATTATCTAAATAGACTATAGATCATAAAATGATTATCGGAAATGTTTGTATTCCACAATTATCACTCATGCAAGTTATAAAGTTAGTGATACGCACTAGCTTTTATCTAAAGTTGTACGTTATCGCATGGGAAGCCATTACACATTACATAAGTTTCGTACAGAGTTATCAAAATGAAATCAATAGCGAACTTTAATATTGAACGTGGAAATAAATTCGAATAGAACAGAGAATAGAACACACTGATTTACTCGGAATAATGTTGAAATTTTGACTAGGAAAAAAAAAAATTACAAGAAACGATTAATTCCGGAAACGCTACACACGAAATATGTTCACATAAAATAGAAGGAAGACACGCGGTCACTCAGCCTCGGGAGCAAGAATTTCCCTAAACAAATACAACTGATAGTATATACCTATATATATGATCTCGTACCGAGCTCGCGCCACTCTGTACTCGCACCTTTGACTGCGTGCAAATGGAAGCCTTTGTTGCCGCTGCCTTCAATCTGCAAAAAGAAAAATATTTGCGGCCGTTCTCATCGTAATTTTCAACTGGATTGACTTTCGACGCATCGACGATTTAACGCAAACTGAGACACACAGATCGCGAAAATCACTAGGGTCCTAACAATTATTTCTGTTACCCCTTTGGTACGACTCCTCCTTATTGAAATAAGTCGAGAAATAGCTTCTATTTTCTTTCGTCGTCGTCATATTGTTGGTCCGTTGCAAGCGTAAATCATTCATTCCGTTTCAACGCAACTGAAACGGCGAAACGTTTCACCAAGGACATGGAGTTTGAATAACTTTGAATCCTGATTTCCATATTATATTGTCCCACGAAGATCGTCTCAACAAAATGTATATGTTAGGTTTAACGTCTGTACAGGTGATGGGCGCGTTTGACTGTATACCCAAAACCCACCTCGTAAAGTTGCAGCCAGTTCCGAGCGACCCAAAGGCCTGTTAGTGTAAAACTTAAGGGTTGGGGTCATTCCAGAAGGGGTAACGTAAACAATTGTCGGGACCCGAGTAATTCCCGCCCGCTGTTGTCTCAATTCACATCGAATCGTCAATTTAGCAAGTTAACTCGGTTTATAACGACAAGACGCCGCAACTGCTTTTGTTTTCGCAGATAGAATCGAATCATCCGTACTGTCTAAATTCCTTGCAAAGAAAATCTCACTGTTACAGATTTAGTAAAACATTTTTCACTGTACTTATAGTGGATTGTTCACTGTAACATTCAATTCCAACAATTCCACTGCAGTTACAGTGAAATTTCAAACTTTAAATATAAAATTATCGATTTCACCGAGAGTTGCGGTGAATATTCACGTGTTACAGTGAGATTTCTACAGTAAGGAATTTAAAGAGTACTAGCCGCAATATCACTCACTCGCTATCGCTCGCTCGGGTCTTTCATTTGCTCTGTTATAAATATGGATGAACATAGGAATTTTCAATTGAATTATCGGTAAATAATTTAAATGAAAATTTTTTTTATCTCCACACCATTTTTTTTGACAGAGAATACGCCCACGCATCAATGTTTTCAAATTTTTCAAGATGAATTATGAAAGCGCTCAAGCTCCTCTAACGATGTGCTAGAACAAAATTTCGAAAAATCAACCCTTTGTACGTTTTTAAAGGGGATAATACGAGAACATCGGTTAAACATTTTTTTTTAAATTTCCCATACGCCCACCACAACTCGAATTTTTCAAAATTTTTTTCCTTAGGAAATGTAATCCTCGACCCCAGCTTTCGATCCGTCATACTAAATCTACCTCTAAACTGTCATATCATTATTTTCGAGAGCAAGAAAGTTGGACCAGAAAAATTTACGGATCCATCTTATTGTAACGTAGATGTTGTTCAGGCGATATGATTCATTTTTCACATCTTACACCATCAACCCAGCCTGTTTTCCTCACGGAACACGGGAAATCACACTTTAAATGTAAAATAATGAAAAACAGTCATTTAATAGTGCAAATTGTACAACAAATGATAATAGTAAATATTTCCTAAAAAGAATAGTCAAAATTGACTAATATTCCAGTAATTCAGTAAAACTTCACTGTGCTTTCAATGACATTTTACTATTTTTAATAAAATTTCACTATTTTCCAGTCAACTCATTGAGCAGTAGTTTCTGAGTATTTTAGACTTAGCGTGCGCGCAGGGGCGCGCAATCACGAGCGCGCATGGCAAACTGCTGGAGCTTGGCGCACGACGCTCGCCCGGGTTGTTGCTTGCGTGCATGCATATATGCAGTGGGTGTGTATGTGTGTGTGTGTGCGTGTGTGTGTGTGAGTATACAGTGTGTGCCATGGGTGTTTGTGTGTACGGACGTGTAGCGGCGCACCTGCGGGAGGCCGGCTGGTCGGCGAACTGCGCCGAGGCGACGTACCGCTTCTGCGTCAACTCGACGGCGGTGTCCGCTGGAGCCGGGACGCCGGGCGAGAAGGCCGGCCCCACCGATCGATCCACCCGCTTCGTCATGAGCGCACTGCTCAGGTGCCGCTTCCGCGGGCCCGCCTCCCTCCTCTGCCGGATGACCGACTCGCACGCGGTAAGAGACACGCGCCCACTGCCGCCGTATATGCTTGTACTCCATTAGCTCTTGTCCTGACAGCGCCTGCGTATACACCGAGAAAAATCTCGTTGGGACGGCCCAACGAGGCTGACGAGTCAGAGCACTAAGTCCTTGTGCGGAAGCCTACTGTCGCCTACTCGAATTCGATGATGTCGTTTGAAGCGTAAATTATTGGAAAGTCCAATGTTTTATCAGGTTTAATATTGCAGAGAATATTTTATCAGGTTCATTTAAGGTTTTACTGACTGTACAATAAACGTCGATGAACATATTACTTCATTATTCGTGGAATAGTTCGTTAGGGAAGTGAGTAATTAATAAAGTGATGAATGAAAGATGTGAATGACAGAAGATTCACAAGATGGCTGGGCTATACAGTATCCAGACTCTAACTGGTCCACCTCCAGTGTACTAAATTAACCATAAATTTTACTGGGATCATAGTAAATTTTAAAATTCATGTGAGGTACGAACCTTGAGAGTCTTCCAATGCAATACGGAGAACAAAAACAAAATCTCCATATCTTGTTTTCGGCTGTACGTTTTGACATGATGGTTCACTGGCCACATCAGGCTGCTGTTTCTTTTCTATATCCCATTGAATAGGGCGACATACGCTCATTTTCTTCTCTTAGAATTCGAAAGTACGTGCAAAATGAATTAGCTCGTTTTTCAATACAATCAAAATTCGAGCTAATACGTGGGGATGAAATCCGTGTCGTTAGTAACAATGAGACGTATTATTTTCTTATCTACTAACAATTCCCTAAAATAAACAAATATTGATCATCCAATAATGTTGAAAGACAGATTTCATTTTACAGAAACTCTGAGGGAGAAAACAGTTCGAAAATCTTGACTTTGCCGGCCTGATGATGAGTGTAATGCTAGACACTTGATTAAATTAGATTGATTATTAAAAATCAACTGGAAATGCAACTCTCCGGGTTAATACTGATAGAATCAGCAGTATGTATAGATTCTCTTTTCATTCGAGCTTTTACCTTTGAAGCTTCGTTCTTTCAATAGAGGATCTCTGTTTCAATGGATCCGTCGTATTATACTTCGCTCGAATGGCATTTTCCACGTTTTACGTAACATTCTCCACGTTTCAATCGTCCTTTGTTCTTTACGTAATTATCGAGAGAGGAAAAATTTATTACGCCGGCATAAGACTCGGTTTGAATTGACTTCGTTCGCTCGAACAGTGTAAGCGAGTTGGATTTGTTTACGATAAGCCAGTCGACGGGTGATAAGTTGAGTTGACACGTGATCCACATGAAAACTGAATTTGCTTAGTCGTATCTAAATTGAATTCAAAATTTTCGAGATACGCGTGCGTGATATATACATATAAATAAATATAATAATAAAGGGAGAAAAATGAGTTTGCGTAGGCATATCATAACTCGAATCGTGCGCGCTACGCAATTACGCTTGGAATGATATGCGCGAGGGGCTAAGCAAGACAAAAGCTCGCGGGTATAAAATGAAAGTATCCCACACACGCGCGTCTAATTAAAAAACCTATCTCACATGTTTTAATTGTGAGGGCCGTATCTTTCGCGGTTCGTCTTCAGATACGCTCCACTGTCTTTCCCATCTCTCTCTCTCTCTCTCTCTTTCTCCTTTCTTCTTTCATTTGCCTACGGTACGCGAAAGTATGATATCCTATAATGAAACGAGGGTAGAGTCCCATTGAAATTTAAATTTAAAACCATTTCACGTTCGTTTCGTTTGGAAAGAGAGAGAGAGAGGAGGTTCAGTGGGGATTGCACACGAAAAAATTAATTCTCTCGTGGAGAGCGAAAACTGTGAAAAATAAAAAAATCACTTATCACAACAAATGAGTGAATTTTAGCGATGCTGAGTGTTTTGCAAGTTGGTGAAAAAGATTACTAGGGAATGAATTGATGAATCACCTCTGGGTAATTTTTAAAAATCATGAAAGTTTTGAGCGTCGCATTGAAGCGTCACTACTTAAATGATAAAACGAAAAGGGCATGACTCGTGTCATCTCTTTCCCAAAATATTGTGATTCCCTCACGCCCAGCAGCCATGGGATAGAGATCAAATCAATCAATAGCCGTAGCCTGAACAGGCATATGTCCCTAAAATATTGCTAACGCGCAGAGAATACTATTTTTAAAATTTATAGTAAGTTCTCAAGAAGCTCGAATTTAGTTGAGTTTGACAATTTTAGTGATCAGCAGTTTCAATAAATACTTCCTTACAGCAAAAAAATCACCGTATGAAAGTGTAGGATTTCACTGTGAGTAGGCGGAAGATTTTCGAATGCACTACAGTGAATTTTTTAATACAATATGAATATTCACTGTAGGTAAGGTGGGTGACTTTTCGAATTTATTACAATGACATTCGGCTTTCTCAAAGAAAGAGCTTTGTGACGGATCAAAGCTCGACCTCTCGAATTAGACTTCGAGTACATGGAATCCAAAGTATCTGTATGTAGGTACATATGTAGGAGGATATGCGCGAGGGGCTGAGCAAGACAAAAGCTCGTGGGTATGCAATGCTGCTTTTTAGTGCGCAATAACACTCGAAGAAATCGTCCGATCTTTTTGAAATTTTGCACGCACGTTAGTTGTGGCAACATGTGAACAGAATTCAATTTTCTGCTAAATCCGTTGTTAATTTCTCCAGCAACCTTTGCTGAGGTTTTTTTGATGGGAAGTTGCCTATAATCACTCGAAAATACTCGCCGGGAAGCGTTGCTAAGTAGTTTGGAAAATTAGTTCTAGGTCCATTTGTCGATGGCAAAAGACACTGCAGAATCTTCATGTGCATATAGCAACCATTATTTACGTCCTCATCAATCGTTGCTAAGGGGATGAAAATTGAGTTAAAGTTAATTTCCAGTACTTTTGAAGACAAATGACACAAAATCTTTGTATTTTCCATAGCAACAGTTGTTGATGTCCCTGGCAAGCATTGCTAAGGACCAACGGGTCAATTAGTTTGAGGTTTATCTCTGATCGGCATTATCATTTCTCACACAAAGCCTCTTTGAGAAAGCACACTGTTAATGCACTCATTAGCGGATTTTCACTTTCATATACGATGAGTCTTCGGACGTTTTGAGGAATTGAGAGAGTACGATTTTGGCTGCAGATAAGCTTCGCGTCGTCGAACGTGGACCCGATGAGCTCGGCAAAGCCAATGCCCGACACGACGGAGGAGCACCCCGAGTACCAGATCGCGGAGGAGGCATTCGAGATCTCGTTCACGGCCAGCGGCGTCGGCAGGATAATCGTGAACCGCACCGTCAACCCCGCCGACCTCAACATCATCCGGGCGTTGGCGAACCAGCTTAACATAGGCGCGAATCTCGCCAAGCGGCGCCGCTCCGACTTCCACCACATGGAGAAGTCGATCATCGGCAAGTGCGACACCGACTACCACATCGTCAAGAACTTGTCGACCGTTGAGGTGAGCTTTTGCGCGTGTGGAACAAACGACTCGACGATTCTTGGGGTACGATGCTTCAGTCATGAGCGATTAACTTTCTTAAAACATCAGCTCTATCCTTAAACATGGATGGTTTCTATTAATATCGTTTACAACGCCCTGCATTATTCCATCCCCACCTCGGTGCCAATAAACCAACCTAAGAAGAAGAAGAAGAAGAAGAAGAAGCCCTGCATTATTCAAAAATCATTAAAAAGGCGATATTTGAGGGCCAATAATCCATGGTAACATGGAGGAACCAAAGAAACTATTATGTACACCATACAAAAGTATGTAAACTAAATATATCTTGATTTCGGGAAGTTTCGCCAACGAGCTACACTGGCGACAGCTCATCTGGATGCTTTTGTTACATTCGACAAAAATACAATAATTTCTCCAGTTATTTAAATCTACGACGGTTCACACAGGGAAAGATATAATTTAATATAATTTAGAAGACAATTTTACTAGGAATTCACAGTTTTAGTCACAGATTGACTCTTTCTTAGAATTTTTTACTGGAGTTTCTTTCTTTCAATTTTCATTTTTCGAGGAATATTTAAAAAATTTACTTTCCCTCAGGCGTCGCAAACTATAAGGTAGAATTCCATGTAAGTCGCTAATTTATCGATTCAATTTCACCCACGTTACATTTTACCTCTCAAAAAATGTTTGCACCCACCGATATTTGAACTCGAGCGTCTACTACTGCGCGCGAGAAGGTGGACCTTTACTTACCGCTGCACCAACAACTTAATTGTCTTGACGCAAGGCTCAACACACATTTATAAGTTACAGAAGTATGTTAAAATTGCTGAAAGAAAATGATAAAATATAGCTCGTTTGTGTGAAAAACTATAGTTTGTCATAAAAATGAGCAGGAATTATCCGAACAGATAATTTTTATCATCTACAGTGAATTTTCAAACGCTCACAGCAAATTTCTATAGAACTTGCAGCATTTGTTTCTTGAAGTTTCAACTAACATTTTTTGTTTTGTCATTATCGTATTAAGAAGTGGAAGCAACGGGCGTTGGTGTGTTTACTTTGAAAGATATTATTCAGCTCTGCATATATGTGAAACAGATAAATTGCGCGTCTTCTTACCTATTAAGCGAGCGTCTTGGTACATATTAATGCGAAGCGCATTAATACGTGTGATATAGGCAGCCCAACGAGCTGCCAGTAAACCTCGCTGGCGAAACGTTGCATCATGATTTTGTTGGTTCTTCATATTCCACTGGATTTACCCTGAATTATAGTCTGTTAAATGGTTTACGAATAATTCCTCATCTAATTCCAACGCATTTTCCTTGTCTAATTCGAAAATGTTATAGGCGAACACTGTGCGCAGAGGGGCTAACTATATTAATTGCTCGCCTTGCAGGGTAAGACACATGAGAATAAAACATTTTAATGCTCGCAAACTAACCAGTGCAATGCTTCTACGTATAACCCGTGCACTAATCATTTCGAAACAATCACACACATTTCTATACAAATAATGTTGGTTATCCTAATCTTGTAGTGTCTTTCAGACATTCTATTCGATACTTGATTTATTACACGAGTCCGTTTTTTACTTCCCGAGTATTGTGTAATATACAATAATTTCGTGCGTCCTCCACTTTTTGAAGATAAATCGTGTCGAGAAGATTTTCGATGGCTTTAAGCATCTTTCATGGCCCTCAAAGATCGTCTCGGCAGTTGTCAGTATTCCATTTGGTTACGAATTTATTGCACGATCACATGTCGTCGCCTCCGCAAAGAACGGTGCGAACTATTTTTCTGGACTTGAAATTGGTAAACCTAATAATCTAATATTCTCTCTTATTCAAAAAGTGATAGCCTGTAGAGTGTAGCCAGTTGATTTTATTAGTTATTATGAATCGATGAAATTTTATTAGAAATATACTATTTTGTTTAAATTTATTTACTTTTGAAATTTGCGAAAATTTGTGTAATTTGTGAAATTTGTGAAAATGTAAAATTTTACTGGAAACCTGTGAAATTCTGAAAAATTGCGGAATTTCGATAAATTGTGAAGTTCAAAAAAATAGTGACATTTTGTATTATTATTGGATAATGATACTTTTTAAAAAGAATAGCGATATCTGACACAATATTTTTTCTTCCACACCAAGCTTTTATCACGTTATTTATCTATAAGGGAAGTCTCTGGTTTTGGCTACTGAAATTAAACACATTCACGGGGTGGTCGTGCGTCAAAGGGGTAACGTAAACAACTGTCAAGACCCCGAGTAATTCCCGTCAGCTGTTGAAGCGCGAACTCGTCCAAAGTCAATTCGGTTGTCAACGATACGATGGGAACTGTCGCGACTACCTTTGTTTCCATAGATCAAATCGGTCGTCGATGTTATTTGTGCAACATCGCTCATTTTTTCCCCCCCCCATCTCACGTTACCCCTTCGGCCACGACTGCCCCTTTAATTTGGAAGCGGAATATCTGTCGCATCGGCATAGAGGCTTGCACTAACATTCCAAAGCCGAAAGAATAACACGCAGCGAAGCGGAAGGGCGATTTTGGGCTATGGGCAGCGGCATGCAAATGCGCCTCGGGCGTGGCAGGCGTGGCTTTGACTGGTGTGCGCGTCATGTGTGCGTGTGTGTCAGGCGAGCGAGGCTATGGGCAGCAGCAGCCGGGAGGACGAGTACAAGCTGAGCGGACTGGAGAGCCTTGGGCGCAGGCAGGGAGAGACGATGCGGCTGGAGAAGTGGCGCAACGTCAACAAGTGCAGCCTCCGAGCCGACTACTTCTTCGGCAGCCGCGAGGCCTTCTTCAGCGCCCCCTTCGACTTTGACGCCAGGCTCGTGAGTATCCCTCCTGTTTTCTCTCTCATATTCGCTCATCCTCTCATTCGTGCGCGTCGAGATACAATATATATCGCACCATCGCCTCGTCAAGTCACTACGGAATAATTCGTGACTAATTTTTTTGTCTTCTGTTTTCGATTGAAATCAAAATTTCTGTGCGTAATGAATCACAATAGCTTCACTCCATCAGTCATGAAAATAATATTGTAAAAGTCAAAAGGAACCATCGATGATTCTTGAGGTGGCTTCAGCGTTCAATGCCATACCAAATTGAGGCCCGTGGATACTTTTTCAAATATTTTTCAATCAAACTTCTCGCTGAAGCCACCTCGAGTGAATAGCATCCCATAATTTAGCGCCTGAAAATCAAACAAAGTAAAAATTTCAAAGCTGAATTGGGCTGTTGAGTTTCATTACAAGTTGAATGTACTCCCGGAAATTCTGAGAAGGATTAGTGTGAAGTCTGTACAATATGGTTAATTCGAGTACCAATCATGATGTATGAGTAGTAGTAGTTCAAACAATAGATGAATAGTTAATATAAAACATCAAATATTCCGTCTGTTGAGAATTAAATTAACCATATTTCAAAGAAATCCTTTTCAAATTTTTCGAAAGTGGATTCGACCCGTTCTGGAACTGAACAGCTTAATCATTACTAGAAAAATTCGCTTAAAATGGACTGTCATAATTTAGGCATGATTAAAACATGTAGTTCGTATGGATGCGCAATATATACATAATATGCCTATACATGTCTATGCCTGCAAAACGTTCAGTCATTTATAAAACGGATGAGCCATGCATTAATTATGTCTTGATCTTTATTTCTCGTCTATCAGCCATAAATACCGCATATACTGTTTATAGATATCATTGATGAACAAACATTGACAAAAATACTATGAGTTAATTTTTTTAAAAAAAAATTCTGCTCTGTATTTTCACAATTACATTATGATGAAGAACTGTATCCAATTTTCCTTTAATAATTATATTGAAATTTAATTGAAGTATAGTTAAACGAATGAGCAAAAGTCACAAGAATTTTCATCATGAAATTTTTTCCTGATTAATTTCAAGAGGACAGATTCATAATCATTTCCCATCAAGATATGGAGCAAACCACGAATCATCGATACGCAATAACTGATTAATGTCACTTAAATCAATAATACGTGAATGTTTACTTTGGGCGTATAAAGACATAAGGCATAGAGAAATCGTTTCCATACGAGCTATAACGCATTCACCATACCTATATGATCGCAGTCCATTTCTGGGCATAATTTATATGCATAATCCTTCTACTTGGGAAATAATTCATCGTTCGGGGGTAAAGCCCGAGGTTCGCGCGCGCAAAGTCACCGAATCTAATACGGAGCTGTGGAAATTTCAAGTGCCGTTGATGATTTGACAGTAATTTATTATTCGCGCTCGCAACCTTACTGACTGTACACTAATTCAATTTCATAAACTTTTTCACGGCGTAATTGCGTTGCTCTCCGTTGAATACACGCGACGGCTCTCTCCGTCCCTCCCTCTATCTCTCTCTATATCTATCCGGCCGAGCGGGGCCAATTTGGATCGGTAGGATGAATCAAAGTTTCAGCGGCGTGCGCGGCCGCGGCCGTCTGTTTTTTCTTTTTATTTTTAATTTCCGAGATGGGAGAGAGCGGAGGTTTTGTTCAAGTGCCGATAATTCGAAAGTAATGAAAGCTCGAACTTTTAGCCGGCTAACGAACCTTTCATTGGCTAAATTCAATGAGCGCTGATTGTGCGCCGGGCCGCGGCTGCGCGCGCGCCAGCTCCAATCCGATCGAATATTTTTTTGAATTGATCGATAATTGAACAATATTGCTCGTATGTACCAAGCCGAAATCGAGTCTTGTGTAAGCAGTGTCGAAACGTTGCGATTCTCGTGGTTTTCTTTGAAAAATTCAACAGCCCTCGGGATGTGCGCTCGATAAGTTATATATTATTATACTCGAATGTCCTGCCATAAAAATAACAACTTTCTATCTTCGATTGATGCATTAACCAAGTATCCAATGTTAACCGCGCTGGGGATATTTGAAGAATGATCCAATGAATCGAGTATTGATACGATAAAAACCTCACTCCATCTGCGTCAAGTCGTAGCGGAGAGTAAGACCCGAATTATTATTGAAACACCAGTTTTTATACACTTAGAGATTTCCCGATAAAATATACCGCGACAGCTTTCATATACAACTCTTCGAGTATTCCGATCGAAATAATCACATTAATTACCAGTATGATTTACTATTCGCATTTAAAATGTTACCGTGAGGTCCTCCTTAATTCAATGACTTCAATCTATCGTGGCTCTTGGTTTATCTAATCAAGTACAGCAACAGACGAGTATCAAGCGAACCCAAACTTTTTGTTTCCCAAACGATTTGTTTCCACAAAAACATTATTCGCTCATAATTAGTTTCTTTATAACAATAATAAATTTATATGAGTGCGTTTCCAAGACGTATAGTGTCTAAATTAAAAATATTTGAAAACTACTATTTATTAGTGAAAAAGCCACGACTGATGCTATTTTAATAACCAAAATCATCATTTTGTATAAATAGATAGATCTCGAAAGAGTTAAAAACATTTGTTGAATCGCAAGGAAAGCACATTAGAGTCGGTTTTGTCGATGATATCCATACGGAAATCCATATAGAAATCCGAATTGAAATTCATCCGAAAACATCCTAAGGATTTGTGTATGGATTGAAGAATGAAAATTTACTTGTATTACATGAAAAATCCACTGCAGTTTTATTCAATAATCCATCATCCACCTCCATACGCGGTTTTTCACTGTAAGCTTTTTAGAGAATAATTTGTACAATTGACGAGTAACAGTGAGTATTCAAGTCAAAATCAGTAAGCTATTCAATATTTTGAACAGTAGATATCTTTTCAACAATTAAATGGTCACTAAATATTGAACCAAAACTACTTGAGCGTGTATTCAATCTTTCGCTATTGCTGTTACGGAAAGACAAAGACGGCAGACAAATTGTATAGAGATGTGCATATGTGCGTGGCCCACAGGTGTCTTCGGAGAGTTCAGTGCACGTGTCGGACACCAGCTTCGCGACGTACACGTTCAACGAGCTGCTGATAAAGCGGGCGCGGGGCGGCGATCTGAGCATGTACGAGGACTACAGCCTGAGCCTGGCGTCGATCGACGCGACCGACGGCTCGATGCCCCGCTCCATTGTCGACCCGGCCTCCGCCAGCGTCTACGCCTTCCAGTACATCGACGACGACGACGAGTCCGCGGAGGAGCACAAGACCGCCAGGCTCCGCACCTCCACTCCTCCGGCCGCCTCTCCACGTCCCAAAACGTAGCCGACTCATCCCACCTGCCTATCGTAGTCCCTGAAAAATTCACTCTAGTGCCGTGGCAAAGCTTTTCTCTCGCATTATTCGCCCAAAGCTATTTTGGGTTATTTGAAAAATATATGAAATATTTGGAGTACTTGTGTCGTATTTTCATTAGATATTCCCAGGGCGGCTTGTCGTGATTATCAAACCACCTGACATGTGTATACCATTTCATTCTGATGTAACATTCGTCCAAATCGAAATGTCACTAAATTTCAACGAATGAAGCATATTAATTATGTAATTGATGAGATAGAAATATATATTATTAACGACGCGTCAAATGAATCGATGCTCTCTCTGCAGACGAGCAATCGACTATTATTCTACACGTCATCGACGATTCTAGATAATCAAATTAATTGAACGGTTTGATTCACTTGTAACGTCCACTTTGCCTATTAGATTCCTTTCACGTGGTAACATATTTGTGTTATTATATATATATCTATTTCAAAGAAATTTAATATTCATGTACGCATTGACTATTCAATCCAAAGCACTGTAATTTGAATAAACGTGCCATTTGTACTGTCAAATATTGAATTCTCTCTTCTCCGTCAAAGACATGTCTACTAATGAAAATTGTATCGAATATATATATAGGTAAATGGTGCTTTTTATCTATTTATTCTGGGATAGGGTAAGGATCGGCAGCAAGGTTGGACAGTGCAACTGAGGAGTAATGAATTTCCATCGTAATTTTTATATATATAGATTTATTGATGATTTTTCTTCCGAGTATCTGTCGATAAAGTCGATTATGTACAAAATAATGTTGAAATATAACTATATATATTTTTATATATATATATATATATGTATATTTATAATATTTATACGTATAATTCAATCACTTAGAATCCTAGACGAACACGACGTAACCGACATTGCTAGATCCACACTAGTGCGCGCGCGCGGGCTCGGCCCGTATCGGCTACTGGCGCCCAATCTTCTAGGAGCGCTGCGCACACACACACACACACACACACACACACACACACACACACACACACACACACACACACACGTATATCCTTCCTCCCCGTCGGATAAGCAAACTCGATGGCTCTCCGCGTTTATCTCGTATCATTGGTTGTCGTACGGCTTATCAGGCCCTCGAAACCATGAGTAAACGCTCCTTAGGGAGGCTTTTGCGCCCACACACACACACGCGCGCGCGCACACACGTACGTACCGATAGTCGATTTGTATATATTTACATGGTTTTCCTCTTATACATTATCGGGCATGAAAGAGAGCCCCTCGCGCACGTCTGAGACATCGATAATGCTTTCGTAGAGGAGGGAAAAAATCGGCGCCGCGTCGCTGTTTTACCGACGTCTCGCGCAGGTACGGAGAAAATCGAATTTTTCTTCGATTTCCCGCCGTGGGGTGTATTGCTTGTATACCAGTTTTGTCATAGAATTCAAGGCCAACTGAGAACTCGGAGGAGACATTATTCGACGTCGATGATTTATTTCTTTCACGGCGAATGAACAAATGCGAAAAATATAAAAATTTATTATACTTTCATAAGGTCGTTTGTCAGTTCTGTAATTACCAAGCTTTTACGAAACGAACACGATTTGTAGAAGCAGTCAACGGTGTAAGACGACAAAAAAATCAAGTGTAAAGTTAAATTTGATCATAGAAAAGAGTAAGTCTTGTTTTTTTTTTTTTATCACTAATCATGACGACGAACACAATACAGACGGACTCTTTAGTTGTCTCTCTGTCTCTCTTTCACTTTGTCTCTCTCGTTCATTTGTTTTATTTATACAACGATTCGTCGCTTCACATACATAATGTTACTCGCGCGGACGCTTAGACAATAAATAAGTTAGAGCTTAGCAGGAAAAAAATAATCAACGACACGAGGTTATACACATAGATCGAGAGAGAGAGGAATGTATTTACAGGAGGGGAAAAAATGGCACGCTATACATTCGCCCGCTCGCGGCACGACTCGTCCCTTCGCTTATTATCAATAATAAATTACAACGTTCGCCCGGCCGCGAACGGACGAGCTCACACTTTTCAATCGGTTACAACGTTGTCGATATAGGTCTCGACGATCTTCCCCTTAAGTACAGTCCGTACGAAAATTTCCTTCTCTACTTCGACACTCTGTTCGATCTTTCTTTCGCGAAATTCGATTTGTACTTACAAAAAATACACATATTTACAATGATAATTGTGGAGATTTATAAGGTGCGCACGCGCGCGACAATGTATGATCGCCTGTCGACGCGCGTACTTCCTAGGCATAATTATAAATTTGGTTTTCGCAACTCTCGATTCATTTCTACCAGTCGCCATACAGGAGTATGACAATCGAACCGCACTCCCCACACTCACACCCACATACACACACACGCTGGATCACCCGATCCAAATACATTCGGAATGTTTGTCGCCAGAGGCTTACAAATATAATAGCGACACGGGACGCGTACTCTCCAGATTCAAAATAGTTGAAAGCTATCGTACGCACGTGGAAATTGCATGAATGATGAATAGTAATAGATTTTCGTAAAATATTTACTATTTGGGATAGTTGATTTTTTTTACTGATAAATACATATTACACAACCGAAAACTAAAACCATCAATTATGCAATTATCCACCGGTGAAAACATTCGTTACTAAGCGTCAATTTTTAATTTCGTATTTGGAAAGTACATCGTCCGTGGGGTCGAGGGACAGACGGAGAAAACACACATGCGCATCTCGAGCTTTCACGAGAATCATTCGAACAAGTGAATTTTGCCCCGACACAAATGGACGCCCGAGCGAAACAGGACGAGGGCGAAGGTTCGAGGGGGCAATATGCGATACGAAAAATCGCCTCGAATGAGCGAGAGTTTGAAAGGGGGAAAAAACGCGCCGAAGACATGGGGGAGATAGCCAAAGGAGACCGTACCGCTGTAAGGCCTTCGCTCGGCTAGGCGGGTGTGTTGGCGAGTCGGGATATTAATGGGCGCCGTTCGGGATTCGCCGAATCGCGCGCGGGCAAATTGATTCGGGCCCTTTGACCACCTCCGACGCGGAGATCCGCTTTTACTCGCCCCGCCGCCTCGATTCGCGCTGGCTGTTAGCCTGTTGTCGTTTGCGTAGCGCGTTGTTGTCCGCGCCGAGTGTCTCCGAGTGAATTAACAGCCCGGAATAAGCGCGGCGTGCGCGCTCGGCTGGGCGTACGTATATATACCGACGGGTAAATATTGCCGGTATCCCCGCGCGATCATCCGTTCGAAACAACGACTCTGCTCGCGCGATAAATGACGAATCGCGCCGGATCCCGGGGCAAGTAGGCGTCGGCCGGGTGGAAATTTTACTACACAGCGAAGACCAGCAGCTGCTACGGCGTAGGGCAAAAATGCGGAAAAAAAGAAGGAAAGCTCTCTCTCTCTCTCTCTCTTGGGGCGCGTAAAACATTTATGAGCGTACGAGCGTGTGTCCCGGGGGTGGAATCACTCGATTCAAATGAGCCAGTCGTTCGAGTCGGCCAAACTTTGTCCCCCGAAGCCGAAGTTCCCTCCCTATCCCGAGTAGCTGTGACTACGCGAGCGTACGTGCCGACACTCCGTCTTTTCTTTTTTGAGCCTTTACTCTCACCGTCACCTGCACGACCCCCCCGTCCGAGGGCGCGTCGCCGGACTCGCTCCGAGACTCGCCTTGTTTTTTTTGTCGAGCGCGAGTCGTCGGGGGGCGGATGTGTCGCTCGATTAATTCGTTGGCATCGGGGACGCGGGCCGGCTGATATTTCTCGCTTCCGGCGGCGGGAAAAACAGCCCTGCTCAGCAGACTGCGAGTAAGCCGAGGCGCGGCCCCGGCAAAACAGAGTCTTAGATCAAACGGGGGAGGCGGTATCGTCGTATCGTCGCTCGCCTTGTCTTTCTTGCCCGTCTCCCGAGTGCAAATCAAATTTGCCGCCCCCCGTCCGATTCCAAATCCACGCGGCGCTCGAGTGTGTGTGTGCGTACGCGAGAGGGTAGGGTGAAAAAGCCTCGGCCGCGGTGACAAAGCTTTGCCAAACACCGCGGCCCGATGAATTTCCGGGGTGGGGCGCGCGCGCAGTGTGTGTGTCCGGTGGCTTTGAACTCGCCGTGGGGGGGACGTTTGAAAGACTCTAGTGTGTTTGTGCTCGCGTGGACGTGAATCAGCCGCGCGAGATTCCGTCGCTCCGAGTGATTGCTTTCCCTTTGACACGCCAAATGCCGCGCTCGATCCGACGTAGATTTCCCGAGGACGCGAGCCGAGTGATACTTGGCGCGGGAGCCAGTGCGACAGAGGGCCGAAATTGAATTTGTCGCGTGCTAATGCCCCGGCGCGGCCAATTTGTTGGGCACTTTTGTGCTCGGCCCCCACCCCTTACCGGAGGAACGACTTCTCTCGCCGAGGTTCGCCGAGAGCAGTAGCAGGACACTTTAGAGCTCGAGACAGCTTAATATTGTAATAATGCGTGACAAAGAGGCGCGGCGCCGATATTAATTCAGACGGGCGGTTCCAGACGCGGGGAGCCGATAAAAATTCATCGAGAGAGTAGCGGAGGGTGGGGAGCGAGGAAATTCGAGCTTGATAGAACTCATCCGCCCTAATTCCGAGATAATAAAGTGCCCCCCTTCTTCCCCCGTCGCCAGTGTTGATGCGCGCGAACGGGGGGATAATTCGATTGAGCCTCCCAGTTGCCCGATAGTAACCGGCGGGCTCCATCGACTCGTCGACTTTGCGAAATGAAAAATAGTCGGTTCGAATAACTCCGCTGTGTCTCTTCCCACGGACGAGAGAGGGAGAGAGAGAGAGGAAAAATTTCAAATGCCCCGGAAGGTGATTAATCTTGGGTAACGCTCTATCGCCGCTCGGCTGCAGCGCGGCTCGTGCGTTATCTCGGGATTAATGCGGCGAGGGGCCGAAAGTTGCCAATTAGGTGGGCGATCGGGGCCGCAGATAGTTCGGGGCCCTTCGTTAGCGGGGCAAAACCCGCGGGAATCGAATCGCGAGCTTCGACGTTAATTCGAATGCGGTTACGCGCGCGCGTCGGATAAAAATCAGCAGCTTCCACCCGGCCGCGGCTGCGGGACAAAGGGAGGCGCGCGTGTTTTGCCCCGCGCCACGCCAGATCTCGTCCCCGTTGTTTTTGCGCTCGGTTGCACCAGTTGCCGACTTGGTCGCTTCACACTCTCACACGCACTCACACACGTTCGGTAGTCACCGCCGATCGAACTTGCTTCACAATTTAATTAGTGTCCATATATTTACATGCAGTTTGACGAGCGAGATTGCTTTGTTTCGATTGGGGGGATTTGGCGCGTTGGCGGCCCACCAGGACTAGTCTGAAAAGTTGTCTCGGGTCGCCAAGGAGCGCTCGAGGAAATAAATACACAGGCTTGGGGGGGGGTGGGGAGATTATGCTCTAGAGACTAAACGACTACAAACTAAACGCTCGGCTCTGGGGCCCATTGGGTCGGCGGGAGTCCCCCGTCAGCCGACTCAGTCCACGCGGCGGTATTGCTTTTGGGTTAGACGGAAGGCTTGGTTGCCGGTCGGGCCTACGCGTGGTACCCGGCGAGGTCCCGGCGGCCGAGGCTGGCCCTGGAGGCCTCGGGCTCGGTCTGGCCGTGGCACGCGGCGAGCTGGCCCAGCCGGCGGGCCGACTCCCTGCGCCGGTCCCGCCTCTCCTGCTGGCCCAGGCTGCCGGCAGCGTCGCGCTCGAACCTCGACCCGGCGGCCGCTGTCTGGTAGTGGTGGCAGCCGTTGTTGATGGGCAGCGTGGGGTACTGGGCGGGGTACCTGGGCGGGGGCGGCGGCGGCGGCGAGGGCGAGGCCGCGTCGTGGTGGGCCGGGGCGCGTCGGGCCCCGGTGTGCCGCAGCGACTGGTAGTGGTGGTTGGCGTAGCTGGCTAGGGGTTGGTCCGAGTTGGTGGCTCCGTTGGTGCACGCCGAGTTGGAGCAGAGGCGCAGGCTCGCGCCGGGCAGCGTCCCCGGGTGGCGCATCTTGTGCGCCGTCTCACCGTCTATGTAGGTGAAGCCCTCGGCGGGCGTGGTGCCCCCGTGCGGGAGGAACCACACGCCGCCGTGGTGCTGGCTGCTGGGGCTCGCCGCCCGGAGCTCTAGCTACAGTTCCGTCACCGGTATGGGCCTGATGCCCGCACCGACGGTCTGCTGGAGCTGCTGCTGCTGCTGCTGCTGCACCGCGGCGAGCTGGGCCTGCTGCTGGGCGTGCTGCTGCTGCTGCTGCTGGTGATGGTGGTGATGGGCCAGGTGGTGGTGGTGGTGGGGCCCGTGGCTCGGGCGCACTATGTACTCGTCCTCGGAGAAGGTCTTCTGGTACTCGTGCTCCTTGCGCGATATCGAGCGGTTCTTCCACTCGTAGTCCTTGAGGGCGTCGCGGACTCGGCGCTTGCAGCGGTAGTACAGGACGAAGGCGGCCCCGGCGAGGAAGGCCAGGCCCGCGGCGGCCAGGGTCGCGAGGAGGGCCTGCTTGCGGGGGTCGGCGAACGCGCAGCCGAGCTCGTCGGGCCTCATGCCTCGGAGGCTCTTGCCCTGCAGTTCGCGCGGCTCAGCGCACACGACCGGGCTCGAGTTCCTCGGGGCCAGCACCTCCGAGAGCCACATGACGCCGCAGTCGCACCTCACGGGGTTCTCGCTGAGGTCGAGCCGGCGCAGCTCGCCCCACGCGACCAGCGACTCGCTGAAGCCGACAAAGTTGTTGTCGCGCAGCATGAGGTGGCGCAGGTTGGGCAGGCCCGCCAGGGCCCCGTCCTCCAGCGCCGAGAGCCGCTTGTTGTTGTTGAGCACGAGGGTCTCGAGGTTGCCGTTGTCGGAAAAGGCCCCCCGCTTCACCACGGTCAGCAGGGTCGCGCCCGAGATCTCGAGCTTCTTCAGGTAGGACAGGCCCTTGAACGCGCCCGACCTGATCGACGTGAAGAAGTTCTGGCCGAGGGTGAGCTCCTCGAGCCGGCCCAGCACCGAGAGCTGCTTGGTCGGCACCTCGCGCAGCTTGTTCGCGTTGAGCCGGAGGGACTTGAGGGCCCCGAGGCCCCGGAACGCCTCGTCGCTGACGTTGTCGAGGCCGGCGGCGGTGATGTCGAGCACGGCCAGCCGCTCGAGGCCCTTGAACGCGTCGTCGGGCAGGGAGGAGAAGGCGTTGAGCCCGACGTGCAGCTCGGCCAGGGCGTTGAGGGGCGCCAGCGCCGCCGAAGGGATGCTCTGCAGCTGGTTGTCGTCGAGGTACAGCACCCTGAGCGAGCCGAGCTTCTGGAAGGCGCCGGGCTCGACGCTGGAGATGCGGTTCTGCCCGAGGTCGAGCTCCTCGAGCTTGTCCAGGCTGGCGAACAGGCCGCTGCTCAGGCCCTCGAGGTAGTTGTTCCTCAGGTTGAGCACTGTCAGCGACTGCAGCCCGTGGAACGTCTTCTCGGTGAGCGCGGAGATCTTGTTGTGCTTGAGGTGCAGCTCGACCAGCTGCTTCTGCGCCTCGAAGCTGTGGTCGGGGATGGTGAACAGGTGGTTGAACGACAGGTCGACGTTGCGCAGGTCCCCGTAGAACTGGAACGCCGCGTCGACGATCTTGATCTGGTTGTCGCGCAGGACTATCCGCTGGATGCTGGGGTTCAGGGCGATCGGCACCACGTCGAGCTTTGCGTTTATGCACGACACGACCAGGGTCTCGTCGTCGCAGTCGCAGCCGTTCGGGCAAAAGGCCGCGTCGCTCGCCGACACGCCGCTCGCCACCAGCACCACCGCCAACAGCACCGTAGTCATCCTCATCCTTCTCGCGCCCTGCAACAATAAAGATCGATGCGTTAGTGCTTTCCTGGCAGGAGAGACCCAGTACAAGTCAAAGGGGGCGGGGGAGTCGATTCGATATCGCACAGCCGAGTGCGAATCGAGCGATTCAACAAGTGCAAGATTGCACGAAAAGTAGCAGTATCGCGATGGGGCACGCCGCGACAGATTCCCGCTCGCGGGGCAAAAAACACATGTATATATAAGTATCGGGGAGGAAACGCTTGATCAGATTAGATTGCCGCCCTCGTGACCCTTTCACCCCCCGCCCCCCACACCTTAACATCGGTCGAGTTTCCATTAATTAATCTCGTTGGGGAGCTTCGCGTCTCGCAGCAGCCGAGGGATATGGACGGGTGCTCTCTTGTCGTGGCAGGCGCACGTCATAACTCGATTATCCGCGGATGACAGCCGGGGGCCGGTAAATAAAAGGAAAAAACGCGCGTGTATCCCGAGCGGCTGCTCGCTGCAGCCTAATAAAGGCATCAAAGATCCGCGGCTGTGAAAGTCTCAAAGTTAATCTTGGCTCTTTCGGTGGCGCGCTCGCGCTCGCGCAGCTTCTTTTAAGGCCATTAGGCACAAGTGCGCGCTCGGCAGAGGCTGTGCTGGGCTTCGTTAAAAAAAGAAGCTGCCGCTGCGCGCTGCAGTATATAACAGGGTCGCGCTTGCGCGCGCGAGCTTTTTGCACGATGGGGGAAAAATCCTTTGGCGCGCGCGACGCTGCTGTGCTGATGCGAGATTGAAACGCGGATTACGCGCGTCAGCATGGAAACGTCATTAGGGGAAGATTATGCCGACGCTTCGCCCCCGCTGACCCCGTTCCTCACTTCTAACGACACACACACGCGCAAGGGCGCGCGTACGTGGGTATATTGACGCAGCAGCCGGAAAAAGAGCCGAGCTTTGAATCGGGCGGAAATGTACGCGACGCCAGCCGTGTAATTGATGAAAAGTGCGCACGCGCCGCTCACTCCCTCACCCCCCAAAGAGCTCAAGAGCGATAGTCGATGTTGGCGCGCGCGCACGCTGCTGAATTATTCCCGGAGTAATAAAAAGTCCATGGAGCTCGGTGCTCGCGATCTTATAAATCCCCTCCGCGGGCCCTGCAGTGCTCCCCCGGCTTATTATTCGTTATCGATGGTCGATCCGAGTATATCGCACCCTATGCGATTCAACTTATGATATATAGTTCGCGTCGCGCGTTTGACGAACCGAGCCGAGAAAATACGACGGGATTGTTCGAGGGGGGGGGGGTGAGTTGGGAAAAAACTCGATGGGAATTATGAGGGTTCGTCGTTGGATTGTTTGCCTCCCGACGCGCAACAAAAACATCGAATGAAATATTATAAACGAAGGAAAAACTCTTTGGCAATGACACACGCTCGAGGGATGATTTTTCTTTCGGGGAAAGCCGCGAGACAGTCCTCGGGACGGGGGGCGATAAATAACCCCGACGAGACGTTGCGTATATATGGATATACGTATATATGTATTTATGAGCGAGTCAACGCGAAATAACAAATCGCGCGAGCTCAATCGAAAAGCATCAATAACCCGAGGTCGAGTCGCTGCCGCACGGTGGGGTCATTCATCAAAGCGCCAACAAGCTGGCGCGACCTTGAAAACTACATGGCGGATCGACGGCCCATAATAGAGTGGCAAAGTCGTCAATCATGCAGCGATCTTCTGCCTCTCATTTCCAGCTCTTAATAATGTAAGCCATTTGCACGGCTCTCGAATCGCGAGTGTTTATATGTGTGTAAATATATATGTATACGTGCAGGGCCCGTAGAGCGCGGCTTCCTCGGATCGTTAGCCAAGTTGTCGTCGCGTCGGCACGGAAAATTGGATTACCCGAGATATCGAGTGGCGAATTTCCGATATCGGGAGAGAGACCTGGAGGAGTTTCTCCCAGTCAGAACGGGGCGCTTGCAATTTCTCTCTCTCTGGCTCCGTCGCTTTCGCATTCTAGACTAATCGCGTCCGAGTTCGGGTGGTATAGACACATGGCCAAGTTGACTGCTTTGCCGGGAGAGAGACGATTGCCCGCTCTCGGAGCAGCCGAGTTTCGGCACTGGTGTATACATGTATATATAGTTGGGGAGGGCAGCAGCTCGTTGCCGCTTGTTTATCGGGCTTATCGGACCCGACCCCACCCCCCCACACACACACACACAGAACAGTTGATCGCTATGCGAGAATTAGTTTCAACGTTTCCCACTGCCGCCTCCCCCGAGAAGTTTGCCGACACGCTCGATAACACACGCCTCACCCAATTCACGGCGAGCCCGCGAGTTGCCGATGATTTTTTCCAACCCAAATCGAATTCGAGGCGGAGAAGAGAGGGAGAGAGAGAGCGATATATCAAACTGATCCAGCCCCTCGCACACGTGAAATCGAGCGATAGAATCAATCCGTCGACGGTACTAGACAGAAGTGATTTTTCTCCAGGCGATCGGGGGTGGTGCGCGGAGGGGCAAGCTCGCCCCGCCCGCAAAGTCTCAATCGATTCGCGGACGCTTATCGGCTAATGGAAAGAGAAAAAAAGGGGGGGAGCCCCGGCCGCACGGAGAGAAATGATCGCGCGGGCATCGAGACGTTTCGAGCGGACGCATGCGTGTATATGTGTACGGCTAGCGATACGCTTCCTCTTTTATTCCCCTTTCTTTCTCCTTCTTCCCGTGTGGTTCCCGCGGGGGCGACAGGGGCCAACGGGATTACCCGTCGCGCGTGTAAAAACCCCGTGAGCGATGGTCCGCGGCTAATCCCATGAAAATGGGTCAGCGAAAAAAGGGAAGAGGAGGAGGAGCAGGAGGAGGAAAAAAAGGACGCGATCGGCGTATCAACGCAGGATCGGATCGGCTCGCGAGACCCGATTATCCTCGGGATTCAAATTTGCCCCCGGTGTAACCCGGTGTAAAGTGTGTATGTGAAGATTCTTGAGCACCGAGTCGAGTCGAAACTTTCCATAGACAATTAATAATATCTCGTAGATAACACTATATCAGTGGGCTTATTAGCTAAAATGTGAAAAATACATGTAATTTATAGTTAGAATTTATACTTTTTGTTCGATTTTACACTTAGATTTCGTGTATTGAAAAATGAGTATTTTGTGAAATAACGATTCTGTACAAGACTTTACCAGATACTTTATCACAATTTTATAAAAATTTTTGAAGAATTTGCAAAATGCATATATATAGTTATTACGTCAGTTACAAAATGAATGTCTCTTCATCAACCGGCGGTATTTCATCTATTGTCCCAGCGGAACTCGAGCTGCAGGCGTTCAATCATAAAGTCAAAATTTGGACGAGAATAAGGCTTGGGAGGGAAAAGCCCAAGTCCGGGTCGGGTCGAAAATCATCGGAGGGATTTCGCGTCGCGCGCACCAGTTCAACAGGTATGTACAAGCTGCCGGGCCGTGGAACCTGGCAGCGTTGAAAGCCCGCTGAGCCGAGCGGCAAAACTGGCCTTAGGCCAAAGGCCATTACTCCGCGCGCGCGGCCCAACGAGTCGACCGGATCCAGCGGAACACTGCATGTGTGCATATACCTACGTACATGCTGCAGCCCGCGATTCCGGAGCTGGCTGTCCGCTCGCTCGACCCTTTCCTACATTTGAATTGCCCCCAACATTCGTATCCTACACTGGAGAAAATCGCCTCGGTAAAATGTAGTATGGCGAAGTACACTATACTTCCAATATTTTATTTTGTTGCAAAGAATATTCGGTTCCTGTGGTAACATCATCCAGTTATAGTAAAGTCGACTATGTCATATGGCTGACTCTATCAGTATTAATCCAGTGAGATAATAAATTCTTCTCCCTTGCAATATCACTTTGTAAATCTTCATTAGTAAATTAATTATTTTGTTAGGGAGAAGGAAAAACAATTTAAACGTTCGTCCCAGATCCGCCAGATGAAATGTTAAGTTTCTCTGAGTTAAGCGACGAAATGTGCTTGTTGGCGATGGGCTACTCGATATTATTTAATCCCACCGATCCAAAAGTGAACTCACACTCGCAAGTGAAGTGCGGGGTATTATGAAGAAAGTTGGATGATTAACTGTAGCGAGTGGATTTTTAATCGCACGAATACACAAGTCGAGGGAGAGAGAGAGAGAGAGATAGATAATATAAATTGCTCATAATACCGAATGAGCGAAAAGTATAAAAGAAAAGTGTCGCGCGACTCGAGTTTGTAATGAGAAACGAGCGAGCGCACTGGGAAATGAAGTTAAAATAAGAGATAACAAGAAAGAAATAAGGTAAGTATAAGCGGAGAGAAGTAGTGGGAAAGAGCGTCGCAAATTCTTAGCCGTGGCGGCGGCGGCGAGAGCAAATGAATATTTAATTTCTGCATATCTCAAGCCCGCGGCTGCGAGACTTTAACGGCCAAGGGATTCCGGAGAACGGGGGCCGGCCGAGCTCTCTCTCTCTCTCTCTCTCTCTCGCCTCGCTCGCGCTAAAAAGATATTGCAATGGAGATGCTCCTCGCGGCCTAATTCCGACGAATTCTCCGAGCGCAAAATTGAGTGATAATAATGCGAAACAACTGATCCCCCTTTTCCTCTCTTAATTCGCAAAGGCGTTTCATTCTCCTTCTTTTTTGTGTATCCTTGACACTGAGTTACTCTCTAGCTGAGGTGAAAATTACTGTAGTCGATTGTAACGTCATCAAGGACAGACAAAAACAAATAATTTCACTGATCAAAAATTCCACCGTACATTCTATTAGAAATATAGTATAGTACATTGTACTGTTATACTTTACTGTATATACGTACTGAATATAATAATGTATATTACTTTTTTCCAGTAATGATTACTATGATTTTGACATTAAAGTCTACTAACATATTTCTATAACCGCAATGATATCTTACTAAAAATCCATGGTAATAACAACTTAACCATTGTGTGTCACTCTGTGACCAAAACTTCAGATGTTGCCATTAAATTCAATTTTCTCCTTGTAAGACGGTATTGGAAACTGTCGTAGTAGTACGGCAAAGATATATATCGGTTTTATATCATGGGAACGCAAGGGCCGCGCGTTATATTGGGCTAAGGAAAGTTGAATTATTGAAATGTAATTGAGCCATTATGTGTGATTATTGTATAGCGTTCAGCTAATGGAGATATAGATCCGAGCTTCTGAGTACTCGCTTCAGTAACGCGCTACTTCTCCGTCTCATTAAATAATCAGTCGGCGCCGGGGTATATAACTAACCTATTCACGCTATCTCAACACCGACTGCAGCAGTTTATTCGCAAATTGATCCTACATCCGTTCGATTCACCAAGCGCGTATTTTATATTTTAAAGGAATACGCGATTGAAACATTTATATCGTAAGAATTCGTCGGCTCATTAATGGAGCAAAGCAAATAATCAAAATTCGCGCAACGCAGTATATATTTTCTGGCTGCGTGGAAATCATCAAGAAACACAAACATTCCAATGTTTAACGAATCCCGGCAAACAAAGTGTATGCAGCCCGTGTCCATTTGCGCTCTGTAGCTCTCTCGTGTCAATATTTCACTCGGCTCTTCTCGTTTTTTTTTTGTGCCCGTCCTCACTACTCCGGCATCGTCAACTTCCCGCGACGAGTCGCGCGAGTTTTCTTGAGCGCGACTCGATGCAAAATTCAATGGCGGACCCAAAAGCCCCCGACGCGACATTCTGTATGCTTCAAGGTTCCTTTCGTAGCTCGCGCTCTGATTTCATCAGGAATTTATCGGGACACAGGATAAACGGTGAATATTTTAACGTCGCTGAATTAGCTCGATTCTTTTTTTTGCTCTCGCCTCATATCCCAGACATAAACACGTTATTTATGCTGCGTTTCGAGTCGGGGAAATATGAAGCCGCGTTTTTACGCGTGTTATTAACTTCGTTATCTATAATTATCCCAATTAAATGAATATCCGATGAGTCATTCATTGATTTTTCATCAACTCATCAATAATTAGTCAACAATTTTCCATCGTCTAGTTGCATCGAAATTAAAAATGCATCGGTAATTGTATGATTGGTGATATATTGCATTTATATACTCTGAATTCTCACGCTTGATTGTCCGTCAAATACTTTACGGGTCGAACAAATTTTATTATTTTTCTTTTGTCGATTGAAAAAAAAGCATCTCTAGTCAAATTAATATCGCTAAGAATGTTACGAATCTTCAAGTTTCGTGAACTCTCGACCTCATTACCCCAGGGGGATATTGGCGGATGGAAAATGGCTCGATCGCGAATAACAGGTCTGACTGCTACAAAAGACCGGCTTTCGTGGGTTCTCAGACTCTTACGTATACGTATATATATCGCAGCATCTACCACTGGATCCCGATAATCCTCGAATGGATATATAATGGAAACGTATTCGAGTCCTTTCAAATCGTTGAATTACCGATGTTGATGATTCGCGAATGGAAATACGCATTCGCCGTTGTATTAATGACGCGCGAATCACACGTGCGATGATGAAATACCTGTTGGGCTGTCTAAAATCCATATACGAACGATGAAATACATATATCTCGGGAGCGACAGCTAGGAGAATTGAAATTTTCTGTATATACCGGGGAGGGCTCGATATGAGACGTTACACTGCTCTCGGTACGATACCGTGCGCGCGGAGTGGCAGGGGTTTTAAGGCGATCGACGGACGACGTCGTCTTTCTGAAACGCGCTAGCGAGCGAGCGAGCGTATATATACTAGCCGTGGCTCTCGAGAAAATTGGAATCTTAAATCGCCTCTGCTCTGCTCGAGCTACCGGGCTGCAATCTCAACGATTTTTCCCTCGGCTCTCCTTTTCCTCTCTCGCTCCGAGCCCCCGCGCGCGCACCTATATATGTGTACAAGGATATACGCGCCTCACACTTCCATTAGACGATTGTACTTGGCACAATTGATTTTCAAATTTCCCGACGCCGAGCACGAGCGAGCCATGGCTTCTACGGATCCGCGAACGCGCTCCGATATTGTTACTAAGGTACTTGCGGCCGACCAAAACCTCGGCTCGTTTTTCTCGCACGTATACCAAAGGGCGTTCGAACAGATACGCTTCAATATAATCCGCACTGACACGTAAAATCGAGCCGTCCCGTACTATTGTATCCGATTTAAAAGGGCATCATTGTGAACCGAATTAACTTTGGACGCGTCGACGATATTTAACGTAACGATTGAGACAACAGTCGGCGGGAATTACTCGGACACTGACAATTTTCAAACAATACTATTTAAACATACTCATTACTGGTTAGCAAAAATTGCGTAACTGATTAAACAGTGAATATCATTTTGTATTATCATTTCTAATTAGTAAACTTTTTTTTTACTGAATTTTCTTTTTCACAAAACTACTTTTTCATTACAATGTTGAATAATTTTTGGTAAACTTTTCAATGACATTCAACTATACTCATCAATACAGGAAAGAAATTCACCATTCACAATTCACCGTCACTGCCGGGAGCACTGAGCAAAACCGAAAAGCCTACGGAGGTGTGACCGGCCCGCACTCGCCGCTGCTACTGCGCTCATATACCACGGCGGGCGTTGCCTCTCGGCGATACGTCGCGCGCCCGAGGCGAGTGTGATGTATCGTTGATCTGCAACGTGCGCATCTGTCGATCGGTGGCTGGTGAAGTGTCACGTGGCGGTGCAAACGACGCGTGCGTCTCGTCCCCCGACGCCGTTTGGGCCGGGCGAAAAATCAAGAGAGAGAGAGGAACGGGTTACAATCGGCGCGAGCGATCCCCCGGTAACCCGAGATCGGCGCGCGAGCGCACCGGCTGGAAATTCCATCCGCGGCCCGGTGGGTGTATTTTTTTTCGCTATATCGGCACGCGCTCGACACGTGTTGTACGGGGCATCGGTTTCGCCAGATCAACCGGAGGCACAAGGTGCGTCGCGCACCGGCTGCGCAGCGCGCGCGCACGCTTGTATTCGGTAGCAGGCACTGATACCACACGTCGTCTCGGCTTGCAGGCCCCAGCTCAAAGATGCGCCCTTCGCGATTTTGCACCTGAGCGTCTCGGCTCTCGTTATTCATGCGCGGAGACTCCCAGAGCTTTAAACGTCCACGAATTTTACCGCTTGGTGATTTTGTTCAGACGTGAAACGAGACGTCGCTTGGCGCATTGGTTTGCTGATGAATTTGGTAGTTTTTACGTCATTCAAAATTTACAGAGCTGCTTTTTGTAAGAGCATGGTAAACTGTAAGCCGGAGTCGGCTGAGTAAGAGGGCCGCGCCGCGACGGCCGACCCCGTTACACCCCCCAATATATACATCGGTTGCGCTCGCGCGCGGAAGGAAGGAAGTATCTCGTCGTGGTATAAATCCGGGCCAAAACTGCCCTGCCCGTACGAGAAGACAATCGAGCCCGAGTGTGTGTATACGTATACTCGGTGTGTCTAACGTACGCTCGATAAAAGCGCACGTGCAATTACCCGGGGAAGCCTCGGCCGCGTTTGCTCTTGCGGCATCCTCCACCCCGGGGACCGAGTGTGCAACCGAGCGTGTGTGTGTGTGGGTATGTACGCAGCTCCGAGGATTACCTGCGCCGCCACCGCCGCCGCCGCGGGGCCAAACGGGATTTGGCGTGTCTCGAGTCACGGGGCCCCCCCGAGCGAGCGTAAAAGTCGCGGGGGGATATATTGCGCGACTCAAAGGATGGCCCATCGAATTTCGCCAAAGTCCGCACACGTGTATATATGTATACCGAGAGCCGATTATTAGAGAGGAAAGTTGAAGAGTCGTGCGCGCATCAATTGTTACTAAATTTTCGCCCGAATTTCTCGCGGGCGCTTTGTGAGATCTCGCTGTAAATATTCACTTCCGAGGAGACCACTAGGGATTTGCGTCTCCGATCCTGCTTAAGCTTTTGGATATGCTTTGTAGTTATATACCAAAATAGATAATACAAGTATGCAGTCATTTGTATATCTGTACGCACGACACTTGTCATAGAAAAAAAAACTGGTAAAGTGAACGTTTACAAAAATGTTCGGCATCTTGAATTTTTGAAACCCCAACTACCAGATTGGTAATCGGCGAGGCTAAGCGCCCCAAAACAATCGTGTTCGCACAAAGGGGAGGAGCTTCTGTTACGGTACACTGGATTTCCCGCTCTCTCTCTCTCTCCATCCGAGATTAATCGTCGTGCCTCGATGAGAATCCGTACGCGATCCTTCAGGAGCGTTCACGGTGTACGCGCGGGGACCAAATGCGAATCCCCCCGCACCTCTGGCTTTTTGATCAAAGCTCAAGGCCGGGAGAGTAGCTAATTCGTGCCGAGCACCCCCGTCCCGAGCTGCTGTCGGACACTCCCTGCTCGTTGACGGGACCCAGTGGCCTGGCTAATGGAAGAAACAAGGAGCCATCTGTGGCGATCGACGCGCCCTTCGCAGCCTCGCCCCTTCCCCACACCCTCGCCCAATGACCAAACAAATTAGCTTTTCGCGGCCGGATCTATATATATACATATATACACACACGTACATACGCTCGCGCGACGCTTCTTTAACCCCCCGTTGAATTATGGATATGGGCTGCGGCGTGATTCCCGAGCTGATTGAATCGCGTTACGGGTGGAACACGCGACAAGACACGAAGAAGAAGAAGAAGATCAAAAGAGCAGCAGCGCATCTGTCAGTTTTCGTCAGAGTGTATATGCGCGTACGCGTACTCACTCGCGCAGGAATATTATTCCCCCGTAGGTATGGGAGAGGCTTTAATAGCCGGGAGTATAATGGAGGCGAGCTCGCGCGAGCGTCGGTTTGGTTGGTATATATACATGAGCAGGTGCGCGTACACACACACACACACGCACGAGCAACACCAACTCGGACTAACTAAGAGCGAACGGGGGCGAATCGCGTATATACACGGAGGCAAATTAAACTTTGTTACACGCGCTCGCGTACAACGGCTGCGTGTGTGTGTGCGCGCGCGCGAGCGAGTCCAGTTTATGGCCCGGAATAAAACGGCGGTAAAGGCTCGTTAATTTTCTGTTTAAACACGCGTGCGCGCGCGGAGCCGCTTTGAGGAGGTAAACGGAGAGGGAGAGAAAAAAAGCTTACCACTCGGCTGAATTATCGTACCATAATTGCGCGGAGTTTCTTCGCTCTTGGATACTGCGCAGCTCACGGACGTATATCCGCGAGGCAGCACCGGGAGGGATAGATTGGGTATTCCATTTGGCGCGCGCGCGCGCGAGAGTCGCGTTATCGGCCAATAATTCACGAGCCACTCGCGAGCGCGCGCGGCTTTGCATATGCGTCAATATTCATCCTCGCCCGTATACGCGCACGCTGTTGTGTATTTATAGGCTGCTCTACAGGCCCGAGGAAACGCGCCGCGCAAGCACCGAACGAATTGCTCATCGCCGCCGCGGTGAAAACAATTAAAATCTAGTGTTTACGAGGACGAAGTACGAGACGGACGAATTTCTTTCGTACTGAGTTTTGGTAAAAATTACTCGATGCGAAAAATTCATTTAATTTTACCGAGATACAGTTTCCGCGTTCTCGATTCTATTGTATTGTAGTTTCGTTGCCTCTTATCGTCTTTTTTTTAAATTACTCCAAAAATTAATTCATGTACATGACAGTGGATGGATAGGTCTCCAAGTGATCTACGCACAAACACCAACCTGTGTTCATTCATGTAGGTAGTAACAAAATTAACTTCAGATAGAAAAAAAGTTTATTCGATATTAATATATACCAACTCATGAGCAATACCGTTTCAAAAATCGAACCGTCTAGAGTCCTCAAAAACTTTATAATCAGCAGTATTATATCATTGGATATTCTTGAAGAATTCAAAAACTCACTTTTAGATACGATAGTAACGACATTTCCGTGTCTTAATTAGTATTAATGGACGGAAGTAAATGAACCCTATCGGTTCTCCATAATGATGCAAAATCGACGGGCACTCGCGGCTGGCGGAAAAGAGTGTGTAATTCATTAGTATCGAGGGCCCCGCGCACACACGTGCGTAAATGCGCGAGTCGAGTGGAGTACCCGTTGGGGCCAGCTCTCGAGATCGATCGGCTGCTGCTGCTGCTGCTGCCGCTGCCTGTGAGAGACTCTTGATATATTCTCGAGCAGTTGGCCGCGGTTCAAAGCGCGACAGACAATATCTTTCGAGGTGGTTTCACCGAGTTCTTGTAAAATCTTTACTTCGTTACCGACCAAAGTGGCATTTTTTTCACTTTCCATGTTGTGCCTCGCGAATCGCTCGTCAACTGAATATCGATAGTTTCAGCCGAATTGGAGATATAAATCCAAAGCCGATTAGAGTACGTTTTACCGTTTCGAGTATATTCAAAAGCGATATCCAACCCGAGATCAATCAATTCTCAAACCGATAAAATTCGGGAAAATCGTTGAAAGTTGTTAAAAGCCACGTCTCGACGCGGTAGCAAACCACACGACGAATACACACTGCTTTGTTCGGTGCAGTCTTGCGGGGGGGGATACGGCACGCGTCAAGTTGGGTACATGCCGGAGCTTAAAAGGCGTCGATCGGACTCGGGGCAACACGATTAATCCATTATTCAAGGGCGGGTGGGGTATGGCTTCGAGGGCCTGAAGTAGACGCGGAATTAATGCAACCGTGCGGGGGACACTTTGAAGCTATATCTAGCTGGCGGAGGTGGGGGGATAAACCGAGAGCCGCAAAAACGTCGCGGCGTAATGTACGGGTATAAAAATTGAATCTAGAGGAAATTCCCCTGGCGTACGTAACGCATCGCCGGGACGAGGTGGGTGTATAGATATATACAGACACGAAGAAGATGAAACCGAGGCTGGAGACTCTCAATTTTCGCCCCCCGACCCCATTACACGCGCCGACTGTTTTGGGGCGCGGTACACCCGTGCGCGTGGGTGTGGGTGTGTGTGTCCAGGTGCTAAGTATATACGTGTGAAAAATACGGAGGAGTCTTATGGGAAATTACGCTATGAGCCGGAGCCGGGATTACTCGATCTTGGCTGTGGGCGAAAAGCTCACAGGGCGAGCTCCGGAGAGCGAGGAAGGTTAAGCCGGGCTTGGCTCCTGAAGCCGGTGTATACGTACACGCGGCCGTATCCAAAGTTGGAGTCCGGGAGCAAACGAGCCGGATCGCATCTCCACCGAGATTGAGGATATCGGACTTGGCGATTCCACCCTGATCAACTCCACTCGGCCAGCCTCGTCATTTGCCTCGATTCCCATATACATAAGTCCTGGTAATTGACCATCGTTCCATTGGCAGCTTTGATTTTCTTTGCTTTTCAACCCCCGATAAGGGAAAATTGCGAATATAGATGTGTATATCTCGCTCGAGTTTCCACACGCGGCCAAGCTTCCACGAGACGCGTTTGCGTTAGAGGTTCCGAGGTTGTGCGACTGCCGTTGTACGTGGCGTTCTCAAGACGTTTTCTCATTGAAACGTTTCAACGCTCGAAACGTTCGCGTAACACCGACAAAATATTTTTGCCGTTTTATTACCCATGTAAAGCGGGTTTCTGTCGGAGTTAGCTGGACGTTTCGCACGTGGAATAAACGTTTTCAAAATGCTTACAAGTTTGCGAAAAAGTGCGCTTTCAAAACGTTAACGCGTTTCTATAAAGACGTTTTCGAAACGTTTCCGAAACGTTATGCGCGATGTGTCAGGGGGAGAGCGAGACACGCGCCAAGCCGATTGCACACACGAGCGAGAATACCTCATATGCTTATCGCAACTACTCGACGTACGCGCACACACACGCGTATACACCGTTCCGAGTAATCTTCGGCGCTTTGAATAATTCATTATGAATACACGTATACGCGCGCGATTTCGATCTCGGCTAAACTCGTATTTCGTCTATGGGACACACGGGAGAAATTCGAGCAGCCGCACACAGGCCGATTGATATATTAACGAGCCCGCGACGTCCGCGTCCGTTTGACAATCGTCGCCGTCGCCGTCCTTCGAATCGCGCTCACGTGACAATGATGGATATACGCGAGCTTCGAAACTCACCTGGAACAAACGAGAGGAAAAAACGTCTCATTAGTTTCATAATGCTCTCGGAATCGTCGAATACACGCGATCAATCTCTTCGCGGATCGTCGGGCGGCTCGCGATCAAAGCGCCGAGTGTATAGTGTAATTTTCCAAGCCAGGTGAGAACCAACTGTTCCTTTCGATTCACCGTTGTCTCGCGGGGCGATATACACACAATTCGACTGTGCAACGTACGAATGGACGGTTTGGTTGGCTGGGCGAAATTGCAGCCGGGCTTAATCGCCCGGGAGGGGCCGAACGCGCGCGCGAGCGAGCATCAAACACAGAGAGCGAGTGTGACATTTAAGATTCGCCGGATTCCCCAGCCACCAGCGCGTATAGACGGTATCTCGTTAAAGCTCCGGGCTTTACGTGCTTCGCCCCCGCGAGTGAAATTCACTCGACCGACCTTTGCGCCCCTCCCCAGTCCTTTTAATATTCCCCGCGTATCCACCTGCAATTTGCCGATTAAAAGCCCCTCGCGCTCGCGAGTATATTAAATCATAAAATTAATACAAAACCCGATGGCGCGTACATGGTTTTAGTGTGTAATTAATGCGCGACACGTTGTGTGTGTGCGTACGGGATCCCTTGGCGGCCGTGTGGGGTGTATTCGCTTCGACACAACGCGTACACAACCGAGCTCTCGGGAGCTGCATTAGCGTGAATTAAAAATTTCCTGCCGACGCGACGCGACGCCGGATGATATCAAGACTGTCGCGTGTCGCCCTTCCATTTCCCTCGTTCCGTGTTCTTTTTTTCTTTCCTTTGTCACACACCCAACCCCCACAACCTCCGGGAACATGTTAACCGACTCGAGACTAATATCCATCGAGCCATTAGGCCGCCGAATTCAAGCACACGCCGTCCAGTCGCGAAGCCGTTCTCCAAATTACGTAAATAGGGAAAAATGACCTTAGGGGCACGTTCACTTCGACTATTTCTACTGTTGTTACCGGGGAAATTCACGGATCACTGTAGCTTCAGTGAAATCTATACTGTGAATGCAGCAACAATTCACTATTCTCAACGCAGTGTTTCTTTTATCAATCTTCACTCGAGCTCACAGTGACTGTGCACCGAGCAATATATAACAGCGAAGCTTTGCTGTAGGTACTTGGGGGAGTGAGCTTTTCAAAATCCAGGGAATCCAAGGCTCATCGATCATCGCCGAGTGTCCGTCTCGAGCAGCTACTGGGGCGCGCGTACATGTGCGCGCGCGCGCGTGCGTGTGTGTACGGGCAGAGTCGCGTGCGGCTTATCTGGGAGTGTACGCCGGGTAGGAAGGGCTGGGCTGTATGACCGATGGCGATCGGGCCGGCGATAGCCGGAGTAACGCAGCTCGCGCAATTAGCCGCGCCTCCGCTAACTGATGGACGCGCGCACGCGATCTCGAGGCCCCGAATCCCCGCTTATTATGCCCGGCGCGCGCGAGCCAGACCGAAGCATATATATATACGTACGGCGCTTGATAAAACGCTTTTGGAGAAACGCGATTGACGGCCAAGCGAGTTGGGGCTACCGCCCTCCTGCCCCCCTACATACGTGTATATGTTTATACGTGTGTGTGTGATGCGTATGTGTGTCACTCGTTACCGACGACCGTGAATCACACACACGACCCGTCCAAGCTGTCCTGGCTCGATCTGAATTATCACCGCCGCTCCGCGGCCGCCCCACTAAATATGCTCACGCGCGCGTCCGCGTAATTATTTTGTTTATGCGATCCTGCGCCGCACTCGAGTAATTGTCCGAGCGATATATATACGCGCGACGTATTCCGAACGAAACGACGCCACCTCTTTGTGCGCTCGACCGTAACCGTACGCTGGGGGAAGAATCTGATTTCGAAATTTTATTATTTAAACTTGTAGGAGGAAAACGCAGTGGAGTACTATGTTTCAGCAGGTTTTTACTATAATTCCAGGTGATTGCCGTTACTGAATTATTTATAGAACATTATTCAAAGTCATTCTTTATTTATCAATAAATCAATGACGAATAATATTAACGACATCTAATTTTACTGCATTAATGAATTATCTGTACCACTCGGTACCCCCACTTTGAATGAATCCAAACGATCGAATCGGTCCATACTCATTTCGTACTAAACCATTACAAGATTTTTCTCTCAGTTCATAAAAGAACCGTAGTCTCGTCCCTCAAATATGACGTTCCAATCCAGACTATAAACGTCTCGTTTCCCCCCCCGCGATATTCACTCGCGGTGACCTTTCCGATTTCACGCGCACGGTACAGCAACCGCATAGGTGTACTTCTGCATACATACACTGCAGCATCGTGCGGAGAAGCGCGCATGAAATCTCGAATAAGCGACGTATTATATCTGGTGGTGAAATCGAAACGTCGGCTCGTACGGACGTAGCCAAAAAGTATTTGGCAAAATGTGCCCCGATAAATACACGTGTATCCACATATCTCGGGTCCTGTTGGGAGCCGGAGAAAGGGGAGGTTGTATGACTCGTCGGGAAGCAACACGTGCGCGTCGTAAGACACGCGGAGTGTGTGGGGATTTTTATCATGGCCCGATAATAAAGCGCGGCCGGCGTAATCGGTGGCTCGCGTCGTCAACCGCGCCACGAAACGGCCCGCGGACCGGCCCATTAAAGCAAACTACGGAGCAGCTGGCGCGCGCTCACACACACGACGGGCTGATTGATGTGCGCACTGCCTCGGTTTTCCCCATTTTTCCCGCTGCCGCGTGCGATTATTCCTCCCGAGCGCTACTTATACGCTCCTCGGCGGCTGCGACCCCAACAGCCTGTACTTGTTTACGGCCTCGTCGATTGCTATGCTCTCCCTCTGTCTTTTGTGCCGCGTAATCGGCAAACGAGAACACGCGGGGTAAAACGTGTTTCTCCCGACAGCCTCGCGCTCTCTTCGTCTTTGCTCGTCGATAAAAGGCTCCGCGTGGAGAATCACCACGTGTAGAGTTGGGTGAATCACCGACTGGAACTGCGGTGCGACATTTTTCGTGTGATCAAAGTGGAACTTTACTCTAGTTTCACTCGAGTTAGCAGTCCAACTTTTGACCAATTTAAAGGACGAGTCACTCGGATCACTTGGTGCACTACTGTTAACAAAGTCTCGCTGGCGTGTTCTCGTCTGTACGGAGGCGCTCGGTTAATCGACGAGCCGCGCGGCCCGCGAGGGGGGGAAGAAAATAGGAAACGCATATACGCGAGCTGAACAATCGGTCGGGAAAGAGCGAATTCACGCAGGATGGGTAAGTGGTACCGCGCGGCAGAGCCGAGGACGAACGAGGACAATGGCTGTGTGTGTGCGTGTGAGTAGGGGGGCGCGTTGTGTTGTGCTGCACATTGTGCGCTGCAGCAGCTCGAGCTTAAAGGCGTACGACAATGGCCACTTGGGCGCTTCCTCCAGCAGCAGCGGCGGACCCGAGAGCTGCGCCGCTGCCATTATATCCGCGTATCTACAGGCCCGTATGTGTGTCTGTGTGTCGCCGTGTCTCTGTGTCTCTCGGCGCAACGGCCCAGGCTTTCTCCTTTGCGCGATTAATCGCGCACTATTACACCGGGGCTCGTTTTCACACACACACACACACATGCAGGCTGTGTATGCGCCGAGCCGATCGGCGCACGAGTGGCCTCTACTCGGACGCCCATGTACATTCGGTATAATAAGCGTCTCTCTCTCAATTCTCTCTATCTGGCGATAGAGCTGGCGCGACTCGACAGCGATGTATATATATATTTCACGCTTCGAGGGTTTCAATAAGCCGATTTGGAGCGAGAGCACACAGGTACACGCGCCCGCGTCTCTCGTTACCATTTGTCCCGGGATTGCCCCCGAGCAGAGAAGCCAAAGTTTCTTGCGAGAGCTGCACCAGCAGCAGCAGCTCGTGTGATGAGTGTATGTACAACGCGCGATATGCAACAAGCGAGAGTATGATGTAGCCTGTTTCGGGAAAATTTGCTGGCTCGTCGGGGGGAGGAAGTGCGCGGCGGAAAAAAAGTAGGGTGAAATTTTGTCGGTTAGTTTTTTTCACGCGCGTTGTGTGGAATCATTTGGCCCCCTTTTTTTCCATGGTACACGTGACCATAAACGCTCATGTTAAAATGCGATTTCATGCACTGGTGCTTTGGCCCAATTTTTACAGTATACCAGTGCGAAAAATTCGACTTTGATCACTATGTCACAAAATATCGTATGCAATCCGTGAAATCGCATTTCACGCACTGAAGTTGCATAAAATACTAAAATCCACTGTGTCCGCGAGTGCGAATGCATCGAGTGGGTTTGTTGCAAGCAATATTATTCCTCCTCGCCGCGAGTAATCAAGTTTTTCAATGTATCATTTGGCGGATGCGCAACAAGCGAAGGCAGGAGCAGGTATAGGCATATTTTAAATCGCATAAAGACCCAAGCTACGGCCGGCCGAGAGAAGAGAGGAAGGATCATAAAAGGAGGGACTGTCGATTAAAGTTTGTTCGCGTCTGTTTTATGCGCGCATTCGAGCCGTAATATCTCGGGTCGAGCCAAATGGAAAAAGTCGAAAAGGCTCCTCCAAGGCTCACACAGGTGAAATACTCCCGCCGCGATCTCGAGTTATACATGACAAATTACATTTTTTTTCGCCCGTTCGTTTCGTCTCGCGCGCGTATGTGTGTGTGTGTGGCCGCGAGCCCCAGAGCCGAGGAGAGACGAATTGGAATTTCGCTTTTGATATTCGGCGAAACGAGAGGCAATTCGACGAGACGTTCCGCTCGAGGATTATCGCTCGCTCGAGAGACACAAGGGGTGGAATCGTTTTGATATAGACGCGAGGGTTCCCGCAAGTTTCTTTGAGCTTCCGACCGATCGACCGACCGATATATATATATATATTCACTCTCGCTCGATTCGCTGCGCCGCCGTTTTCCAACTCTTCGGTGCTGCTCGGTTGAGAAGAAAAAACGTCGACCGGATAAAAACGAAAAGTGACGCTGGAACTTCTTGGAAGAAAAAAATCACTATAGAAGTTCTATGGTAATTTACTGTGGGTATCTGATAAATTGACGGTGGAAGAGAAGGTTTTCAACGGTGTATTACAGTGAAATTTTCGTACCAAATTCACTGGTTAATGATCACTCGATTTACCATGAGAGACTCGGTATACAATTCGACTGTTGGCCGTGGAACCACACTTGGAGTGGATTCACGGTGAAAAGTTGAATTTTCAAATGCCAAATTAATTCAAGTGAACATTCGCGGTAATCAACTCGGGAATTCATGCACGCCCATACAGAATCATAGAGAGGATCCTACTTTAATTCAACCATGAATTTTGTTCTAATTTGTTCCACGTATATCAGTTACATGCTTAATGACTTTACCGAGTATTCCCCAAACATAAACAATTGTCTCATTCAAACCAATCGATAACTCAGATCAAGAAATGAGATAGCTCCCTATAAATGTAGTAGATTTTACTGAAAATATAGTTGAAGCAACTATAATTATACATGCACGAGGTGCTTAGTACATTTGACTCTAATATAGAACGTCGATGTCGGAATACAATTACAAATGTATATTTTTCCTAGGCGATTTTTCTCGGTGCTATGTTCCAGTGAAACACTCGGCTTTCACGCAGCGAGTTTTCACCGGCAGGAATTGAGACACTGCCAGTCGGCGGAGTTTTGCAACGATTCCGGCTTTATCTCGCGACCGTTACCCAACGCAACGGGGGGACGAATATTCGCTCGCGTCTTACGCGCTCGATAAAACACTGGCCGGCGCGCGACAATTAATGCAAATCTTCCGAATTCGAGGAACGTGCCCGGATTACAAACGATCGGCCGAGCCGTGGTATAGGAGGGGAGGAGGGGAAAAAAAAGAGCCGTACAAAAATAAGAATGCCATTCTTTCTCTGTGGCCCCGCGCCTCGAGCACATGTTAATTCACTTCCGCCCGGGGCTCGCTGTACCATCCGATACGTCCGCGTAGCTATACACGCGCGTGTGTGTATATATATAGCCTCTCTGGGGCGCGCACATACCGGGCGCGCCGTCTCCGGTACACGGCTACAGTTTCGCCTCTCGGTTCCTACCCCCTCCTCCTCCGTAGACTTGCGAGACGGCCCTTTGACCCGGGCGAAATTAATTGGCCCGCCCTCGACTTATCGGAAGACCCACTCCCCGCCCCCCAAAAATTCCAAAGGCTTTGATCCCCGTTTGCTCCTTGAGCGCCGTGCGAATGCCGGGCGTTTGTCGACGCGGTGTAAAACCCCAGTGTGAGCGATCGCGGATGTTGGGATCAATAACGGCACGCGCGCGTATGTACGCGAGTTGCGCGGCGCGAAAATAAACTCGGCCGGAAGTCGATGGTGCCTTCGCGGTGCGTACCGGCCGGAGGAAGCGTATTCCGATGGTTTCACGTGTTCTTCGGTTCAATATCGTTTAGGTGATGTAAGTATAAACTTTACTGTCCTGATCATCGTAATCATCGCTGCGAACAAATAACATACGATGTTATACACGTGTGTTTAGTTGAGTATCGCATGAGTACAATTTACCATGTTTCTAGTATGATGAAGTCCGTACGAAGATGGGTATGATTTATTCAAAGTATGGATAATGCATCGTGTAGACAACTTATCAATACAGTAAAATATCAGTAATTAATTTTTCAAACAATTAATTTTTTGGTAAATGAAAAATAAATTTCAATTAATGTTCTATGAATAATTTAGCAATGATTACTATGCGACTATTATACAATTAACTAGAATCATAGCTGAAGAAAATAGTGAGTAAAATATATAAATAGCAAAGGAAATCATCAGTGATTGTGATAAAGTGAATCACTCTCGGACAAAAGATATCCGGCGATTTCGGAAAGTTTAGATAAACTAAAAGCTGCGGTATGAATACATTTCTGCTAATAGATGAAAATCACGAGTGGGAAGTGAATATTTATTATATTTTCGTAGAAACTGAACTAATACAATCATACTCACGTCAAGTGAATATTCACTCGATTGGATCGAACTTGTTTTGTTATCTTTGTGTACCAATTATGAATAAATAGATGTGCGAAATAGCAGTTGTCTTATTTTTCCGTAAAATTTCACTAATGATTGTGAGAAAACCAAAATTCATCTCCCGAGAAAGGTGTAATATTTTACCGGTTCTCGTGTAATCGTGTCGATATTATCCATCGATCTTGCAATTTCTACCAATGAACATGAATTCACAAGCGTTCAAAATTCATATAGATCACGGAAAAACGAAGTATTTGGCTTTGTCCGATGTTCGGCGGGGATCCGTTGGCCGGAAGGCCAGTATAGCCAAGCAGATTTCGGATGAAATTGATAATTCACTGCACCGGCGGGGAGTATATACATGTATCTATCTACCGAGCGTTACCCATTTTTTGCCGGGCCTGGCGGGCGTGCTTTACGATTCTGCAGTACCGCGGCCACTGCAATAAGTCAGCATGTTTAAAAACAATGAAAACGTGTCTCTCGTTCGGCATACACACATATACACGGACAGGGGCGAGTAGCGCACGTCGGGCGAATGATAAAGAGCAATAAGCCCGGGGGGGCAGCGCGTCACAGACGTGCGCGCCCGTCCATCATGAGTATCGAAACAAGTCGATGGATAGACAGAGCGAGCGAGTGGGAGAGGAGTCGGAAAATTAAGTAACTCGGGGATCGAGAGATCCGGCAACAAATCCGCAGCAGCACGTAGCGAATATCAATCAGGCTCACGGTTGACTTTTCACTGTGTAATACAGTTGTAGCGACACTTGACCGAAGAGCTCACAGTGGATATATTCACCGTGGCACAGGGAAATTTCCCCGTAAGAAACTCGCGGAGCAGCGGTGGAGAAAAGAGGAGAAAAAAAATATCCCGGGCGATCGTAAAAATCCGCGCCGTAAACCCGTAGGCTGTTTCTTAGGTGCATTCGCGCGCGTGCCCGGGCCGCTACTCGTGTTTCCGCGGACTGGCTTGTTTCGCTGCTCGGAGAATTGATGGAGCTTTTTGCGAGCCCGCGCGAGCCGTTAAAGGGTCGAGGCCCCGTTCAACCGCCTCTCGGCCCCGCCTGGTTTTTCGCCCACGCGACCGATTGGTATCGCGCGGTTGCATCGGCCAGAGCGACGTGTTTTACCCAATCCGTCGCCGCGATAGTGGTCGCGCGCGGTCTCGTTCGCGGCCGTCCACGCGGCTATATACGTCACATTTCGTCGGGGAAAAAAATCGCGTCCCTTCGTCGGGGAATTGATCGAAGGGTTCCCGAGTGTTTGTCAAATATGCGTATGTAGTTGCGTCGAGTGTGACTTTACTCGATTGATAGTACCAGTTTCACACGGTTCTTCGTGACTTTCGAATAGTAAACACGGCGATTTTGACTATGTCAATTGTAAGATACCTCGAAGTAATTACTCGACAAAGAAACCGACTTCCTACTTGCTCCATATCGACTCAATTTTACTCGTATTCATGCGTGTGCGAGGGTATTTCTAGGGATGAGATATCTGATATTACGTTCGTCACAGAAAAATCATTGAAATAATAATATAAAAAGAAATAAGATTTTTTTTTATCGAATATAGAGAACATTTCGCCGTGACCAATGCATCTGGCTGCGTTTGACGCAAAATATTCTCTTTTGCCCGCGCAAGCTAAGCTTTCATTTTGGCCATCGATCGTTTGGCCGTCGATTCCGGGTTACAGGGGCTATTTTGGAGCTGCTTTATTCTTGAAACAATTCCCGCGTGTGTGCAGTCCTTCCGACGAATTCGTCGAAATGAAATTCCATTCAAGTGCGTCTATCGCCCGATACAAACCCGAAGCTTTATTTTTCGAATTTTCGATTTCATCGAGCTGTGTACCAGGGATAATCAAGGGTACGGCGCGCGAGATTTTGCCGCAGGCTCGAATTATTTCCGAAGGAATTTTCCCCGCCAGAGAGATAACATCCGCCGGCTGTATGGTCGGTACTACCCGACCATTCGATTCGGGAATGGAAATTCGCGCGTCGCGGCCTACGCGCACATTTCCAATCCGTAATCCGCAACCGAATCGCGTCCCATATCCGTCGCGTGTATTCGCATGTGCGTCTCTCTAGTGGGCCTCTCTCTCTCTCTCTCATATCCGGCCGAGGGAGATTTTAATTACGCGGCTTGGCCGGTTTTTCCTGCCCCCGGGGCTCTCGGATTTCGCGGCTATTAGCCATCGGCTTTAAAATCCGGCGGACGGCTGTTTCGAAAATCCGCTGAATTTCACATGGCCTGGGGAATTGGAAGAGCCGCGCCCGACCCACATACGCTGACCGACCCCCTGTGTGTGCGGTTTCGCGCGTTTCGCCGCGTCACACGCCGACGTACAGAGACACTGCACCCAGGAGCAATGGCCGACTCGTTTTTTTTTCTCTGGCCAGTCGCGCGTACACGAGAGCCGGGGCTCCACGTCGATTTTGATATGGATCGAGAGCCCTGCCCCCCGTGAATATTCCAAACTCAATGCGAGTGCTTATTCGGGGAAAAAATCAGGTCGGCGTGGGATCAACGCTGCGGTATTGTGTACACACATACGTATGGATTGTTCCCGACGTATATGTACACTCTCGAAATTTGGTGCAGGGCAAATTGCACAGTGAATAAAATATAGAATAAACTTATTGGATTCACACTTATCCATTGATTTCTGTGACGAGTATAACATTGAATTGATTTAAGAATACGATTTCATTTCAATGCAACAGTGTTTGAAAAGTTCCACAGTGAATATTCACTGAGTGCTGAGAGAAATCTGGTCATGAAAATTCACTATTTCAACATGCTAAAGAAAAACATTGTCGTTTCTATTAGATCTTATAACTCTAGTTAACTGTGCGTTAATTGCACATGAAACGTTACGAAATCACTTGTAGAACATTATTACGATTCGATTGGCAGTGCGCGCAAAAGAAAAGCGACAAACAGCCACGGTGCAAACCTTCCGTTCGCCGAGCGGGGTAAGAACAAGCGCATCTCGATCTCCCGGTATATACACTCGCGCTGCTGCTTTACGACGCGGAAGTATAAAGCGCCCCGGAAATTGGGCTTGTAACGCGCAGCGGGAGAATATTACGCAGGGGCCGGGGCCCGCAGGTGCTGTGTTGCCCCTGCGCGGCTCTAAATATACTTGCTTCATTCGGCTGTTTGTGCCCGCGAGCTCGCGAGTCGCGAATATTGCGCCGTGCCGGTGTTGTTTTTACACGCGGCCCGAGCGTTTAATATTTTCATCTCTCGTTGTTGCACGCCCCGCCGCCGGCGGCTCTTTCAACTTTCGCATTACGCGGAGCTTCGGCTGCACTGGAGAATGGCTTTCCTAGCCGGATCTCCTGTGGAAACGATATCCACACACACACCTCGCGTTGGTCTATTATTTTGAGACTGGCTGACGTATTATTACGACATTTCGATAAATAATCAATCTCTCGCGTTTCATATTCTCTCTCATCTTTCTTCTCGGGAGTATGTATTGTCGATAGGACAAATAATAACTTTCACCTGAAAAAAAACATCCGCAGAATTTATATAACCCCAGGTTCTTTGATTATCAAAAAAAAACTAACTTAACCCTTTCTCCTGAAGTTAAATCTAAATCAATCAAATCACGAGTTGACCTATTGAAATATAACCTGAGCAGCGACGAATACAACCCTCGGTTAAGTCACAAACGCATCTCCTGGACGGCTTTATACATGGCCGGGGCCGCGAGGCAGTAAAAAACACTCGTATAAGCACACGCGCGCGTATATTTAACGAGTCGACTCGGGCGTGACGCGCAGCTGCAGTAAACGGGTTAGTTAAAAAGTTCCGCTATATATTTTGACCCGAGTTTAATTCGCAACGGGGCAAAAGCGAGATAGCCCGGAGGATATAGCGTCGGGATGAGCCGAGGCTTCGGTCCCGCGACAAAGGGTGGATTTTTCAACAACCCGACGCGCGTTCTCTGTATTCTTCGAGTTGATGAGTCATCACCGGTTCACGAGCTGTCCAAATTATGAAACAAATGAGCGAGAATCAGTAAGAGGGAGGATCGATATCGGATAAGCCACGTTAAAGTAAACTGCACACTCGAATCGAAGAGAATCACTTTTAGCGCAGAAGCGAAACGGGGACGCGAGAAAAAAATCTTACGAGGAAAAAAGTCCTCTGTTGCATATATACATGAGAGCTCGGACGTGAAGGGGCGATTTGCGAAGTTTACGCGCGCGTATATACATTACACGTTGCGGCGCATTTTTCCCGCGACTACACGGCTTCCTGCGCCGATTGTTTATGCCTCGGAGGGAAAGGGGGGCGACCCCCCGGGAGGCTTTGGCGCCGTCATTGAAACAACTCTCCGCCAACTGCTAACTCGGAGTTTTTTTTTACCTCTTTTTCAATAATTTTGTCCGATAGGTGCTAATCGCCGGATCCGAGAGCGCGTTTCCCGGCCGACGCCCGCGCTTTCCTCCTGTTTTCGCCTTTTTTTTCGTCTTCTCCCCCGCGAGCCTGTCGAGCTTCGGAGGACGGAGGAAAAAAAAGGATTCCGTGATTGGGCTGGCATTGGTGATTGCGCGCGTCGAACAGACCCCGGGCGGGACGTTATTTCCGCAGCTGCGAATCGAATAATCAAACTGCGCGATTGTGTCCAAGGGAGAGGGAGACAGACACTTTGTGTACAAGCCGGGGAATCTTTTGTCGTGGCCGCGCCTCTGGCGCTGAGTACTTGCCCCCGCGTTTGCCTTTTGCTCCTCCTCTGCATCTGTTTTCCACGTCGCAACCCCACCCCCACCCAACCGGAACCTCCGACAATTCACTCCTGTTTGATTACAGGTCGGGACCACTTTGTCACTGTCGCGAGCAATCGAATTTAAGGCGCGAATCCAATGAAGCCGCGATAACTCACACGCGTGTATATACTAGTGGAGGTGTGGGGTCCGGGCCGTAGTCAAAGTGTCCGGAAACTCACCTGAAACAGAAACATTTTTCTAGTCAATTTTAAGAACAGTGAGAAATTCCTCTATCCTATTGATTTCTTTACATATTATTGCTTAAAGGTATACAGATGGATTTTGTTTATCTATCGTAATTTCGTCGCACGTTTTTTGCGCGAGCCGTTTGAAATTGACCAAAATTCCGCACTCCAAATCGGCCCGTCATATCATACCACACGAAATAGGACGAAGGAATCCGAGCCACGCGCGTTGTCGTAATTGCCGCATGGTATATAACGGGTGAATCGAATAGTGGGAGAGTTCGCTCGAGTACGATTTTTCGCTGGCACGAGAGAGTTTGCATTTCGCCCCCATCGGCTCCGAGACAATTTGCGCTCTCTCAGCCGTCTCCAGCCCGCAGCTTCGCGTTTATTAGCCTCGTTTGATCGCGGCTCTCTCGCAAACGGCGGCGGGGAGGGTACATGCACGCGCGTGTATTCTCTTCAATCGGGCTTTGTTGCGCGCGGCCCGTACACGCAGCCCCTCTCTCTTTGCTCTCTCGGAGCGCGCGCGCGAATTTTGACGCTTTGCATCGCGGCTGTGTGCGTAACGAGGAGGTGCGAGTATAGCTGCTGCCCTTGATAATTCCACGAGCGAAACCGCGCGGACAGAGTGGAATTATCGAGCGGCCCATTAACTAATGCCCCGCGAGACGAGCGACGAGTCCTGACACGTTCGCGCCCCGTTTACCAAAGCCGCGCGTTCGATTTCCGACAATATCCGGGGGGAAAAATATTGTGTGACGGGTGTGATTAACGGCCAAATGGTACTGGATGGAAAGAGTGTTTTATGAACGAAGAAAAATGTATTAATTCTCGATTCTCATCGAAAATCGCAAAGTGAAAACTTTATGCTTGGAATCAGACACAGTTTTCTATTCCCCAACAAAATCAATTCTCGTGTACTCGTTAGCGAAGAATCAGGAAAGAAGCTTATATCAGTCAGCCGGTTATCAAGTCTCTAATTTGGTATGTCAACTATCCCACGGTGATAACAAACAAAATAAAAAGATGCTCGTTGTTTCTCCGGTCCCTTTGTCCTCCCATGCCCCTCTCGATTCGACTACGCGACTTGGCGAGCCAATTCAAAGCGAGCGTAAAGTGGATGAAACAAGACTCGCAATCGTTATACCCGAGCCGGTCGGTTGCAGAGGCTCGTCAACTGCACTCGTCCACGAAATTCACGCGAGTGAAAAAATGTTGGGAGGGGCCGGGGGTGGAAAACAACGGAAGAATATAACGCAAAGATCCCGTAGAGAGAGGGAGGATAAAAAAAAAGAGACAATCTTGACTCGTCAGTCAAGTTCGGTGGAGCGCGCGCAGCCGCGCGGCTGGGAGAACAATGCGCCGCGCGGCTCTCGAGTGCAGCGAACGGGACACGTTCGGCGTGCACCGGAGAGCCGATATATATAAACACACACGAACACACACACACACACATCCATCCAGCGCGTATAAATTCAGGCCCGGCTCGAGTCGTATCTGCTCGTGAGCGCTCCTTTTTTTTTTCATTTTCATCCACCTCCCGTTTCAAAATCAATTTCCCCCTGTGTATAACGTCGGGGCGGCGGTGACTCTGTCGAGCGCAGAGGCGCGGCAAAGAGTTTGCCGGATAATTGATGCGCGCGGCGAGTAAGGCGAAACGGATATAATCGATATCGCGCGTCCGATTGTTTGCGCGCCGCGCGTATGTGTATGTATATGCTCGGTTGGATTCGACTGGTGGTTCGCTCTCGCTAATTGATAAAAACTCGATCGCGCGCTTGAGTTTGGATTTTCGTCGGTCCCCTCTCTCTTTGTCCGGTCGTTGCCGTGAATTCGCGCGCGGCAAAGCGACGATTAGTATAATTCCCCCGCGTCCGGTTTAAATATTGAACGATACCTGTCGCGAGCTCGAGTGAAATGACGAAATTAATAGTCGCTTTCAATTTATTATGATATGATAATAGGATTTTGTATGCTTGGATAAATATACACACACGAGATTCCCGTCATCGACTGCATTGTTTCGTCCGAATTCGTTTATCGCTCCAATCGAAAAAATCCCTCATATTACCCGTTGCTTCCAAGGATCGTGCCATGATCCTGAACGTCGTAAAGTCGCGCGCCAACGACTCGCGTCGTCCCAGACTTCCCGTATGTATATACGCAAATATAATATGTAGAAACGCGTGGCGCATGCGCGGGTGAAAGGGTTGCGAAAAGCTCGGTTGGGGCGAAACAAGGAGGGGGGCAGCCGCTGGCAGTGTGCCAAGCGTCGCGCATCGACGTCTATTATCGCCCAGCGCCATTAACGACTTCATTAGCTTTTGATGAAAAGCTCGAAGCCGCGAGCGCGCGCGCGGGCGGCAGTTTCGTTTTTCGCGCGCGCGCCTTTCCTCGGGCTTTTACCCCCCGCCGCGCGGCCGCCTCGTTAACCAGCGGAAACTGCGGTCTCGAAGATTCGCCAAGTCGTTAGCGGGGCCTTTTTTATAATTAGCCCCCTTTTTTGCCTTCCCCCCTACTCCCCCCGTCCCGCGTCCACTCGATCTTGCCGTGCGGCGCGTTTTTCCACTCGTCGAGAACGGGAAATTTGCCGGAGCAACGCGGGATAGCGTCGCGCGAATCGCTGATCCGTAGCTCGACGGAGGAGAGAGACCACTGTGGGAAGAAAGCAGCTGCGAAGAGTCAAAATTACAAACTGAAGTTTTAGCGGAATCGAAGACCCGAATCCCAAATGATCACCTGGTCAGTGAAACGGAATATCGAAATAATGATTGAAATCGAAAGAAACTCTCGTATATATGTGACTTCTATGTTTTCCGACAGGTTTTTCCCTACTCCCTCATTGCGCGTGTATTAATTCACCCGCAGGACTTCGAGAGGTGGTTCATGAAAACGGAACGGGAGGAGACTCGTGCGCGTCGATCGTATATATACACACACACACGGGATAAAAACGTCGAACGCGAACGGTAAATTCAAATGACGCGCTATTTTCAGACGCCGGGCAAAAAACACGTGGCGTCGCACGCGCGCGACGGACGGCAGGGCCCGCCGCGCAAGAAACTATTTATCCTGGGCGAGTCGGAAAACACGCCGAGTCTTTCGTCCCCCGGGCGGCCGCCGAGAGATATAGAGATATAGAAGGAGAGCCGGACACTTTTTCACCCGGCCGCTTTGGCCGTGCGTTTATTTTATTTAGGGGGGGGGGAGGGGGAAAGCGGCGGCGCAAAAAAACCCGGGACAAAAGGCGCGTGTCAACCAAAACAGCCCCCGTCCGTCAGCGGGAAAAGCGAGCCGGGGCAAAATGGCGCTTCTCTCTCTCTCTCTCTTCAAACCAAAACACACGCAGACGGACGTGTTTCTTTTTTTTTTCTTTTCTTCCTCTCTCTCTTTTCTTTTTTTTCCCTCTCGTTTCGTCGGTGCGCGGCCCCGCGTTCCGTCTCTTTTCGTTTTTGTCACCGGCCGGCGAAATGAATTTTAAAAGCCAGCGATAAGTGAAAAGATGAACAATGGCCGCCGACAGTGTCTTTGTTCGCTGCATAGCGAGCGCGGCCGATTATTATATGCGCCCGGGAATTTATATATATCGAGTGAGCGCGCGATTATCATTGTTGTTCCCCGCTGGAATAATGATGGTAATAATAATGTCGTGTAATGCGAGCAACACTCCACCCGGTGGTTAGCTGCTCTTCGTTTGTCTATTAACCCAACAGCCGACCATAGAAATTAGAAATATTTAGACAAATTACGATTCGATGCAGTGAAATTTCATTATTCGCAAACGGCGAATATTCACCTGACTAAATAGTAAACTGTTCTTCGATACATCGAGTGAATGTAACTCGATACACAAAACAGAGTTTTCTACCAACTTGTGATTGAAATCGAACTATTCAATAGTTGAAACGAACGTTACACCGCTAATAAACTTTCCTTGTTTTCATACTACAACAATAATCATCGAACCTGGGAATTGGTGATTTCCGAGGAGAAAAAAAAAAGCGAAGAGTTTCCCGAAATTCATTGATGAATTTCGGTTCGACAACAAGCTCAAGGCAGCCCATGGCCAAATTGACTCATCGAGCGTAATTACAATTGCTGACGCGCGGGTCTCGCTCCGCGATATTCGCGGAGTTACGGTTGTTGTCGAGGCTGAATCCGCTCAAAGCAGTTCGTTCAAAGGACTCGTAGACACAGCAGCGCAGTGCGCGCGTGCCGTTTGACACGCGGCCGAGTTCGAGCGATAAAGGATTTTTTTTCCGAAAAATCCTGCGGCTGACAGATTGATTAATATGTCCTAGAGATCTGCTGCGCCTGGCTTCGGACAAATTTCGTTTGCGAAACTTAGGCCATGCCCAGTCGTTTCGTGTATACCTTTGCTAGTCTCTCCCTCTCATTTCTGCACGCGGAAACAATACGGCCGCGAACACCGACGATCGTGGACGCGCAAAGCGCGAGATGTCGATTGGATAATCGACTCGCGATCAAATGACTCGAAAACACTGCGGATTATAACCCCGGGGGCTCCGATAAACAATCGACCCAATTTTTTGTTCCTTTCCTCCGCGTATCACTCGTAGCTACCGGGTGGGATGTGCTTTTGAAAAATTAACGGGACTCAGGGGCGGACGGGGGATAGAGAGCAATACAAGTAACGGCCGGGCAAATCGATTCCGTAAAAGTTCAGGAGTTCAAGAGTTCAAAAATGAATATATTACACCCGTCTGCGGAACGAAATTTTCATAAAACTGACGCCAAACACGCGTTCGACACTGGCTCGGTGGGAGAGGGGAGAAAAAACAAACAAAAGCAGACAATTTCGAACGTCGTCGCGCAACTTTTCACTCGCGGCGCGGGCTAGTTTCCCCGCAATTTTCATGGCGCCGACGGCGATGCAAATTATTTTTACACTCTTTCCCCAAAACAGTTTACCGAACTTCCGCGCGGGCAAACCTCGACTGATCGATAACGAACTCTCGCGAGGGTCTAGTTTCGGGGCTTCTTCGGCCGCGGGAAATCATCGTCGCGTTAATTACGATTTGGGAACAAACGCGCCCCGCCAAATCTCGGCCATGTCGGATTTTTAATTAAAGCCCACGTATCATCGCGCATCCGCACGAGCGCTGGCGCGCACAGGAAGGGGGCGCAAAAAAAGCCAAGAAAGAAAAACGCGCCTTTGACGCGGGGGACGAGAGGGAGAAAAAGGTCCCTTTGATCCAGGAGCCCGTTCGGTCCGCGTCGTCGTTGCTCATAATTAATTAGGACGAATGGGAAACGCAACTCTTCCTCTCTCTCTCGAGCAAAACGTAAATAATTCGCCGATCCACGTGGAATTTGTGCGCCTCGCGCTCAAAACTTGATTCTGTCGCTCGGCGCCGCGGCCGAGAGACTATACACGCCCGTATAATACGTGCGGGACGCGCGGCAGTTTTAATTAGGCGAACTCTCGCGATTTTAATGAAGTTCGCGGGGCCAAAGTTCGCGGCGCGGCCAACTTTCGTTTCTTCACATCCGCGCCCCATTACCATATTTCCACCCCCGCCGCCACCCCACGGCTGCAATTTCAGCCCCGCGCCTTACATATTTCAAAATGCAAATTTGCCCGGCGTGTCAAACAGCGGCGACGGCGGGGGATGGAGGAAAAAAAAACAGGAAGCGCGGCATAAATTTAATAGCCCCGGCCATAAGCGCGACGTCTATGAGATCCAAATCCCCGTTCTTTTTCATCCGCGGCCCGAATTTCCCCGGAGGGCCGCCGCCGCGAGCGCGCGCGAAATTTGACTCGTGACACTTGCCGTCGCCTCTGCCGCTCTCTCGCACGTATACGCCGGATCTTCGCGTCGCGGCTGTAAAATTCACCAGGGGGGCTTTTCAACGATCGGATATATGTGTGTATGGGTATATATAACGCGACCCGTTCGAATTAGTATCGTCACTTGGACGACATTTTCACGAGGGAACGCCATCTCGTTGATTCGAAATCCGGAAAAAGTTTAAATTTGATTTTGTCCCGGTGGGAAAAGCACGAGTGGCTGACTCCCAAAGGAAAGTAACATTCTAATTTATGTTATTAAAAATCATAGAATTATGAAAAATACAATGAAATAATCATCCACGATATTATTGTCTCGCTGAACGGGGAAGTTGTAACCGGATAATTTGAAATTGTCGAATTGCGAACTTTTTGACGTTACAGCAAAATCCCGCTGCGACGAGGTAGAATGAAACTCGGTTTCGGGTTCGGCGTCCCGCAAAACATACATAGTAAACATATACCCAGAGCCCGGGCCGAGAAACTTTTTATTTCGCGTGGCTGTGTAAATTCGAAACGGTGATTATAATCAATTCGACACAGCGACGCACAGTAGGGCCCGGCAATTACGAGGCTCTAGACACTGATTTTTTTCCCAACTTTCCTCCGCTGGAAGCCGTTGCGTCCGATTCGTCGTTTAGTCTCGCGAGCACACACCAGCTGCACAAAAGCATCGGACGCAGTAGATTGCGCGGGCAATTCCCGGCGCTCGAATCCGACAGTCGTGGAGGAAGTTAAGCGAGGCGCGAATTAGAAGCCGAGAGAAGACGACGAGTTAAAAAGGGACAATAAGCCGGGCTGCTTATCTCTCAATTTCGCATGACGTCGTCGCGTCGCGTCGTGTATATACACCGGAGAGAGAAACAACAGTGCAGTGGGAGACGCTGGCTGTCATCGGCCGGTGCAGCCCGCGCGAGTCAGCCGGCGTGACGCTTTCCGCCCCGGAAGAGCCGCTGCTTGCTGGCCCGCTCTCTCTCTCTGTTCTTGCGACTTTTCACTCCGTCCGCGTTGCTGCACTCGCCTTTGTCTCCCCCCCCCCTCTCCCCGTCCACTGTCTTTTTGTTTATCCCCGGGCTAATGCTCTTATATTACAACCGCCTGCGCGACCAGCTACGCTTTTTCCTCTGATGCTCTCGAGCCCGTGCGCGCACTCAACTTTCCTCGGGACGCATCGAGCTGCACTCGCGCGCGTACACTTGCAATAAACGCGCGGCTCTCGATTGCCCACCGAACAAAAGCTTAAACTCAAAAATGTTTCCGAGCTTTTTCGTGGAATAATAACCGAACAGAAATAGTAAGGGTAGTCTCGAGCGACCGCGCACCGCGAAAATTCATTGTCCAATAAATATCAACTGATTGGGAGGAATTCTCGGTTTTGGAGACCGATATTCAACTGTATTCACGGAGATGAAGCTTCTCATATTCTTGCAATTAATATTTTCCGATAAATGATTCAAGAATCTATCATAAGTACTGAGGTACGATTTTCAACTAAGACGCGGTAATTTATTGATTTAATTCTATTTTCATTACATTTCAGGTAGCTTTGGCAAAAATTTCTAATCTTAGTAGAATAGTGGAATTTTTGATTTTGTCAGTCAGCGATTATGTTCGCATATTTGCTTCAACATCGGAAGACTCTTGATCGGCTGGGATTTTCGATTCACGACTCGACCGCTTTGCCGTGAAAGTTTCTCGCGAGAAAAGCCGTGAACGGCGATAATGTTGGAAACGCATAAAATCCAGGGGAAAAACGACAATGGAGTCTGCGCCACGGAGTATTTAGAAAAGAGGAGAGATATAAAAAGGGGACGCACCGAAGCGGCGGAGCTGAGTTACGAGGGCGCAACGGCAGCCGCAAATGATAATCGAGCCGAAGGAAGCTCTATATACACCGATAGCTCGCTTACGCGGATGATTTTGAGCTTTTACGAGCGGCCCAGAGGCCCACCGCTCCGACAATGGCGCGATACACTCGGCATTTACGGGCGCGCAGCCGCTTTTACGACGCGGACTACGCCCGGATAGAAAAGAACACGCGACGACCCCGCAGTCTCCGCGATATAGATATAATAAAATACCCATCGGCCTCTTGTATATATATGTACGTATACTCGCGGCTAATTTTCGGCAGTAGAAGCAACAGCAGCGGCAACGGCGATAAAAAGCAGCGGGTGGCGTTCAATTTGTCCGAGTTGAAAATCGATCGAGTCTCGACAGAGCGACAGCACACACGTGTGTACGACTGCTCTGTCGCGAGAGGCGAGAGAAAAACGTGCCGCGCGACCAAAGACTCGGGCCCGTGTGAGAGAGATATTTTAATTAATCTCGCCCCGGGCGTCTCGGCTTTCGCGCGGGCGAAGGAAAAACCAAATTAGCTTTAATTTCGTGTAGCAGCAGCAGCATCGCTCTCTCTCTCGAGCGAGTCGAGGTGTGTGGAGCCTCCTCAGATTGAACTAGATTAAGCACATTCAGCAGCTCTCGTCTCTGTTTTACGTAGAGCTGCGCTAATCTCTCTCATCCCTACTTCTCGTCACGCTTACATTTAAATAATCATTGCCGACGTACCTACGTACTCTCCAAATTTCTCACACTACAAATGCTACTCTAACTATTTTCATTATTACACCGTTATTACGTTTAATATCAGTGTGAAATCCGGAGATCAGTGTAGTTTCAGTGGAATATACTGTAGACACCGTAACTCTTAAGGGAGTAACTTTTCCCTGTTAGGGCAGCTGGAATTTAGCAAAAAATCTGGCATTACATTAAAAAAAAAAAAAGTTTGTAACAAAAAATCCCATCATACGGATCAGACAATACAGATATTGAATTTAGTAATCTCCTTTCACCCGACTGCAAGGAATTTATAGAAAGTAGATGATGAAATTATTTAGAATGGAGTGTGTTTTTTGTTCTCCTACCCGGCGACTCGACGACGCATGGACACGTTTGAAAAACGTCGAGAAAGAAGCCAAAGCGCGTCGAGGGTGCAGCGCCAAAGCGAAAGAGAAACATCGGCGGAGCTGGGCAAAGTAAAGAGGAAGAGATTATTAGATCGCAGGCCAACGTCGATCTGTTATATTCGCCCGCTGGCCGCGACCCACTTTCGACTTTTCAAACTTGAACGTGTGGCAGTTTGCATTGGAGCGCCAGCGAGAAATGACGCGCGCAACGTCTTTTCGATCAATCGAGTCCCGTCGAGTGGGTTTATATTTGAGTGCCGAGAGCTGGCGGGGCAAGGAGGGGGCTATATAACGAGCGAGTGGTCGGCAATTAGAATATACGCGAGGCGTTTGATAATTCAGCCGGTGCGGATGTGATTGCGGTCGGCCGCCCAATTACGCGGCCCTACGGAGCACCGCGCGCGCACCTACTACTCCATGCCACGGCTCGAGCCTAATGAATCGCGCGACCACTCGGGCTTTTTTTCCCCGCCCGAACGAGGCGAGCTAGGAATTCCATCCCGAGGATATCTCGGGCCCTCCTTGGCGCGATAAATCCAACCCCTCCGAATTTTCCACGTCGGATTCGCGGAGAGTTTTCGCTCGCGGATTAGCGAGTCGTAAATCAGCCGGGGGAAATTTCGCTACAATGGGGCCACGTCGACGGCTGGATTAACACAATGATATCGCGTATCGAACAACGTTGCACTTGCCCGGGCGAGCGCGAGTGACGGGCGCATTGTCTCTCGCGCCCCCGTCGAGACGCGTCGGCGGCGGCCGTATGACCCTATTGCCCGCGTCGGACCGCTCGGCCGTCCCTTCCGCGCGTCTATCCCGGCCTTTTCATTCGGGAATTTTCGGGGAACAATGCGCGAGAGCCCCGGCAAATTTATGTGTGCCGGGAATCCCGAGTCGAGTCGCGAACACTTCGCAACGGTTTGAGACGTTTTTTTTCAAACTTTCCGCACCTCTTACAGCTTATGAAATTAAGGTATTTTTTTATCTTTCGATTGCTCGTTTTGAATTGATGTAATTGGTTTTCGTGGGATCAGGGAGTCAAACTTGCGTATATTCATCGGAGAATCAGAATGAGCCTTGATTGTTGGCCTTGTTCAAACGGGTAGGGGGGATGAGAACAACAAAATAGATCTGATCGAAAAATGGGTTCGTCAACAGGTGTTGAAGGTAAACGACAAAAAGCTGAACTTTGCGTTCATTCAAAATCGTCATTTTTTGAAAATAAAATCAGATAAAAAATGTTTTTCATAATCTTACAGAACAAAACAAGTGAAGGGTGAGATTATATTTTCCCTCGCATATTTCGAGTGTGTAACCTGGCAAATAATCCATGTAATATCCAGTTCAAAATGGACATTATCCGCGATTCGGCGGATCCTGACACGCGCGGGGGGAAATATCAACTTGCCCTCCCCCGCTGTGGGCTATATGAAGTTTCCAGCTCGCGGGCGGATAGGAAAAACCGACTCGTTACGTACGACGCGCGGGAGACGATAACGAATCGCTCGCGCGAGCGTATCGAATGTCGAGAGAGCCGCCAGTGCCGCGTATAATTATGCTCTCGCGAGCTCGATTTCCTTGCGAATCTGAATTTCAAATTCGATACATTCGGGCTGTGTGCTGGTCTCGCGTCGTTGCGCCCCTGTATACGTGTATCTACCGGCTGCTAATCGCGCGTCGAGCCGCGAACGAGAGTAGCGCAGGCGCCGCGCGGCGAATTTACATTCGTACATATGCGACACTTGATTAATTTGCCCCCGGCCGGAGAGACGCGCGCGCGCATGTGTGTATACCGCTATGGTTTCCCTTGGAAAATTCACTCCCCGAAATCCCCCTCTCCGATAATTGTCTGTTTATTAAGCTATAACTCGGAAAGTTCAGCGTACGCGCACTAGTTGGTTTTCCTCCCCGAGACATGCACGTATACGTATGTACAAGTGTACCCGCGCTAGCGACGAAATATGCGCGTGTATACGTCGTCGCGGCGGGGAGGGAGTTTACGGGGCGCGCCTCGCGTGACCCGGTTCGCGATATGTTTAATAAAATTTTCATTTTCCCCGCTCTCGAGCCGCGCGAGACACGACACTTTCACCGCGGCGCGTTTCAGCTGCTCCGAGTTTTTTTTTTCAAAGGCGCAGCTGTCGGCGAATCTATCAGGTCTCTCGCGCGCGGAATTGGAATTTTCACTCTGATGCGCGATATCGAAAGGTGGAAATGTATACGCTGTGTACGTCGGTGAGCAGCTGCGGCTAACCGCGGATGTGTGTATATGTGCCGAGTGAGCGCGAGTTCTCCTTTTCCGCGTCGCAGTCGGTTGGCATTAATTAAGCCGGGTTCTCCAGCCTTAGGTGCCCAGTGCCTTACTCTTTGAATTCAAAATAGTTAAAAATTACTGTTCATCGATAGAAATCGCGCGGCTGATTGATAATAGTGGACGCATTAACTCGAAAAAAAAATACGATATAAAATGTTCAGAAATAATTAATCAATCATGCTATTTTTACCGAGGAACAGTATAATATTCACTATTGAATAGTCATTTCTAACTGGGGTAGGTATACCCATCACATCGTTTTAAAGTAGACCAATCTTACTATAAACTATTTCTGGATCCTCGAAGAGAAAAGAGATACGCTGCAAGTATAGCATGGGGGAATGTCATTTGTCAGTTCTCGGCAAGTGCTTTTTGGGTACTTCGACAAGCCGTTCAGTGTAACGTTGCGATTTTCCGTCGATTATTTTCGATTTTACGCGCATCCGCGGTATATCCGTACGTACGAAAGTGCCCATAGGCAAATAGATATACCGCGCGTGCGTGAAATCTAACGTTACAGAGCGAATATCTCTCGGGGAAAATCGTTGGACGACGAATGGCTTATTGACGCGCGGCAAAAAATCATCTTTGAAAGTCCCTTCGACTCGCCTATACACACATGAGTAATGACGCGCGCGCGTAAAAACCAACCCCACATTTTTTCGATTTGTTTTCCTTTTCAATATTTCTTCTCGTATGCCGCGCGCGCGACACACGCGAACACCCGTTACTTCCCTCCGACTTTTCCAAGCTTTCATATTTATTTTCGAAGCGAATGGATTTCTCGCGAGCCGCAAGGGCCAATGCAAAAGAAAATATGTCCCCTCCGTCACGGCTGTCACGCGAAAATGAATCATCGATTCAAACTAGCCACACTTCGATTCGAGGAAAATTCGAGCGTACCAATATATATGAACGTACCATTATTTTCGTGTGCTCGTGGGCTGTCTGACGGCTCATGGCGCTGCGTCGTTGCATCATGCGATTCTGAAACAGAGAAGAAAAAAAGGCTTCGATGAGTTCGACTGTTCGCTCCGATGTTCACCGAGGATATACCGAGTGATCGCGTGTCTATCGCCCGAGAAAAGGCGCGCGCGCGAACGGCGAGATCGCCTCGAATGCGTAATAAAGAGTCTGGTGTCGGTGAAATTCGAAGCGCCGGGGTATACACAGACAGACAGAGGGGCATTTCGGCGGGGCGGATCGCGCTCGATAAGCTCGAGCAAACGAAATTAATTCCGGAGTGAATGATCGGGCAACGGGGAAAAAAGTTCTCTCTCTTTTTCTCTCTCGCGAGGCTATATAAAACCGGACGAAACACGCAAGAAGTCGTTCGTCGCCGTCGTCGTCGTCGTCGGGGGGCCGAGGCAAGTTTCCAACCCTTGACGCTGGGATCGCGTGGCATTAGCGCCACTCTGAATCTTGTTAATGTTCCTGCGTTTATTATTCAATTTCGAGCTGGCACACGCCTTAAAAACCCCCCATCCCCCCGATTCTCCTTATATTCTCGGCCAGACGCTAGACCGTATACGTATATACGTATATACGCGCCCATTTATCATGGCTTTTGTCTCGCTCCATGGCCGCCCCCGACTCGCCAAGTAGTCGTGATTTTCGGATTAAACATTTTCATGAACAATAACTCGGCCGTGGAGCTTTGATTTATCGTCTCTGTCGGGTACGTGTTCCGTCGGCTTGGAAATGCCCTTTTCATTCGGCATACGAGCAATTCTTATATTCTCGTTGCGGCAAACGAATTTTATCGCGTGCAGCTCCGTTGAATATTCGATTCGGGATCAAGATCATTGTCCCCTGGAACCTTTGGATTTTTCCATTGTCGAGTTTCAATCGTTGAGCTTGATGAATTATAGGGGCGTTGGAAAATTCTTTTCCCGATTTTTCTTCATTGGTTTGAAACATGTGTGGCCTAAGAATGCGACCACCCTTATGAGTTGCAATCATTATCAAAATGTTTAGTATATATTTTCCGAGGACCCCATTGATGGTCCCCAGAGTTAAGATTAAATTTTAAAATCGATAATTCATGTATCTCAAATACATGTAGTAACAAAGAATCTTGTTTTTTTTTTACGATCAATGGATAATAGAATTTTTCAAGAACAATTTCGAGCCGTGTTTCAACGTAATCCATGAAAACTGAACAACATGAATAATCGTTTGAACGCTAGAGAAATATTCGTAGCAATTATTTACCAAATAAGCTCTCTCGACGCCTTGACGTCTCATCGTAAATTGAGACAACAGCTGAGGCTAATTGGCGGGCTTTTGACGATCGACCGTGTTACCCCGTACACTATTGCTGATCAAGAAAACAATAGACTGCTTGAGAATTACAGCTTCTACTGTAATATATTTTTCAACTAACTTGATTGATCAGCGACCAATAGCTTTTTTGATTGACAGAGAAGTATTCGAGGTTAATTCGAAACCCGTACGAATATCGTTCCATTCATTGAGCTACTGCCCCGATGTAGCGCAATACGTCATTTGATTTTTCCCGCCTCTGGTCGAAAAAAGTGTCTCGCAGCCGCCGCGCCCACTCAATCGTCTCGGCAATGATCATCGATTAGTAGGCGCGCGACACGGAGGCGAAGATGACAAAAAGACACACACTCGTTCCACGTGAATCATATATGAGTAAATGAAGATTTATACGATACTCAGTGTGGCGGGTCGTTAACGCGCATAATCATGACGGAACGCGGTACCGAAATAATATACACGAGGAGTCGCCCCCATATGTCCGATCGCCGGGACGAATACACGAGTTCAGCTGTTCGAACGAAGACGCGTCTCATTGAGACGCATCGCGTGCCAGCTCCCCTCCGCCCCGCATCTCCGGGGACTGTTTTATCGCGCGGAGCCATTACGCGCGCCCTCTATACCTTCTCCCTTTTTTTCCCCTCTTTATCAGGAGCCATCCGTCACTCGCTCGTTTCGGGCGATCCTCCATTTTTCTCGATTTACAGTCGGCCCTCTCTATACATCTATCTATTTAGAGGCCGCACGCGGAAACCGTAAATTTTTCGGGAGGGCTTAATGAGGGAGCCCCACCAGCTGCTCGGCCCAATGACACACACGCACATGGATTTCGTCCGTTCGCGGAAACAATTAAACATCCGATATATAACCTCGAGCTCTGTCTGTCTGGCTGCGCGCGCGCGGCTCTCCCCGTGTGTATATATCCTGTACAGCCAGCGTTTATAGCTAATTTATTCGAGGGAGGGGAGACACCGGGCTACAGAAAAAAAGACCAACGAATTGCTACCCGAAGCGCCGCTGTTCGGGCGGAATTACGGGAAATCACACGCGCCCGCGTACACAATTCTGGGAGTTTTAGGAATCGACATACATTTTTTAACTTATTTTCGCCAGGATAATTTGCCATTGCAAATTGGACAGTTGGCTCGAGGATCCCGCGTTGTTCCTCTCCTCTTACTTTATCTTCCGGGGAGGTTTTGACTTTATTCGGGTTTTTTTCTCGTTCGTTTTCGTTACTATCCTCACTTTGTGCTCGTTTCAAACACTCGCGATTACATCATCAATACGATGCTTGGATTTTTACATCCCCGAGATGTATCGACATTTCATCCGAATGAATAAACGCGAGGTAAAAACGCGGATGACTCCATCTGAAAATATAATCACTGTTTCTCTCTTATATTGAAAAACCGCTGTATTAAAGTGAAAAATTACTGCATAAAGGTGGATGAATTATTCGCTGGAACTGCAGAGAATTTTCACTTCAGTTCCGTGAGTTTTGACAGCAAAACTTTTTACATAAAATTTGCAGTGAATTTTCAACAGTGATATATTTCACATTAATACAGCAACTTTTCACTGTAAGTTTCCAAGAGAGTAATTTCTCGCTTCGTCATTTGCACCAAGTCGAAGGAGTAATTTTCAGGATGGGAGCGATGAAAAAAATGAAAAACGTTAATTCGTCCACTTGATCGAGCCCGCGCGCGCGCGACAACCCGATCGGGGGGCGTCAGTATCGCGTGACAAAGCGTCGTTTCCGGTTCCACCCATCGGGTCTCGCGGCCGAGGCAGGAAAATCGAAGGGAAAAACCCGGTGCCCGAATCGCTGCAATCAAAATTATATTGTTCGCGATATTTTCGCGTGCGCGGCTGGCAATGAGCCGTGCGACGACGCAGCAAGAGCGGGAAAACGTGTCGGGGAAAAGAGAGGCATATTGCGATTCGACTGCCCCCCGCAACACATACGAGCGCGCGGGCGACGTTTGGAATTCAAAATGCGCACATCGAAAACGCCGAGTGAGGTACTACCGCGGAGAGAGAGAGAGAGAGAACCGGTATACATACTTTAGCCGAGTGGGGCGCGAGTGTATAACCGATATTTTGTGCCGAGCCGGAAATATATGGATATATATGTGTGTCGCTCGGTTCGTACGAGTTATGTGTACTCGAAATGATAGACGGAAATGCATTCGATACCGCTGGCGATGCAAAAATATATGGTGAATTGGCGAGATTCGTATTATATACAATATCCGAAATGACAGACGAATTGCCCTTATTTCGTTGCACAACTAACCCAGTTTCATTTTTTTCCGTACGTATAGGGTATATGACACTGAGAAAAGTTACGGGCATTTTCTTGTTCAACCCATTGATACGGCAGATTAAAATCTGAAATAGTAAAAAACTACTAAAATTTAATGTATGAATTAACAAGTAAGTTACTCTAAGACAAGCACGTCAATCCCGACGAATCGATATCCAACTGATATTTCCAAAGATCGATACCAATCTGCTGGCCAAGTTCCCGGTGAATTTGAGGAATTTGATTGATTCGGCTATCGGCAATACCTCGGGGGTACTGGCTCTGTCTCAAACACAACGGCTTTGGATCGTTGCCGGCCGTGTATAGCTCGTCGAAAATTCGTTTAGGAGCTAAAGAAGCCGGAGGTGGGGGGCAGGTTGATGCCGATCGATCATCCGCGGGTTTGTAACGAGGGGCCAACCGACCGAGCTCTCTCTCCGGTGCACCTGCACGTATATCGCACGCAACAGTTACTCTCCGCAGCCCTTTGGGCCCGCCCACGAACAGCTGGCCGAGGGAGAGGAGAGAAAAAAAGGGGTCGAACGGTGCGCGCGCGCGGGAGCAACGGATCGTGCGCGCGGCGAGAAAAAAACTCGGGTCGAAATTACTGTGGTCGGTGGTGACGTAATCACAGACTGGCAAAACAAAACTTGGAATCGCTCTGGGACTTCTGGAAACGAGACAAAAGCAGTTCTATGAAAATTAGCAGATAGTGAAGGTTCGGGTGATATCTGATCAATTTTACGATTGACTACGGTGATTTTCCTCACTATTCTATTCATTTTTTTTCTTTTTAACCATTTTCGGTTTGTTCGGTGCTGACCAGTCAATCGACAATCGATACAATGTATATCAGAGTAGGATGAAACATTGAATCGTCACGGCTCCACCAATTCATGAAGATATGCGTACCAATGTAACTTCATAAATGAAGTCAATTGAAATCGTACCGAGGCGAGAATGAAATGAAACTTTCGAAATATCTCTCTCGAAAACCGAAAATTTAACGGACGTATAGTGAAAATAACTGGAAAGTGTCGGTTTGTGACTGAAAGTGCAAATATCCTTGTGAAAATCACCCTCGTTTCTTGTGAATTTCACTGAAAAATTTCTCCCCGCGCATATATGTATCTCGAAGCTCGAGCTGTTCAGCCGATTGAAATGCGAACAGGCGCGCTCGAGATGGGTGATACTTCACGTGCCAGCTCGCATTTTGAAAATCGCCTGGCTATTCGATTCTGAATAAGCACTTTTTCACACGACTGCGTTGTATTTTATTTTATTTTATTTTTTCACGTATGCCACGCACTACTGCTCAAAACTCTGAATGTACTTGCTTCACCTTCTATTGCGGCATATGGTACTGGATTCGTTATCGGCACGAAACCATTGAGTATTGTTGAAGCGTCCGGGGCTGTGCTGAATGGCTCTTGGTTAATGTTGGCAAGAATACAATGAGGGCATTATTCGTCCGGTTTTGCGTAAAAATACAGAAAATCCCTATACAGAAATAATATTTTTCTGAAAAGTTGAATAATTTTTCGTGCAAATAAGGTCCTCATGCCAATGTTCAAATCCTCTATTCCACCAATTTTACACTATTCGCCAAAATTATGGAGTTACGATTGGACAGATCAACAAATAAAAAGACGCACGACCATCGACATATGAATTGCCAGAAGGAAAAAAAGAATATGATTTACAATTCGTAATTGCGATCACAAAATAGTCGACACAACGCTGAATAGCTATTTCCCGCCAGCCGAGCGCAACACATACTCATCGAGTCGAGCCCTAAGAAGAAGAAGAAGAAGAAGAAGTGCGATTACCGGCTCGAGTCAATGAACGCATGGCTCGCGCTGTTTCGCGAGTATAGCTCGAGCCGTACGTACATATGAGAGAGTGCAGCTTGCGCGCGCGCTACGTCGATGAGAGGGAAAGAGAGAGAGAGGAAAGCTTTTTACAATCAAAGAAACTGCGGCGGCTTTCCGACGGGCCAAGATCAAAGTAGGGGGGGAGCTATGCAGTTGCGTGCAACTTTCGGCGGGGCGAGCCCCTCGAAGCTCGAGCAATTACTTTTGGCAGATTAAGCTTTTGCCCCTTTGACGCTCGCTGTGTTCGAGCTCGCTCGGCCGGAAGCACACGCCCCGCGCGTCTTTTTTTCTCATCGCCCCTCCCGATTTTTCTGGCTGAATCGAGCGGCGAATCAACAGTCGGCCGCCCGACAAACCGATCCCCCCGAGAGTCCCTCATCGTCGTTGTGTATCGACTTCGAACGATGTTCATACACTATGGAGAATTGGTTGAATTTTTTCGGTATACCAATAAACATCCTAACGGTCAATTTTACATTGAAATTTTGTTTTGGTGAAACATTTGTCTACATATCCCAGCAAACAACGAATATATTGTTTTGAATTTTAACCGGCAAACAATTCCACTGTAATTAATCAAAACCCAAACAAAATGAAAAACTTCAAAATCGTTATTGGCATTTATCAGGCGCGCGAGTATATCGAGCGACACAAACGGGTGTATGAAAGCAACTGTTTGGGGGATAAACAAACTGTCGACGATATATATCTGGCCGGAGCGTATTTCGCGGGCAGCGCAAAAGTTAAAGAACCGCCGCGGGAGGTATTCGCCGGAGGCGATGGCATTTGGAGCATTTTCGCGTGTCTCGCGCCGCGGGAGAGCAGCTGGCGGCTAGCGGGGCTACGTGGAAAAGAGAGCGAGACAGCGACTCGGCAGCATAGCCGGCGGATAAATATGAGCAGTCGGAAGGCATTAGGCGGACGCGATGCAGCTCCACGGCAGAGATGCTCTGGGGAAAAGAGAGCTTTTTACCCGCGTACCAACAACCCCCCGCGAGCTCGGCGCTTTTCGACTTTCTTCATTCCGATTGTACGAAACACCCACGTGTGTTTCGTACCCGCGCCACGAATAATTTCCTCCCCACGCAAAATCCCGTGCGATATTCTAATGCGGGAGCTCGTGACGCGTGCTCGCCCGGCTGGAAATACTTCGGCGGACCCGAAGGAGAAAAAATCTTCTCCAGATTTCCGCGGGGACAAATGTGTGGAAAGACGTGATAATCCATCGGTTGCACGATGCCGATGATCATATATTAATTCACGTGTGAAGATACTTTCAAAAGTTGTAGATACTTTTCCCACTTTTCCTCAACATCAGTTTTTTTTCGTCGATACACTTTCTATAACGACGGCGACAAAAAAAAACACGCGTGCGATGGGAGGAAAAATAAAAGAGCCGCGTCTTTCACGAGCGCGAAACGAATGTGTCTGTATCCGCCGCCGAGCCTGTAAGAGGAGCAAGGGTCGAGAAAAAAACCCGAGCTGTATAAACAAACGCGATACAGGTGTGTGTGTGGGTGGCCGGAGTCGGAGAGAGTGATAGAGAGAAAAAGTAGAGGCCCACGCGAGAGTGCACCGACAAAAGCACGTATACCTATACATATCTACACACTTCGGGGGGCGCTTTTCTCAACCCCCCGCCGCCGCGTATAAGTGCGTTCCGTCTGCTCCGGGTATATTGTGCGCGCGTACCTGCGCCCGCCGCCTCTCCCGACATTCAAACTCCGCGGCTTCATTGTGTCCATATATACGCGCGCCAGGAAAAAAGTGGATTCGTCGAAAAGGAAGAGGAGAAAAATGGTTTCTGTAGAGGATCGCCCGGCGCGCGGTTCACACGCGATCCATCAGTCGCGGAATGATCGAATCGGAGTATTATAACTGCACTCGGGCGGAAGTAACGCGCGCCCCCGCACATACACTCGCTCTCTGCTTCGTGGGGGATCGGGGCAAAAAGTGAATATTTTGCATAAACTCATATACGCGCTCGGCTCTCGGCGCAAGCGCGAAAGATCGTCGAATTCCACGAGAGAGAGGGATTTGGTCCGCTCAACCGCGGCGGAGTTTCATTTGCAAATACGTCGTCGACGACGACCCCCCGCGAATTTCATTGCGATTCCTCGCGCGTGCCCGCCAGCGCTCCCGGCATTTCCTCATATATCCTCGGCGAGACGCGCGCGCGCGTCTACCTTGGCTTCCCCTCGGGGGACACGCCTCTCTTTTCCGCGGTTTTCTTCGGCTAAACACGAGTACCTCGTATCTCCCGAGCAGGACCATTATGGACTTTTATATTTACGGCCGCGCGTATCCTTCTAACCTTTCCAGAGTCGTTCGAGTTACTATCCCGTTCGATTGCTCGCCAGCTCATACGGGACATCTCCCCTAATGCCTCGGACGGCTGGTTTAGTATTCTCCGTTTTGTCTTTCGACGATTGTGCAAAATTTAATCCGTCTCGTCTCGTCTCGCGTGCTGTAATTCGTGCGGCACAACTCACGCGAAAATAAAGTGTTTTGCCGAGGCGGCCAACTCGCGAGCGGCATTTCCACGTGTCCCATGTACCGCCGAGCGACTGCGCTTGTGTATGCTCATAGTATACGCCAAGCTGGAACTGGGCTGAACGCCGACGTACGTCTGTTTGAGAGCTCGTCGCGCGATCCGAACAATTTACGACCACGTGTGCGTCCGCTGGATGATTTATCCATCCCCCGCAACGATTCCCAACCGAAACGAATATCTCAAGGAGAAGAAAGAACACTTGTACTTCGGCCCAAGTCCCATCAGCGGTGGTACTTGTAGGTTAAATTCACCCCAGAGTCGAACTATTACTGTGTTTTTCTTCGAGGTAGTGTATCCTATCGCGCGGGAGCGCCGTTCAAATTTCGAGCAGCGTCCCTCGATATTATCGTCACGATCGCGGTAGTCGCGGGATCGAGACGAGTCGCCACGAGTATATAGCGCGAGGCTCGGCGCGTTAATGCACACACGCACACAAAACCCCTCCGCCCATTAGAGCCGCTCTCGAACCTTGAACCTTTCGCCGCGGCCGATTTATCAGCTCTCTGGCATTGCCGTCGCTGCCGCTGCTGCAATGCGCACATTCCCCCCGCAGCCGCGTACCCACATGCTCGCACACACGTTACGTCCAGCTCTCCGGTGTGTTATTTATTTTCACCCGTTATATATAGACTCTTGCGCGCGCGGCGATCCTTTTTCTTTTTCTCTGTCTCTCTGGGAGCCTCGCGCGCGCCCCGTATCTAAAGCCTCGCGGTTTTCCTTTTTTTCGCGGCTTCTCACATTCTGTCGACGGCCGGCAAGTGTTGCGCCGAGCGCTGCTTCGCGAATATACGTACACGAGTAGCCGAAAAATAAACGACACGCGGCCGTTGTGCGTTGCTCAACGTGTACGTGTCCTGCCGAGTTTTTCTCTCCCGGCTACTGACTCTCTCTCGTTAAAAATGAGAACACACGCTCGCGCCTTCTTCTCTCTCTTTTGTTTCTTTTTTCCTTATTCTTCTTCTTTCGCGCGTTTTTCTCCCGACCTCCACCACGCGACTAAATCGTTACCGCACTATATACTCTTGGCGAAAATCGAATCTTGCCTCGAGAAGGATCATCGGCTGGACGATTAGACAGGGTGTCGCGTGAACAATCGTCGAGAAGCTCCGTGATTACCGTCGGCTGTTCTGTCTCGAATCGTCGATGGGTCGCAAGTTGATTCGGCTGGTAACATTACGATACCCGATGCACTGGACCGAGATTAATCTGTTCAACTGGTTTGGGAGAACCAAGCCGACTTGGAAAAAAAATTCTACCCTGCCATTCGAATTTAAATTATTTTTGTTAGATCCTATGGAAGAGTTTTCTGTTTCACAATGTTACTCGGACGCTTGATTGGTCTCGATTGTTCCATTTCGAAGCGAAAAAAATACACGCGAGCGCTATTTTTCTCTTTCCAATCTAATCTGGTGTATATAGTTTGCAAATTCGACGGTGAACGTGTCCGGCCGTCGTTCTAAGCCGAGTCTCTCGCGTGTCGCGCGCCTGTTCTCGGATTCTCTCGCGAGCTCGAATAAATTTTAGAGCGACGTAAAAGAAAAAAAGAAGTGATCGGTTTAGAGGCTGCCGCCGCCGCCGGTGTGTATACATATAAGGTGCAGAGCCGATTGAAAATCGATTCGGCACAGAGATAAGCTTTGAAGCGGAGCCGCGACGGAAATAACGCTGGATTCTCTCACGTATTAGTTTAACGCTCGGCTGTATATATACATTACACGGTTTATTATACCCAGCCCCCTCCCCCCCCCCACTTGGTCCCAATATACGTAAGTTGAACAAACAGCTGAATTATTCAGGCGAAAGATAGCATCGTCGTACGTGTGTCACGGTCGGTAAAGCTTATGATGCATCGCTTCTACCACCGCCGCGGCGTGATTAAAACATTCCCCCCCGTCTCTCTCTCTAGCTCTCCTCCACTCATTATCATCCTCAATTTATTCATCGAGAGAGAGGAAGAGAGGCTCTCGTAATGAACTCGCCCCGGCTTTTCACATACACCTCGCGCGTGTCTCTCCACAGACAGCGAGAGAGTCGCCATAGACAAAGACAAAGTTGTATATATCCGGGGGGAGGAGGTAAAAGAAGAGGAGGAGGGAAAAAAACGGGGATAAGGAGGCGCTCCTGTCTATGTGCCCCCCGAGGAACTTGTTGCCCGAGAGTGCACTAGACGTTCTCGTTGACCCCGCGACTCAAAGCCAACGTCGCCGTCGTCGTCGTCGTCGTCGTCGTCGAGATTAAGCACATCTCCTCGACGCTAACGAACGTATCTCTGGCCAAGCGGGGGAAAAAGGAAAAGCCGCCTCGGGCAACTCGAGACCAAATGGACCGTACTGCGAAATTCACAAGCTCGTAAGCCGCGATGCGTCTTCTGCTGCTGCTGCTGCTCGAGCCCCAGATATAACCGGCTAAGCAGATAAATATATATATGTGTGTGTGTGTGGGTTGGGTCGGGCTGGGCTGGGTTGGAAAAGGATTGAAGGCTGCCGCGCGGCTTCGGTTGGATATTACATTTTTCGCTGGAGCTCTCGCGCCAGACAATATGCGTCCCCCATACGAAATACGAAGGAAATTGCGCGGGCCTCCTTTTTAGTATTGCGATGTTATACATAAGACTGTTTTGATCAACTTTTTTGATTGTTTTTTTCCTTAAATTAAAATTTACTCAATTTATCATAGATTATCTGTCGTTGTACGCACAATTTCGACGATTAATAGATAATTACAAATTGATTTTTCACGGAAAAGTGAATGGCCGATTTGTAAAAATTTTGAGAATGAAACAAAAGTTTTGGATTATGGTTATGAAGAAAAACGAACGTAGATCATGCGAAGACTGCCACACCGCTGTATACGCGCGGGCCGTTTTGCTCCCAAGAAAAAACACGTGTTGGAGCTACTTAGTGCCGCAACGATGCCATTCTGTGCGTTGAACGTGAATAAAGAAACATTCTCCTGCTACGGCTTGATACACACGGCCGGGAATAAATTCCCTCGAAATTTTCTTTGCTTGATTCCTCGCTTACAGTGAACGAGGAAATGACTGGCGGGAGCTTCCAGTGCGCCTCATGGGCCCTAATCGTCGTTGCCTGTACCGAACAGCATCGAGGGTGTAGTACAGGCACCACCTCATCATACATATATAAATATAACGAGGGCCGCACCGAAAGAGGCGGCCTCCTTAGCTCTCGCGTATCCGCTCTCGTATCGCGGCCGATCTCTCGCGGCTAATTGAACGATTGTCGTAATGGATTTTATGATGGGTCGGTTTGCCGGGGCGCACTATTATTCCCGTAAATATGTGCTCCCGGGAGAGGCGAAAGCACTCCGGGGCAAATTAATTCGAGGATGCGTACTGCATATTATGTTAATTCGAATCGACCGACTCTCGTTACGTACATCGCGCGCAAACGAGCCACAGAGAAGCGGCGGCGGCGCCGGGCCAACTGATAACGGCCCAACGATCGGCCAACTCGAAAAGTTTGATGTGTACTGGCTGTACGCGCCGCGCCTGTGTGTTTCCGCCCCAGAGACAGATTGATCGATTGATTAACTATGCGCGCCGAGACCGAGTTACACGGGACCGAATGCCAATTTGTATACAATTGGGATAAAATTGAAATCAAACGTAACGTTGCTTTGGTATAGCCTGGTAAAATTAACCCTCGTGGGAAAACGTCAAAACCTCAGGGAATAAAACTATTTTTACCAAGTTTTTTTGGGTTTCCCTAAGAAATTCCAAAAAGGATGAATGTAGATTTCACAAAATTTATTTTTTTCTTCTAAATAACTGTAGCTTTGTCGAAATTCATATATAAATCTCATATATAACTCTACGGGCACAGGTAATTTTGAAGGCACAAAGTTGTTTTGTAGCGAGTACGTGATTTTGTAACTATCAACCGACTAACGCTCTATAGCTTGAGGGTTAATGAGACGTGTATCGATAATAATCGTATTCTCCAATAACACAGAATACTCTAATTTGTATCTGGTGACGAGAATTTCATCATAATCTAGCAAAACAACGGTACATCTCGAATACGCTGCAACGGGCGCGCGGAACACTCGGGGGGGCCCCCCATTAAACTCCTCCTCGGCGCTGTATCAATGAGAAGTTACGGGGCGCCAAGCTGCCCCCTTTGTATATATCAATCTGGCGAGCGTGTGCCGCCGGCGGGTATCAGCGAGAGCCAGACGCGCCCGATTACAATCATCAAGAGAGGCGCTCGTGTGACTCGATTTTTTATTTCGTCCGCACGAGACGATCGTTGCGCAAATGTACAATGAGGTGCGGATATTTTGTAGACATATCGCGCAGCCCACACACACACAGGACAAACGTGAGTCACTCGATTTATATTATACGCGATTGGGCAAGTGCTTTGTATATACAGTTTGTCGGGCCGGCGCTGCACGCCACCAGTGTGTTTGATTGACAGCGTCAGGAAATTGCGCAATTTTATATATTCGCTCGTCGTGAAGTTAGTTGGGGGGCTCTGGCGCGCGCGAGTGTGTTGCTCCGAGCCAAAAATATTGTATACTCGATTAAAATACTCGGAATAATTCGCTTCCTGTGCAGTCAACGATTGAAACGTGAACACTTCGCGCAATCGAGCGGATTCCCGCGTCAGCGGAAAATGTTTTTCAAACGTCCGAGTAACGTTCGTTGGCGGGGGAGCAATGAAAATGTGTCATATGCTACGTAAAATTTCTTAAACGTAAAAAACGTTCGCGATGAAAACCCTTTCGTCTACCAACGCGTTGAAAATATTGGCAAAATGTTTTATATGTAACATTTTTCAAACGTATACTATACACCTCGCGAATTTAATCGGAAAAGTATAGACCGAAAATAACGGTTTCACTCGAGGCAATCGGCAGATTCCAGGTAATAATCTTCTGCCAAAGATTTTAGTTGCATTCGCATAACGTTACGTACCACGAGTAAATCTCGTGGGAGGAACTTTTGCAAAACTCATCTGTTTGCTGGGCTGCTGTGGTATGCGCGCGCGAGAGCTGGTCATCGATGAAACACACGGGAACGCGCAATGGCTCTCTCGTCAAAATTGAATTGATAAACATACAAATGGGCCGCGCATTAATTAACTAGATTGCGCGCAAATATTTCAGCCGGCTAGAAATGTATATACGTGCGCGCGCGCGAAAGCCGATCTCTCTCTTTTGCGTGCCGCCGGTGCGGCGCTGAAATTGGAAATGTAGAGAGGCTACGTCATAGGAATCGCTGCCAATTGCTTTCCCACTTCCATGTGTATATATATATGAGTACGGCCACGCGTTTTTGGCCAGCTCGCGAAAAATTCTATCAAACTAATTGATATGCGGCCGACTGTGTGTATCCGGAGTTTTTTTTTCTTTTCAAGTAACTGGCCAGTCGGAGATCCGTACAAATATTATCTATTTTGCAACCAAGTCGACCACTTCTATTTTTTGTTGTTGTTGAAATGAATTATTTTATTGCAACATCAACATCGTTACATAATGAAGTAGAATATGATCTTCATTTATTTCAACTGTATTTTTAATAAAATTCACCTCTTTCATAATGAGTTCAACCATACAATTCGACACTCAATTCGACAATATTTTCACGATTCGCGCGATGTATCGAAACGTTTCAATCCAATCCGACGATATCTGGACCGAACCGAAACAAAATTCATAGTTGATTTACAGTGAGATTGACCATATATATTTCTCTGTGTGCTTAATAATCCAAAAGTCATGAAACTGAATCGACGATGGGATTAATTCTTTTTCATTTGCACGCGCTCGCGCAACGTGTCTGTCGGTCGGTGGCGAGACGAGTGTGGTGCAACGCATCGAAATCGAATTTTAACCTACTCTCCCCCGGTTCTATCCACTGCAGCCCAGGAACATTTCACGTTATTAAAAAAGTCCCACCCGCTCGTCCCTCCCCCCGACGAGAGAGAAAAAGTTTGTTGTTCGAGCTGCGAGTGCATATGATTTCAGAGAAACACGAGCCGCGGGGTCGATTTGGGTCAGGGTAACTTTGCATTACAGTTTGGCCTCTGGTGGAAAAAGTTACAGGAATAATTAAATTTTGTTTAGATAATTATCATCGTCACGACCTTCCGCACAATCGAGCATCGAGAAAATCGCAAAAAGTATTTAATTGAAAATGTATGTCAAATTTACAAGTAGCGCCCTCTTGAAATTCTATTCATCTCATTGTTCGGCAAAGAGAAATTTACGACCCCTCTCTCCGTCTCTCTCTAATTTTTTCTACATGCGAAAGAGATCCGAGGCCCGAAGAGCAAGAAAGTAACCTTCCCTTTACGCCCGTCGTCTACCTGCGGTGGCAGACGGCATGCCGCGGCAGCCCTCGCTTTGCAGCAGGCACACTAAAGGCCCGATTCCCTGCATCGGGGTTTATTGGCCTGTTCTCGGCGAAGCATCTTCGACACTCTTCTAGCTTTTCTCATATTTTGGAATTTGTCTCGGTATTCGCCTCGGCTACGGGTGGCGAGAGGAGAACCATACAAATAAACTTCTGCGACTTGACGATTTACTGTGTAAAATTAATAAGCCCAAAAAACAAAGTGATTTTGAGTGATGCGACATTCCTAAATGATCAACGACAGTATAATTCTTTTGCTCAAGCGATTCAAGTACTCGGAAATATTGAGTACTTGAATAGCTTGTAACAAAGATGTTATCATTTTTTATTCTCACAATACATTGAATATTTTCTTTTCTGCCATGTACGAGTACATGCACCATAGCGTCTCCCTTTGCGGTTTCGCTCAGTATTTCAAGCGCAATTATGTGCACGTGGAACTCTTTGCAAGTTGACAGTCATTAGGATGAATTATTATGAATGATTGAAATAATTTTCTCTATGCCAAGAGTGCAGCGAGTGAGCGTCTGCGTGAGCGAGAGGGTCGTGGTAGGTATACAGCCTAGCAAGGGCCATAAAAATGTTTATGACTTGAACTGAGCCGTTTCCCGGCACTGTTGACGAATTTCATGCGTGCAATAAGGCACAGATAGATTTTCAATCATCGATAATACTTCAACGGGGCCACTGATTAACATTTGGCGAACACACGCCCCCCTTAGAATCTTGCTCTCTTTCGAATGATATGCAACTTGACTATGATATTAATATATACGGAATATCCAATAGACATTTTCAACTATCTAAACTATTTAGTTGAGAAATTGTTAGAAAAAAGAATGAATAGTGTCTATTTTGAATCCATTGATCTAACGATGTAAATGCGAAAAATATATGTTTCGCCGTTTCAACTCTTTGAAATGAGAAATTTTGAATATCCCTTATTATATGTAGAGAAACTTATGGTACATATAGTAGTGCAAAGCTTAGCACAAAACATTTCCCTTCATTTCTTAGCTTCCAGAGATAAAAAGATAGATATATGAATCAATGTCAAATGAATAATCGATGATTATTATACTACGTTATTAGAGTACGCTATTCTCATCTTTATTGCAACTCTTTATTACGGACGGAGTGAAATGAAGTTCTTATCGAGTACTACTAGATTTATGAGCGAATAATCCAGCCACATTATATTCTTCAATCTATATTAACCAAGAACTACTCACAGCTCAGCTAAGGACTAGCTTTACCAAAACTCAATGACTTTATGCCGATAAGATCTAAAAACTTGAATACAGTACTGTGGAGTACTAAAACCGAAGAAAGTACCTTCAACAGTATTTAGTTTGTACCGGAAATCGTGAAAGTTGTTCCCCTCGTTTGGCGATGCAGGTGGAAACATTCGTGGTTTCACTGCTTTATACAATAAACATTTCAATTCTAACTGGTGAGTTGTTGTAACTGGTAATTGTTCAGTTTGTCGTTATATTGTGAGTCATCAGCTTTATTAATTACTACTTTTGTTCCGTTCTGATAAAAACAGCACTCCCCAAGATTTTTCGATTTCTAAGTGCTTTTCAAACCTATATTCTGTATCATTTGTGTTTTCTTAGAACTCGAAAAGGGATATTCATTTGCAATATGGATTCGAGGAGAATGCGCTTCGAACAATTTCTCCGGGATAAGGCGATTTTAATGAGTGCTGAAACGTAGACGCGCATCGTCAGATTCACGCGCAGCTACCGCAGCCCGAGTGGGTATATATATATATCGGGCATTTTCAGTTATGTTAGTAAGTAATTTTTCACGTTTCGTAGCATTGTAGCGTGAAATATATATATGGTATAATATATATATGGTAGCGAGCATTTTTTGCCTCTTTCGCAGCATACTCTGTAAAATAATGCATAAAAAATTGAAACCGCAATTATGCCTAAACTAATGATCCAAAGGCTTGGTGATCTGACGACACCAAATATTTTACCATGTAACTCAAAGTTATCCGATTTTCACCGTTCAAATTTGTATATTCATAGTTCAAATTTCTGATCAGATATAAATATCGATAAATACACTACAATACTGATTTATTCATTCAAAGTTTTTTGATGAGCGGAAGAGGATCTTTACCTGTCCTTTATTGCTCTGTCAATGGGCCCTTGTTTATGAGGGGTCGAGAGGATTCGAAGAGACCAGAATCGGTCGAGAGTCGAAGGGGAACCTTCCGAACACATGTTGCCAGATGCGTGTCGTGGGTGACGCGCCGAGGGATTTTTCTTCACAAAAACAGGCCCCACCACTCTTAAAATCAAGGAGAGTGAGAGTTCAACTCTGTTTTACCCTTCGAATGACCGAAAAAATTTGAATTCTGATGCCACCACGATTTTCCAATATTTTTTCACCCTATGGATGTTATCTTGTTCATATTGCTTACTATCGTTTCTACTATGGATAAGGAATATTGTGAGAGATTTTGGTGTTATTATATGGAGTAGAACTGATTCTAGAGAGTGAAACAACTTTGGCGCGCTGTGGGAACAGCGCCAGTGTCAAAACTGTGAACTAACGTTTTAACAATTTTTCAAATTTATCAAGTGATATTCTCTCACAATGAAGATACTCGCTTAACCATGCATGAGCCAAAATTTCATTAGAAAATATTGATAACTCTAGGAAAATATTGGAAAATTAGAATGTAGGTCATAGAGAACGTACCGGATCCCCTTAATCAGCGCGGCTCGACCATCGCCGATGAATAGTAATAATGACGAATAAAAAATAAACGAGCTGGCGCGTCGTAATTCGGCCGATGCGCGGATTGTGTCCCCCGCGAACCAGAGCAGCCAATCATGCCCGGGCGGTGTGTGAAAACTCGCGCGTGTCTGGTGAAACAATGCGGGGGGGGTAGTACGGTATAGCTCGCAGAGAGGGCATCATTTGTGTGTGCAGGCGCGCGTCGGCCCGTCTGGCCACATAATTCACTTACACTATAGCCCGAGAGAGCCGGGGAGAGTCGATTTATCCGCGGGGGCGGCCGTCACGCCCGATATTCCCATATGATAAGCGCGAAATTGCAGGATCTCACTCGTTGCCCGTTAGCTCGCGGGGGGTTGGGCCGCGGCTCTCTCGTATCAATTGCCGGGAGAAATACGAGCCGGTCAGTCTCGCGTGCGCACGAGAGAAAAGAGAGACGCAGAGAGAATAGAGGGACGAGCGCGCTAATTTCCGGACTCGACGCACCCCCAAATCCAATCGCTTGCTCTCGTCGCTCTCGCGCACCCTCTGGATAAATCCAAAGCTGCGTGCCCTCGCCGCGACCATCTATTCGGCTGGTGCGTCTGTGCATCATTAACGTTGATATGCATTGTCGCGCGCGTGGACTTGAATATATCAACACTGTTACTTCGATGTATCTTGATTTCCGATTGATTGTGCGTGCTGATACGCGCAAAGAGAAATTGAGTATTGTAAAAATTATTATATTTGTTGTAGCAGCCCAGGGACAGTTGGATGCAAGATCTCGAGAGCCCGTGATATATCAAGATATTGGACGTAGCACAGAGTGGGATCCGAACGTGGAAAACGGTACGCGCTCTCGCGTCCCACCGAACCTGGATAGATGTACAGAAGGAGCGATTTGCAAATTGAGCCGGGCAATCGATACTCGCGTACACGCGCGCCGGCAAAAACACAAGCGTACGGGGCCGAATCGAACGGGACAGGCGCGCGTGTACGCCGCCACACTCGAGGATCAATTGGCCGCTCGCACACACACATCCATCCCCGGCTCTGATTATATCCGCTCTCTCGGCTCTCTTTTGTGTGTCGTCCAGTTGTAAATTTGCGGCGCCTGATTGGCGCACACGTATACATATATATGCCGTGTGTCCGGCTCTGTCGTCCGATTTTCGAGCCCGTCGCGCGCGGTCGAGCCACGGAAGATCGCGAAATTTGATTGGGCAACCGGAGCTCCGGGGGGCAATTGGGAGCCGTGGAATATTGAGTGACCGGCCGGCCAGGCGTCTTTTTTTTTCCTTTCCTCTCTTCCCCATACCTATTCCCAACTGCGCTGATTCGAGCTCCGTCGATTCGTTATATGCGCGCCGAATTCGGTATTCACGAGCTAGTCGAAACCCGGGGATCGCTCGAGAGAGAGAGAGATAGATAGAGAGCTTTTAGCCAGCCGCCGAGGGGCTGCACACGCGAGAAGAGAGGGTATACGTATCGAGCGCGGCGCGCGAGTCTCCTTGGGAGATGCGAGGAGGGTTGCGCGCCCAAAGGAACGACAATTATTTCTCCCAATATTTTTATCGCGCCTTTCAAATAGACGCCTCGTCGCTCGGCAACCCTCTATTTGACACGCGCGCCTTGCTCCGCCCTAGCTCATACCCGTGAGAGCTGTGTGTTGAGATTCAGTGGCGACGCGTTACTTTTCTTTTCCCCCCTGCCTATCCACCGGCGGTTGGGATGCATTTCGTACTCCGATTACGAGTGAGGACGAAGCTCAGAACGAATGGATGTATGAGTCATGACGAATTTTCGGAATATTTTTTCCTGGTGAAAAAGAGTTTGAATAAAAAATGTGCGCGAGGAACCACCCCATATCGTCACCAGCGATCTTGTTGGGGAAGTAGTTTCTGTCGTACGATCTCGCGACAATTTTATATACACCCTTTTCCTACCTAGAAAAGACTTGTTGGCAAAAAAATATCACCCATGAATGGAAAAGATTGTTATTAGCCATGCAAGTCGTATATTCATTGCGAACTTCACCCTCGTGTTTAGATAATTCCACACGCGCCTCGTCCAGCCGCATCGGGGGCGTTACGCTCATCCAACTTGATTCCTCGTTCTGCCGCTATTTGCATATATTCCAAGCGCAAGTAAATGGAAAATGAATTATTCAAGCGACTCTTATTACACTCAATCCGGCTAAGCGATCCGCAACACGCGGGACAGCAGCCGCGACACTTTTATCCATCTTTTCCTCTTCCTTTCTTCCTTCCAGGGGTTATCCCGAATCACGACATCCGAGGGTCGAGCTTCGGAGAGAGGGATGAATTTAGTCCTCGGTACTCGCGCGCGAGGGGTGCAGCTGTCTAATTAAAAAAGCGAGAGAGCGCACTAGAGCCGTCTGGCGCGCCCCCTATTTTTTATACAGAGTCCTCGGGCGCGCGCCCGCCGAAAAACACACGCGCGAAAAGCCCCGCGAGCCTTGGCAAGCGCGTCGCGCATGTAAATTGCCCTCCCCGGCCGGGCGCTCTGTGTTATACGCGTGGCTCGAGCCTCGTCCCTCGTGCCGAACTCCTCCGCGGCCCGCTCGCTCGCTCTCATTTTGCTCGGCTTGCTTTTTCTCCCTTCTTTTTTTTTTTGCTTTTATTCCCTTTCTCTACGCGCGACACGGAGACGAGCTTCAGATTCACCCTCCCGAAATTCTCTGTTATCCAGGCTCCACACTCGCGAGATCCTCGGACGGGGTTACTCCCGGGATATCAATCAGTGCGTGGGTTATTCAGTGGCATACGCAACCCCCGTCAACGCACAAACTTTGTCCAGCCATGAATGTATAAATTAATCGGTTAGATCTCTTTTTCCGCAACTAATGCAAGAGATACATTGAAAACTAAAACCATTATGCTTTTCAAAATTCGCTTCATGTTTTAGAATTTTTGCATCGTGACAGTCGTGAATTCCCTACAAGTGCGGTGAAATAATTCTTACCAGGTGTATTTCCGTGAAAATTCACTGTGACCCACTGGAGAATTCACCTGCGCGACTGGTTAGAGCGGAATACCTCGGCTCCACACGGTGAACTTTCACCGTAAGGATTCGAAAGAGATAGGGACACGCGGGAAGCAACGTTGCACTGTTACGATTCGGCCTGCGAGCCTCGCCAGAACGAAAAAATTCTAAATCGTACCTAATTATAGACCATCGCCGCTCGGGTTTATCCTCTCTCCCGGGGATCAAATCGAGAATGATTCGTACTCGTCGCATATAGGACTGTGCTTACGCGCGAGAGAGACCCAAGCGATCGTATCAAACAGTTACACGGGGGGGACGGTGTTCACGGCGCGCCATATAATTCCGAGTCAAACACTGATGGTTAATGCTCGCTCGTTATAAGGCCTTCTTACCGGCGAACACCGAGTGCCGGGCGCACGAAAAACAACCGAGAGCTCGGCTATCAATTAGCCCGCGCGTGTATTCATAAGCGGGGCCGGTTTGCAACGCACACACACACACACGATCGAGCGCAAAATTACGATGGGGAAAAAAAGTGCGCGCGTGTCACGCAACGCGCGCGGCACCGATGGTAATCTCTCTCGCGGGGCTTTAAACCATTTGCAAACATGATTTGTTTTTCGGGTGGAAAAAAAGGAAACGTTATATCAATTCGTTCGTGAGACAACGTATATTGTTGGGGTACGATATACATCCGTAAGTTGTCGAGTATAGAATTTCATGGTTTACAAAGAAGAAAGTAACAGGTACTAAACTTTCATTATATGTTTTGAGCCGATGAAATAGTCAAGATCGCAAAGACTTACATAGTACACGTGATATTATTAAATTTCGCTACATGTCGGCGACTACCATGTTTTTCTCAACTACGCCGCTTCAGTAAATTCTCATAATCATATTTTTGCCGGAGCACTCGGTGCCGTGCAAGTTTAAATCGCACGATCGGACATGCGAGCGTGTGTGTGTGTGAGTGTGCGACCCCGTAACCGTTCGGTGCGTACATATACTACATGTAGCGGGACGGGATGGACACGAGGCGCGCGAATTGTTTATCACCACTGGCTGGCTCGATCTAATTGCGAGAGAGAGAGCTCGAAAGAGAGAGAGAGAGAAAGATTGGAAAGGCTCTCGCGAGCGAGCGCGTAATAATTACGGAAGCGTTGTAATTGCCAGCTGCGCGCAGAGTTCGATTTTAATGGAGGGAATCGAAAGAACCGGTGCTCGAGCGATGGATACCAGCGATACGTGCGTATACCCATGAGCCGCGCTCTAAGCAATTCCGCCGAGCGGCTATCTGCAGCCGACGTATATGGGAGAACGAGAGAGCGAGAGAGAGAGAGAGGCGATGGGGAGGAGCGATAAGTTGATCTCGCGCGGCACGTACGCTCGGGGCTGCAGCGGGAAAAGAGAGAAGCGAGCCGCCGCCGCCGGTACGTACGTCTCGGGGCCCAGGTGGAATAGACCGCGAGAGCGAGATAAGCCAACGGGAGCGGCGCTCCAGAGACACAAAAGTCAAAACTCGCCGCATGTCCTGCGCACAAGTGCGCATACGTGACCCAGGCTACGCGTAAGCGTAACATCTCGGTAGCGATCGAATCTAGTGAGGGATACATACTTCGCATCTCCAGACGCATGTAACTTTGTGAATTTTATCAAAAGCTTCGTCGTACCGCTGCACACTCCCAATTAGTGTCTCGAGTAAATCGAACGGCAGCTGCTCACTAATACAGTGAACATTTTAAACCATTATTATTTTAACATTTTAAACCATTATTTTAGTAACGTTAAACCATTTTTATTGTATTACCAGTGGAAAATTGACGGATCACCGCAATGACTTCAGTGAAATCCATTGGAGATACAGTGGTTTTGGACCGTTAGGGCCAATAGGGTCTTATCCCTAATAGGGTTATTAGGGGTATCCACTGTTAGGGCAGTTTGTTTCTCCTATCTTAAGCGATATCTACTGAGTAGCTTGGAGGGCGTCAGGGAAATTTCACCGATGATCACAGTGAACTGACTGTTGGAGCGTAGTCAGTTATGTGTTGGGACTGGCGCAACGAACAAAGCCACGCGCGGCGCATCTCTTTTGTACATCCCCGATGGTTGGGCAAAGGTCGGGCCACATGCACAGAGATATACACCGAGCCGCGAGCTGGCGAGCGGTGATTCTTCACTCGGAATAGAGCCATCTCGCAGCGGCAGGTGTGTATCCGAGCGGCGGGAGACAAAGAGGCTGCACGGGGCGGAAAGTTGAAAGGGCCCGAGAGCGATACCGATCTCCCGAGCGGCAGCACCAGCTCTCTCGTATGCGTGCGCGCCCCATCAGATACACACTCGTCTCCGGCAGCAGCCCGAATATCACGAGCAACGCGTCCCCGGATCCTCCTCCAATTAGCGCATATGCCGGGAATATTCGACGCTCCGACGCTTCGCCCGAATGTGTAACGTCGTCGGGCTTTCTACACCAGCGCCCCCGCGACGACTGACGATTCCAACGTATCTCCGAAAAACACTGCACGCACGATCGCGTGAGAGGGGCAGTTGCTTGCCGGGACACATCTCGGGGGGTGAGACTCTTGTTCATCACGCACGAGTGTATTATTGCTGAGAGAGCAGGTGAAACACGGGGGACCGGGGGGGGGGCAGGGATCGATACGAGTTGGGCTTTGTTTTCGGGAGTGCCGGGAGCGCACGTGTAACGCCCTGGAATTGTAACAGATTGGCTCGAGGCTGCACAGTCATTTTTCGACCTCCCCACGCTCCGTCTCCGTAGAGTCGGGGCTTTTCCCGAGGAAATACTGTGCTTAACGAACCTCTGCCCTCCGGCGAACCGGCTGTAATATACTAGGGGCCGAAAGCCCCTCGTCAAATCATCCTATGAATAAACAATTTTGGTGGGAGGGAAAGAGAGAAGGGCAGATGGAGGATTTTAAAGGAAATCCAAAGAACCCTATTGACATTCCATTATGATTTAATTCGGCCGATCTCGGGGCAAAACAGACTGCCGCGGCCCCGGGCGCGACTAGTCATTCCCGTTTAATGAGTGTGTACACAAAGGTTATGCAAGCCGGGCCCCCGGTTTATATCCAGTGAATTTTCTCCCGAGCGTATTTCTGATCACGTAAAACATACATGGGGTATAGGCTCGTCGGGCTCGCCATAACAATTTCGCTTTGGAAAGTCAACAGAACGGCTTCGACGCGTTAATGTCCTTTTCTTTCGTTTCGGCTGATTTTCAGCGATAGACGCGATACACACGCGTAATTATCGGTTCGGCGAAAAAGCGATTATATCCACGGGAACAACTTGGTGATGTACCGCGTGCGTTATACATCGCAGGAAAATCAAACGAACGCATCGCACGAGTGGAGAGAACGGTTCTCAAAGTATCACGATACTCCCCCCCCCCCGTCGCCCCGTTCGACGAATCGCTCTTTGCAAGTTGCGCGATAATGAATAGAGCGATTCGAACGGGAAACTGCGCGCGGATCAATCGGCAACGCACTTGACCCGAAAACACACATGTTTGTGTACACGCGCGTTCCGCGAGCCGCGGGAAAGAGCAGAGCGACAGGAGCTAAGTCGTGTTCCCTCGCTCGCGAGTCTGGTTATACTCTCTCGACTGTTTGTGTATATACGCGCTGCGGAGTTTCGGGGGTGCAGGTGCGGCATCTGTTTTTCCCCCGTCCCGGGCGCGCAATTGAATATATCCGCAATGAGACACAAGCAAACAAAAGGCCGAATCGATAGGAGCGAGCGCGCCACAAACGTTCCACCTTTCCACGCGCGCGCGCCAACCTCCCCCCCGAATTCCCCCGCCGACCAATAAAGCGAGGGAAAAACTGCGGCGCTGCCGGTGCCGGAGTGAAAAGCCGCGATCTCGCGTGTATATATGAGCTTCTTCCCTCTCTTTCGCCTGTGTGTTTTTGTGTGGGTGAATGTGGGGCATATTCTGAGTCGGATCACGAGGTCGGCTCTGCCCGACCCGGCCACCTCCTCGGATTTGTTAGAGACGTTTTATCCCGACTTCTTCGTAATTAATTCGACGCATACGTTTTTCTCCTCGCTTTTCTTAACCCATATAATCGAGGTCTTTCGAATCAGTTCTGTATAAAACATCTAATCAATGCGAAGTTTTTTGCGTGGAATCGGGCACTCGAACAACGTGTATTATCCATTCCCAGAACAATTACAAGCTGAGATTTATTTTCATTCCATATTTGATTCAGTCCGTCACTTGTGATCTTCTTTTTGGCAGCATTCGGTTTGAAATTGAACATTTTCCGCGTTAAACGATCGGAGTATGCATGAAAATCGAATTTCATCCAGATACGTGTTCAATTTTATTTTCTACTTCGATGCTTAAATATCTCAAATGAATACTGCAATTCTCATCCGAGAACAATTGTCACATTGATAAAACAGCAAAACTTTTAAGATGGACGTTTTGTGAAAAGCAATGATTAAAAACATCTCAATTTTGTAAATTGCAAAAGTATGGAAAGAAACGAGTCGAATCGGACGGGTGGGGGAAAAAGTGTATATGAGAAGATTCCGAAGCGAATCGGACTCGTTAGAATGGCTCATAGAGTGAGGTGCGGGCTCTCTCGGGGAGAGCCCCATCAGCCATTCTTTATCAATTATTCGGCGTAGTCACGTGGAGTGGCTCGCGTGATCGATTCGACACGCTCACTTGGTAAATTTCAATTTGAATTTTACGCGAGCGCGCGTGTGCATATATATCGATCCCGAGACCGATTCACTGCTCGGACGAGTCGAGCTTTGAGAATCAACGGGGCGAAGAGCCATATGTACGTATATATATATACGTATACACACGCGGCGCTACATTACTAAAAACTCTACCGCCTCTCGTACATCAGTCTCTCGCTCTCGAAAACTGGCACCGCGATAAATCATTGTGAGGAGCGGCTCTTTTTTTCTAAGCTACCCACCGAATAACTCGGGTGGAAATGCGCGCGCGCACCGCGGGGGACACGTATATGTATACCTATACGGCACGAGAGAGCCAGAGAGACAGAGAAATAACTTAGTCAAAGTGCAATAACTCGAGGGGTCGGGCCGGAGCAATGCTACACTTTTCTCTTCCATCTCCATCCATTGTATTCGTCGGGGGGCGGGCTTAATAGAAAACTCGCGAGTTTCAAAAATTCAAAATACACGTACGAGCGTGCGGCGCATCTTTCCCCTCTCCCGGGATAAATGTGTGTGTGTGCCCTACACTCGCGCTCGACGGCCGACAGATACACTTTGGAGCTGAGCTCGTGTTTACGAAACCGCGACTGGTATATACGCGTGCGCCATTATCGCGCGCGCGGAGGCTGCTCTGCACAAAGCCGGACTTTTTAAAATTCAGCTGACCTAGAAAGGTGGGCTGCGCCACCTTGACGGTATGAAACATTCGCACCTCCTCCCCCCCCCCCGCTCGACGCCCGAGGGGCTGTGGAGCTCGTTAAACGCGAGCGCAAACAATGGACAAACGAAGCCGAAGCTGCCCTGATTAAACTCTAATTAACGAGCCGATCGAGCGCGCGCGATAACGCTATATACCGAGGCGCGCTTTTATCCGTTTTTACTGCACCGCGACTTTTTCCCCCGATATATTATACGTATATCTGAGAGCAGCCGGTGACACGGCGACGCGTCCAATCGTTTTCCACCACCGGTGAAACGCGCCGCGATATAATTCGATCGGGACATTTCGACGCGCTTCCTTTTTTTCCTTTTTTCATTGGCCCGTTGAGAATTGGGAGAGACGCGCGCGCGCGCGCGCGAGTGTGTGTTTCAATTCCAACGGGCACAATATTTCGTTCGTTTAGAGGCCGTTTGGAAAACGCACCGGCGCGTAAAATGCCGTTTCACGCGTCGAGGAGCATAAGATGATTCGTTAACTCAGTGTCTTACCAGCACAGCGATTGGTGTATCGGGCAAACTATCCAGCGTGATTTTTCAATCGGTCCAACGTCTCGTTAGCCCCAAAATATACATCGTGTCACCTATATATGTGCACATGGGTTCATGTGTACACAGACGTGGATAGAATCAACAATAACATCATGGATATCTCGACGAAATCGTAACGTTCGACCGAATAACTGTGTTCACGGCTTATCCGATGTGGCTAAAAAGCTGGCTCGCAATCGCACGGTAGCTCCAAATATATTTTCTACGTTAACCGTGTGTACGTGTGTGTACATTGCGTTGGGTTCAAAGTCGTTTCAATTCCGACAAAATTTGTCAAATATTCGCAAGAGCATCTGCGGATGGACGGAATGCGAAAATACACACACAGGTGGACGTTCTATTCACAGGTCGACTCATCGAAATGCGCGTCGCGCGGATCGAGTGTGTGTTTTTTTCCCCTCCTTTCTCCTCCCTTTGCAAACCGCGAAAAAGCACACTAGTCCGGCGCTGTGTGAGCGCGCGATGGAATCGCAAAAATGGCCCCCGGGTAAAAATTCGATTGGGCGTCAACCCCCGTTCGGACGCTGGACGCCGCCGGATCGATCCTTCTCGGGACGCGCATCTCTCGTCCGATATTGAGCTTCTCGCTCACGTAAGCCAGCTTATTTACCCTCGTGTCCAGAGCAGAGGAGGAGGAGGAGGGCCAGGGGAAGCAGTCCTGCAGAGCATAGCGAAGCAACCGATCTCTCTCTCTCTCTCCGACAAATGAATTTTTCAGCCTCTCCATATTCTAATGCTTGGCCGCTCGGAATTTACGCGGCGCGTTTGCGCGTACGTGTTAAACGTTTCTATGCCGCTATGCCGCCCTGTATGTATGTACCCTAGCTACATCCGGATGCGCGCTACTCCCTTGGCATCCATAACGTTTTGAAGTTATATTTTGATTCATCGTTTCATCATGCGGCTCCTCTGGAATATAGATTCGTGGTCGTTATAGAACCTCGAAACTCATTATTCTTCGACCTCGCCGGGTTCCTTCGCGGCGTACGTTCTTTGTGGGACGAGCTTTCTTGGATGCGATATGGATTTATAGGTTTCTCGGGTCGCTGATACGTTGTAAGCATTTGTGAGACTCAAAATTGCGCGGATTCAATATGATGGATCAGATATCAGGATTTCACAAAAGACAGACGTGTACTCTACGTGAAATTTGAAATGGAAAAAAAAGATCTTCCCTCGACAATGCTTCCTTTTCGTGGAAAATAGTTTTTCGAATCATATCAAGTTTTCAACTATTTTATTTAATGCAAAAGGGTGTGACATTGTTGGAAAAACATTCTCTCCTCGCTTCAAAATACACGTTGAACAACACGCCGAATTTCAATTTCGCATTGAATTACAATTTGTACAACTTTCGTCAAATGCCTCGCGCCACTTCGAGGGCCGGACTATTATTCAGTAATTCCGAAAACCCTCGTGTACCAATGTACTCGAGCCAACCGAAACTCAAAACTCGAAAGTGTGCATCTAATTCGATAGGTTAATATATTTGCCGCTATTCCCGGTAATTCGCTTCCATCACTTTCGTCTGAGGACTGATTGATTTATATCGGATTAATCGACTCCGTTTTTTATTGACACAAAACCCTGGGTATTCCAAGCCACAGATGAATTGGCGAGAGAAACTCAAAACTGAGAGACAAGCATCGAAATTACGAATCGCGATCCACAGAAACCGGTAACAACAAAGACCAAATCGCAGTCAAACAAACATACCTGTGCGTGTGGAGCCTGCAACGATATACACACACGCGCGCGCGCGTTTGTACAACGGATTTAAAACGCTGCATTGTTTGTGCGCAAACGGCGCCCCTCCATACATATAACACGTTGGCCGTTGAGGGGAGGTCGGCCCTGCCAGTGTCGAGCGATTATCGAAATGTCGCCGAGGCGGTTTGGCGCGTCCGTAGCCGTACATTACACGGGGCGCGAAATTTTACGAGCTGCCGAATTAGGAATGGACGTGTTGTGCACCGACGGCTGTAATTCGCCGCCGCGGCTGACGTATTGCCGCCCGTGTACACGCCGAGTCGTCGATATACGTGTATATGCTCGATGCTTTTTCTCTCCCTCCCCTCGTCCAGCGTTCGATGCATAATCCACGCAAAGTTGCATAAGCTAATGCGCGCAACGAGCGAGTTCGCGCCCTCTATACACACACACATGGTACGTACCCTCAATCCGCGAGCAAATCCACGGCGTGAATAATTACACGGGTGTAAGCGAGGGGCGAATTTTGAATTATCAATCCTCTTTGGAACGAGTGGCTCACGCGTCCGTTTTATATCGAAGCATATCCGCTGAGAGCGAGAGAACTCGTTACTGTTACTCCGCGACGAGCGCGACTTGATTCCCGGGGAATCGTATGCTCTCTTGATGATCGATAGTTGATTCGCCGATGCAGAGCGCAGGCTCCTCCATCAGCTAATGGCATAACCTCGAGTCAATTAATCGCTCGCGACGACTGCGCGCCAATCGATCCTACACACGCTATACCCGCGCGCACTACGAACCGGAGAGTTATCTGTTCTCGAGAGCGGCGGCTCCCGGCATTTCAAATCTAATCAACTCCGTTCGATTTGCCTCGCTTCAACGCTCGTCTCATTTGATTCTCGTGTTTTCAGAGAGGCCCGAACCAACGCGTGTGTACACGCGTAAACCTCGTCTCATCCAGACACTCGTCAGTCAAAAGTTAGGCTAATTCGCCCGAGGACACATACGCCGAATAGTTTTTGTTTCTTCTTTTTTTTTTAATCGAAATTCGTGATTTGATCATCGACACGTTTTCGCTGTGTAGAGTGTGACAATTGTTATTTCTTGTAACTTAGTTGATAACGTAGGGTCAGACAGCCACTGCGACACTTTTAACGGTAACAATTGATGGGGTTCAGCTACAACGTTATTGAACAAACGGAAAAATCCCTCCATATTCGACATTTCTTTCAATTACGTGCAACAGCGATACACTACGAAATAGCTCGATAACTGATAGATACACGCGTGCACCGCGGCTTTGTGGCCGCACGCGTATACCCAAACACCGAGTAAAACCGAAGAATTCGGCGCGGGCGCGACTAATTCGCTCTCGGGGCGCGCTTTGTGCGCGGATTGATGCGTATCGAAGCTCGCCCCTCGTTCGCTGGCCCTCCCCCCCTATGTGCGCCGTTTTATCTCGGACTCGCCGAGCAGCCGCACGGCTGGCGCGCAGATAAGGAGCTCGACGCGGCCCCCGAATGTGTCTGGCTGTCGGAGGGGTGAACGACTCGCGCGGCCGCCCGGCTAATGGATCGCTCTTCTCCCGCTCGAGCCGACCGGCTCTGGAAATCCCGGCCGCGAAATGTGCCGGAGGCGCGTAAATATTGCCCGATACGTGTCAGCAGTATACCGGGGGATCCCCGCACAATCGCATGTTTCCATCGGCCGATTCAATGGGAATCTGAGCGGCGCGGATGGATCGGCGACCGACGCGTAAGCGTTTCGCCTCTGTATGCGCTTCCTATCGCACGTAGCCGTTGACGAATCGTTTCCAAGAGGTCGAGTTTTCGATTTTTCATGTGCCTCCTTCATTTTTCTAAACGTACACATATATATAGATTGGGAGGGCCGGAAGAAATTGAATAAATTTTAAATGCGTGTTATCGAGTGTCGCATAAAACGCGATTGTTTGATTCGAATCCACGTGAGGACTTAATCTCGGTGAGATTCGTCTAAAGATGCTCGAGATGAGTTGCAAACCGTTGAGTTGAAAAACTCCCAAATGGTTCTCGACTTCTTCGAGTTGCTTTTTCAGATTGTTGGAAAAAAGACAGCGAAAATTAATTGCAGATGCATACTCGCGTGTAGCAACGTTGAAGTTTGCGGGTCTGGCAAAAGAAATAAACAAGCAATATACAGACTCGAGTGACGAGGACAAAGAGCGAGATATTGACAGGATTGCATCGGGAAAGTGGGAACGACGAGGCTAAACTGAAAATATAGCAATATAGAAGCGCAGTTGAAATTCAAGGATTCCGGCCCTCCAAGACGGCCTGTCAAACTTATTTAATATCGGGACGGCATCAGAGAGCGAGCGAGTGGAGCTGCGCTGTGCACATACAGATGACGAGAGCAAAAGTGGAGCAATCGCTTTATCCCGAATAATCCCAGGGCGTACACGTAGGACGTTGAGGTGGTAGAGGATAAGAGGAGGAGGAGGAAAGAAGAAAAAGAGTCGGGGCGGAAACAAAGGGGAAAGTGCGTTGAGAGAGCCGCCGCGCATAAATCCGTCGTCGCGCGTTATCACGCGGTGGCCGCGGGTATAATCGAACGCGCGCGTGTCACCGACAGCCTTACGGCAAACACGGGGCGCGCGCGCAGACACAGCCGCGAAAAGAGCGGCGGGGAAAAAAGAAGGCCGCGGGAGGGCACACGTCCTCGCGGATAAACTTGATTAATCGACGCTCGGCCAAACAACAACGAGCGGCCCGACGCACACTGCGGCGGATGAGGCGCGATTAAATCGAATAAGCAAATCTAATAGAACGCGCGCGCACATCTGCCCAGCGAAAAGTCGATCGTCGCGCCTCCTCTCGTGTATGGCTGGATGGCAAACAGACAGCGCCGAGACCAGGACTACGTATACGACGTTCCGGGGAAAAATCTCATTGTATCGACAGTTCACTATCTCGTAGCTTAATTATGTAGCAAGCGCTACTCGATTCGACGTACTCGCTGTTACCAGTAAAATTTTGTTCGTAGAGTTTTTCGGGAGATTCATACTGTAATCCTAGTTGATTGTACAATAATTGCTGATCAAACTTTGATAAATTACGTGACATTATTGCACTAAAAAAAATAGTAAAAATATACTTAGTTGGTCATTTGCACCGATGACCGACGTAACTTTTATTCCCCATTGGCCAAAGCCTATATAAATTGGTTTTCAGACGCGTCGAAATAAGTACATCGGATTATTCGCTGTTAGTATTGGGAAAAGAAAAGTTTTGAAATTGAATATTCATCTGTAATGCGATTTTTACCAACTGATAATAGACAGAACCGTGAATTTAAGAACAAATTCAAATTGAACCAGGACGGAATCGACGCGAGCGGAGGGAGAAAGAGGGAGGAGGGGAAGGTGGCGGAAGAGAGCCAGGTAGCTGGAGGGAGAAAGAGCGTTTAGTAATGTTAATTCAGTGAATTAACGAGCCTTGTACGGCGGGGCTGTTTTATTCGCGGCCGAGGGATGGAAAGAGGAGCACTTTAATGCAGTTTGCAAACTTTTTATCTTGCGAAACAAGTTAAATGAAACTTGCCGCACGCGTGTTTGCTTTTATTTAAACACACTTTCACCCCAGTTCGGTAATGGTATGATAACAATTGCCGTCACGTGTCTATGATCAAAATGTTAATTTTAGTTGGCAACTAAATTTACGAGCCGCTCGCGCCAACGTCGCGCTTTACACGTCGATGACAAGTTGAATAACCCCGCCCGTGTGTAATTAGCTGCTTGCGGTACACCCGGACGCACACACAACGACAAGCCGAATACTTTCCCCCATCTGCGTTTGATTCTCATTAGAATTCACACTCACGCTACGCTGCATACCAGGCGAAAACGCCGCGCAGAGATCTCAACTCACCTGAAACAGAGAAAAAAACGAAATGCATTAATAAACAGATTCGGAGCGAATGAACAAACGCAAATGTAGTGAAGACCGGCCGACTAATTGGTATTCGAGGCTGATAATTCGACCGCGGACAATCGGTCGCCGCATTCCAAAACGACGACGACGACGACGACGAGCGCAGCAGTTATCGGCTGAATTTTACCGCCACCAAACCAACGTTACAGGGAATTCACGAAACAAAGTACCTTTGTAACAGATTTTTTCTTTCAATCTGAAAAAGCTTTCGTTTATAAAAATTTTTAATGGGTAGAATCGTAGAAATATTGAGTTTTGAACAATAAAAAATCGTTCGAAAATCGTCTAAAACTTCTGCAATTTTCACGTTTTTTCCTACAAAGCGTAATGCAGAAGCTATACATAAAATGTCAAGTAGATTTTTATAAAAAATGACCGAGTTACGCTGGAAGCCTGTTGGAAAAATGACAAGTCCCAAGATAATCGCGTTCGTCAAGTTTTATTTTCACTTCGACGTCGAAGCTTTTTTTGATACGGAATTTTTCAAAAGTCACGCGGCCCCCTCGAAGCTACCGGATTATCCGTTTCCATTACACGTGTCTCGAGCACGGGGTGGGAGGGAGGGAAAGCAAAAAAAGCGAAAAAAAAAAGAAAAAACATCCGGATAAATTTGAATGTAACAAAAGAGAGCCGAGCCGTTTGTGAAAATCTGAGCTCGGCGCCAAGGCGGATGTTCCCTTGATAAAGAGGATTCGCCGGAGCGAGAGAGGGGCGCGGGGGCGCGCACAAAACGAGAGAGATCCATCGAGGCGCGAGCGCGAACTATGGAGGCAACCGAACTCCGGCTGCAATTTATCGTATTCCACTGGCGGCGGCGGCGGCGGCGGTTTTCCGCGCGCCCGCGCGCGAGGAGATCTATAGGTCTTTTCGCGGTCGCCCGCACCAACTCGTTAAGCCGCCGTCCTCCAAGACGTATAAAGTTTCGCGGGATAAAAAGCTCCAAATCATCGATGGCAACGCGATTCCGTTGCCAATCGATTACGCATTGTCTCGATGACGGACCAAACCCGGAGAAATTATTTTTTGGATATGTGTACGTATGTGTATAATATACGTGGAAACTGTCGGGGCTGCATGTCGGCGCGCAGTTGGCGGGGGGAGGGAATCTCGCACCGCGAATTTCCATATAAATTTCTGGGGAATTCGCGGGGCACGGGGCGCATCGTCAAGTTTGTTGTCCCGGAATTTAATCGCTTTGGAAACTCCGGCGAAGAGGTGTGAGATGCCACGGCTGGCTCGCGCGAGCCTCGCCCTAACTCACCCCAAGTATGCGAGCTTAATTCCAATCAGCTCTCGTTTATTACACTTGATCATTTTGTTCGCGCTCGACGGGCTGTGACCCCCTGCTGGTAGCGGCTTCCAACCGCGGCGATTTGATTTTTTTGATTAAATTCTAAGAATATGCTCCCGATGGCTCTAAGGCTGAATTTGTACTCTTTCCAGGCCGAGGTGAGCTTCCTCGTTCGGAAACTTTAGCAGTCTTGAGCTGACGTACAGTAAAACTCAAAAAATCCTCGAGCGATATGAAAACTTTTTTTTTTTCAAATTGAAGGTAACTGGTTTGCATTGAATATTCACCTTGTACCTTCATTCAAAAAAACGTATAAAAAAAACGTACCATGAGAAATGTACATCAAAAACTACGCTCTTAATCTTTAAAAAAATATACTTTATCTTTTCTCCAGACAACTTTCTTGAACTTTCGTACAGCCTCAACAGAATATTAATTTCAACTTTTTGTTGCGAAAATATATACCAAACAGTTCAAAAGAGAAAAAAACCCCCGCAAAGGCTATACACGTAGCTCGAACTCCATTCAAGCATCTCTCGTAATGGGCCCCCCGCGATCGAACGAGTAATCCGATTTCTCCGTGTCCGAACGGATTGACGTGCCGCTCTTGATTTTCCGTAAAATAGAAAACAGCGTTCCTCGGGCGTGGTCGAAAGGAGGGGTGGGGGTTATTTTTAAAGCGCCCACCGCCTGATGAAGAGAGCCGAGTAGCTTCGCACAGTTGGGCGAGTTGAAACTTTGCACTCGGGGAACTTGGTGGGGTGCGCGCGGCAGCTCAACCGCGAGGAGAAACGCGCTCGCGCACCCGGTGAGATTGTGAGCGAGGGCCCATAAGACGCGCGCGGATAAAAGTGCACCAGTGTTTTCGCGCGCGCGCGCAACGCGAAACAAAGCCACGAGTGGAAAAAGCTCTCTCGGGTAAGGGGGGGGGGGGGAGAAAAAATATGTAGAGCGCGAGGGGGCGGCTCCGCGCGCAAGAAAGGTACAGAAAAAGAGATTCTCCATCAGCGTCTTGTTGGCCGGGCTTCGGGGGGTGATGAATCGTCCGACGGACAGGCGCGCGAAGATGGATGGAGCACTGGCTGCGGCGGGGGTGGCGGAAGAAAAAATTTGAAAAACCCGCCAACGCGAAATTACGCGCTCACCCCCCTCTCCCCGGTGAATTATAGGACGCGTCGCGCGCGCGCGAGTTTCGAGGAAAAATCGAGCGGACGCACGCGATATCCGACGCACCGGCGGGGGCCAGAGTTTCCGTGGGGTTAGGGGGGGGGGCCGGCCATTTGTCCGAGTCGTTAATAAGAATCTTGTCGGGCATTAGCGGCCCCGATAAATAAGGGGAAGAAAAATCCGAGGCCGTCGAGTTTCGGCTGAGATATAAAAAGTTTCGCGTGTGCCGCCCGGCCGGGGGTGGTGCGAGCTATTTTTTCCCTCTTTTTCGGCCCGCAGCGTAAATTGCCCTCTTGGGCCCGGCGATTCTTGTATTCACGAGGCGCGTAACGCCCGACAGGAGGAGAGATACACATATACAGCCTTCGTGTTTACAGGCTTTACTGGAAAACGACCAAGAGTTCACAAAAAACAGTGTTTCCATTTATTCAACTATTGTACGTCCAAACGTATCTATGCAGGAAACTTCAAGCTGAAAATAAACTACTTTGGTGGTATAACAGAGCCACAAATAAAATATGTCATACGCTATATTTTACTTGCATCGAGCTGCAATATGTACTTTAATCAGAGAATCGTTTTTAGAGTGTAGTGATACAATGGCGCCCAACTAAATACTCGCGGTCGCTGGGACAATACGTTTCTCATTGTGTTCCAATTAAATTAAGTCTATTAAATTATGTATATTACACTATACATTTCTCTGTATCAATTTTTCAATTAACCCAAATGAGAATTCTTCGATATTCCCATTCCCATCGGGCTATTTGTATGATGAGATCAAAGTAGAATGAGAAAATGGCTTTCACTAATTATTCTCGGTGATTTAAAACAACACGATAATGTTTCCTTACAATACCTTCACGAAGTTAGTCAGTTTGTTTTCATGTATCTGAGCGGACGGACTTGGATCATCATAGCGTCAACTCGAATAAAATTCGTACGTACGAAATTTTGAGTTATCGAATCTTGGTCGGAGGAGAAAAATCAGCTCGACGCTTCTCGAATCTTTTCCTGTTTCTTGGGCGGAAATTCGATTTTGGCTGTGTGGATAAGGGTTGACTTTTCCCACCGTCTAAACGTAAAATCCTAATGGAAAAATCGCGCAATGGCTATATACAGATGCGGGAAGTCGGTCGGGGGTCGCGGACGCAATACCGCTTAAAAGCTCATCCTCTCTTTCTCTATCTCTCGAGTTTCGGCAAGAATCAGAATAAGCGCAACCACGAGTCGAATTGCCCCTTCCCTCCCCACCGTCGATCGTCCATTACCGAATTGAAAAGCGCGCCAGCGGGTCTTTCCGGATTCGCGAATAACAACACACACACACACACAAACTCACAAAGCCAGCCACATGGCGCAAGAAGAATCGTCGGGCAAACGAGAAGCAGTGGTGGCTCCGCGGACAAATAATCCGAAGGAACGCGCGCGCGAGGGCTTTCTTCTATGAAGTTTCGTTTCGCAAATAACTCGGCCGCACCACGACACATTTATCGTCTCCCCTCCTCCCTCACCTATTTCCATTTAATTCGAGTTGCGGGTTGCACCGCGCGAGCGTCTGTGTGTTTTCGCCCGGTCATTGCGTCACTCCAGATGTCGGCCAGCGTACATAATGTACACAACGCGGGCAACAAAAACTCGTTATTTTGCTTCCGGTGCGAGAGGAAACGCGGGCAACAACATTCGTCCGAAGAGCGAGTGGTTGAGTAAAAAAAAAGAAGCGAACCACAGAGGATCAGACACACGCGCGCGCGTACGCACAAAAGCATTTAAATTAAGCAGCAGGTGGGGGCGACACAGTTCCTCGCACTTGCCTCTCGGGGTCTCTCCGAGTGTGTGTGTGTGTGTGTGTGTGTGTGTGTGTGTGTGAGAGTTCGCGAGGCAAAGTCGATATTCCATCTGGCCGTTCGCTTAATGCGCCCGAGCTTTTCCAGCTCAAACGCGCCGGGCATGAAACGTTAAATATAGCGTTTGTGCCCGGGCCGAGTATTGCGCGAGCGAGAGAGAGATCCTTCCCGCGTGTATAACGCGCGGCATACGTATAATTCGCGCCCGCGGCCTGTCTTTTCGACCCAATTCTCCAGCGAGTGGATTGTTTGACGGTCCTCCCGATGTACGCGGCTCTGTCCGACGAGTTTGCTCGGTTGAACGTAACCGAGATGTTCTGTAAAAACGACTGGCGTTCGGTATAGGAAGTGTATACTGGAGCCGGTAAAAATTTAACATTTTTCGTACTCCGTTTAATTACACACATGAGCTTCCAAGTACAGCGACATATTTAATGAACAGCTTATACCGCGTACGGGAAAATGACGGATTCTTCGTAATCGAGCAATCGTGAAAAACGGGAGTATCCAATTTTTTCCCGGGTGTCCGACTGCTGCACGTGCGGCTGCAGCGTGTGTGGAACACGTGTGTATACACACGCGCGACCGCTGGAAACGGGGCCATTCGAAACCGAGGAGGGGGAGAAATTTTGATTTTTCCAAACCGATCGGTCGGCCGCTAAACGGAAAACAGAAGCCGAGGGCGACGTTGACGAGCGAGTGGGGGATCAATCCGTCTCTGTCCCGCGGCCTCGCGGGCTAACGAACGTCAATCCTCGCGAGAGGTCGAATCCCCAAAAGCGGCCGGATCACGCGAAAAATCCATTTAACTTTCGCCGCCTCGTCTCAACTCGCTCTTCCAGCTTCTTTTTTTTTTCCTCTTCTTCTTCTTCATTCCCACCACGCGGACGGGCCCCCGTATCGAATTTCGATATTTCCCGTCTCCGCAGGGCCGGCTTCCGGGAAAAGCCCGCGCCTAAGGAGAGAAGGGCCAGCATTGGATCATCCTCCCTGTAGCTTCTCCCCGACGTGCTATATACGACGCCCGTTGTCAGCCCTTTGACGCGCGTCTCTCGCGACGAAATTATTAGTCGTCGCTCGGCGGCCCCGCGCGGAGACACGAGGTTGTGCGTCCCCAAAGAGGAAGAACAAAAAAGCCAATTTTTCTGATTCCTCGTTCGTTCGGAAATTTTTTCTTCTCTTCGCGTCGTCCGCGGTTATAGAGAGAGTAGTTAAGAGCCGACCTATAAAAAGTGGTGTGCGGGGAGTCGCGTCGCAACATCAAACGCTCATAGCTCCGGAGGGGCAATTCATTTTTCAACGAGAGCCCGAGTATTCCTTAAGCAGCGCGACCGCAGCCGAGAAAGTGAGTTTGGAGGAGAAAAAAAACCGATCAGAGAGGAAAAAATCATTCGACCTTAATTTCGCCTCTCTTGCTCCGAAGTGTGTCTGTGTATATACGTGTACAGAGCAAACTCTGTTTCCGAGAGCGACCGGCCCGATTAGTCATCGATAAAAAGAGCGGCCGATTTGACAAACGTCACCGAGTAAACATACGTATACTTATGTGTATATATCTCTTGGAGGGTAACCACATGGTTCGTTGGCGTCAGCGCCAGAACAACCGTATCCGGTCTTTCATAAACAAAGAAAAGGGGAATCAATTCGCTTATATTTGAAAAAAAAAGATCCTTCCGGATTTACTCATATTTCATTAACGTAAAAGACGCGACGAGCCGTTTACGTACGTATATAACGAGAAGCAGCTTACCGTCTAAAGGGTTAAATACACACGCTGTGTATACGCGAGCGAGTCGGGAATAATTCGCCGTAAATCATTCGAAACTGCAACTGTCCCGGCGATCTGCTATACGCGGCGGCAGCAGCATCGCAGTATATAGAAGCGCAGCGAAACAGAAATTGCGCCGGGGTAAAAAATCCGCATTGACTTGCACATTCGCGCGCGCGCTCGCAATTATGATAATCGGCCCCGGGGAGAGAGAGAGAGAGAGAGAGAGAGAAACGCGCGGTGTGTGCGTATACATTAATACGTGCGGCCGAGCCAGCGGCGGGGCAGAATTAAAAAGACGGACGACGAGGAGAGCGAATATTAACAAGACCACGCTGAATTATTCATGTTTATATATACATCCGTACGCGTAAAGGCCACCCGACGATTCCTCCAACCTGTATTACGTGCGCCCGCGGCTGCTGTTTCGCCCGCGCGCGCGCGCGTCAATTTGGCCAATAAAAAATTCACCGCGAGACAGGGGGCAGGCGGGGGGATATCTCGCGAGGAACGCCGCCGCGCAGCTGGTCGCCCTCGCGACTGTATATATATGCAAAGCGTATTCAGATTTACAACGACTCTATGTATACGTATATATGCGTGTACGGTGTATATATTGATTCGGCACTTTTCATCTCCCCCGCGGGTTTGAAAAGACGCGCGCGAATTTCAACGTTTCGTATGTATCCATGTATAGGTTATGTGTATCTGAAGTACTGGGGGGTGCCCCGTGCGGATTTGAAAAGGTCGTGGATGATTTTTCGAAATTTCTCCGATTCTATCCAATCTTATTCCACACTAATCGTAAGACGCTTAGAGATAACATGGGATTTTGGATTTCGCTGAAGTTTTTCGAGGTTGTTCACGATTACCCAAATGGATGTCATTCAGTCTCGAACGGTTAGATTTCCCCAAGTTATCGTCACATTTTCAGACGATCAATGTATTTCATCCGTACACACGTATATGACATACACGGAATCAGTAATAATCGGTACAAATATCTCCGAAAAATAATGCAAATATCATCGATACGTGGATCAAATTTATTCAAACGTGAAAGAAGTAATGTTTGTTATGTCTGTCATACGGCAACGAAGTCGACGAACCGGTGATTTTCTTCAAGTTCAAACTAGTTGTATTAAATTCACAAGAACTGGGCGAAAGCCACGTCGATTGCGCTAAGTATTATCAAATTGCGTAATTCAATATTGGCCGGTGAGTGACGCGGCGGGCGTATCTCGAATGCCTCACTATATAGCGTACGCGAGCACGCGCGCGCGCGTGCATGAGTGAGTGCGTTGTATCGAATGCCGCGCGGGGGCAGATAGCGGAGTCATCGAAAAATTCTTAGCCGCGGATAGGAGGCGCACAGACGGTCGACTATATTATACCCGTTGGGCTCGTGTTTACACGACGGCCCCGAGCAATTCGGACGCGCGCGCGCATGTATATATATACACGTAAGACGGCCGCGGCTATCGAGTGATACGTATAATAATCGAGTTGCGCGAATCGATAAGCTTATCAGTGGCCGGGGAGATGTGTGTCAGCGCGCAGTATCGGAGCACGGGGCCAAGCCGTCTCGTATATACATAGGTATAAACATACCGTGTGTTAGCAGCGCGAGCCCTTGCGCGCGAGGCTGAGGGAGCTTATAATACAAGCACGCCGTGCGCGAAACTTCCCCGAAGACACGTGCGGCCTGATTTGAACAAGAGCCAACTCTCTCGCTCGCGCCGTACACACAGCAGCCTTTCATCGGCACACTTTTTCTCTCCTTCCCGACACGTTTCATACATATACACATAAATCCACTCGGTTAACTGTGCTGATTTGCTCGAAGCGTTCTCAAGTAGGGAAAAAAAGAATACATTCTTGAAAAGATACATCCGAAATCTTAATTATTATGCCGGATCTTGGAAAACGACAATCATGCCGGGGCAGTAGGGGGGTGTACGCGCTCGATTCGATCGAGCTGCGCCCCCGGGACAAATTGATCAAGTAAATACACAGGCGCGCGGGGCGAATTTGACTGGGCAGTTTGATCTTGTTGGTCGTGGAATAGTTGGCGGGACAGGCAAGTTGGACGCACGACCGGACCCATATAGTCGAAGTTCATATTTACGGCGCTGCTAATGAAACACTCGTTCATACAGACACACACGAGAGAGAGAGAAAAACGCGCGGACACCCAAAATATGCTGTTTACTAACGCTCGCGATCGTTAAATCGAACGTACATACAGCCGAGAGAGTCGACGACGTCGAAGAAGTTGGAGCGGGGATATATAATCAAGGGCTCGACTCTTTCAAAGTGTAAGAACGGAAAAATGAGGGGAAAATCGCGCGCGCGGCCATCAATATCAAAAGCGATCGCCCGAAACTTTCCAATTGTCCGTAGCGGAAAACAGTTTTTGGTCCTCGTCGAAGCCAATATATATAGACGGTCGTGTGCCATTGTTCCCACGCCATCGACCCATTCATCCAACGGACTCTTCAAAATCCTCATCTACCCCTGGCGAAAAGCAGCGCTTCTCTCCGTGTATATACATAGCCCGCGCACGCGAGATTCTCTCGCACAAAGATCGCTTAATTGAAAGAGAGGCGCAAGCCGCCCTTGCTCGAGTTTGCCCTCCCCCGATCCCGGACGCTATATACACACACGCGCGCGCACAGAGGCTGTAAGGCTCGCGCGACGCGAAAGACTCTTTGAATTAACAATCCAAGTATATACACGGGGCAAATGAGGTACGCCCCCGAGAGTCTCTCCCGGGTATATATCCCGCTCCGGCGCAACTCCGGGCGCGTCTAATCCGATAAGTTTGCCGTAACGATCGCGCGAGCTCGCGCCGCGCGGCCATTGCGCCAATATGACAATTGTCGCCCAACCGCCAAAGCGAATAAATCGCCGCCGTACGCGAAAACATACATGTCGCATCGAGTCTTTATTTTTTCATTCGGGTTATTTGATATATATCGACAAGTGTGCGCTCGGAACGCGACTAATTACCCGCTGGAGCGCGAGATCGAAACCACAAGAGCCGCGCGGCCATTGCGAGCGACAATTGGCGCCCAACGGCCGAAGCGTTGGTGTATCGGTATCGGGCCGCAGCGTGACGACAGTCGAACGCGGCACGGGGAGATAATCGTGTTTTTTTCTTGTCGGAATCGGTGTAATCGGGGGAGGATCTCGCGTTGGAAAAGTGGAACGCTAATTATCCGTTGGCGCGTGAATCTAAACAACCGCGAGCGAGAGAATCAAGCTTGGGGAGCGGATGTGATGAGGCCGTGGCTGCGGCTGCGGCGGCGGCGACGACGACATCACACAGCCGAGTGATTGCGCGGATAATGAGCGTCTCGATGCAACGGGACGTTGGGGGGGGGGGGGGGAGGCTCGGGCAAAAACCGCTAAACAACAGAGGCCGAGAGAGGCGGATGTGCGACTGGAGGGCCGATTGTTGCAGCGCCATTGCGCGAGAACACGCGCGGCTTGACGAGCGCTAATTGAGCGACTCGCGCACACACACACGCTCGCAATGTATCTTGTCTCCCCGTCGCACACACACATACACACACACCGAAGGACGAGTAGCGAATGGCGAGAGAGGCGAAATGACGCGAGAGGATACGGTGTGTGTTTTTCAGTGTCACCGCGAGCGGAATATCGCTCATCGAAGGGGTGGAGGCGCCGCCGCACCCCCGACCGAGATGAATCGAGCGAGCTGCAGGCCGGGGCCATTGTTACGCGCGACTCGACGTCCTGTGCACACAGCTGCGAGCGTTCCAAGATGCGTTTTTGACGAGTCGACGGGTAATATCGGAGGGGGCTGCCGTAGCGCCCCGGGCCTACGTACCCTCGCTCGGCGCGCCCGCTACTCTCCTATTTGCATTAGGTAATTAGCTATTAGCCGGGCCGCTTGCCCCGCGATTTTGACGTTTATTGATGCCCCGGCTACGTGTCTACGCTCGAGTCTGGCCGGGCAGTTTACATTAAAGTAGCCTAACTTCGCAGCTTGTCTTTGACATATAGCTCTCTCTCTCTCTCTCAGTCCCTAACTCGAGCGACACGGCGGGCGCGTTATACTGATGAAGCCGACACGTGTCGCGAGCGCGCGACTCGTTAATCAATCGCTCGAGAAGCTGGAGCGCGTGTACGTATAACGGGCCGAAGGAGCTGTTCCCCCGGAAAATCGTTGCGTGTATTACGTAGTCTCTCGCGCTCGAGAGAACGATTCACGCGTATTATCAGCGAGGATGGGGTCGTCGCGGAGGTAATTACTCTGTGCAGCCTCGCGTCATAAGAGGCTGATGCCGCCGCTGCTGCTGGTGGCGGCTCCGAGATCGATAGGTCGAACGTCGCAGCGGCGGCGAAGGCGGCGGCCCATATCGATTACGGGGCCACTCCTCGGCGAATCCCCCCCGTACAATGTATATATGTATACCTCGCCGCCAGAGCGTACGCGCGGCTCGAATATGTCGGAGGCATCGATGTGATTAGCTATGCGCGAGGGCCGCTCCGGCGCGGATTTTAATCTCGCGCCAACCGACCTGTGAACCGCGCGTTCGATTGCAGTCGAGCGATGATCTGGCCAACGCGTAGAATCGAGACTTATTTCGCTGTGGCTCGTTGAAATAATATAACAATGAGAAGCTGGGATAATAGCGCGTCGACAGAAGCCGCGCGCGGCTCACAAGACAAGAATGCGCAATTGTGTGAATGGAGCGCGAACTCCGACACGCCCGAGACAATTGCGCCCATTCATCCGTCTCTCGAAAACTATTCAGAGCAATTTTTCTCATGACCAAGAGAGAAGGAAGAGAAAAAACAAAGGAGAGAATGGAATTCGCGCCGCTTTGGCCCGGGTATACGCATACCTCGGGCGATACAATTATGTATATTTTCGCGCGAGCGCGACAATCGTTCGCGCGGCCAATTCGGACACTCGAAACCGGACGGTGCAGCGCTCGCGCGAGTAAGAAATGCTTCCCCCTCACCGCCCCATACGATATACGACAGAGAGAGAGAGGGACTGGCGGAATTCCGCAACTCGAGCTCGGGCAAACACGGCCCCACCAGATCCGTATAGCCGATACACACGAGGCGCGGAGGGGAAAAAACGCGAGCGACGGATTACGTACAGCCGCGTTCGCACGGTCCCCGTCACTCTTTTTTTGCCGCGCGCTAAACCTGCACTGTACGTATACAGCCTTGACTCTCGCGCGCGCCTGTCAAATATTTGCCCCGAGCGGCTGTATTGACTAATTCGAACGCGAGCCTATAGCCCGATCGATCTCTGGTCATTATGCTGTACCCCCGCCGCGGATCTTTCTCTACCGAGCGTTTGAAGATACTCATTTTTTTTTCGGCCCCAGTATCAATATTTGCCCGGGCTTTTTAACGCCGCCGCTTCGCCCACTTTTGTATTTGCTCCCGCGCGCGGCTCGTACGAATCGCTCGATTTCGTTTGTTCCGTAGAAATTCAAAAATTCAAAAGTATATAATGTCTCGCGCGAGGCGAGAAGTTGCTGCCGATTTTTTTTATCGGGCCGAGGGGGCGCGTGATCGACGTTGTTCGCGCAAAGTTGCGGCGCGGCGCTAAAGTGACGAGTGTCGCGACACACACACGGATAGACGACACCTCAGCTGAAAACTCGGGGCTTGAAAAGTTTGTATATCCGAGAGGCTGGGGCGTGCGCGAAACGACATTTTTATCAGCGGCCTGTATTCCAACGTGCCGCTCTATCTCTCTACTTGCACTCGTGGTGGTTTTTGCAATTGCCCCGCGGGGGGCAAGCGTAAAGAACACACTGGAGGAGGCTGCAGGTGGTGGGGAATAAAACAACGGAGAGAGAGCCGGTGCTCCGGACTCACCAGGGAATCACGCTGGTTCGGTTCGGCACGAACGGAGATGCAGATCTCGAGACGGGCACGGAGAGAAGGAAGCTGCTCTCGGTGCAGCTCTCAGCGGCTGCAGTGGGGCTCGAGCGGCGGCCCGCCGGCTCTCATCGGGGCACAATATCGCACAGACTCAACACACTCGCCGCAGCTCTCATCACCACTCGCACCTCATACCACACTTCTCCTCTCCTATATATGCGTGTATTTATTTACGTGGGTGTGTGTGTGTGTGTTTATACACACACGCAATGCAATTCGCGCTGTGTTTCGTAGCCGCGACATGCGCGCGCTCGGCCACGCGGTACAGGACTGAGGCGCGAGTCGCGCTGCACAGCTCGGCGCGGCGCAGGAGCCATCTGCGCGACCCGAGGGTGGGGGAACGCGTGCGCCGCCGCCGCCGCCGACTATACTTATAGGGAGGGGAGAAAACCAGCCGAGCGAGAGGCCCGAGCGAGCTATGCTGCTCGGCTCCTGCACACTGCTCCGAGCTGCGATCCTTCAAAACCTCCAGCTAATGCTTGTTTTCAACGCGGATCAGTTGGCCAACTTTATATTGATACGTGTATGATGAATATCGCGATTCGTACTTTGAGTAAATTGTGATCGTTTAATTGCAATGCGATTCAATCCAATGTACAAAGTTCTAAGTTATGGGGATCCTATTATTCAGGATAATTAAAGTATCATGTGGCTGGCTCTGACATTTCCGGAGAGTTGCGATTTTTAGTTGCTCAAGTAATAATCAGTCAAACGTTAATCAAGCGTCTCGCACTAAGCGACGCATATCAAGACCAAGTCGTCCGCTGGGAGCAGTCCGAGGTCACAACTCGGAATCACGCGTATACGAACATTCTAACTCAAAATCGAAGGATTCCTCAATAATATTTCATTTCGAGAATTCTTCGATTGACAAGTCGTCCTTCCTCTGTTCCAGTATAGAAGCATTTGAAATTTTACAATAATATGGAATGTGTAGACATTTTTTTCGAGTTATGATTTTGCTACTTCCATCCGACAGAGCGATGATTTGCAGGTCCTTCCTCGTGAGTAAACTCCCCAGTGTATACCATGTGTTGGCTAACTGATTTTCGATATACACCACAAGATGCAATTCTCGATTGGGTTTCGAATGTTACACGCGCGTTTTCGATTCATCCCGTGGCAAGTTTTTCATCAATACATAGGGAAAAAACCTTTTTCTCGTGTGTATTGTTACGTTTTACGCTTTCCTATTGTATATCATTCTTGTATAGAGTGTTGATTATTACAGTGAAGTGAAAAAATTGTTAGCCAGTAAAAATTGAAAATAAAATATTCATTGTTTGGACATCAGTGTATAAAGTTAGTGTAGTTATTTCTTATAACAAAAAGTCAATGTAAAACTAACAGTTTAGAATATTGCATGGTATTGCTTATTCTGACATTTGGGTCTGAGGTTGGATCCATTTGAAAAAATACCTTACTGACGAGTCGTCTCATGTGGATCTAGGACGACATGTACTCCCTATCTACTAACAATTTCCTAAACTATTACTAAATATAAATTATTGTACCACACATACACTTATAATTACGCTGCACGCAATTTACTATCCAAACACATTCCTACGAAATTACGAATCTACCATGCCATCCTTCACAATTTCTCTTTAAAAATCTTGACTACGCCGCGAACACTTCGTGACACTTGAGCAGCTCGCATCGACTATTAAGAATGTACCAAAATTTCAACTCTCTGGATACACACGAAGGACATATCCGGTGCAGGGAGTATTATACACACGAAGTGGATCGAGATGGGAAACAATGGATTCGCGGCGATTTGCCATGTATATACTGTGCCCCCCTATATATTGCTGCCCGTGCGTGAATCGTGGAGCTAGCGACTCAGCAGCTAGAATCCGATCGGCGGTGGAGTGGATTCTAGGGGGCGCGCAACAGGCGAAAAGAAAGCCCGGCCGATTATTCGGGCCATCGCGGCGAGAGGCTGACGATTACGCGGCTCCTGCGGGGCGGCCTGTACACTGTATATATAGCTGCACAATAGAGCCGGTCGCGTTTGGCGCTCTCGGCTCCAGCTGCGCGGCATATATCGAGAGAAAGGCGCGCGCGCGCAGCTCGTAAAACCGGCAAACCTGCAGCCTTGGCCTTCTGCACCTCGTCGCGGCTCTGCGCGAGCCGCCAACGCCATACATACCTGCGCCTTTATGTCTATAGGTATACCGGTGCACTTCCTCGGGTTCGGAGCGTCGCGTTCGTTACACTAAGCGCGAGCATAGCACTGAAAATGATTTCTTGAAAATACGTCCCAGTACTTTAAACCTATTGTAATCAAACGCGGTACGATAAGGCCATATTTCTCACAGTTTCACTACGTTCGTACTTCATTATAGTTGAAACTAATTAAAGTTATAAACTCATACAATTTCACTGAGAGTCAGTACATGTTTACACATACCAAATTCGAGTGTTATTGCAATATCATTGGATGTCATCCCTGTTTGATGTCGATACGGCGATCAAATTCATTCATAAGACCCTGTGAATTTATTAATTATTATTTATATTTTGCATATTGGATGTTGACATATTTTTTACCCTTCATTGCGAAACTGATATACACATTCACGTTAGTAGCTATTATTATTTTCAAGAGGCGTGATTTTGAAACTTGGAAGGATGAGAATTTTATTCAATATTTTTATTTAGATCAAAGCTAACCTCGTCGGACAATGGTGAAACTAAAAGTTAATCTTTTTATTCATTTCGTTGGAAGGATTATCATCCGTATATTTCAAAATAATATAATAAAAAAATATAAATTCTCAATTCGAACACTTCAGTCGTGGGTAACTGAATTTGTTGCATTTCAAATCAGGTAAACATATTTCACGCCTCGGAATCGAAGAATCGTTCAAGCAGTGTAACAGCAATCGATTTCCAACTAACGCGACCAAATGCCCCAAGTACATTACGACGATGTGATTACCACGACAATTTCCTGTGGCAGGGAGGAAAATGCAATTTTTAATTAGGAACTCGGCGTAGGCCGCCGGTGAAAACCAGCCCGAGACGAAAATAAAGCGGGGCACGTGTGCGTGTGGGTATATCCTTTGAGAAACGCGTGGCGCCGTCGTCCTGCGCTTCCGGCCGATAATTTTTTTTCCCTTCGCGCGTATACGCACTCGTGTATATATATACACGTCGACTAATGAGGGCCGCGTGCGCGCGCGCGGCGTCAAACGCCAGGCCTCGACGGGGACGGCCGATTTTCTTCCGGGGCGATGCACTTTTTTACGGGAGCGCGCAGCTTCCAATTCGTTATTCAAATTTACGGCCGCCGAGAGCCGGCTTTTATGGAGGGCCGGATTGAACCCTTCGACTTGGTACTTCGCGGCGTCGCGATCACCCCTCCCCTATATACACGCGAGTAAATTAATTTCCTCGCGGTCTATCGCTCCCTCTTTTGACTTTTTTCGAAAACATTGAGTATATCGCACGGGGTCCTCGTGTATACGGCTCATATACGACTCATGTACGTCAGTGAAGCGGAAAATGAACTTTTCAAAAATACATTAGGCTTGGGCTATTTGGATTCACGAGCCGAGTACACGTGTGGAATACGTCATTCTGTTGTCCCAACTGTATAGTATTTCAATTTATTCCGGCGGGGATGCGTTGCAAAGTGCGCATATCCAACCGAATGGTAATTCGTTCATTACTTTCATATGCAGTTCATCAATTTTGAACGGGCGTATATTCAATTTCAATCGAACGGGGATTATTTACACGCTATTCAATATGTATATATATAAACGAGACTCGAGCCGTTTACGATTATATCGAAGCTCGTAATATCCAGTGACAATCGGTAAGCGGATATCGTAAATTTTTTTCCTTTATTACGCTGTACGATTCAACTCGAATGTATATACGATTAAAGTCGATTTTAATGTCTGCGGGCAGTATACGCGCAAAACGGGAATATGACACTGCACCAAAAGAACACTCGCTGGCGTGTATTGCTCAATTGCGAAGATTGATTTGGTTCGAGGAATATGCGCACAGGTCGTCACTGTAGCTTTTGGCGTAAATCAAGCTCCATGTTGGAAAAACCATTTTAAAAAACCGTTTCTCGGATTTTTATTCTGACGCTGCACGGCGCCCTACACGCTACTCGAAATTCAACATTCAAAATGCACGAGATTATTTGAAAAGACTCTAATTGATCCTTGTGTACCCAGTACCAGTACCAGTTTTTTCGAGGAATAAAAAGTAAACCCGTTCCGACGGTTTTGTCAATTTGCCATGTTTTCGCTAATCATCGAATGATCGATACAGTGGCGTTATTGAGCGTCGAGACCAACAAAATCTCGGATCTCTGTCAAATCATTTAGGGATAGTTTTTCCACTTGAGCAAACAGCCGCTCGTCGATCCGCAGAGTCGAAGGGACACATGACCCATTGGATCCGTGTAGTCAAACTCGCGGGATCGCATCGTCCTCGCGAAAGAGGGAAAAACGCTCGAGTCACGGGCGCAAGTGAGAGACAATTTTCAATTAAAAAAAAACGCGCGTTGAATTCGTCGCGATTCCCGGAGGGAAAATGATAACGAAAGCGCCTGGGGCTCGGGACAATTGCTCGCTGCAGCTGCGCGCGGGCATAGCAGGCGACGAAAAAAGCCAGAGATAAAAGGGGAAAACTCGTGAGCCGGCCGCCACGTGTGTCTTTCTGTATATATATATAATATATATACGTGCGACGGTTGACGAGAGCTCGGTGGCCGGGCGTAATTAGCTCCGGAGTCGGGAGGAAACACACGCGCGGCGGATGTAATTGCGGGTGACGTGCGCGCGGGCTGATTCAATAAAGCCAATTTATTAATGCGCCGCCAATTATCGCCTCGATCTTGAGGGTTGTGTATGTGTACGTGGGTATGTAGCTTCGGTCGTGCGGCGCATTTCAAAAAGATCATTCGGCTCGGAAAATAAATGGTTAACCAGCCTAAACTGCTCGGGATTTCATTGAAACGAGTGTGTATGCACGCGAGCTTCTCCGGAGGGACTTGCTGTACGCCGAGAGAAATACATAGGGGTCCCCACTATAAATCAACTATTAACATCGTATCACTATACAAGCCCAATCAGTTACAGTAGATTCGAAAGAAAAAATATTTCATTTTTGAGTATGAAACTTATTTTTCACTTTTGCTTACTAAATTCGTACAGTACTTATGTTGTCTAGCTTCCAATGCGCGATATTATAAATTGTTGAAATTTACCTGTATTTCAATATGTAAATACAAGAAATATTGTTCCTGGTATTCAAGACCTCCAAACTGAAACATGTTTTTCAAGACAAGCTTCAGAACCACCAAAAACTCTATCCTTCGAAAACTCGAGACGTTCCAATATATTAAACAGAATACAAGCAATTTATCAATTTTACTAAAATATGACTGAATGAGAGACACAGTTGGAATAATTATACGCATACAGCCGAAAGGTGTAGTGAACTTTACTATTACGAAACATTGACTTCACAATGAGTTCATAATTCCTAATAAGAATATACATAGAAACTATTATTTTTCATCACACCAGCGTGACACGGTGGATTTAACTTTGCAATTTTCCTAAATGCGGCTGGCCATCGTTCAGAGTCTTACGAAGTAGGAACGAGATGTTGAGTCCGGCGCTAATGATATCGGAGGGAAAACGCGCGCAAAGGGGGGAAAACTGCAACGTTTACGCGCCGGGATTAAATTTGCTCTCCGGCAATGCAAACACACGTGCGAATCGCTCGGCCAAAGACTTTTTCAAAATTATGCGTAGCAGCTCCTCCGAATCGAGCAGTTGTTTTTTTCCCCCAACCATTTCTCAAACGATGTGATTAACGAGCTGTAATTATCTCGGCGGTTACACACGCGACCGTCGCTCTCTCGACTCTCTCGGCGGAGGTATATTAGCCCGGAACGGGCCGCCGCGCGTCTATTCCGCGTTCCCCGGATCGAGATTGAGCGCACGCGATTCATCACGGCATACCACGCACCGACGAATAATATGAAAACCGATCGGAGCCGCACCTGTGTAAAAAACAAAGACGAGAACGTGTCTTTTTATTTATTCATGACAGAGCCAGCACACGTCCAGTCTCCTGGAGAATGTTGAAGGTCTGTCGATATTTCTAGAGCTGTTTACGCCGGACTTTTATCCGGGCGTTTGAATGGATATTCAAAAATAACTTATAACTAATTTTAATCTTGATTTTGAATCTATAACCTGAGTATTACTTGTGTGATCACTCGAAGAATCTCATGTAGGTTACCTCATAACTTCTAACCTTGATTTCCATCTAATAATAATTGAAACTTTTTTCTTATTCGATAGTGCGATTTCGATGACACGGGTGATTTTTTTCATTTGGAAAAAATCCCATTTTTACGTACACAACGCGCGTTCTAAAAATATCAAGAACACGAAATTGGCCAGTATAATCCGTCGATTTATCCGGTTGAAATTCCGGCTTAAAAGCCCGTGAACATATTGGCCGGGGTCGAATCGATAAATAAAGAAATTTGACATTGTTCCGCAATGCCAGACACGCGCCAGACTCCCGCCAGACATGCGCCGAACTTGGTTTTTTTTCCCCTCACGCACGGCCGCGCGTTCGTGAGGTGCGACGGTGAAAAATCAGCCGGGCAGCGCGCGCGAGGATACTCGAGATGTAATTCGGGGGTACGAGAGAGAAAGAGAGCGCGAGCGAGGAGGCATAATAACGTGAAATATGCCTTGGGTGCAGGCTCGCGCGCGTGCAGGCGAGCGAGCGACAGCTGCCGGTGCAGTTGGCGGGCGGCGCGGCACGTGGCTCCTCTCTCTCTCTCTAACAATGGGACACTTTTTACTTTTTTCCCTCTGTGGCCGCACTCGAGAGCTGATTATCATCTCGTGGCGCTTAATGGGCCCATGCATGCATGGAAATGGAGTTTTGCCCATCGGCGCGGGCTTTTTGCCCCGCGATTATCGAGAGTCTCGTAGGGGTCGGCTCGGGGGCTTTTTGCGCGCGACGCCAACTTTGGACATTGTTCAACTTGAGCGCGCGCACACACGAGCGTCCCTTTGACGTTTTCTTGGCCGGTCTTTCGGGCCGAGCGACGTGTGTTTGCACGGCGGGCCGAAAATCCCGGCCGAATCAATTTTTCAAATAACTCGCCGCCGCCGCCGCCGCCGCGCGCTCTTATTGATTTTCAGCTCGTTCCAGTTTGTTCTAGCGACGCAGTGACCGAGGCTCTCCGGGGCGATTTTGACGGTAGCGTTCGGAAGGAGTCGCAAAAAGAATGATAAAAATTACCACCTTTACCTCTGTCAACAAATTACTCAAAAAGATAATATGTATTATGCAACTGGTGCGTACAAATTTAGAGACGCGGGTTATTACACGTTCATACAAGTGTACAATATTTTATGTGACGAGAGCTGGTTCGAGAGCCGGTTAAAAAACGCTCAAGTACGTGAAACGACGTCTCACGCACCGTATAACATAAATGTAATTTTCATAATGCGATTTCACTTCGTGTATAGCCTTCGGATAGGGGTGTGCGCATTTGTGAATCGAACCGGGGGTGAGCATCTCGTAAAGCGATGGCCCGAATAGTCGAGCCACTTCAAACGCGATTCGCTAAAGGTTTGCCCGGGGAACATTTTGATGATAAATATTGTCGAGAAGAGGGGAGATAGAGTACGTGTATGCATCCAATGTTGTCGCAATCTGGGTAAAAACTTCTTGATGGATATTTTCGTTGCTCTATCGATGTCACTGGCGTATATATGTCGCTCGCGTCCTTGGCTCGTCGTATTTTCGATTCATTACTCGATTAGATTAGCAATTGCTTTGGTTTTAAATGTCTATACACTTTCAAAAGCTTATAGTTAGAAACTGATGCATTGATACCAGAAAATTTATTGCGAATTTCATGTAAAAATGTTTGGTATATCAAAACTCATAGAACTAAAGTTAAAACTCACTGCCGTTCCACTAAACAATTCATGCGGTGATTTTTCACTTTCGTCTGGCATTTTTTTCACTGTAAGCTTTCAAGAGAGTAGGATACACTAATCCAGCTCCGAATATTTATTATCTCATATAGGTATCGGGGATACGCGTATCTCTTTGTTGAAACGAATTCACGATCGTGCGATGTAGAGGCGATGGTCGACGACACGTATGCAGGCAAATAATCGAATAGCCAGTGTTGATCAGGTTGTTTATTTTGAAAACCGTTCGGACAAAATGATTAAATTCCTCCTCGCGCGTCGAGGAAAAATTGTACAATTCCATTGTTAAAAGTGGATCACGGCGCGACGCGCATTCACAGTTAACCCAATAACGAGCATACGCGAATGGATGAAAAAAAGAAAGAAATAGTATAGAGAGAGAGAGAGAGAAGAAGTGCGACAACGTATTCGATACAGAAAATCATCCTCGGCTATATTCGCGTCGGGACAGCTCGATGTAAAAGCCGCGGAATAACCGAAACTCGATGCGGAGTATAACACAATGTCCGCCGGAAAATTCCGATAAATATTTACGCGAGCTACGTAGAGGGGGCGAGGCTTGGGCGGGCGCGCAGCTTTCACTCGGAATTAGTTCGGGGGAAGGACGGGACAACTTTCCCCATTAACCCCGTAACATTGAACCCTAAACAGCCAATATAGCCATTAGCCTTAATCCCGCGCATATCGCGAGGCTGAGCGGCAGCAGCTCTCCCGAAACTTTACAACGAGGCCGCCGCCGCTCTCGCAATATAACGGAGGCATAATCAGCCGCTCGCGCGCGCCAGTGAAAGTCTTGGCAGGGCCGAAAAAGAGTAGAAAAAAAGGGAGGGAGCAACCCCTCGCCGGTACATACACCGGAGATATGAGAAAAGTGGGCCGTCAAAGTGGCTCGTAAATCTTGGGCCGATCCGTTGGTCTCTCGCGCCCCTTCGCGCGCACGTGAAAAGTGCCGCGCGTCAAAGAGACGACGACCCCTCGAGGAAGAGAGACAGAGAGAGTGAAAGAGAGAGAGAGGCGAATTAAAGGGGAAATTGCAGCGCGATTTTCTTTTTCGGACTCGCGCGCCCGCCCGAGAGAAACTCAGAGACATAGACAGATATATGACAATTTCCGGGGAGGGCTGCAGTGGGAAACGCGTGAATAATAAGCCGATCGTATTCGTCCGATGAGACAATGGCAAATTGGGATTTTCCTCGTCATTCAAGTTCGGTTCCGTCCGCCAAAAAATGTATCGATTTATTTTCAGTTTTGAATGATAAATTATCTCATTACTCGTTGGATCTCGGTATGGAGTTCGACTGAAAAAAAAGTCTCCGGAATTCCGTGTCTCGTCGCGCAACTTTTCACGGGCAGCGATTAGCCGCGGGCAGCGAAAAAGTGAAAATCAGCCGCTCATCGTACGAAGCGAATAATTCTTTCGCGGGCGGAGGGGGTGGCAGGTAAATTCGACGATACGTCCCACCACGCACCTGACAATTTCCGCCGAGCCCCGTGTCTTTTGCCGCGGCGGATTATGGAGCCGCTGTTGAACGGCTCCTATAGGTGTGTGTATATATACATATACATCCGGCCATTTTCTCGCGGGGGCTTTATCGATCTCTCTTTCTCTCGGTTGCGCTCGAGCGAACGCCGCGGGACGAAGTAGAGAGGGAGATGGGGGGAGGGAGCTGCAAAGAGAGGCAAAGAGAGATAGAGAGAGGAGTTAGTTTACTTTGGGCCGATCTCGTTCGTTTATCTCTCGCTATCGCTGGCTCCGTGACTCGCCGCCGCCGCCGCCACCGCCGCTCCCTCTGATCTTTCTATTTCTCCTGCGCAGCTCCCCCTCGTTCCGCCAGCTCCAATTCGATCTCTGTTCCGCCCAGTATATTTCTCCGGACCAGCCAGCGCCAAAACTACGCGATTTTCTCTCTCTCTCTCTCTCGTCCATGTATAGATATACACTCGCGAGTATATATATGGGTAAAACACTCGGGCTCATTGCCGGCGATGATTCGAAAAGTATCATGGCGATACGGAGAGAATATTACAGGGACTACGTCAAAAGCACCCTGTCGACCTGTCGCGTGTATCTCTCTCTCTCTCTCTCTCTCTAGAGAGAGAGAGAGAGACGGCAAACATTTTGAGCTCGTATCACGTACACGCGCAACATCTGTACCCGGGCAAAAAGTCCTTCGGAAAATCTACTATTGCCAATAGGTATATGAGAAACGATGAGTTACTGCTTGTTTCATTCTCAATATTACTATTCTACTGCGAATTCAACTATACATTATTTGAACCCATAATTTGTCATTTCTTGAAACTCATAGTTTTTATAAAAACCGTACAACTCTGCATTGAATATACAATTGAACCCTTCAAATCTTATAATGTCTGCGACTTGTTTGGTCATGCCGAAAGTTTGTGATGTGAAATGAACTAAACCAATTTTGTGACAACAGTCATATTTATCTATTATGATTCGCTAAAAGCATAACGCTACCCCATTTTCCCACATATATTTTTTTCCAGCGTGGAGAAACATTGAGGAGCTCGGGAATCCATATACCATTCACAATGAGCTTCTACCCGGGAGAATAGTTTGTTTTTTTGTAATATCTCTCGATTGTAACTGAATCAAATCTTGAAAGAGTTTCGAATTGTCGTGGAATTGAAAGGAGCCATTACACAGAATAGCGGCTCGCGACGCGGGGTTCCTTACTCCAAACAGACGAACATAATCAAAAATTGAATCAAAACACACACAGACGCACAAAGACAACACAATCTGTTTGGCGAGTGTATATATACGACCGCCGGCGACAAAAGCCTCCTGTCGATACATACCCACACGCGAACGAACGGAATCGGGAGGGTACAGTCGATTCGGCGCGCTCTGTATAGTCTGGGGCGTCGAGTGGCTGCAGGGCGGCGAGATATCGGCCCGGGGCTGATATAAAATGCACAGACCGAGCGAACAATGGCCGCACCGTCGAGCTAAACTGTCTTGCGTTACAGCATTCGTTCCCGCTATATAATTGCGTCTTAAACTCCTTTCACGATTCACTGCTGGAAGATAGTAAAAATTGGCAGATGGTGAAAGTTGGAATAGTATTACGATACACTGAACCTACAAACTCCACTGTTCTATCCATTTTCTTAGCGATTTTAGCATATACCCATCGATTTGTCCAGTTCTATAGAAGTGTAACTGAAACTACGGACATTCAGGTAAAAATTACTATGTACACTTGTAAATTTTACCGAAAGATTTCTCTCCTTATATAGATACATAACACACGAAGGGTTCACGAGTAAATTAGTTGGGAAAGCCTCAGACAGCAGCAGGGCTCTGTCGATTCGCGAGCTGAATTAATAAGGTCACTGCTGCGCGAGCAGTTCTGCCCGATAAATCAACCCACCGAGCGCCACTTTACTTTTGTTTAAACAAACTCTCTCTCTCTTGGCGGCTTTTCGCTTATCCAAAGGCTGTCCGAAATGTTGAGCGACTTGAGCGAATTGGCGCGCCGCCGAGGGGGATGAATCGACCGGGATTATAAGTTGCGCGAGAGCAATTTCGAAATCGACATCATTATACGTAGCTGCAACGTGGAAAAGCCACGATTGGCTGTATTTTGCGATTCGTTATACATTTACGTCGGTGAACAATACTTGGTAGCATAGTTTTAATTAAGGCTGGGGAAATGGGTCACGAGGGAATATTTTGACAAAGTAGAATTTGAGTATAATAAGAAAAATTTAAAAACAAAAATTTTCTATTGCAACTCGACATTTGACCCGGTATGGAAGGTATAGGACCTACAGCCATGAAGATTTGTACGTTTTGGATTGAGCTGTTCACAGACCCTGCATGGCGAATTTCATGCCTACATTGAATAACAAGCTGGAATAAAATTCTTCGAAATTTTAAGATAGTTTTCTCTGCGGAAAAATGTTTGACATAAAAATCCATGTATTACTTGTTTTATCCTTGGATGTATTTTTATATTTAATACAATACTCAACTAAAAATGAGTAGAATTCATAAATGAATAAGATCAATGATCACGAAAATTAATTAAAGACGATGACAAGCCTTGTTTTGATCGGTGAATTTTGATCTACAATTATTCATTAACGGAGCAGTCATCTTTTTTTGGGAACATGAATTAATTATGTCTCTTGAATTTTAAAAGACATTTTTCGCAGCCTCCACCAATGAAAATGCAAATATTCGAAATTCGCACGTCATTACGCCTAATTGTTATAAGTACATTTCCTCCAACATTCAAATGAATCGGTCCGATAGTTTTGGGTGTGGGTTGATTACCCAGTCAGAAAAAGGATAGCTGTCACTTGTTTTGTAATTTCAGCCACAACATTCGTCATACTGGCTTTCTGTCACTGCGTTACTAAAGAAGCATTTTTGTCTGTTACTTCGTTGACGTTTGATCCGGTAAAAACCTTGAAACTTTCGGTGGAAGTCTCAAATTGACATCTGCAGTCGCAAGAGAAGCGGAACTGCTAAATCGCGTGTTTTTTTTCTCCTGCCTCTTGAAAATCTCACGATAACCAGCAGCTACTCCCCGCGGAGAGAATATATATACATTTCTCGCGGCTCTCAGTCTTCATTAGGGAGTAGAATATTTTTCAAGCAATTATGCGTGCCTGCTCTCGTTTCTCCGCGCGGCAATGCACGATTATAAACTTTTGATTTAATCAAGTGCAAAATGCCATTACGAATCTCGGAGGACTATTAAGTACTCGGGCTCGACTTTCGAGTAAACTTCATTAGACGAGAATCAAAACTATTCGAGGCTGAGGGAAGAAGTGGATAAGTGCTCGAGTAAATTGGCTGAAAGTTGAATGTAACTTACATGCACTCGGTGAAAAATCGTAATAGACGGAATATTCTACGCGCAGAAATACTTTTTCCAAAGCAACTTGACATTTGTCTTATACACGGAGGGACAAACTCTAGTCCAAACAGCTACTATAGTCGATAGCAACGGTTTCACTGGAACTTGTATAAAATAAAGTTAGGCAGGTGCAATCCTTTTTGCAACGAATAATAAGTATGAATGAAATCGATAAATTAAGAACTCGCCAGGAGACCACTTGGGATTCGGGGTCTTGCATTTCGTTGAAACTTCTCGAGGTGGTTTGTTGTTATGCCCAAATAGATAATAAAAAAAATCTCTAGTAAAAATAACTGGAGAGTGTACGTCAGTCGGTAACCGAAACTGTCAGATGTTCTGTATAAAAAATGACCACGTCTTCTTGTAAACTTCACCGAGCTCCCCCGCGTATACGAACGCGAAAAATAAGAAACGTATCAGACGGGCGTAACGGAGGCATTTCAAAAATGGCACTGAACGAATTTGACTGTGAAAACACGCGCGTCAAGTGGATGTAACGCTCTCGGCGGTCGAAGCGGCCACAGATACATCGAGCGCTGCAAAAATATACGTATGTATATATATATAGACCGTTGAGAAAGAGCCCCCTCGTCAACAATACATTCGATAAACTTCGGACGAGAGACGGCGGCATCGTCACCCCCTCTCGGCTACACATACACGTATATGTAGTCGGCCGCAAAGTTGAAAACGCTCGTGGCGAACGCGTGTCAGCTCGCGCGACAAAGCAGCTGTGCTTCCGACGGCCCAATCGAAAAGGCACAATCGCAACTCGTAGCCCCCGCGGCGCGGCCGCCCCGTAAGCTCTCTGATTCATCTCGGCCGGAAAAGTGCGGTTTTTTTTTTCATAAATACATATATGTGTGTTGTAGTGGGCTCGCAGGGAGGGACGAAACACGTACATACGCGCGCCTCGGTCAAGCAGCTGTGCGGAAAGAGGGACACGAGTCAAAAGGTGTATAGGTGCGCGCGCAGTCGTTCATTGTGGCGGGATCATGACACCTGCGCCCGGTCCTCCTCTATATATTCCTTGTGTGTGCCGATCCGGAGCCAAGACGCGCGGCTTTTTATTGGGCCGTGTGTCCGTAGATTTTCCTCGTTTTTCCTTGTTCTCTCGGTCAGTTGGCTCAGCTGCGGCCGATGATTTATCGCGTAATTGCCGAATTATTCCCGGCATTGTCGCCCCCCCGACAGATGTAGGTGTGATGTGATTATACGCGATCCCTGCGAGGCGTCTTTTTGAGTTTGTCGACTCTCAATAGGACTTCACGCGCCGGCACAAACGCGCGCGTTTCACGATCGTTACAAATTTTATTCTTACTCTCTCGTGACTCGTGCTGGCCAAGTCCCTCCGACCTACGCTCGTACGGCGATCCCCGATTTCACAGTTGTTTGCCACGCGACACGTTGCTTCACGCTCTCTGCATTTGGAATAGTTGAAAATCACTATTTGATGGGGAATATCTACTGTTCGTTGGTACACTAACGAAAATCGAATTTCTAGTTCGAGGGAAAAAACAGTTTGACGCTGTAGCAAAAAAATTTATTCTCCTGCTGAACATTTTACGACGAATTTTACGTGAAAATTGTTGCTATTAAAATTTGTGAAACTAAAATAAAAATTTACTTTTATCGCATGAAAAATGCAGTTCCATTTCCAACAATTTTCCACTTTTATGCAGCGTGTTTTCACTGTAAGCTTTCAAGAGAGTAGGATAAAAAAGTCTCAGTTTGATGATGATTTTTAATATGCATCAATAAGACTTGTCCAAATAAATTGAATGACATGCCATTCGACATCTTCGAACATTTCACCTGGATCGTCCAATTTTTATTTTCAATCATGAGTCCCTGTCATCAATCGTTTATAATTAATATAGGTCTTCGTTGTTCTATCAAGTTTACCCAATATACACGAAGAAAAGTCCAATCCAGACACATGATCAATTCGCACGATTTCGCTTGTCGAAATCGTCGAATCTGAATGTTTCGAGATTTCCTCGAAAACGAGTGAGAAAATAATTCGTCACGTTTAATAAATTGTCTGGAATAATTTTAAATCGGCTGAGAGAGGGAGAGATAAATTTATACGTGATAAAGTGAAGCCGCGTGTGCTACTCGCTCGATTCGTCGTGCAAAGCCACGGGATTCTTGAATCCACAGTACTTTACGGCAAAGCTACCGCTTCGCTTGTATATATATATATATACGTAGAGAAACTTTTCTCTCAGTGAGCACTCCGCTATATCTCGTATACAGAGTAAGTACGACACGGTCTATCCTCTTATACAAAACGAGCCAATTGCACGAGTCGTCGAATTACGCGCGGTACATCGCACTAGATAGTATACCAAGCCGATTTTTAACGTATTAATTAATGTTTTCGCTCGAAAGCACTGCTATGGGCTTGGCTTTATTAATATTGGTTGGACGAAATTTTGTATCTTGACAAAATTACACGTCCATGTGGCTGATTCTATCAATATTTTATACGATTTTATTCAGCTTCGTCGTCGTGTCATTCTGCCTGTATGTATGTCTGTCTGTCGACCGATGACAATGCTATTATACGTGTTACCCTGAAATATTCCACAGAAATTTTTTTTTTCCGAATCGACCATTTCTGGTTTTGATTGGTTTTTGAGTACGCACGACTCTTGTCAAGTTTTCGATCCATACACAAACGAACACAAAAATTGTCCTTTTCATGTATTTTTGTTTCGCTTTTGTTATACTGTTTCACATGTAAGTATCACTCGTGAAATATGAAGAGTTCTACAGCTACAATATATTGCTACAGCGAAGTGTCAAGATTGTTAGTCATTAAAATTAAAAACAAAATATTCATTGTTACGATTGTATAAGGAAAAATAATGTTCATCGGTAAATACAGGGTTTCTATATTTCATTGTTCCTGTGTATAGAAAAGTCTTTTCGTCCCAGCTGGGGTAAAGTGTCAATTTTGGGCCTTGGCGTTTTCTAAGAATGGCACTTTTCTCCCGAGGGTTACGAAAAATAGTTTATGCACCTCGCTCGAATCTAGTCTTTTTCGGCACTCGCGCAGACTTACAACCAAAGCTGCGTGCAATCGGGTCGCGCAAACGTTTGTTCCTAATGATCAACTAAAACTGTCCGTATCGACGCTGCCACGACCAACCACACGCGAATCAACAAATTTTTTTCTCGCGAATTTTACCAGCAGATTTCTCTCCGCGCGTATATACTGCAGTGACAATCTGCCGCGAGGAAAGAGTGCGCGTACACACACACTCTTGAATGCCATTGCGAACGAATGAATTTCCTCGACTCGAGAGCCGTTCCGACGTCGGCGGCGGCGGCGGCGACGGAATTTTTCACAGCCGCGATAGGTTGAATTGTGCGGGCCGCAGGACGATGTACATTTTGTATACGTACAGGGACGCCGGACCGGGTAAACGCTCGGGCGTTTTTCCAGGTCGCCGGGCGCTTCCGTACGTCCGCGAGAGAAGCAGCGAGAGAGACGGAATTCGAAATGTCCCGGTGCCGTGGCACTCTCTTATTCTCGGGCTTTCCTCCGCGAGCTGCGGCGCTCTGCTGCACGTCCGAGCCACATCCGAGTCTCGCCGCGTCGAAATGCGTGCGACGATTTCCCACCAAATCGCCCGGATTCGCAAATTGCCCCCCACACCTAAGCTTCTTACATATATACGAAATCGACGTGTCCGAACAAGACAATTTCGAAAGTTATGGTGTGCAACCCCTTTTTTTGGTCCGATCGGGATGCATACACTCGGCAGACCGTGTTTCTTAAGTAACGCGCGGGGCAAAGGGACATTTACGAATATTTTGGCGCGTTCGGAGGTAATGACAGAAAATGTCTTACGATTATTTTGTATTTTCCCCAATTTTTTGCGTTACTACAAAGAAAAAATAATAATTTCCACTTCGCGATTTCCCATCGTTGTAGGTACAGGCTCGTCGAGAGCCTCGAGTGCCGAGTTTACACACGTAAAATCCGTCGCTCGTTCCCGGACAAAAAAATCCTACTTTTTCGATCCACGAGTATTTAGCAGAAATTCTCGCGTATATATATATATATATAAACACACACGCATATCAGGCTCAGAAACGAGGGAATATTCCCCGATACGTACGCTATAGAATAAAAAGAGTCTCGTCGCGTCGACGAATCGTCGCTCTGGTCTATATACACGTTATACACCCACCCGTCAGCCGCGCGATGCCATATATATATTTATCATAAAGCACATATATACAGAGAGGCGAGGGCGACACGGGCTTGGTGCACAGTAGCGTGTCCGACACGTGTATCTCGTGTTTTTCCGTCCCACGTCTCTCTCGCTTGTCATTTTCCGTGCCGTCGGTCGGTGTGTGTGTATGTGTGTGTGTTGGCCGGATTATCTCTCGGCTCTCTTTTGACGCGCGAAAAACGCCCGCTGCAGCACACTGCAGCTCGCCCGGGCACACACACACAAGGGATAAATAGCAGACTGGGGCCGGGAGAAGGAGGACGAGAGAGCAAATATATATACAGGGCAGGAGATTCGAAAATGCGGGACGCGACGGCGTTTTTCCGGGAAACGAGCGTTTTGGGGCCGCTTAGGCGTGACCGCCGCTGCAGCTTGGCTGACTCGGGGGCCCTATGGACACGCACTATAGCGTGTGTGTGTGTATCGTTTGCTCATTGTTGACTGGGCCGCAGAGAGACGGTTTTTACGCCGCGGCCCGTGACGCGGCGGATTTTCCTCGGGGCTTCTCGCACCCGCAACGCACTGACAAATGACGATGTCTGTTTTTCCAGTGATGACTTTTTAAGAACGAACGGACGAGAGAGAGCCGAGCCGGCAGCTGCGCGCGCGGGCGTGAATTTTCGGCTTTTTTCTTCGCCCCGATCGTCGGCTCTCTATTGTTGTTGCGTCCGAGGCATTAGCTCGTCCGCAACCGAGGCTTTTCTTTCACGCGTCTCGATACGTTTGTGTATGAGCTACAGGTATATACGCACTGCACATAGAGAGGCAATTCGATCCCGTAAAAACTTACCGCCACGGACCCTGTAATCTGGGCGAGATCGACGCTTTTACATCCAACTTTTATGTATTTATGTATAGTGAATACCAATCATTGGTGATTCGAAAATAAAGTAAGATAGCCGCAGCCAATACGCCATCCCCTTAATGGTCTTATTGGCAAATTTGGCTACAATAAAATTGGAGTATTTCATAATTTTGCGAACGGCATGTTGAATGGTAGTTATAAGAGATAGCGGAAACCAACGCTATAACCACCATTTATCCGTCTTGACCCATTGAAAATTTCACTCAAACAGAGTCACTCAAATCGGCCATTGTGAAATTTGGGTAGTCAATGCATGCCTTTCTTGTAATAAAACCCTTTCGACGTGTCCCAGTCCAAACCTACTTCATCAGTTTAAATATTCTCATCATCTGACGAATGTTCAAAATCGACTAATATTCATATTTTTATCTACTTACATTTAGTCATTTTTCATGGCAACTGTGAATATTTCCATACAATTAGTCGTATTATGATTTAGTTGGCAAAATGAAATAAGATAAAAACGAAATAAGCAGGTTATAAAAGCTGAAACCTTTGTGAAACAGTGGTTTTAAGTACTAAACAAACGAGACAATCACGGAACATGTTCTTTCAATAATACTAACAACGTAAACCAGAGAACACTGGAAGTACGAAACATCAGAGGAGTGTCACATTGCCTCCAATGCAACATTGTCTACAATCACCTTAAATAATACCCATTCAATAATGCAGTCAAATCATCCATAGAATTCAATATTCAAAAGATGATTACTAAATAGAATCGGCCATATAAATTCATAATCATACCAGAGGAAGGCATCAATCACTTTTGGATATTTTATTCATATACTATTGAATGAAATTATCGATTTAATATACTTTACTATCAATTTTGTTCTCCTTATAAGTATGAATGTAGATATTCATCTGACAGTTGTATTATCAATGAACAAAGTAATGAGCTCAATAGTACTATTAGAAGTAATCAAGATAAAGTCAAGATTTTTAAATAAAACTTTTTTCCCCCTCGAAATATGACTTTTTGAACGTATGATATGTGTGTACATGCTATTTTTAGCACGCGACACTGACAAAGTAATGGTCCGGGGTTGTTAACACCCTTAGCAACCTGTGAACGAATGAAAAATGATTCGCCGTTCATTTCCAGTACTTTCAATGACAAAGAACATCATAAATCAATTAAAAATGCATCTTTTATAGAAGAAAATCGACATCTCTCATGATTTTTGTTTTTACACAATGCTCTGAGTCTTCTCGAAAAAGCATCCGGTTGATGTGCGCGCGCACGCGTCGGTACAGGCGAATTTCACCTTGCGCTCCGCAAAAGTACAAATGCGCCGCGTTGCGCAAGGCAAAACGCACGCGAGACCCGAAAATTTCCCGAGAGCGAAAAGTTGCCCCGCCTGCCCCACCTGCCGCGCGGGCCACGCATATACACAGCGGCGGCGGCGGCGGCCAAGGCACATCCGGAGGAGCGGAACTGACCGGTTTTCAATCTCGCGGCCCGGAAAGCCTGCGAGCTGTGTTGGAAAAACGGGTACAAAGCGGGGAGACACGCCCACAGTCAAATTCCCCGGTCTTTTAAGACAGCCCAGCACACACACCGGCTTTTCGCGCCGACTTCCGCAGCTGAATAAAGCACCGAGCCTCTAGCCCCCTCGTTCAAAAGTCGATCCCGAATATACGTGTGTGTACACGGGCCGGGGATACTTCTCACCGGGCTTCAGTCCAGTTAAACGAAGGATATGGGAAAATTTACACTTCACCGTGTTTGGCCACGTTTTACAATCTGCCGATCGATCGATCGATCAATCTCGGATCAATCGGCTGCCGCGCGACGCTTGATGTGCGTTAAGTAGGGAAAAATTTATCGAGTTCGGAAGCCTCGCGAAGCGCACCCGAGGAAAGCTTAACGATGATAGATGAGTACCGCGACACACACACACACACACACACATAATCTCTCTCCTTCGGATATACCAGCTCGTATCCTATCCACGACTAATCGATGTCGCGCGTTAACCAAATCATATAGGAACATAATATGCAACGAGCCCGACCAGATGGCTAACATGAACAATTATCAAGTCGAAAGTTAAATTGGTTGATAATAAGATGATTGCCTCGAATACTTGTAGATTGAACCGATTAATCATATTGCTTTGACGATCTTGTTCATATTTCATAGCTCATATGTTTGGTATGGCCCTCCCTCAAGGAACAGGTAATATTTTCAAAGAGTGAAACTTCAATTATAATAATGTTAACACAATCAGCTGAGAATAATAATATTCAAAGACTCTATTCTCCACTATATGGTCCGAAGAGGGTTGGCCTATTGATATTGATGTCTTCGAGAACTAAAATTGTATGTTCTGAATAAATTAAGTGTTTTTCACAAAATATTTTGTGATAAAATATCATTATGTATTTGTACAAAGTTTCAGACATTTAGCTCTTCGTGAAAAAGAGTTTGGTTGAAATTCAACAGAAATTAACAGCAGGGTGGGAAAAAATTCAAACATACATAGAACACATAGAAGACATTTTTTCTCGTATTATACTCGGGAAAAAGTACGGATATAGAAAATATAATTGCTCGTATCCTTTCTACGCCGAGGAAAATCATATTGTGAGAGTTTACTTCCAACATAGTACAGTCAACCCAGTAGTCGTTTCTATATTCCATAAGTACTCTATTGCCAGTGACAGTTGTCGTATATTTTACAGTAAAATTGACTATAGCCGTGACGTGATATATTGCATTAAAAACACGAGTAACCACCGCGATACTTTTGCCCCCGGTGTAATTGCAAAATGAAAATTGCCCACCCCCGTATAGCTCGACGTACGCGCGGGGGTAGAAAAAAGGTGCGCGGGATCGCAATCAATTACAAATCGGTCAAACGAAGCGGAAATCGGAGATACCCAGCCGGGCGTGTGCCGCGCGAATGAAGACGGACGACGGCTCATCGAGCGGCGCGGGGCATTTAAAAGCGGTATATATAGCAAGATCGAGAGAGGAGAGAGAGAGAGAAAAAGGAGAGCGAAGAGGTGGGCGCGAGGAAACGGATGCGGGCTATGGAGCCGGGGCGATTTGTCCCCCGCACAAAGCCGTCCCGAGGCCCTTTGATTTCGCCTGTATCTTTCCCCGGGGCGCTTTTCCTGTCTGCCTCTCTCGCTTCCTCTCATTCACTCGGCTCCTCCTTGGATTTTCGAGCGCGAGGGACCCCGATTTGTTCTTCACCGGCGGCTGCCGTATGTGTAAGGCCCATACAGGACGCGTCAGGGTCTCGTCGGGCTTATAGACCCGCGACCAATCGGCCAACGAAGCTCTAGCCTCGATACTTGTATATATATTGAATCGTGCGGTTTGTACACCGGAACCGCGCCGCCGTATACCTTTCTCGTGCTCCTCATTGTGTCGACGTCCCAGGCGTTTTTCCCCACTTTGTAAACGCGGTTACGATACATTTTACGCTTGGCTCCGTGACCGACGCGCGTCGTAGGATCAGAGGCATACATATAGACTCTCGGGACTATTCGATCCTGATTTGTTCTTCTTCTTCTTTTGATCATTTTGGTTGTATACGCGATGTCGAATCATCCTGGCCTTTTGGGAAAAATGTTCAACTCTTCGTGCATTAATTTTCTTTTACGCGAAACATCAATCGTACCATGATCCCGCGTGTTTGAGGCAAAATCGAGTAGAAACGAATGACTTTCACGAGCATTCGTTTGTGGAATCAACGGGAAATGAGATTTTTTTTTTCTTCCATCGTGCGCTCTTAATTCGCTCGCTCGAAAGGCACTCGGGATTGCAGGGTAAATACATCTCTCCAGTGTTTGTCAATGTTGTCCTGTGTACCGACGAATTTCGCAGTTTAAAAGAAATGGAAAAAAACGCCCCTCTCAGTCAAAGCGTAACGACTTTCCTCGGTCGCGTCGCAAAAGAACATGCATAAGTTTGTCGTATCTTCGTAAAATTGGGTCAGCGAGTATTTTGCGGAAAATGAGAACCCGAATACGGACTTGTCGAGTCGGCGACAATTCGATCAGCTTTATCCAAACCACACACGCACTGTATAAATCTAAGCCCGAATATCGGCTGTTACTATCGTGGACATGTCAGGGGGTATCGAATTTTTCACCGGTAGGCGTCGCCATTGTCAACGACTGTATATTTACATATCGATTGGAAAGAATCAATTCCAAAGACTCGAATCTTGATAGAGATCGAATCTCGATAGAATCTCGAATCTTATGATAGAAAAGATAAATTTAGCTCGTAATAACTTCATCACTAGTTGTTTAACCCCAGTGTAATTCAATACTTATCAAAATTATATTCAATATAAAAATCACGACTTTGTGACGAGTGAAATGTTTGATTTGTACCATACAATGTTGCGAGCATATTGATGCTGCAGCATCACGGAGGTTAATTATCTATTCAGTTAATACAATTGTTAATAAAATTGTTACTTTATTATTTATTCATGTGTTCTAGTGAATTCTGTCAATTTTGAAGTGTTTCTATTCGAACGACCCAAGTACTGGCCCTCGAAGATCGTCCCGAGCAAAATGTATTAACACAACCAATTTAGTTCTCATATTTCTCCGTCAACTTCGGGAGCTCGGGCTCGTTCAGAAGAGACTCGCGACACTGATCGAACTTGAATCAGCGGCTAATCTGCAGGCCGGCTGGCAGTCGCTGAGAGCTCGAGTGAAAATTGCCGTCTAGCCGCGCGCTAAGCGCCTCTACAGTCTCTGGGGGGAAAGAGTGAGTGAGAGAGAGGCGGTAATCCGGCCCCGACGTACACGAGCTCCTCTGTTTTATCTGCCCCTCCAAGTCGATAGACGTTACCTTTCTTTCGCCCCAGTCCACTTAATTTTTGACTCTCCGCTTCGTTATCGCGAGACTCCCTCTCGAGGAGGATTAGGGAAAGCGAGACGGCCCGCAGCGGCGGCGCATCGGTGGCGCCCCCCGGGGGTGGGATTATTTCGTTGCGCGTTTTTCCTTACGTCGAGAGGCTCGGAATTAAACTGTCCGCCGCGACGACGCTCGACACGTAAATGCTCTGATTTTTCCCGGGCCGCGCAGGGGTTTAATCGAGGGCGCGGCATTAATTGCGCCAAGCGGAACGCGCGCGTTTGTCCCGACAAATGTCCGCTCGAATTTCGACTTCTTCCTCGGATACGGGCTCCAGGGGAGAAATCGCGGTAGCGTCTTGCATCCCGCTTTTTCCCTTCCACGGCAAATAAGGAAGACTTATTTCTGCCGGTATGTTTGACTCTTGAATTCCGCGGGAAGAAACACATATCTGAAAGGTATTCGAGATAACTCGTAGATTTTGAATAACTCGCTGATTTGTGAGTTCATTTAATTATGCGAGTTTTCATTTTCCTCTCGGTTTGTGCCAACGAGATTCAAGAGCCAGTGCAATTCGCCAATGTAATAAATTTGTGTGACATTGTAAAACCGAAATAATGAGTTGTGTTTGATGAATAATTTTGTAAATGTCAATTTACCAAATTGCAATGGGATTTAATTTAATTAACCGATTGTAACCTGGTTCTCATTGTCGTCACAATCAATATAATAGAGAAAATGAAATTATATCATTATTTTAATTAATTGAATGTCTATCAACTACACTCATTGGTTTCTGATAAACTCATCGCAATTATATAACTATATGACGATGAGTTGCTATTCAAATTAAAAATCAATATTTGTTTTATACACAGACAAAATGAAGAAGATTTAGTTAGAAATGATGATGATTGGTGTCATTTGAAATTTCAATAAAATCTGATAACATATCGGCAATTTATTGGAAAATGTGTAATTAGTAATCATTTATTTCAAATTTCACGCATATACAAATCATCTTGAATGGAGTTGAATACCACTTTATTCATTGCGCGTACCCCTGTAAAGCATCCCCTGTAAAATGCTGGGAGCTGATATGATTTCATTTGGTGCTCTAGCTTCAGATCAAACACTATTGCTTGGGGTTGTAAACCTTGATAATCATTTTTATTGTTCAAGCATAATTTTTACGCTGTGACGGGAGTTGAAATCTTTGATCTCGACTCAAGTTGGCGATGCTCATTTCAACTCCTTCATAATTCATGACTTTATGATTTGAGTACTCTGGAAGGAGAGCCCATTAAAAATGAAGAGATTAGTGACTGAGATTATTCCCCATGAAAATCACAGTTCTCTGTTGATATACGTTGATCCATGACAACCTGACGGCTGCAGGTGACGCAAATTTCATGGGGTGAGTACACATGATTCCTTGACATGGAATCCCATGGTATTGCTTTCTCAAAGAGAAAGCTTTGTAACGGGGTATTGCTTTCTCAAAGAGAAAGCTTTGTAACGGGGTATTTCGTAATATTCTCGGTGTTTTTAAGTATTCCGTGATATTCTTATTTTGTATTCCAAGGTTCTCTTTCGGAATTCCTTATTAGGGTTCTTCATCAGACTTTCCGCAGAATCCCCTACTATCTCCGGTATTTTTTAGTATTCTATGCCATTTGATGCTATTGTATAGTATTTCTCGGTATTCCATGGTATCCATTCTTATTCTTTTGGTATTATATGATATTCCATGGTGTTCCATAGTATTACAATGATATTTTTTAGTACTCCGTGTTATTCCATGGTATTCTTTGGTATTCCTGGAGGGAATACTTTCGCGAGTCGTCAAAGTTCGACGTATCAAAGTTGTGTATGGCCGTGCAATATTTGGGTAAAATACTCTGCGAAAAAAGCTTTATTTTTACCACAAAAAAAGTTTTTCCTATGATGCATGTTCCGAAATGCGAAACGCTGAATAGGTTAGCTGGATAGGTAGAGGGCGAATACATACGTCTATCAAACACATGCAAACTTCTATGACCATATCATTTCGCTGATATCGATCCATATCACTATATCTCTTTTAAAAAAAAAAATATGAAAAAAATAATGAAAAATAATGCTTGTATGGGAATGACCAAATAAAAAATGGAATAATTTCCATAGCATGTATAGATAATCCGATAGACGTCCCTTCATTGAAGCGTAAAAAATTCATGCTCTCGTGAATGAGCGTCCATCAAAATATTTTTGTCTCTAGAAAATCGTTCCTCTTCTCCGTAAAGCCATTCGCATGCGGGCGTATTTTCGAAAATGTCCTCCTACGTGATCCTCCTCGTGGCTTCGTTTGAAAAGGGTCAGTGAATGGTATCGACGCTGCTAGCGACTATTTTTTCACAAGAACTCGGGAATATTTGGCTTTTCCGCTTCCTTCCGCGAAAAGCGCGTATAATCCGTATGGGGGCTCGTTTCGAATAGATCGCGATGATCCTCACTCTCCGTAATGAAACAGATAAATCTCCCAACGCCGAAATTTTCGCTATTTCCCAGCTGTGGAATCGTGAAAAAACCCGTCACTCACCCTTTCGCTTTGGCTACGCACACGGGGCAACTCCACGACCCGAGCATCTCGTGGCCCACCGGCAAATTAATGAAGAGAAAAAGAAAAAATCACCAAAACAATGTCTCGCGCGCTCGTTATTCCTCGGGCCTCGAGAATATTCTGCCGCGTCGCAATTATCTCGATCTGGATCTCGACTGCTGGGAAAGATTAGGAGCGACCGGTGGAGAATCGACCCGATTCCCAACCATAACGAATCTCCCTTATCTCCCCTTGCTATCGGATAACGATTTCCAGCGGCTGTGGCTCGGCATCTTCAATCTCGCGCCCAATCCAAGTGAAATCTCGACGAAAATCCGCAAACCCCTGCGCCCGCAGCCCGATCGGAACGTCCGAGGAGGCTCCAACATAGGTACGCGTGTAACGCAACGGCAAATACGGCCGACCGGGGCAACATACGCCCTCGGGTGTATCGATCGCGGTTAACGAGTCCCCGGGACGAATCGCCGGCGGACAATTGACAAGCGGCGGAGAGTAGGAGAAAAAACAGAGAACGACAAAGGGATAGGATACAGGAAAAGAAAATTGCGCGACGACGGCGGCATTGTTTCGCTCCTCGCGCGCTCGGGTATATAACCAGCCACGAGAGCCCCGGACGCACATCGCGGATAAATAATGGAGGCTCGCCTGCTCACCCCCGGATAAATGACCATTATATTGCACTTATTTCAGCCAGCGACATGTGCGCGAGCTCGAGATGGAGTGACATTTTTCCACTTTGGCTCCCGGCCGCCGCCGGGATAAATGACTCCTGTGTTGATTAGTTGCCGGCGAGCGTGTTGTACGTCGGGTAAAGGAGGAAATAGTGGATTCTTACGTGCCCAGACCTATACCCTCCCTCCCCTCCCCTTGTGTATGCTTCGAGATTGATGGAGATCTTTCCTCTATGTAATATATATATATCGCACTGACCTTACGGCGAGCGGGGTGTCAACGTGGAGGCATTTTTATATTGTTGGCCGTTGGCAGGGAGGTTGCAGCCAACATCGCGACTGGGGCGGTCGCAAATTTCACCCGAGCGCTCGCTCCGGGTAGTTAATTTAAATCTTAGTTGCGGAATAAAAATGAGCCTAGTTTCAAACTTGAAATTGGCTCTTCGAGACTATACGGCATCTGGAAGTTTGCACTTCCCTTTTTTTGTTCTATCCTTTTTTGAATATCTCACCTCGGATTATTACTTCGTCCTTAATGAGTAATTAAACTTTTCTTTCGACTCGCGCTCGTTTGAGGTGAAAAATAAGTTAACGAAGACGAATTATTCTCGACACTTCTAGTTACGCAATTTTTTTTATTCAACGCTTTGAATAATCACTCTTTGAACAATCACACTGGCGTGGAAAAATATAGGGCGAATGGACACCCCACTTTTCTCAGATTTCGTATTTTCAGTGTTCTCTGGGCATCAGTCGCCCTCGGGTTATGCTGGCGGTATCGAAAAAAAAAAAATTTTGGTCGCTTCCTCGCTCAATTAGCCTTTAAAACTACTCTATTCCAACAGTTTGAACCTACACCACCTGCTTTTTTCATTTTTATCCTATTTCACTTTGCTAACTCAATTACTATAATCAAGTGTAGTCTTTCTCAGTTCTTCGTATTGAGCTGCTCAATGATTAATAAAACAGAGCTTCCATATGAATATTTATTTGAGTAATATATAGTGTTATATAAAGTATGTGATATACGTCGAGAAACTCAGGCAAGTGCAGTTGCACTTCCTGGGGAGTTCTCGAACTGTATGCTAGGCTAGTTGTACTTAGACTAACTGCGTCGGTGGCTCTGCCTTACCTAATTAGCTCGGGCTGTACAAAAAGGAAATTCTAATTTTATCATAGTCGAAATTGCAAGTATTTCGTTTTTTGTAATTTTTATGGAATTCCCTGAATTTTCACCGATGAAAATTCACTTCATCGATGTGAAAAAGATTGGTAGGAATAAAAAATGCTTTCAAGGGAATATAATATTTTTTTGAAAAGCCTCGACTGAAAGGTAAAAATGATTACTCGATAGTTCAAGAGGCACCTCTTTAAAAAGTGTTCGGTGAGCTGTTCTTTGGAAAAGCGGCCTCGTGATACTATTCATTAATTGTCATCAAAGGCAAAGCGGTACGCGGAATTTCAAATTATCTTTTTTCGCGCCACTGAGTACCTAAATGTTTAATAAAAAAATCAACCCATCCTGCTGCGCCGGTGTATCGCGTGTTTAATAAAATTTTATGGATAATCTCACGTCGACTAGGTCGGGTCGACGTTTTTCTTCTTCAAATCCTCGCTGGCAAACTCGATTTTATTCGTCATCAGAATACTCGTTTATTTTTTCCAGATTCTCATATATATTTTTGTTTTCTACGGCGACCCAATTAGCTCGTAACAAAATGAAGAAATGAAAAAGTCTTTACAGATTAACTGAAATATGATTAACTGAAAATGAAAGGTAGCCATGAAATTAAGCTTTGTAACTCTGGTTCTTGTGCTCATCTCGGAGATCTATATTATATGTTGATATTTTCCCAGATTTTTCATCTAATTTACAATTTTTAAATTGCTTACTACACTTTGAGCAAATTAGGTCACGAAGATAAAAAATAAAAACTCTGAATACACGATATCAAGCGATACATGAAACCTCTCCTAAGCATCTGGACATACAAGAATCTGAAAGAAAGCATTGAATGTTTTGAGTACGAATACAAACAAAATTCTTTTGAAATGATTAAACAAATCCCACCGATCCGACGACATGGAATTGTGCATTTACTAAAAATATTCTAGAATACAAACACGACCAGACGCCAATGAAATCAAATGCAACGTTAGCAGTAATGGATATCACTGTTCTTCTGAAAACGTAGCATCTTTAATTAATCGATTGTTCGCCTGCGTAAAATACGTACAATTCTCGAATTCTGGCTGATAACAATGCATGTCGTTTACGATGGATCATCACCAATATTTTGCGTATTATTTTCGGTATGCTTTGTGTATTTTGAGATTACATTAGTTTACTCAGTCATAGCTCCAATGACTATTGGCTGATTTTGACGTTGTTCATTTCTTCAGCGACGATTGCCAGGGGTGTTAACGACCATTTCCGAAAAAGAACACACCAGCAGGCTACTACGAAAATGCCTGAACAGTTACATCAAGATTCGATCATGTGTGAATCCCCATTGCATCGATTGCTAAGGAAAATCTACCTCGCTCCACGTGTTGCCCCACCAGTGACTCGCGTTCAAAATTCCAGGAGGATCGGGCCGTTCGTTCGAGGGTTACCGAGTGCCAAAAATAGCAGTAGGTATACATGGATGCGCTCGTCCGGACATTTTTGGGCTTCGCCGTTTCTCAACCCGTAGATCACGAAAGCGAAAGCGACGGAGGGTAAATCTGATTGGAAAGAAGTTGGGATATTTGCGCGGGCATCACGAGGCTTTGCCGCCGAGTAAGCAAAACTGACGCGCCGACATCGGCATCAAGACTCCGTCGAAGCTGCCGCCGAAGGGTCGAAGGTTTCGCTAAAAGAAACAACCGGCGCGATGCAGGGAGGGCTAATCCAAGCACGACTCGGCGCACACGTGACGCGCATCTCGTTTGCAGCTCAAACGCGCGTGTATAAACGGATAATTGGTCGGAAAAAAGCATCGGCCCTCGAGCGACGCTTCGAATATTCATCTGGTCCGACTCGTTGGCCAACCGAATTACACGGGTGTACGTCGCGATTCAGCCCTTTGACCGAGCCCAAACCAGCGGGCCACGGTCAAAGCGACGCTGGTCGCAAGCCGCCCGCGGCCGATTCCCCCCGAAGGGCTTTGTGGTTTTTTAATAATCTTCCAAAGGCTCGATCATTCCGGGGAATACACAGCCGGGGGGGAAAGTGGGTCGTGTCCGAGGGAGGGGGGGGGGGCGGATTACGGGAGACGCGCAGCAATATGCACAGTCCGTCCATTGTCGTCGTCGTCGAGCCCGACGTGTTCTGTATTCGAAAGAGTTACCGCCCCGGCCAACGAGCTTTCCACGGGCCATTAAGATATTATTACCAAATACCTCCGCGCGTCGCCGGCTCGATAAAACTCGACGTGCCGGAGGGGCGCGAGTAATTTAGGCCGCGCGTCTCGCTGCCGAGCGATAAATCCTCCCCGATGGCGAAAAACTCGCTCTCTCGTAGATTCTTGGGTGCCGAACTTCGCGGCGCGTCGTTCGTCACGCGTATTATATATGTGTCTATCCAGTCATCTATAGCTGCAGGTCCATGTGCCGATGTATATATCCCAGCCGGTCGCGCGCGAGATTTCAGTTTAATCCCGCGGCCTCGCGCGACTCGAGTATCAAACTCGCGTTTGCCGCGGGTGTGAAATCCAGTTGGAATTCGGCTGCAGTGACCGAGTGTACTTTGATTCGCGGCGGCCAGGTGGCGAAATTATCCTGCTTAACGGGCAAGTCCCCCGGAGTTGGCCGCGCGACTCGGGGCGCTCCAAGTTGCGGAAGAAAACGAGGGATAGTTAGATCTTGGGCGGCACTGCAATGTTTCTGTTTGAGCGAAGCCTCGATAGGGCACCGGATAGTGATTTTCTTATATTATGGAGTAGCTCAAGTTTTACTCGCAGATTCACGCACCCTCCAGTTACTTTTTTGATCCACTCTAATTCTTATTTTTCGAGAGTGATGCTGAAAATTTATTTTCATTGATGGGCCACACGTGACTCGGTTTTATTTCAGCTGATTGAATTCTTTCATATTATGTTTTTCCGCCGAAAATTCTCCTGCACTCGCTGGGATTTTTTTCAACTCGAATCTACTGCGCGAGAAGCTAAACCTTTACCGTTACAGGCAAAGGACCCAACATTTTTCTCCAAGACTTCATATAACTTGTGGACATAGTCGAATTTTTATAACTTGGGTGAAATCATGTTTTATTTGATTGGATGTTTTATTTTATATTAAATATAGTATTTGATCAACCATCAGCACTGAACAAATCGACGAGTATGCTAAATTCGATAAGATTTGAAGCAAAATTTATAAACATAATTTTAGCAACTGGCGGCCGATTAATTCATCCACAATATTCAATTTTTTCAACTTGAAACAGAGTCAATATTATTAATTCGAGACATTATAAATCATCGGTACATAATACTTTCTGACCAATGTATCTCTCAATCCTATGCCTTTTCAATGCCTATAGTTAACGAATTCAATTTTACATAAATTATCAAGGTGTATAAACGATGCAAGATCCTATATGAGTGTCTCAACAAGCATAGGTGCGGATATAGTAGACTACTATCCATCGATCTCAATAATATCAGTCCACTTCTAGGTATAATTTGTGCATAATCTTTTCACTCGAGTTCTCGGACATGCTCCAATTAGCCATAACGTAACATTTCTATAATTATTACGAGAAGCGACGACAGTGGCCTCAAGCTGGGCTTGTAACTTGGAATATACTCACGCGGCCCCGAATTACAGGGGCTCGGTTATGGCCGCCCGGAAGATCGGACTGCCGATTCAGCTCGCGCGCGCGCGCGCGTGTGTGTGTACATATATACCCAAAAGCGTCTTCTTTAATGGCAGGCTCGCCGCGACCAAAAGTATACGACGTTAACGGCCCCGGCCAACTGTCCGCCGCAATTGGGATATATTGTCTCAGCGAGCATGTGTGTGTGTGTGTGTCTGCGTTGGGCTGGGTTAGGTGGAGGAAAGGCGGGAATTTACGGGGAATAGAGTTCGAGTGCGGAGGATAGTTTTCGGCTCATAACTTACTCGGATAGAGGAGGCGTTCGGGATGTTTATGGCCGGTCGCGATTGAGGAGATATTCCGTTGTAACGACTCTTGAAGAATGCCCCACGTCGGATATATACGTATATACGTGGGGCGGCCGGGGCAGCTCGACAGTTTTTCCGACTCGCTTTTCCCATGCGAGAGACGAGCGGAACAGCCGTTCGACGTGGATAAATAAAAATGCAATTATACAGCGCGACGATTCCCATTTGATTGTATCAATCGCCGTTGCGGCGTTCCGATATCCAGAGCCGCTGTATATGGATTTTTCCACTCTCTAAATTCCTTGCGCGGTGAATCGTCACCGACAGGTACACTAAACGAAGATCGCTAACAAAGAAAGAAAATTATTGTATAGAGGTTCTATGAACTTTCTCGGTGGATGATCCGCAAGTTCGGACAAACGTGCACTATTCCCTCCATTTATTTGACTTTATCGTGCGACTGCATACACTTGTGCAACTGATAAATGTGTGTCGAGTTCTTCGACATAACAAGGAATGTTGGTTGAACGATACTCAACACGCGATGCAAAAATGAAAATCAATCTTCCCAGCGCAATGACATCTTTTAAAAATCAACCAACACAATATCACCACGAATTTACCACTGATCCCGCGTAAAAAAAGAGGCGAGAAAGAAATCACATGAAATTATGAGATGAGATGAGATCTTTTTAAGTTCTCTCAAAGACATTCATTTTTTCAACTTTTAAGACGATTTTTCAGATATTTAAATATCAATTTGAGATCCCAAAAAGATCTCAAATAGTTCATATCGATTATAAACTCCTCACTCATTCTATTGTTCCTCTCCGATCATTTGATTTATCGGGAGAGACCATCTCGGGCAGCCCCTGGTCGTGGGTCTCCGATGACATTATTGATATCATTACAGTGAAAATAATTCTACCGAACGTTGCAACAGTGTGTGTTACCGTGAGAAATCTCCATAGTACAGGAAAGAAAATCCCAGCCCTCGCGTCCGGAATTGAAGCTGCGAGGGGAAAATGGAGAAGAAAAAAAAAGGGCAAAAAAAGCGGCGCAACCGCGGACGAAAGGGAGCGGCGCATGCAAATGCGCTGTAATTATTTGCTCGGTATAATCCGGGAAAGCCGCAATTAACGCGTCGCCCGTGAACGACGGGTCAGCTGCAATGATTCGACCGCTGCAGTCTGCCACAGACAGCAGCAGCAGCCGCCGACCCCTCCCCCCGTCATTCGCTCGTCGGCTCTCGCGGTGTCATCGGCCGCTCTGTAATGCCTCTGCCCGAATCCCCGATATTGTCGCTCTGCCCCCTCCCCGCCGCCGCCGCCGCCGCCGCACTTCTTTATTCGTCCGCACGCGCGCGTGTCGCCAGTTTTGCCAGAGGCTCTCTTGTCGTCTGCGGCCAGTTATGTGGCTCGAGGGGCACGACCCCATGCTGCGGACAGCTGATGCTCGACTGTCCAGCGCAGGGTAATTTGATCAAGTTTTTGTCATCGACGATTCCTCGGAGGGCCGAGCCGGCAAGTAGTGCTGCAACTCTTGAATGGAATTGTCGTTACCATTGTGACAATTGCTATTGACGAGGGGCTTCGTACCCGGCTACTTCCTCCGAACTCCCCGAGTACTCTCTTCATTTTTCACGGATCCGTGACACGTCGAATTTTTACATCGGCATAAACTTATTGGTTTGGTTAGAATGGGCGTGATTAATGGGTATGGACCGCCTGTGAATCCGCAGTACTCAATAATAATGTCATGGTACTTCTTCTGAGAGTACTGTACTGACAAATCCCTCGACGATAGTCTATAGTCACGGGAAATTGGGTAAAACGATGTAAACTTCATGCGTACAGATTTTCTTTAAATTCGTTACAGTGAAAAATATAGTGATCGACATTTCACTAATGCTTTCCAGTAAATATTTAATATCTAAATTCACTGCATCACGATAAATACTCAGTATGAGCTACAGCGAAGATCGTTCAAGTTAAAAGAAACACTGCACTAATGGTAAAAAAAACACTGTATCTACAGTGGATTTTACCGAAGCTAAAATGAACCATGAATCTCTCACTAATATCACAGTAAAAATAGTTTCACTCAAACGTCAAAGTAACATTGTCGGATGTCGAAAATTCTAATGCGAAGAGGATACATTGGAAAAACTTGATTATGAGAGTTTACTATTCCAACATAGTTAGAGAAGAACAGAGTAGTCAATACAGCTGTTTTATAAGTCAGAGTACTCGTATCTACTAGAGGTTACGCATAATAAAATTTGATATAGTACTTATTACCATGTGAATCATTGTAAATTTCACTAACGTTTATCAGCTTTCTAGTATAATTCTAGTTAAATATAATAATTCATTTTGTTTTCACTAAAAATCATAGTAAAAACATAATAACCACTACCGATTTTTTTTCTCTCAGCGCAGGATCCTCGAGAAGGCATAATAAACATCCGCATAGATTATCAATTTGTCCCGGCTATACTTGGAACATACTCAAAGTATTCTCAAATTGTTATTTCCATCGGGGAAGAGCCGCGGCTCGAAAGAGAAGTAAAACGCTCGCTTTGCCGGTCAAACGTGTAAATCATTCAGTCTTGTGGGGGCCAAGTGCGGTGGTGGAAAAACGCTACAGCCCCAAAGGACGAAAGTTGGAGGTGACCCAGTTCGTACTGGCGAGTCTTTGATGCATCTCGTCCGTGTAATACGTATTCTTTGATTCGTCGAGAGAGCGTTTTTCCTCGGAGCATAATCAACGCGGGCTAATTGACTGTATACACAACAGCCTCTCTTCACAGTCCCGCGCGTTACTTTACATTCAGCGCGACCTTGACTTTATTATAGCTGGCGACGCTCGCGCGAGTTGCAGCTTAATTGAAAAGTGAAATTGAACTGGCGGGCGGGCGGGCGTCGCGTGTTTGCCCCGCTGTGTACTTTCATAACGAGCAAACACTCAATTGCAGCTCGTTATATTCCCTGCAGCCTCCGCAGAATGGCAGCCTCGCTGCCGACAAAGAGTCAAACGAATTCGCCTCTCCGCCGTGTGCGCGAGCGAGTTCGAAAAAGGGAAAAAAAGGGAAAGAGCGAGCCTCGCCAGGGATCGATCGCTCGACGCTACTCGGCCGAACGGAGGATTCGCGCTTAATGAAGCGAGCCCGATCCGTCAATGGCTCGAGCCGCGATTCGCGTGCTTACGTTTGTCGGTCAGCGGCTCAACTTTACGGAAAAACCTCCCCTCCCCTCGACGGATATATCCTCTCTGCAGCGATGAGTCGAATATATCCGTCTTGGCCGATGCTCGACTTATATACCAGCGACGAAAACTTCCACGTTCCATTTCCAGCGGATTCCATAAGCCGCGATCCCTTGTTTACCCCCGCCCGCGAGAGACGATCCACTCTTCCTTACACTCCCCAAAGTTCAAATAGCTACAGACGACTGTTCGTTACTGAAAATTGCACGAGTGACGAATGAATAATAGTGAATATATTCGCTTAAAAATTGGTGAGATTCTCGCTATTTTGTGAAAATACCAAGCACAAATACTCAACGATTTTGTCCGGGTAACTTTTTGCCAGAAAAAAGTCGGGTATAACATAGCCTCTCCGTAGTTCTCTCCAACGTTAGAAATTTCGGATCATCCGTAGGAGGACGAGACGGCCGCTCCCGAGATCCGCGGGGTGGGCCACCGGGGGTGCAACTTGTGTGTCGCGCAGTCATTGTGCTGCATTTAATTTGGCGGTGTTTTATCGGGGGACAATCGGGGGGATAATCCGTCGGAAACGCGCGAGCGTTAATAGCTCGTGGGCGCGCACTATATATACGGGGCGGGGGCGTATTTTTACACGAGTAATCTGCGCTCGCGCCCCCCGTTAACGCGCGTATTTTTAATGGATTTAGTGGGCCGAGAGTTACGGCTCGCCGAGCTATAAATATCTTGGGGCGCGAGCCCGGGCTTTCGCGAAAATTGCCGAGCTATCGACGGCTCGAGAGCCCGCCTCGCGCGCGCTCTGCCTTCCTTTGCATCGCGCCACGTGAGTAATTGATTCGACCCCGAATAAAACGTTTTTTCCTTCTCTTCTTTTCTCTCTTCCAGCCAGCCGAGGGCGGAATCAAAGCTCCGGCCGATTGAATGCGTTGTAACTTTTGAATTAATCGAATTGCGATTCGATTCGCGGCTTGAAACGCGCGGCCCATACGTTCCGAGGAGCGAGACGCGCGCGATTCCGCGACGACGCGGCGCTGAGTTTTTCGGATCGACCCCGCGCGTGTATCGACCCGACCGCCAGAATAGTCTTCGTCATTTCCTTTGATCGACTTTGCGCGGCGATTAATGAACGCCCCCGAAATCGAGTGAGAGACGCTCGATCGAGCCGAGCCCTTTGGAACATTAATCTCGTTGGAGATGGATCGATTGTGATTTCGTATGCGAAAACAAGATGCCTCGTGACACGCTGAAAGAAAATTTTTCGTGGTACTTCAATTCTATTGTACTCAAAGTGCAAAATTTCTCTAGTTCAAGCACTCTCTAGATTGAAAATAAGAAAGGACTACTATTCATTCGTAAAATTGGCATAAATGATGAATTATAATGAAAATCCACTTAAGTAGGAATATTTATTCATAATTTTGAACAGTAAGTTTGTTATATACTGGATGTATAATACTATATATTTTTTCCGGCACTACTAAACTTCATTAAGACATAAATGTTCTTATTTTCCTATTCCTACATTCTTATGTTTTATTCTGGTTTCATGAGAGAAAATTATTATTTAGAATAAAGCTAATCACGTCATACGACGATTGATACAAAAAATAATTCTTTTTATTTATTTTTCAATCACAAAGCACAAATCTTAATTTGAGTACTTCGGTCGTATTTCAATTTATTACATCTCAAATTGAGTGATATTTCATACATAAATCAAAGAATTTTTGCAGTGCATACTCGCGTATAAAGATATATATTATTATTGGATGTCCCGGATATCGGTTCGTTAATCAAATTGAGACTACAGAATTTCGTTCCTGACAAGACTTAAATATACTATACCGATTAATCAACGGTCTACTGAATCAACAACTTCAAACGTTGATTTCATGAATCACGAATTCGGCAAACTTGCTAAATCGAAATGCGCGCTCAGTGCACATCGACGAGCGCAGCATCGCTATGATCCGTGAATATACATATATATAAACATGTATGATAAAACGCTGACATTTATTGGTGCGCTGTTCCCGGGTCCACAGGAGAATTATTGAATGCTGCTGAAATTAACAATTTTTTTAATTTATACACCACGCGGGAGTTAACCTTTAAAAATACAGCTGGTTCATCATGATACTTTACTCATTCTTCCTATTAGAAATTGAATCTATTTTCGAGTCATCGAATAAAATAAAGACAACTTGATCAATTTGTAAAAAACGATAGTAGAATAACTGACATTGTCATTTTAGTAGTTTTTGTCGGAAGAAGTAGTTTAATCGGTACTGCATTATAGACTTTAGAATAAATTAGAGTAGATAATCAGCATATTTAATACCAAATAAAAATCAATTAATTAATGTTCACTTTGTCATAAACTTAATAAATTATACAAAATATTTCATAGCAATAAATTTTACCAATTGATTCTCAAATTAAGTCAAAATATATCTTCTATATTGTCACTAAAAACGAAAAAATACGACCTTATTTTCTCAGCACTTACTAGTTGAATATGGAAAAAAAACCATGCAACCTCTCTACTATGTACATCACTTGTTAGTCCATTCAATCCAATATCTTCTTGTTTGAAAAATATAATTCGATTAATATACGAAAGAGCAGCTAGAAAAATATATTTCGAATATCATATTCAACATCCAACTGCGGGCTCTGCGAGACACGTAAAAGGGAAAAAAGAATCAGCGCTTAATCTCGTTATCCAATAAAAGTCCGCTTCTCAAATTGATTCGCGAGTGCTGGGCAAACATCCACACCTCTTCAAATCTCCATTCGCAAAGTAACACGTATATATATGTATATACAGCCGGGAGCTGGGCTCATCACTCGAACGACTCGCCGGTGCGCGAGGGAAGAATTGTAATCCGAACGAGCGCGCCATTCAAGCCCGGGGGAAAAGCGGGCCGCTTAATCTGCTTTAATTCCGTATCAAAAGCCAGGCTACCCGGCTGAATTTGTCGCGGCGAACAGCTCCTCATTTGAGCGTCATAACGGCATTAGCGCATCCGAAAAATCCGCGTCCCTGCTGCAGCGGGGACAGCGACAAAAACAAAAGCAGCCGTGTCGCAAAGTCGGGCTGGCGCGCGCGTGGTTATACGCGAGAGCGGAAGGAACGAAAAAAAAAGGCGGGCCCCGTAAGCCCCGAGTGCCATTTCGCGCGCGACGACAATAATCGGCTTAGGCGCGCGATGGATCCTATACGCGAGCGTGCACACTCACACACACACACAACTGTTATCCGTGACGGAATTGCACCGCTGCCCCCGCTCGTGTTTTCCCAACGCTCGAATTTCCAGTTTCGGATTTTTTAACAATTGGGCACAAGTCTCCGGATCGTCGGATAGGCAAGTCGAATTTTCGATTGTAATTTTTACCAATAGCGTAAATCGAAAGAATCAATGTTGCTAGACAGTTCTTTTTCTTTTTACTCTTATAGTTATTCAACTACGACCGATTTTATAATCAATCATGTTCCGGACAACCTTTGGAATCGGTTCGATGTCACGTGACTCTTACAACATGGTTTCAACATTGAAAAATATTGACTCTTACAGATCTGGCTCAAATTTAAACTCTTTTTTTCGAGAAAAGAACGGCTGAAAATTGTTTATAGAAAAATCAATTGTTTGTTGATTGCAAAGAACCAGAGTACTGTAATATTCTATGTGTATGAAAGGCTATAATTAAGAGTTTAAGTCAATTTGATGAATAATGACCGAGTTTTACTTTACACTAATTCAGTTTCAAAATAATTGCGTTTAAAGTTTTACTTTCAAAATCGAGATCATCAAGAGGGTCCTCGGAAGAAAAGCTGAAAAAAATATATTTTCAAAAACAAATAAAAAAATAAACTTTTATAAATTTATTTAGGACTCCCAAATTAGCCCGGCATCTAACACCGAAGTATTCCGTTGGATAAATCGGCGAGACGCAGATCAATGAAATTTCTTCACAAGAAGATCAAAGTGAAAAGTTAAATCCAAAGAATAATTTCCGTGAACGAATTCGATGTCACTCCAATCCAGAGCAAATTGCTCCCAACATGATGAAAGAAAATTGCATTCTTGCATTCATCATATCCGTCCCAATGCTGTCCCAATGCCGTCCCAACAGCTGCTCTGGTGATGAACATTCGTTAGTTTGTGGTCGTTATTCGTGCGGGAAAATAGAGAGCGCTGGAGATACCAAAACGATCGTATTCGTCTAGTTTCAATAGCTCGTGCTCAAGGAAATCAATTTCCGAACACTTGGTGAAATCGAAGAGTGCACTACATCACGATTGATTATTTCCTCGTTAGAAAATAACGATTACCTACCACTTGCCAATATTTCGAAAATAAATTTGCTTCATCAGCAATTTTTAATTGAAGTTTTCTCATTCGTCAACATGCAATAGCACTGTATTAAAAAATAATCGATTCTAGTATTTTTAGTCAGTTTTGCGACGAATTTGTTGAAAAAGAACGTCAAATTGGATTTCCAAGGGCTAGTATACAATCCGGATAGTTTGACAATCTGCTTTCGAATGATTTATGCTGAAACGATTCAAGTATTTCTACAATAAGTATTACAAATACATACGAATGTACGCGCGAAGGGTGTTACTTCCAGCATTGGAAGTGTGATCAACCAAATGATGATAGAACTTCTACTGTATACAGAACTATCGCTAAAGCAAGACATTTTATAGAAGCAGTTGGAATAGTACACCCTCAATTTAAAGAACGTAGCTCGAACACTCCGCAGTGCTATATATAGGCAGTTTAGACTGTCGCGAGAAATAGTTCCATCTCCAATGTACACTGACCTATACGTCTAATACGAACCGATTTAAGTACTCAGCTCGTACGTAATCACGATTTGTCCTGGTGTACCGAGAGCAATCATCGGATTTCGAGTTTAGTTGCGCCGAAGCGCAATTACACCCAGCAGCTATAATAGCTTCTGACTCGCGAGCGAGCGTAAAACACCCGTCAGCGATTCGTCCAACAAGAGTCGCGAGATAATTCCTGGAACAAAGTGGCCCCGCTCCCCGTTCGCTCGAAATAATGCAACTCCAATTTCATTCGGTGGCAGTTGGTGGCGCCGGTCGGGCAAGGACTTGTGCGCACCTGAGATACACATGCCGGGCGCGTCACCCCACTCATAGTGATGTGTTGATTTTCCAGCATAGATCTCAGACGGGAAGGATGCAAAAGGGAGCTTGAATTTTGCCAGTGCCGAAAGCCAAGGAGCGACGACCCTCGCTGACCTTTTGTTTTCTCGAAGAGAGAGCGAGTTTTGTGGACGGGGCAAAAGTCGAAATTTCGAATCAGACTTTCGGACACCTTTATCTTTATATATCAACGTGCAGAAAATTCACGAGAGCTTCAAACTTTTGTTATAAAATTCCCCGCAAGGGAATGAGTTCTTCAAGATTTTATATAAGATCTTTATAAAAAGCTTCCAGGAATTCACAATTATGCTCTGGTTCTCAATCCAGATGATCAGGATTGCCGAGGATAGTGTTTCAAGTGTGTGCTCCTGAAATTTTATTAATATTATTCATGGTCACCTTCTCCAATACAAAATTCCAAAAACGTACTCTTGGAACTCAATCATCAGTGACCCTGATCACCTGGACAACGTCAGGATCCAGGTCGAGGATCACCTTCTCCAACAGAAAATTCTAGAGGAGTGAGCGCACTTTGGAACATATCAGCAAATAGCTTGAACATCATCTTGATTGACAAGCAGAACTTCAAACTTTTGAATTTTTCAGAGGTTTTCTTCAAAATCTTGCAAAGTTTTTACGGGTATATTTCCTTGAAAACCTTGCAAGAAATTCATAAGGATCTTCTATATCTCTTCCACGTTGAGCGGCAGGGTACATTTCCGAAGAAGGACACACCCACGCGGGCCAATAGCCACTAAACGTCGGGTACAAAAAAAACCTCCTCCCTCGTGATTCACGACGTTGTTTGACAGATCCCAAAGACACAAATTCTATAGGTCCACCCTCGATATACATATACACCCCCCTTCGTCCGTCCGAGTGAAATAACCCCGGAGTTTATCGCGCCAATAAAACCAGCCCGATCAGCCGGAAACTTCCACCCCTATGTCGAGCGACGCACTTCCTTATATGTAGATGTGTAAATGCGCGTATACGGCGACTGTATATACATGGTACGGGGTATAGAGAATTCGTCACGACTGTTTCGCGCGAATTCAATTCGATCCGCGCACTCGTCCGTGAAAATTTCTCCCCCAAGCTGCAGCCCAGGCGCAGATGCTCCCGCGAGTTTTTCTTTTAATAGACCGGGAGTCGGGGCGTGGGAGGACGCGGCAATGTTTGACGACTTTGCGCGCATTTCCGATACGAAGCGCAACATCAAATACTAATATCCGGCGAAAGAGCCGTTAAATCGAAGCGAGGCGGAAACTTTAGCCGGAGCACGGAGAGTCCGCGTCTATACACGTGTATACCTATATGCGTGCATATCCCGGGGAAAAAATGTTCGCGCAAAACTCTTAAAAACGCTTTACGCGCGCCACGGCAGAGGAGGAGGAGAGGCGGAAAAAAAAACGAGAAAACGAGGAAGAATTCGACGTTTCCACTCTGTGGGTCGAGCAAAGTGCTGCACCCTTTTTTCGATCCTCCCTCCGACTCTCTCCGGCTCTCGAGACTTTGATTGAAGTCACTCTGCCCATGCCCGTCGACGCGTGGGTGTGTGTATATGGCGCGTATATATACGTACTCGGCAGCCCGCAAGCGTGGCGGGTGCGGAGAATCGAGCGGCGTAAAAAGAAGAGAGAACCGCGAATCTACAAAATTCAGCGATGCTCCCCTGCTTATTCTCATTCAACAGCAGATTAAACATTTCATAAAGCGCCCCGAGAGCCAAGTAACCATCGAATTGAAGCATCTGAGAGTCGTCGCCGTCGTCGCCGTCGTCGTTTGAGCAGCGAGTGCGCAAACATCTTTCCTCCCGTCGAGCAGCGATCAGCCATGAGAGCGAGCGAATGAAAATAGACGCATTCGAGATTCATGATATTCGTGAGAGAGAGTCGGACAGACAGGCCTTTGCCATCTTCGAATATCAGCCTCGAATACTGCCTGAATAATCGGAATAATCCACCTGTCGATATGGCACCGAATTGCCGCTGCTTCTTTTCAAACCGATCCGCGAAATTCACAAAATTTGAAATGAAAAAACTACATTCTTTGGAGAGTTGATGCTTTGGAAGATATTCGTAACGATATACACTTTGAGTTAACGCTTAGGCTTTATCGCCTCGAAAATTAGGGTTCTCTCGGTAAACGAGCTATCGGCTATGTTCCGGTTAATGAGCTATGAGTACATGGGTCCTGCTACTGGAGCATAAGGGGCGGGGAACCTGAGATGGAGGATATAATAACAATTTGAAATTACCGCAAACCGTACAAAATAAAGTTCAGAGAACCATCAATTAAAAACATTTTTGAGATAAAAAATAATCCACTCTACTTGAATCAACTTGTTGAATCGGAATCGCTGTACTACTCCTGTCACAACAATATGAAAGGCTTTTACACCAAATCGTAAAGTTGGACGAAAAATAAAATCGTTAGACCGACAATAATCGCAAAAACATAAAGTATTAAAAATAGTAATACAGCAGCAATAAAATTATACAACTTATTTCCAAATGACTTGAAGGAATTAAGAGCCATCAATTGAATTTAAAAAATAAATTAAATAATTGAATTGAAGTTTTATCATCGCAACATAATTATATATATATATATATTGATGCGACTTTGGATTTTATGCATGTTCAATACATATCCGTTCACACAAAAATCCATTTACAGTTTATACAGATATGCTGTGAATGCATGGATTAAGATCAGAAATAAAAAAAGACTCCGGGAAATGACTGTATACATGTAATTTCTCGGATACTCAGTTTTTTATATTATATACGTGCATAACACAATCTGGCCAATTGTCATAATAATCGAGTTTTATGCTCTACGTTGTCTCAAACAAACGTTAAATCGAAAAAATCATGTGTACGAAAATTGTTCCAAATTACCTGTATTGTACGTAGAATATTATACCAGATGTACTGTATGAGCTCTCAAGCATGCGGGAAAAATCACAGGTATAGGAAGTATTTCGAATCACCTGAAACACACAAAGAAAATACTGATTTTCCATTGGTACGTATGAAACATGTAGTGTTATACTCATGATCAGTCCTATTGCTTTGAATTTTTTCAGACTCTTTCTGTTTTCTAAATTCAGATTAGCAAGGATTTATCTTGGGGACCATTAAGAGGGGCTGAAAAGGGGGGCTGAAAAGGGGGCTGAAAAGGGGGCTGAAAAGGGGCCTAAAAAGGGGCCTAAAATGTAGACAAAGATTCTTACGGTGGTGGCGGCGATTTGGCTTTTAATATAGAGAGATATTCCTTCCAGTCAAAATCTCACTGAGTTTCAGTGGAACGTTTTTCAATGTACCTACAGTGGATTATTCACTATATATAGCTACAATAAATAGGAGCCTGACGGCCTTGGGTAGATGAGTCACTGAAGCTTACAGTGAATCTTTAAAAGCGAGTATAGTTAAATTTCACTATGAACAATTTGGATAGTAATACGAAAATCTGATCATCCGAGCGATTGATTTCCCTAAAGAAAATCTCGTTGTAAAAAGACCATCCCTTTTGCCCAATAGATTCTCGTGGATCCGCGCTCAGGGCGGGCACCAATAAACAAAAAAAAACGGAAATTCTGCGTGGCATGTTGTTGAGGTCGGGCGATCGAGCACCGCTAGATTACAAGTAGCGGCAGCAGCAGCAGCAGACTCGAAGGGAAAAAGCGGTGGAGTCTGCCGAGTGCACCAGCCAAGTTGTGAAAGTCCGGCGTGTGTATATATACAGGTATAGGTATATCTAGGAGCGCAAGCGAGAGGAGACGGCGGCTTGCAGCGAGAGCAAGTATCTCTCGAGCCGGGCGGGGGTGTGCAATTAACTCGTTATTCAAACAGAAAAGTTGGGCAAATAGAAACGAAGCTGGGGGTTTATTAGACTCGAGCTGGCCAATCGAACGCGAGGCTCCGAAAACTTTTTAAGCTCTTCCCGGCAGCCGCTTTCTTCCTCCCCGGGGCTGGGGCGCACGCCACAAGTCGATCATTCCATTAGGTGGAAATTACGTTGCTCACCCAACAAAAGCTCACTCACACACTGGCTGGATAAATTTCGCGGAGAAGTAATTGCAGTTAGAATGTGGAAATTCCACCCGACTTTGGCGAATCGGTTCTTTCTTTCGGAGTGAAGTACTCGGGGCGGCAAGTTCCTTTTTCGTCGGTTTCGAAGGTCGCCAAATGAAACTTGCTGTTTCCCATGTATTTCGACCATTTAGAACAGAGTTTTTTGGTTAGCCGTCGTAAGTACGCAGAGTAAATTTTTATCGGCAAGTTATAAGTGCATTTTTAGCTATTATACAATGAAAATATTCACTCTGCGGTTGCCGCACAACCTCAACCCAAGAAAATTGGCTTAATAGATAAAAATACAAATTGAAAAACAATTTCCATTTGGGAGCCTTAAAACCTATAGAAGATAGTTGGTTATCAATCAAGCCGAACGAGCCATATAGCCATATAGACGCGTATACGTATTATATGAATGTGCTATAAGTAACGAAATGCGCGCCTGCAGCGGTGGGCCATATATACATACACACGCCATTTGATTTGACACAGTCACGCCATCGCTTATTATATTCTCGGCTCTCATAAATAATGCAACGCCCAGCGGCAGCAGCAGTCTACAACTTGGTAATAAACACACGGCCGTTAATTTGAATCGAGCATGGCTACGCGAGAGTGTGGCTCGTGTGTGTGTGTGTGTGTCGGCTCGAATACGAACTCGGCACCCCTGTCCACATGCGACGCGGGTGTATCGGGAGATTTTTGAAAACAACAATTACGAGCTGTTTTAAAACGGGAATTAATCAGCGCTGCAGCGATTGGGCTATTCTCGATAAATCAGCCGCGTACGCGTATATATGAGTATAAGGTATATACAGGTGTGACCCATATGAGCCATACTTTGGATTTCATAAATACGCGCGATTACAGATGTGTACTCACATTTTGGGAACGGGTGAGAGTATAACACCGACTAGTGGGCGAAAAAACAATTGATGTCCAAGAGGTTTAGTTTTGACGAAAACTTAGTGGGTATAGTAACTAAGAGTGATTAGTCGATGTAAGAAGTGGGGTAGCGTTCCACAATATGTACGTTAGTACGTGGGAGAACCTCGCACAAGCTTCCATGGGATGAAAAAATCTGAAAAATATGGAGCTACAAGTGTAGAGAACAGGTAGAAACATATAATCACGAATGAGTGTGTTTATATTGTTCGTTTTAGTATGAAAGTAACTTGTGAGTATTCAATATTATTATAAAACTGGAAAAACCAACAGCGCTGTTATTATTGATTCAACTCTGAACTCCTGAATCATTAATTTTTCAATATCAAGACAATTTTTGTGGAAATGCTGTTCAACGTATAGAAAAAAAAACTCCAAACTGTGATCATAAGCAGGCGGTTTCATTTTCCGCTGCAGCAGCGTTGAAAAATCGTCGTGTTCAATGCGATATAGTGACAATAATTCGCGCTCAGGTGCGGCTCGTACTGGGTACAGGGTACACCTATACCTCATACAAATGTTAATTCCGCGGTTCTCTCTCTCCCTCTTTCTCTCTTTCTCATACACACATACACAGGACGATTTTATTAGACTAAATTAAACGGCGCACAAGACGGAGGGAAGGGAGGGTATAAGAATTGGCGTAGCGTATAGAGGAAAGAAACTCGCGGGCCATCCGATAAGGCAGAAGATGATTTAGCGCTTCCTCGGTGGCGTAATAACGCCCGGCCCATTGTTCGCGAGAGGTCGCGCGCGCAACCGAGCCTACACACACACACACGCACACACGCACACACCGAATCATAATTTGCGTGCGAATCTAACCGGCGAAATACGCGCCGAGTGGGATGAAATTTTCGAACCGGTGTGTGTGTGTATCGCGTGATGTGGCCGGATCGGTTCCGTGCGAACGATACATATCGGGCGAGACCCGAGCCCCTGGCTTATCCACAGCGCCGATCTGTCGGCGGATTTTGAAAAACGCTCGGAGCAACGTCTTGTTACACACACCCATACACTCACGAGGTCGAGGGCTGAAGGATTGCCCGGTGACACGCGACGGCCCATATCGACTTGGACGTCGTCGCGCGGATTCCATTCGGGAATTTCAACCGACACATATATATCTGGGCTATATAGGGTAGAGGAATTTTTTCACGTTTCACCTAGTTTTTTTTTCACGTGCAATATGTACACTGACTAGGAGAGTCGGCACACCCTTTGGGTCACCGATCACGATGAAACTTTGTGAGATGGTTCATGGGTACTCTAATAGCTTATATCTCAAGCCATGAAGTCTAACGTTTTGATTTGCAGGAAATATTCTGCCAATTCATTCGATTTTATACATTTTGTAAAAAGGACGCCATCAGACTAAAAAAACTCATTTTATTTACTACATAATCGATTCCAAATATCCTTCCTTGAAAAAATGCCATACGCAACGAAGTGACCAATCATTCAAGAGTTTTTATATTCAATATTAAATGTTCTAACTCCGGGTCCATAAATACGGGTACACTCTACAATGGACCACTACACGAACTCCATCCCCTCGTATTATCTGGGTATTCGATCGGATCCAAAATAAAAAGCACACGACCCAATAATTTCTCGCACGCGTACCGTTCGATTCCCTAAGATAAAAAGAATCAGCGTATTCCTCCCCACACAGCCTCGGCGAGCGCGTGGCACGTGTCACGCTTGTGATTCCTCTCGTCTCGTCGATAAATCTCTCCACCCCCCGAAAATGCTGAGTACCCCGCAGGAGTTGGAAAAACTTTATTCCCCCGTCGGATATATACTGCTCTACTCGCCGGGACGATTTTTATAATTCGCGCGCGACCGGCTTGGAAATGTCGGGTACGTATATATACATAGACGTACAGCTGGAGAATCTGCGCGCGGCAAGAAAAGCCACGTCGCGTGGGGGTATCCCCGAGCCGGCCGCGAGCCCCTCGAGTGTCGTCCTGCGCCGGGGGGAGGAAAAACGAGAAGAGCCCAGGAAAAGTCGTTAAGGGAGCCCGGATCGTCCGGTTCCCCGGGAGCGATATTAGCGCGCGGCCGCGACGTAATCGCGCGCTCGGACTTTGAATCGAAAAGAAAAAGGACGGAGCTCGTCCCGGGAGAGACGCGGGGGCGGAGGCGATCGAAATAATGCAAATTCCTGCGTCGGCTCGCCCGATTGAATTCGCACGGATCACTGCAGACCGATTACCCCGGCTCGCGATACTGGCGTCTTCGATATCGCACGCCGGTGGGGCGCGGAATAGTTGTGCGAGACACGATCCAGTTTGTCGTTGGGACGCGCGCGCGCGAGTATAGCCAGCTTTGGGGATTGGCCTGCGTTGTTATACTCACACGTCATCGTTACACGGCCTGTCCTCGAGCTTTGGGAAAATTGCAACTACGCTAGCGCGTGTACCTGTAACTCGAACGAAATTATGCATCTAACGAAGCCGGCAAAGGATCGTTTCGTTGGTTGTTCTTCTCCTCTCGCGTGGTACCAACAAACGGAATGGAACTATGTGTGTAAATTGTCGGTCTTTGAGGGCCAATCCAGAGTGAAGTGGAAAAAGGAAAATTCACAAAATCCACCACATATTTATTTTATGCGACGTTTCACCAGTTAGGTTCACTGGCCTCATCAGGCTAAAAATTTATTACCCAAAAAAACACGTAATAAATAATACAATTTAAGTACAAAACAATCGACGAAGTAACAATAAAATATTCTTTCTCACCAGTTTTTAATGGAACGGCAGTGGAAGCGGCTGCTTCCACTGCCATTGTCAAACTGGAATGGAACTATGTACGTTTCGGTGCGGACAACCAACTGCTTATCCCTCGATTTCGGTCGTCTCAACTCGATACAATATTATTTTTGATTTCCTCAGTAACAATACAGTTGGCACTACTATTTATATGCTCAACTAAATGTTACTCAACTATATGCAACATAGATCACCCAAAAAATTCAATTTAACCTTGGTACTTTGACCTGTTAAACATACAGGAGTGATAAGCACGTTCCTCTTTTACTACGTTAGATTCGGTAGAGTACGTCACAATCGGATTTTCCTCGGTGTAATTCAAAACATTACGAGCCTGCCGCCGCGTGAGCGCATGCGGGGCTGATAATCGTCATCTCAGTCACGTCCCGCGCGTATATTCCCCGGAAAAATTCCTCCGCTAGAGAGACGGACAATCATAATTCAGTCGAACGTGTTTTTTCTCTCTGTCTCTCTCTCTCTCTCTCTCTCTCTCTTTCGAAAAGTCATCGTCTCGACGTATATACACACGCGCGCTCACGGGCTCACGAACTCCGTGACGTTTTAGAAAGTCCCGCGATGTTCCCGACAATGCATTCATAAATTCAAATTATAGCTGAGCGCGCGCGATGTAACGAGTTGTGCGCGCGCGGCCGTTCAATTACGCGCGGCCCGTCGTCATTCCGACGAGCCATACGAACGGCCTTTTTAATTGGCCACGTCGCCCGAAAAACCTTTGCCACCTCGTGGTGTAGCCCTGTAGGTACACGGTGAAAAATCGGGAAAGCCCCGAGACGCACGTATATATCTCAATCATTATTCAGCGAGCCCGGAGGATCCTCGCGCTTTTCCATGCAAATTGGCCCGGCTCCCCGGATGATTTATCGCGGCCGATCGGTTCCTTGTTTTTTTCCCTTCCTTTTGCCCGCGTTTTCCCTTGCCCCGCGGGGCGGCTCCAGCTCGATCACGATCGCGCGAGCCCCGAAAAATTGTCCCGTCACCGGCTCGCCTTCGTCGACCGGGCCGATTGAGCTGTTTTATCCCCGGTCCACGCCGCCGCCGCGGGAAAGTTTTGAGCCGAGCGCAGGTATGTAAAGCACGTGGAGGAGAGATCGGGACGGGGGATAAAATACGCGCGCGCGCGACTCGATTAGTCTCGGTTAGTGCTGGGCGCCCGGCTCGCCACACACACACGCTTTGCGAGTTCATTTTCATTTATCACTCGTGTACGCGGCTCGTAAAACATGTGTACTTATATAATACGTGCTGGGCGCTTTTGCGAGCCCACTCCATTGTTCGAGTGAATCGCTCGAGGGCCGATACTTGGCTAGTTGAAACTGAAATCGATCCAAACTCCGTGTGGTCTCCCGACGTTTCCCCGTAGTAAGCTGGATCCGCTGGCAGCTCGTCGGCTGCTGTTTTTATCCACGACAAACACATCGGGATAGATAACAATGGAATTAACAATTGTCGAGGACATTTTTTCTCGCTAGTAATTGAAATGGTCGGTGCAATACAGTGGGTACTTTCGGTTGGGAAATAACGCGTGGAAAATTCTTGACGAGGAAGACAATTACGAGAGACGATTGATCTCGGAAATGCTGGCAATGTGTCTCGTGTTTCTTCACTGAGCTGCAGCACTCAGCTGTAATATTCACACTGGGTGTGCAGAAATTGAAATAAATTTCCAATCAACGCGAACGTTTGCTGACACTCACTACGAGTCATTATACCTCGTCGCAGAGGTACGCTTAAACGCGGAATAAAATTTGAATTTTCAAAGCTGCCGGATATTATCGTTTTCAAAAGTCTCACTTGGGTCCATGGATTTGCTGGACTGGCGTCTGACAAAATGTCTGCCAGCAAGTTTTGCCAGCTCTTCTCGGGAGAAGAAATATAAGACGTGGCATTAAAATTTCCAACAGACTTTTGCTAGACTTTGAATACCAGACTTTCACGAGGATGGCTCAATTCTCAAATCGATCGATAATTCAGACTCGAGTGTTCCAGTGCATCGAACGAAATGTGAGATATGTATTGAAAAATTGAGAGTATACGTACCGTTGAACCCACTAGAAATGCAACCAATTTTACAAAAAATATACAAGATATAGTTTTAACAAGTATAGTCATGTAGTCGAGGAGTATAGTCTATTCTACTACAACAGAATGACAATGATACCAAAAATTACGGTATGATCCATCCAGGCGATTTTTCTCAGTGAAATTCGACACACGTGAAATTCAATATAATTTTCCAGAACAAACACACAAGCATACCACGAGAATACATCTGTATTCGTACTTTTGAATGTGTTTTTGTGAATAAGAACAGCCTGGCGAGCTGTCAGTGAATCTAATTGGTGCGACGTGGCAGAATAACACATGCCGTTTGAATTATTCCAACTACCCAAATATTCGCCCTCAAGGACTGTCCTAACCAATTCTGCAAGTGTGTATATAGTGTGGGAAGAAAATATTGTACATTGAGGTGGGAAGGGGTAAATTCAAAAGAAACTTTGAATCAAATCTTTGACTCACATCGTTACACACGCTATATCTCATCGGGAATCACACACGTTCGTCGCGCGCAGTAAATTACCCCCCAATTTCGCCCTCTCAGCTCGAGCCACTCCGAGAAAAGTGGGTGTTTAATTATCTCGTTCGTCGAAAAAGCTCAATTAACAAAACACGTGTATACACGTACATAGACACTCGGTGTACAATTCTCGAATGACGATTGCAGATTCGCTCGTGGAGTGGTAAAAATGGTGGGAAAAATCCCCAAGGCCGAAACGCGGAGGCGCAGGTGGGAGAAGGAGGAGGGAAAAAATAAAAGGGAAGAAAAGAACAAAAAACACACGTCGAGCGGGACGTATCGAGCTGGCTCTCGGACAAGAGGGGGTAACGGCTCCCACGGGAGGGAATCCCGCCGAATTCCCGTACTGCAAAAGCCGTTTGACTTTGTTCTCTCCCCCCGATCATCCGCTGATCCTACCCCTCCCTTTTGCACGTACGCGCGCGTGCAAGTACGTATACGCGTCGATGAGAAAAAAAAATTCAATTCTCCTTTCCGCCGGCGGGAGAAAGTGCGCGCTCCGACGCGTAAATGCGTACACGCGTGTATAAATAGACACGCGGGCGTTGCGTAATCCGGCACTTCTCGGAAATTCGAGTGTGCGGAAAGAGCCGCGTTTTTCGGGCCTTTGGCGGGCCGGATGATCTCGTCCATGCTAATATATCCCGGCCGCGCGAGATATGCGTATGCCACACACCGCCGGGCGTCGATGTTTTAATAGACGAGCGATTTGCATAATGCGACCGACGTGCGCGACTCTCCTTTGCCGCGTCCGCCCCGACACACATGTATATGTGCGTACGCGTGCGATCGGCTATTCGGGATACTAATCTCGGGATTGACGCCCAAGTGCTTTATCCGATTTGTCGGTGATTAAAGAGGATAATTAAAATTGTTGAGACGAGCGAATGGCACGTATTACCGAGTTTCTCGTATACCAAGGATTATGTCGCGATGTTATTCAGAAAGTTGAGGTTTTTCTTATTGATGGCGATCGTCAAAGATTTATTTCTTCATTATCCGTCGATCGGAGGACGAGGTGAGTATTATATTGACCGACCGGCCTCGCGAGCGGAGCCTATATTTATGCTCCCGCCTCCGTAAGTCTGGCACATCGTTATTTTATACCATAAACATTGAACTGTATATGAGTACGTACTTCCGACCCTCACTCGTCGCTCGACAGCTTTGCTCTGTTGCGTCCCGGATTATTCCAACGGTGTTTTTCACACGAGATCGAGTTTGATACAGACAAGAGATACTTCGAGGGCAAAAGTATTGATTAGAAATATGCGTTGGATAATATATAGTCAATTTGCAAAATTCAAGGTGGCTTTGGTTGAAATACCAACTTTGGCGATCTAAAGAAGAAAAACATTTTTTCAATTCCATCGTGATGAAGTAGATCAATCTTATTCTAGACTTCCATGAGGAGGAAAAATATACTGCACGTAACTAAGCGCGCCTGTCAAATTCATCAAACTCCACTTTTTCCGGTTTCTTTGAATTTTCTCAGATTTTTCATATTTCAATTTGTATTTTGTATTCAATTTGAAACAGATTAATCGGTTCTTGAGCTGTATTGGCCAATTCAAAAAATGTAATTTCTGTCACTCGTGTCACTTGGAAACGATCGCTCGTAGACCCGTGTTTTTCTTTGACGTTATATTGATATTCGGTCGTGTCGGGTACACATTTCGTTCAAATTTCACCTCAACCTATATGATTCCATATGAGAAATCATGAGGGATACAATCTTTGAGGGTCAATTCAGTGGAATATGGAGAACAATAAATTGTAAACATATCATAATTGTTGCGATATACCCGCATGGTTCACTGACAGCTCGTCAGGCTGCTTTTATTACACAAAGAACTGGTGATGTGTAGCAAAAATAAAGGTGTGCCCTCTAAAAATGAAATAGCAGAAATTGCATAATTGATGAAATAGTAAATATCCAACTGAAAATTAGTAAAGTTTTTCTAACTTTTAGTGTAGATATTATTATTTTTATCAGTTATGTAATTAATAAATAGTCATTTTTAACTATTTCAAATTCGAAGTGTGACGAGTTGGCAATTTATTGTTCTCCATATTCCACTGGACTGACCCTAAAAAATCGTATCTCTTATGATTTTTGAATGATGGACGTTGTTCAAACCAATACGTTATAACTTTACAAGAACTCGCTGAAGCCGACATATCAATGATTCTCGATCTTTGTCGAGCTGCATATATACGAGACATAATTCAAACTCTCGAAGCAGCGACGAACTGGTGCGCACGCGTTAGGTGAGAAAAATCACGTGATCGAACTCGGACGACTCGCATATCGGTTGGCAATTATAAAAAGAACACGTGTGCCGCGTCGTGTTCTCGGGGCAGCCGTTTGCTGAGCGGCTGCACCCGCGCGCGCGCGCGGCTATAGAGCAGCACAAAACAACTGGTTCAGCGCAAAAGTGCGGTGGAACTCGAGCCAATTTGCGCCTCGGCCGTTCTCAATAGGACAGCTGGCATTGATAGAGCACCGTTTGGCGAATAAGAATCACGGCTATCGCTCTTGTCTGTATGTGTGTGTGTGTGTGTGTGTATACATATACCGCGAAACCAAGATAATCAGCAGCGATCCATTACGCGTTTTTTTACTCTCTCGCTCATCAAACGCAGCATCGGCCTTCGCGGAAGCGAGCAAAAAGAAACAAGAAGCCTGCCGTATACACCGAGAAAAATCGTCCGAGTAAATTCGACTATATCGTATTATATGGTGAAAAATAGTTGTTTCAACATTTTCCTCCTTCAAAAGCGACTATTCTCCTCAACTCTCTTGTTATCGTTGTCTGAACTAAGGTAGCTGTACCGAATGTGCCGAACTAAGGGTTTTTCGAGATTTCGACTACGATACAAGAATTCTGCGAACGACATCTGAAAGGCTAGCTCAATACTTATCGCTATAATCACCATTGGACCGTTTCAACTCGTTCAAAATGTCAATAAACTAAAGTAGCTGAAGAGTACCACTTTCTTGCAGTCACTTGAATTGTGAGGAAAAGCAACATGAAAATATTTTGTAATTATAGGCAAAATAAATAATGTATAAGTATAACACTGAAAAATTCTCATTTCATTTTCCTAGTTATACTGCATTTTGCACCTAATCAATCTATAAAATTTCAATATAGAAAAATTGAAATCGAAAAAATATATATAATTATACATACACGATGATTAAAAAGATTCATTAGTTTCTACGCTGTGATTTGCAAAATTGATTTATTAGAGTAGCAATCTTTCTTTCTTTTTGAACAGTCGATATCAATAGCTTCTCGACGTGTTGCTTTTATAAATAGGAAATTCATAATACCCCGCAGTAAACAGGTTAACAGCTAGCTTGAGATATAATATATGGTAAGAACTACTGTCCTTTATGCTCAAAATTACGATGTTTTTCCATTGTAACAGCTGTCATAATGAACGTATCTGTAACGAGACGAGACCGAGTTTTCCGTTGATTTATAGTATACAGGATTGACAATATTTTTCCCTCGTCGACGGCGGTGGCGGGGGCACGCGTATACATATTTATACATCGTGTACACATTTGACTCGATACAAACGAGCGATTAGATCGGATCGTTGGCCGTGTCTCGGGCGTTCTCGGGCCACAGTGTGGGAATGTCGAGTGTCGGGTGAAAAAGCCGTCGGCCCCGCCCCGCAGCGGATTGACCCATTAAATCGATCGCGCCGGCACCCGGGAGACACCTCGACGCTCGATGATTGATCGCTCATCTCCAACGAGTGACGCGTACGCCTCGGCGGTGCACACCTGTGCCTCGTATACACCGCGTGCTGAGAAAAATCCCGCGCGATTTCTAAATCACTATAGACTCGCACTCGTTCAACGATATGACACACACACACCCGCGGAAAAACCGATACATCCATACAAACGAGTTGGCAATTCTTGTCCGCAGTCGCAGGGGCTATGTATATAACTGGCTCGCAGGAAAAAAAAATCGGTACCTCGACGCGGATAAATAAATGTATGCAATTAAATGGCAGCGGTTGGTACAAACGCAAGCAAGGCCGCGGTGTCTCGGCGGCAGGTTCCGTCCGCGAGCTTTCGCAATCGAACCGCGCGCGAGCGTATCCGAGTCATAAATAAAATATGAATTGCGCGCGGTAAACGATGGTTTTTTTCTCTTCCGCGAAGCCGGGGCTTTTGGCCAGGAGGAAGCGGCGCGAGCCCGAGCTCACGTGAGAAAGGACGTCGTCCGCGAGCTCCGGATTCCTCGGCGATTACACTCGGGCTGCAGCAAGTGGACGATTCGATCAACTATACGATATCATACAGCTGATTCGCAACGTACAATGAGCGGGGCGCGTGTCTGCAGTTGTACCGGGAAATCGGTTGTAAACACGCACGAGCGTAAGCTGAGAAGGAGAAAATGTATCGAGTTTGCGTTACAACGTAAGCCCGCGAGTTTATCTTGTACGCGTCGCAGATTGTACAACAATCAACTCGCGCAACGGTATATATGTACACTCAACGGTAATATATTCTGAACCCCCGTTGAAATTTCCCCTAGGCTCAAACGTTGTGTGGAGTACCCTAAGCCAGCGCTCTTGCAGGTTGAGTAGAGGGGTATACCTCTTTGCAACGTGCATATCAAGAGCGCTGGCTTAGGGTACTCCACACAACATTTGAGCCTAGGGGAAATTTCAACGGGGGGTTCAGAATATATTACCGTTGAGTGTACATCTCGTGTCGTCGGCGGCGATAGGTTTTACGATTTCGCGGTGAAAAGTGGCGGCGGCGGTGGCGGCGGCGCCCCGTATCATCGGTTCTTCGAGCCGCCGCCGTCCTTTTCTCCGCGCGACTCTCGATAAAAAATCATCCGACTGCGATAAATTCCCCCTCCCACGCAAGCAGTAAACGGCGAACGAACGATCGGGTCAACCCGCGGCGTCACATGCACACACACGTGCGCAAGCGGCGGGCTATATACGCATAGTACAATGGGGGCCACTGCGCGTTTTATGCGCAGCTCGTAAACGCGGGGCGTTACGCCCGTTACGCGACCGCCCGATCATGTTTCTCCAACTGCGAGCCTCCGTATATATGTATATGTGTATATGGACGACGGCGAAATATAGGCCCCGCGGCTGGTGCAGATACGAAGCTGCCGCCGGAATTTCACTGCTGCCGCGAAACGATGATCCGCGGCCGAGAAAACGCCTGCACGATCTGCAACATTAGCTCCGTATTCTTTCGGCTTCGCTCGCAAATGCCTTTACTGTTAATGAGTCTATAGTGCGAGATGCAGCGGGCTGCGACTGCACGTTTCCAGCACTGATGCCTCGAGTGGATTTTCACCTGAGCGAGGAAGCATACCAAAGGAATGTATCGGTTATACTACACACCCGAAACGAATTTCTCAAATATGTTGCGGTACTTGAAATCTACCGAACGTGGAATGAGGGCGAGGTAGCCAAATTTCTTCAGTTTCAGTACATTTCCTACTCAAGTTTAGAGAAAATTACTCAAAGCAATAATCTGATTTTCCTGAGATCCAATACAAATCCACACGCCTGCTCGATTCTAGTAGTCTTATAACTATTTTAGATTGTTAAATTATTCGAAAAATTCGTATACATAACAGGAAGGTGTACAAGATGACCTATAATATTCTACTTTTATACGAAGCCCCTCGGAAAACCAGTGTATGGAGGTGGATGAATGATTGAGTGGAATACGAAGTGAATTTTTCATGTAAGCAAGCATTTTTACACGAACTTCGCAGTAAATTTTCGGTATCAAAACTCATGGAACACGAGTGAAAATTCACATTAGTTCCAGTGATTACTTCATCCACCTTATTGCAGTGATTCTTCACTTGCATACACTGATTCTTATGTAAGCTTTTAAAAGGGTATCCTAGGAGTGCAAGAAGCAACATTATTTCACTGGTATGATTTTACACAGTCGCTCGCTGTATGTCGCAGTGAATTCCGACTGGCTAGCAATCCGGAGAGATACACACAAGTTGGGGGAAGGCAGATCGGGGAGTTTGTGCCGAATCTGCCGCGTGCGCGCGGCCAATATGCAAATCGCTTCGGATTCACCCTCACGAATATATATACTAACACACGTATATATGCGCGAAACTCGCTCTCGCCCGTTCGGCTAAGTGATGGAGGGTATTTTGATAGGAGCGCCAGGGAAGGATATATATAGGAGGGGGGGGGGGACGACTTCTTTTTTTGATCGATCGGACCGAATTAATCTTCATTCCACTCGAGCGAAGGGACGTACGTTTTCGCGCGCGCGCGTTTCGGAGGAATTGGAGAATATCCACATAATACCTCGCGCGGACAGAGTATCCGCGATTTCTCAAGCGCGTCGGTCGCGATGCTTTTTCGATAGACCGGCGCGCGTACAAGTAGCTCTCTGGCGAGCGATGAGAAACTATGCGCGGTTCGAGCTGCAGCCGCGCGCACGCCACGGGCTATGATTACTCCCGGCCGATGATTCATATCTGTGGCGAAACGTATTCGCCGGGTTTAATCGCTTCCGCGTACTGACAATTTAATCGCGCACAACGGATCGCCTCGAATACCCTCGATCGCTCGCACGCGCCACAAAGACTCGCGCGCTATATATACTGTAGCGTCCGCCGCGTTGAACACACGAGCAAAAGCAGCCGCGCGCGTCTATTAGTTGGGTCGCGCTTCATTATCGGCCATTCAATTTGCCGCGAATAAAGGCCTGTATGCAGCGCGCGGCCATTAATCCGGCTAGCTCCGATTGCGATTCCGATTAATTATGCGCGCACCTTTCCTCCACCGACGCGAGCACATTCGCGACTGCAGCATAATTTAATCCGATATATACGCGTACAACGCGTGAGTGGCTCGCGAGGTCAGTACGCGAGATATCTCGCAGTCGGTCACCCAGCGATTTCTCATTATTACCCATGAAAGGGAAGACGAATTTTTTTTTGGTTCTATTCTATTCAGCCTGGATCTAATCACTTTTCATATGGAAACCGTGTGAAAGAAACGGGGGCAAAATCCAGCAAAATCCAATCCATATACGTTGGGCAAATGAAATAACAAATCCAATCCTACCTGCAGATAACATCCGCGGAATTGATTTCTACCTGTGCTTTATATTATGGGATTGAACAATCCGTCACACAAATTGAACGTGTACCGCCCCCCAGCTGCCTTAATTCGCCACTAGGTCGAAACTAAAATGTCGAAACCAAATGTTCAACTGTTGCCCGATGGTTGATAGCTATGTAGAGCATTGAAAAAAGCCACTATTTGAATGAGTAAATGAATAATTACCTTCAATAATAGATTCTCGGTACTTACAAGGATCATTACCTTGCATATGCATGAAGGCAAATGTTTACAAAGAAATTCCATAAAGTACCTGCAGGTCAAACGTTTTAATATGTTGGAAGCTATTTCCGTTGAGTATGTCTTTTTACATGGTCAATTATACGTTGGATTCTCTGGGACGGGTATGAATTTAAAAATCAGTTTATTCTGTTACCAGAAAATAAAATTATGGTTATTCATCCGCAGATCGTTTGAGGTAGACCAAAGTTCAGTAAAATTGGCAACTCCCATGTTTTTAACAGAAGAATTTATTATTACGAATTCTACATAGATGGGATGATCCGCGACAAGGGAGTCTACGGAGCGACTGTGAATCTCGCCGGTGATACACACGAATCCGCAGCAAAGACGTGTGGTGTGGTGGTGCGATCTGTTGGTATTTTATACAGATGCGCGCGCGCGTATATCCGAATAGTCGGGGGAAATTAGGGTGGTTGTCGCGACGTCGGAGCGGCAGAGCTGGCCATTAGCCGGCCATTCCCAGGGCCTAATTACTCCCCACTCGCGGGCCGTGTCTCGCTCGCGCGCCGGGTTCGATTAAAGCGCAAGCGACTCATCCGCGAGCGACGAGAGCTCGCCAGAGCTGCAGCGGCCGGAATGTTAAGTGAGCGTCGAAGGGCACGCAGGAGAATGCGTGCAACGCGCGCGGCTCTCCGACTCTTTTACCTCGGACTCTAATGGGCCCCGGAGCCACTGCACACGCGCGCCCGACGCGTCTTTTCTTCTCCAGCCTCTCCCCGAGACTCCCTATGGCGCATCAAAACTGTCTACTATATACTCGTTACCGCGAGCAATTTTTCCCGGATTCCACGAGCGCCTGACAGCACCACTGTACGCAGCTTCTACGTACTTTAGCTGCGAGTCGATCGTTGCGCGCTCGCTCGCTCGCAAGAGAGTAAGAGAGACTCTTGGAAAACGGATCGCGGCGCCCGACTATGCGGGAAATTAAATTGACTGTTGAGTCGTTGCATCGTCAGTTCGAGCTGCTCGACGCCGAGAAGCTCAAATTGGATGGAGAAACGAAGGTGTGTTTTTGCTATACTGGCAAGCAAAGAAATACGGGGTTTTTTTCCAACTACGCTCTCATGCGTAAACGATTGGAAAAAAGGACGGTCCGTTTCTCTGTGAAAGCGTGAGTTTTGTATTCGTCGTTTGCGAGTATTCGAGATTCACGGTCGCCATTAGTTGGCGGACAACACTTAGAGCGTTTTAAAAACGTTTTAATCACGTGCGAAATGTCCGTATTAAAAACGCATTAGAAACGTATCTCAGACTAATGGAAAACTCCTTATGAATGTTGGTCAAACGTCTTGAAAATCTTCATTGTACGGTGTCGTTTTAATAATTGATGGTGATAAATTGTTTGGTCAGAAGTTACTTACGGAGAAATATCTTTGTAACGGTTTTCAAAACGGCCACAGATACGTTTGGATGAGTTGTATTACCACAGTATCTTAAGGCATGAGAATGAACTTTACGCCCTCGAAACGAGACCAACAAAGTGTACTTGCAGACATTTTGAAAAGATTTGCACGTTTCTTAAATACAAAAGACGTTTTGAAAACATTTTGTATACTGATATGTATAAAAGTTGGCCGCTAATCGTAAACGCAGACAATTGTTTCGTTTGACAAAACCGACACTACAAATACCTCATTAGAAATGACAATTTGACTGGAAATATTTTGCAAAATGCAAAATTTCATCATGAGTGGCGACTCAGAGATGTAGTGACACCTTCCTAGTAAGTAGAGAAGGAATCATTTTTCTGTTGTACCACTTTCACAACGAGAATCACACATTAATGGTACAACTGCGGGCCAATATACGGAAATTAGACAATTACAATATTGATTCTACCATTTCACTGCCAACTTGTCATTTAGAGGTAGATACAAAATCCAGTGAAATTCGAATTTTCCAGTTGCAGGATTTATTTTATGAAAAGAGTACAGTTACTAAAAATTCTTGAGTCTACATATTCCGTATTTGTATTTTCACTCAACTCAACGATGTTATATATATACGGAGAGAAACCAGTGAAAATAATCATTTTTGTTATAATTTGTCCCAATTGTTACTGTCAAAAGCATCATATAACGAGCTTCTGTGTCTTTCGGGTTACTTTGAAAGAAAAAAAGTATTTTAATTTTTCACGACGTGATCCCTGTTCGTGTACGGAGGCAAAAGACGCTGATCCAGAAGGGAAAGTCGCGAATCGACTGGTCGCGTTCGGAATAGAACCAAAGGGGTCAAAAAGGTAAACAAGAGCGTGTAGAGCGCATAGCACGCGAGAGTCATGACCCCCCCGTTTAAAAGCATCACGTAGCCGCGTGCGCCAGCGCGAGAGAGGCCGAAGTGGGACGCGCAAGCAGTAAATCGCGCAGCCAAGCAAAAACACGCTTTCCGTGCGCCCGCGCGCTCGCGCCTATACGTGGATCGACTGTATATCGATGCGCCAAGAGAGCTTTTACGTTCAAGCAAAATTTGTGGGAACGAAAAAAAAATCACCTCCGTGCGAATGCGACTCGAGAGGAGGAACTAACTCGCGAAAAGAAACTCGAATTTTCAAGAAGGAAAACGCGCAGTTTTCGTTATTATCGTCTTTTCGGGCATTAGTTGTTTTTTTTTCCCTCCCGTCAGTGTAGAAGTGTACGATTGACAGTGTTGAAGTCTGCAGAGTGTAATGACTCGGATATATGTATTGTACCAGGCCATGTGTAAAAAAAAAGTCTGGCGGAAGTCTGGCAATATTCAATGCCAGACTTTATCCCAGACTTTCCAATTTTTATCGAGAGAGTCTGGCAAAGCGTTTCGGTAACCAGTTCGATACCCTTTTCCAGTCAGCAATTTATCAATAATTTTCGAGCCAGTTATGCGAATTTTTCACAGTTAAGTTTATTGCTTAATCAAAAATAACATAAATAATGACAGTAAAATAACCTGAATTTTACGTTGTGCTAGTTTTATTTTGTCCACTTTACACTATTTGTTAATCAATTTACTTATTATCCAGTGATTATCTTGTGGTAGTTTAATTGATTTGATGTCGATGTATAAGGAAGAAAAAGACATTTGAATCTCTCATTTTCCCCATTTAACGGCCCTCTCTAAAAGTTGAAAATTATTCCTTACTATGTTGATTTTTCAGTAGCGTCGATCATTATGTTTATTATTAACTTTACTTAATAATTTGATAGTTAGTACTAAAATGGGTAATTTCATTCACTACCATTGTTATTAGTCAACACTTAATGCTGTGATAAATTTGTAGAATTGCCTCGATAATTATATAAATGAATTGCACTTGAATAGAGTGTCGCAAAATAGCCGCGCCGAAACGTCGTCTGGTATTATCCAATTACCCCATTAAAGGTCGTTAATATAACACGAGTGGAAAACATTCGGGTAATATATACAGATATCCTGATATAGGACAGGCGCATATATATGCGTTTCACATGGCCGACACTTCAGTCCACACATTTTAAACTGCAGTGAATTTAAATATTCATAACTCGAGGTATTCCCGGGACAATCGGTATACAGTGAAAAAAGCGAAAAAACGAGCTCGGTGGCACAAAGTTACACGTATGATGCCGCTGACAGTGAGACCACAGACGCGGACAGATATAGACGCGACGAGTGGATCAAATGGGAGGATAAAAATCCAGAGACTCCCGCGGAGTATATAAGTCCATCCTTGAACGTCAATTACCAGCCCGCCGAGGTGTATATAAAACGATGGTGAAACGCGAGATGAGATGGGATTACGAATGCGCAATATAGATCCACGAGTAGGACGTATTTTTTGCGATTCATCCCGCGCGTTGCAGTTGGAATTGAATTGCCGGATCTGACGCGACGGGTATATATTTACCCCCCGAATTAATATAAACGACGAGCAGTGCAGTGCCTATCGGTCTCGTTTGATACGCGTCGGAATATTATCGAGTGCTTCTTATACTCAAATTCAATCTCCGCTGATGCGTATCGCGGGACCGCTGCCAAGTGACTTAACAGTGTGCTTTCTCAAAGAGGCTTTGGGAATTAGATATTCTTGGGGAATATCAGCCGAGCAGGGGTTGAAATTTTGGAAAATCTTATTGATTCTCATCGAAGTCGTTGAATTACTTACTGCTATTGCAACTTACGTATTCTTCTTGGGAAGATAAATATAGAACGTTTTTGTTATAAAAAATTCAACCATGTCAATGTATTTCTACTGTCAATTTACCATACTATCAACTCATAAAAAAATGTTTATCGTTATTCAGTCAGTTTTTGATCACCTCAGCAATGGTTTCGGTGGAAAAAATTCAACTTGGACCAGTATCCCGATTCTTTTGAAAGTTATTGTTATCAATTGATTAGCAATAAAATTGTGTCAAGATCCGACCAGTTCTTATTCCTCATAGTAACTTTGAAAATAAATAACCGTTGCTATATAGAAAATTGAACCCGGCTTACATCTTCCTGAGACTAACTTATGCGCAAAAGTTTAGGGAGACCCGACGATTCATTCGAAAGTTATGGCATCCTAAAATAGGATCACATACAATCGCCCGTACGCACATGCCGACATTTTAGGGATTCGACGTTTTTCGACCCGTAGATCACATCAATGAAGGTCTAAATCGAAAATCCAACTTTACCTCCATTTTACAATACTCTTTGACAAAGGCATAATAATACCATTCAATTAGCGTCAACCTTAATCGTCTCGATCGTTCGAAATAGTTAACGATCCGAACGTATATATGTGTGTGTGTGTGTGTGTGCGTGTCGGAGGGAACGAAGTGGCGAGTGTCCGGTGTGTGTGGGCCGGGAATAATTCTTCTCTGGCTCCGGCAAAAGGAGAAACGTACAAAAGGAGGAGGAGGAGGGAGGCAGAGGCAGAGGCAGTCTCTCGCGGGCTGAAACTTTTGCCTCTTAAATCATACAAAAGAGCGCGGCTCGCTGGCTCTGAGCGGAATCAACGAATCGAGATAGAGAGAGAGGGGGGGTGGGAGAGAGAGAGCCGGAGCCGCGGAAAAATATGAGCAAAGTGCCAAGGAAACCGAGCGGGCCCAGCCGGGCGTAAGGAAAAAGCCTACACAAAAGGGCCGCGCCAGCCACTTCCTCCCTTTTCCCCTTCGTATAATGCGAATTCAAAACTTCCACCGTGGAAAACAATGGGGCGCGCCGGCGGCGCGGCGTATATCGATGGGGCCGAAAATTATTGAAATCGAGCGCTAGTTGATCCGAAGCCGAAGTTCACTTTTCAGTGTCGTAAAGCGAGCGAGATACGAATTTCGGGGAGATATAAAACGTATCGAGTTGCTTCCTGGAGAAATCCTGAAAGAAATATGCGTAATCGGATGTCTAGATCGGCATCCCGAAAGGCCCCAGGTCAAAAAGTTATTCCGTTATTTTATAAAGGGAGAATTCATGTTTTGAGAAAAAGTCATTATTGGGCTATACTTATAATTAACGGAAATCGATGAGTCTTCAATGGTACTCGATAATTAAAGTATCCTCCACTCAAATTTAGCAAAGATCTTTGCTCGAGAACCTCTCATATCTTGAAAAATTTTATCTCGGATATCGACATTTTAAGATGAATTTAATGTTTTTTTTACGAAACTTATACATATGCATCTATCTTGTAATCTAAAAATTCTCTTTTTCCACGTATATGTTTAACTAATTCTAGAATTAATCCAGGAGATAAAAAATACTTAAAACATGGACTTTTCCGATGGTTTCCCTCAACTTCCTTGTTCATATTATTAATATGTATAACTTTCATTTGGAAATATTTCTCCCCCCCCTTTGCTAGAGTCGAAAAAGCATGTAACATTTTTCAAGAACTTTGTCCCACCAAACTCCAGCCAGCAAACACATAGGCTTTGATGTCGAGCACTCCTATGTGCATTGGAATTTAAAAATGAAATGAAATTCTCATGAATTTCCCGGAACGAGGGTTTTTTCAAGTCTAATTAGCCTTTACCAATGTGTACGTGTGGGGGGCAAAATTAGCTGGCAGCCAAGCGAAAGTCCAATCCTCCCGGGGGAGTTGCCTCCGAAAAAAACACTCGCGTGACGGATGACGGAACAAATTGAGGATTATTGCTTCCGAGTGAGTTTGACCGGTTGTCTTTCTGGCGAACCGAGTTTACCTCCTCGGAAATACTAATCCCGGCGCGGCGGATCCTCGTTTCCAAGACGATTGACACGTGAAACTTGGTTTTCCCCCGCGGGGGGGTCGAAGCGTGCAAAGCTGTTGGGCTGATTTTCTTTTTTTTTCTAGCGAATTCACGCGGAATTAATTGGATTACGCTCGGGAAGAGCGAAACGAAAGTATTTCCCGAAAAATGCGCTGATTTAACTCGGAGAGAAAAAATTCGTAGAGTGTGAAAAACACGGCTCTTCGAACTTCGGAAACCTTGCAGTTTACGTTACGAAATTTTAACAATAAAAACTATGATGGATAGAAAGTATTTTCTCCTCTTGACCCGTTGATTTCACAATAATTTGCCGATTACATTTGAGAGAACTCGGTAGTGTTTCACTGTCAAAAGTTCTGTTCAAATTTTGCTATTTTCTATCGCCGTTGTGGAAGCACTAATAATACTTCATTATAACATACGTATGAAATTTTCCCTACTACTAAACTTTTGGGCTATTGTCGAAAAATTGGAGCAGTCTCTACTGATGTAAACTCGTGGTTTCATTTGATTCCGCGTCAACCTATACACCTGTTGGAGTTTTGGATCCCCCATAATCTGAATATAGCAGATATTTAAAAAGCTTCCTCTTTGAAAAAGCCAAAACGACTTTGAAGATGATTTTCTTGGCTTGATATACATTTTTCTCACATAAATACCGCTCAAAATAGCACTTTCAAAGGGGAAAAAACCCTGTGTGGGGTCGTTATTTTCATATTCTTTTAAAAAAATATGCTCCTCTTGAAGTATAGCTCAATTTGCAACGAAGATGTTGGTGCGCTCAATACTGAACAACAATTCTATTGTAAAATCAACATCCTGTAAAGAGAAATCAACTAAAATTTTCAACTGTGTAATTATAGTTATTTCAACGATATTCTTAATAAAATTGACCACACACTTATGATCGGTTTAATTACACTTGACTCTCCAATATTTCTTATATTTCGCTCAATGTATTGGAACGTTTCAATCTGAATTATCGATTGGTTCGAATTTGATATAATTCTCAGGACCGCTGTCTTGGGCTACTGGCTACAATTTGAGAAATTCGAAGAATACCGGAATAATCAATATTGGAAACTCCGTGACGTTATACTCTTGTAGTACGTCCTAGTACATTTTTAGTAACAACTAAAAATGTACCAGGCAACACTGCAAGAAATATTTTTTCATATCCGAGATTAAAATGTTTTTTCAATCGTATCTACCATAACCCATACATCTGGGAAAAACTGAAACGAAAATTCATCCTTGACTTATACTGCGACTCAAGTTCCAATTTGAAACACGAACGATCGTCTCCGAGGAAACGGGGCAACGAGGGCCGGGCGCGCGGCGCAAGAAACGTTCTCAACCGCGCTCACCAAGTATATAGTTAGCCTCCCCCCCCCCCGCCGCCCGTCTCCGACCGAGCAGAGTGAGACTTTGGTAAAATAGCAGCGGGGCTTCTCGATCGGAGCTCGGATAGGTTCGCGCTTATCCGCGATTAGACAATGGAAGACTCTGAGTTTGTCGAGAGAGAGAGGGAAAAAAGTGGAAAAAAAAGAGAAAAATTCTCCTCCGGCCCGATAGAGCCGCACTTTAATGCACTCGCGGGCTGCAGTGTAATACTTATCGCTTCATGCCCGAGTGCCTTGGCTCGCCTGACTTGCCCTGCACGCCACGACGACTCGCGGCGCCATAACTTACCACCCCATTTTCCATCCATGATATTGTGTCGCGCGGGTTTTCGAGAATACGCGCTCGCGGCGGTATATACTATTTTCGAAATCAAAGTTCGCGGGGGGGACGCTGCGTCGCGTTGGCGAAAATTGATGGTCTCGTTTTAATGGCGCGAAGCTGTTCGATGCGGCGAAGCCGCGATTTGAGAACTCAAGGGACGCGTCGCAAACATCGCGGGCGGGTCACTTTTTGCTCGATTTATCTGTATACACACGCGTAACTGGCGCGCGGGCTTTATTGTCGCGCGTATTCAATAACCGAAAGTGCACGTTCCGACACTTTCTTGGGGAAATTCCTCGCGGTGACTTGTGGCGTTCACTCGCGACGCCCGTTGTCTGCTTTATTGCCCGCGACGAGCTTTTCCAAAAGCGCGTGTATTCTTTTTTTTCTTCTTTTTCTTCCGCCAAACTTGGACGATAGCTACGAGTGGCCATTGCAACGGGGCGTCTCGTTTTCCCACCCGCTCGAGCTCGTCTTCACTTGATACCCGCGCGACCGATTGGTTTGTGAACTCGCGCGACGAGATTGACCCACTCGCGTGCGTTGGGGCCGATAAAAATTTCGCATCCCCAAATCGAGAGCTGGCGCAGCTCGTGATGTATGGCATGGAACTACAAATGAAATGGGCGTTTCGCCTCGTCGCGCGCATACATATTTGATGAATATTTTCATCCGCGCTTGGAGAACAAACCCTATATATATTCCTCGGAAGTTAGAGTTACTTTCTCGAAGCGCTCTCACACTCGCGCGCAATTTCTTCCGACTGTTCGGCTAGTACGCGATATTCTTACTCGCGCCCTGACTCATTCCAACTTTTCTCTACACTTGTCACCTTCTACTAAAATTGAAAGGTGACTGGGCCTAATTTGGCACTGTACCCTCTGAGCATCTATCACAGTTGGTTAATGTTCGCAGTATTAAAAGAAAATTTTCAGTCTCTTCCTAGCTCATTTTAACCCTTAAAACTACTCTTTTACAATAGTTCGAACTTTAACTACTTACTTTTTTACTCCTTTTCTTATTCCACTCGGCTAACTCAATTACAATAATCAAGTGTAGTCATTCGCATGTCTTTACATTTATCAACTCTATCTTATGTTAATACTATTTCCTCTTACTATCTAACTCAAAATACTCTCACTCGCATGAAATATAAGTGATGATTATAACAATGGTTTCTGATAGGTATTGAGCTACCCTTTCAGATGCCGTTTGTAGAATTTCGAAATTCTAATTTTGTCATATAATGGGATTCACGAAAAACCCTTACGGATGGCACTTTGTTCACCTTACTAGAAATATTTATACTCGAAATTTTTCTTTACTTCATTGTGATTCACGAGCTTCAAACGTTTACGTTTGAAACATAACTTGATCCTACATCATCTTAATTCAAAATCTTTCAATACATCATCAAGATCCAAAATATATTTTATCGGTAACCTGAACACGGTGTGGTTAGTGTCGGATGACGACACTGGATGCGTCACTGATGAGTCCACCTCCATTATTTGGACGAATCTTTCTTTTTCACTCGCAATTTTGAACGCGAACGAGTCGATCGAGAATTGGAGAAAACATTTTTGTATAAAAATCTCACTCGAGCTCTCAACTAAACCCCTCCCCCTCCCAACGAACTCCCCCAATAATAAAAGATTTTTCATGGATCAAAATTAGAGTGTTCAAAATTTATGAAAGGGTAGTGAAATATTTACTATTGAATATATTAATTTTTAACTATTTTAAATACTTTATTTCAAATGACTCAATTGTCCGATAAAGTCGCAGCTTAATCGTGATTTCACCAACAAAATATGTACGAGACCACGTTCAACGTTCATTGTTGACAGGTAAAATTGTTCTATTTCAAATAATATTTAAAAAAGCGTTATTTCGTGGAAAATTCGAGATAGATTTTATTTTGATAACTGAAAACTACGAAGAAATGATTACAACTGACATAATTGAATGAATATTTGCCCTTTTAACATTAAATTGAGTAATTATTATTAAATCTCATATAATATAAATATTATTTTTATAGTTACACAGGCGTTAGCTCCTTAAAATAAATATACACAAAATAATTTTCTATATCCACCACTGTCTGATGCGGTTAGGATTATTTTAAGTAATAATGTATGATTATAATGAATCCAATGAATACAGTATAAGAATATAATATAATTACGATTGGATCCGAGTTCTCCAATATTTAAATTATATTATCTTATTTTTCTAAGCTTCAGTTACGAAAATTCACTTGGACAGTGCTGGGCATAAGATGAATTACAATTATAGAAACAATACTAGATTTCAGGACGCGTGGATGTGTACTGAACCTCAGGAAAATTAGATTCATTACTCAAATAAAAATTTACTAAATTTGAGTACGAAACGTACTGAAACGTCAAGGAATTAGGCTGTTCATAATAGATTTGAAGTGCTGCGACATTCTTAAGAAATTGTTTTGACCGTGTATGAATCTTATCAACGGGAAATCGCGAGCGAATGGAAAAATATTGTCGAGGGAAGTGGGGGGGGGGGGTGAGATCGGAAGGGAATGACAGTGAATCACAGGTGGTGTGATTTAGCTAATGGTAGAATAATGAAACTTTGCGCCGGTGTCTGCGGGTCGTTTTTGCTCGGGGGCGCGTCGGCTGCGCAAACTCCTTTATCTCCCGTGACAGATGTAGATTAGGTTGACTGATTGGGGCAGGAACTCAAGAGCTGCCGCCGCCGCCGTCGCACCGCAAGTACTTCATCAGTATGTAAATGCTCCAAGTTGCTCGAATGAAAAAGTCTATTTGTAAGAGGACGAGCTGGCGCAGCTCGCTCAAAGATCCCCTCTCGACTATCGCGATGAAATTTTGATTCGCTATTAACTCCCTCCCTCCCTCCGATCCCGGCAAAAATCAGTCAGGCGCATAAGAGTGGAGTCTCGCACACCTCGTCTCTTTGTCAAAAAGCAATATCGGGAAAATTGAAACACCGAGGCCCGCGTCGTGCGTTTGCCGTGGGGATTGAAGTGGGGACGGGGGCGACGAGAAGGAGACGAAACTACTTTAGCGATCTTTCAAGAGCCCGACTTCATTAGCGTATATACGCTGCAGCTTTTAACGACGGCTCGTGATCGTAAAAATCTTGCTCGCTCGAGTTTTTATCCGCGCGGAGATTCGCCTCTTGCCCGGCGTGCTGTATTTACGCGTATATGTATATACGTATGACGATTGACATACTTTTCCCCCCCCGACAGATTAACCGCGACGCTTTTTCGATTCGCCGATCGCATCTGGATAAATTGCGGTCGGAGCGATTGTCCGATTCGACGAATCAACAAGAGCGTTGCATTTCTGCGCGGGAAATGTATTTTTCAAAATGTAATGTACGCCTCAATTCATTGCGCATAAGTTTGAGTGTGAAGATGTAGGAAACAGTGAACAATTTATTTGGATGGTCAAATTAATTTTCAATAATGTTGAATAGGAAGATTTTTTAAACGAAACTGCTGCACCGATAGAATATGTTCTGGGTAGGATCGGATATGAGCTTTCAAATTTTACACGAGATAAAAACACTCTCTTGATTTTTCACGCGCACTCGCCAATTTGTACGGCTAAACGAGTCGATCGATCGTTGATTCTCTTGTTTGACTGCGGGAATGGAAATACAGAACTGGTTTGTGGATATAAAAGAGTTTCGTAGAGACCTCTTTTTTTCATTGTTGTGTGGAACTATAAAATAGAAAAAGTTGAAATTTCATCGTCTTCCGAATGGACCATAAAAAACATTTATAAATTCATGAGTCAACCCACTGAGATGTGAAATAAATTTTTATTATGAATCGTTATTATGAATTTTTATTTTCTAATTTACTTTTGATACAACACAGAATGAATTCAATTCACCTTGATTTGGTTGAAACTAAGTGTACTAGTTTATACAAGTACACTTGAGTTGCACGCAAAAATATATTGCCTGCAGCGTAAGAAAAACAGTTCGAAGAAAAATAATCCGACGGTAAGAAAGGTGAAATTCTACAAAATAAGAACGAGTAGTCACGCATGGAGGAGAAAAATTTCTGACTGAATTTAATAGTATGCTTCCTCGAAAAGATTTAATGTTCAATAAAGAGTCCGAAAAAAATGTCAATTCGTTCAAATCCGGTAGAGCCATTGTAAAATCATATGATCCGGCGATCATGGGTCATTAAAGAATCTAAAATAGTCGTATCAAGTGAAAAATAAACCGTCCATGCAACCAAACGTCTTTTTTCAGTGCTGACAACATAAACTGAGCGCCACTAAAACCAGAAATGGGCGAGACTCATGACATGCCACATCGGATACACTTAATATATTATTACTTACATTTTGACCAGTTTGACAAAGAGTGGACAGCGTATTTTCAAAACTTCAAAAGTACCTGCAACAGAAAATAAAAAATTTAAATTTTGTTCCAATATCAAAACATATTATTTATTGAACCGTAAAAATATTGTCAAGTTCAATGAATGACTTGATATTTAATACCGTACTTAATTGATGATTATCATGAAACATAATTGATAAGTTTTGTCAATATACCGACACAAGATGAAACTTAACTGTTTCATAATTTCTCTTTATTTTTCAATATATTTGAACGATTAAAATTGAACATGAGCGAAATAAAAACTCTATACCAATATATGCTTTAATTTAATACTTTCAGCAAACTGAACTTTTATTGTCGCACAATTTTCCCATCGGATTTCTCCAAACAACTAGTCCTTTTCATTCAAACTCACTGTTGCCATTTATCAAGAGCTCGGTTAGCAATTCGTGAAAAAATCGACGAGGTGACGAGTGGGTGAAAATTTAAATTGGAAATTCGTTAAATACGGGCATACATTCAATCAAATTGAAGCTCGCTTTAAAGCTGCGCCGGCAAACGAAAAGCTTTTACAATATAAATACAAAAATATATTTTCAAATTTCCTTCTATCAGTTGAAACCTAGTATACTGGGTTCGTATTTCGGTCTGGTTTTCAGTGTCGATATTTTAGAGGATGAAAAATACCGTACTAGGTTGACGTAGCTTTCGTCTCAAGTAAACTCTATGAGTAAATAAACGGCGTGTACATATTAATCTTTGGGCGCGCTGTTGTTATTTTTTGGTTTTATTCTGTACCCGACGAGAAAAAGTGAATTATTCATAGCGAAGATTAAAAATAAACATATAACGATAAATGAAATTTTGTAATTCGCATTTCCGACCAAATTCATGTTTATTCTGCTAAGTTGCTCTCTTCAACTCGGATTACATTTATCAATTTTTAATGATAATCTCTTCTCACTGATGACCATGATTTTTCATTATCCATGAAAATACAAGAGCCAACCGCGGCTGCATAACTCAGGTATATGAACTAGTAATTTTTCATGGGAGTTTGGACCCCCCCCCCCCCACTCTCTCCTCCATACAGATCCCCGATTGTGGAAGGTTAATTAAGAAAGCTACGCTTTATTCATTATGAAGTGGAAGAAAGATTTTTCTTCCCTCCCGCGAGCAGGGAAACTTCGGCTGATGGCCGGCAGTAGGGGAAGTTAGAGTCCTGCTCTCAGACGCGATAAAGGATATCACCTTCCCTTATTAGCGTCCGCGTGTTTTTCTTTTTTTTTTATCATTTCCCCGCCTCGTCTCGTCTGCCGTTCGTAGAACGCATAAATTCATTGGGCAAAAAAGACGTCGGGGGCCTCTCGTTCTAAGAAATGCTAATTCCGATATTAAATTAAAAATAATGATTTCTCTTCGCGAAAGAGGATCAATGGGACAAAGCTCACGCGCACGCACTCGATGTGGGTTGGATAAAGCGAGCTCATTTGGTTTCGCTAGCCCGGGTTACGTGATTATTTCATTAACAGATTACTCTGCGAATTCGAAATGGTTGAGGAAACGAAAGAGGTACACGCGCGATTTGCGAGTATCGAGTATCGAGTATCGAGAACGAATCGAAGCGCATAAACGATGTATACATACAGTTGATTTTCAATAATGAAACTAATGAACTCAAGTGTTTCTGCACGTAGCTGAGTTTTTTTATTGATCACATATTGGAACTGACGTTTTTTTGCGGAAAACATCATATAACTTTATTCAATCAATTCCAATACATCCACTCGGTCTCGCTGTCTATTTTATTTAAAAATCTTGACTTTGTTTTGATTGCTTCTTGAGATTGGATACTTGAGCTCATCAGTTCGATTATCGAGAATCATTTATAACAATACATGATAATATATTAATCATTACTGGAGAATCTAGAGTCATCAATTTTGAGTATTGCTGTTTATTGTTGATTCGATTGCCAAATGGGTCTTATATCATATATATACTTCAATTTTATTTTGAATGTTAAAATCATGAATGGTTGATGTTCACGTGACATGTACATGGATAGAGAATGGTTGAATCGGGGTAATGGAGAGCAGATCCGGGATAATAAGCTTGAGTAATATTAATATACGCGGCGCGGGTACGTGTGCGCAATAACACACACACTCGCATATACAGACACCCGACAATTATGATGATTCGAGGCTGCTCCGATGACACAGCGGTGCGTGAATTGATCGTGAAAGGTGTTAAGCGACACACGATGTATATAACGACCCTTCTGTAACTAGTTAACGCGCCGATGCCAGCTGCTCTCCCCCCAAGTGCTCGAGCCCCAACCAAACTGCACTTAATTTATTGTGCTTCCAACGCTGCGAAAGCGCCACACACCCACACACTTGCCCTGACTTTTCATGCCGCCATATTTTTACTATCTGACGGCGCGTTTCGATCGCGTTCCCAAATTTAAAGAAAACCTCGTTCCTCCAATAAACATTTGATTCTTATGGTCAATCTAGCTTGCACAAGTGTCTCACTACTTTGGCGATTATAAGACGAAGTCAAATTTTCAGCGAAAAAAACTTCCACCCACCCACCCACTACGTTTAGTTAAAAAAGCAAAGTAAAAATGTGTATGGGTGTTGTATATTATCTATGAGTATGTATAATTGGGAAAAATGTTGGTGTAAACAAAGTAAACATTCATAAGCTTTGTATCCTCGATCCGTCTGACAGGACTAATCAATGGCACTTGAGCAATCTAGATTGAATTTTAAGAACCGACCAAAAATTTAACTTTCTTGAAAAGTCTGAAATCACTATTTGATATTGTTATTCATATCTGATTAGATCACAACTGTTTTAAAATATTCTTCTAAGTGTTCAATATATAAATAAATTATTTAAACAAATAATATACTATTTATTCAATATATACATGCTTTTAATTCTTGCGTACGGCGTAATCATCATTCATTTGAATAATTCTGGAGCTGAACCGAGTAGCACTGTTGGATCAGCTGGAGTACCCGGAATTGAGAAGTTTACGAAGGCACACTCCGACTGTGGATTTTGGAATTAATTTCGAATGTAAATGGTATTAATTGATTATGGTTCGTGAAATTTATTGTATTCTAGGTACTGATGATAACCAAGGACGTGGTCGAAGAGTATATTATCAAAAATAATTCAAAAGTTTTACTTCTACGGATTAATGTTCACCACGTAATATATGCTATCTAATGAATATCTCATTCGTATTCTAAAGATCCAATAACATTGATTCAAGTGAATTATATACCCAATCAATTCCGTCAGTCAATTGAAACATGAATGACAATATCGAAAAGTTATTGATTATATCCTCGGGTATGATTAATAATTCATAAACTGATTCTATCAGCATTAATCCAGTGTATATCTTGATTACAAGTGTAGCATAAGTCACTTGAGCAAGTTTGATTGATTATCGAGTATCAAATAAAAATGCAATGCTGATAGAATCGGTTTGCGAATTATTAATGTCTGCTCTTTGATAACGATAAAGATCCACTCATTACACATATATGAGAGGAGGAAATAACTCTTTTCGAATCTCCGAATAAACTCTGCTAAATCCTTACTGTGTAAATTCACTGGATAAAAGCGAAGTATTTCACTGGGAGCTCGAGACCGTGCGCACGACGTTCAGGGAGGATCACAGTGAAAATTCACTCGCATCGGCCGGGGAAACTCGACGATTCAACTTTTCCCCGTAAATCCACGGTAAGTCCGGTCGAAATTCACTTGGAGTAATTTTACGCTCGTGGCGGATGGTGGTGGAATCGTCAACTCTCGTCGTGGGATTCGAGAAAATTCCGCGGCTATAGGATTCCGCGAGACGGTGTACCGCGTTCGACTAGCCCTTCGATGACCATCAAAATCGCTTTACGGCAGTCCAAATAAAAGGGCACCATCAAACTCGACCAAGAATCAATCCTGACGGATTTTAAAATTCACCCCCGATCGGATACGGTCTCGAAGACGTCCGTCGATTTTCCCTTCCCTCGATATACATATATTTTATTTTTTACGCTCGTCCAACCATCCCGACCGACAAGACTGGAGATCGACGGTCGTAAAGCAGTAAAATTTCGACGCGCGATATCCTCCCGCTGACTGCACGTCGCGTTTTTCCAAAGCTCAGTTTCTCGTTACACGAGCGCCTGTGCAGCGACAAGAAGAAGAAGAAAAAAAGACGCTTCGCCGACTCGTGCAACGGGGGAGAAAAAACGCCTTTGGAACGTACGGCACGGCTGCAATTGCGCGCGCGAGCCGTGTACAAATTAGAAGAAGACGCGCGCGAAAACGCAGCGCGGAAAAAGACGAGGATACAGAGAAGCGCGCGCGCGGCAACAAAAGGGGGCGAAAATGAAAAGGCAAAGAAAGTTGGCGGGCGGGGAGGAGGGTCAAATTAAAGAAACACGGCCGAGTCATGCGGAATAAAGGGCAATTCCAGGGATTTCCTTTCAGCCGGGGGGAATTTATCCGGCCGCGGGCTCTCGCGCAGACGTCCATTCAGCGACGACGGCGCTGCAGAAAGAGTCGATTCTCGATTCGCGTGCGCGCCGCCGAAAAAACCAAAGGAGAGCTAACTGCGCGCGCGAAAAGTTCGGACAATGGGTCCTGCAGCAGTGTGTATATAATACGTACCAGGTTTCGTTTGGGAGGAGGGGGCCGTTAGTCTCGCTACTTTCAATCAAAATCCATCGGTCTTCTCTTGAGCGAGCGAGCGAGAAGTAACGAGGGAGCTGTGCAGGAGTCACTCTCGCCCGAACGGGATATATATACGGCTTTTGAACTATATCGCATAGTTGCTCGCGGCGGGGGCTGCAGGGGCCATTATACGCGCTTATCGGGGCTGGGCGCGAGAGCCACTTATCACCGCGGAATCGCGAGACCGCCGCGACGCGCCGCGGACAATGGGCCGGCTCCTTTTAACCTTCGATCGATAAATCTGCTAACTTTACGTTTTCCCCGCGGCTCGACCCATCGGATTTCTGTCGGGCGCAGCGGCCACCCCCTTCTCGATATATATAAACCCCGTACGTAGCCCGGCGGCAGCCCCCAAATAGATGAACAAAGAGCGGTGGAGGGTGGGGAGTTGGGAGGATACAGCGAAGGAAGGAACGGACGAGCGCGTCGGGGGATAAGGGGGTGAAAACAGACGGAGGTATCTTGCCCGGGCTTTTGACGCTGTTTTTCCATGCCGGATTCCCCCTGTATGTATATGTATATGTGTACACACATACGCGCCGCGCCGGGGAAAAAACGAAATTCGAGAGAGAGAGAGAGCGAGCTCGTAAATCCACGACTGCCCGCACCGCCAGTCGGGTATGGGCAAAAAGCGAAGGAGCGCGATTCCGCCGATGGGTGTACGCCCGCACACACACACGTATCTGCGTCCATCCTGTAATTGAAGCGGCAAATTAATTGCCCGCCGAGGATCCGCCGATTCGGCTCGGGCTCAGCGAAGCTCTCCTTCGTATAATATATACACTGCAAAAACGATCCCTCGACTCGAGTATGGAATTTTAACTTTAGTTCGAGATGCGACGAAGTCGAAAAATTGAGACCGTTATTGGAGTGGCTTCTGCCCCTAGTGTCGTTCCAATGCGATGAGTCCTACCAGGGTCGCTAAATAATTTTCCCGATCAAAATCCACTTTCCTAGTATTTTCATCTTATTTCTTCGGCAACATACAATTTTCGCAAATGTATTGTAATCTTCTTGTGAATACATATCACGATGACTTTTTTTCATTCGGTTTTGTTCAATATATTTTCAACAAAATCAGCTGGTTCATTCCCTAGCAACTATTGCTAAGATGTTTTTCGGAAGTTCCCTATACTCACGAGAAATCGTAATAAGAATCAATAAGGTATTCCCCGTATCAACCGTTGTCTATATCCCTAGGAACTATTGTTTACGTCCCAATCAACCGTTGCTATGGAGCGGGTCATTATAGTTCGAGGTTCATTTGCCGATGGTAGAAGGCATCTCTCATTGGACACCCATTGTTTTCTTTCACACAAAGCCTCTTTGAGAAAGCACACTGCTAATGCAGTCAGCCGCGGTTTTGTATACCCGCCTTCGGGTAGGGGAGGAAAAATTCGGTCGGGATCGATATACGCGTGTAACAAAAAAGTCGACGTCATCGCGTAGACGATTAAATTCTCGAACGACTCGACGCGGACGAGAATAGCCGAGAGTCGGTTGATTATTTTTGCCGAACGTCGACTTGTATAACTCGAGTGAAAGAGAAAGAGAGAATACATCTAGCATTACTCGCTTTGTGCATTCGTATTGGGCACTTTTGAGGTGCACAATGGATCTGGGACCGACCCTCGTCAGACTGTGGAATCCTGACTCGGCATATTCGAGGGAAGAAATTTTCGTGCGCTCGCGTCCGTCGAACTGCTTTTAACTCCACGGACGATTGTAAGTCGTTTCCCATTTTTCCCGGGAATCGCTCGCCGCCACTCCAACAGAGCATCGAGTTAATGAGTGGGATGTATCGAGCATGAAAATGAGGGTCCGCGCGATCCGATACACGGCGTCAGCTTGAGACGTAACTCCAACATGACTCGTCGCTTTTTTTTCTTTTATGTATCAATCTATTACGTACTCGTGCTACGTCAAATCTGATAAGTTTCATTGCATCTCGTCCGATCGGTGGCTTCTCGTCCCCGCATCGCGATGGGCACGAGCCCACCGATGAAATTCGATCAGAGCGACCCGTAAAAAGTGCGCTTACGCGTTCGACGGAACAACCTTAATTTTCGAGGGCAATATTCTCTCGGAAGGAGAGTGGATCGAGCCTTCGGGTTTCCGATATTGCTGAAATTTTTTTAGATGGTTTTTTGGGTATACAAATTGCTCACGTGTAAGGCCGTTTTATTGGAGATATTCGCGAATCTTCATTGATTTTATCCACGAGCAATATAGCTACATCTATGGGCTTCTGTATACACAGGTATACTGTCGTACAAACTTTTTCATAAAGGTCCGCAGGCCCGATACTTTCTTCCACACCGTAGATGATTTGAATTTTCCTAATGAATTACAGTTTCGAAATCTTGAAATTGTCAATCTCGACCCTAAGAAACATGTACAAAACTGCAGAGAAGCGTGTATAAGTGTCCCAATTGGAATAGCACTAAAAATATCCACGACTTTCGAGTACACTCGTATACACGATTGCATGTTTTTTCACATTTTTATACGTTTATACATTCCGGAAAATGGAGGAACGAAATTTCCCCATTGAATGTACAAATAAAACAGAAAAAGAATTGTACGTTTTTGTGTACGCTCGTGTACATTATTGCACTTTTTTGCACAAAAACGTACGAAAATTCACGAAATGCATGGATACGTACAAGAACCAGCACAATTGTACCGAAATGTAAATGAATGTATTTTAGTTGCTCCAAACGGTCTGCTCACAAAAGTTCGAATTCGCTCACATACATTTCCGTATATTAATGCGCATTAACTATTACCAATAGGGGAAAGTCGGCAGACTGCGAGAGAAAAAAATCATAACGACTCGATTCAACTCTAATCAAGCGATCACGTCGATTTGGTTTCCGGTCTCGCCAGTGAACACAAGAAAAAAACTGCCTAGCTATGCACACACAAACACACACACGGACGTTGAGTGCAGTATTGCAGCGACCGACGGGTCAGTATCGCCAGTAGCTAACCGCGTCAATAGTGATTAATTGCAGTTTCCCGCGGCGGAGCTAAAACAGTGCGACGTTAATAATCCAATTGTTCCCGTCTGCCCGACTATCATCGCCATTCCACGTGTACGCGGTCACCCCCAATTGACCCGGGCGGCCCACGGCTACTATCTGGTGTATCGCATATAAGCCCACGGGCTCGCGGGCCTCGATCTCACGTCCCAAGAACCATCGGATATTTGTACAGCGCTCGTAAACTCCTCTTGTTTTCTTCTTCTCTCCCTCGCTCCTTCTTTCACGGCCGGTTGTACGGAGGTGTCGATGGACGCGCGAGCGTTTGGAAATTAAGCGGTGCTACCCGCGAACAAAGAGTAGAGCGCGATAACGAACGGGAGGGGGCATAGAGATATCGCACGAGGTGCACGCGGAGCTTTGGGACAAGGGAAAACAAGATAAGACGGGAGGATAAGGGACCGAGGCGAGAGGAAGGGCTTCGGGGGGGTTCGACCGCGCCGCGGCGTTCCTTTGCCCAAACGCTACCCACGTATACACGTATATATAGCTCATTGTGCGAGGGTCGGAGCCGCGGCGGCGGCGGCGTGCGGGTTTATTATGTGTCGACAATACGATACTCATCGACGCTGGCTTCGAGTCCCTCGCTGTCGATATATATACAGACGCGCGAGGCAAAGGACGAGGAGAAAAAAGGGCGACAATGCCGCACGAATGGGCCGTGTAATGCGCGAGCCGCGATTGATTTCTATCAAGTAGCGAAGCGCATGGACACCTGCGCCCATTCGTGACCGGCCGAGCGGCTCGTGGCTCGTTAATAAGATTGTAATAACCGCGCGGCGGTCGCCCTACAATGACGGATTCCCTTTTGAATACCATTGGGATCGCGCGCGCGCGCGCGTGTGTGTATATACGCATTTTCCACCTTTGACTTTTCGTGGAGAACGACAAAAACCGAGTACTTTTGTCCGATTGATCGGCCGCGTGTGTATGCGGCTTTCGGGGAAACGCAGATTTATCGACTCGGCTCGCGTGGAAATTTTCGAGCTCGTCGAACCCATTGAATGCGGAGAGAGGAGAAACCCGCGGGCGGATAAACAAGCGAGCCAAGGGAGATTTTTTTGAATTAAGATTTCACGGCGAGTCGAGGACTGAATTGTTGGGAAAACTATGGAATCGTCGCCTGTAAGAAAGCGATGCTGGACGCATTGAATCTTCGTATCGAATGATATAGTATACGCGTATTGTCAAATTTAATGTGCGGCCCGCCCATTCCTATTGAGCTTTCACTTCTTCGCGAATATAACTTGTCAAAGTCGACCCGACAATATAATATGTTTTTCGTGACCTCAGCATCGGTCGCTCGATCCGTTGCAAATATACATCGTTAATTCTCATTGACCTTCATATATCATACTCCAAGTCGCAATAAACGTTTATCTCATCAGTTATTATACTAGCGACGTGAACAGCACTCGCCAAAGAAAAAAGTTACGAAGCTTCTGCGTCGAAAGTTTTTGTAATGGGACTTCAGTTCGGTTGCTACGGAGACAGTCAACAGCTGATTCCAGTGAAATATTCAGATTCTGGATCTTTCGTCGTCGAAAATTTTGACAATTGGTCTCCCCATAATAAACTTCATAGCAACGACGGCAACCAAAAATCTAACTCGGCTCGCGCATCTAATTGGCGTTACAAACTCGCGTGAAAAATCTCGAGATCAATGCCGTTCCTCCCGAGTCGAGGAGAGTTCGATTTTCCCCCGTTCGCGAGGCTTGCCTCATCTCGGGGTTTGGGGCAAAAGCCGGCCGCGTCACGGGCGGATAAACAAGCTCGAGCAAACCGGGGAGAACGAGCCGCGCGTGCAATCTCGAATAAACAAAGGGGGATGAGGAGGCGGGTGGGTCGGTTGCGCCGCGCTGGCCGGTGAAATTTCAATTTTCAAGAAAACCGCACTGGAATCGCGAGCGCCGGAGCGGAGGTGCCCTAGCGCGGCGCTACTCCCGGGGGTGGCATAAAGTATGCCGCGATGGCCGCGCCCAGACGCGTCGTTTCGCCCCCCAACCCCCCAACGCGCCCGCCGTGAACTTTGCCGGCCGCTCCTCGAGAGCCCCGACAACGACACCGGCATGGACGCGTGAATATAAGCAGATGGATGCGTTTGTTTGCCCCCCCCCCCCTTCCGTGTCCCAACAACGATTTTTCTGCGACCCTGTACAGCTTCCATTCGGGAATCGATGCTAAAAGGGTGAACGTATACCGGCGGCATATCCAACGTTTATCTTTTTTTACGTCCGACTTTCCACACAGAAGGCCATCTGAGATCCGGCCGGGCCGCGCGGTGAAAATGTTTATTCGCGTGTTTTGTATGCGCGTCCCCGCGGCGAGTCGAGCCGAGCGCGCTTGAATTTTGAATATTTTCATTCTCGAACGAGCAAATATGAATAGCTCGAATCGGGGTAAATAAGACTCGCGGCTCCGTGTCTGTGTGTGTGTATGCGTGTGTTGGTGACGCGGAAGGATCGCAAATTGTGGGGGAAATTTCGTCCCTCCGCTCGTCCACCATTATTTTTGTTTTATTCCCGCGACGCGCGAGCCCCAAGGGAGCTATGGCATTTTCAAAAACTCCGGCCGTATCGATCCGGGGCAGAAGTGAGAAGGTACAGTTCCTTGAATTTTATTTGCTTATAGAGATGAACGAAGGATGAGAATACAACGGCCCTGTGTTTGCGCATACATATACCAGCTGAGAAACAGTGGTCGGGACAAAATCTAATATACCGGAGAAAAGTACAAGGATGTCTATTTCACTATGTTTTCACGTTGTTTCTATACTCACTGTAAACAAACCGAACAAATGAATATAGAACAATTGTCCATTCTGCTTTTGTTGTAATAAATTTCTCACCATTTTTTTTTTGATGCAAATAAATTTTTTCTCGACAATACATAACTCACAAAAATCAGATAAGTTCAAGATAAAAATCAGTCGGACGATAGAGCTATAAGGAGAAGATATGCTAGGATCAAAAAATTGTCTTATTCTTCGAGCAAATCATAGAGTCAAACTGATTTCCCTCCTTTAACCAAGATTCGAAGTGCTGGAAAAAATTCCTCTCGTCCATCAAGGAGAATAATGACGAAAATGAAATCAATACCAATTAAATATTCTCCTCGACCTCGAACAAGACCTTTTGGTTTGCAGGGCAATAGCACATTCCAAGTAGCTTTCCATCCAGGAATTCCACTACTTTGAATCAAGGTCCTCTCGAAAGAAGACTCTTCTTCTCTAATCAAGAGCATACTCTGACCGAAAGTGGCGGCACTATTCTGAGCGGAGCCAAGGCAAGTGTGGGAACGAGAAGATACTTCCACGAGTGCAGCAGGATCCACTGGGATCCTCGCATCGTAAATATAAAACCCTGGCGGTGGTACACTCACCCGACCCATCCATAACAACCAAATCGCGCGCGAAAAACAGCCCCATGGAATACGCGCTTGCTCGGGGATCCTCTTCACCGCGATCAGCCCAAATCTCCGGGTCAATCGGCGGACTCGGGGCTGGCCGCGCCCAAACAGAAGAGAGCGAGAAAAAAGCGGTTCTCGCGCCTCCTCGATCGGGATGAATCGAAGGAGTACCCGGTTGAATCCGGGTGGGGCGGCGTCGATCCGATAATTAGCGGTGGGGTTGGCCAAACTGGTCGGTCGCAAACAAAGCGAGCGACGCGCGATATCGGGCAAATCGTAAATTACGAATTTAACAAAGCTGCAGAGCTGGGAGCGGCGGACGGAGGATATTATACCCGGGAGAGCGTTGGCCACTGCAGCATGGCACCGGGCTATAGGAGCGATCCCTTTCTGCGCCCGAGGAGCGCGCGCGAGCGACGCGCGCCAGAGAGCAAACTTCCTTGTTTGGCCGGCCCACCGTCGCGTCCTCCGAACACGGCCGGGGCGCACTCCGTCCTGTATATATGAGCGCGCGCACACACCCACACGTTGCACACACACACGTATGTATATAGGGGCTGGCTCGAGCTCTCCTCCTCTTTCCACTCGCCGGGCTGCATCTGTCACGAGCCCGGCCCTCTCCTGCACCTTTGTACGTCCCGCTCGTAACTTCAACTTTGCCTTGCCTCCCCCCGAGCTTTTTTCCACCCGCTCCCCACCCATACACGCATAGACAAAGTCGCGTCTTGCCGCTCGCGCGCCGCGCATCAGACGTCCCGACGTTTTTCAAACTTGCGATATAGTTTCATCGCTCGCGGGACGGCACAGGGACACACGCAGGGAGAGATACGTCGGGGCGAAAGGGCGACGAGCTGCTTGTTATTCCGTACTACTTCCCAAACTGCTTCCCCTCCCCTTCACCCCTGTATATGCATATATACGCGTATATATACCAAGCTGTCGCGTCCAATCGTTCGACCGACTCGATATACGCGTTGCATTGTTATGACGCGAGAGTCTGCATAAACTACTCTTTCGTTCGGGCACGAGAATCATCAATAAACGAGGTTTCGTACGTTGAATCGTTCGATTGCTGCTATTTGATCGAGACGATATTTAGTGCTTCGTATATCGGTTGTGCAAAATTCAACGTAATTTAAGATGCAACCAATTTTGGTTGTTGCAAAACTTGAGTAAAAACTTTTCCGCACTTCATATATATTTCATGTACTGCAACGTTTTTAAGAAATCGTCTGTACTGTGCACATAATCTCTTTATCTATATACGAGTGTTTTTCCCCTTGGTACAGCATCGGCGACAATGAAAGTCGAATAATATTTGCGCGCGCGTGGGAGAAAAGTTTGTATTGCGAAGGCCAATATCGAGCGTCGCCGGTTGCTAACCAACAAATTAGTTTTCCACAGTCCGCGACCTCGATCGGGGAGAAAAGACTCTGGCAATCCAAGTAGGGCATTATAAATCATCTTCAGCCGCCTGCGATATTCCGCGCCCGAGAGTTGGGGCCTCGCTATCTCGACGAAGCCTTCCCTTTAGTTATAACAAACTCGTTACGGCTGTACGTTGGGGCTGATCCTTTTACATCGGCGAACACAACGTCTTGTTAATCAGGATGGCCTCGTTCCGCACGAATCCCGGGCCGCGCGGGGAAAAGCGTTTCGCATTTTACGATTGCCTAACGAGCCGGCGCCGACGCATATATGCTATACATTCCAAGAACGCGCGTCGACTTTCTCGGAATCAGAGTCACGGGCGCCATTTGAGCCCCGAATTTATTCGGGACTCGGGCCTCTTAAATGTCTTGTTTAGTGTACCGACGGGGCCATAAGCGACACGTACGTCCGCGGAGAAATTCGCATTTCTCGATATATACGCACGTATCCGCCCGCTTCGATTTGCCCGGCATCATTTTCACGGCTGCTGATTACGCGACTGGCATATTAACGACGCAGCCCCATAATGTACACGTACATATACCGTATACACGTATTTAGCTGGTGGTTAAAAAATTCATGCCCGCGCACTGGTACCCATAGGGACTCGTGTCTTGGGGAGCGGCTTATAATGCACGCCGGATTTGTCGACGAGGTGGATTGGTTAATTAGCAAAGCGGCTATTCTCGGATGTGGCGCGCGAGAGCAAAAACAACTGCGCGTTGCAAAAAGCCAGAGTGAATATTCAAATGCATAAGCTGGTTCGGTGGCAATCAGCGCTGCATATACACCGATTCAACGCGACACGTTTCAACACGGCGGCCCGCTCTTTGATTTTGTGACGATGAAAATTTACTGCGTAATACGGGGGGGTGGCTGATTTTACCCATGTATTTTATTGTATATCACGTGTACTGTACTACATGTGCGTAATGTAGGAAATTCTTCAGATATATACACCCACACTGGATTGTGCTTATTTCAACGGAAAAACAGCTCCAATTATCCACATTTTTCATTCTACATCAAATTCTGATCAAGGAGGAGAATCCGATGAATTTCAACATAAAAACGCACGGCAAAATCATGGCGCATGGACATGTAAGCTATACAGTCATGCCTTATTTTACGATAAAAATTTTTCCAGGATTATCCAAAGAAATTTGGCTGGTTCGAGCCTACGGTGGATATCAATTTGAATCAATTTAAAATGCGCAGCATGGATTCCGAATCATATCGATATAATATCGCGTGTCGAAAGTGAAGGATGGGCCCGTGTACACACACGTTGGGCAAATTGATTGAACTTCGTAGCTGAACTGCGTCGTCGCTCCAAATCCCTCGTGTTTTTCACTTTGAGTCGCGCATTTCCGCGTGTACGCCGTATACACTCGCCTTAGCGAAAGCAATTACGCGAGTATCGATCCTCGCTCGAGCCAACCCACCGACGCTGCGCTGCGAAATCCTTAATTGGCCCGGGCGTAAATCACTTTTCCCATCCGCCGCTCGAGAGCAAACGCAGGCGCCAATTCACCCAGTCCAGCTGTGCGTGTGTACACTATAAAATTAGCCCCGCTGAGCATATATCCATCATACGCAATCGGAAAAAGTCACAGCCGGTGATCCGCGAGAGCTGCTCGAGAGAAGACACAAGGTTTTTGTTACACTGTTTCCGAGCTGCTGGCGATTACAACGTGTCCGAGCTCCACAGCTGGGCTGCGCTGAAAACAATTTCGTAAAAATGTCGCAGAAAATCGAAAGCTATATCGTTCATAAATGTAGCTCGAAAAAGCCGAATTTCTTTCGTTTCTGTATATTTCGAACTCGATTTCAATGGAAAGTATTCCCGAGACTTTTCCCGAGATTCAATACACGAATTGTGTGCAGTCAATTCTAGTATTGCAATTTCGTTGCATCTCATCACTGTTTGATGTCGATTCAATTTAATCAAAGAACGCTGTGAATTCATTAAATTTTCTGTATGTTGTATAGCTGTTATTATTTACAAGCGAGAGTATTTTGAAGATTATAAAAATAAGAGAAAAACATACTTGAAGTATTATATTGAATTCTTACTTTATTATAATCTATATTATTTTTTAAATTGAACTTAATCAGATTATGGAACTCTTTGTTCATTTCGTAAAAGGCTTATCGCAAGTATATTTCTGAAAATGAAATGAAAAGCGAAAATCCAATGATTAAATGGCAACAGAATGAACGTTCGTAGTTGACGATTCAATAAGAATTAGCATCAGAAGCTTTTCGGTAGAAGCCCCCGATAAATACTCGATTCAATGTGACAAATTAACGAGTCCGAATTCGAGTACTCGATGATTCGTACGTTGGATTTGTCGCGTCTCAAACGCGAGTAAAAGTTTATATTCCGAATGAAAGAATCTCTATTGCAGTGTACGCGTCGTCGCGTAGTACCTTTCCACCGCTGCTGGCTCTGTATTTTCAATGGACCAAGCCGGCGGGCCCCCGCGAAAAACCAGCTCACGCCCGACGACCGCGCCGCTATATCTCGGCGAGACTCGCGGGCGCGCGGCTTCTTTGCCAATTTGATTATAGAGGGCTCCGGCGACTCGCGCGCGGCCCTAGACGCGCGCGCCCGATCCATTAAGGGACGACGGCAAAGTTAAACAAGCCTCGGGTAAACACTCGCTTTTATATCGAGAGAGCGAATCGTGCGCAAGAGAGAGAGAGAGAGAGAGCGAGTCTCGGCGCTTATTGAAAAAGTAGCCGCGTGTGCTTCGCGAGGGGCGATTACGGATTCTCCTCTCCGATTTCCCCTCCGCGATCTGATCTCACGGCAGCTCGTCCGACTGGCGAGCGTCTCGCGTGAATATTTTCGCCCTTGTGTATATGTCGGGTCCGAGGAAGCCCCTTTGGCCTGCACGGACGGTCTCGCGTGCCGAGAGGTCGACGACGCGCCGCGTAGCTCGCGCGACGAGATAATTCGCTGTCGCGCATCCACCGGGCTATGAGAACAAGGCGATAAAGGGAAAAAAGCCTCTCGGGCTTTTGTCGCACGCGCGTCTTGTGGCTGTGTATGAAAAATTCATTAATCACATACGGGCGGCGAGACAATGGGGCCCCGTCGATCTCGCGTCCTCCCCGGTTCCGCCGCAAAACGACTCGGATCTGGATAAACGAGGAGGAATGTATAAAGTCGCGTGGAATCCGAGGACGCGAGACTAGCACCTCGTGCGCGGGCACAAAAGCGACTGTCTTTCTCTCTCTCTCTCTCTCTCTCTCTCTCTCACCTACGCCCCGAGGACGAGCCTTTTAAAATATTCCCGTGACTCTCGACTGCGCGGCCCGACTGTGCGGGTAAATAAACGGAGAAGAACCGGGTATAGGAGTAACGCGCGACGAGTCACGACTCGAACTATATGCCCGGCTTAATTAGACCCCGACCGCCCCCGGGTGTGTGAGCGACTCTGGAAATATCCAGAGCTGCAGTGTTGTTTTGCAGAATGAGAATCACGTCGAGCCTGATACATCCGCAATTTCGTTCGAACTAGGTGCCAGTACCTCTTCATTCTTGACAATAGTAACCAAGAGCTATTCCACGAATAGGACAAACTGGATCAACCACAATAAGTTTGTGCTGACGAGATAACTCAACTTTAGTACTAAAGAACGACGGGAGTACCGGATTGTGAGAAGTCACTCGCGTAAAACTGTTCGATTAGTGGGATGACTCGAGTGCGATCTTCTGTAGATGGATATTCATCATTTCTACCAAGAAAATGCGTTGAAACTACCATTATTGATTATACAATGTGACACAGATGGTTTTACTCGGGCGATTCTTCTCGGTCGTCGTAACTTCACTAGATACGGGAGCGAACTGAATAACTCGTCGAATTCCGTGAGAAGGAGCTGCGCTATCCTGCCAGTGCAGCTGTCGATTCCCATATGGTCCGGATTCCCGTTTCAATTCTCGACTCGGCTGCGCTAACAACGCGCGCGCGGCCTACATTTTCCACTCATCGCATCCTCATTAACGTCACTGGAATCTCGCCTGACCTCCGCTGTGGATTCGATGCATTTCCACCAACAACGACAGCAGCAGCAGCAGCAGCAGATGGAAGAATCCGCTTGGAGGTCGACCCGATGATGATTTTATCATACATCCCGAATCGCTGTCACCACTTGGGCCCGTTCAGATCCAATTTACCGTGTCACGCAGGAGCGGGGCGGCTCGCGAGCGATGATCCCGCGGCGTAATTAACCGCACGCCGAGCAATTTTCGTGCAATTGAAGACGGCTAACGAGTACAGATGCTATCGGAATCAACGGCATTTGCCGTACGATGGAATGCCAGGGCTATTCTTCTGGCCCATTGATGGCCGGCCGCTCCGGAGTAACGACGCGTCCGCGGCTAATTATTATTGAACCGCAGCGTGTGTGTTACAGCCGGGAGAGTCGGACAATTTCGACGATGAAGAATGGCGAATATGAAGCGCGCGGAATATGCGCCGATCCGTGGGGGCAGGTAGTATTAGTTTTCGCGGCTCCACATCATCCGGCAAAGTCGCTACTATGCGGTTCGAATCGCTTTTGTTGCGAGCTCTCGATGGACTCGCCCCCGCGCGCCACCGACCAATACTCTGTCTGCTAATCAATTGGAATTCCAGATAATCACGCCACTGCGGATACAAGGACTCCACTTGGCCAGCCGAGTATTTTCCAAACGAAAATTATATTGGCTAGCCCTCAACGCCCATTCGCGCGTGCATCAGCCAGATCCGAAATTAATGCTGGGCGGCCGAGAAAACCCGATGCGTTTAAAATTGACGATAGCCCCGGTGGCCCTGCCGAACCCACTCCAGTTGAATCTCGAAAAACCGCTACCACAGGGAATTAGCGGTGTGCTCTACCCTCAAACAGGCTTTGTGAATCGACAATTACATTGGGTGGCCCTCCTTCTTTCCAACGACCGCCAAGGAAGTTGACACGGGAGATGCTGACGGGATGAGAGTTATTTCGGGTTTTGAAACAATCGACGTGGAATTTTAGAGAATACACTTTAAATAGATTTTACTTTCTCAAAGAGTAACACTTGTGACGGGGTAAAGAATTGAACTTTCGAATCAGACTTCGTAATCTAAGGGTCGAAAAACATGGAATCCCAAAAATGCCTGTGTATACGTACAGTGTATGTGACGCTGTTTTTGGCGCGCGATTTTTCTAATACTTTGCGCACAGTTCTAGGTCGAATTGTCGGTAGCAAAAGACACGGCATTCCCGTTTTTCCACATCAACCATTTTTTACGCAAAAACTCTTTGAATAAGCATACTGTTGATACAGTTACACTCAGAGAAATTCCCTCATCGGAATCTGCTATATGATATAGTAAACAAAATTATAGAAGAATCTACTATAAACATCGTTAAATTAACTTTATTTTTGTAAATAACCCTCATGTTTTATAGTTTTTTTAAACAATATTCAATTACTATTTGATTATTGTTCATCCATCAATAATTATTGTTTAATAAACTACAATTACAGTCAGCTGTATCCACTCAATCATATCTACTATGAATGAAAGTACCATATAGAGTAAAATCTACTTTAAATACAGTATAATTGATACTTTTTCCATGGTGTACATCAGTGAAATTTGTATAGTTGAATTTACAATATCTCATAGCTGGGTCAAAATGGAACTATATTTATAGGAGATTTATAGTTCACCCCCGCTATAAACTGCTCTCAGTGTAACAGATGCTAGAAATGTGAGCAACGGTTGCTATTGCCATTGAAAGCTCTGTAAATGGACTTTAAATTCCTCCCTTCCCCGGAGGCAATGGTTACTCGGGAAGTTAACAATGGTTGTTATGAAGATTTCACATCTTGCCACCACCGTCTCGTGTGAAAAATTTAAGGAAGACGTTGGAGGACATCGGTTTTTGAAAATAGCGTCACCCACTAACACACAGTGATTCGTAGAAGTGGAGATTATCCAAGCCGTATGGACTACAAAGACGAAAGTGTCGGGTGTTTCAATTTGAAATTTTGATCGTCACCCCAATGCAATGCTTTCTCTTTGTGAAAGCAATATCCCACTCGGACACTGGCGTCGGATTGCGCTGGATCGCTAATACCACGCGGACGTCGAGCGAGCTCCTTTCAAGGAAGGATGAGCGTAGATGCGGCAAGAGAAGCCGTTACAGAAGCTCAAGCGAGCTGGGCATCCAGGGCATCGCATAAGCCGCGCAAGGGAGCTTCGCACACATAATGGGCGCACTTTTACCCCAACGACGCGTCCACGTGTCGCGGAATAATTCAGCAGGTGCCGTCGCGCTCGTGAAACATTCAGCTTGTTTTACTTAGCGAGTCGTCCGACGCGGCCATCGTCTCCTCCGATTTTGTCTTCCCTCCACCGTCTCTAGTCCTGAATGTTTAAACGAAATATTTTCACGTACCATATCGGCCGCCGACGTTCCGGTTTTACGTCCTCCTTCGTATTCCTGATCTCAGCCTCTCTCTCTCGCTCTACTCAACCCGAATAGCTTACCTCCTGATCTTCCTTCTCTGTGCCTCCCAGATCCTTTTTATTCACCTTTCCACGATTCTATTGTGGATATGGCGACCACTGCAACCTCGAGGTGTTTTGTGCGTCGGGGTCTGCGTCAAACCGCGGGTCTTTCGTTTGTTTCATAACCCACCACTTCGGCGTAGCTTCGCTATGGTTCTACAGTAATTGAGGATAGGGACTATACCGAGAAAACGTATAAGTATCCCAACTATAAAAGAACTACAAGTATAGTGCTGTAACAGTTCAACTAACACTTATAGTCTATGGAGCAATAATATTGTTGTTGGTCTTGCTATAATAATGTTGTATAGCACCTAATACTTATCGCACGTTCTAATATATTATTAAACGATTTTATTATGTTAATTCCGATTTCATCAATCTATGTGTACGAAGAATGCGCAACGAAATATCAATCTTTAATTATATATATTAACTGCAGTAAATATGAATAACGTATGTATGTGTAAACTATTCTACGCGTGCAGTCAATTTGGCACGGTTTCTTAATCATCTGTTACCGCCTACATAGGCCTACAGGGACGATCAAATTGGCATTGGCATAAACTTTCAATCATGTTCCGATATTGATATTTATACAAAACTTTTGACATTCAGCTCAAAAATACATATCTTAATCATCGTAATATGTCTATAAAAATATTCAACGATTTTACTCGGTCTTTCGATTTATAATCGCATAAAGGGCCACATTGGCTTCACTTTTTTGTAAGAATTTTTTTATAAGAAAAGGGAGAAAGAGTCAGGGAGTGAAACTTCAAAGTGTTGCAGAAGAGTGGTTTTAAAGACTAAATGGGCGGAGAAGGTACCGAAAATTTCCTTTCAATACCCCCAACATGATCCGAGGGCGACTGATGTTCAGAGAGCACCAGAAATACGAAATCTGACAAACGTACTAAATTGCCTGCAGTGCCAAATTGTCTGCAGTTACCTTACTACATTTTTCGTGATTTTGAATAGAATGAATATTTCCTGAAACACGCTTTACAGACTTTATCAAGTTTTTAATATCAGCCTAAGCAAAGTTTGAATCATTATTTTATTCACTAAATTGTCATGAACTCTACACTACGTGACCTAGTTGACCGGACATGGAGCATTTTTCTCGGCGCATGGAGGTTTTCGGAGTGGACACACAAAAGTCTCTTCTCCATACAAACTAAAATTACTAATCTAGAGTTTTGAGTTTCGATGAAATTCGCTGTATGTATTAATATGCGGATGTGCCAAAATATCAAATTTATGCAGTGGCGAGGCGCGGGCGAGCAAATTTGAAGGATACCGGCCCACACAAAGAGATGATAAACCCATCGGAGTTAGATTAAACTTTGGCTATAAATGGCCTTGTTCCCGGGGTATAATAAGCTGTACATCCACAAGATATACTCTAGGCTCGCGCGAATGTGTACCACACGCGGAGGGGAAACTACCGAGTAAGCTATTTTCATTATGCATATCGGACAACATGGCTCACCTGCAAACTTCTTGCTCGCTCGCTGGCTGGCTCGGCGGCACGTTGTGTAAAAACTACTCGCCAGACTAGTGTGTTTGGGTGTGCATATATGTACATCTTGTTATCGAGCAATCTAATATTTTCGCAGATTCCAAGCCAAACTAGCTCGGCTATCTTAATTGAGTGTTTGACTTGTTCCACGGGTGGAGAAGCCGGTATACGCGTTGCCATGCAGTGCCGGTAATGCCTGCCAGAGAATAACTGCCGCGTCGTTTCGATTTGCCACAAGTACGTTCCGGATTGTTGTTTGCATCGCGAGCGTCTGACTTTGAGCGATAAACATGTGATTTCAGCGTAGGCGCGAATAGCGCCGCTCCAGATCAAACGTCAAGCTCGGCTCGGCTGGAGCGAGCTCGAATGAAAAGCTACGCGGGGGTGTAGGTAAAAAATCGAGTCTTTCATTCGGGGGAACAATGAAACGGGCGGTTTGAATGTAAGTGGAACGGAAGTCTCGTAATAACACCTGTGGGCTTTTCTTTCGCTTAGTATGTATTGCCGAGTGGTTCTACGCGAAATTCGAGCATACATAAATGCATATATCTTGGCAAAATCTGCAGCTCTTTTATTTTTCGTTGCAGCTCCAACGTGGTTTCTTAATTAGTCGTAAAACGATAAAAACTGCTGGCTGCTCGCTAGCTCGCACAAACACACTCGAAACAATGTAATGTTCAAAAGGTAAATCCTACTTGACACACCATAACAAGGAGATTTCTTTCAAGATCTTTTCGTTATTCTAGAGGTTATAAGAATTGACCAGTATCTCAATCGACATTGCCCAACAGCCGGCCAGTGGAGTAAAGGATCGTAGAGGATTGTTACAAGCAGAATCTTCTTGAAACAGAACTTATCCTCTGGGAGATTCGAGTTTTCTGAGTAGAAGAGTACTCAAATAGATCATTACGGTTGGCAGAAAACTGCCAGGATCTGATCTGTTCTGGGACTAATCTGCCAAGAAAGGCAAATCAACACTGTATAGCCACTGGACTGTGATCATTTCGAAGTTAGGTCATCAGCCGATAGAGCACGCATCAGCTGAACCGTGAAAATTGAAGGAGCGCCACCTGTGAACAGTGAGGAGGTCACGTCGCTCGCAGACCAACACGCGCGAAGCTGTCGCAATCGACGAAAGTGTCTTAATCCTCGAGCTGAAATCTCCTCGAGTTGCAGCTGATTTTTCTTGCCGAACCGAGATTACATTTTTGTCGAGTGTACACGCGGTGCAAGTCGCACATAGAGATCCGGGGCGAGGCGCGCAGTACACAAGAGAGGCAGAGAGACAAAAAAGCTGCAGGAGCTGGTGAAAAAGAAGGAGGAGGAGGAGGAGGAGGAACGAGGTGTATATATATACACACAAGAGGTGGGGGAGGCGAAAGGGAATAAGAGATGAAAGAAGCGTGCGCGCAGGGGCTGCAGCTGGTGTGTATTGTCCCCGAGCCGCTGCTGCAGCGCATCCCTCCTGGCGCTGAATTTTTTACCGAGAGTGAAACTCGTTAAGTACCGGCGCGCGCGCACGAGAGCTCCAGCCCGGCCGCCTGCGCGTGTATGTGCCCGCGCGCGCGCTCCAGCTCCAGCTCGAGCTCGCTTATTCTGCATTTTGTAGCGCGGCTTGTTCCGCGGCTAGCTCGTGTACTCCGCCACCTCCTCCCCCGCCTCTCGTTGTTTTCCCCAGCAGCGTACGGCTCTCTCGATTAAGCTCGCGCGCTGCTCCGCAGCTTCGGGCGTTTCTTCCATTGTCACTACGGCTGGCTGTACGCGTGTCACCGCCACTGCGGATCCTCAACCTTTGCTCCCGAGATTCGGCTTGGGCTGTTCCCCCCGTTCCCCGTTCCAAGGTGACTTTGACTCGTCGATTCAGGCTGGACGGGTCCAACAGTGTCTTGGCGATCAGCAGTATGGGTTTTGAAATGTGTGTTTTCGGCTTCTCGTGGAGGAAACGTCGCGATCGAACGCGACTGGACTTTTTGTTTTGTAATGTTGAATCTCGGGTGAGAAATATTAGGGAGAGTAAAGTGCAAGTCACTGTAAATGTAGTTGATTTTTATTGAAAATATACGGGATATCCACTGAATGTCAACAAAATTCGAAACAATTATTTTTCGGTATATTTGGTATAGTGGATTTGACCCAGGCGATTTCTCTCAGTGTGTGTAACGCTATTTTTGTCCAGCAATGTCTTTTGGAGGAATCTTTTTCAATTTCGCTCATAAGTCAATGGTGGCAGGTGCGAACCGAATTCAATTTTCCGTAGCAACTGTTGCTGATGCCAAGTCAAAATGGTCGGGTCACGAAGAAGGAGTTCATAGTATCGAAAAGTAAACGTAATTTAATTTTCCAAGAACACCATTATTCAGAAACAACCATTGTTAACCAAACTACGAAGAATATTTCGAGAATTTTCAATTCACGAAACCTCTCAAAAAATTCACGTGGAGTCCAGAGGGGAAAGGCCATAGAAAAGTTGATATTTACAACCTCATTGTACATACGTTATACAAGACGTTATACAAGATCTCGTTATACTACGTTATACAAGACTTTGACGGGATCATTTTTATATTTTTTACCTCTGATGATTCTTAGTGATTTTAATGTTTCCAGTATAAAGTTAAAACTGCTAGCGATGTTAAATATCCTTGACCTATGAGTTATAAAAAACTTGGACGACTGAGCATTTTTGCTCGCACGAATTGAAATATCAACTTGGAAGTTCTCAAATAAACTCTTTAATTTAGTATTTGCTGAATTCACAAAATATGATGATCAGAACAGATTCGCGAAAGAGCCGAGAATTCTCTTTCACACTTTCATTGACCCTACATTTTTTTCATGAATAAACGCGTAAAAGCCTTTTGAAAGAAAATTTATGTGTTTGTCAAACAGTGTCTTCTGCAATATAATTACGCGTCAACGAGGACTTATAGAAATTTACAGGCACATTCGCAACAGCTTAACTTGAACGTGACTTGGAATGAAAAAGTTTTGATCTCATTTGGAATTGGTAGCTTGTACATTAAAAAGCCCTGCAATCAATGCGTTAATGGCAGGGGCTTTTGAAAATCGGACGTTGGATTGATTTTTGATGGTGCAATTCGCTCTCCATTTGAATGACGACGGAGTAAAAAGAGCAAGTAAAAACGTTGGGAAGCTCGATCTTCAGTTTTGAAGTCGTTCAAGAGAGAGAGAGAGAGAGAGAGAGAGAGAGAGAGAGGATTAAATTGGAAACTGCGTCGATGATTGACCCGTGCTTAGAGCGCGCGACAAGTGGAACGTCGGTTCTGAAATGGGTCGATGAGCGAGTAAAAAATTCAACCAGCTCTCTCGGAAGTAATGGCCAGTAACGTCAAGTGGCGTGTCGGCTTTTTGACGTCGTCCCAAATGTGGAAGCCCATTAAAGCCAGAAAAACTATACAGCGCGGACTAACACAATTTCGGCCGGACTTGGTTTCCATTCGAGTTCGGCGCGAGGATTTATTGGGCGAGTATATAAAGTTACACACTCGGGTAGCTTGCATAGCTTGCAGCGACGTCGAAAATTCTTTTCATTTGCTGGTGAAAAGGGCGGGGCCCGGGTTCATTATGCTTCTGCGCCGAATATAACCACATGCTCACAATGGCATTGAAAATTTTCAATACTTGGCCAACTTCACGTGCTCGACTTTCGGGATGAAATATTCAAAGCTCAAAGCTACGAGGCTCGCTGCGAGCATAAGATTGTTTGCTCTTGTTTAGGAAAGTTTTGACGAGCTTCACAAAACTCATTCATTTTCAAACAAGCCCCGGCAACTCGCGTCTGTGAAATTTTCCTTCGAATTCTCGCAGTTTTCGCAGAAATGCGATTCCTCTCTATCCCGACGAGACGCGTGTCCATTTCTTCGTGTCGTTTTTTTTTTTTTTTTTATGAAAAAGTTCCGAATTTTCTTCCCATCGAGAAACAATAAATCCATCGCCATCCGCGAATTCAAGTACGCAGAGAAAAATCTACCAAGTGAAATTTACTATACTACATATGGTTCATGCAACGACTTTACAAAAAACTTTCCTTTCGTACAGTCAAAAAGAAAATACATTATGTACAAGTTTCACAATTAAAATACTCTTATTTTATTTTCGTAAATTTTACACCTAATCAATCGAGAATTCTTTAAAAAAGAGATCGGATATGAGAAAATCAAAAGATACTAGTTTATATGCTACGATTTGCAAAATTGATTTATTAAAGTAGCACTCGAACTATTTTTTTTTGGAACAGTCAATATTTCAAAAGCTCTACGATGATGGTTTCACAGAATCGAAGTTTTAAGTATTACACCGAGTAAATTAAGTTTGTTGGATGAAGTATGTCGCATAGTAAAGTAGCTTGTAGTTCATTTGAGAATTAGTGCCAAGTAAATTATCACTGAGGAGACTAATAGTGCACATAGTTGTATATTCTCACACATTCATACTTATAGTTATTTATTTGAACTATTTTCCAAATTAATTCAACAATATATTATATTGAACCCATGTAAATTCTAGACATATAAAATTATGCTCAGACTGATTGAAGATTTACAGTAGGATTGACCATAATTTTTTTTCAGTTTAAAAAGTAATTTTTCCAGAAATCATACGCACATAAAAACACACAAATAGAGTCGATCTTGATCGTTGATCCGTAAAGGGAAAAGAATGAAGTCGCAGGTGCAGGGAAAGTCAAAGGTCGGGAGGGGGTACGTGAAGGGAAGAGTCATCGGTCAGTTGGCAGAGCCCCTCGCTTGCAAGCCAAAGCAAGCAAGCGAGTGAACGTCTCCCCTGTGTCATCATAAAGTATTAATGTCCACGTTACAAGAATAAAGGGGAGACGCGCGTGCTCGTGTGTGTGTGTGTGTACATACGTGTGTATATAACTAACGGGAGCAGCTTTTACCCAGCCTTACTTTTTATCGCGTGTTAATCTCTCGCTTCTTTGGATTTTTTTTTCCCCCCGTGTTTATAGACACGCGACAGGCTGTTTTCTGTTTGCTCGCAATTTTTCGAGCATCGGTGATTTATTGCCCCATCCGTCGGACTTTTATTGGTTTTTTTTTCTTCTTTGCCCCGGAGCCACGTATTCCAAGATATCTCAGTCAATTTGGGAGAGAAAAAAGATCGTTTGATAGGTTTTATCACTCCGATGAGGCGATCTCGTGACTTGATGGACAATTTTTTGCCCCTGTGCTGTTAGACGAAAATGTCGGAATATTACTACGCATTTCTTTCAATCATCGAACTTTGCGAGCCAATTATACGAGGGATTGTTTCAAAGAAAGATAAATTGATGTGAGACGGATGAATAAAAATTGATGGAATCTTATGACATTCATGTAGATAAACTATGGAAAGAAAATTTGTAATACTTTCTGTTGAGTTTTACAACTTAATGCTAGAGAAATATGAACGAATGTGCTTTTTGGAATCAATCAGATTCAATGTGGAACAAAACTTTTTACAGATGTATTCATTGGCCTTTCTTCTGTCAGTGAACATTTTTTCCACCCAACCAATTATAAAGATTTTACAATTTTTTATAAGAGTGAAAAATGTTTTGAAATAGTCCACTTCAACTTTGAAAATGTGCCGGAGCATAAAACGTAATTGACGTGTTTTACAAGATCTCGGTGAATTTTCAAGTCTCAACATAATTTATCGTGCGCCAAAATAGTTGACGCGTGAAACGAGCCGTTTGAGAAAAATTTCATGAGTAAGGGACTACCGCTAGAAATCAACAAATTAATTTAAAGAGTGGCAATATATCAGCAAAAATTACTCTTCAATTCAACTACATGTAGTAACTGAAATCGAGAAAATATTACTGAAATCAAGTTATACTTGAATCAATAAATCGGTTTTGCCGTGTATGGAAAACACATCGTCGTATGTAAAATCGCCGGAATGTTGCTTACGTTTGGGGAATAAGTACATTGCCAACACATTGCCAATAGCACCGAGCAGTATATATGTCGCTCACACTTTCGAGTGCAGCTCGCAAATATTCTCATTGGAATCACGCGTGCATGGCCCATATTCTCTCGAGCAGTACGGCTGAATAAAACACGTGAGTTGTAAATGGCGCCCTGAAGCCAACTCCTGACCCACCTCTCGCTGCGCTGAAAAATAAAACTGCGCAAACATCCCTGGGTCAGCTGGTGTATAAGACAATCCCGGAAAGCACAATTACGAGTTGGAGAGCCCCTCGTCGGACCTGCTCGCTTATATACACCTACGGGCCAGTCGGGTACAAAGGTGAGTAGGTTTAGTGCCCGGGGAAGCCGCGCACGTAAAACAGAGAGAGAGAGAGGGACGCGATAACGAGGCGCCTGCAGCGGCGGCGGCCGATGCTGAAATTAATCCAGGACCCAGCTCGTGAACATATATCCCGCGGAGAGGGGAAAAATTAAATTTGAATTGTGTGCGTCGCGCGGCGACTTAGCCGCGTTTCATTTGGCCGTGGATTCCGCGGCTCTTATATATCTCGTGATCCTATATATCCGCCTAGGCCGAGGCATTGCTTCCTTTGTAGCGCGGCACTTTTCCTCGGGACCGAACAAAAGTTGGATTTTCAGCCGTCTCTACCCGCGGGTTTGCGCAAAGAAGAATCACCGGATCCCCCACGTGGATACGCCGCGAAAAGGAGAAAAATGTGTCGAGAACTGGGGTTAGAGGACGTGACGAAAATCACCGGGCATAATCTAATCGTATATGTCACTATTCAAAGGGGGTGGTAAAAATTTAGCCTTTTTGATGTATCTTCCGTAGCTCTAGATGTTAGGAAATTAAATGGGTCGATGGAGCTCAGAACAATATTCTGATCTTGGGGAAAACTCGGCGTACTCCGCAGCTTCAATAAAACTGATAATTAGCAGCCCTGCCACAAGTGTTGATGTATGCTACATAGTAACTCGAGTCCACGATTACAGTACACGCCTAAGCTCAATTGTCAACACGCATTTTTCTCCGGTCCGACGCGACACACTTCGGGCACGTCTTGCAGACCGCGTTTCACGCGGTGCAAAGTGGCAAATTGGATTTATTCAATAATTCACTTTGCTCTCGTCCAATTATTAGCCATTGAATTTATGCACAAACGTTACTAACACAATCATATATATATATACAGAAACCGCGTAATTGATTCATCGTGGTTATCGCAGCCGAGCGGATTTTTCCCCGACCGCGAAACAATCGCGTCTGACCCATAATAATTAGCCGGGCCATGAGAGAGACCGGTATTATAATGAATAAATTCACTCGCGGCCCAGGGACGAATCGGCGCGCAACAATGATTCATACGGCCGGAAACGTATTAAATAATTGAATATAACGAATCGCCACGTAGATTTCGACCGGACTAATTAATTCAAAAACAATAAAATCAATCCGCGCGCGCGAGCGAACGGATAATTAATTTCCAATTCCACGTGGCTAGGGAGGGGCTTAAAAATATTACGTTATCGTCGGGGGGGGGGGGTGCGCGACTCATTAACATACATTCGCCGCGGCCTGCACCCTCGGCAGCGAGCCTCCAGCGAATTATTCATTTATAGATCGCGCGCGCCCCCCGACCCCTGGCTTCTCCCGGCCGCGAGCGGCCAATCGCAAAAGTGTCCGCCGCCCTCTCGTCCACCGCCTGCGGACCGATGAAATTTTCAAGAAAAACACGGATACACCGTTAATCCGTTGGCTGTCGTCGCGTTGATAAACGCCGCCGTCGACCCCCCCCCCTCTCGACTCGGAGAGGGAGAGAGAACGAAACGAGCTTAAAGCCTGCCGCGCCACGTGTAATTACCCCGAGCCCGGAGTAATAATTCTTTGAATGATATTGGGATAAACTGTAATTTCCCGGGGCAAAATAGCGGAGTCAGACTGGCCGGCCGTTATAGCCGACGTTGTGTATGTGTGTGTGTGTGTGTGTGTGTGTGTGTGTGTGTGTGTGTGTGTGTGTGTGTGTGTGTGTGTGTGTGTATGTGTGTGCCCCGCCCGCGCAAAAGATATTAGAGAACTTTTGCCCGGGAATTTATTGCGACATTTAAATCCGATTTTTGCGATTCGTTTCTTATTCGCGCTCGACTCGTTTCCGACCCCCCCCCCCAACCCCCGTCCCACTCCCAGTCACCCGCGTTATATCGCCCAGCGTGTACGTAATATCAATTACGCGAAGGATGTACAAGAAGTGAATTTAAAGCCGGCGATAACAAGGATTCATCTCGTGTGCCCGCGCGTTTATGATCATTGTTTTTATCGACACACATCTCTCCCAACCCCTCTCCCCCCCTCCCACCTCTGCCTCCCTCGTAACTCATTTTTAATCCTCGCTTCAGATTTTTATATGTCCTTTATCGATGGCTCGGCTGTTTTTTTCTCTTCTTTTTTTCATTCCAATTTCTCGCGATGATAAATCTCTCTGACCGGGCGCCAATTATTTAAGAGTATAAATTCTCGCGTCGATTACGAATCACGTATGAGATGTACGAGCCGATGGCAGTATCCTCCGATTATCCTTCATCCCGTCCTAATTTTGAGCTTTTAATGAGGAAAAAAGTGAGCTTTTATCAATTTCACAGGTGTGCGAATATACATTACGGTATATCATTTGGCTGACTCAATCAGGATTATTCCGGTTGAATTTTTAGTTGATTCTCAATAATCAAACTGATGAGCTCAAGTGTACAGGGTATATGAATTGATTGAATGATCAATATATAAGAAGTAATATTCCATAGTGCTGCAAGTAGACAGATGGAAAAAGGATCTTAGCGTCCTCGGTCCACATAGTAGGGACTCATGAGTAAGTAACATTTTTCAGCTAGATCCAACCTTGTATGCTCAAGGCAATGTCTTGATACTACTGATTCAATAATTGAATACTGAAATCTGACTAACCATAAATCAACCATTAATTACTGTTAAATTGGAGGACACAGACTTATATATTATTAATTATATATTAGTCTATTTATATATTAGTAGGCAATTATGAGAATCGTATGTTGGACCGATCTGTAAGGATTGTTTCATACAGTATGAAGAATAAGTTGAGCGTCAGTTGTTCGAAACGGAAAGAGGTGAAATGGGTTGCTATAGACAGTTCAAGTTAACAACAGGGTACTGGTGAACAGTCGTTTTGTCCAGGAATTCAATTATATCATATTCCTTTTCAAATCTGTATTGTTTTTCTTTTTATCTAAACATGCATAACCTTTACTTATGAGGTATATTGCAGCTTCTCATTTGGCAACTCTGCAATTTGATAAATAGATATTTTAAAATTATATTTCATCAAAAAATATACACTTTGAAAACCACATGTTGGTCAATAATATATACTATTATTCACTCTAGTTATTTACAGAATAACCCGACCAAACATACAGCTGCTTCGGATCTCGACTCAATCATACCAAATTAGTTCAAAATAGTAAAAATCTAGTAGACATCGCATGACTGTCGAATAACGGTAAATTTTTATCAGTTATGCAATTTCGACAATCCTCCATATGCAGAGTACACTCCAGTCCAAGAGTAGCCGCGCACCGCAATCGCCCTCCGAAACTCATTGTCATCCTCGACGAATCAATAACGCTTAAGATCCCGATCAGCGGCCGGCAAAAGAGGAAGAAGAAAAAAAAAGCCCGACTTCGAGGTATGCTCAATGGGATCCGGGCGAATCGAGCCGTGTAATTGAGCCGACCGAAAAGCGCGTGATCGAAATTAAAAGTGAAACGGGTAATCCGGGCAGGGGAGTAAGGTTAAACGCGCGACCCATTATTAATCAGACTGGCTATCCCCCCCCCACCCCCACCCCCAGCCCCAACACTTGCCGAGTAATTCGATATCCGATTGGCAATAGCCGGGCCAGCGCGTAACCCGCGCCTCTGCTCCCTCGGCTTTATACACAGCCCATCGACCAACAATCGGGGGGTGGCCCCGGCTATTTGCATCGAGCCTGCAGTCGTCCTCGTTTTGGATTTTCTTTATCGCTCATTCAGCTTCGCGCGGACGAGGAGCAGCCAGGAGGGCCGAGAGTTTAATTACCCGTTCGAGTACGCTCTTTTCCCCCCCTCCCCGACTCCCTCGCGCGCTTATCTTGAGCGCCTCTTCTGCGGCCGCGAGAGCCCGGGCTCCAAATTATTGGCGCGAGCTTTTGCTTGCTCTCTCCAGCCCGGACCCGAGACTCTTTCCTTCGGGAATTTCGGGCCAACTTTCGCGGGCTTCGTTGCGTAATCGCATTGGCGAGCTTAATTGGCCGCGAGGATTGATGACTCGGTGCGATTTCGCCTTTTGAATCTCCGATCCCACTGGAACGTAAGGAAGAGCCTGGCAGGTTGGGAAAGTTTTTACCAAGTTTGTTTTCACGTGAAAACTAAAATTGAACCAATATTGAATATTCTCGGTCTGATATGGGTTCACCGCCACTTTTTACTCACAAAACATTTCTTGATTTTTAAAAATCATGCGTTATTCGAGGGCCAATTCGATAAAAATTTGCGTTCGAGGGCCAATTCAATAAAATATGATGGTTTTTGTTGTTGTAATGAAAGGCCAGTAAACCGTACTCGAGTAAAAATTAAGATACGGAATTTTCATTTTTGTACTGTTCATTCCATTGAATAGGTCTACAAAAATCTTACGCGCGTGGTTTTTCGAATGAACGATCGTGTAAGGACAAGAAATTACTGCGAATGTGTCCCGAGAAAAAGTGAGTTGACAATCAGATTTGAAAATGATTTAGAAAATAGTTTTTCCGTTTTTGACAAAGAAACTGACGTTCGTAAAGTTGCAGAAAAATGACCTGCCAAAACTGGTAGCTTCTGGAGTTCTTGTCGAAATTCGTTTTTCACGTCTTTCCCATGAACGACGAAAACCAATCTAGTCTCCACTGGTAGTTTTTTTTCAAACCAATTTTCAGGCACTTTCAAATTTTTAACTATGTTGCACATTTGGTCGCCAATCGCTCTCCTCCACTCTCGACAGCCTCCTCCTTCTTTTCCTCGAACGACGACAGCGCGTTTCATTTTCAATACATCCGTAACAAAATTCTTCTCCTGATATGCGTGCGCCAACTATTCTCGCCACAAACCGGCAACCCATTCATACTGATTTTGAATTCTAGGGATTCTCGGCGCGAATCAAATTACGACGACCCGAAAAGCGTCCAATTACACGTAGAATTCGAGACGAGTCAGCGGATTTCCGATTTACAGCTCGGGCAATGAGTCTCGATATTCCATCATAGGGCCGCGCGCTCTTGGTACCTGAGAGCTAGTGGAATTTTCGAGTGCACTCCCGAGGAATTTCCGGTATACGCTGTTTTCCCTCGGCGAATATGCAAATATCGTCTATCAGACGAGGCTTTTTTCCGAGTGTGCACACTCCAAAGGATATGTATACATATATAACCGAGAGCCGGGCCGCATTAGTCCCTCCTGCAAATATGCAAATTGTCTTTATCGGCGCGGATACTTTTTTTCGTCCTCCTTTATTTATATGTCCCCCTCCCCGTCCCGGCTACAACGGATATCAATAAGCCCGGCCAGCGCCACACATAATTTATATTCCCCGCCGAAGCTTTATGCCTTCATTTGAGCAATTATTTATTCCTCAACGCGGGCACGCGCACAAAGCCACTCGCACGCACGGGCAGAAAGTTGCGGAGGTAGTCGTTGAAGGTATATACAAGTTATGATCAATAAACGTCGGCCGTCGACCACTACGACGACTTCATTTTACGATATCGCGTATCTAAATAATGCCGTTCCGAGTTTTTTTTTTTCGCGCAAATCCAGATAAGCACACTGCAACAACGTCTCTTTGCTTCGAGTATAAAATTATATTTTATTTGAGATGCAACAAATTACAAGTACGACAAAAGTACTTAAATCAAGACTCGTTATTTTATCGCATTAAATCGAACATTTTTCGTACTAAACATCAGTACGTCTAAAGTAATTTTTCGTACCCTTCGAACCCCATTCTTTGCAAATGCCAGGACGCAAAGTTGGCACTTTCCTACCGCTGGGACGAAAAGTCGAATCTACCATTTCCCGACAAATTTGTTGGTTATGTACAATATGAACCTTAGATATATAGAAATTAAGCTTTTTTGTACTTCACTTAAGCACAACAAATTTGAAGATCTGCAACATTTTCAAGAAATCGTTTCCAGTGTGTAGTTATATAATTACGTTTTCCTTTTTTAGAAATCCCAAACGAGCTACTGGGGAGGGGGTGGAGTGGATTATATCCCGTCTGTAATAAGGAAGATGCATCTGACGTTGGGTGTATATAGCTAATTTAGAAAAACTTTCATAATTCAGTCGGGGAGACGTGGCGGAAAGGAATATTGTTGAAAAATATAAATTGCGCTATAAAAAGTTTTGACCGCTTGATGCGGATCTAAGGAACTTTTTGCTGAGTTGCTAAACTTTTTAAATGAATTAGGAAGTACAGTTGAGAGCCTTATTTTGCAAGAGTAAAGTTTTTACGTTACCAAAAAGCTTATGGCTTTCAGAAATTAGGATCAAAGCTGCCTCGTGCATCCTCTCTTGTACACTAGCTAATAATACATTCCTAACTTGAAATTCAAATAGGTATATTGCTTTCGCAAAGAGAAATCTTTGTAACAGCTTGAATGATCAGCTCCCGTATTACGAGTTAATGGAAACAAATATGTATATACACCTGTTGCCCCTGGAAAAAAACATATTTCCTAGAGAATATAAAAGTCAATCTCCAAAGACGTGAGATTTGTGAATTAAATGTTTTTTCCGAGTCAATGTAGTTCTATTTATCAGAAAGTTCTGGGAACTGCATCTTACGCAGGGTCGAATGGTGCTCATTGCCGTTTCTCTTTTCCCGTGAAGGAATAACTTACGCACTACTAAGGAAAAAATATTTTCTGTTAAATGGAAAAGAAAATGTTTAGGTTGAAGAATATTCCGAGAGTTTTGCTTTCTCAAAAAAAAATTTCGAATCAGACTTCGGGACCTCGATTTTTGTAATCTATGAGCCATCGAAAAACATGTCTGTAGGTACGTAAGTATGTACGGTGTATGCAACGCTGTTCTTTGGCATGCGATAACTTTTGAAGAAATCGTCCGATGTTCATGAAATTTTGATACATCAGGTTGATCGTGAAAAGATAGATAAGCTCGAGTTTATTGCTCAGCAACATTCGTTGTTTATTCCCCTAGCAATTACTGTAGTAACGAGAAAGGAAAAATCAGTTTGAAGTCCATTTATTGATGGTGAACGACTCGGAAACTTCGTTCCTCGATAGCAACCGTTGTTCATGTCTCTAGCAACCGTTGCTAAGGGAATGAAATAATGATTACAGTACTTTTGAGGTCATACGACACAGTATTTTTATATTTTCCATAGCAATTTCTGTTGATGTCCCAATCAATCAATGCCAGGTAGTTTGGAGAATCAGTTCTAAGTCCATTTGTCAGTGGCAAGACATAAAATTCTCAATTCTACCTAGCAACTATTTTTCACACAAAGCCTATCTGAGAAAGCACACTGTTAATGCAGTTAGCAGCGATTTCTTACATTCATTTGAATAGATAGAGACTAATAGAACATAGTTGGATTTCCTTCGATTTTATTTGACATGAATTGAGTTTGAATTTTAAAGATATACATTGCATTAGGAATATTAGGTTAATTTTAGTCAAATCAAAACATTAGCTGTCGAACGACTGTAAATATTATTTATTTGATTTGATGGCTAACAAATAACTATCCTATAAAGTTTCAATAATAATCAAAAGAATTAGCAAAAATCGGAAAACGAGGAAATGTCAAAGAATTAGAATCCTCTGGTGGTTCTGTAGTGATTTCTGGTAATCCAAACTTCCCATGAGAACTTAGAATCGCATTGACCATGGCTGTGAGAATAGAATCAGATATCGTCGGAGAAGTAGAAGTCTCTGGTGGTTTTTCAGTGGTTTCTGGTAATGGGCATAATTTTACAATATTTTCGTTGATCCAATCGAGATGAAAAGCAACATCAGAGTAGATTCCTGGGAATTTACGCTTAGCGCAGCCATTGCCCCAAGACATTATCCCGACTTGAACACAACCAGCCATAAGTGGTCCACCGGAATCGCCGTTGCAAGCGTCTGTGCGACGCGCAGAGGCACAGATCAGCCCATGCGAATCCATGACCGAGCCGGTGTCATCTCCGTAGGCCCTCGAACACTTAGCATTGTTGCGGATGAGTAAGCTGGTGTACTGCAGCGTTTTAGAATTTCGGCCATTTTCAGTCGTCAAACCCCAACCGGCGATGCTTACGTTTCTACCCCGGGCGACTACGTCCCCTGCTTTGGGCAGGCAGACCTTTGTCACGTTACTGCTGAACTCCATTGGTGGCTGCACTTTTATCAATGCCAAGTCGTTGTACCAGAAGTCGTCTGTGTTCTTCAGATCTGAGTCTTCATGGACCATAAAATCATCCACTGTATGCAACGAGCCTCCTTCATCGAATCTGGAGCTGCCTACTCGTATGGTCAAGCTATCTGGTTGATGGTCGATGACACAGTGAGCTGCAGTGAGGATTATCGTCTCCGACAGTATGCTACCACTACACGCGTGTCGATCATATGCTAGAATCGAGGCTATCCATGGAAACTTATCAATTTCAATGGGATAACCTCCGACGATGCGCTTACTCATGTTACGATGTTCACCAAGTCCCGAGCTATTGGTCGGAATAGAATCTCCTGCAATACATAATTTTGCGAATTGTTTATCGAGGAATTCGATTTTTCTCCACAAGTATAATTTCTGGAAATTATACTTTAAATATATCTAGTAGGTATAAGAAAAACTCACCTAGGATTTCACACAAAAAGAACGAAGCGATAACTAGAAGAAACATCTTCGGTGAATTGACAAACTCTATTACTAAATATTAATTAATGCTGTATAGAATTTATAGCAGAAAATTGAAGCCAATGTGAAACTGTACACGATTTGAGAGCGTTACTTGACAAAATGGAGGTGACCTTTCATTGCGACAGCTGCTGAACAACTGCGAAGTAAGTAAAATATTCAGCCAAAATACCACTCCTATATATGTTAGGTACGACATAAATTACAATTGACAAAAAAGATTAGAATATGAATTGTTTTGAGAAGTCTGATAAGCCACATAACAAATGTACATAATATATGACTCATTACTCGAATGAATAGAACACGTGGAATTGTAAAATTGTATTCAATCGAGTATCCATCATAGAGGCCTTCAAAATAAGCCAAACAGCAATGGATTGAACCTCTTCACGCTAAGGAATATAATTTTTCGTAACTTAATGGCAAAAATTGTTCTTTGTTTTCTCAAAGTAAAAGACTTGTGACGAGGCAAAAATAGAATTTTCGAATTGGACTTCGGGACCTTGGTTTTCGTAATCTATGGGTCGAAAAACATGGAATCCCAAAAATGTCTGTCGTGGAAAAATGTAGCCCGAGTTCGTTGTTCGGCAATATCCATTGTTTATTTCCTTCATGACTGTTGCTAAGGTGTTTTTGGGAAGTTCCTTGTAACTCTTTTTAATTGCACGTTGGGATCCGAATGCACACGAGGGTCGACTGAGAGTTTCTGTGATATTTTGACCTACTTTATCAATGGAATGTGTTAACTGAATCTAGATAAATCCATCTATAAGGTGTATACAATCCCTCAATGGGGGCCCACGCCGGAGGGACATCATAAGTATAAGAATTGAGCAATATTGCAGATCCAGTCTTTGAAAAGAGAAAGATTTGCGTCAATTCCTACCATAATTATCAACCGAAATTTGAGACAACAGGACATAAACTACTGGGATCTTGACTGTTGTCTGTGGTTCGTGTCGGGTAGTCTCAATTTACATCGCCAAATGATAATTGTGATAGCTGGGCTGCAGCGAATACTTTGATTTTCGAACCGATTACATCAATATTATCCTAGTATCTTAGCGTTCCCTTTTGATCCTCCCCCACCCCCCGTTAGATACGACTGCGCGAACCCACAGGCGAGGATCACTGATTCGAAAGCTATACAACGCGGGGAATATTCCATCAACGGTGCAGGGCCAGTTGGCAAAACGCAAGTGTACCGCGGTACGAGCTGTGCAATTGACAATCAGTCACACATGAAAAATTCAACGCGGGACGGGAACCCGCTCAACCCCCCCCCCCCCAATGCGCGCTAGCTCATCTCCCGCGAGCTGGTACGTATACGTATATATACCGGGGCCGAATATACCTATACATCCCATTGACGAAATCTTCGCTGACTCACCCGCGGAGCTTTGCCCCGGTCTCGACTTTGTCGATATCGCCAATGTGCAGTGGCGGTTCTTTTTTTTCCTTCCTTTTCATTTCTCCTTCCCAGAGCGCGAGACAAAAGGGTTGAGCCCCCGGTATACACAGCTCCTGTCGAGTCTGACTGGCGGAAGTGAATTCTTTTGAAAATCACGCACGACTCGGGGGCCGAGTCGGAAGTTGGGCTGCTAATGCACGGCCTGTGTTTCGAGAGCCCATCGGCCCGCTCTCCAGCCAAATGGAGTGGCTGCGCACGGCTAGAGAGAAAGAGGGAGAGAGACGGAGACAGGGAGAAAGCGAAGGGGAAGGAAACGAGAGAATCCCAATAAGACGTCCGCTCGGCCGAGCGGCCAAAGAGGCTATACACCGTCATACCGCGAGTTTTCATCGCGATCCAGCTATACGGATTGAAAGATCGAGTGCTTTGTGGCCTTGCGAATAAATAACTGAATAACTTTTACCGCGGGGATGTGGGAGCTGATTCTTTCCGGGGGCTCTTCGCGAGCTCCTGTGGCTTTTCAGTCTCGGCCTCAGCCTCGCGTGCCCTGTATCCATTTTTGCGGAGCTTCGAATAATTTTTCAACACTTTTCCCAATTCTATCGTTTCAAAGTTGATCGATCCTACGATAGATAGATTAGAAGTACACTTCTTTTTATCAGTTATCTGAAAGGTCTTGGTTTTTTTGTCTCGAGTGTATACCCAATAACGGCCACCCTCTGAATCATTGATTCTTCTCTCATTTCACGAGTCAAATAATCGAAGAAGATAATGTTGTTGGAAATCCTATTGCTTTGGGTAGAAAAGTACAAGCCAGATGCGGCTTGGCTCATTTTAAAGGTATTGAGCAGACTTTTCATTTCCGACCAGCAGAGTTGGAAAATTCACATTTAACACAATGTAGAGACAATTCGTGCTTAGGTAGCCCATATATTGGGCACATTTACGTCACTACTGTAATCGACTAGGTGACCACAGTTTACATTTGAATCTCCTATTTTAATGAAAAGGTTGTAGACAGTTCTTGAATACTCAAAAAGGTGATATTTGCATTTCTTTGCCGGCTAGCGGTTATAAAGATGTCAACCGACCATTGTGCATTTTGTGCATTCATGTACAACTATATAGTGAAAAAACATATATGCACAGATATACATATTTCAAGATGGTAATATACCTAGGAAATCGAAATGTTAGGATTAATGACGGGATATATCGTCTACTTGTATAACCATAAGTCACCACCAAAAGTTTTAGTGAGATCCGAGACACAAAAGTTTTCTTAGTAAATCAAGATGTGCACATGTCAAATCCATCAAAAACTACTGTTTCTGTTTTTTGAATTTGCGTAAATTATCGATCCATGGAAGCCAATCGGAAAAGTGTCATTTCTGCCACAGCTGTCACAAGAAAATAGTCAGTGACTCATGATTTGCTTCGATGCAATTGAAATCGGATTGTGTCGGATACATTCTATGAGAGTTACAATTCAATCTATAATTTCACAATAACCCGCTGAATCCACTTTGAAGGAATCTCCACGAACTGTTGTAATTTTGTGCAGGTGCCAAGCCAGGAGGCTACATACAGCCGACTGACCAGATGATTTTCTCGGGACTTTAGATCGGAAAGGACTGGGTTGAAAATGTCTCGGGAGCACTAAAATACCACTGCGAATCCCTACTCTCTAATACGGTTAATCAATATCGAGGGGCAAGATGGGGTAGAGGAGAGGGCAGGGGAGTAGGCCCGAGGATGATTAGAGCGACGCGGCGCTAATTAACTCGCGTCGAACGGGAAATCTGGTTTGTCCATCAAAGATTCGCGACGATCGGATAACTCTATTAATCCGGCCCGACTCGTCAACTCGAGATTCAACTCGATAAATCGCGGGGCTTTTTTTTTGCTCCTTTTTACAATCGCCGTACAGCGCGCACGGGATTCCTGGGATCGCGCGAGCCGAGAGCACAACTCGTTCGACGTGGATCAATGCGCGACTTGTTTTCCCTCTTATACGTGCGCGACTCCCGTGTATATGTACCAGCGATCGCGCGGCCGGGAGATTTATCGTCGTTAAGACCACCCGCGCGAACCACCACTAAAGCGTCTTAATTTAATAATCGCGGAAAAACCAAGGATTCAGTTGGGAAAAACGAATCTTGCCGAGGCTTCCTGATTCCACATATATATCGTGCACTGCAGCGAGCAAAGGTACGGTAATTGGCCCGTACAGTTGGCAGCATTGATTCTCAACTAATCTCACGTTGGTTTGGAAAATGTTCGGGATTTTCGTGAGTCGAAATGTTTCACTCCCACCCACAGGGCGATTTCATTTTAATTTCACTTTTCGTTGATTTGGGACATATTCGAGTGACAGAAATTGTTTTTTTCTTTCTGGTTGTTTAAAAAAACATATTTTCAAGAAAAAGATTATTGTAGTTCTTTTTTTTTTTGACTAAAAACTCATATTTATACTGATAGGTTATGTTAGTTAACAGCTGCGCATACGTTACTCTCTTGTGGTCGACTCTAGTCCACACGTTTGAAACTGTATTTTCGCTCCAGCGGTAGGAAAGTGCCAACTTTGCGTCCTGGCATTTACAAAGAATGGCTCTTTTCTTCCGTGGGTTTCGATTAAAAGTATATGCATCTCGCTCGTCTAGGATATTTCGACACGCGCAAACTTGCAATCCTCACTGCGGTCGGATCGGTTTTTGTACCGCAATGGCCTAACCTCGCTCGGGTGCATAATATACTAATTTTATTACGTTACAAATATTCCATTACGACATATAGCATTGTTATCGACAATAAGTACCTGTACGTGTAGAGTTCGAGATTTTCCCGTTGCTGACCGATAGTAAATCTATGTAAAAACGTTAACAAATATGTTGATTTCGTACACAGAAATAAATTATATTCTAAAAATCACTACGTCATGACACCAGTAACATTCAATAAAGATTACAACAAAATCAAAAAAATTATCATTGTTTTGTAATCTTTTCCAAATGTCACTGTTGAAAGTGTCATAAATTCCCTTCGTCCCTGCGTTACCATATAAAATATAGTAATTCGTCGCGATATATGATTTCTATCCGCGTACCAATTGTCCCGTGATATAACAGTTTCCAAAGTGAACGGTCGGCATTTCACTGCAAACGAGCCATCAAGGTTCTCCCATCAAAGAAACTAACGCCGAGAGTTACAAGAAAGCTGAAAAGACACAGCTCTCACGTACATCGGTCCGATCGATCCAGTATATCTATACGCGAAACCGTAGAGTCGACTAACTTCGGACCGAAGAACGGAGAACAGCCCCGAGGGCAGCCAAGCAAAAGTCATACGTCCGAAGCACAGCAGCGGCTGTCCGTCAAGTTGCGGGCAGGGCCGAAGGGGATAGGAGAAAAAAAGGTCTGGGAAAACCGATCGCTCACAGGCATTACGGTTATTTATGCGCGGTGGCCAATTCTCGATCGGCTAATTTCGCTGGTCCTCCACTTTTTTTACTCCCTTCCATCCCCCCATCCTCGTTCCTTCCTTCGTTCATCTTTCACGGGCAATTTGCCACGGCTAGACGTTGTTATTCCACGGATCTCTCGGACGGGCTTCGCGCGCGTCGGGGGGAGGGAGAGGCGGATTTTTCCGCGGTCCCACGCTAATGCGATTATAATCGAGAGCCGCTTCGGGAGAAAAGGGATTTCGGCGGTGATTTACGCGAGCCGACTCGTCCCAGTGGGTCAGGACTTTACGGCCGATTGTATCCGCAGCCGCGCGCGAACGCGAGGGAATAATGGAGAAAACGAAATGGTCCAGGAATAAGATTTACCTCGTCGCGCTTTGTGTATATCGATATCCTGCCGCCGCCGCCGCCACCGTAGATCTATCTATTGCGTCGTCGAGTGACTCACCTGAAACAAACAGAGAAGCCAGTGGTTAGAATGAATTTGAATGTGTCTCGAGTCGGAGGTGACAGCCGTACGGCTGATTTACGAGAGGATTCCTGCGAGATCCCGTGACGGAAAGAAAGGGAGAAAAAAATCGTCGCGAGGGTAAAAAAAAAAAAGAACCAACGACGGCCAGGCAGTAGTTTGAATCTTGAAAATGAATTCGCGTCATTGCGAATTGCAGCCGGAGAAATAGCGGGCGAGGGAGAGAGAAAAAAAATAGAGAGAAGAATCGCAGGGAATTCTAGGCAAGGAATTTATCGATGCCGTAAACATAGTAGATAGTCCGCATTGAATCACGGCAAATGCGTTCTCATCCAGTATTTATAGCCGATCGCGCACAAAAGAATCGAATGTTTGTAATTGCGAGCAGGCGCAACGGAAAAACACGTTCGCGGAAGACACCAACACCAACACACAAATCGCGCGCGAGCGCGACTCATTTTTGCAATTTTCTCGCTCGATTAATTTTGCCCTCGAGACACGCTCGACGCGCAGCCTGCAGCCGACTCGCGTTTCTCAATTAGCGCCGAGCCCAACTTTCTCGCGAGCATCGTTTAGCGGCGATTTAATCCGCGTCGGCTCGTCCTCGGCGGGAAACAAAGCAAAAAAAAACAGCCGGACAATTCAGGAAGGATTACGTGGATTCTCTCAATCTTGCAAATCGATGGAAAATAATTGGGTCGTGATTTCTCGAACGGGTCAAAATTCGAGCTAATGCGTGGCACGTAGTATATCTATAAATACCGGAAACTATACGCAAACTTTCAACATCTATATTTCACTGATTATTGAGTTGGGAACCCAAGTGGAATAATCGTGCATAAGTTATGCCTGGAAATATACTGACATAATCTACGTATGATCAATGCATATGGTTCGTATGTGCAAATCCTTTATGCCTCATCTATGCCCAGAGATGGGCAAATACGAATTTTATTGATGATTTGCACTAGATTAGAATATTTGGAAGATTATATTTTGAAACATACATGTATTCAATTACATTTAAGTATTTTAACATTTTATTACAAATGCATATATGTATTACTCATGTATTTATGCGGACTATATACCTTGATTATGCCTGCATTATACATCAGTCCATTTTTAAAATCTCACTGTAGTTACTGCAGTGAAATTCCACTGCAATTGAAGTGTTAATAAAGGAGAACCTCGTGAGTCGTCGTCCGGACGACGTCGCGAGAGTAGACGTGCATGTGTGTTGGTATATCTGCCGTGAGCAGACGCGCGAGCATAAACTGGGCGCATTGTGGTATAGGACCGGGGCATAAGAAGATGTGAGTTGCTGGCCGGGCTGGGGGTGACTGAGGGGCCCGATTCAGCCTCGGTTAGTCAGCGAGTGAGCTGAAGCTGGAGCGTCGAACAAGAGCCGGGGCGTCCAAACCAGCTTCTATGCTGTGATTGTGTGTGCAGCATATACAGCTCTCATCCCCCTCTAACTGCACTCAAGGTTCCTACGCCAGTTACACGATTCTTCACTGTTTGTCCGAAGTTCACCAGTGAATATTCACAGCAGTAACATTTTTTTCTCTACATATTCCATACGACGCGCGTAATAAAAAAGAAGTACGAGCTTGGAGGAAAGTTGCTCGGCCGTCGTTCGCGAGCCTCGGCGGAAATTCGAGGATTCCCATCAGGTAATGACGACTCAATTCGCGAAGAGGCGCGCGCAATTCGGTCCGTGCAGGCGAAATCCGCGACGAGCCACATTATCCGGGGTTTTCGCGCGATTGCCCCTCAGCCCCCGGCCCGCACGAATGAAATGAGGGAGTGGCCGGACGGAGGGATAAAGAGGGCCACGGAGAAACAGAGGCATTTAATGCATTTAGAAAATGGACGGTAATTCGCGCGCGTTCGCCCGAGTGAGAGAGAGAGCTTATTTTAAGCGGCGGCCGAATAATTAAGTCGTATCAATTTAGGTAATACGTGAGAGAGTATGATAATTAGCGTGATTTCCTCGACTCTTATATACACGTATATAGCGGCCGGATTCACTTACCCCAATGGGCTTTTCGAATCGCGCAAATTGCGTTGGTATGGAATAATTCGACGTTGTTACAAAAGTTACGCGCTCGCGCCGTACGAATTCAAAGGTCTTCCCGGTTGACACTGATCCCCACAAGTGTTCCTGTGCAGCGATCAGCTCACGCATCGAACAATAGAGTCAAATCCATCCCAAGTGCGTAACCTCCGAGCGAGCAAGATGCCACCATTCATGAGGTAAATTTCTCTATCAAAGTGTTGAGAATCTTCTGCTGTACTCCACGTTCCGTCGGTCTTATTTACGGAGAGAAATGTTTTAGTAAAATTTACAAAGGAATATATAGTCATTTCTACTGGAATATCTGTTACAAACCAAAACTACACTTATCATATTTATACTACACTTATCATTCACACTTTATTCTATAACTCAAGTATATTATTCAATGAACCATGAGCACTGAACAAATCGACTGATATGCTAGAATTGCTAAAAAGAGAATGGAGTAGAGCAGTCTGGACATTAGATCTGTGTGAAATGACTATGATAAAAATAAAAAATCAAAAGTTGCAGTGAAATCTTTGGTATTGTCAGTCTGTGACTACGTGACTATCGACTATAGTAATTTTTACTAGAATTTTTCTGTCCATGTAGCACTGACGAACGCAATATACGTATGGAATTTCTATAGCGAGTGAACGATTGTGCAATAGCCTCGTTGCTCCGTCTGTAGATACAGAGTGTCTGTATCGGTTAGTGAATCCTTGAAATGAGTTTGTTGCTTGGAAGCTCGGCAAAATTAGTCACGTTGGAGAATGCAACAATCGTACAGAAGGAAGCCACGGTTGAAATCGAAAGAACGGAAGAAAAGGCAGCGCGAGAGAGGCACATAGCAACGCGCAGGATCAGACCAGGGCATACATATATAGCTGCTGTCTCGGCGAGGGCAGGAGAAGGAGCTGAAAGGCGAAGAGGCCAAGTGTATGCCAGTGCAGGCGAGCAAAGGGCGGGAGCAGCCGGCCGGAATAAAGCCGAGTCGTCGTCGCCGGGCCCGGAGATAAGGGGCAAGAAGCCAGGGCTCCTGGGCGCACGATTTTTCCAAAGGATTATTTCCACTCCACTTTCGGCTCGCTTAATTTCGTTTGACTCCGTCGCGCGTGTGTACCTTACAACATTTGCCCAGATATTCACAGATACTCTTTCCCATTCGTCCGATCAACGTCACACTTCCTGTCTCGAGGATCCAACACGAGTGGAACTATGCATAATCCCTCGGTCTAATCGAATATCATTGACAGTGTGTAAAATCCATTATCCATTATGAACGATATTCGTATAGCCTGATATTCTGCCAACGTTTTCAAGGACATTTGCGTTCTTGATTGATTCTCATAATCAAATTGATTCCCACCTCATTAGAGGGTGTGTAAAGATCCGAGTAAAATATTACGCATAAATCATGCTTGCTGCAGAAAAAGTATGCTCATTAATGAACTGTGATTATTTGGGTACATGAATAATCAATATATAATTGATTTCTTATTCCCTCATAACTACCAAGGTACCACCTTCATTTTTAGTGCTGAATCCAAAGTTTCCCCCTTCAGCATAAACTTATCGAGCTTTGGTAAAGCGTTCGGGGCTGAGCTGAGTAGCTCTTGGTTAATATTGGCAAGAATATAATGGGTATTATTACCCCATAAATCTGCAGTGCTCCATAAAAGACCTCCAAGCTAATCGCCCCTGGGAGTGTGGATACTGATGGAGTGAGTATACATATGCTATGATCGATCAATTTGTATTTGGTCATATTTTAGGATATATTAGTAGATATGAAAAAGACGTATCGTTCTAGGCCCATCTGGTAGAACTCATCAGTAATGTTCCTGTTCAAGTGGATCCAGCCTCATGTGCTCAACGCGTGTACTCGCAAATTCTTTCCTATCTAATCTACACGATCTTATTCAAATTAGTCAATAAGTAGATTTACCGTCGATTTATCGCGCCCGCATACTTTCACATTACTTTTACTTGATTTCCTCGAATTAACTTCTATTGACAGTCGCTTCTTTAGCTGGATTTTTGTGAATGTAAAAGGTATCATGGCTCCAGACAGTTTGGCAAGTTTCCTCGAGCCTTGGCATGATAAAATTGTATAGGAAAGTTTTGAAATGTTTCAGAAATAACTCACCCAGATTTTTGATACGTTCGAAGGGTTTCCAGAAGTACGACGGCTCGACTCGGGGCAAAACTTTAGATCGAGAGAGAACTGCGTCGTTACGTCTTTTCCCTTCAAGACATACTTGACGAAGTATTTCATACTGACATTTCGGTATGCTTCCCACCCAATCAAAGGATGCATTTCTCCTCTGGTATATATGTCGTTACGTACAATCAAAAGCTCGAGCAGCTCCGCCATTTGATGGGACGTTTTTTTCGACGATAGGTTGCCCGAAAAATCAAATTGCGATTCGCGGCGGCACTAAAATCCCTCGAATCGCCAGGTTCCCCGAGCGCGTGTGTAATACGGGTCGGGGAGGCAAGTTGAACGCGAGCGCCGACAAAATGCGCCGCGTATAAAAATGTTGATGCCCCGCGCGAACGAGCGGTAAAAATCACGGCTCACCCAAAATCCCTAACGCGGCCTATATATATGTATTCGCGGTGCAAAAACACACGATTCAAGCTCGAACGATCGCGAGCGCGGTAAAAACGCATATCGCCATCGCATCAAGCAGCCAATTTTTTTCTTCCCCCTCTCTCCGCCAGATATCGTATAAACACACGGGCACACGCATACAGTCCTTATACAATACGTATATATAGACGTATAATGAAATAATAATAAACGATAATAAGGACGATGGCATCGGTGGAGGCTGGCTTCTTACGGGTGCGCGCTTGCAAGTAATCACCGGGCCGCGAGTGTGTGCGCGCGTGTGTGTGTGTATACACACACACACGAGGGTAATATCAGCCCGAGCTCGGGCACATTATTATATTCCGCAACGTCAGTGTAAATAATTTGAAACGAGAAACTGTCCATTATTCGGCCGCCGGGTAAAAAGAGCTGCGAGCGCTCGGCGATTCTTTTAATGCGCGGGCGCGCGCGCACCGCGATCGGATGGGAAAAAACGAAGGTAGCAAACGATATAGGCCCGACCGGGTCGGCCGGAGAAGGAGGAAGGAGATAAGGCAGCGAAGCGCACTGCTGCAGCCGCAACGGAAAGGAGAAAAAAATGAAAAAGAAGAAAAAAAAGTGGTAATACCGGTCTGGCGCGTCTCGCTGCGTAATTCAGCGTGTGCGCACCGGCTCTCTCTCTCTCGCTCGCGTATATATACTCGGCGTATAAGCCAGTGCGCGAGAGTCGCGCTCGGGTTTATTTATCGCCGTCAAACCGGCCGCGCGGCGCGCACACACACACACAAGTTCGGACTTTATGCGCGTCGAGACTTTATCCGGGAAATATGACGAAATAAAACTTTGGCCCTTCGGAGAGGTCGCGCGAGCGATAAAGCACCAGACCCTGCGCGACACTACTCTGCTCTTCTTTGTTCGCGCGCCGCCGCATAGCGAAATTCTAAACAGCCGGCTTAGCACTGCACACGAGGATTTATATATATATACACGTGTAGGGAAGCTGCTTCGAATCGACCCCGATGAAAGATGCATGTGTGCGCACCGGGGCCGAGGCCCGCGCTCGAGCCTGACAACGCCAACGCCTCGGCTGCGCAAGCTCAAAATCCTCCAGCTACGTTTTTACCTCTTGGCAAAAATACTCCCCGTGCCGTCTGCTGTACGTCACGTTGCCGAACAACAGTTGCTTCTTTTTCACCCTATCCCTCGACTCGACCTGTTCTTTCCTTGTCACGCATATACCCGTCTCGTTGTAATGATCCGCTCAACGAGATTTTTGGAGATGTTGTCCTGATGGAGGCAGTTTGTCAAGTGTCGAATCTCAAGTTTATCGATATTTCTCGAGGTGTGGATATTTTTTTCACGCTGGACTCATCCGTACAGAATCACAATGTGTCGGTCGTTCTCGTAGGAAAATCCCGATTATTTTCTCTGTGTCTAACGAATATCACCTTCACCGAGAATAGGGATTCCTACTAAAATAATAGGAATAATAGGGATCCCTATTATGATAATAGGGATAATAGGGATCCCTATTATGATAATAAGAATAATAGGGATATCATAATAAAGATCCCTATTATGGTAATAGGAATAATAAGGATATCCCGAAATTTTTTGATGTCAAATATGAAAGTTCCATGAGTGGTTGAGTTTGTTAAGCTCCTGAAAATAACCGACATACTTTGCTTCACCTTTCGATTAGTCATGAAATCACAGTGAATACAAGTCTAACCTCGGTTCCCCTGAGCTTAATACCACCCGTGTGATTTTCATCGAATCGACAAATAACAAAAGAAGTTTCACTTTGAGACACATATTGCAAAATTCCCCAATATAATACTCCAAAATCGAATTTATGATGATGCGAGGATCGCTGGCAAAGTTCACTCGCGCTCTTGAATAATTTGTATAGGCGTCGCGAGCGGGTAGGGTATGAAAACGGGCAATTTTAATCCAATGAATAATCGCAGCTCCAAGTAAAAACAGCGGGCCCCACCAGAACTAGCATGCGAGCTGATTAACAATTAAAATGACGCGGCTCGGCCCATCGCTAATGAGCTCCTCGTGCAGTATACGCCGGCGCTGATGCACTTTGTCTCCCGAGCGAGCTGCGCGCGCGCGACCCTGCAGCGACTTGACAAAGGACCCGACCCCATCCCACCAAGTTATTAAATAAACCGCCATTAAAATAGTGCGCGAGCTGGGGAGAATTAGCAAAAACGCAAACAACAACAACAACAAGAATGGTAAACTCTCTCACTCTGTCTCTCGCGCGCGCGCAGGGCGAACAAATAAAACCGCACACGAACTTCTCGCGTGCGGCGCTCGCGTGAAATCATCAAAAGCCGAGGCTAGCAACACTCGAGGCCAACTTCTTGTTTGGCTCTGGCTGCTGCTGTTGCTGATGCTTTGAGCCGCGCGCGGTATCCTACCGTGGATATATACCCGCCAGCTTTGTGGCGCTCGTCGAGCTTCGTTTCTAATTTCGAGTTACTTTTTATCGGCCGCGAATTAAATTGGATCCGCTGCGGATAGTTGGGATGGAGCGCGCGCTCGCGAGAATCGAGTGCTCTGGATTCCGCGAACGATTAATCCGAAAACGCAAGGGTGATTCCTATATCGTAGCACTCATGGATGTATGGATTTTCTAGTTTTTATTTATTCAGTGTGGCGCGACGAGTGCGTGCATTCAACAGCTTTGGTCGTCGTCGGCAAATATGATCCGGAACGAGCGGGGAAAAAATTATTTTCCACACGACTCGGTAAAAAATACGCTAGATCGTATCAATGTGATTTTATAATATACACGGCGAAACTCGCGGTGTCGGATGGTGGAAATTTTCCCGTTACTCCGTGTAATACAGGCAAACTCGGTAGCGCGCATATACACACACATGCCGGCGACCAACGCGGCGAAATTCCGTAATGCCACCGTTATATACCGGCGGGCGCAACTTTCACTGGCGCGGTTCAAATTTTGCGCATTACGCGAAATCATTTAGGCCAAACCCGAGAGCCCGGCGAATATTATCCCGCGCGCCGGCCAGACTCGAGTTTACTCGACCACCTATGTATAAGAATCCCCGAGCTCGATTATATATATACTAGCTCGGCTATGAATTACACGCCAACGAGGAGATCTCGCCGAGCGTCACGGAAGATCCGAGCTACGCCAGGAACTTTGGCTAGAAGCGACGAAATTGGCGAGCGCGGGCCGAGAATTATTACACCTGCTGTTGGGCGCGCGAGTGTGCGGCATCGCTTCCAATTTGGGCAAACTGTTTGGGAATCCGTCTCGACGCGGTGCACACACATCTTGAGTTTGCCTCCCCTGTTCGAGCCTTTTTCCATCGCGAACTTGAGGCAGCCGCCGCTTTGCACTCGGTGTATATGTATACATATATATACGAACGGGAAAGTGTGCGTCGCTACTTGGATTTTCGCGTTGTTTGTTGCGTGCACCATATCGAAATCTGAGAAATTTCACGGGATCAAGTGGTTGACGTATGGGTGCACTAAGAAGAAACTTGTTCCGACTGTAAATGAAGTATATATAGGTGCGCGGGTATACAATGGCGCCCAACTAAAAACTTGTAGTCGCTGCATCGAAATACGGTTCTCGATGAGCTCGCCGTAAATAAAAGATTATATTACTACATAATTATATGGTACACCTTCTCATATCACACCCTTCTAATTCAGCAATATTTTCATTTCATTAAACTGTTTGTATGATGAGAACGAAATGAAATAGGAATTTGCTTCCGTGAATAATATCTTGACAACGTTCCCGGAATTAATTAATTTTTAGTTACCCGCTGAACGGCATAATTAAAATCATTATATTATAATGTAAACAATTATTCTCTCATTTGTCCCGATCGATAGTTTAGATCTACATTTAGCGTAATGTTAAAATATGGAAAGAGTATAGTTCAACTTACTATAAAAGGTAACTGTACCCAATGTGCCCCCCCCTAAGGGTTTTTCGCGAATTTGACTATGATAGACTTCGAATTTTAAAATTCCGTGAACGGCATCTCAAAGCTTAGCTCAATACCTATTAGAAACCATCTTCATAATCATCATTCGACTACTTTAACCTATCGAAAATCGCAATTTAAAAAAAACGCAAAAAGGCTAAATGCACAAAACGTGTAATCAATTTGGCACAATTTTTTAATCATTAGCTACAGCCTATATAGGCCTACAGGGACGATCCAATTGGCATTGAAATAAACTCTCAATCATGTTCCCAGTGATATTTATACAAAATTTTTAACAAACAACTCAAAAATACGCGTCTAAATCATCGTAATATGTCTATACAAATATTCAATGATTTCACTCAGTCTTCCCATTTAAAAACGCGTAGAGGGGCACATTGGGTTCACTTTTTTTTTGATGCGAAAAACAGCAATTTAAGTAGGATAAAAAATAATTTTAGGAAAACTGATGAGACCAATCGAAAGCTGAGATGTTTTTACACAAAAAAGAGTAATGACACTTTGAGAGATAAGAATTATTGACACCTGATTTTTGAGGTTGAGTGTGAAAAGTGAAATAAGAAAATGGTGAAAAAATCAGTAAGTGAAACTTCAAAGTGTTGTAGGAGAGTGGTTTTAAGGGCTAAATGGGCGGGGAAGATACCGAAAATTTTCTTTTAATTCCCCCAACATAACCCAAGAGCGACTGATGCTCAGAGAGCACCGGAAATACGAAATCTGACGATTGTGCCAAATTGGGTACAGTGCCAAATTGGGTACAGTTGGCTAATATAGTTAATTTTAATAGGAATCTGTTCACCCAATATACTGTTCGAACAACAACATCAACACAATATTGATTTTACAATGAATTATTCTTTCTATCAAAAAAGAATCGTTGAAACAACCATTCTTCACTATATCATATGGTATATAGGATTTTACTTTGGCGACTTTTCTTATTGTGTACATCAAACTTTCTCAACGTTCTTTCGACCGAAGCTTCCGGGGGATCGATGCAGTTGGCGCTTTGTCAGATACAAATTGAGACGTAACAGAGTCAGGCTGCACGCGCTCGCTCGCTCGCGCCCACACCCGCACCCACAGACACACGCATATATACTCTGTTTAGCTCATACACGCAGCTGATGAGCAACCGGCGTAATTCCTAACTAGATATACACTGCAGCGCGCGCGGCCCAGCTCCGTCAGATGTTCCAATATTGTTGCCCTCGTCCCAATTCCCCCGGCTACAACATTCGTATGCCACTTTCCTATCCATTAACATCGGCATTAATAATGCAACCACTGATTACGCGCCGAGCATTGACTGCGCGCTCCAACTACAGACTGGCACACGTGCGATTTCCCTCTAATCAAATTGAATCGCGTCGCGAACAGGCTCCTTATATATACGCATGAAAAGCCCCTACCGCCCCCTCCACCCTCATCTCCTCCTCCCAAAACAGCCGCGTGGATTATAATTAGTATAGGTTAAATTTCCAAACGGCTAAGCGTTTAGTTGGGCGCCATTGTACCACTGTACATTTATAGTCCATTCATCGTTGGTACAACCAAATTTTTTTTGGTTGTGCCAACGATGAGATTAATCTATACGAAGGAAAGCAATATAAAGCCTCGGGTGGGATTGTGCCTCGACAATACATATCTATTGGCTGTGTCGGAAAAAAAAATTTGGTTGTACCAACGATGAATGGACTATAAATATACAGTGGTACAATGGCGCCCAACTAAACGCTCAGCGGTTGGAACATTTAACCTATACTATATTTATTGTAACTCTTATAGACCATCAGTCGGTTTTACTACCATTATTTCAGTGAAAAATGTATGACGTAATTCATTTTTCATTCAAAATGTTTGATGTCATTCATTTTCAAAATGAAATAAGCTATAAATATAGTATATTATACTTAATTTTTCTTTACTATATGATACAGTTAACCTAAGTAGCCAAAAGACCACGTAAATTTCACATTTGGGTTTCTATATTTTTTCTGAAAGTTTTAGAGGTGAATTTTTCATATTTGAAGTGTTTCATCCTAATGTTTCGGTTCGTCTGAGATATAAACCAATTATTACTGATTTCATGCGGTCAATGTGAAATACCATATAGATTCTTTGCATGAAAACATGACTGAACATCTGCAGGAATTCTAGGATGAATGACTGCTTATAATATCTATTGGTAAGCATAGACCACCTCCAACAATTTCAGCGAGATCTGAGCGAGCCAAACGCCAATCGTTTTTTCTCGGCGTGGGTCTAATTTTTGGGTGTTTGCGTGGCTGGCTCGACGGACAAACAAACAAGCGAACGAACGAACGACCCGTGATTATATACCAAGTGATCGACACGTAGCTCACGTCTGCAGATGCGTCCGCGTATTATTCCGCGCACACGCGCCACTATATACGACCCCCGGACCATCCCCCGACATTCTTGGGAATCGAGGTGAGGACCGAGCCAATTAAGTCTCGACGTGGCGGACGTATTTTTTAAACAGCTGCTGCTGCTGCTTTGTCCGCTTTTTCTCCTCTCCGTTTGCTTAGCGCCTGGAGGGGAAAAAATGTATAGGGCCCGGTCGACTCGTTGATTATTCTAAGCACGCAGTGTTTTCCTACTTAATGAAGTCGGTGCCCCGGCGTTTCTCTATTTGCGCCGCCAGATTATGCTGAAATTCGCCGCGCGCCAGCGCCCCAAAGCCAACGAGCCGACGTTGCTGCGTTTAATTAGCGGCATTTGCATTTTTATCAAATTGTTAGTAGCGATGCTCCTTGAGGAGGGAACGCGCTCGCGATCTGGATTAGCCATCGGCCGCTGAGCGCGCCCCACAGCGTCTTCGCGCAAACTTTTTTCTCCCAGTCGCGAGATTGCTTTCAAAGGGTGGAGAGATATAACGTTAATAATCGTGTAGACCTTAGAGCTACACCTGGGCTATTGCAAATATTGCGTACGTGAATAATGTGCAGAATAAACAATGTTTTTCGGGCGATTCTCAACGTACAAAGTGTTTTGTAGATAAAGACTTTGTAGAATTGGAATGAGAGCTTGATTCACGATTCTTTCTCTTCCAAAGAACAGTCTATTTTATTTTCACGTGATTAAGCTGTGGAGTTTCTTGAATCTCCTTTAGAGTATCGATTCGACCAGTTTGTCTATTGAATTATTGCATGAGAAGTCAGATCAGATCCGGGATATACTTAGATAAAACAGTCCTCTCTTTAATTTTCAAATTAACCAATTGAGTTGCTAGATAATTTTCCTAATTCATTCCGACTTGATGGGAAGGGGAAAGCTGTATCAGGGAAGTAACATCAATAATTATCAAGATTCCCAGTATTTCCCATCTCGTACGTTGTCTAAATTTAAATTAAATCGCCAATCCAAGGATCGGATATGAGCCGAAAGTTGATTCGGTTGATAACGATATTACAGAGTTTTTTTTGCAGGTTGATTCAATGAAATATTAAAAGTAATTTTTCAAGTACGTGGCATCATTCAAAGTCTATTGCAGTTAAATAAAGTACAAAAATACCAAATTCCGTATGAGTACGTTTCTCACTTAATTTGAGTAAACAAAAAATATATTCTCATCACTTGTATCGAAAAGTTCATCATGAAACCTTAGTTTTCTACACTAGTGATGATAAATACAGTTCGATGCTAGAGCAAAAGTGTCGAACTCTAATGTCGAAATGTATTATTTCATCAGAACAAATTCACGCGTACTCAATTCGAGTATTGCGATTTTATTGTATCTCATCACTTTTTGCTGTCGCTGGCAATTCAATTCATTCACAAGGCGCTGTTGATTCATTAATTTTTTTTTTCTGAAAACTTGAATCTAGAATTCTTCCAAAATACAAATTCGAAATTTTTTTAAAAAAAGGTAGGCTTTTTTTTGATCACACTTAACGATGATGAGGAATCGACTGCAAGAAATATTTGTTGAATAAAAAGATACATTCTCAAAAGCGCAATCAAAAATTCTCACAATATAGAGTAAGTAAAGAATTAAAAATAATATATTCATTATCAATAAAAATGTAGTAAACAAGATGTCCCGTTCTCAGCATTGAGTTGAAGAAAAATAAGTATAATTCTTACGAGACTATATAGTCATTGAGGATACCTTGAAAGATATTACTTTTTGAATATCAGTCTTTTTCCCAGAGGGAATCATGGCAGTTAGTTATAGATAAAATTTAATCAGATGTTTTTTAACGAGTTTTCGACTCACGACCTTGAACTCCGCGCTAGTTGTTATGCCACTCAAGCTATAGGAAAACTCGACGAGAAGATAATTTCCTATCGAAAAAATGTTTGTAAGAAGCATGAAATCTAATGACCAAACAGACATTGAAGTTGATTTGAACGCTGTTGGTGGTTGCGTATAAAAAGCAACGTTAACTTGGAAACGACTTAGTTGTCGCTCGCTCATTCGCCGGAACACAATATAGTGAAGCTCGAGTGAGTACAAATACCGAATGAATAAATCAAATATTTTCTGATTCCATCCAGATATTGTCTTTGAGCGCGAAAAGTCATACGTATACAAATATTTACATATAAAGATGTCTATACATTGGCCAAGAAAAGCAATTGATCGATGTAACTAGAAATCACCTCCAAAAGTTATTGACTTTCTGGTCGATGTACTTGTAAAACTTTGTCATCATTCTATTTATCTTTTCAATGAAAAAATGATTACGCCTCAGAATCAATTATAAATTTTTGCAAAATGCTTCGACGAGTATTCATCAGCCATACTCTAACGCATGTTTTTGTTTTCAGGCGCAAAAAGTGTAAAAAAAGCGTAGACAAAAGAAATCACAAGATGAAGTTCGAATTGGGAGTCGCGATCTGCCTATTGGTGCAAACGTGTCTAAGTGCGACAAGCACCGAGCAAAGTCTGGTACAGTTTCAGGACGATCTGGAAGACGAACTTCGATTGATCGAAGCCGCGGTGTTCCGACGTCCAACTAGGGACACAGCTTCTGACGTATCGTCGGGGAACATCGACGCCATGCTACAAGACAGTATAGCCAGTCTGCAGAGAAGAATCACCGAGGTCCAGGAGAAAATCGACTGCAACCGGATAAACGACCTCGAGCAAGAGCCGAAGCAAGTGATATCTCGATTGTTCGAGACTCAAGTTAACACGGTCAGGTACATCCTCAAGTCTCTCGGCAACAGCCCCAAGCTCAACGACGCGTCCAAATCAAGCCTCGACAGTTTCAAAGCTCAGTTTGAATCGTACGCCTCGCAGGTGACCAACTGCTTGCACAGTACTGCTCCAACCGCCTAACTCAATGTATACCGCACTTCAATACCATATACAATGCTGTCACCAAGAACTAGTCTCGTTGTACGCAAGCTGAACTGACGATCAAATCGTATATTCACAAATAAAAATATACAGTTGAGCTTTTCTAAATCTATCTTTATCCGACAAATTAATCCTATTCATCAAATTAATCTATCGATGATGAATTGAAAGTGAAAATTGGAACGTTCCATTCGCAACGGAATCAGTAGACTGTGGGAGAATAATCCGAACACATTTCGATTTTTAAACCCTTCTATCTCGACAGTCTTGCGGAAGTTTTTTTTCACGTTACAATCCAACCGCATAGACACGGTTCACCAGGACAATGCAGTACGATCAACTCATTATCAATAACATTATCATACATCAATATCATAATTCCATTTACATAGATTATAAATATTCACCCGGAATATTCTCCCCGAAATTTAATTGATTTAAGGTAACTGTACCCAATGTGCCCCCCCCCCTAAGGGTTTTTCGCGAATTTGACTATGATAGACTTCGAATTTTTAAATTCTGTGACGGCATCTCAAAGCTTAGCTCAATACCTATTAGAAACCATCTTCATAATCATCATTCGACTACTTTAACCTATCGAAAATTGCAATTTAAAAAAAAACGCAAAAAGGCTAAATGCACAAAACGTGTACTCAATTTGGCACAATTTTTTAATCATTAGCTACAGCCTATATAGGCCTACAGGGACGATCCAATTGGCATTGAAATAAACTCTCAATTATGTTCCCAGTGATATTTATACAAAATTTTTAACATACAACTCAAAAATACGCGTCTAAATCATCGTAATATGTCTATACAAATATTCAATGATTTCACTCAGTCTTCCCATTTAAAAACGCGTAGAGGGGCACATTGGGTTCACTTTTTTTTGATGCGAAAAACAGCAATTTGAGTAGGATAAAAAATAATTTTAGGAAAACTGATGAGACCAATCGAAAGCTGAGATGTTTTTACACAAAAAAGAGTAATGACGCTTTGAGAGATAAAAATTATTGACACCTGATTTTTGAGGTTGAGTGTGAAAAGTGAAATAAGAAAATGGTGATAAAATCAGTAAGTGAAACTTCAAAGTGTTGTAGGAGAGTGGTTTTAAGGGCTAAATGGGCGGGGAAGATACCGAAAATTTTCTTTTAATTCCCCCAACATAACCCAAGAGCGACTGATGCTCAGAGAGCACCGGAAATACGAAATCTGACGATTGTGCCAAATTGGGTACAGTGCCAAATTGGGTACAGTTACCTTACAATAAATTAATTTCAGAAATACGCAGTGGAAACATTATCCTTTGAACATTATTACATGATCATATATATATATGTAAATGTGCTCAAATCGATCAAAACGAGATATAATTTGTTAATGAAAAGAAATAATCTAAAAAACCAAGCACTAATGTCAATCACGAGAATAATCAAAATCAAACCTATTCGACGAAGTTTAGAACTGATGTATTCGAGTAATTGTTGAGTAGCTTGATTGAATTTTCAACGATTCTGTGAAATCAATGAAAAATAAGAATTTCGCAATTTTATGATTGCTTGCAGACTTCGCTACGTATCAATCTACCCTTCGTATACGTATATCGAAACGAGCTACGAATACAAACATATGTCACACGTGCAATCAATTCGCGAATCAATTCCGTTTGGGAACGAAGAAATCCACGTGGTGAACAAAATCAATGATACACATAAAAGCATGGCGTATACAAGCGGGCAGAATATTTGACTGGATCAATGAAAAACCGTCGATCCCCATCCCCAACTCGAATTAATTGGTTGGCAAACTGAAAGGGGATCCCGCTCCCGTCTGCACGCGGACTTTGGAAAACAGAAGCGGCGCAAAAAAAGGAGATCCCCAAGACACTGGGCGCGGAAACAACGCGTCGTTCAATATTCATGCAATTTTTCCTCCGACGCTCTGCGCGCGCGCGACAATGAATTTTCGGCGCTCGGGGCATAATCAATCCCAATTACGTCCGAGTCTCGCATGCATATTACATGCGTCTCTTTCTCCCTCGCGCGCGAGCGCAGCCGATAATCGCCTACTACTCCTTTTCCTTGGATTCTTCCCGATATGGAAATTTATGGGTTTCCGGCCGCCTCTGGGGAGCCCGGCTCGGGCCGATTAATTGACGCGCGGCACCGAAGGGTGGCTTCTGTTTCAGCCGCGAATCAGTGAATATTCACGGCGAATTTCCAATGGCTCTGAATGTTTACTGATTGCATAGGACGCGCGGCGTTCCAGCTTTTTTTTCGTCCTCACTCGCGCGCGATCCGAATCGCTCGAGGATAATCGCGGACGCGCAGGGAAATATCATATTGTGAAAATTACTAATTTTTTTGAGTAACGCCTTGGGGAGGAGGCAGATTACGATATTTTTGGAGAGAATTACCAAAAAATAAGACAAGTTTACGCAATATGTCCCACCTGAGCGCGAATAATCACCATATACTGAAAATGATTTCTCAAACATGTTGCAGTACTCAAACGGAGTACAAACAAGAAAAGTTTATGCTAGTTCCAGTGCATTTTGTAATACAAGCAGAATTTATTTATTTTCTTATACTGAATGTTTAAAGTATCTTTACTCCCCCCCACTGTCAAATTGCATTGACACATTAGTAGCTGACATTATATTCAAGAAGTAACTATAGTATGAAGCATATAAAAATGAGAGAAGGATAGTTCAAATATTGAAGAAATGATTCTCATATTGTATTTCTTATTATAATCGATATTATTATTTGAATCAAAGCTAGTCAAATTGGACGACAATTGATATTAAAAATGACTCTTTCTATTTATTTTGTAGATGGATTATCGCCATTACATTTTTTAAAATAGAATTAAATATAATCCATTAAGGAAATTATAATCCAGTCTTCTTGAAATTCAGTTTGTATATAAGCTCAATTACATAACAAAGTGACTATTTTTAATTTGAAAACTCGAGTCGTACGTCGATTTGTTGAAACTTGGGTTGAGTAAAATTGCATAGACTTTAATGAATGAATCGCGTATAATGCATCGCGTAAAATAGTGATTTTTACAATATATGATTTCTCTTCGTGTAACGTTTGCAGTTATATCGAAATTGTAGAATTTTCGGATAGCGCGATTTACAGGGGCTACGAGTTAGTTTGGAGTTTATGATCGAACGTGTTTATCGCAGAATTCGAACGTGAACGTCGGGAAAGTCGATAATAGCTCGCGAGACAAGTTACGAAGTTGCATATAATCCCGTTTGTCGCGCAACAGAAGAAGGATTTAGCCGAGCGAGAAAAGGAGAACGATCATTTTCTCATTAAATCTCATCTCGCGAACTCGTTCACAACACACCCGGGCAATTGGAAAAATGTTCTTGCGCTCCTCGTAAGTAGGTGCTGAACAAGCGCTTATATACATATATACACCTCGCCATACTTAGCCATATAGATTTACGAGAGGAGGAGGAGGAGGAAGCCTCGGCAACATCGACCAGAGCCCGCAAGCTCATAAAGTCCAATCTCATTATCCAATTGCTTAGAGTGACCGAAGCTCAACGCTTCTCACTTGGACCGCTAATCCTCTTACCCACACACACACTCCCCCGTATTTCCACCCCACACACGCGGTGCGCGCGGCTCGAAAGAAGCGACGACACGTATTTGCCGAGAGGCGCAAAGGCAGGGGAGCACGGGAATATTCCCATGCAAATAAGTCCCGAGCGAAATAAAAGTGGGCGGATTTGCAAATTGGCTGTTCGCCGATCGCGTCTTTTTTTTTCCTTTTTTGCAATTCGAGGGTGACTAAATTTACCGAGGATCGAAATGATTATACCCGCCCGGGAGATTCAGTTTTGAATTAATTTTGACGGTGTGGAAGATATGAGGTTATTAATTTTCAATCGTTGAGACGAGCTTTTTAATGGTGCCATGAACATTTTAATCCGCGTTTTGTTTACGTCACGGAAGTGTAACGCGTTATTTCGACAACCTACTTAAAAAAAAAATTGGTTCCCGTGTAGTCCGTTTATCTTCATGTTATAGACTTCGAAATCGAATTGGGCAACAAGACTGACATTTGACGTTTGAGTCGAGTTCATCTTCAGCAAAACCTCATCGTAATTTAAATTCCCGATCAACTTTCAATCAGCTACTGAAAAATATTTTCAATTTTACCGACGATGAAACGGGTATGAAGTTAATACAAGGTAGATGTGAACTTTGTATCAAAATTTGAAAAACATGTCGTACAAAAGAATTTTCATCATCAAATGGGCTTCAATTCATCGTGAAAACCTACGATATTATAGACAAAAGCTTTCGACTGATGAATGGGAGACAAAAGAGCTAATAAATTGATGAAGTTTTATGAAAGTTTGTATTATCAAAATCGAGACGAAATAACGTTGTCCCGATGGGAGTTTGAAAAGACCATAATTAGATTGTCGCTCGATTTCCAAAGTGCAGACGCCCCGGCCAAAACAAAACCGGCAAATTTCCCTTCCGTATACAGCGCGGCGAAACGAACTCGAGGGACGGGCGCGACGCAAAAGTTTGGCGCGCGCGCGGTTCATCATCCGACGCTCATGATTTTTGCCGGCGCGATGCTGAAGTTTTCGCGCGACAAGAAAAGTCAGCGGGTGTTGCAGCGTTATATTAACGCGTCGCGGGACTATATACCGACTTGGCGAGGGCATAAAAACAGCCCGGGCGCACACCGCACGTTGAATCAACTGCGGCCAACGGAGTAGTCGAGCGCATTGAAATTCCTCGACCGCCGAAAGCGCGCAATTATTTACGGCAAATTTCGCCCGTGGTCGTTTTACCTCGTTTCCGCCTATATACATGTATACATGTATATGTATACGTGCGTTGCGGAGCTTTTGCGAAGCTCCCGTATATGTATATACACACGATAGTCGCGCGCGCCACTGATTGAGTTATTAGAATTTCCGAAGTTCCAAATCGTTTAATGGCTCTCTCGGACAGTTTCATTTCGCTCTTGATTATATATACACGCGAAATCCTGGCTGCGAGCCCGTCGGAGAGAAAAAAAATGGTAATTCGACGTTGGGAGTACGAGAGCTTTTGAAAAATCAACCGAGCCGTGTATCGATTTTTGAAGCGAGCAATTTCGAGCTCTTACCGGCGGGCCAACTCGTATCGAGCGATATATATATATATATATATATATATTATATATATATATATATATATATACATACGGAAAAGTGATCCCGTTAATGCGGCGCGACAGAGTGTTTTTCAATTACCCAAAAAGCGTTTGCCCGAGTTTGAACCTGCTCCGCGCTATGAGCCGGCGAGCTGAAAATTCGCCCACGCATTTATTGTGCGTGACACGACGTCGGGCAAAAGGAATATATCCCGTCCGTCAGCCTGTTTCTTTTTTTTTTGGCTTTGTGCAAAAAACAAGAAACAAAAAACAAAAAATTACATCAAGTGGTTTTTTTTGAAAGATAAATTGTCGAAAATTCCGTATAACGTGCGAGTCTGAAAAGGATTCGCCGTTAATTCGTGAAATCGTGAGTTGCGAAAGAACGAAGGGGACTGAACAATCGCGCGGTGAAAATTATCTATTTGTTTTCGGTATCTCTCACACGCACTGCACATGTGCATACACATACATACTTGAGCGCGCACACTGAAGCGTGCTTTTTTCTACTTTGAGAAAAACCGTACTAGTAAAATCTACAATACCATATAATATAGTGAAAATCGTTTTTGTCAACATAACTTCTTGTTAGAAACAATAATTTTATTGTAATCTCACGATGCAGTTATAGTATGAAATCAACTGTATATTTTGACTAAAATTGATTACATTTATAGTAAGCTCCACTATACTCATTCAATCCTCTCGGACTATGCTCAGTATATTAAAGTGTTTAGATCTAAATTATCTATCGGTTTTAAGGAGAAAATTCTTTACATTCGTACAATTGCCTCGGCTACTGCAGTAACATAAAACAAACCAAGAAATTCGATGAATTGCAATTTCCGGTGAAATTATTTATTTGTACCGTTATACAGTTTCCAGTAATTACCTAGAAGTAGGAGATTTTTGTTTGATTCTACAGTTATAACAGTTGGTCTAAATAAACACCAATTACTATTATCTGAGAGAAGAAACAAAGAAAATTGCAAAATCTCGAATTTTTATATTTGTAAACATTGGTATTCCTAAGTATTTCTTCATAAAATCAAAGACAGATTTTATTACTCTAATGATTACATTTTACACCCAACCAATCTAAAACTTCAACATAAGAAGAGCCTTCGCTTTGTTTTGACCTTTCAAAATTGACACAAAAGTGTTACAGTGAGCCAGTCTGAATACATTGTGTGTGTCCGCTTGTCAAAGTATACACACGCGAATCGGAACGAGGGCGCGTCTCGCCCAAAAATTCACCGCACACACACAATAACGCTCGCCGAGAACATTGGAGCGCTGATAAGACGAAAATCCAATCGCACTCGACGATACACACACACACACACACTGTCTCTCGCTCGACGATTCATTCAATCACGCGCCGCCGCGTGTACAATCAGAAGAAGAGCCCCGGCGTCGCGCGGGCGCGAATTAATTTCCGCACGGCGTCGATTCGCGTGAAATATGACGCGCGGGGGACACATGCGAAAATCGAAGGCAGTTTAACGAGGTTGAGTGGGGCAATTACGGCACACGGAATCCACATCGATTTCGGCCCCGTATATACGATTGGCCGTCCCGATAACGCCCGAACCCCGGAATTGGATTAATTTTGTCGCGCGACGCGAATCCCGTGAATTTTGGCGCGTGCGCCGCTCGGCACTTGATTCGGATACGATATCAGCTCGCAGCCGCGGTTATTACGCTTCCTGCCCGCCGAATCGAACGTCTCTCTCGCTCTCCGAGCAATACTTTCGCCCAACCCCCTTGACTCTGCTCGAGCAGCTCTCCAATTTAACCTTTTGTGCGGCCGTCGAGGATTACGCGGTATATAACTTCTCGAGGCTGGCGAACTTTTCGAATCCGTCTTCGAACTGCAGAAACTCCGTGACGTGCGCGCACGCTCGTGTAATTCGAGATGCAACCCTTCAAAGTCCGGCCGATCTCGGGGAAGAATTCGCATATATACATGTATCCGACGACGAATTACCGTCCGACCCGACCCCAGCTCAAAGTCGGCATCGGCCGACGTGTTTCGAGCTCGCTCGAGCGCGAAATTCCGCGAGCCGCCCGTACGTATCGCTCGATCGAGAGCCGCGCGAATTAAAAATCGAAGGAGAGCGACGTGTCCGGGCGATCTGCAGAACAGGTACAGGGGTATATAGACCGACGGCCGCGGTGCGGATTAATCCAGGCCGTGTGTGTATGTCTATATGAACGCGGGGTCGGATTTGTTACGCTCGGTTGCAGCGCGACGACGAGCCGGTCGAGTCCTTGAGAGGCGGCGGGGCGCGACTGGATTAGCCGCGGCCCTCGACAATGTTTCTCCACTCGGATTTGCCTCGGACGAATGCGACACTCGATTTTTTTTTCGTCCAACCGGGGGGACACGGGATCGGGTTAACAGATGCCCGTCCGTATATATATAAGCACACGAGAGGGATCGCGCGCCGGTTTTGTTTGCTTAATGGATCAGCGACTGCGTGTCTGTGTGTCTCTCTGTGTTCGCGTACTAGAAGCGGGGAGGGGGCGCGTTTTGATTGATGGTATATGTGTATAATGCGCGGTCGCGGCGATCACGCGCGCCCGTCCTCGGGCTTTGCCCGCCATCCAAACAAGTGAATAAATCCATCCGGCGTGAATGATCCCCTTTGCCCTTTCCAACGCTGTATACGTTTTCCGCGCGGCATTTTTGACGCGTCGTGCCCCCGCTCGCGAGGGTGCGCATGAACCAAAGCAATTCCCCTGAATGGAACCTGTGTATGTGCGCGAAATTACGCACTGACGAAAAACCGATTGTGAGTACTGTTTCGACATAACGAAGAAAAAGTTGTAGTAATAAAATTACTTAAATGGTCGATCTTTGAGGGCCAATCCGGAGTGAAGTGGAAAAAGAAAAATCAAAAATTCCACCACATATTGTGTTGAAGCGAAGTTTCGCCAGTATGGTTCACTGGCCTCATCAGGCTAAGAATTTTAATAAAAAAAAATCACTTAATAAATGGTACAATCAGTATACAAAACAATCAATGAATTGACAGTAATAGTATTCTTTGTCACCAGTTTTTGAATAAATTTAAAATATAAAATTCGGCAGTAGAAGCAACTGCTTCCTACTGCCTGTGTTGGTACACATTGATGTAGAGCATTTCCAAAATAAGTCGTTTCTTATAATTCGCTTCGCGGACTTAAATTTTAACGTTATTCCAATCGAATGTGTGTGTACAGTTTTCTATGATATGCAAAGGGACAGATAGTAATTTTCTGATGCTCTGTAATCCTATCTTTTAATTTTCTTTTCAAAAAGTTGTAGTGATGGCTATCGACGTAGTTATCGATGTGCAGTATTGAGTTTTGAATGTGAGATTATGCAAGCCGGGCATTCCTCTATTGCCTATCTGGCACGTCCACTACAATTTAGCAATCTCTCTCTGTCCATCAATCTAGTTACGCAAGGAGGAAAGAAAATTCTAGTATGAATGAGAGTATGAGCATGATGAATCAGAAATTTCTCTGAATCATCTAGAGAAAAACACAAGTAGTTCTATGAATATTTTTACAATAGACTGTAGTAATTTTTCATACGAACCTAATCTCCAAACTGCACAATTATACACATTTTCTTGCGTTATTATGTTATAATCATTGTGATAATTGTGATGATGTGGATAGTAAAATTTACCAATAACACCTAACCATATTGCACTAAAATAAAACCCAGCAGAAACATATTAACCATTACGATATTTTTCTCTCAGTGTAATTCATCTCCCACTGATGCATTATTAAAGCACCCTAGATTGGAGTAGTGTCCCCCGTATCACATTCATAATTCGACACTCCGAAAATTACCAACGCCGTACATAACGCGTATGGCCCCTGTATCACACGATCTAAATTGCTCGGCGCCATTAAGATAATAATACGAGTTCATCCGAGGCTCGTAATCAGCATTCAAAGCATGTAACAAGCATCCCCAAAGACGCGTGCCCCAGGCGTGTAACTCGAAAAACTTGCGACGGGCGCGGATATACGCATGTACATATACCCCATATGTGTATAGGCCGCGTCGAGCGTGTCGAATTTTGGGGGTGGCTGTGCGCCGGGGTGTCTCGAGTTGCATATATGCATAGAGGGACGAGCAATTAGGGGTCCTCGCGACTCGTTGGGGTTCTTAATTTTAAATTGGAGCGTCGCTCGCAGCCACTCGCGCGCCCGCGTCTGCCGCTGACGGGGGAATTTGCGAATTTCCTGCCGCGCGGTGATGAGCTCGCGTGCGAGAAGAGAGGAGTGAAAGGGAGAGAGAGAGAGAGAGAGAGAGACGGAAGCTGTTTTGATATGTGCAGCGCGCGCGAGCGAGCGGGACGAGTCCTTTGTCAGCTGTGTGACAAAGGGCTTTTTTGCCTGGCTGCGTCTCGTGCGCTCAAGCAGACCAACAGTACGATTAAATGTTTCGTTGCCACGATTACGATTTTAGCTTCGCGTTGTGAATTCAGCTCGACGCCCTATTCTCTGGTTTCTCCAACAGGCACAGCTACGTCGGAGGGGTCAGAAATCAACTTTCAAATGAAAAATTTCTCTACTACTTGTGTGTTGTTCCAATGGTTGCTCGGATTTGGATGCAATGTCACAGGTATATTGAATCTGTCTGGAAATTATCTATCCTGACTGAAATCTGACTAAAGTCTGATCCAAATCTGATCAAAGTCTCACCCAAGACTGATCAAAGTCTCACCCAAGACTGATCAAAGTCTGACTGAAGTCTGACCAGAGTCTCATTTCAGTCTGACCAAATTTTCACATAAATGAGATTAAGTCTAACTGAAGTCCAATCAAAGCTTGACTTAACTATAACCGAAGTCTTATTCATCTATTACGAGGATCTGATTTTACAATTACTGAAGTCTGACAATAAAGTCCACCCAAAGTTTCACCAAAGCCTGATCAAAGTCTGACTGAATTCCGACCAAAGTTTAATGAGGGTTTGACTAATTTCTGATAATGTCTTATCGAAGACTGGTAATGTCATCGTTTCCCTATCCATATACTGTACATGGATAAGGTCGATGATAGTTTACGGACTGTGAAGTTCGCCTGCATTTAGAGCTTTCCTGGAATCAGTACGACACTAGAATATACCATCTATCTTTCACTAGCTAGGACTATGAGATGTGTCAGATGACTCAAGTTTTCGCTTGCACAAATGACTATAGCATCGAAATGATGATCATCTTCACTACAGTCACGACAGAAACTCGCTTCGTATTGCATCAAGATTCGTGTGCCTGTATAACATGACAGAACTAAATATCGCTTGTACTAATAACTTCTTTCTATACACTCAGCAAACGGAAGTTTATCAAATGAAATGAAACGACTTGCAGTTGAACTAGTAGCGTTTCGATAAAGATGGATCCCATTTCAATATAAGTACACAGAGTGGAAAGAACCCCACACAACTTTCCAACTACAGCAAATACGTTGTTTCCATTAAAGGTGAAACGAATTTCAATTTTCCAAATGGCGTTGTAGGACATTCTTTGACACAAACCAAGTACGCGACATTCGATAGAACGACTAAAAGAATCTCCGGCTACAGTGGAGGAGAAGAAAATTTAACTTTCAATCAACACATTTGCATCACAAGCGCGCCCACATCATTCCGAGCCCGCAAAGAGGGACGGGGAGCCAGCGGAGAAGAAGGAAAAAAGCCGATTCCACAACCGCAAATATTTCGCAAGGGGCGCTTTTGCACCTAATGTGTTGCACGCACAAAACGCACGCGCGAAAAAAAGGCCGCGCGCGCCATAATTACAGTGGCTGCGGCGTGGCCTAGAGAAGCTGGACGGTGAGGTCGGGGGAGGGGCAAAAAAAGAAGCGCAACGCTCGAGGAGAAATATACACAGGGCGATATTTTCGCCGGTAGCGTTGGTGCTTGGAGAAGAGGAGGAGTAGGAGAGTCGCTGCTCTCGGAAAGGAGTTTGCGGTGCCGAAAACCGCACGTGTAACTCTCGCTCGAGCGCGAGAGGATAAAACGCGAAAGACGGCCGGCAGCTCGTAAAAAGAAGTTACTCGCGCGCTCGGTGCATATACATATTCGACTTACGGATGCCGGGCGCGCGCCGCCGCCGCCGCCGCCGCCGAGCTATGAAAAATCCCGGAGACGAGCTTGCCAGATATAATATATGTATGTTGTGTGTGTGTATGGTAGAGGAGCATCAGAGACTCTCCAACACACGGCGCGCCGACACGGCGCTGATTGTTTCGAGCAGAGTACAGAGAGGTTTGTATTATGCGGATGGCTTGTGTCCCCGACACACACAGCCGTTTTGTCACTCGCAGACGCAACACACGCACGCCTCCGCATTTGAAGCTTTTCGAAAAGACATTTTGTCGAGGGCAATGCCTGTTCACACCTCTAGCTTGCGATGAGATTTTCCAAAAAGCTCTCGATGCTAAAAATCGGCTCACTCGAATTTAATAGAAGCCGTAACAAAGGGATGACATCAATTATTAAAATGAACAATATTGCCCTAATGATTGGCTGTTCTTTTCGGGAAATTGATTTATTGAACCGTCTTCAACAGATAATCAAGAACAAGGTACGGGATTTTTTTGTCTCGGATTTTCCTTGAAACAACGCTTTTTCAGAATATTACGCTGGAAGGAAACATTTCTTTGGAAATGATTCGAACGCGGTTAAATCTCGTACCTTGTACTTGATTATCCGTTCAATAGCTCGAGGGGTTTGATAAAATCAATTTTTTATGAGCTTCGGCTTTATCGGGCAACACTATCATGAGAATAATACCTATCCTATGCACAATTATTTTGGGTAGACGTTGAAATTTCTATTCTATACAAACAAAAAAAAAGTTTCATTTTCTTACAAAAATCGCAGTAAATTTTTAATTTTCAATCTAAATAAATTACAAATCGATTTTCAAACCCAAAATACCGTACTTTCCAATGAATTTGATTATTTTCCTGGCCCTTTCGAAAAGTATATTTCTATGTCTAAGACTCACGTGAGAACTTGGATAACCTATGAAAAAAGGAAAAAAAAACAAGATCTGATTTGCATTTTTACACGATAATTGCACAAACTGGTCGAATCGTTTTACAGAGATTCAACGAACTCTGCCGTGTAATCATGTGAAAACTAAATAGAGTATTCACCGGATAAGAGAATCGTGAATCAAGTCCTCATTTAAACTCTAAAGGATGTTCGTTAAGGATTGTACGAAAAACATTGTTCACTCCAAACAATATCCACCGAGTACGCAAACAACTCTATTAAATAGAAACTAGCCTATGCTCTTGGGGCATGAATAAAATCAGGAATCAGGATTCCTTTTCCATCGGTTTAAAAAGAATGATTCGCCAAACATTAGGGAACGTCTGTTATGCTCACAGCCAATTATCTGTGTATACGCAGACCATATTTCAAGATAAACACAGAATGATTCTCACACTTATATAACACGCGTCCAGCATTTTATATGGAGGCCCGAGCGTATATATACGAGTGCGTACACGAGCCCGGATGACTCTGCAAAAATTCGCGCCCCGGAAATAATTAGAAGGGTGCGAGCTCGGTTGATACATGCCTAATAGATATGTGAGTCAGCAAACGCTATTTGATCAATTTGGCGTACCCACACACGTGTTGTGCGAGTGTAGCGAAGGGAAATAGTTGGATAATCAATGATGAGTCGCTAAAAAGGAATCACGTTTTATATGGGCCAACAGGATTTGATAGATCGAACCAAATACATCAATGGACAGAGGAAACATACGTTTTTCCGCTATGTCGTATATATATAAGGGAGAACATCAATTCATGTATATGAACTTTTTGGATTTCTCCTTCGAGGGAAAGTGTCGTAAAGACGAAATAAGCGTGATTTGGTTGTTGCCTGCAGTGAGTGAGCTTCAAGTTAAGAATCAAAGTTCATCGCCTCAAAAGTTAAAGTTCTCCCGGTTAAGAATTGTACCCGCGACATAACCCCACTCTTTACAGATGCCGCATCGTTGAACTAATCAATAGCTCTATAGACAGAAGTAGATTGCAGTTGATTGGCCGATCAATACTGAATAAACTTTTATCAACGGCGGCATAACCAATGAATTATTTTGAGGTTATGTCTAATCAATCAGCGCCACCTGTAAAATTATTAATTTAATTTTAATGATACTTTCATCACTGCTTGGTGCGCGACACGCGCTTGGATGTATTCAATAATTCGAAAAGCAATGATGTATAATAAAACACACGACAAAGAATTGCAAAATTAATTCTGAAAACGCGTGAGAACGGACCGCGAGTGCAGTTAAACTAAAAGTTGTACCGCATCTTCCTGACGTGTGTATCTCCCCTGCAAACGAGAACATTTCCTATCTTTAAAATTCCACCGGCTCTTCAGAGGGAGAGACAGCGAGCTGCAAACTCGGCCGTGCGCACCTCACACGAGTGTAGCGCGCTTCCGTCCAAGCAAAGATCCAGCGCGCGATAAACAACGTCGCAATTCCGTGGTTATACTCATTAGAGCGCGTAGAAGCGCGACTTTTTGCGTCTCGCGACCAACGCGTCATCCGCGCGGACCTGCTGATTCGCGACTCTGCTGCTGCAAGTTTCTTTGACAGTGTATGGTATATAGATATAAAACGGGACGGGATCGTTCGCGAGGCAATTACGCAAGTCGGGAGGGTAGCCGAGGGCAAGACAAACTGCAGCAGCCGAGCGACAAAGGCCGAAGCGGCTCGCGCCCAATACACCTCCGCGTCCGTACGTCCCCCAACTTCTACGCCAGATGTATCTTGGCTCTTGTGTGGCTTTCGCCTAACTCACATTCACGCGAATGACGATTTCTTCGTTATTTGTTGGTATTCCAACCGTCATATACGACGATTCATCCGTGACACTGGGAAAAATATACTGTCAATTCTACTAAATCATAATATAAATCGAATATGAATTTAGTTTTATTCGGTCCCAGACATTTACTGTACAAGATTTTCGTGTCAATATATACTTTTTATTGCGCCAACTACAGAATTTCGACTTTCTAAAAGCATCGTCGCCGAGTTTTTAATACTCGCTGTTCCGAAAAGACAACGAGTGCTATATTCTAATATTTTCCAATTTTGCAAATCATGGTTAAGAAACTGTGGGCTGGGAACAGATAGGTCATAACTAAGAATCGCGCACAGGAAGGTTCTAACTCAGAATCGCGTACAGGAAGGTCATAACTCAGAGTCGAACAGATTGTAGAGCAATACTGCTGCAGAGAATTGAATTAAAATATATTATTTAAGAATTGCTTGATTTTGAGTCAGAACGTTTCGGTGCGTGATTCTGAAGTATAGAAACTTCCGGCTATAAGCCGATGAAACTAATATCTTCATCTTCTCATTTTGTAAATAAATAATACATTATTTTTTAATTTCGAATGATTGAAACAAGGCAAAGGCTTTTTTATGTTCAAATTTTTCATTATTAATCAACAGTAAAATTCAGTAACTAGGAATATATAATAAGACTTTTCTAGTGTAATGCCTGTACAGCATTATTTTGCCTTTGATAATACAAAAGAAATCTACGTTTATAATGTTTATAAACGTAATAATCAAGATATCGTGATTTCTTTCTGTCTTTGAAGAAAACATTACTCGTGGTATTTGGGATTTTGCAGTTTAAACAGTTTTTCACTTCAACGGTCACTTCCTCCCCCTTTTTTACGGTCGAATGTATGGGTTTGTTTTGACCAATAGTTTTGTATAACATCAGAATCACAATAAAATCTTCAACTTTCGATTGATTATGAGACGCTATACAAAGGTGCACATTAATAATTTCACCGTAAAATTTTCTGGTTTGGAACGTAACGAATCAATTCTTTCCTCCAAACCGATATCGATAGTATAGATCTAAACGTTTCAATAACATGTCTCGTCAGTGTGAAACTGTACAGAACAGTTAGATTCAGCTGGTTGATACGATTTCCCCGTTTCCCATGGTATTTCCGGTGCGCTTTCGAGATACGTCCGTTTGCTGCACGTTACAGACAGTTTGGGAGCCGTTCACACTTTTAATATTACCCGGCTGGATCTATTCGAGTCCAACCAACTTGATTCTCAAATTATTCACGTGAGATTTCACGTTTACGTCTCGCTCGAAAATACGTCGGATGATATCGCGCTCGGGTAATTATTCCCTCGCCGTAACTGGCTGATTTTTAATTACAGGCTCAAAATGCTGCATCGACGTGGTCCGCGTCTCGATACTGTATATACACGCGGGCCGGGAATCCTTATAATGAAGAGATATTTCATGCGGTAATAAACTGAATTGATTATAAAAATTCTTCCCCGGCTTTATATATACACAATGGCGCCGCATTGAATTTCCTGATGTAATCTTACCGCGGGGATTTAATTATTATTCATGCATTGGTAGATTGAATTTTGTAATTATATCTCCAGGTGCGTGAGCGAGCGGCTGTGTTTATCAGTACTAATAAATACCTGCTTAATCAGGAAAAACGATTACGCCCCGAGTTACGGCCTAACGTGATTTCCCTACCTCCATCATTCAACAGGATGGCTCTCTTCCGAAATAAAAAGAGATTTCTCTCCCCTCCCTCCCTCTCTCTGTCTCTCTCGGGTTACGAACCTCTCTCGAAAGTTTGGCCACACGAAAGGCGCGAGGAAGACTCGCGCGCGCGCCAGCGACAGAGGCGCTGCGGCTAATCAATACGGACGCATAATTCACTTATAGAGTTTCGTGTTTCCCTTTTCCCTCGGCGGTCGCGCTTGAATAGATTTCGTATGTTAATGCGAGCGCGCACGCGACTTGTTCCTTTTTTCCCCCTTTCCCCGTCCTCTCCCCTCTCCTCTTCGGGCTTCTTTTTTCTTCTCTTTCCCACGATTCATCATGCGGTGGAGACAGGCAAAGCCTTTTTTGCCACACAACCGATGATTAATTCGATCGCAGTGCTCCGGTACTCCGCGGTTTGTTGCAGGAATGGTGGGGGGGGGGGCGATTTTTTTCGAAAACGCGAATGTTTACGCGACGAGCTGTGTAAGGCTCGATCGTCTCGATGCGCGAATCGACGAGGATATTTTTCAAATCATGTCGGGCTGAAAATACATTGGCGCGAGAGCAATCTCGCGGTGGAATTCGCAGGGACGAATGGTAATTTTTACTGGGATATATATGTGAAAATTTCGTCACATATTGACGCACTCCACGAGTTCTTTTAAATTTTATTTCTCGAGAGGCATTCCGGATAAATTTGTTCCTCTTTCGCGTCGTGGGCTATCGGTTTAGTTTCGACCGAGTCGGTAATTTATCGATTTAATTTTATCCGTATTGCATTTTACCGTTGAGACGCGATTTTTGAACCTACGGAATTTGAGTCTCGGGTTCGTTCACTGCACGAGAATCTGAACCTTCATCACTGCACCAACGGTCCTTGATGTGTACGATGGACTCGACACACGTTTATACAAGTTAAACAAGTAAATGGCCAAATTCGCCGAGCTCAGGTAGAATTATGATGATTCGATGTTTTATTCTCACCGAGAGAAAAATATTGTTTTGTTGTTAAGCAATTAGATTATGTATTTATTTCATTATGCTGCAAATAGACTATGAATACAGAAATAAATATTTATTGATTATTCATTTCCATAATAATGTTTGATAAATATTCATATGCAACGATCGCACAATTTAAAGTAGGATCATAATAAAAAGCTTATATGAAATAGTCAACTTTACAATGATTGACACAGTGATTTTATCTGAAAAAGAGTCCTTTGACTTATAATAAATATAGACTAACGTTTGTGTGAAGAATTGCTGTAGCGTATCACCTTCTGGCTTTCAGCACCTGCCAATATTCATAGAGCTGGTTGTTTTATCTTTGAATCCACAGTGAAATTTTCAATCTTGTCAGTGTCTGTGATTACGTTGCCATCGGCTCCATTCATTCTCACTCGAGTTTTCTTTTGTCCACTGGCTCGCGAATAGATTGACGGACGTGGAGTTGGCAAAATATTTGCGCAACAGTAGAAACGCACACGTCATACACCGCCCCGCGAATCAATTACTCGCGGTAAAACGCATTGAAATTCCTCCGATGGAACTTCCATAATGAACTAAAATACCGGGGATAGGAGGTAGACGTACCAGAGACGTAGACGTACCAAAGAGAGAGAGAGAGAGACGATGGAAGAATGCGTGGCTTGCATAATCTCACATTCATAGCTCAATAATGCATATATATCGATAATTACGTCACCCACTCGCGCCTCGCCGCCGGGGCGTCAATTCAATTTCTCACGAGCCACGTTACGAGAGCCCATAATGGCAATAATAATCCGCCCGCCCGAGTGATTTATTCGACGGGTCTGATTAACGGTATCATTGTTTTTGAGTGCCGTTCTTTTTTCTACCTTCTTTGCCAACGCGAGCTCGTATATGAAGACGTAGGAAGTGGACGCGCGCATCTTCATTGTTCGGCCGCGGCCGATTCACAAATCGATTGGCCTACACACGCAAGATTGTAATTTCGCCGCGTGACTCGGTGAAAAATAGCGATTTCATCGGTGGTTTGGACGGCCGGGGGAGAGGCACAGAGAGCCGTATATAGATAGACACGTATTTCGATAGGCGCTGCAAGCAATTAGGCCGAGCAATTATGATACGTCCGTCGCGCGACTCTTTTTGTCCTCTCGGCGAGCCGCAATTATTTTAAAACATTTCCCGTGTAGCGCGAGGAAGGCTCCTCTTTTTTTTCTCCTTGCCCTCCTCCTCCTCCTTCTCGTGCCCCGACCGCCACTCGACGAACTATCCAGCCAAGAGACGACCGGCCAGAGACACTTTAGCGACAAGCGCTCGCTTCTCCGACCGTATATACCCATATATATATATATTTAGCGGCGAAAGTTCAAAGTTTCAAATTTATGCGAACGGTACTTCGTTTTTCAATTGCCGTATTAAATTCCGTTGATGAGGCTGCGGCCTCTGCTCCTGTTCCGAGTGTCGTCCCGATTCACCGGATGGCCCCACCACACCAGACGTCCGAATGTATTCAACCGCTCTTTTCAATATGGATTCTACCTTTCCCCCCGATCCCCTCCCTCCCGCTCTTTCGCCAATTGAATTTCAGATTTCGCGGCATTCCAGCGCTGCGTGTGTATATGCGCACTCGAGCCTCTGGAAAAAAAGCTCGCGCGCGCGCGTGGCCGCGACTGTATTCGAATTTCCTCACCCCTCCCCCCCGGTATCCGGAGAAATTCGAACGGCGGAATGTTTTTCACGGGGGAAAAGTCGAACGCGAACTATTCGCAACAAACTTTATAACTCATCCACTCGGTGGCGAAAAAAAAAGTATCGTGCCGAAGAAAAAAGGGAGAAACGGGGGTGAAAGTTCGACCGGCTCCCCGCGGCCCCTTAAGTACAAAAGTAGGTGAATTTTCTTTATTTCACTCACGGATTTTCGCGCACCGAAACGCCAGGGCGCGCGAACCCCCCCCCCCTCTCCTCCAATGTTACCCGGCCTGGAAAATTGCTCGATACGAAAGGAAAAACAGAAAGAGAAGGAGGAAATGCGGCAGGGCCGCTGCACCGAGTGGAGTATCCGGCAAACGGGGGTTAGGGGAGGGAGCTGCAGAGAGCAACAACAGCGAGAAAAAAGGGGGTCGCTTTTCGGATTTTTCGAGTTGTTCAACCCAGTTGGCGGATTTTCACCCGAGTTTTGTATCGGTTACACAGGTCCTCGAGCCCGACGAGTATATGAATTAAGCGTAGTTCGCCCGACGAAATCAAACCGGCGGCCCGCGTGAATTAGCTCGGGCTCCGCGAATTTTCGCTTCGCTCGAGTAACGCGCGATAACACGCGTACATAACGTTGCTGTGTATACAAGCTTTGAAACCGCCCTCCGACCCAGCCCAAGGCGTTTTGATTAAAATCCGAACTCGAGCGTTTCGCTAAGTGTGATTCGATTGAATGCGGGGGGTGCCCCCCTCGCCCTTTTTCACTCGGCGGTACTCGAATTTTCGATTCGAGTTGTGCGACGCGGAGTCGGGCGAAGCAGCTGACCCAGATCCGCCGCCGCGAGAGGGGCGCGATATGAATTTTACCTTCGATACGTTTGCCTATTCGACCCGATCGGATTCGAGCCGGCCAAATGAGCGTCGGGATATTCTTAAAAGAGGTCCACGGCCGGAGAGTGGCGCGCAGTATACGCCTCGAGTCCTTTGACGAATGAAAAGTAATAATCGGCATCGTCGGTGAATACGAGAAACGCGGAAAAACAGATACTTCGTCGAGGCCGAGTTGAACTGTTACTTGCAGTGAAAAAGCGCTGTATAGAAGTGAAATAAAACATTGTATGAAAGTGTACGAACGATTTAGTGGAACTGCAGTTGATTTTTCCTGTGTTCAAAGTGAATTTTCAATTTTAATTCCACGAGTAGTGAAAGCAATCAATTTTACATGTAATTCACATTAAATTGTTGGTATCAACAATCATAGAAATAGGGAATGGGAAGATATTCAAAATCTATACGAGCGTCTGAGGAATGAAACCAAATGCAAAATGAAATGAATTTTCAAATTTATTGTTCAATACTTGTACAGCTTCCATATGGAACAAATACACGCGTTGATCTAAGCGCAATCGATAATTTGGTCTAGTTTGACCCGGTGCGAAGCTACACAACAATCAAAATTTCCTCGAATCGAAGTGCGATCCTTTGAAAATCTATCACGAAATTGCGAAATTCGTATACATGTATCCAATTTACAACGACCCAAAGTAATTAGCCTTGAGATTAACCAGCTCGTTCAAACCCACACAGAGATACATACAGTGCGCGGCACACTGGGACAGGAGAATAAAACGCGTAGGATAGGTGCACTCCAATTATGAGGGGAGATTTTTATTCGGGCGCCCGATCGACCGCACATGGCGATCCGTTCGGAAAAACGAACGCGCGGAAAAGCAGCGCATCGATGTGCTATACCTATATACACAGGCATAGTCGTCGAGGCAAAAATCAAAAGGAATCAGCCCCGCGAGCGATACGCGCCAACTCGCGGCCAATTACCCCCGGGGCTGTATACGCGCGCGCCGTAAACCCGCAAACGACTTGATTAAACGGCGGATTCGCCTCAAAAATATATCAGCGCTTTCTTTTCTTAATGAAAACGTGTAAACCCGCCGCTTGTACGAGTGTGTGTGTGTGTGTATGGCCGTCAGAGAGGAAGAAAGAAAGGGAGAGAGAAACAGAGAACGGCTAATCGGCCTGATGAGCTTGTGTTGTTTGCTACAATTGCGGGTAGTAGGGCGAAAGAGTAGCTGTGCGTATATACACGGAGCCAAATTGGAGCTTACAGAGGCGAGCTGATGAAGACGTGGCATATAGGTATACACATTTCGTTGAGCCCCGACCGCCCCTTACTTTTCTCTCGATAACTTAAACGCAACATTTCCATTGCGACACGTGTATCGTCGACACGATGTGCGCATATTAAGCCACATATGTCGAGTGTCACGCGCAAACTGAAATTTAAGGTATCAGACTTCGCGGTGACCTTTTGGGTTATATATGGACTGTATCCTATGGCAAATTTGGACGGGGCAAACTCACGATACCATGTGCTCCAAGGGGCTCTCTCGTCAATATTCAAATGAAGCCGTGTGTTATCCCGCCGATGAAACGTGTCTTCCAACGCGCGATATCAGCCAGTGGGCAGCGGGCATTGTTATATATACTCACCGATATTGTAGCCCAACTGCTCGGTCCAATTGCCACCCATTAGTTTATATTAATCAAATCACTCGCGGCTCCGTGAAATCGATCTAATACAATTACATCCCGTACGCGCGAGCGCGCGGCGCAACTAAATTATGTATAACGGCAACTCCGGTGTATTGTCCAAGCTTCGTCCCGGCACAACTGATGACGATCAAATTGCGATGCAATTGCTCGAACGAGAAAAGCTAAATTGGACGTGGTTATCGCGGTCCCCGTACGTCTCTCCTTTCTCGGAAAATCTGGAGGAATAAATATTTCGCATCGAATATTCGAGAGTCCGCGAGAATATTATACCAAAATCCCATGTTCGATCGAAGCCTCGTCATCGCCGTGTGCGTCACGTTCGATTTTGTTCCTGCGTATGCGGTTAAAAAAAATCGATTTGCCCCGTCGGGCTCCTTACAAAATGAGCTCGCTGCTCGATAATAGTACGAGACCTGTGGAGCAAGAGTTACAGCCGTTTTACCCGTGAAATTCAGTTTAAAGTCGCGAGCTTCTCATTTTCTTGGGAATTAAGCGTACTTTGAAGCTTCAAACTCAATTTCAGAAGCTAAAACGCCCGTAACTCTTGCTCTCCGGGTGTCTCGGACCATTATGGAACGGAGCTCGTTTTAAAGATCTCGACGGGAGAAATCGATTTTTGGCACGAAGAACGAAATTAAACATTCTCCCACATGGCTCAAACGTGAACTTAAGGCTCGGGTGAATCATCAACGGCACTCATCGGCGTCGAAAATGATTTTCTATAAAATTTTTTCTACGGATTTTGCGATTTGTGATCTCCACACTAGAGATTTATATATAATTAGCGTTATTATGGATAATGAATTTTGAGAATTTGAAATGTCACACTGAGAAGAAAATCTGGTAAACCCTACTATATTTTTACTATATTATATGGAGGAAAAAAGTGACAACCATACGTGTATGGCGAATCCTACTATACAAAATTGAGTGGATTTATGATGCCAGTAACTATACCTGTGTATATGATTATTTACTATATATTAGTAAAACATGCTGTATGCTAGTGAAATCTTACGAAAATATAGATACAAACACTATATTTTGTATAGTGATATGCTGCACCGAATTTTACTACAAATGGATAGTAAAATTCCTTATAATATGGTGAATTTCATTCATAAATATAGTATAATTTACTATATTTTCTTTCCCATACGGTATAGTAGGATTCCCAAACCAAATTTCTCTCAGTGCATACTGAAAATCAACGTAAACCTAAAAATAAGTGCTCTTGGTGATTTCGTTTTATAAATATAGACACAAAAATCCTGATAAATTCGAGAGTTGAAAATGAAATGTTGTATCTGCCAAGCGTATGCGCAATAGCCCATATACTGCAAAGCTAGAAACGCGCGTTATCATGATCGGTTGTTCAAGAAGTAAAAACTTTCCGAGCTACGCATTATCTTCATAGCAGAAGTTATTCGCGAAGACAAACAACAACTGCAACTGATATACGCATATCTTCCTATTCGAACAAAACGCGGAGAGGAACTTGTGAGAAATTAACGCGCTGGAAAACTCATTGCCCACGAACCTCGAAAAATAAGTCACTATTTCGAAATTATCCGACGAACGGCGTTGTCAAACCTCAATCCGCGCGCTTGACAAAAAAAAATCCGAGCGTGTTTTCCCGGGCGCGGTGTATACCCTCGAAAACTCATTTCTCCACTCGGTGAAATCTTCCGTCGCCCCTTGCGTCCCGTGAAATATTGAAATCCGCGCACATCGAGCCCCAGATATACACGCGGAATGAGTCAACGCGTGGCCGGGCTCGCGCGTCGATATTCGCTACACACACGCGGCCAAAAAATATTTCAATCGTTGGCTCGCAGAGGCGGACACGCGGGTACAAAAAGCAAAACGTGAAAGCATTTGGAGAGGCAATTCAAAACTCGGGCCGTTCGGACGGCACACTTGTAAAAAGTCATCGGCGCGCGTCACAAAAAGTTGATCAACCGTCGAGAGAGAGAGAGCGGGCGAGCAGTGAAAAGGCCCCCGCACGATAAAAGCCTATCGCCGCGCGGCGATGTATGTATGTGAATCGCTCGTAAGGTCGCAGGCCCATTAAAATCCATGACCCGTGCATTCTGTCGGTGCGGTTTAGCGTCGAGGCGCATCTCCATATAGGACACGAGACGTTGCCTCGTCGCCGGGGATCTACACGCGCCTGTGTGTGCGTATCTCCTTCTACGAATCGGCCTGAGGGGGAAAAAAAAATTCGGCCGCGGCGCGCACAGGTGGAGAGAGAGGAAGAGAGGAACGGGTGATGGGGCGACAGGTTTATGGCTCACATGCGCGGCCGTCGGCATTTTTCGGCGTGGCTCGTCGCGCGGCGGAGCGTAGACAGGGACGGGAGGGGACGATCCCGACGACGAGAAATTAATTTTCAAATTAAGAGTTCGCGCCGAATTTACGAGGGCCAAACGCTCCGGCCGATATCCGGCGAAAAACTCCCCCGGGACCGAGAGATTAATTACGAGGACGGTATGCGATCCGGCGCAGCTTCTTCGCCGAGCGCACATAGTCGCGATGATCGAGAGTTGCACTTTTTTTTCCTTCTCCTAATTTTTTCATCCGAATCGCGCGAATTTCAATGCGAGCTCGTGCCTCTTGTATTGTGGCTCGCTCCGCACTCTGCAAAATCTGGCATTAGTCTACTGTATATGCCAGACTTTATTTTCCTTCACGCGGAATTTATGCCAGTCTTCTGCGTATACTAGAGGATGAGTGCGTACAGCCAAGTGACCCTGAGGGAAATGTGGCACTCCACTGATATTTCGTATTTATGGTGCTACTTATAACAATGTCTAGTCTTTCGTTTGGTCACGAAATACTCGAAAATACCTTAAACATTATATTACTTGCAGAGATTATATAATTACTAAATACAGATGAAAATATCATTGTTAGTCGATATTTTGCACACTTGTCAGAAATTAAAATATACAAATTCATGGATTCGCGCTGAGATACGTTGTGAATCGATTGAATTAGAACGAAGGCACATTGCGATCCGTGAATTTGTACAAAATGCCTGATTTGAGTGACTTCGGATATTGAACAATTTCAATAGATTCAAATAGGCGAATGTAGAGGTTTCCGATAGGTTTCCCAAATTTTGTTCGCAAAATCATGAAATTCCAATATTTTATCACAGCCAAATTTGGGAAAAATCTTTAGGGAGTGATACATCGACCGCGCCCACCTTAATATATACGCATAATTCTTTTCTGAGCCTTTACTATTGCACAATACAAAGCTTCAACCATCGGGTGACCCGAAAATCCTATTCACCGTAAATATTGCTGTAGATTGCTATATTGGATCACCGGGGTGAGGGAGGGGGGGCAAACTCGATTCCGAAATAAAGTAACGAATTCGTGATGGGCTCCGGGACCAATAACTTTCAAATCGGAATTGATTTTGCCCGTTATTAAATAGACTCTCTGCTCTGTATCTGAAATCGACTTTGGTATCGTCAAAGTAATCCCGCGCGCGCGCGAGCTGTGCCAAATTTCATCTGGCCCGTGGTAATTCGCCGCGCGATGCGTTTTGAAAATGCAAAGGGGAACAATTCAATCCTCGCGCGCTGCGCATGCCAATAAATATATCAAGGTAAATAATAATACACCGTGGGAGAGAAGAGGGGAAAAGTGGCTGCGGAAGCTGCTCGTCCGCGTTTAAAGAGCCTCGCCTCAAAAGTCGAAGGATACAGTCTATCGGCACGGGGGCGAACGGGGCAAGAATATAAAAGATGATAGATGTATATAAGGAGGAAACGTGATCGACGCGTCGGCAGATTGATTGATTGATAGAACGACGGTGGAGTTACGGTTGCTTCGTGCATCGAAAATCCCTCATGCCCCGAGTGATTCTCCTTACCGCCCGGACAATCGATAAAACAGTAAGTTCTCGGGATAAAATATTCAGAATGGCTTTGAGAGAGACGGGGAGGCAGCGAGAGGGGGAGAAAAAAGAGAAGGAGAAATCTTGGGCGAGCTCGGGCAAAAAGAGTTTAGTCTTTTAGAGAAACGACTGGAGCGCGCTGAAAAGAGAATAATAACGCGCGCGCGGCAAGTTGCTGGGAGGGAGGGAGGGGGGAAAGATGAAAATACGCGCGCGTAGTCGAAAGAACTCGTTATGTTAAGAAGATTTTTATGTATCGCAGTTCCGGCTTTATTTCCTCCTTATACACAATACCCTTTTGCTTCGGAAAAAATTACTGGAAGCTTGTTTCTGATGCTCTTTATTGTCTCGTGATTGTTTTCCCTCCGTAACCCCCCACGGCTCTCTCTCTCTTGAGCGTGTATATACCCCCACTTTTCCCCGCAAGCTCGCGAGTTTGCCCTCTTGAACGGATATATAACACCGTAAATTACTTAACGTTCTCCCTTTTAATTCGCCAATCGTTCGTTTTTATACTTTACAGCTTCTTTAAGCCATCGTACCCGCGTTCCTTTTTTTCCCGTCTCGAAAAAAAAGCCAACAACAGCGAAACAATCTCTGACGGTACATCTCCCTCTCTCTTTCTCTTCGGCTTTGTTTACGGGAGCTTCGAGAGAGTCATTGCGGAATATAATAGCTGCGCGCGCGCGTCGGGCTATGTACACCGCCGCGAGCGTAATAGGATATTGCGTCTGTTTTACATTTTACAAGCATAAATCGGAGATTGAAATTTAATGGATGTATCGAGGAGGAACGGATCTGATCATCGGGGCGACCTAAAACGCGTGGTTTATCATAATATGCGTGTACTCGCGCGTGGCCGGCCCCGGAGCTATATTGTGACTTTTCATCAACCCGTCGCGCCCCCCGTTCGATCTCGCTGGATCAATTGCTCGACATTAACATTTCAGTTTGGCGTTCTGGCCACGCGGGGGGGATGGACACTGCACGAAGAGGAGCTTCGAACGCGCGTTTATATATACACACACGAGAGGAAAAAGGAGGCTTTTCGAAGACACGCATTGGTGCCCGGTGTAAACAGATCGGATCAATCGGGCGATCGATCGATCGTCACCGGCGCGCATCGGACCAAACAAAAAGTAGCGACGCTCCGGCCGATATATATGTATATACCGTCTGTCAGCCGCTCTATCCTATATAAATGGCTCAGCCCATGCGCTCGCAAACTCGCGCGCGTCACGAAAAAGAGAAGGAGATTGCGAGTGTATATACACACATAGGCATGCGCGCGCACACACTCACGTGAGACACGGAGGATGAAATGATCGGAGGCCCCTTGAAAAACGTACAGCGAGCGTATATATATCGACAGCGCCAAAAATAAAGGATAGGCGGCGGCGACGGCTTGGACTTGACAAAAAAAAAAGCCTTGGGCCGACGAGGGGAGAGACGGCTGAGTGGCTGGCATTGTTTGCTTTTTAATTGGGCAAGAATTGGGCAACTTTTTAATATTCGCCTAATGCTCCCCCCCTGGATAGTCTCTATAGCCTAGGGCGCCATTGTTCGCTGTTCTTAGAAATCGACCGTATAGTTCGCGACGTGAGAAAGGGAAGAAAAAAGCGCCAACGTATTATATGTGTGTGTGTGAGTGCACGGGAGAGCTAAGAGTTTGTTGCGTTATTCGCGGGGCCGATACGAGCTTGATCATTCGATCGGCAGCAGGGCGATATCTAGGCCCGATCGTCCCAGGCAATTATTGGCATTTAGCCTACTTTGGCAGCACGATGATAACAATTAAAGTGCGGATCATGAGCAGCGGGTGTACCGTTGAGCGATATACACCTCGTTCGCACAGCCGTTTGCGTTCGATACACTAACCCCGTTTTAAATTCCTCCTCAATATTTCCAACCGGCACGGAGTGGAGGCGAATCCGCGTTTTCGACGGCTCGAGAGCGATGGAATTTTTTGAGTGGAGCTACTTACGAAGGTATTCCCCCTCGAGGGAGTACAAGGGAATACCATGGAATACTAATTAATACGTGTGCTTATTATCATTTGAAATTTTGAATTAAGCTTAATGGGAAGGAACGAGCAGTTTTCCCAAGCTTCCAAGATATTTGCTCGGAAATGACGGAGCAAATGAGTAAAAGATGAAAAAATGTCATGAAATACTGAATAATACCGAGAATTTATTGAGGATACCAAGGAACATTTGATAATACAAGATATACAGTAAGAAATACCGTAGAATACCATAGAATACTAAAGAATACCCGGTACACATGAAAATTCCAGGAGAAATCTAAGAAATACTATAGAATACATTTTGTTAGTACAGTCCTGGAGGACCAATACCTGAATGAATTTTTGTATTGGAACTCGCGGATTACACTAACGAAATTTATTTGAATCGAATTGAGGCTGTTGAAAACCACACGAGTACCAGAGGATACCCAAAATATTTTCCAAACAATACTTGATAATTCCCTCGGCAGTGGCTTCGTCCTCGGGACGCATTTGCCCCGAAAATCCCACGCGCACTTGTAATATACACACGTCTTTGGCTCGTCAGCCACACGTGTCGCTGAGGTATGAGTGTGTGTGTGTCGCGTGCGCGTGCCCACGACTAAACAGCCATCCGTCGTGAGGAGCTGTACTAGAGGCTCTCCGGGCCAGCTGTAATCCTCGCGGCAACGCTCTCGAGTCGCTCGTTAGAGCTGCAGCGCGCCGGGCCGCATATATATGTACATGTACACACACGCGGGGATGTACCACGAGCCGCAATATAAGGCTGCAACCGTGTCTTTGGCCCGGGGCGAAACGACAGCTTGTCTCATTTGAATTTCGGCACGAGCTACTCTGTGCGCGACCAGTTCGCGCGAGGCAGTTTGATAAGGCACACACACACACACACACACACACACACCCGCGAGCTCTCGTCACTTTTGCTAAGCGATGTAAATTCAGATTGGACATTAAAAGCGTCGCGCGATGCGCGCATCAGCCGAATGATCAAGCCACGACGCTTACCCTTTGATCCGATACCCCTCTCGCGCCTCTATATACACGTATATACATGTATATATAACCCTTTGACTGCGACCAGACCACTTTTCACTCAATTTTATCGCGTGTGCGCGCGCGCATAACTTTGATTCCGTACCCTAGCGCGCCGCGCCCCTCACTTATGTGTTACCGAGCATAATAATCCCCGAAACTTTGCGTTGGTTAAAATATGCTACGAGCGGACAGAGGTATATATATGCTCTCTCGGCCATGTATATCCAAACACTCCCTTGACATCGCGAAAAATATATGTATGATTCCTATTCTATAAAACGATTCGGTTGAGAAAAATAAAACAAATATATTTCAATATGATTCGTTCAGAAATCTGTACTAAGGTAACTGCAGATAATTTGGCACTGCAAGTAATTTAGCACGTTTGTCAGATTTCGTATTTACAGTGCTCTCTGAGCATCAGTCGTCCTCAGGTCATGTTGGGGGTATCAAAAGAAAATTTTCGGTACCTTCCCCGCCCTTTAGCCCTTGAAACCACTCTCTTACAACACTTTGAAGTTTCACTGACTGATTTTTTCACCCTTTTCTTATTTCAGTACTCACACTCAACCTAAAAAATCAAAAAGTAAATAATTTTTATCTCTGAAAGTGTCATGGCTGTTTTTTATGTAAAAATATCTCAGATCACATCAGTTTTCCCAAAACTTTTTTTTATCCTACTCAAATTCGCAAAAAACCTTTAGGGGATGGCGCATTGGCTGCAATTACCTTATATATTGTTTGTGCTCTATTTAATTCTTATCATGATTCAAGCTTCAGCTTCATTCCGATTATTTTTTCTAGTTTTATTCCTGAGGAGGGTACAAATCGAATGTAGCTTGATTAGTTTTAAAGGGATCAAGTAGCCCTCTCCTTTAATTCCAAAATCAACTCAATGTAGATAATTGTTCGCGCTTGGGTTACCCGTATATATCGGCTGCACCTACCTTCTACTTTTTGTTTTTGGAAAAAAAAAGAAAACAGCAGCGCGGACAGCTCGTTCGACGTATACAACACGGGAGAGAGCCATGTCGTCTTTGGATAGGACGCGATACGAGAGCCGGCGCACTTGTTGGAACGGGCGAAATCCCTAATAAGCGTACTAACGCGAGATAGCAGTTGTAACCCTTGCTCCAAGGGTGGGGGAGGCATTTGCCCCGAGGCGAGCTGCTGCTGCCGCTGCTCGACCGACGAAAATGGAAATAGAAAGAGAGATAACGCGGCCAACGTACAACAGTTGGCCCGAGATTCGATTCGCCAGATGGGAGATAGGCGAGGAGAGTATACTCGCCGCGGCTGCTGCCCCCTCCCCCCCCCCACCTCCTCGTGCACTTGCGCGCAAATTTATTGGCTTATCGTCCATTGTCCGCGCGGCCACTGCACGGAATCAACCCCCCCGCCGCCGCCGACGTTATTAAATGTTAAAGCCTTCGCGTCTCTTTCTCTTCCCCCCGTTAATGTGTATTGCGAGAGTCGCGCGCGCGGAATTTCCATTGCACTGCCGCGCGCACATACACACGTACTCGCTCGCTCGCGCCCGCGCACACAGTGAGTAATTAACTGGGCGAGAGCTTTTGCACGAGCTTTAACACGTTTTCAACTGGTCCCCGAGCTTGGCTCGTTGTGTACGTATATATCCAAACGTGACGGCCGCGACAATTTTTCCCTCTACTTTTTAGTACCAAGTGAGACACGCGATATTTTTCACGACAACTTATCTCGCTCTCAGGACGTGTACTCACAGCTGAGGGTGTGTGTATGTACAAACAAAACAGATGCGGTCGGAAAAATCATACTCTGTACGTGTACTGCACTGAGGGGAAAATCTTATATTGCGTTAATATATTTTCAATATGTTTTTTTGTGCATTATTGTCATGGCTAGGTGATAGTATTAAACTTTACCATCAAATTCTTGTAATGATTACTGGGAAAACAACATATGTTATCATATTTATGTAAGCGTAACTGTAATGTGCCCCCCCCCCTAAGGTTTTTTTTCGCGAATATTGACTATGATAGACTTCGAATTTTAAAATTCTGTGAACGGCATCTCAAAGCTTAGCTCAATACCTATTAGAAACCATCTTCATAATCATCATTCGACTACTTTAAACTATCGAAAATCGCAATTTAAAAAAAACGCAAAAAGGCTAAATGCACAAAACGTGTACCCAATTTGGCACAATTTTTAATCATTAGCTACAGCCTATATAGGCCTACAGGGCGATCCAATTGGCATTGAAATGAACTCTCAATTATGTTTCCAGTGATATTTATACAAAATTTTTAACATACAACTCAAAAATACGCGTCTAAATCATCGTAATTGTGTCTATACAAATATTCAATGATTTCACTCAATCTTGCCCATTTAAAAAACGCGTAGAGGGGCACATTGGGTACACTTTTTTTTGATGCGAAAAAACAGCAATTTGAGTAGGATAAAAAATAATTTTAGGAAAACTGATGAGACCAATCGAAAGCTGAGATGTTTTTACAAAAAATAGTAATGACACTTTGAGAGATAAAAATTATTGACACCTGATTTTTGAGGTGAGTGTGAAAAGTGAAATAAGAAAAATGGTGAAAAAATCAGTAAGTGAAACTTCAAAGTGTTGTAGGAGAGTGGTTTTAAGGGCTAAATGGGCGGGGAAGATACCGAAATTTTCTTTTAATTCCCCCAACATAACCCAAGAGCGACTGATGCTCAGAGAGCACCGGAAATACGAAATCTGACGATTGTGCCAAATTGGGTACAGTGCCAAATTGGGTACAGTCACCTTAGTATATTGATATGAAGATGGACCAAATAGAGTTTGTATTTATAGTTACAGGATATCGTATGGTACCGACAACTTGTCAATACAGAAATAAACGTCATTAATATTTTACATCAATTCAAGTATTAATAATTCGTGATGTTCGATCTGAATTATAAAATCGATTGCTACTTTAGGGAGGTATTATCAAAGGAGTAACATAAAACATTGTAAAGAGCCTTGTAATTAATTCCCGTCAGCTGTGGTCTTAATTTAAGTTAAATCGACAATGCATCGGAAGTTAATTTTGTCGATAATTATTATAGGAAGCCACAAAATTTTCTTTGAAAATTGAATCAATTATTACTGTTATTTAGGCATTGTTCATATTGCTCCTATGCTACCTCTCTCGTTAGTCTTATTCTTTCATGTTACATTTAAAAATTATGAATAAGATAAAAATGCAAATTATATTCTTCAGTTCTACGTATTTGATACCTTCAAACTCATTATTTTTCGAATGAAAAATTTCGGAGTTGATATGAATGGTTCGGATCAAGTCGAATGGTGCCATTGCTCAAAAATTGCATGTACGATTTCTTTGCAGGAAAAATATATCGATTCATTAGAATGTCCGATAAATAATACAGTAACGTTCCATACGCAATCATTGTACGATTGACCTAGAATCATATAGTAAAAATCTGATAAAATAGTAGAGGGTACTATCAAATTCGAGCCTGGGATGATTGTAATCTTTATACTAGGATGCGAGTATTATTTTGACATGTATAAACGTATAAACGACCACTACGCTCGAAACATCAAACTCTCATAATCGGATTTTCCTTCGACGCGCGCGCGAGCTATTGTACAACTCGAGCTGGTCGATCAACGAAAAACACACACTGCTCGCTCTCCTCGGTATTTATTGTGCGCGGGTGCGGGTGCGGGTGCGGGCTCGAACTAATCGAGAGGAGAGCCCCATTCTGTCGGGCGATCTGCGCACTCGAGAGCCGGCTGTAAAGGCCTGTTTCAACAGGATATCTCCAAGAAAGATTAGTCCTCCCTATAGATATACCCGCGGTGGGCCGATCGCGCGTGAATGGCTCGCGGCCGCATTGAAAAAGGGGAAAAACACAAGGCTCCGCGTGACATTAAACCGCAATTCGCCTCTATATATACGTGTGTGTATATACGGGACAATACGCGCGCGGACGCGGTGCACAATGTCTCTCCCTCGCCCCACTCGATGTATAAACCCATATAGGCGTCACGACGAATATATATCACGGCCCCTGTTTTGCGTATATATATATACATATATATAGGCGCGCGCAGCCAAATGACACGTCGCACAATGCGCTCGGGGGGCACTTTTCACCTCGGCCTTTCGCCCCCTGATGAATCCGCTCGCCTCGACCATTGTCCCGCGGATTATATTTATGAATTGACTTTGTCGGCGGATTACAGCCGACGCGCGCGAGCGTTCGTATATGCGCGTTTGGTTGAATAAATACACAAGCTCGCGAGTAGCGGGGGGGATTTTTCAATTTCCCGCTGGCGCGAAAACGGGGTAGATCGTCTTTAAAAACTAAGAAAACGAGGATTTGAGGCCAGGGTGAATTTATTCCGCGTGTGAATGGACGGTTTATGAAAATGTGCGCGCGCGCACGCGCCGGGCCAATTTGAAATTCAGACAGTGAGCTTGTAAGCCCGTGATGAATCGCTTTCTTTATGCCTGTATCTCCCGAGCTTTTCGCGCCCGCGCGACATATTAAAATGTGTAAATAGTATTATAGTGGAATGGCCAAGAGACGCGTAGTTAAACCGGCAAAATCACCCCCACGTGATTCTGCTCCCTCTCTCTCGTGCCTCCATCTCCGATGGATACATTCACTCGCGGTAAGAATATTCTTTGTACACGATTGTCGCGACATACGGATCATTTGACGACGTACGTCACGAGCCCGCGAGAAATTTATCTCGCCGATATTATAAGCTTGCGGCATTTTTAGCACGCTCATTACAAAGTATTGGGTCTTTCCCTATACACCTCAAAATCAACGGCGGTGAAAATGTAGCAGAGCATAGAATCAGAGTTTTCGGTGTGGTCTACAAGATCTCAGTGGATTTTTTAGTCCAACGTTATTTTTCGTAAATTAAAACCAGGTTAACGTGTTTCATTTTCCACCTATGGCATTTCTGTCTATGGTATGTGGCTTTGCGCATAGACATGTATACGTTACATATATAAAATCAACAATGATGGGTTGATATTATTCTTTGCACTCTCCATAATTCAAATATGTGTAAATTGTCGATCTTTGAGGGCCAATCCAGAGTGAAGTGGAAAAGGGAAAATTCACAAAATCCACCACATGTTTATTTAATGCGACGTTTCGACAGTAAGGTTCACTGGCCTTATCAGGCTAAAAATTTATTACACAAATAAAAACGTAATAAATAATACAATTTAAGTACAAAACAATCGAGGAATATTTTATTGTTACTTCGTCGATTGTTTTGTACTTAAATTGTATTATTTATTACGTTTTTATTTGTGTAATAAATTTTTAGCCTTATGAGGCCAGTGAACCTTACTGGCGAAACGTCGCATTAAATAAACATGTGGTGGTTTTTGCGAATTTTCCCTTTTTCACTTCACTCTGGATTGGCCCTCAAAGATCGACAATTTACACACATTTAAATGAAGGATTGATATATCTCAGACAAATCAAAACAGCTGACGAAATTCAAAATAGAAAGACTTGGTGTGGGTACATCTCCTAGAGGGGTTAACCCTTGGAAGATAAAAATATGAATGAAACGACCAGATTATAAAATTAAAAACCCACACTACCCACACAGACCTAATTCAAATATTCATATTGAACGTGAAAACGAGCTATCCTAGCTATAAAAATGGGAAAATCCAAAATACGTCTATGTCTGTATTTTTTCATAACCAGCTGTACGTAGTACAAACTTGATGTCGAAGTGGGAGCCACCCAAAGCTACCTCCATGCGATACCCTTCAAATGCGTACACTGTAATAGAAGTTAACCTAAATCCAACGTCCTTTTAATTAATAAACTTCTAAAACTAAATGAACTTGGGCACGAGCTTCGATGCTTTTCGAACGAGCAATGTTGGATAGACCATTCAAACTTTCGACATTTTGTATATATCAAATTAAATAATCAAGGTACATGTGAAAAGACCGACTCGATTCGACATTAATCATATATCAATGCAAACTGACATTCTGACCCAATTCGTTTTTTTTTTCACATTCGAAACTCGTCGCCGAATTAAACTCGTGTTTGCCGTAGCTCGCGCGATGAGCTTCCGTTGCCGAGTACATCGACAATAAAAATTGATAATCAGATTTAAATATTGACGGGTAGCACTGCACTTGCCATATTCGAGCAATACGTTCCCCCGGCGAACTGCAAACATACCGTCCGACTCGGCTGGCTATTAAATTTGGCGATCGCAGTTGGATTTGTATATACGGAGTGTAAAAAAGGGATAGAAAGAAAACGAGTCGAATGATTGGAATACACATATATAGCTAATGGGAGGCGGACGGGCGGCGTACATGTCTCGGGGATAATGTATTCGGTCCGAATGTGTGTCCGCACGTGACCTGTCAAATCGAAGCGTGATCGTTCGGAGGGAAAAAATACGCAAATACGATGGGATGGTTGGGGGTCATGCTGGGCGAGTCACGTGCGAGCCGCATACATTACCGTCACATGTACACCTCAGGCTCTCCCTCTCTCTCTCTCTCTCTCGTGAGCAGGTAAGCTACATTCTTTATAAACCTTCCCCCCCCCTCAATTTCCCGCTTCGTTCGCAGACTCGGCTTTCCTTATTCACGACCAATTTAAATATATCTATGAAAATGTCGCAGCATCGAAAAATGAAAGGGCTACCGGAAGACTTGATTACTGGGTGAGGTCAAACTGAGAGAAATATATTCCAAAGGTATTTTTATTATGCTTTCTAGTGCACATCATCACTCGAAAAAATAACATACATTTTTATATTTATACGCGTTATATCGTATACGTGAATAGTATTATGGTTAATTTACTATGTTTCCATTCCAAAATGTATGGTGATTTTGGTATATTATAGGTGGACCGATTAGACTTTCAATTTATTTAACTCGAATTGACAACTTATGAATAATTGTAGCTTGACTGGGAGCGACGTATAAAATAGACAATCAATTTTCACTTAAAATAAAATTAATTCAATAAACCCCGATAGACAATCACTATGAAGCTCGGAAATCAGCCAAAAAAGGATTTCGTTAAATTGCAATCATTTTTTCATTCGAATATTCAATAGAACTTATATTTTTCGATTATGAAACTTTTTTTCGAACTTATACTCATAAAATTAAATTGTTTCCATGCACCATGTTAGCGAAACTTTTTTTCAGTCTAACGCAAGAACAATCATTGGAGAATATCATTGGAAAATACGCTAGAGAGAATAATTTTGATTAAGTTCCATCATAAAAGAGAAAGTTTCGGAACTTTGCTACATAAATTATAGCTATATATTCAAGAGCACTTCACATCCACACGTTCCAAAATCATAACTTCAAAACTTTTATATTCTATTCAGCTTCTGAAATAATGAACTGAGGTAAAAAAACACATGATCCTCAGCTATTCCCCTATTGTTGATGAAAAAGACTCAAACTACCAAAGAAGATCTATCTCATTTGCCGCATTCTATCCTTTTTACGACTGGTAGCATGACCACTGAAGTTAGCCCCCTCGACGGTAGCCTCCTCCAGGGACGAATAGGGTGCGAGGGGCCCCGGGCATGTAAAATAGATATTTGGGTCCAAATTCCAAATGGGAGGCTCTAGGAGCTTCCTACTAAGCCAGACTTACATTTTGAATGGGGAAACATGATGTAGCTATCATTTTTTCCCATGATTTTCCAGTAGCTCTTTCACATGGTGATTATAAAACTGCGAAGATGATGACATGACTCAATATGTCAGCAGGTTAGCTGTCTAAACCAATCAAACCACAAATCGACCAGTATTTCACTTTTTACGCACAAGGATGAAGAGTTTTACAAAGAAACGTCAAAATGTCTAGACTCTCCCAAAAAAAATCATACTTTTTCCGTAACTTCTTTCTGCGAGACAGACCTGACGAAGCACCGACTCATCGTGGATTGTCGCGCATCAAGTTGAATCAACAACAAACTTGTTATATATGCTTCTTGGGTGATTCATTTCTCGGGCGCGATAGCGAGAAGTTTAGGCGGGGAAATCAACGAATACTCTGTCACGGGATTTACTTTGTCCTCTGGTACGAGCAATCGTCGGACGTATCTATACTATACGTTGAATTTATTCGCGACAAAGCCGAGCGTAATCTTTTATCTCGATCTAACTTTATTTTTCTCTCCGTCTCTCTCTCTGTCTGTCTCCCATCGGAGATGACAAGCCGACGACGAGCATCAGCAGCGTAGCGGCATAAATATTTGACGTCACCTCTACGCGATCTTGATAATCCAAGACACAGAGACGCGCGCGACGCAAGAGAGGAAAATTCTTCCGACCCCCTTGTTGGGAATATAACGTGGAAAACGTGTATACAGCGCTGTAGCGTCGCGAAATCAGCGCTCGCGCGATACATTTTTCCCCGGCTGTGTATATAGGACAACAGCCTCTGTCTCTGGAGTGCAAGTGCCCCGGCAAACATCTCGCCCCCAACCCCCGAATCAAATGCTCCGCTCCTCGAGCGAATCACCATTAAGGTAAACACGCTTTGGCAAAAGTGGGAGGTCTGCTCTCGATTCCTCCTCTCTCCTCCCCTTCTCCCTCCCTATGCGTCTGCAGCTCGGAGCTTTGCTCCGTTCAAACGTTATACGTGGGAGGGTAATTGCATATAACCTTGACGGCCGCGGGGATCTGCGTAATAAGGAAAAAGACGCCGTGCAATCTGCAGCGCAGGGCGGCCGACATGTCGTATTACGCGTGTGTACGTATACATGCCTCGTCAGCCGCTCGAGCTTAATGATTATTAAGCTGCGCGCGCGACGCGATTGCAGCAGCAGCCACGGCTCGTCGTCGGTGCATTTTCGCGCGTGGACGAAGCGAACGAGGGGCTTTCCCGTAACGTCTTGTAATTTATTCACGCGAGCGCAGAAACGCGGCTGCAGGGTGCACGAGACACACGGGCTATTTTTGCCGGGGAATTCTCGGGCCTGAGGAGCGTCGACAGGCTCCCGGAGCTCTGTGGGCTTTGCATTTTTACATGGCTCTGACTTTTTCAGTGACTTATCGGGGGTCCCCTTGGAATTTATCGATTTCACTGGCGTTCAACTATTGAAATTAAATACTACTCGTGTGATATGTGTGTTGTTCCGCTGATTGTGGGATCATCCGGTTGTCAAGCACCAAAAGCTTCTTTATATGTATGTGTTTGATGATAATATCAAAAGTTGAAGATTATAACATAATACCCATTCGACAATGTCAGTCGAATCAACCATGAACAGTAATATTCACAACTCGCTATTCTCCAGTACGATTGATATATCATACGACTGACTCCATCAGCATTAATTCACAGACAGTTGCATTATTAATTTATACAACTGATTCTATCAGCCTTTTCGGATGAATGCATTTCTAGTTGATTCTCATAATAAAACTGCCCTGCACAAGTGTATCGTATACTTTTACTCTGGAAAGGCTGATACATGAATTGACAATCATATCATTCATATATTATTAGGTGCTGCTATCGATTATATACTCTGCTCCAATTAATTTTGTTCTCCTTATAAGTATGAATGTTAATATTCATCTGACACGATTGTATTTTTAGTTGATTTTTAATTAGCTGACTGCAAGAAACAATCAAGACAAAGTCAAGATTTCAAACTTCGCCCTTAGAATATGACTTTGTAAATTTAGGTTAGTATAAGAGTGTTATCGATGGTTTCTGACGAAAAAAAGCACACCTCACATCTTCCGACAAAAAACGGCACATCTCATAATTTTTCGATGGAATAAAATGCACTGGATGGTTAATTTTTTTAAAAACCGTTTAAATAGTAGTGGAAAATAATTAGCTTGCCCACACCTACTCGCTGTTACTTAATTTTTCCCCCATTGCTCTTTAATCAAAACGATTTCTCAAGAAAAATAAACCATAAAATGAGTTTACCGAAGTTGGCAGAATCCAAAATGTGCCTTTCTTCGTCAGATGATTTGAAATTTCTTTATCTAAACGTTTTGTCCTAGATTCACGTTATACGACTCATCAGTAAAGTTTTAGTACTTACATTTTTAGTTTACACTTTTTTAAATGTTTTTTGAATATATAGACATATGAATTTGTCAGACAACGTGAGTTCATACGTTGACGCGGTTGACGCGGTTGACGATTCCATCGTAACTTTTCGATTAACATAAATTGCCGATAAAACTTGTTCGAATTGAACAGCCAGGTAGCGTGAACTTTTACTCTCGCAATCTCACTTTTCAATGATTTAGAGTGGTCCATTATACCCGATGAATAAATACTTATCGTTAAAACTTGTGGATGTAATAAATTATTAATGAATTGCTATCTATTAGTCCGAACTTCAATACATTTGGAATAAAGTACGATTGTTACAAAATTCCATTCTTCATTAAGAGAACTATTTTATTATTACATCAAGTATTTTCGCGGAACGCAGATTAATTTTCATAACTCAATGTCAAAGTCACTTTTAAAATTTTTCCAACTATTCTGGACATGCTGCCGGAACACAATCAGCTGATGGTCTACAACTTCTCACACTTTAACACGTCCCTTGATAACATATCAACTATAAGAGCACCAAAACTTTCTTCGGTAGACATTTCCTGGGCAATACAATACTGGCGCTTGCTATATGGGTGAAACGAGAAGGGAATTGAAAGATAGAATGATCGAACATCAAAAATACAAAAATGAACTGTTACCAGTCCCTTCACCTACGATTAATAATACTCCGCTCAAGTTTGATTGGAACAATGTTAAAATTCTAGATATAGAGAAGAACTATAGGAAACGTTTAATTTCAGAAATGCTCCACATCAATGTCCCAAAACACTTTACTTGCCCAATAGGAAGGTGGACACAGTCAGCCAGTCGCACGTACAATAAACTCAGTTATATGTTTTCAAAATAAACAGAAGAGAGCCGATTAATATATATATGTGACCACTACTTCGATCAAATTTTCACTCGGTGTCTATTTGCTCGACTCTGGCGATTGGAACCGTCGTTTCCACTGTCCAATTTTTCGATTATACTTGATTGGAATCGTTTTGCGTTTTTGTTTTTGTGGTCAATGTATTGTGTATCGTGTCAGAATACAATTAATTGTTCTGTTCAAATCCGATTAGGCCAGCAAACCTACGCTGGCGAAATGTTGAATTTTTACAATTTGGAGTTGTTTTATTTAATTCCTTCTCCACAAGGATTGACCCTTAACGATCAAAATAATCAGCTAATTTTTTTAGAAAAGAAAGGCGTTCGAAACGATATTAATACTATTGTTTGTTTGCAATGCAGTTTAAACTCTGAATAACTTTCAAGGGTCTCAAAGAGAAATAGTACAATCTCAGGATGGTACTGTGATTTCGAGGTAAAAGAACAAATTCTAGGACATTCCAATATTTCCAGGTTTTTCAGAACTGTACGGAACGCTGGTTATTGAGATTATTGTGCAAAAGTTGAATTCGCATCTTGGAGAAACTTGTCGTGATGTACGAGAAACAGAGCGAGAGATAATTTATGAACACAAAGTTTTTATCTTCCTTTCTGTTTCACAAGAGCTTATATAATGTCCTTATATCAGGAGATTTTAGCGAATAAACAGAGGAAGGGAGAGAGAGAGAAAGGCGATAGCAGAAAGCAGGAGAAATATGTAGAAGGAAAATCAAATCAAGTGGATCAAAAAGCTTTTTCTTGTGTCTGCTCTCTTTCCCCCGGACGAAGGAAAGGAAGCAAAAAAAACAAGGAGAAAGTCGGAGAGGGGTAACAAAAAAAGAAATGACCGAGATTGAAACTGCGTGGAATAAGCCCGGACATTAATATTGATCACCGCGAAACTTGGGCGAATTATCTGCCCAGCTTGTCGGATAATCTTCATCCGACATAACATTGGCCTTAAACACATTTTATCCGGGGAATAATGACGAATTGTTTCATCGCGAATATCATTACCGCTCGGCTCTCGGCTCTATTCATCATTTCTCATTAGAGAGAGGGGCCGGGGGCCGGGAAATTGTTTCCCGTTCGCGAGGACGAAGAAAAAAAAGAGGCGCGGGTAAAAGTCCGATGGCGCGCGCGCCCCGTCTTTGGGTATATATAGCGTCGACACGAAGCGCCGCTCGATCCCTTTAAAAAAACTAAATGAGGCTCTTTCTCTTTACTCATCCGTCGTCGGAAAAAGCAGGAACGAGGAGGAGGAGGGGGTGGGGGGTGGAGAAGGCGGGAATGGGGATAAATCAATTTTCCTCTCTTTTTCTCCTATATAAGCGTCCGCGCGCGCAGAGCTTTGCATGTCATCAGCATGCGAGTTTCCCGTAAAATATATATACACACAAACACGCCGCAGACAGGAAGAGAGCAGAGCCAATCTTTATTAATGCCAAACCCGTCAATGCGCATTTTATACTCTCTCCCCTCCCTCCCTCTCTCTCTCGTATTCCCTCGTCGGCCGACCCGGAGTTAAATCATAACGATATATAAAGAATAGAAGGGAAAAAATGTATACATATATATATATATTTGACTAAGCGTTTTCGTTTTGTTTACGAGTCTGAAAAGTTTTGTACGATAAAAGCCGCTCTACTGAGCAATGACATACATTTTTTATGCGTACATTTTTTATGATACATTTTATCTTTCCAAAACTAAATGAAGCTGTCGTTGGAAGGGTCCAAAGAAAACCTGATTCGTTTGTTCGTTTACTTTTGCAAAATCCCGACAGCTATACGGTATTTCCATAACAATAACACCGTCACTATATTCATCAAGGAAAAAACATGCATATCATTATTCGCTTGGCTTTTCAGTTCAAATGTAACACTCTCTCTCTCTCGCTAACGCTCGATTTTTCACATTCATTTTTGCGATGCAGTTGATTTATGTAATTTAAAATTCACTCAATAACATGATATATCACGCGAGCATAGCATTAGCATATCAGCTTTGTGCTCGTTCCACGGAAGAAATACGAGGGAAATGCAAACAATTGTATATTAACAACTAAATTAATATTATCATGCTGCTGACAACTGGCAATTTATTTCATAGATTTCATGTTAATTATCTGATGAATACGTTTCATCGAAATTATCGATTCAATACAAAATGCTTTCGGTAAACAAAGTTTATGTAGGCATGTAGGTCGCTATCGATAATTTTGAGAGTATATACTCGCGCAAAAGTAAGATAATCTTTTCTTCAAACAACGCGCAATATTATTGCGAGCTTATACAATTTTTCCACCGGGTTATTACCCGACAATCGCATGGTTATGAAATTTATATCGATTATCCATCACTGTTATAAAAATATGATTGTCAAATTTAGTGCACACGTGACTCGAAGGAAATTCATAACATTATGTGCATTAATTTGAATCAAATGTACGTATATTATGGTTCACTAATATATTATCAATTTTAAATGCTTCTGATATTTCTCTTTCGAGGATTTTCCTCTTTCCATAACCTGATTAATAAATTGAATAAACAACCCTTTGAAATTGTAAATTACAAATGCAAAATATTGCTAAATAATCGTCTCGTTTATTTAAAAATTATCAAAGTCTGCGTTAAAGTTCATCCAATTCCAGTTAATTAATGAAAAGTTTTAAGATTATGTTAAAGTGAAAGTTCCGGATATGTGAATGAAATAGCTATATAAGCTCGGACGTCAAAGTTACTTTGACTCGATTCAGAACGAACGAATAATTCAGGAAAAATGAGAAGCAATGGTCTTTTTGAAGAATTATTGAAAATCAAGGAAAAAAATGGTTGTGTGCGACCCACATTATATTATTGAACTACCTAATAAACATGGAAAATTTTCAATTTGTCCAAAAAACTTGTGCGAGATGAAATTAATCCGTTTAGCATGTATTTTGTAAAATGATTTAGATTAGTTTTTGACCTCTTGTAAATAAACAAAGATTGAAATGATTTTTTACTGATTTTTTACAAGCTGAGATGGAATGTTCCTCACAAGATCTCTGTTTAGGGGTTTTCGCGGAATGGGTTGATCAATGGAAAACTCACGATTTTACGAAGAAACGCCTATGGGACATATTCGAGTGGTGGAAATTACTTCCTTCACTTTGGTATCTCCGTTCACCAAATTTTCACCGTTAGAAATTCGGTCGGAGTATAATTTGACTGTGCATCAGGGTAGAGGTAGAGGATAAAAAAGTCCCACGGAGCTCGTTCGAACGAAGGGCGCTAGAGCAGAAGTCACGGGCACGTGTATGTAGAGCCATGCAAAAGAGCGAAGGGCGCGATTCTTTTGAGGGCCGGACACATATCCTAATCCGCGGGGCTAATGCCGACAGATTAGTGGAGCGAGTGTCTTTATTTATCGGACAGCATCTCCGTCGCGGCTTATCTGCGCCACTGCGGCTATATATAGTTATATAAGAAAGTCGGGCCAGCGCAGCCGGGGAATTAAGTGCGCGCGCCGCTGCCATTGCTACGGCCGCCAGTGATATTTCACTCGCGGCTGCAGCCGAGAAAGTGTGTGTGCACCGCCGCGGCTAAGCCCTTAACCCTGTATATAGTACCGAGCCCCCGGCTCTGGATTAACCCAGTGACTCCGTGCGATATATACATGAGCAGATGCTTCGAGCGAGTCGCGAGATTTGACGGGATTATGATGAGGCCGCGCGCAACGCTGCTGCTTTGAATCAGCTCATTCGGATGGGACGCGTGCGCGCACAAGTTACATTCTCATCTTTTTTTCTTCCTCCACGCGTATATACATGTATTTATATACCCTGCATATTCCAATTCAAATCACGCGGTCATCGGCCTGATGATCCTCCGATTTTTTTTGAGAAATTTTTATTCACTTTGCTGAGGATTTTTGACAGTCTTTTTATTCCTGTAACGTCGGGGTTTTTTCAATTATTTTTAATAAAATATCAATTTCGACTCGTTTTGAATTCATGAAACTTTTTTTCTTGGAATCATGGGATTGAAACAACGTGTATCCATCAGACAATCAGAATCGGCCAAAGATGATTTTTGTTTTATTTATTTAATCAATCTTTTTTGAAATTGATTCTCCGATCAATATACTCTCTTAAATCCTTGCGATGAAAAACCACTGGATGAAAGTGAAAAATAACTGTATGGAGTTGGATGGCTGATCGTATTGAACTACATTGAATATTTAATTAAAATCGAGAATCGCAGTAGTTTTCACTGTGAAGATTTGAGAGAGTATGAGTTTTCATTTATAAATTTAAAATGGGTCGAAATTGATGTTTTATAAAACACGATCCTCAATTTAACAACCCTAAATTTTACTTCAAATCATACCAAAAAAAGTATAAGAAATTGTCTTGAACAAATCGTAAGAGGTCAGGTAAGATGACCGCGTGATTTGACTCACAATATACGCGCCGCATATACGTTGATAATGCGAAGAGATATAGCGGCCTCGAATAGAGCGTACGCGCGTGTGCGACCCAGCGGTAGTTCCCTCGGTTATCTAATGTAACAACAATGGGCGATTCGAGCGTCGCTCTTGAAGCTCGTGAGATCGAAAGGATTTCAAAAGCTCCGGTAATGTCGGCACAAAATTATCAGAGCGAAAATACACGGTGAGATGGATTCTAGTGAGTCTCGCAACAGCCGCCACAACGACCCAACCGACGAATCTAAAGTTATATCTTAGTTGGGACTTGAGGAAAAATTCATTATACCGAAGACGGTCCTGTACGGAGGATAAACTAACAAGGGTTTCGGGTCACCAATCCCAAGACGACACATTTTAGAGAATAGTTTTCGGGTACTGCAGTAGGTAACATTTGCAGGAGTGCAGCCTACACGTGTTACATCTTTACACGCAGAGATCAATTTATACAATGCATAAAATCAATAACGAATTACAGTTACCTTGGAGTAATGAAGATACGTTAGGGTAAACGGCTGCGGATACATCCTATCGGGTACCGAAAATCTATCTCCTTAAGTTTCATAGTGTTTGGTGATCACCCGGAGGCCTTACACTGATCCTTGTGAGAGAGCTTCGAGTCAACTATTAGAGTGGATCGCCTGAAATATTGAGGTTCTCTCGGTAAGCATGTTTCCGAGCGACATGAGCTCTCTCCTTACAAGCGGACCATCGAATTTCATCGGTACAGCTTCTCAATTTTCAACTAAACTCAACTAAACCTTCTCAGCTGATTCGACACACCAGCTTAAAATGACTCATGGGTTATTATGACTGTTAATCGCGGTTGTTAGTTTGTACTACCGATCCTGCACTATCCAGGCCGTACCATTTGAGCGATCTTACTATTCCTAATCGGCATCGAATATTTTCCTTTGGTTGTACCTCATTCGATGCTCGTGTGAGCATCAGCTTAAACTGTGTACTAATACCGCGCGCCGAATCATGGAAAATTCGCTCGGCGCCACCGGTCAAAAGTTAATCATCACTTTTAGTGTGAAAATCGCCAGGTTGCGAATTTTTACCGTCTTTGCTCGACTTATGCATATTTCTTAACGATTTTCCACTGTCTTTTTTCTTTCCCTAGAGTACCCTACAGAGACGCTATATATATCGCGAAGATTTGAGTATCGTCAGTTTGAATTCGCGCAGTATTGTACCCCATCCCACCGGGGAGTTATCCTCCAGAGTAATATCAAGTTATGAAAGCAATCTCGGTCGAGTTGAAAAATTTCAAATTGTCCGCGGGTAAGTGAGAACGTAACAGTTTGAAGTTAAAACTCGACCCGCAGCACAGCGTGTGCGATGTGTATATAGAGCCGTATTACCAGCGAAAGCGTGTATACACACATCGAGGCGGTCGCATTACGCACTGGCGAGCAGTGCAGTTCTTTGGCGAAAAAAAAAATCGAAACCGAGCCTGGCTCGGGAGGAGAGTCTGATCGATCGACTGATTGAAGCATTTATCTACTCCGTCGGAGCTCGGCTGGTCGATGCTCGGATTGCGATATCAATTGCCGCTCGGCAGAGAGATATAACGTTGCGCGTTTGCTTTTGGAAAAGTGCGGCTCGGTTGTGCTTATCGGGCGCTCACATATACACACGGACACGCGCGAGCGAATGCGAATGCGCGTGTCTAATGACCCGGGAGAAAAACCTGTACACGGCAACGGCGCGCAGCTCTCTCGAATATTAAATTGATCGTTCCAATTACCCGCGTCCCGTGCCCGAGAGTCTCTCTCTCTCGGGTTTGTAATTTAATTAGAGCTCGCGCGCGCGCGATCCCCGAGGAGGGCACGAAAAAGAAGAAGGAGAAGAAGAAGAAAAAAGGGCACACGCGGTCCATTAGTTATTTATAGTCGCGCGAGAGGAAAGGACGGGGGCTGCACGCACGCGCGAGCCGCGAAGCGGTGCCCATAGAAATCCGAATAAAGGAGGGGCTATAGAAAAATTATGAAAAAGACGCTCTCGGGCGGAATAGCAAGAGAGCGAGAGCGAGTGGCGAAGCTTGTACAGAAGGACCAAGGAGGATATAAGGGCCACCGCGAGACACACGCGGCGGAAAAGGAGAATTGGTGTTGTAAGGCCGGAGCGAGCCACTATAAATACGCGCGTCGGCAATAAAACCAAGGTGCTCGCGCGCGCGAGCTCGTATAACGCAGGAGATGAAAGCGCGCAAAAAAAACCTAGAGAGAGAAATGAATTGTGTAAAAAATGGCGGTGCGAGGTTTATAAGAGGAGAAAAGGTGAAGGTCAGCCTATGCCCACCCTATGGTCCAGGAGCTGCTCGTCGGGCACAGCCGCTTGTAATGCGACATAAATCGCCGGAGGGGGGCCGACACGCGTGGATACTTTTGCCTGGGCCGTGAATCACTTTTATGCCTAATATCGTGCGCGGGCGGGGCGGGCCGCGCGCTCTATAAAAGTTTAAGTACCAGCCGATAAGACGAATCACGGCGGATGATTGATAAGAGCATTGTCCCCAAGCGTTCCTCTCTTCCTCTGGCGCACACTCACGAGATCGAAGATCGCGTTACGATGTCGTCCCGGGCAATTGGCGGGTTTTTTTACCTTGTTTCGTCGCTGGCGAGGCTCCGGGATTTTACACACTCGGGAGGATATCACGCGCGAGTGCGTTGCACACGGAGGAGTTGTGTAAATCGTCGCGGTAAACCAGATGCGCGCGCACTCCGCATTGAATATCCGCTGCACTGGCGCGTGGTATGCGAAGAAGGGCGAATCGATGCCCGGTGTAAATAAACGAACAATGTCGCGCGTTTATCGCCTTACTCATCCATCAGATATAATCCCAAGCTCGAGAGCCGCTGTGCAGGCGCGCAATTACCCAATGCACCCGGTACACACACGCTCATATTTACTCGAGATAGAAGCGATACTTGGTGGGACATTGCTACATACATTCGCCCCTCCTCGACACCAGGCCGGGCCCGTATCGAAAAGTCCAAGCCGCGCGAGAAGCGGAATAAGTCGAGTATAAGGCGGCAGGTGACGCGCGCGCGACAAGTGACACGCGAATCAGGCCAGTGGAGCCGTGCGCGCGCACAATGGGCAACGATGATGAATTATGAATGCGCCTAGGCCTTGTATCCACAAGTGCAAAGGAGCTGCGCAACGGATACATAACGGCCGCGGCTAGCGGCTCAGCAGCTCGTTACGTTTGCAGGCTGCGCCAGCTATAAATTTCCGCGTATCCGCCACTTCGATCTCGCCAGCCGCGATTTCTCGGGCCCGGCTCACGCTGTATTATATGCGTGACGCCCGTATGAATTGCAGTACGACGAAGTGCACTCGCGAGACTGCTTAATAAGGACCGTGAGCGAGCTTTTTTTCCGAGAGGAAGCCCCGAGACGCATCTTTATTGCCGGATCTTTCCGCGAATCGCGGCTCGGCCGACTATTGTTGCCGCGCGTGCTTCCGAAAAACTATAGACAACATTTGCAGGCCTCCGCGGGACAACCCGGCAGTCGTCGTCCGTCGTTATCAACGCACGATAATTTACTCGCCCGAGTCGTCCCGGTATCTTGCGATTTCGAGCTGCAGATAGATGTGGAACGTGCGATACGAGGTATACGTTAGATCTACAGCGTTTTCAAGAGGATTTTATAAGATTCCGGTAAGAATCTCGTTGGAAAATCGAGCCTTCCGAACCTGATATGAACTTTGTAAAATTCGGTATTTTTGAGAAAGTGACCCTGGAACCGTGTATACTATGACTATAGGTAGTTAGGTGCGCTTCTAGAATTTCAGGATGAAAGAGTAATCCTATAGGGTCTATAATTATTCTATAGACACGGATGGTGTTTAATCCATTGATTGAACAGAATGGTCTTGGACCTGGTAGACGTCCAGCCAGTTAGGGTTGTCGATGATTGTGTCGCAGGGTTGCACTGCCCGAATTCAAGGTTGTACATGATAATACTGACTAGAGGTTATGTTCAGGCAGTCCGCAACTGAGAATCATAATGCACCGACTTCAAAACTTCATCACCGAGGCCATCATCAAGTCCAGGGTTGACTTTTACAACCAAACAATCTCAGAAACATACTCTTAATACATCATCACCGGCAACTTTAAATACCTGAACATCAACCTATACAGAGTAACCTTTGAGAACCTCAAATACCTAGTCGTTAATTGGTTCAGGGTGATAATTTCCAATCAAAAGTTACGGTTACGCACCTTTAGATGCTTTTTAGATGCCTCTTTCCATGAGGAGCTTGGCGTATACACACATCATCATCAGTCACACCGAGCTCCTGAATATCGTACACGTGCAAGGTTCCTTTCTGCAACAAAAACTTTAACGGATACTATAGTCAGTAAAGATGTCATCTCACAGGGATATTCGGCACTTGATGCGTCGTGGATTCTAGACCGGTATGACCGGTGGCCACTGGTCATGAACAATTAGTATAGACCAGAAGTGTTATTTCACATGATGGCTACGTTATAAAGATGATTCGTAAATCGGATTATGAACGGGAAGTGTTTAAATTGAGTTAACTTATGACATCAAATAAGTAAACGCGTAAGTTATTCGCTCATACGATCGAACAAGTCAGCTCTTCAAAATCTAAAAAATAGTTGAAGAAAATACGCGATCGTGTTGAATATGTGTGTATACGAACTTCAAAACTAAAACATTTGAACAGCGTAGGTAGAGATCCTTAATGGATGGATAATGGATGGATGAGTTTGCGTTTCATGCGACTTTGTGAGTGCCTTCTCTGACAATGGGATCAGCTATACGGTGCAGTCTGATGTCGGTCAGTCCGTAATGCGGGCAAAAGGTCGTTCCCCTTTGGTGGTGCAATTGTTTGCGAATGTTATTTAGCAGTACGAATTCCCATGAGTCGAGTCGCGTCATAGGGTTGGAAAAATCTTTGTAGTTTTGGGCATAGTTACACGAAAAATGTACGATGGTTATTATATTATAAATTATTATCAACAACTCTGTGCAAAAGAATGTCCCAAAGAAGAAATGGCTCTTGGTTGATTTACGAGTTGCGGACTTGTTGCCGAATACTTCCTTGACTCATCGGGGAAACGTTTTTCGTTTGGAATAGGTGCCCAGGCATACACTACATTAAATGGTATTTCACATTGCAAGTACACGTTGCAAACACTCGATCAAATTTAACAAAATTTTACTGAAATTGAGGTACAACATGTAATTGAATCGAAGAATCGTTTTTGCGTGGCGTCCGGGCAGACGCAGGTCAATCTATCTTATGATCCAAGTCCCTTGTCTCGTCTTCCCGAGAAGCCCCTGGAAAGAATCCAAACGTCGCTCCAGCCGATAAAAACTCGTCGACAAGCCCGCGACATGGAAATCAAATACTCCAATTTATTAGCAGAGTAAGCAAGTCTCGAATCGTCCATTCAATCACGAGCTGACCGAATCGACTGTAAACTACGAGACAATCGAGTCGCGCTTCGCTGACTCTTCCGTCGACCAAGCAAAATATTATTCCAATCAATTGGTCTTTGCGAGGGCATATCCCTCGATAGACAATCAATTAGACAACACGCACACACACGCACACGCTGCAGCTGATGGAAATCATTAATGAAACTATCATCACACACGCGCTCGTATATATGCGGCGTGTATGTATATACATAGAGAGAGGGAGAGAGAGTAGCGGGCAAACACTCGAGGCAGTGGAGGGAAGGCGGAGAGCCGAAAAACACGTGCATATTTTGCATATCCCCGTATTATAAGCCGCAGTCGGGCCAATTTTCTCCCGCCTGTGTTTTGTCGATCGGCACACACACACAAAGTCGGGCATATAACGTACAATTAAACGAGCAGCTCGCGTATCCGCGCGAGCGGAAAGAAGCGCAGCAGATTAGGGCTCGGGTAATACGCACGTGTGTGTACATATATATGTATACGTATATATACGTATATACATGTGATGATCCACGGGCAGCTGCAGTCGCGCCAGCGGCTTATCCCTCCGCGACCTCTTTTTTTCCTTCCTCCCCGCGAGCGCGCCCATTAAAAATTCCGAAGCCTCTCCTCCGCTTCCTTTTGCCCGCCTCTCTCCCTCTCTCGTCGTTATTCAACCACTCGCCATTATTACGTTCATTTTCAGCCCGCGCCGCTGATTTGTCGCAATTTGCTACCCTCCCCCCCCTTCCGCCACCGGCCCTTCAACTAATTCGCCGGGGTCCGTATACACAGTGGAAAAGATTTTTAAAAAGTGTTGCAGTACTCTCGAAATTTATAATGGTAGAAATTGCGTATCCGATGAAAATCAGTAAAATTTTATTGACTTACAAGTGAATAAAATTATTCATCGTTTATGCAATTTCTACTAATTAATGGTAGTTTTCTACTATTTTGGTTACTAAGAGGATAATTAAAATTTTCTGTGCATGCACAATTTTGTTTATTCTGTTCTGTACGTTTAATTTTCCTGAAATTCAGTACAAGTTCATGCGTACTAAATTCTAGTATTGTAATTTCATTGCTTCTCGTTACTACAAGCGGGAAGCACAATAAACCATCCCAGGGCATTAGTAAAATTATTTTCTAAATTTAAAGGAGTTTCATTATTTATTATCAAAAACTGCATACCCGATCAGCAGGAACTATTCACTATTGAATAGTAAACATTTTTTCGCGATACTGTTAGTGAAATTTTTGATTTACGAATAAGCAGTTTTGCTTAACTTTCTAGTTAAATTTTACTATACTTACATGAGTAGAGGAATAAATTTACTGACCCAAAACAGTGTACATTAAATTATTTTTTCAGTGAATATTCACTATAATTCAAGAGTTGTCCAATTAATAATAGTTTTTAACTATTTCAGATTTAGAGATTACCTAGTTTATCAATACACGTTTTACCGCAGTCATTCCGATGCCACTAAGGCAGTGACTGCCTTCCGCCTTAGTTTGTTCTTTTGTTGACAGCAGTATGATAAAAGCTTTAGGGTGTTTTGCAGCAATGTGATTAAAATTAGTGTGCCATTCGCCATCCGCGCACTTATCTCCAAGCTGCCATTTGTTCAAATCACTTCTTCGTAATCGCATCTGTCAATTAAATCTTAATTCGAGTACTTCATTTTTACTGGAATTCAGTACGATAAAGACTTGATTCAACGACAAAATGACGATACTTGATCTGGGCACTCGAGTAGTACTTGAATTTGTTGCATCTTAAATTTCATTCTCGACTCAAAGAATCGTCTCATACATCGTATATGTATGCAAGTGGCCGCTCGAGATTTTGCCTGAGCCACGCTCTCGTTAATTAACGTTAGCGGCCACTTTCCCAAGCCTGTATATATATTTAATTATATCCGCGGATATGTATACCCGGGGGTCGGGCCGCAAATCGAGTTTAGAGGGTACTCGGCGAGCCAGCCCAATTAACCGAACGAAGCAGCGTGTCTTTTATCATCCGTTAACCGGGCGCGTCTTCATTGTGTCTCGCGGGATCCTCGCAGGCACCTGCATTTTTGTGGGAAGCTCGCGCGCAACATTGGCAGGATGTTATAAAACAACCGACAAATTGAAAAATCCTCGATTACGCCGAGTTTTCAATCAACGCACACTCCTTCCGTTAAGGGGGTTATGAACAATTGTCAAGATCTCTTCCCGTCGGCTACTTAGAATCGTCAATGCGTGGAAAGTTAATCCGGTCGTTGATTATGATAGAAATTGCCGCGAATACTTTCCTTTTTACTGATTCCTGAGTGAAAAAAAATCATACATAAATTATAACCAGGAAATTATGCTTGAAAATGGACTGGCATTATCTAGGCGAAATCAAGCCATAATCAAGGCATATAGATAAGAATGAATAAGTGATCTATACCTTATCCAAGCTTAGAAAATATTTAGACGTTTATTACCCCTGGATAATATATATATCGCTAAGCATAGATAATGCGTAGATTAATTATATGGAACTATATGACAAATTCATAGAAATTATTTCTGTTCTGGAATTACTGATTTCACAATTACGAAAACAATTATGAAAAAGAGCTAGTGTATTGTATTATTGCACAATGATCATACCTGTATTGTCGTCATTGGACCCCGTGGAATAATTGTAAGCCGTATAGTGAAGATTTTTTCTTACATAAATTTTCTAGGTATAGTACGATCGATGCACAGTCTTAAAAAAAAAGTCTGAACGCTTACTGGGCACAGACGAGACATAGAGAACTCGCCCATGGGAATGCATCGATTATAACTGAACAATTTCATTTTTATCGCATTATTTACGCATAATTTTTCACCTCAAACGATTATTGATGGTACTTGGTAGATATCATGTCAATTTTTTAATATCCTATGCGACCCTCCTTGGTATGACTCCCCTTGAATCGTTAATGCGTCTAAGGTTAGCTCGGTTGACAATGGTACGACAGGAGAGGGCGATTTGCAGCTTATCCCCCCGTTAATGCCCAATGAAAAAGTCCCTGTATGAAAAATTGAGCCGAACTCGAGTGAGCCCCGAGATTCATCCACGGGGCGACGGGAAAGGAGCGAGAGGGGAAAAAGATGGTTAAAACACCGCGCGATTCGCATTGAGAAACGTCCGCACCCCACGCGTCCCCGGAATATCTCTTCATTATTCAGGTGGTTGTCGGTGCAATTTACCACTGCGAATCGCTCGCGCACAAAACTCAAACGACCCTCTCGGATAAAAATGTCCCCGGGCGCGTCTCGTTGATACAGTAGTCCTCGGCTCCACCGCTAACTAACTCGTTTGCCGCTCGGGCAACGATAATGATCGAGAGCCTCGGATTCCGTCAGATCGGCGCGGCCCACGTGGTGGTCCGTCAGGCGAAAAATCCTCGCCCTTCGTCACAAGTACATAATACATAGCGTGTCTCGAGTCGGCCGGCTGTTTGCCCTCTCGTCTCCCGGAGTAGAACGAGCCCCCGCATAGGTATACACGAGCGGACGAACGATCGAGCCCGCGAGGGGGAGGGAAAATAGAGGAAGCGGAGAGAGGGGACAAAGGACGCGGAAACGCGGAGACACGCGGCCCTTTTAAAACGGCGGAAGCGCGGACGGGGGCGGGGGTAGAGTTACGTTTTTATACAGGGGCGCGCGGCATTGGAATTGCGGTCGCCGCTCCCGATCCTTGACTCGATCGAGCCGCAGCGAAAATTCGACGGATTAGGTTCTCCGGTGACGGAAGCTCGAATTAAGCTTCGCCGCAAAGGCCGGGAGACAAGTGTGTGTTTTGATCGGGATCCTGTTTCGGTACACGATTCACATAACTGCTTTTTCTTTATCCTCGATTTTATTCTGTTCTCGTTGTCCCTCTCGTCCGTTTCTATACGCGATCCGGTCCGATTTTCCCCGGGACAAGCTCGTCGCGCAAACGGGACAAATATCCAACGTATTGTGCGCTGGAGCGGCGTCTTGTGTAAGTGCTCGTCGTGTATCCGCGCGTAATATTTACCGACCCATTGTTCGCGAGCACACAAATCTCGATGGAGCGCCGCGGCTATATTCGGATCCTCTCGCATCGGTATTATTCAATACGGCCGAGTATTGGCCTTGCGTTACTTCGATATACGCCAGATATTAACAGGTCAAGGAGCGACTATCGCCAAAGTATTTCCTCGAGGAATACCGAAGAGTACCGTGAAGAATACCACGGATTATTCAATCAAATTTAGTAATATATGTATATGTGTAAGGGATTCTCTGAGTCTCGTTGGGCGACGATCTGTCCGATCTCTTCGAATCTGTTTGATATTTTTTTTTTCAGATTTCTCTTTGTCTAATTTGGAGCCTACATTTTTTGAGATTTTTTGTCCTTTTTGGAACTATACGAAACTAAGATTTTCTGAATCATTTTGTAGTAAACTTGAAATTAGACCCGTTTGAAATTCCTGAATTTCTTTTCTTCGTGAAATGAGAAATTGAAACAACGTATAAATATCGGAATGGGCGAATATTGATTTCAACTGTATTTGATTGAACAATTCGAAACGTTTACGAAATAAAAAAAAAAGTTAAATGTGGAAAACGCCCATAATATTCAATTTCTATTGGTCGATCGCGCCGTACAGAGAATTCCTCATAAGTATTTTTATTGCAAATACTCACGAGGAAAGAATTTTTCCACACTCCTTGAATGTTCGGAATGAGCGATTCTCTGTTCACTTGCGTACGTGGAAATCAGCCTGATTTTTGCACGTGTTGTGAGAATATATATTCAAAACATTTTGAGATGCATGTTTACAAAAGTATTTTATATCGCTTCATGGAATGCCAAGGAATATACCATGAAAATCCTAAGAAATACCAAAGAATACCCGAAATTAAAAAAAAAAATTAATAGTACAGGGAAATACGTATTTTCCCGACTCCTCGTAACGAATAAGTATTGCAGATCAAAACATCATGAACAATCGTGGAACGAAAGAGTCCGCGAGGGAAATGGCCGAAATTGCGTTGTAACGATGGTGAAGCGGGTACGTACATATATACACAGCCACATACATAACGGTACAAGGGCTCGGCTCAAGTTTGGCTGAACTATAATGATAGAGGAAGTAGTTAAAACGGGCCGGTAACAAAGCAACTCTGTAGCACTAAACAGCTTGATTATGATGCATTAAGCTGCGCGTCTCGCGAGCAAGCCCCGGGACGCTTTAGCGAAAGTTGGTCGAATTGGGTAACGATTGCCAATTTGCTCCGACTGTTTTCGGCCCCGGGCTCACTTTTGAGTAATCGCTCTCGTGGCTCCGCATACCCGGTGTGCGATACACACACACGCGCAGAGCCGCAGAGCCGAGGTAAAAGAGGCGAAAAAAGCGATCGGCTCGCGTTTAATATACATACCGCCGGGAGGTGGAGGAGGAGGAATGCCCCCGACACGAGATGGCTTTTAGCGCGTGTACGTCCGGGGCATAAAGAGAAGCGATATTCGAGTTTCGCGGGGCCGCGGCGACGAGCTGAATCTATGATTCAGCCGCAGAGAGAGAGAGAGGAAGCCCCGGCTCTTTCATGTCGGAATCCAACGCCCCGCGCTCACCTTTCCCCGCAGCCTTGTCATCCGCTACCTTCTTTTTCTCCGGCGCGCGCAAGCCAACACACACACGTATATATATTATATAGAAGTCCCGTCCCCCGCGAGCTGCAGCTCCGATGAAAGAGAAACCGGAATCGCGCACACACACACGCGTATTATAAGAGTCTCGATATTCCGCGCATCCTCCTCTCCCTTTTCTTCTTCGCTCTTTCTCGCTCTCGTCTTCCTTTCTTACCTCACCGCTCCAGACTCGAGAGCCTTGTTTACATGGAAAAGAGACCGGCAGGAGGAGTTGCGTGCGAAAAGGGAATTTTCCCCCATTCCTCCTCTTCTTTTGGGCAATAGGACACGCGGAAAAAGCGATTTCTCAAAAGTTTCATCGCAGTACTCAGAATCTACTATATCGTACTATCGTACTATAATGAGGTTCAAAAAAGTCGATCGTTGTATGAATTTTCGTGTTAAATGTTCATTTTTTTATAAGAGTATGTGGGTCAAAATTGATAACTTTACCAGTTTCTCTTAATTTTAAAAACCTGATTAAAACATTGTTAAAAGTGTTATGTACAAAATTGATAGTAGATTGTTTTTGTTACTTTATTTAGCCTTATATACTAACTACCTCAACGCAATACTTCTGAAATAAACTAATCCTGAATCGAATATCACTTTTTATTCAAATTAATAGAATTACGAGTTTTGCACTTGATAATAAAACCAAATGATGAGAGCCTATAATTGAATTAATTTTAGTCTAAGAAACTCAAGTTTTCAGAATTGAAGTCTGAACTAAGTAATTACTTTAATTTCTCAATCGCACGTACGAAGAACAAATATATCTCATTTATCAATTACAAAGATTGCTAAAATGACACCATAGTTAATGATACAGAGTGCAGCCCTCACTCTAACTCATCGGAAATTTTATCAGTCGGTGGAAACATAGTAAGCAAAAATTACATTTGCTTCAAAACCCGAGTAAATCGAGATGCAGATCTCTTCTTGCGTCATTCGTTGTGTGTCCTCCAGGAGTCGTGCGTCATAAAAGCATAATTCTTTTCAAATATTTGACGATGTCAATGATCATGACCTAGACGGTTTGTCAATAGACCAAAAGAAGTCAATTGTAATTAGGCAGTTCCATTCGTATGTCGTATTCTTACTACAAATAAAATTCCATACTCTAACCGAAGGATCGTTTTCGCTGCGATATATTGACGGCCGGGCATTTCGTTCCTCACGTCCGCGCTTGTGGCTTTTTCATCCTCGGTTCGTAATGCTTTGTTTCGGTCGTTTTGCGCCTCTCGCGCTCGCGCCTAATTCGAGAGCCAGTTTCCAGGATCGCCGGGTGGTATACATGAATATCGGGAGTCTCGCCGAGGAAGAGGCGGAGACAAAAGGATCCTCGTTCGATTAAACGCGACGACTTTGCAACACAAGCCGTAAACTGAAAATTTATTTGTCACTCTCTGAATTCGACGTGTTTTCTTTTTTTCACGGGAGGCGGCGGGGTATCTTTCTGCCGTGGCGCGGCAACGGCCGAATTCATGGGAACGTAACTCGAGAGCGATTCATTGCACGGGGCGTTTTGGTAAATATTCGAGATCGGCGGATTTTTAAATGGCGCGGAATTAAATATTTCCACTCGGATATGCGCGCGAGCTGCTTTAAATCCCATCAGTGTATATACATAGTCTTTTGTGTTGTTTGTCCGAATAAATTTCAACTGGAACATCACATTTCCTCCCTCTATGCCCCGGCCGCCGAGATAAAAGAATGTTTGATAATTAATTTTGTCAAATAAACCCGCGGCGCCGTGAAAACACTGTGCGCAACGCTGGAATTTATCATTTTGCATTAACATTATAATCGACCCCCTTGGGTTCTCGCGTGCACTGCGCGTGCACGGAAAAAAACAGCGCCCGACGCGGGTCGTGGCAACTTAAAAAACCGCATTACGCAGTCTCGTCATTGAAAAAAAAAGTGGCTCTGAATTTCCACTTGCGGCTGGAAGAAAAATTTACTACGCTTGATGCAAATTACCACTCGGTGCGGCGTGAGTACATTTTCTCTTGCCAATATTATTTGGATTTATAATACATAGCGGATATTCGATTATCTACTTCGAACTGCTACATTGCTGGAGAAATTTGCGACTTCCTTCTAGCAATGTAAAATTCATCCTAGCTCCTCCAAAAATTCATGCATTACCTTGCTAAATACTTAAAAAATTATCAAGGTATTGTTTGAGGATCACTGAAAGCTCCCTTGGTTTTCATAACCAAAATTGTTTGTTCAAATCCTGTCAAACATCGGCAAAGTTGAGTTTCGACTCTATACGAGAAGTCTAAATGAGGGTACGAAAAAATTACACGGTTACTTATGTGTTAATCTTTAAAAATGAACATATTTCACGAGTAAAATATAAAGCTTGTCTCAACGCGCAGCACGTAGTCGCGATTAAATTTACTTGACCAGGGTTTAAAAATGTAATAATTCATTTTCGTATACAAGAATTACTCAGCGAGCGGCGCAAATGACCTGGCAAAAGACTCCAACCGAGCAATTTCTACTTTTCACATGAACTCCTCGTTCAGTCGAAATAACATCAGCTGCAAGTCGTACATAATGGCATACCGTTCATACTTTTAAATGAGACTGAGGAATGAATTTGAAATGAAAAAGATAAAATAACTTTATTCCAATAAAAGATGTTAATACAGCGCTGCTCAATTGAGGTTCGACCACAGCCGCGGAAAAGAGGAAGACTAGTTGCTCAGCGACGATCTTGCATTTTATTTCTTTTCGAATCTTATTCAGCGGCAAAACGCAGCCATGGGCCGCGACGTAGTTCCCGTTATATACGGATGTATAAAGGAGTGTAACGGCAAGCCGAATTGAGCGGCAACCACCTTGTGGTCACGTAGCAGCTGATATAATCAATCGAGATCCCCTGCGTCTTGGGATTCGAAGAATGGATCCGAAAAACAGCCAGATCGATCGTTGACTTGAGAATTCGTATACCGAAGATTTAGAGTAAATGAACATGGGAAAAATCACGAGAAGAAACTAGATATTTGAAACGAATACTAATTAATTGTAATATAAATTACATCTAATAATTATAGTTATAAAATGTTGAACGTTTCTATAATAAATTATGAATATTAACTGTAACACACAGCGTAAATTTTGCTCATCATTATATTCATTTATATTTATTATTACTAGCTACATTCAAACGTGCAGGCGATCTACACGTTTCGAAATTATGTTTAGTTTACATTTCCTCGATGATTATCTTTTTCATGAGCTTGTGCAACATTCATTCAAATTTTATTCAGTTCTCGAAAATGAGATTCAGAATCTCAAAACTTGTTGCGTGCTTTTCTTCGCGGGGAGATTCGGAAATGTGCTTCTCTTCTTGGAGAAATTTGAAATGTGGTTTCGTATGACCGATTCTAAAATGTGCTTTTTTCCGTAGGAGCCATCGACAAAAGGAACGATTAACCCGTAGTATTAGTCGCCGTAAATTTTTCCGATTCACTGGGGGAATTCACTTCTCAGCCAGATCGGTCGAGCGCCACCTCAACTCCTCTCTCCCCCTCCCCCGATCAAAACTATCAGAAACCAACTTGCTCTAATTGGATCCGATTCGAGCGGATTACAACCTATACTCGACCGAGTACACTCATTTTTTTTCCTCCTGTCACCGATCAGTCATATCCGCCGTAACGTCACGCCGATTACCCGAACCCAACGTACCGGCTTCCCCACCTGTCGTTCGTACATTACACGGTTATAAACAATCGTTACTCGAGACGCTCGGTCCATTTTCCCCGGGCCTCTTTGTCTTTGTTTGTCGCGCGCACTTTTTTTCGACCCCCCATCGCAAATAGAGAGGAATGGCGGACGTTACCAGTTATTTACGGGTCGGCGGTGAGGAGGAGGCGGGGGTGCGACAAATATCGGACGAGCGTATAAATCCACCCCCGCCCCCTCAACCCGGTACGAACGGCCGTAAAAGCTTTGACGCACCGCACGTGTAGAGATACAGCGAGCTTTTGACGAGGCTTTTTCGGCCTGCCGGCCGACACGCGCGTAATCATGCATTCATTAGTATTACGCCCGGCAAAATTCCCTCTCTCTCTTCCTCACTCTTGTCCCATTCATAAATGTTTGCGCTCGCGCGCAAACGTCGTTTGTGTATGCGCGCGTATCCTCGGACGCGCTGGGGTTTTGGCGATTTACGCTCGTGTGCTCGGCCCAAAGAGAGCATAATATTATTCGCGAGCGGCGTCCGGCCGTTCGAAAAGCGAGGCAAACGCGATTACTCGTTGGCGCACCGGTTTGACGGCTGCCCCGTCGAGGGCCATCCAAAAATATATGCTCTTCGTAAATTGACTTGTTTGGTTCGGTGTCGGTTTGTATATCGGCCCATGTGTCTTTTGCAATCGACACACGCACGCGCCTACGCCTGTCTCTGTATGTACACATTCATATACTCACGCATGACTCGTATGAATATTCCCGTTTAATTACTCACAACTGTATGGAGCGCGAAATGTTGCCAAAGCATATACGTACACGCAGGCGCACTAAAAGGATACACGCACACGCGCCACTCGCCGTGATATGCATTTGCACCGAGAAACTCAATTACGACTCCTCGAATTATATTCTTTTGTGTCTTGTTTATTATTCCGTATTGGTGTGTAATTATCCGGTCTCGCGCGGTATCGGCTCGGTTCGTATAACTGAATAAAATTTCGTTCGTCGATGGACACTGCAAAAACGATTCTTCGATTCGAGTATGAAATTTCACTCGATTCAAGATGCAACAACACTCGGCTCACGGCTGGAGTGTACTCAAATTGAGAATCGGCATTTTGCCGCGCGTTAAATCAAGTATTCATCGTACTGAATTACAGTATGATCGAAGCACTTGAATCAAGAATTGTCGTTTCCTTATTGAGTTATTTTTTATTTTATTCTGTCTCGGGGAAGATACGGCCGATAACCCTCTTACATATTAATGAAAGGAGCTGATTTCGGTATCAATCCGTTGTCCAATGTGATTTGCTTCATCCTAAATAAGATCGATTTTAAAAAAGTGAAAACGTAATGTAAGAATATAACATAATGTGTGTGTTTGCCATTTCTGTAATATCTGAACTCTCTTATTTTTCTAAGCTTCAAAATAAACAGCTTGAAAATAATATCAGCTACTGCGAATGCACTTTGATAGTCCGAGACGAAATGTGTGTTAAACATTCAGTATACAACAACAACAACAAAAATTAATGAATTCACAGCGTTTACTAAATTAATTGGATTACTATCGACATCAAATATAGTGACGAGATGCAATGAAATTGATATTCTCCAATCCAGTATACGTGAATTTTTATTGAATCTCAGGCTAATTAGATAAATTCATTAATATAAGTAATTCTTACTAAAATTAAGTACAGAATGTACTGCAACCAAATACAATTTCAAGTTGTGCTATCTTTTGAGGAATCGTATTCTGAGATGAGTTTTTCTTTCCAAAACTCGCCCAGAGGATCTATGCGAATACTCGACTCGACGATCGAGTTCAAGTGGAGTACTTGGATTATTCAAACTGATAAAACTACTCGAACTTTTGATCCAACTCCTAGAACTATAACATTTTTCATGTAAAATTGGCAGTTCCGATTCGTATGAGTTTTCTCCAACTGGGAATAAAGTGATGTGACACCAAAATAAGCGTAATTCGATTAGTCACTTGAGATTGAACCGCAAAAATTGCACATGATTCATTTCGTGTGACATGGTTTCAATGTTTTCGAAGGATTATCGTGGATAAACTTTCGAAAAGATTAAATGCAAAATTAATTTTGAAAATGACGTAAAAACAATTTGTGCGGGCAGTTTGCATTAATATCTCAAATTATACATGCATATTTGCACTGTAGTGATTTTGCTGCAACGTCAACGTTGTATTTGTTTATTTGTTTATTTACCCACATTTTCTTCAACCGAAGAAGATGAAAAGTCGTGACATCGCTACTCCTGATGCACTTTTGAGAGCAGTTTTATTTTTGACGATTCTTATTGATTCTAAAGTCGATTGGATTGTATTCGAGACTTCCAGAAACCAATTAGTATTTTCATTTGCAACGCAATTTCTCGCGAGCTATCGATGTCATTTAATATCTCAACTCTCGCGATTCTCATTAGCGTTGCGCAACCTCTACTGAAGTACACTTTATCGTTCCATGAGCAATACTAATTTCGTGAAAAGTGTGACTCAGCGTACAATTCACAAAGCCTTCGCAGAGCCTTTTTTACACAAAGTTTTCACTTCGCATCTCTTATCGATTGAGAATTCCGACAAGATGCAATATTCGTAGTAAATGCCTCGACTGATCGTTGACAAGACAAACATTGAAAAATCGACTACCTCGATAGCAAGGAGCTATAAACTCTTTATAAGAGCTGATCGCAAGTACACAGAGAGAAGAACTGTTGTAAAAATGACTATAGCCGATTGTAAAATGTAATCCCTGATGAAACGGGAAGTTTCACTGAAACTTTTTCATAGGAAAAAACGCACTAGAATTTCTATAAAAATTTACTGAGCAATATAATTTGAAAATTAGAAGGTGATCTGAAATTCTGGATAATAACTACTCATTTTTACAACAGACCATAGGAACTTTTCACACAAACATAACTTCCAAACTGCTCTGTTCTATCCATATTTGCAGATTGACAATGCATTTGAGTAGAACAAAACGCGCAGTGGACTCGATTTCAAATCCCGATGGCTGCAGACATTGTTTCAGAAGTAAAATGTCATGTGAATGTAGATAAATCGATGAATTATCTGCTCAGTTGAAATCCCACACGACAAGTCATGCGAAAATGGAAATTAATTTTTTAAATTTTTCTGTCGAACAAAAATGATGAAAAGAAACTCTAGTGAAAGTAACTGGAGTATGTCAGTTTGCGACTTAGATTTCAGTGAAGATCATCATCTCTACTGGTGTGAATTTTACTAAAAGACTTCTCTCCGTGTATCCATTATTTACATTCAAATGATTCACGGTTTAATAAAAGAGCGTGTCTACTCATCCGAGTGATGGGAGTTATTTTCTTCTTTCCAGCCGTGAAAGCATATTTTTTTGTTAATTCTACTAGCAGATTTCTCATCGCGTGATTAAAATTCTTTCGCATGCATCCGCAAACCCCTGACATTATTATTCGAAAATCCTCGAAAAATTTTAATTTGAAATTCAACCGACGACATACCAGGCAAAACGGGAATGACGCAGATGAACGACGGGTAAAATTTTGCAGTATTTTGAGAGGAAGATCAATACCGCGGCTCTTCCAGTGACATAGTTGATGTAACGCATGTGTCAAGTCCCCACCAGTCTCTCCCAAACGTTCTTTCAAACGTTTTCTCGAAAATCATTCAAAATCTCGTTTGCGTATACGTATTGTCACTAGTAAGAAGCAAAATCCCTATGTAAATTACTTCTGATAACAAACCTTCGAACAATATACGCTTTTTCGTACATTAAATTGCAAGAATTTTTCTATGAATGGTATACACATACATCGATTGGATATTTTTCTCGAACTCATAGTATCAGAAATAATCTCTGAGAAATTTGTATCGTTCGAAGAGTAGCCGTTTTATATATAACATTTTGAAGATTTTTTTTTCTCCGAGTTCACGGCAAAATACTCTGTTTCGAGCTTAATCTAAGTTTTTTATTCCAATACAACGAATCGCAATCTGATAAACGATGGATCCAGATCTCATATACCCTTGACATGTTAGACATAGTTTTGAACATACAATTGACACTATTTTATCAGATGGCGCTACTAGTAGGTGATCAGTTGGCAATAGCAAAGTTCATCGGGCGCAGGTATTTATACGGTTAGCCGATGTGAGACAAGAGAGTTTCACGAGAGCTCGTACAATTGATTATAACAGAGCTCGAAAAAGCGCGACATCCGCGGTATGAAGGGTAGGTGTCGGGGCGGACAGACACGAGGCTGAGATCGAGTTATAGCGGCGCGCAAGTGTCGGGAAACAATGGAGAGAAGAAGGCTGCTTAGAGCGAGAGAGAGAGAGAGAGAGAGAGAGAGAGAGAGAGAGAGAGAGAGCGACCCGTCTTATAACTCGATTAACGACAATCTACTGAGCCGCGGGGCCTGATTGGCTCGAGCGCGAAAAGTCTCAAAGGTGTGTCGTGCTCCCGAGATAAGCAGCCCGCGAACAAAGGAGTTATCGCGCAAAGTGTCTTAATTGCATCCGCAAACTCTTAATTGCGAGACGCTTCTTTATCCAACCATCGCGCCAGCTATTACACGCAGGATTTTTCCCAGGGCGCGTTGTATATATGCCTCGGCTCGTGCGCAACTAAACAGGGCCGGGATAAATAGATATGTGGGGTAACCAACATTGCTACGCGGGCCAAAACCGACGGAAAATATTCTAATGGTTAATTTATATTTTTGCTGAGGCGAGTGCAGCCAATGAGACACTGAAGGCAACTCCTCTCTGATATTTCGTATTTCTCGCGCTCTCAGTGGCATTCGGCTTATATTGATCTTATTACAAGGAAATTTTCGCTCGATTCCTCGCTCATTTAGCACTTGAAACCACTCTCTTACAACAGTTTGAAGTTTTACTACCTGCTCTTTCTCTTCTTTTCTTATGCAGTTCACTCTGCTAACTCAATTACATTATAATCAAGTGTAATCATTCTGATCATTCATTTACATATGACTACTTTATCTTATGTAAAGATATCTCATCATTCGATTGGTATAGTCACTTTTCCCCAAATTATTTTCTAGATCACTCAAAGTTCGGTTTTTTTTCAAATTGCTATGTACAAACAATACTGCGCGCGATCCAGTCGAGTTTGTTCGTATAAAAGTGTATATCTTCGGAACGTACAACAATAACAAGGGAAAATCGGCCGCAGAAATTCCGAGTTACTGTTCAACGCGAAATAAGCACATGTAATCGAGTGGATAAATATTAGTGCAGTGACCGCGTATAGCTTCCGGCCTGTGCGCATGAGGGATGATTTGCGATTGTTGTAAATGTTCGAGACGCGCGTGCAATCAGTTATTTGAATCGAGTGTACGTGTCGTCAGCTGGGGATCGGTGTGTACATACACCCAGCGGATCCAATCTAATATTTCTGTAACGTAATAGACATAATTATGCATGTGTACCTATATCATTTTCACCGAAATAATTAATATCCGTTTGTCAGGCTGCGCACCAATCGTAGCGCGCACAATACCCATATTGTTCCTATATATTTCGAAACGTATGTATGATTCACATTAGTAGTTTTGATTATGATTAGGCGTGTCTTTGATCGTTGCCTAGTCATAACTTTTGAAACGTAACCGCGCAAACAAATCCACGGTGGCTTCAGCGTCAGCTGCCGTATACCATCGTGGAGTCCTACCGGAGGCTCGAACATTTTTCTGATTTTTCCAATTCTGTCGTTTTGAACGTAGATCAATCTTAGTCTAGACTACTTAAAAACATAACCCGGCCATCACATTGAATTTGGTACTCCTATTCCGCTGAACATTTTTGAGGTGGCTAGTAGTTACCGAAATAGAAAATGTAGTGTCATTCATCCTATAATGTTTCGATTTCCTGAAGTTACTGCGAAAATCGGAACCTTCAGACAAATGAATGTAAATATCCCATGTTTGGGTAAGGGGAAACCTCCAAAAGTTTCATGAGAATTCGCGACCCAAATCTCAAATAGTCTCCACGAAAGTCAACACGTGCACATAAACACTTATCAAATGCATCTAAATCCACTTTTTCGGATTTTTTATCTTATTTCTATGGAAACATACGATTTTCTCGAATATATTGTAATCTACTTAATCAGATTCATCCTAATTTTTTTATATTCAGTTAGGAAGCGATTCATAGTGGATTCGCAATCCGAACTCGTGTAAACGTAAACAATTGTAGGTATAGTATGGAAACGAAGTCGGTGACCCGTTGTTTTCTTTGGGGCATTTGAAATCTGCTTGCGCATTAGGTCTATACACTACGAAAGTTCCATAACTCAATCTATAATTCTATATAAGGACTCGCCGAGGCTGCGTTAAATTATTAAAACAAGAACGGCAAGTTCGACGCATACGATATGAACAAGAGTATAGCGCGTGAGCGGTGAGAATCAATCGTCGACGAGCAAATGCAAATGGCCTCTCCCCGGTACGCATAACGGGTTCAGCCGAGTTTACATGCTGCCGCTGATTTGTTACCCTCGAGTAATTCCACGTAAAATCGACCTCGATCGGCTCTGTAAAAGTGTGCGTGCGTGGGCAAAGCGCGCCCCCGTGACCCGGTATACAACAGACCCCCCCCCACCCCACCCCCATTGTTTTTCAAACCTGCCCTGCGGCACTCGTTCACGCATACGCGTATATTGGGAAGTGACACGAGGTCACGTTGTCACAATATGGCGCCGCTACCGTTCCTCCCTTATTTGATCATATATTTCTTCAGTTGTTAGACGTTGAAAAATAATTAACCATCTCCCTTGAATATAAGTGGGAAATATTTTGCAAAACGTTTACAGCATATCTGCCGAGGCGTTTCTCACTTCAGTACACCCAGAGAAAGTACTACGGAGTTCCTATGGAGTACTGTGGCTTGGTGGATGTATAGTAATCTCCATTCTTGCCAATATAAACCAACGATCTCTCAGATTAAGACTAGCTGGATTAGTACGATAGAGTACTAAAAAACGACGGGGGGAGGGATCATATCAAAGGGGTAATATAAACAATAGAGGTGGCCTCAGTACATTATGGGAAAAGTGAAACTTTTTGAGGCAACCAATGTGACCCATCTCTGATACTACTCTGGCGCTCGGATCATGTTGGTATAGTAAAGTTACGCGAGTCCTTCCTTTTTACTCCTCTTCTTATTTCACTCTATGCTAATGAAAATACAATAAATAAATTTGATAATTTTTATTTCTTTCCGTGGGACTACTCTATTTCATGTAAGAACACTTCATCTTTCGTTTAGTCACCCCGGCGTGTGTGTACGGGATCATTCTTCTTCTTCTTCTTCCATATGGAGCCTAGACTATACACATGCAAGCTGATTCAGGTATAAACAGAGGTATGACCATATACATATGAATTTGTGCTGCACTCGAACTTACGGGATGATTTGGTACAATTCGTCAAGTTCGGAGGCTCGATTGATAATGGCCGAGTTTTCCGCGGTACAGCGACAGAGCCCGAAAACTCGGTAAGCTCCGACCTCAGACTCGGGGAGAGGCTGGGGAGGGAAGAGAGACACGACTCAAGCGTGAAGCTCTGTTAACTCCAATTGGGAAACTTCGCCCGAAGAAGTGGGAGCGTGTGCGCGAGACGGGCGGATTCGCTGCTTCGTTAGCGAGAACCGAAACTCGATGCGACTCGTCGAGCCACACGCGCGAATTAAATTAAAACAATGACACTGTATGTATGTACGTCTCTCTCTCTCTCTCTCACTCTCTACCTCTCAATCTCTTTTGTCTCACGGCTGAGACGTTAAGAATCGAGAGATACAAACCTGATGTATTCGCGGATTGGTGCAGGCGTTTTTATCCATCTACGCCCGTGGGTATTGATTTTCGGGGTGAAAAACTATGATTTGCCGAGGAGAGAGTCGAGGAGAGGTAGCTTTCGGAGTATTATTATATAGTCATGAATGTGTACCTGATACGACGAAATCTCAGTTACGCTAAAGAAGATCACGAGGCACCAACTCCATCTTCATATGACGGCCATGACTAACGTGACAATTTTCATATTGACTCTTGCGGCTCGAATATCCATGATTCACTTGTGGATAATTATAATTCATCGATAGTTCGCAAAATCCGAATAAAAAAAAATTTGAAAAATGGGAAAAAATTAAAAGATTTTAATCGAGAGTGTATATATACATTAGCTTTTTCCCGGAGGATAACATTTTTGTACGTCGAGAACATTGATTTCTCTCTTAGACAATCATGATTCAATTTAGAAACCGTAATTAGATGGCATTGAGTTCAGTATTTATTTATCGTACTGTGAATGTCTGTAAAACTGTAAGAAAGAAATATATTATGCGGGACGACTTTTCTACTCAGGAAAATAAAATACTTCGAGAAATTATCACTAAACTTGAGCTCGAAACGTACTGAAACAAGAGAAATTCTACCTTTTTTGTGTTTCATTCAAGTACAATGGATGTTAAATACTGCAACATTTTTGAGGAATCGTCTTCACTTCGTAATTGGGGATAAATTGTCGGCTCTCGCGGGGCTCGAAGAACGCGGATAGCACGAGGTCAGAATGATTACGGTGACTTGACAAAACGGAACAATTTACAGGTATGCTGAAGAGCCAATTCAAACATAATAACGAGCATACAATGCCGCTCGCAACCAACCCCCCTCTCCCCTCTTACCCACCCCCGGGCCGCAAGCGACAAGCTCATTTTAATCAAGAATCGGGAACAGACAGACAAGGAGAGAGAGAGAGATAGAGGAAGAGTAATTGCGCGTTTATAGATATATACACGTGCGCGCGAAACCGATCATTGGCTTTTTAATATGTATTCCGGGCAATTTCCGCAGCGGTCAAACAGCCCCCACAAAGAGACGCGGGGGAGGTGAGGAGAAATCGCGGATGATGAAAGCCTGTCTAGATATTTTCGAGCTTCGAGAGAGCTCTGTAACTCGATTTTCGGTATAGGCTTAATTCACCCGCGCGCTTCTGTGTCTGTGTGAACATCAGATGAGAAAGTATACTGCACATAGGTAAACTTTCGTGCAAAGAGACGCGCGCGCGCGCGCGTCTCGAGGACGTGCTGGTGATTAATTGGCCGAGACGAGGATCAATAATGGGAAGGGAGAGAGCTGCGAGGGGGAGGTTGACGGAGCTACTCGCGCGTCTTGGAATAAATGTGTCAAGTTGCCCCGGAGCGCGCGCGAGAGAGCTTGATTGATCGAGCAAATTAGCAGCCGTCGCCCGTTTCATTCGAGTCTTTGAATTTCACTGGGAAAATCGCGAGGGGCGTCTCGTTACTCGATAATTAACCGTTTTATACATGCTCATATGTGGGTCGCGCGACTTCTCACACCCGTATTTTCAGTGTCCTCGACGTTGTCGAGCATTGAAAAGAACTGCGCTCGACACGTGTCGACGCGAGGCTGCAGCAAATGTAGATTAAAACCAATCGAGCTTTCCTATGACAACTCACTATCTTTGCATTTTTAATTCGAATCCGAATTTTATTTTGTTTCCATAGGTTTTGCCTGTTTTGAGTTTTCCAATTCGAAAATAGTACGAAAATAGGTTGAAAATCGTTTTTCGGTCGCCCTCGCCAAGCATCACTCTGTCCGATCATGCGGCAACAATCGAATGTTGATGATGAATTTGGCACCTTGGACCTTGGAATGGAATCCACGGACTTTGCTTGAAACTAATTACAAATAAATATTTCTGATTTCTCTGAGACTCAGTATAAATTTACGCTTTTCGAATATTGTAAATTCATTACAATTCATCACTATTTTATCTTGGTGGCAATCGAATTTATTCATTAAACACAGTGGATTTATTAATTTTTGTTACTTCTATGTTTGCATATCTCTTCCCGGGCACTATGCAACTGCATCCACGAAAAGTTCAAATATTGATATGTATTCTTACTTCATTATAATAATTTTCATTACTTGTATAATAATTGTTTACAAATTTCAAAAATATGATGAACGAAGAAAAAATTTAGATAAAGAATTGGATATTTCAATGTTCTCGATAAAAAAACTACTGTTTTCACGAGAATGCGACCACACGTTGCGACTCGTTGTTTACCTTTATCCGAATAATTGAAAAGACATTCTCGAACGCGTATGTTCATTTGGAAATGACGAGTGTACACGTTAGCGTTCAATGCAGTAGCGCTGAGTTGCGCGTCTGATCGAAGCCTGAAAATCCCAGTCCGTCTCGGCAATTGGGTCACGAGCGGAACGAAATTTTCTGGATGTTAAATTCTATACGGCAATCGTGTTTGAATAACGAATGCATAACGTAATATTTGTTCCGCGAGAAAGTTACTCCGTTACTTGTTTTCGTTATGTAAAAGGGAAAATTCAAAATTACGTAAGAAATAGCGCGACGATGCAAAATTGAGCCATTCGGTGGCGCGCAATGAAACATAGCAGGGCAAACAATGAAGGTGCGCTGGGATATATAATTGAGACGTCAGAGGCCAGAACGTGGATGTCCTCATGATGATACTCTATATATCAAAACGCCGAGTGGTGTTGTCTTTAACTTTCATACTTATTTGTCCTATAATCTTGATGCAGCTCGAACAAGAGAGGCCAGTTAAATTTCTATTCATCTAACTATAGCTTTATCTAGATACCTATAGGAAACATATTCATTAGATTTCTGTTGTTTTAGTGAAAATTTTATAGTTTAAATTAATACAGTCTATCCGTCTATTTTTTCATTTTACTTGAATCCACTTCACGAGTGGAATCAAAGCTACTGACCTCTTCTTGTCTGAGACTTTGCTGCATCTAAAAGCTAATCATGAAAAGTTATTAATAAATAAAGTTCACGAACAACATAGAAGAAAGATTATTGAAAATTACTTCATAGATCCTTTCAACAAATTGTTGATAATAGTCTCATTTACTCTGTAAATTCCAATGTTCATAAATGCACGTACACATTTGTACAGGACTACTGTGGACAGAATATCTCTTGGAGATCGTGAAAAGACCATCTCAATCGTTTCATCACGATCGGGGCTCAAAGATTGTGTTGTGTCCTAACTAGACTTAATTTCAGGTATACTGACTCTGCTCCTGGAGATGCATATTAGAAAATGTATATCACACTATCACTCGTGCTCGCTCTTCCTGCAGTTTGATGCAGCATTGCATAATCGCAGAAATCATGTTTTTATAAAGAGTCAAAGAATTTCAAAGGAACTCGGAGAGATTGAGAAAGACTTTTAAAAAGTGACGAAATGTAGCTACATTGTTCACATTGAAAATAGTAAGTGTTGAGTTTGTTTTTTTTTGTTACAATTTACCGTAAATCATAAATGAATTTCCTCAACAATAATATACTCACCGTGAATTCTCTCTGTCTTTTACTACATTCACGAAAACATTCGTGAAAAATGTTGAAAGTCAACGATATCCTTCTGATTATTATTCTCACATGAAACTTCCGAGATTGGACAGGTCACAAAAATTCGATATTACGTTATCCCTATTCCGGGAAAACGTACATGTCATATGAGAATTCGGATGATATTTTTCCTCGATCGAAATCCAATTTTAAGTTTCGTCAGGACTTGGTTACATACTCGATTGGCAGAGGTGATCGTACCGCAACTAAGCCATTCGTCTACTCGGACTTGGTTGATATTGACTGACTAAAACTACACCGTGTGAAGTCGTGATCGGTCCGAGACATGAATGAAGTTTTTTATTCAAAGGATGAACAAAAAATGGTTGTTGACAGCAATTATATGTGAATGTCTTTTTCCAGATGATCTTCTGGTATGCCAAGTATTCAATGTGATTTCTCAAAAAAGCTTTGCTAATTGGAAACTTTTAAAAATGGACATAATAAAATAGTAGGGTTTTAATATTTTTGTTTAAGAAGGCAAATGCCGTTGCTGATACAAAGCTTCCTCTCGCTTCCATACGTATTGAAAATTCAACGATTCGACCGAACTCTTATAGTCCGACCTGATGAGTTAAAAAGTAATAGTTTCAATTAACAAAAAATGCCTAACAATACTATAATTATAAAAATTTTCTACTAAAAACTAAAATCATGGTGTCGTGGTTTATTTCAATGGAATCAGTAAATATCACATAGATACATTATATCGTCGATACATAAATTTATTTTGGCAAATACTTATGTTTGTATGTTATGTTATGAACAGAATTTGCCTGAGTAAATTGACGACGTAAAATTCGTAGAAGAGCACATGCGCATGTCTATAACATAATAACAGGTCACCGATAAACTGAATATAAACTATAGAATTTTACATTACAACATGTGATCGATAAGTTTCTAGCCAACAAAGCGATACTTCACATTTGCACATGTACGTTGTATTGAATTTCTCGTTGAATTACACAAGAGTTTGAAATTATAAAGCATTTGGGAAATTACTTTTCAATCCATTCATCCACAATGTTAGCAAAAGAAAGATTGATATTGTAGTTCGAAGAATCAATAATTAATATGTCGATGACCTAAATAAAAGCGATCAAACTTGGTATTGCTCCATGTAATTATTGAGTTTCCTTATTACAGCGTTCACGTTATATTAAATTCAGTTGAATTACACAAGGGTTGGCAATTTTAAAATATTCCGAGAATTACCTCTCAATCCGTTTGACAATTAGAATAAAAAAAAGATTGATTTTCATAAAATCAATGAATGCGAATTACTTCTTTTATGTATTTAAAAAAACGTGCTCAATTAAAGGATTACGAGAGAAACGACTAAATTTAGATGGAAATGTTACTTTGCTCTTTGATCCGAAAAATATAAATAAATTGGCTCGAGCATGATCGAGTTTTTTCTCCACATATAGAGAACTAACAGAAATGTAGATGAGAGCTTGCCTCGAAACGAGTGTGTTTGTCGTTGGACACAATTTTTTGTAGAAAGAATGAATATAAACAAAACGGCAGTGTGCGAGAGAAAAGGAGAGAAAGCAGTCGGTGGACGCAAATGGTCTCAATTGCCATCCATATTCCTGTCACCATCTAATCAACGTGATACGGCGTAAGTCACATCTGCTTAGCAGAAAGATAAAGACAATAAAAGAAGAAGAAGGAGAAGAAGAAGAAGAAGACGCTACCTCCGGGTGGCCAATTGCACGATGAAACTTTGTGAGATGGTTCACGAGTAGTCTAATAGCTCACATCTACAGCCGCCTACGAAAGTCCAACGTTTCGTTTTTCTGAAGATATTTACGAATCATTATTTGTTTTAGGCGTGCACAGTAATCTATATATATATGTATTTTGGGATATACAGATAAGCAGTTTATGAATGAGGTCAATAATAGTTTATATGGATACGAATATCTCTAGAAAATTGATACGTTGGACTTCGTGGCTACAGGTATAAGTTGCCCGTGAACTATCTAACAAAGTTTCATCGTGATTGGACACCCGGAAGTAGTGTCCCCTCCTTGTTAGTTAAAAACAACTGTTCATTAGTAACAATTTAACAATTGATTTGAGTAAAATTCCACTGGAAAGTTGACAAGAACTAGTTCTTCATATATCGAATTTATCGTATTATGGAAGAAAAAATTACGATCCACTAATCAGTTACGCCATTGTTACCAACGGATAAAAAATCTTCACTATTGAATAGTGATTTTCAACTATTTTGAAAATCACTATTTTGAACGACCGAATGAAATTTCTTTAAAATCCAGAACCGTAACGCAAAAGAATAAAGATATCGTGTCTCTTATGTGAAAATTAAAGTGAGAAATTTCGTGTGATATTCAGTGACCACACACAGAGTTGTTAAGATAATTGAAACCATCAGGATCGAGGTTCAAAACGAATGAATGATGAGAATCAATAAAAAGTGACTTAGTTACAGTTGCAGCGACCCGCAGTCTACTCGGAATAAAAAAAATATCATCCAATCATCTTTATTCCACTGGAGTTATGATAATGAACAATCCAGCTGACTCCCTCGAGATTAGCCTTGCTTTCCCAATCATTTTTTCTCTGCTTACATATGATCCGTCGAGAACAAAAAAAATCCAACGGCACCGGGTGTACGTAGCGCGGGAGGTTGCTCCATATTCAGGAGCGCGCGAAAAACCACAGAGGAATCAAACTAGATTGGCGAGTTTCCGGGAAACTCTAAAATTTTACCAAGGAACGCTATTGCCAAACGAGAATAAAACAAACGCACAAATGGATTCTCTGTCTCTCTGTCTCTCTCACCGACGCGCCCATCCAGTGAAATTTGCATCAGTCAAATGAAATTCCAGCGCCGCGGTTGTATACACACGGGGTGCGGGCAAATCAATTCTCGCGGTGACTTTTTGCCCGGACGTAATACAAGTATTACACGCGAATTTGCGCGTTGATCTCGGGGGGCCCCGGCGAGGAAAAAGCGCACATTTAATGTATATCCACACCGCGAGATGGGTTTGTATATACAGTCGCGCGGGACTGACCCGGCAAAAAACGTGTATATAGAAAAAGTTGAGAAAGTGCATCGCTCGCCGCGTGCTGCTCCGTTGTTTGCGGACGCGCCTCTCTATTATGCAGCGGCGGTGGCAAAAAACGGGGCGAGAGTAGCTTATTGGCACCGCGCGGCGATGAGCAAAGCAACAAGACGGCAAATTGAGGCGCGCCAAAACCCTTACTCTCACGCCTCTGGAGCCGCGCGTGATATACCCGGACTCGTATTCCCAATGTTACATTCCCTTTCTTCTGCTCTCCGGATTGACTTATGTGTTGGGACCGGCGCTGCGGTTGACAGCCGGTTCGTGAGTAACGGCGGAAAAACGTCCGCCCGAATGAGAAACCCGAACTGCCAACTGACCAAAAGCCACGGAAACGTCTGTGTGAAAAATATACATCGATGTATAGGGTAGGGGAGATCGTGGTTCTCGTAGCCTCCCAAATATGGGTGGCCAACTCTATATTTTCAATGATCTAATTGAGATTTTTATGAAATTTTTGATGAGTTGGAAAAACTCTTTCTGAAATCTCCCGGTTGAAATAATGTCTTGAAAAAACATTTTTGTTTCAAATTATTAAACTAGCTGAGAAATTAAAGGGAATTGACTTTTCATATAGTTCCTAATTGAAAAATGACTAGATTATGGAAATTAATGGAAATTAAGATTTTTATCTACAATCCACCGTTTTTGTTTTTCAAAAAGAATATATTTAAACAAAAATGTAAGTAATACAAAACGATGTCTTTTTGGAGCGCAATGAACATCTGAACCGGTGCACGATGGCCGCGTGCATAGGGACAAATAAAACCCAATTAACTACTTGAGAAACTATTTTATAAAAAAGAAAATTTGAATAAAAATGTATTCTGTTACTTTATTTACAACTACATTTTTCCACAATATCAGTTTTCCACGAATATCAATGTTTCTTATCAACGTCCTCATAGTACCGTTATTATAACAGTCTATTGCCCGAGGCAATCGTGCCCCTGTCTATGGGCATCCATACCTAGTACCGAGGCATGAACGCCGATGACACATTTTTGTAGCAGATTATTTTTCTTCTGCTGCACTTCTTCGATGATTTGAATAGTTCACCAAACCTGATAAATCAATGCTTATCATTAAAACTTGTGGGCGTAATAAATTATTAATTCCGAGTTTTTTTGATCTCCACAGGATCAATAGTTTACATAAAATAAGGAAGCAAAGTAAGGGAGGCCGTAGTGCCCTCGTATCTAGTCCTCCCCTGTTGAGAAGCGAAATGAGTAGTATGGAGGGTATACTCGAACCAAATCTTCTTGTTCCCAAAGATTAGGCTCGTTCCGAAATTCTGAAGCTAATTTCAAACGGAATATATTCTTGATTAGAGAAGAATCAAAAGTATTGTTTCAAGAAGATTCTGTTTTGAAGTAGTGGGAGTTATCGGCGAAGCCAATTTAAGATACAACTCCACTGGGAACAAGAAGCTACTTTGATGAGTTTTGACTTATTATGAAAACTAAGTAATCATCTTGAATTTTTCTCAACATCAGAATAAAAATTTAGAATAGAGATAGACAGAATAAAGTTGGAGATTGTTGGAGCAGAGCACATGTACACGCCAATTCTATGCTTCGAAGAGGCAGATCCCGAAAGTGCACGATTTGTTTACGTATCAGATCACTCAAACATTGGTGAGTTTGAATCTCGGAATATTGCATGCATGTAACAATAGTGACACTGGATACAGATATCCTCTTTTCGATCGAGTATTTGAAAGGCTTCTTCAGGTTATTTACACCAATAACACAATAAATAATCGCTCTATATGGTTACCGTCACCGACACCTTCCGAACTGTCGAAAGCAAATCTCTGTATCTCCAGTGACTATTGTTACATTCGTGGCTTCCTTCCAAGCTTCAAACTTATCGATCTCCGAGCAATCAGTCACGCGAACAGAGCGTATGTTCGCAGCAGCACACGTCTCTCGGGGAAGGTATACAGATTGACAAGTGTACACGTGCTCCGCTGACACGAACTTCCGCACTGCACTGATCATTATTTCCGGATATATTTTGATACTGACCTCGGGGGAAAAACTCGACAAACTCCATAGCTTCGATAGAACTGGTGATTACTGGCCAGATCTGCCATAAGATATTATCAGTGATACAACCGGTCGGCGACGTATTGGTCTGACTAAACCACCTCCATACCACCCATTTCACTTCCCAATATACCGTATTACTTGATCAGTCGATATATACGCAAGTACTTATAGTTGCGCACGGGCAAAAAGCCATTGCCACCCGTACAGTACGAGTGAAAAAACAACGCATACACACATATGACTAGCAAAAATTGTCGGAATTCCGCGCGCGATGATAATTCGCAGCTCGCTCCGATGTTGGGCGAGCTCGATGTATCTTATCGTCGTTGCGAGTGTGGAATTCGAAAAATCATTAGCAAAGCCAACCGCGCGCAATTATTCACTTTCCCATTAGATAGCGACTCGGATTAAATGAGCGAATGTGCCGCGCGCACTGAACGGCTACACTTGGAACGCTTCGAGATAGTGATATTCACCAGGTGTAATTGCTATGTCCGATTCATTTTGCTCCTCGAGTGTTTAGCAGGAGTACCTGTATATATACACTTGTATATTATGTAGGTAACGCGCCTCGCGTCCTTGTTTATTGCTGCACATGCCACATACCCAAGTGAAACAATTATGCGTAGTAATGGACTGAAATTATTTATGTATAATCAATGAACAGTTCATGTGGATGCGAGCTCTCTGTGCCCTGTCAGTGCCTGGTAAACGTTCGGACAATCATACAGGATTACGTCTAAACGTGCACATGCATACGAGCTACACTCTAGATCTAAATTAGTAAAAAAAACTGCGATCTATTAGTATAAATTGCACAACTGATAAAAATTGTAGGTATTAACTAGAAAATAGTAAAATTTCACTAAAAATTAGGAAAATTTTTATGAAAAAATAGTAAACATACACTAAATTACTACAATATTATTAGAAATGTACTATTTTTTCAGTAAATATCTACTATTTTTATCAGTTGTACAACTTGTACTATTAGATAGAATTTTTTGACTATTTTAAATTTAAAGTGTATATATATGCCTTGATTATGCCTAGATTGTGTCAGTTCGCTTTCAAGCATATATAGAAGCATGGAATAGAGCTTTCGCGAACGGAGCCTCCGAACTTCCCGTCACGGAGTTCCCCCTATATATAACGTTGGCAAGTTGAAAACAACTCTTTTTCAGCCACTGTTCGATGCTGACAAAAATGATTGGAGGACGAGGGTCAAACGCTCCAATCGAGATTTATCGTCCTAGACGCTGGATGATATATCCCCACGTCAATGGGACTTACTATGTAAATGTATAAGTTCTAGTTTTCTTCGCAAATACTTTGGAATATAAATCTGAAACGGTACACGTCAAAGGATCTCACTGGTGAAAACAACCGTCATAGCTTTCTTCATCGAAATTTCCAAATTTAACTGTGTAATAATATTGTAAGATGATTATTATGCTTCAATTTAACCATGTAGGTCAGGTGGGCTTCTACCACAAGATTGAGTAAAGAATAGGTATCTATATACCAGTATATCCACACGAATGCGAGTTTCGTCGGGAGCAACAATTTTTCTTTGACGATTGTATATAGATATATATTGCGGTCACGCTCGAAGTGGACAGTATAAATTTTGAGTAAGTATATCCGCAGTGCAGGTTCACGTTTATTAGCTACACGGCTCTCTCGGTTCACCGCGGAAAGAAGTTTGACTAGAATGGATTCAAAATCCGGCTCCACCGGAAGTTTCACCACCATTCGATAGGTTCAAAATCTGGAAGAATCGAAATCCCAGCTCATCCTTACCGCGAGATATCGATATCTCATCAGTTTGGATTTTTAGAACCTATTTGATGATGTATAGGAACGTCTCTCAGTTCGAAGAACAGCGTGACCGCGAGATACTTATATATATATTTCGCGCGCGAGCGAAAGTCTTGCGAAACCGCACGCTAAAATGTGTGTGTGTATATATACACACACATAAGTGGAGGCACTCGAAGGTGCGCGCGAAGAGGTGAAAAGTGTTGTGTGCAGCCGCGCCGCGAGAAATCATGTCAACGGCTTGATAAACGCGCCCGAGATATATAGGTTGGGGCTGTATATATACGCGGGCTAAACAACGTGCAAACAGCTGCGGAAGGTCAGACACGCACCGGCGCGGCCTGCCACCCCCCCCCCCCCGCCGATTCCGCGAAGCCGACTCACGCGCCCGTTTAGCGGGAAAGAGTGGAAAAGAGCATGAACATCGCGAGTGGGGAGTGTGTGTGTGTGTGTGTTTGTGTGTGTATACTCACCTCGCGACGACACGAGCGGCTGCAGCGTTGTCCCCGGGCATCTCGCTGTCGTCAGCTGTTGTATGTATTTACTGCCTGGCTGTGGGTTCGCGAGAGCGAGTCAGCCAGAATCGCGGCCGCTGCACTGCCCGACGCGCCGCTGCATTTGTATGTATGTATGTATGTACGCGTACGTTTGTGTATACACGCGGGTGTGCGATATACGCGTGACTGATAAGAGAACACGAGAGAAAGAGAGAGAATGACACACGGGGGAGCTGCACTGGCTGCTGCGCGAGGCCAGCGGCGCGACTGTCTCGGTGCAGGCCGCGCGCGGCCCACACCCGTTTGCGTATCCGCCCCCCCCCTCCACCCCACCCCAATTGCGCCGGGCCGCTCCAACGGCGGGGTAGCCACCCGCCGCACCCGCTTCGTCTCGCGCGCGCGAACGTTTCGTCTATATATCGATGGCTCCTACGGGGAAAAGCATTTTTCAGAATCTCCCGACGAAGAGAAGCACATTTCAAATCTCCCCGCATACGAAGAAAAGCTCGTCTCAAGATGCCCGACAAATAAAATTACATTTCACGTGTCGTCGCGAAAGGAAGCACATTTGAAGCACATTTGAATATCGAGGAAAAGCATATTTCAGAATCGGCCACACGTAGAAAAGCTCATTTCAAATATCCAGACAGAGAAAATCTAATTTCACATCTCGGAGCGAAGAAAAGCACAATTCGAGTGGTTTTACCTGACCTCACTATACAATTTGTGCTCGATCTACCCTCCAGCCAGTATAATGGACTCTCGTGTATTTTATTCCCCGTAGGTAGGTACTGAATGTGTTAAAATTTTTCTGAAGTCGTACGTTCACCGTAAGATGCATTTTTCTTGCAGAAAAACCCCATTTTTATTTGAAGATTTGAATAACTTTGTCTCAAAATGGTCCCTGATTCTAAACGCTTCAATGTTACGAACCTTTGAACATCACGATTTTCGCCGGAACGTGCTTTTCGTCATATAATAAGGAAAATACTGAAATGTACTTTCCTCCTCGGGAGAGCCATCGATATACATCAACTTGTCCCGTAAGATTTTGTCCCCCTTTAATTTGGCACGCTGCACCTGCAGAAAAACTCGCGCGGAGGAATTTGGACAAAGTATCTAGATGGCAGTATCAAGTTCCTGCAAAACGACACACCAGCTGAGCTGCGCGAATATGTATATATAAGGCTTCCGCGTAAAACGACACGTCTCGAGAGCGTCGAGTGCGCGGGGCAAGTTTTTGAACTGCCATTACTTACCCTTGGGCTCTCTCGAGAGCCTCTCCCTACCCACCCCACCCCCCAACCCCCCTTAAGGATTATATATCTCAACGCTATGTATATGCTGCTGCAGCAGCGGCAAAACGACGATGCACTTTCCGCTATGCGCGCTGCACGCGACACCCACCTGCACTGCACGCACGTGCCGATTGAAATACAATCGAATTACGTGTCGCCGTGGGTGTGTTATATATACCGTGTGTGTCTACACGCGGACAAACAGGTGCGCGCAACCCTAAGGGCATACATTCAATTTAAGTCCGTTACGAATTATAAACGAGCTGAACCTTTGTTTCGTATGTCGCGGTACTCGGTATATATTAGCGATCCTGCAAATGATGCGGGGGAGGAGAGGTGTCATTGTCACGAATTAGGTATTTTTTCATGGCGAAAATGGGGGTATCTATTTCGTCATCGTGGATCATTTTTTTCTCCGTTAATCAAGGTTTCTTGGTATACCAATACAAGCTAAAACTTCTGATCCTCTGATAAATCGACGTGAATTTTTACTTTTTTCAATCATTTCTTGTTTCCCATGATTTTTCAGATATCACTGTAATATCGTGTTTTATGAAGATAACGTGAGAATAAGTTTGTAATGTACATCTGTATCTAAATCTGACGAGTACATCAGTTGCAGGTAAGTTGGCAAACTATGAACATCTCCTTATTCACGCGACCCGCAAGGATGACGCTTTATTGCGATTTGTGTGCTACATGTTTGTCTTGAGTACTATATATGTCTAGCGCTGCTTATAGAAGAAAGAGAGATTGTTACATTTTGTAAAAATATTGCCTACCAGCCTCTCTCATACCTGCTGTTCCAACGAAGTTAATAACGTTCAAAAGTGAAGGAAAGATGCTTTTTTCCATAAACAAAAGCATGATTCTTTACAGAATAAAATTCTTGTTAAAAAAAACACTACAAAAATCGATGAGAATATAGCGTATATGTGTGAGTCTTGTCGCTCTTTCTGATGACTCCATTAGATTTTCCAATAATGCCACTTCCGCGAAATTTGAGCGACGATCAAAGTGCATCAATATTACAAAATGACGCGTCAGTGTAATGCCGAATCGAATTAAATCATCAATTTCGCGTCCAAGGAGCTAATTAGTATCAGCTAATTAGTCACATGTTGGGCATATACCCTGAAAGTGGTGACAAAATCGGGAGAATCCAGAGTAACATCCCGAGGAACGAATCACGAAGGTATAATTATAATCGAGGGCCAAACTCTTGACGTTCGGAGCTTCGATCACCGGCTGGTGAATTTTGGAGGGTTCGCGAGAATAAACGCTCGAGATATTATTATTACTATTATCATTATTATTATTACGCTATAAGAAGTCGGCGCATGTCTGGCGAGAGCTGCATCAGTTGAACTATGTATGTATAGTATAGTGCAGCACCTGCAGTCTCGCGGGAGAGCATCGCACATTCCAAGCGGCGCGCGATTCCTCCCCTGCGATGCGCGAACAAACGACCCACGGCTCCAGTTTCCATCTTTTAATCCTCGCGAGTTCTATTCAACGGCTCCTCGCCACCTCGGCGTATGTATACATATATAGCGCACAATCATTCGCATTACAAAGCCACGTGCGGCTCGCGCTTTATAGCTTGGAATGTGCACGAGGCGGGCTTTCGACGTGCATATATAGGTATATAAAGCAGACATTTGAACGTGATTCCGTTGAAGTGGAAAAAAGGTTATATATTTAACGCTGGATCGATTAATTTTAACAAATGTCGTGTGAACGTCTTCGGCATTTGATGGATTTCTGACGTTGCCGTATGTGTGTATTGAACACGAGAAAAATAAATTATCTTTGTGTCAGCGTGGGGTAGAACCCCCAAGATCAATCGGACGATGAAATCGAAGCAACTCGTGGCGGATTATTTTCAATGTAATGTATAGATTTAACATTTTTATTTGGCGATTTTCAATCCTCTTCAGTTTGACAGACCAAAACGTATCGTCTTCCCTTCTCTAAGTATACCCATCCATCTCTACCCTTGAATTCGCTTTATTCTTGTTTTTTTTTCTTTCCGTAACGATCGGGTGACCCTTCTATACTGAATCGGCGAAACACAGTTATAAGAAAGAACAAAAAAAATATGTAAGTTTCGTTCTGGTCATTTGTTTTGAAAGTGGTTTTTTAACGGAGTTGCTATCGTTCGAAGATTATGTTTTTCCAGTATTATAAAATACAGGAAATCTTGTATTCGTTACTTCAGAACGTAAATAACTCCGATGGAACGGTACTGACGAAAAAAAAGTATCCAAACGAAATTTACGTATTTTTTCCCCACTATCCGACGAATAACTCATCGAGTTTATAAAAAAAAAATGTATTTTGAGCGTTTCTGCCTGATAATAACTATCAAAACAGTAATTGACTGGAAAAAAATAAATGATGGTGATTCCGGAAAGCCACAAGTGGTTCAGCTTTTGTTGGTATCGAAGAACACAAATGATGAGACAAAAAAGTACGAAGAAGATTAAATTTCCATTTGCGCCATCAAGAAATACCGTTTTCATGCGAAAGACCCATATATTAACAAGCATTTACTAAGTAATGATTGTATAGGGGGTGCAAAGTTTCATTTGAAAATCTTGACTGTCTTGATTACTTCTTTTAGTCAGACACTCGAGTCAGAGTTGAGAATCAACTAAAAACGCAAGTGTCTCTGAATTAATGCTGACACGATAGTCGGCCTCCAAGAACAGTATAAGTATACTTGGGGACTTAAGGGGGGTAGGTATTTGAAAAACGTTCGCGATTGGCGGGTTTCGTCTGCTATAGCGCCTTCTTTGGATCTGCACTTTTTGTATACCTAACCTACAAACTCCAATTCGGCAGTCGGCTCGCGCGCGCGCGACACACACGCATCCCACGTATATCCGGAGCGAGCCGCGCGCGCCGAGAGAGTTCCCGATATACACATATAAGTGGAGGCCGGAGTGTAAAGTGCAGGACGTGCGCTGGCAGTGCGTTGCTGTGTGTGCTGCTGTAGCATCAGCAAAGATGCGTTGGCTCGCGGTGCTGGCCCTAACCTCGCTGGCGGTGCTGGGCCGCCACGTCGCCCCGGGCTCGGCCAGTGCGCCCCGGCTCCGCGGCATTCCCCAGTCCAAGCTGTTGCTCTACCCGCCCGGCGCCGACTTCCACTGCCTCGACGGCAGCCTCGTCCTCCCCTTCGCCCGGATCAACGACGACTACTGTGACTGCGCCGACGGCAGCGACGAGCCCGGCACCGCCGCCTGCACCAACGGCTCCTTCTACTGCCAGAACTCAGGTCGACTCATATGTACCTACTTGTCACACCTCTTTCCCCTCTTCTTGCCCCACGACATCCCCATTGTAACTCGTGTGCCATCTGCTCCTTGAACATTCAAATGTAAATAGGTCAATTGCTCTTTTCGTCACCCACTGCTGGACGGAGGAGCAGAACTGAAAATGAAGCTTGTCGCTTGTGACAATAGTAGAGCGAGTGTTGACCCCGGTTGACAAATGTCGCTGTTGGTTTTTTTTTATTACTGAAAAGAAATGAGCAGTTGGAGACGATTGACCAGCGGGATTATACGTTATGAGCGAATTCTCCAAAATAACGATACTTTATTGATGTCATGCTAATTTCAAGTATTGCCTCTGTTGTACAGGGTACCAAGAGTCCTATATCCCATCGTCGTGGGTCAATGATGGAGTCTGCGACTGCTGCGATGCCAGTGACGAGTATTCGTCTCACGTACAGTGCATAGACAACTGCCATGAATTGGGAAGAGAAGCATGGCTCGAAGCTCAGAAAGCTGCAGAATTAGCCAAAGAAGGGAACAAAATCCGTCTGGAGTACATTGCCAAAGGCAAACAGCTGAAAACCGAAAATGAAGCAAAATTGACAAAGCTTCGTACGGATTATGAGGAAGCCGAGCGTTTGAAAAAGGAGAGAGAAGAGATCAAGCAGGCGACTGAGAAGCTCGAGTCTGAAGCTCTAGAAAAGTACAAGCCACCGCCTCAGCCTGAGCAATCTGATGATGCTCAAGAGGAGGAAAAGGAGATTTCAGAGTACGAGGCTGAAGAATATTTCAGGATCTTAGATTCTGATTCGAGCGGTACCGTATCTATTGCAGAGCTACAGACTAGAATTACCTTTGATAAGGATCGTAATGGAGAAGTTAGTCGAGAAGAGGCCTTATTCTTTTTGAACAATCATGAAGAACTAACTGAGCAGGAGTTTATACAGATGGCTTGGGCCAGCGTGAAGCCATTCTTGATGTTGGAAAAAGGTTAGATCAACAAATCATTTAATTCAGAATATTTTCATGAACATCTATTATGCCTTCAGTTACACTAAGTGGTACATGTATCAATCTGATATAGAAATATATGGACAGGATAGGAAATGTGGAAATTCTATGATATTCCATGTGAAATATAAAATTTGATACAATAGTCAAACACCATATTATCACTGAAAACATAAAGGAATATGCAGATATAATTGAATGTGACAGGAAATTTTCATAATTCTTCAACGGTGATCTAACTATATATAATTTTTTTCAAAATTTCGAAAACGCTTTTGTGGACTCGATTATTGGTTTAATTGTAATGTAATTCATTTTATTTCGATCTCCATTCAGGCACGTACGTTTTTAAAAAAATATACATGGTAAACGATTGAACAAGCAGTTGTGCAAAAGTTAGTCACAAATGATTCACACAAATCTCCACCTTGAAAGGAAAAAAAAAACATTATCTGACAAGATTAAGTTCTCGAGATAACACGAGCCGGTATATTGTCAACTTAGATCGACTATCAAGTACTTTTAAAACTAAAGACCATAGAAAATTTATTTCTAAAATAATTATACTCAATCGTCGTGGAAGGCATGAGAAATAAAATATTGATTGACAATTGAAATTCGACAGGTCTGTTCAAACCAGCGAAGAAGGAAGACGTCGGAGAAGAGGAACACGATGGCCAAGATGATAATGCCGAGGACGAGGAAGCCGAGGAGAAGCTCGAGGGCGACGGGGAGATCGAGAGTGCGGGCGAGGTGGAGGAGCCGCCGAAGGAGCCTCCCACCATTCAGTACGACGAAGAGACCCAGGCGCTGATAGACCAGGCCCGCGAGGCCCGCGAGAAGTTCCAGGAGGCCGAGCGCCACGTCCATGAGCTGCTCACCGAGATTCGCAAGACGGAGGAGCGCGTCGAGCGCGACTACGGCCCCGACAACGAGTTCGCCACGCTCGACGGCCAGTGCTTCGAGTTCACCGACCTCGAGTACGTGTACAGCTTCTGCCCCTTCTCCAAGACGTCCCAGCGCTCCAAGTCCGGCGGCAGCGAGGTCAGCCTCGGCCTGTGGAACGAGTGGCTCGACAAGTACTCCAAGGCCAAGCTCGACCGGGGGCTCACCTGCTGGAACGGCCCGGCCAGGTCCACCATAGTCAACCTCAAGTGCGGCACCGAGGACAAGCTGCTCTCCGTCTCCGAGCCCAGCAGGTGCGAATACGCCATGGAGTTCCAGACTCCCGCGCTCTGCAACCCCAACGTCGAGGCTGCCGGTATCGATACCCACGACGAGCTGTGATCAACCCAGGGCTGAATCTGCCCCGATTTTCATTGCGTCCGTGGCGATGGCGCTTCTTTCACGTGACACGAGCTGTACTCGCGGGGTTAGATGGCGGACCTGCTGTGTGATAGTATTAATTACGAAAAGTATGGGGTTATTTGATTTATTGCACGCTCGGCGACCGAGCTTTTTCCGTGTGGATTTTTCAAAATTTTGATAATTCTTATTTTTTTTTTATACCTGTATAACTCATTTGAAGCGAAACGTCTTGGCGAGTAAATTTTCTCGGCATTCGTTGGATTCAATCGTAATCGTTCCACCGAGTTTTCTTGGTATGTTGATTTAGATGCAAGCGATTACACCTTTCAAATATTTGATCCGAGGAAAATTCTTCTCATTCGGCCGCAATGAAATTATAAGAAACTTTGCATTTAACTAAATATCATATCCTTATTTCATCCATTTCACTGCGAATCCACGAGAAAAACCCAATGAAAGCAATTCAGAAACAAAGTGCTTGTGGAAAGAACTTTCAATGCAATTATCCAACTGTACGAAAAACTATAGTGTAAAATTGTAAAATAGATATTTCTATCAATGCCTCATCAGGCTGATTCGTACTAAACAACCATTCAATATTTGAATATTATTTTATTGTTCTTACTGTTCGGATGATGAGTAAATTGTCTCAATTGAATCATGTATGTGGACATAATTAATTTGTAAAGTAATTACGATGGATGAAGCGGATTCTTTATATTTCATCAACTAAGATGGGATCATTTTAATACATGATAATGAATGGAACGTGATATATTATTCATTATAAAATTGCATTGAAAGCTTTTAGATTGTTTCATAATGAACAGAAGAAAAATTTTGATATATCGATATGAACAGCACTCGTGATGAAGTTTTTGTGCTATTGTTCGTTAACAAAGGTAGGACGTAGATTTGAAATTTCATAAAGTGATTCTTTGGTCAAATTTTAAATATTCGTTCAATAGAACACTTTTTATATGAATTCATAAGTCTGCAAATTAATTTTTTTGATTTATAATTGAACTGGATCATAATCATTGAATAATTCCGTTATCATACGTATCGACTGGCAAATACTCCATATTTCCGGATCGTATTTTAAATTTTCTCCATTCAGATTATTTTGAAACGAATATTTAATATTATGATCATTATTTATGCACATTGCTAGGAAAAAATGAAGTGTGAATTGAAGATCCATGTTGAGAAAATAATTGAAAATAATGTGCCCCTGTTGAAAGAGCAAGTATGTTTCTGACGGAACACGATATCCTGGAAATTTCGTTCCTACAAACTCTAGACAGGATTTTGTACAGATTGAATGTACTTTAAGAGTGACGAGATGTAAAGTATAATCCCGAATGATATGTCTAGAAATACATTCCCAATTTTGTATACAATGAATTTTTACAGCGTGTGCGAATACATCACGAAGCAACACATCCTGTGATACAACATCAGTTGCGATTTTTTAATCATTTCTAATTTATGTGAGAACTCAAATATTTTTTTTTCAATCAAGGCACGTCGCGCACATTTTCAAGAATTAAAAGAATGAGTAAATTACAAGGTAATGATTATTAGCGAATTTATCTTCGATACAGCGCATTGGAATTCTATAATTTCCCAGTCGATATTATTGTGACCATTAGACAGTGGGAATTTGGAAGCATTTTTAATTGATGTAAATGCAATCAATACCATGTGATGATTTGTTAGATACCACTCAAGTTTGCATTGTTTACTTATTTGTCGTATGGAATATTCTAGAAAAACGAGTTTGTAGTTACATTTGAATTCCTCTGCGATTGTGCAATGTGCGTATCTGTAAGATATTTTGTAAATGTAATTTTAAGATGAATGTGGGACGAATAAAGACTAAGGAAATAAATAAATAATATTCAAACTGTTATTAGCGATGGCAGCTTTATTTACATATTCAAAGGAAAAAAAAATCGGCGAAATCGTGATGACTAATAATCATAAGTTATGATATATCTAAGCTTCTAAGATCGTATTATTCGTTTTGCATTCTCTTCGACACTACTACTCAAAGAGATCTATCCTTTTAAAATGCTCGCAATCAACTGTCTTGTTCATTTTCTTTGTCGCTCACTCATCATGATCTTCGAGCTTTTACTTAAGGCACTTGAGGCTAAATGATAGATCTCGCCAGAGCTCGATTTTTCCTTGATTTGTGTGTTTTTTGTTTTCCGTTAACTTTCATTATTCGACAAAAGAATAAATCTCGTATCATACTTTACAATCGGTTGCCCGATACCACTACACATAGAGAACACTTTACACATAATAATTATTTACAAAGGGACATGAGTAACTGAGGGGGAGAGGGATAAAGAAAATTGCGATACTGTGGGAGTACATATACATGGAGATATACTAGATGTGGGCCGAGAACTACTGTACACGCAAACCGACGACTCGGCCGAATCTCCGGCCGTGCCGTCTGCATCGTAGAAAAGAAAGCCAAACATCGTCGAGTGCTTAAAACAATCAACTCGAGAGTCATGTCGAGCGTCCAGCTCGCCTTTTTTTCCAACGTTATCGGCGGCGAAAACGCTCCGCGATATATATTCAAATAAATAATAAATTTTCAAGCGCCCTTTCCCCCCGCAAACAATTTTTGGTCATCATCAAGACGATGCTTTTTTTTGCGACCTCGTCTCTCCGTCGCGACACGCAAAAGAGAAAAAAGAATTGTTCGCAACTCGGCGCGCGCGCCGCCGCATGATCAACAGTAAATAGCGCACAACTCTCGTACAAACAGCACAATTTGGAACTCCGTATACGTATACACCACATCGTGCTCAACATACGTACATACATGGTATATATATAATATGATATTGCGTGAGAATCAAGCCGGGGCGAGGGGCTTGGGGAAAGAAGGAAGGGTGGGAGGGAGAACGTCGCCCCTCACTTGCCGAGCTTCTCGAACATGATGAGCTTCTCCTTGAAGCTCTTGTTGTCGTTGCTGGATACGTCGGAGATGTTGCCGTTGATCATGTTCTGCAGGTGCTCGTTGCTGCTCTTGGACGAGAGCAGGTTGTTGAGGGTCGAGCCGAGTGTGTTGCTGTCGTCCGATCCCTTGAGCTGGTCGTCGTGGTGGTGGTGGTGGTGGTCGGTCTCCTCGGGCCCGTTGCCGTTGTCGTGGTGGTGGTGGTGGTGGTGGTGGTGTTGCTGCTGCTGCTGCTGCTGGATCCTCGAGACGAGGGTGTAGGCGAGCAGGTGTATGTCGTGGGTGGAGTCGCGGGGGCTCGACCAGAACTGCAGCTCGTCGATGCCGGGGTGGGCCTGCTCGTCGGGCTCGGGGCAGCAGGGCTCGAGGCTGTCGAGGGTCTCGGAGCTGTCGAGGGTGTCGGAGCTGCCGAGGGTGTCGGAGCTGTCGGAGCTCTTGTGCAGCCGGCGGGGCTTGGGCCTCTTGGGCCTGGCGGGCTCGAGCCACAGCAGCTTGTCCTCCTCGGCCTCGTCGTCCTCCTCCTCCTCCTCGTCCTCCTCCTCGTCCTCGCGCTTGTTGTCCTGGCCGCGGAGGTGGGCCACGGGGGCAGCCACCTCCTCGAGGCTGTCGCTCGAGCGGTGGCACAGCAGCAGCGGCTTGGGCGAGGCGAGCAGGCTCAGCTCGGAGAGGCTGGCGCGCTTGGGCCGCTCGGGCCGCGGCTCGAAGCACTCGGTCGACTTGGAGAGGAGCTTGTGCCGGTGGGGCCGGCGCGACAGGGCCGAGTCGCTCGCCAGGCTGTCGGCTGCCGAGTGGTGGAGCAGGAGGCTGCGCCGGGCCGCCGCGACCGGCTTCGCCTCGAGGCTGTCGGGCGGCGAGCGGGACGCGCTGCGGGGACTGGCCCGGGGCCGCTGCCGCTCCTGCTCCTCCTCGAGGCCGCGCTCCAGCGAGTCCGGCGAGACGGCCGGCTCCGAGCCGCTGCTCAGGGACACCCGGCTCGACGACTTGCGCACGATCGGCATGGGCTGGCTCGCCGGCGCCGCCGCTGGCGCCGGCTCCGGAGCCTCCGCCACCTCGAGGCTGTCGACCGCGTCGGTCCGGGCCAGCCCGGCCCGGCGCGGCGGCCGCCGGTTCTTCGGCCGCACTGAGATCCGGTGGTGCGCCGCCGTGTGGTTCAGACTGCCCGTCTCCAGCTCCGCTGCGGAAACATTTTTCAATGGTTAGACACACGTATATTCGACACTGTTGCGACTTGTTGCGCTAACGAGTTACTCTGAATCGTCAATGCATATTGATAATCATATGATAGATAAATTGCCCCGAAATCAATGTTTATCATTGAAACTTGTTGACGTAAGTAATTAATTTATTTTGAAATTTTTATTTAAAAAAACACCGCCTTGTACCATTTGGACGCGTCAAGTTTACCATCGTAATTTTCAGTGTACCAATTTGTTGTTACTCGTCAAACCTATTGATGAATGAAATAAACCGAGCGTCGCCGCGAACAAACTCGATTGTAATGATATACGAAATTAAATTTCCTCTAGTAAAGCGAATCGAAGCGCACTAATCTCCACTTGAAGAATGACGCGGCATAGATTTGCTTTTCAGAAAGCAGTCTCAATATGATTAATTGAATTACATTTATCTCACAATCGCATTACATTCGTAGCGGCTCGCTGTGCATTGAGACGTAATTACTTGGGGAGACGCGGGGGGGAAACAAAATGCGCAAACGCTATACGCCGTCCGACAGATTATATCTGCGAGTAGTTTCAAGGAGACGTGAAAGTATGCTATGATAATAAAAAAAAAACACGCAGCCACAGAGAAAGTGCCATATTTCTTTTCAACTCGCAATTCTATTGAAGTATCGCGAAGAAATTTCATACGGTAGAAAAGAGCTACGCGCAGTTGTCGTAACAACCGCTCGTCAATGTACCAGTTCCATAGTTCAATACGAAGCAAAACTTCCCTTGAATTATTTTTCTCGCGTTTAATTGTAAGAACATTTATGTTTTTATACCAATCGTTCAAAAATTCAATCTCATGGGAGGCAAACCAATAGAATCGTGGAAATCAAACTCATTTCATAATTTGAATAAACGACACAACAATACAATGTACATTCGTGATAATTTTAAAAATACAATATATCAAATACAATTAGTTATGATTAACGATCCTTTCTATGACGGTTGTATCATAACAGGCAAATCGTTTCGGTCATAAAGTTAATAATAAACCGATGAACATTTCTCAACTTTCCTATCCCTTTTCTTTTTTTTCTTATAGTGTACAATTTAACCCAACTTCGAATTAATAAATTAACAGAAAGAATACTCACTTCAAGATCGTAAATCCTACATATTTTCGAAATTTCGAATGGCAGTAGAAAAATATGAAAAGCTCAACTATTTTTATCTGCCTCACCGTGGTAACATCTGTACTTTGCGTATTGTTTTCTTGATAAACGGCCCGATTTCAGCTGCCAATAAAGCTCAAACGTGTTCAGCTTCACTTTTGCACTTCTACTGTGGTTTGACCCTCAAAATTGAATTTTTGAACGATTCCAATATGATAGTATAAGCTGAGTGAAATTCGACCACACATGGATATTACATCGAGCTTCAATAACTTATTCTATACGACGACGAGTCCCTTCGCAAACGGTTTGTTTCTCTGTTTTTCGCAATCGGGTCACGGAAATTTGCAATTGTCACGCGATTGTTCCAGGGAAATGAATTGAAATCGCGTTAATTGCAGCGCGCACTCGACGTATTAATTATAACGCGGGCTAACCACGAGCCCGAAACACCATACACGTGTAAATAGGGTTTACGACGCGGATGAATAATTCCAATCTCGTGGCTTCTCTCGCTTTTCGCGGGGACCCATTAATTATTCGGGGGCGTGAATTAAAGGGTGCGAAAGGCGACTTGATTTCGTGCGATCAATCAACAGTCGAACGTTTGAATTGTCGACAGTTCGAATTTATATAAATGGGAGTTTCTTGGTCTAATTTCAATTATTCAACTTGTGAACTACAACTTCGTATAATAAACGATCTTCAATGTTTAATCTGTTTCTCTACGGTTGAAGATTGATTTTAATTTTCGAAAAAATGTCGAACAGATTTCTTCTCTCGAAATTGAAACAGTTGAAAATATTCACTTTATCATAAAAAAAATATAATTCGATATACGAAATAGCAGTTTTGGTTTACTTTTCCGTGAAATTTTACTACTCATTATTGGGAAAAAATATACTAGTTTCTAGTACTTTCCAGTGATAATAGATTTCAACTCGAATATTTACTATTCTTTACTTGAATTGCATGTAATAAGCAGTTAATATTCCTTATCGAACGGTAAGTGTGAACTATTTAAAATAGTCAACTTTTTTTGACTCAATACTACTAATGAATAATTCAATTAACTTTTGAATGAGATTTCACGAATTATTAATGGAAACCAAAATAGATTAGATCTTACGTGAGTGAACATCCACTATTGTTCATCGGTCATGCAATTTTCACCAATGAATGAAAGGGTGTGGTATTATATTAAACCCGTGTTGAAGCCGACTCGGAAACAATACTCGATTGATATTCGAATGAAGAAGACCGATTTCTCAAGATCGCCAGTTCATATTCAGGTCAATCTGTTTCCTAAACGAACCATCGGTAATGCCATACAACGCATTGAATTTAATTAAAATTCTATCACCGCCTCGCGCCAGGAGTACAACGCAATCTCGCGGATACATACAGAAGAGTTGTATACACATACATATGATACTTACGTAAATCTTCCTTGATTGGCGAACTCGGGATGTCGGTGGTGGATGTGCTCGTCGGCGTGGGCGCATCTTTCCTCGAAACCTACGCAAAAGCAGAAACAAGGCGAGTGAGTTAGAAGGCGAGGCTTCGAATCCCCGAGCGTCTCGAGAATATACATATATGTCCGTCGATTTGGCTTCTTTTTCTACCATATTTCAACGTATAGGTACCAACGGCGAACGATTATCAATCCGATATTCTCTCGGGTATAAGTTCGCGAGATAAGGATGTTCCAATGAGACTCGCCCAAACGTCACGTTCCACGTTCCGTCGCGCCGTCAGTGGCAATCACAAGATAAGCCGGCGGGCGTCAGTTGAGCGGAATTGAAATAGCATTGGAGAAAATGACTGATTTCCGGCGCTGAAATTTAACAACGCGTGTCCGTCGTTTCGACGCGACGCACACACGCAGGCGCATATACCAGTTTGACTACAACTGCAACTGTGGGAAAGTGCGGCATTGCTTTATTACTTTGTTAGTATCCGCTTACTCGTCTTATTGCGAAATCCAAGCGCCGCGACCACAAAGCTCGCAGTTGATTTTTGAAAAAAACCAAAGCCATTAATGCAAGAACGGATACGGAGCATAGATCGGATAACCATTCGACACATTTATTAGACCTGATTTTTTTTCCGATCGTTACCAATCGCGTTTGCTCGTAAAATCAATACAATCGTCGCCGCCAGGCATTCCGAAATCTAGATTTTCCCAACATTCGTTAGGCCAAAATTTCGTCGAACGTATCTGTTATTGGGCTCCAGACGCGGGAGTGATTGCTTGATCCCAGACATGCTTGCCAATTACATCAAAATTCGAGACATTTGTCCGAGTGGCTGTGAAATGATTCCTTTTATCTTCGATTTTTAAGAAAATTGAAGACAAAAGTAACATTGTAGTTTTCAGCGCATAACTTCGGAAAGGGTTATTTAATTAGCAGAAATGAGTAAGAAAAATTGATCGTCCAGAAAAAATGTAGTCTGGAAAAGGCACTTCGATCAACTACGGGTACATCTTCAAGTTAAAAGCTGATATCGAAAAACGGGTTGTGACATCGTTTTCCGCGCAGTGAATTCCCATTTGAAGTATGTACTCACATTCGTATGAAAATGACTTTGGATGCTTTAGAAAAATGATCCTACATCTCTCGAGCTGTGACATCTCAATTAACTCTATACACGTCGTCGTCTGGGAGGAGAAAGGTGTAATCTCAGAACAGCGGAATAAAAGGATCCATCTCGGGCAGTGGAATAGAAGATGTCGTTTCAGAATTAACTTTATGAAAAGAGTCATTTCAGGTTAAGAGGTTATACTTCTCGGTAAATTTTTTTTTTCAAAATTCGTTTTAAAAATTATATCTAAAACTGTTTTGACAGAGGAGGCGGGTAGGGCAAACTTATAAACAATTTTCATGGTTCTTAGATAGATTATATCTGTATCGAAATAACAAGATTTTAAGGATTGATTAATTATCACAATATATTTGCAATAATTAATAGAAGGGCGATTTAAAACAAAAAAAATAACAAAACTCAAATCGATAACTCAGATCGAGAGTAATCGTTGAGCTCGAAATTACTATAATTACATACAGACGAGAGGGACAGTTGATTTTACTCTGATGATAGAACGTCGAGGTTGGAACAAAATAATTCCTTCTAACAAGAATATTGGAACAACCTATATTTTGCCATCTCAAGCAGCATAGTGAATTTTATTTTTCTCAGTGCAAAGTGCAGGTAAGCGGCAACAATGGCTCCGGTACTAAGCGAAACTCGATACCGGTGCTATACAAATGTATACACGCGTATACGGGGTGAGTATATACAAAAGAAAGGAGGAAAAAACGTTGAGTCGTCATAAGGCGGGCTCTCGAGTTTTCCCGCGGCCGCGATCTCGTTCGGCCACGGCGTGCGAACTGCAGCGCGAGCTGATGCAGCTTATAACGGTACCCACACTGCAGCCGCGGCTCGACCGGTTGCAGGTGCGCAGCTGCGCCTACGAGATGATATACACGCTACCTCCTTTGCTTCTTTGTCCTCTCGCGGCGCCTGTACGCGTACTTTTTATTTTCAACTCGTCCCGTTTATCAAACAATGGATTATATTGTACGTCCGCAAAATGTCCCGTAGGAGAAATGGAAATTCGTTTGTTACGCGATGTTACTATAGTGAAGTGTGAGATGTATACCAGTGAGGGTTCGGAAGAATACTGGATTTCAGACTTTCATAGAGTATTAATATCGACGTTGTGGAAAGTGCGATCGGGAAAAGTCAATTATTGTTAAAACTGTACTGCAAGATCTAATGGATCGATAACGAGTTGTCTTTTATGATTCGTATTCGATGTTGCGTGATACTATGGATGTTAGGTAGTTCAACACCGAAGTATACAATATGAGGAAATGTGAAATTTCTAAAGATTGCTGAATGGACCATCGAATACATCAGTAGGCAATAGGTTGCCAACCAAATTAGCGAAAAATCTAAACTTCAAAATGTCTTAAGTAATTTATTCAGAGAAAGTACAGTAAATTTTATATGTAATATAAGTGGATATTTATCGGAGTTAGTAAGTACGGTGAAAATCCGTCAAAGTGCTGGGAGCCCCGGAAATTGAGTGTACTACGAAACCTTACAAAATTTTATTGTATTCGTGAAGCATGGAATATATTATGTTGATTTATGTTGATTTAAAAAACTCACTGATAATTCACTCAACAACTCATCTACCACCATGCAGTGATTTTTCACCATCGAACATTGAATTTTTACGCAGCAAGGATCCAAAATCTCGTTGCTGTCGAATTACCTTGGGGTGGGGGGGGGGGGCAAGAAGAGTAAACGTAATTGGTATTTCCAGTTGTGCCAATAACAGAAAACAGCTCTCACTCGCACTCGAAACATTGAGAATGCACGTCGACTCATACCCTCGGATCGTCATTGAAGGAATAGAGCTTCTCAGCCGGGGGGCCGGGGGGCTGGGGGGTGGGAGCGATCGTGAGTTAATCGGATCGCCCGCGAGTTGCATAACAAACGAACGACGAGCCGCTGCGACACGTTGGTGCGTACCTGTTCGACGTGGAGGACGGGCGGCAGCCTCTGCCTGGGCCTGGGCTCGAGCCGCCTCGGCAGCTTCCTGGGCCGCTCGCTCGGCTCGGGCTCGCGCTCCCGCAGCCCGTAAACCCCGATCGTCACTCGGCCCTGGCTCTCCTGCAGTTTGCACCTGTCTAGCGGCTCGGCCCGCGACTCTATCAGCCGGCGACGCTCCACCGGGTTCAGCTTCAGCTGCTCGATTATCGCCCGGATGTTGGTCGATATAGGACCCTCGCACCGCGACACAACCATTTTGACGGATAGGCTCGTCTCGTGTTCAGCCGCCCTCCCCAACTCGGCCCCACGCTAATTCATCCCGATGATTGGCCTCTCTCTCGCTCTCCGGCCCGCGTTTGCGCGTCTTCAAGAGAAAATCATACAGGTCAACACTCGATCTTTCTTCCCACAGTTGAAATCGTACGGTGATTTGTACACGCCAAAAATTATTTCGAAAAATTGTGCAACACTTGAGATCTATCGTACACTTGCCAAAATACTTTCACTACGTTTCGCACTCGAGTTTCATAAAAAATTACTCAAATTATAAACATTTATTTGATTTTCCTGGGATTCAGAACAAATTCATGCCTACTGAATATTGCAGTTTCATCGCATCCCGCATGACTATTTCCCTTTCTAATCACTCCAAAAATGATTCACTCCTATTGTACATTTATGCAGAAATCCGATCTATCATAATTCTGTAATTCTTATATTGTATTCTTATTTCATTATATTCTACATTATTATTTAAATCAAAGTTAATCACATCGGACGATTGACATAGAAAATTGTTTTTTTTATTCATTTTGTAAAAGGATCATCATACCGTATATCTCTCATAATAAAATGAATTGAAGAATAATTTAATGTGAAAATGACAATTATTAATTCAAGTCCAATTTCATATTTGAATCAGGGAAATGTTTTTGGTGTATTTCGGATTCTCTTCTCTCGAAACTATCTCTTTCTCTGTCTCTCTCTCTCTCTCTGTCTCTCTCAACTCTCTCACGGGTATGATTATTTAATGGAATTTATCGAGCGAACGAAGAGAGCAATTTCAAAATCAAACAAAAGTCTCGTAAACGGGACTTGTTTATGGACCATCAACGGCATTTCTAATTGACGAGTAAGACGAGACATCGCGAACTAATTTGATACAGGATCGAGACCACGAGACTAGAGTCGGTGAAAGCTTCCCAAACAGAACAAAATATACAACACCTCTCTTTTCTCCACTCGTAAAAATCCACGAGCGTTGGAAGAAGAAAAAAACTTCCCGCACTGTGGCGCGCGGCAATTTGATTTTACGTTCTTGTTTTTCCGTCGCGGCAAAAGAGTAGATTTTTCTTTTTTTTTCCAACGCATTTTCAGTTATCGCTCCCGCGTCCCAGAGCTCGTTTGCGAAACGCGTGAGCTGATTTTTGATCAGCGCGCTCGCGATGTTAATTGCTCGTCGATCAGAATTTGAATCGATTGACCGGTTTTCAAAACAACCGATAAGCCAATTTTTCTTCTCTCTCTCTCTCTCTCTTTCTCGAACGGGTCAAGCCTCGACATATGAATGGGCATGAAAATGAGAAAGGTGTAATTAATGGCCAACCGTTTCTCATACAGCTACGAGCGCGGCGATAAAGCGTTTTCAAATGAACCCCCGCGAGATCGGTGAGAAGGAAGGAATTGTACGATATTGCGAAAACGAGTGGAAAAGAAAAGTTTTGAAAAGTTTATATTATTTATATACGTACTGCGGATTTTTGATGCAACCACAATTACATTCCGCGGAATAGCGATAAGCGCTAATTTAGATTTATCATTTTTAGATCTTAATTGGGAAAAATTTATGGTGCGATAAGTTACAATTACAATTGTTGGATCGAGTTTCTTCCTCCCCGGTGAGTACGATTGTTCCGTCGGTCGATTATGAAAATTGCACCAGTCTAATCGACAAATTTACATATTGATTTTTCGCTCGTACACATGCTCACTACCGCGTATGCACACACCAAATTTCTCTTTCCCAGCCAACCTTGAAACTATATGCGTCGTCCGCATCGAACCCGAATGATTATAGTATATACAGTAAATACAGGAACAAATCGTGCAATTGAGGATCCGAGAGTTCAAAAAAACACGCGATGTTATCCGTCGAAAATCGTTCACTCGCTGATCGAACGACGAGAAGCAATATACCGAAACTTCGTCTTCAGGGAGGAGCCAAGTGTGCCTAAGTGCGCGGCGCTCCAATGTCAAAGGACGAACACTTCGGGAGCGGTATATATATGACGTGGCTAAATCGATCGGGCTATATCGTCCTGTAATTGGCGTCGGAAGAGTGGCGGTATCACGTGGCTATGCAGGCGCCGAGGCCGTTCCTCCGAGAGGGTTTCACACGATCCACCGTGACTATGGCTCGCTGCAATCATTCGACCAAACAACTCCTTCCGCGATCCGTTTCGCGTGTAAGCGAGCCGTAAAACTAGTCCTGGTCGAATTGTCTCGTGAGCATTTGAGAAAAATTCATAATTCTTTCGACCTCGCTGTTCTAACTCGGTTATTATAGTACTTTTTTTCTGTTTCACTCGTGGTAATTAACAAATAGTCAAGGTATTAGTTGACTTTTTCTATTGGCTTAAAGAACGTATAATATACCTAGAAATTATATTGCAACACATATGCCAGTGAGAATTATTTTTGAAAATTGTCACAGCTTATTTATCGAGGAAAAATACTGTTCCATCGCTCGCAGTATTTTCGAGTGTTGAAGACAAGTCGGGTATCACAGCGAGTTGATTCCTTCAATATTTCATGTAGTAAACACGTTTTAAAACTTTGAACGTGATTATATCTTGAAAGTACATTTTTCAAACTGGTGTTTCCATCAGATTGACTTGAAATTATAACTGTAGCTTCTCAGATATATAAAACTATCACGGTACCTTATCGATCGATAAATAATTACACTTTCTATCAACAATTTTCAGCCAATTTTTCAAAAAATCAATATATTTTTTTATTTGTTCTAGGTTCTTTGTAAAACTTGTTACACTTGCACAGCGTTTAGATCCCGAAAAAGAAAAGCTCTCGATTAATCCGCTGTCACAGAGTTCTTTTCGTATCTTACTCAAAATAAAATATTTCTCCATGTTTTTAAACATGTTCATTCAATAAACTCTTGAAACCAATTTAATTTAATTCCTCCATTAGTTGCTAGGAAAGAAGATATTCAGAAAGACTTCACTTTTCTGATTTTCAAAGTCAACTAAACCCTCAAACAAAAATAAAATTTATTGATGTTGGAAACATTGCTGCTTCTGTGGGTACAAGGAGAAATAAATAAGGTTAGGAAATCCGTAGATTTCAAAGCCTTCTCTCTCAATTTCTTACAGTGAAACGTTTTTCACTGTACTAACAGTGGATTGTTGTAACTTACAGTGATTTTCCACTGATTGACAATGAGCGACATTTGACTGAAGCTTACAGTGAATATCCACGGTAGTACAGTGTGATTTCAATGTGAAGAATTCACAGTTTATTATTATTTTTCAATCTCTAAATGTTTATCGATCAATTATCAAAGATTATATCGAGTTGACCGATCGATTTCCGCGGGTTAATCGATTGGGCAGCAGTTTGTGCGCGTATTCGAGTTGTGTTATCCTGAAAAGCGGATGAAGCAGTGACGCGCGACATACACCAGAGCGCGCAATACCGAAACTAGGTCAGCTATGCCGATCAGGCTAAACATAAATTATGCAAGCAAACAGGGAAACCTTGGGAGTCCCGAGCCCGAATTTCCGACTCGAGTTTGGTCGAAGCGGCGCGCAAGAAGCGGCGTGCAGGGCAAAACGCGCGCGGCTCGTAAAGCACGAAATCAGCGGAGCGAGCAAAGTGGCCGCGATCGCTTCCCACGCGACCTTCGAACTCGACGCGATCGATCAGCTCTCGCCCACTTCCGCTCGACTTGTCTGCGCACCGAGTCGTCCCTCGATTGCCCCGCGCGAGCGCACTTTCGTTTCTCTAATTGCGTCCGTCCGCCGCGCCGTTTCGAGACGATCGGCGCGTTGCACCGTTCGAAACGACGAGAGAAAAGAAAAAACGAAATGCGTCGATTCGGAACAGATACGAACGGGTGAAGGAACGAAGAGGAGAAAAAATTCAACGAGCAATAATCGCTCGTTACCCGGGATGACGAGGCTAACTGGGCCGGACGCGAACTCCAAACAGGAGTAAATATGAAAACCCGCGAGACTTTCACTCGAATTCGCTCGTGTGTGCGCAAGTGCAGGCCGAAAACCCATACCCGGCGCGGAGACGCGCGGGAGGAAGAACGAGGAGTTAGACAGCTGCGCGTTCACGCCTCCTCGAGCGCTTTTGCAAAAGCCGCGCGACTAATTAGGCGAGCGATGAACCAACGCCGAGCAAAAGCGCATTTTTGCAACTGCGCGAGCGAGCCAACGTTTTCCAGGGGCTTTTGCAACGCGTGCGCGCGCGCCAGCTTTCGCTCGCCGCCACGGTGCTTGCGCGGAAATCGAACTGATTTGAGTTTCATCGTCGAACGCCGCGCGAGCATGTACGGTTCGAATTATCGGTGGATGCACCGAGAACAAAACGATTCTCTGATTCCTGCTATGAAATTTTGCTTAGTTTTAGATCCAACACAGATTCAAGTGCGACTGAAGTACTCCAGTTGAGATTCGTCATTTTGTCGAGTTAGATCAGCTGTTTATCGTACTGCATTTTCGTACGACTACCATACTTGAATTCAGAAGAGTATGGTAGTCTTAGGAGATTTTTTTCTTTCAATGTGATGTATACAAATTTGGTATTGTTGAGATTTATGTAAAAATATGTGAATGTAGTTGTGAAATTCAGTGTGCCCAGAGATTATACCCTTGAAATGATTGTATGTGTACTGAGTACTTTTTGTGCAATATTTTACTCTGAGGCTAAAAAAAAATTAGTCTGGCTAGACGTTATGCCAGACATTTGCGAGGCGAGAAAATCCGATAGAGTATGTCCAGGCTTTTCGCCAGTCTTTATACGAAATTTTTCTAAGTAAAAAATAAGAATCAAGTCTGGGCAGAGTTTCAGCCAGAGTTTCTGCCATATATTTTCATTAAGTAATAAGACTAATATAAGTCTGGCGTTAGTTCATTGTCCCAGACTTTTCTGCCAGGTATATGCCATAAATGTATGCCGAAAAACGAGAAACGTATATCGTTCCGACGGCCACAAGTGTTTAGTTGGTCGCCATTGTCCATTCGCAACTGGGATAATCAAAGCGGGGCGTCGAACGGGGGGTCGGGCTTTACAACTATAACATTTGGTGTAAATATCCGGAACAAAGGACGAGAGTCGTTCGCGCCAACTGGATCGTGTAAATGACTCTGGCGAAACGATAAATAGCTCGGAGAGACGATAATATTGTCGCGCACTCGAGCGACGTTCCAATTAGATTTTTATTCTCGGGTGGCACTGCGGGCGAAACAATGCGCGTCTGCCGCGCGTCCTCCCGCGGATTCAAAAGCGCTCTAACCCGGTTCTCCGGTTTTCCGCAGACAATCGAGTTTCTCTCATCCAGGCAAATTGTAAGAGTCGTCCTGGGCCGCGCAAATTACACGGAGGGGGACAAGCCGCGCAAAACACAAGTGCACAAAACGACACAAAGAGAAAAGCGCGACGGCGCAGTGTCGGCTTTCTTCTCGTGGGCCCACGCGGGCACATCTCGCCCCCACGCTCCACGGCCCCCTTTCTACTCGGCGGATTGTGTCGCGTATTATATATATGTCGAGTCACAGGTCGCGAAATCGCGCGAGCCGACACCCAAGAGCCTTGTTTGGTCGGCCGAGATTTTTTTTCGTTTCGGGGAGCCATACGCTTGAGTTTCGGACTTTTGCGAAAAGGGCTTGAAAGCGCGTGGGACTGTGAATCATTTTGTCGTTTTAATTGTGACACTATCGAACGTCAAAGTTGGAGCTTTCAACGAGTCAATAATTTTTTTACATGCTTTCATAATATATGAATAAGCTTATAGAATGCGATCCATATGACGATTTGATATAAAAATTATTAGAATTACTCTCATAAACGGATTTTTTCCAGTGCAACTAAACTGGGACAATTATGTCTAATGGAAAAGGCTTTGAAATCGAAAATTACAAAGGCAATACGGCAATGGAACACGTAGTTTTTGTCGAAAAGTTGGAGCGACCGACGAACAGACGAGAGAAAGAGATATACACACGCGCGACGGGAAATTGCAGAAGTGCCGATTGCGAAAGGGGCATTAATGATCCGGCGATTGTGACTGCCGACTCCTATTACGACGATTAAAAGTACATTAGCCGAGGTGTGGAACTATTGCGTATGAGGCTGGGTATCGGACCGTTGATGATGGGTCCGTTACACGTCGATGCAACTGTAACGCATCGTTTCACGACAGACACGTATAGTTGAGAGGCGATTGACATTTGGCTACAGAAAACCGATAGGAATTAGAGTGGGCAAATTAAATTGCAACGGGATTTCGACACTGCAAACCACTTGATTCGAATGTACGTCAAATTAGTCATCTTACTCACATTTCAAGGGCATTATTGATCAAAAATAAAAGTTATTTTTCAATAATTTCAACCTATACCCATATGAATAACAATATCCAAAAGTTATTTATTCTATTTTTCGGTATGATTATGTATAGCTGATTCTATCAGCACTAATCTAGGGTATTTAATTTTTAGTTGATTGTCAATAATCAATCTAACTTGCTCAAGAGTTTCACTACACTTGTATTCAAGACAAAGATTTTGAAAATCCCCCCCCCTCCATCTCTTCAGAGTATGAATAGAATGATATGGTGACTTTCCAAATTGTGTACGTGATAAATTACAATATGGGCAATATATACATCTAGTGTTATTTCGGAATAATGTTAGTAGACAAAAGAATAATCCGAGGCTTTTTTCAGGTGAATCCAACCTTGGATTATATATGATTAATATATACAACCGGATAACAGAAAAAGAAATCATAAAATGTAGAGTGATAATTATTACAGGAAAGTAAACAAATTGTAAGCTTGTAAAAATTGATAACCAAGTATGCATTGTTTGGTGAGATAAAGAAAGACAATATTTATCATATTGCTTTGAATTTCCTATAGTTTTTATCTATTCCATGTTTTCCTTATAATAAAATTTCAATGTAAAACTAACCGTTTGGATTATTACTCATTAATGGTATTGCTTTGATTGTAAGTGTAGTGAGATACCTGAGAGCAAGTCATATTGTTTATTAAGGATCAATTAAAAATGCAACTCTCTGGATTAATGCTGCTAGAATCAGCTGTATGCATTTGATGTAAACTCTAAACTGTTCTACGTATATACAAATCTACTTCCCAACTCCGTTCAAATGCGAGTTGGCAAAATGGTGATTATCACACGTTGAATGAACGAGCTTCAAACTGTGAATGTCATTACAAACTGAATTCTACGAAAGGCAAAGCCGGATTTTGACAACATCACCGAGAGCCAACTCGAGTTCTCTCCCATTTAATTTCATTCGTTGAGAAAAATCTGCTCGGATATAAACGGTATTATAATTATTAATATATTGAACCCGGAGAAAGTGAATGCGAAATAATGAAAACTAATCTGTATCGCATTCTCATCCAGATAAGAAATCAATCCAAAGTAAAAGTTGGGAGTAAGAGTTTTGCAGCGTATTAAATAACGAGAATTATGGCGTTCGTACATGTACATATGTTTGGAGAAAATATTACGAGAGAGAAACGTTTGATTTATTTTAAAAGCTTATACTTGGAATCAGTTCGTGGGGGGTCATACGCACAGGAGCCTTAATTCCATATAATCTCCGAAGCAGGTAAACGAGCTCGAAACTTCACTACGTACAATTGAACGGACGCAAGTCCAAATGTGTCTATACCCGACTAAATGTATGAATAATCCTCGCCGCAGGTATACGGAGCCGACATTGGAACTCGAAAGATAACACTCGAATGTGTACATCCTCCTCGGACGTGTGTCCGTGAATCGAAAATGAATCCGAGAGAGCTGCGAGAGAAGCCTCGGTTACTCCCGATAAATATAAATCCACGCAACGAGTCTCGCGAGTATAACGAACCGTAGGCGTCTCGCGCGATTCCGCAGCACACCCACCTCTGGCGACTCGACGCGATAACACGTATGGCAATGAAGGAAAGAAAAAGGAAAAATCAAGGAAGGTGAAAAAATGGGGCAGAAACACGCTACGACGTTTCGCGCTAATCATCTGAGAAAGTCTCTCGAAAATTCCACCTCATCACCGAAGTTAATTTGGAATAGCCCGCGTAGTAAAATGAATGAACGGGTGCGAATACTGCGCCTCCGCGCCAGATCTGATTCTTCACTGTGAAATCTCGACGAGCCTATTTATTTTCGCGAAGATATTTCAAATCCAACGACGTTACGTTGCGAAAATTCGAAAGCAACTCGGAATTAATAATACGTCCGTGTAAATTGTGATGCTCTTCATAACGTCTCAAAATTCATGAATCAAATTGATGTAACATATATTGTGAGTATGTATTCCCGGCTCTTACGGAGTACTCCGGATTCATCGTAGAATGAATATACACTCTGATTTCTTATATTATATTCCCTCTTCGTATGATAGTTATGCGATAGATTTTACCGCGCACCGAACGGATGCAATATTTTGTGATGGCTTGGTTCAAGATTTTAAATTTACAAAAACGCGCCAGTGTATAAAATCCCGTTGGTACCCACCGAATCACATGAAAAAAAAACTCGAATGCTATTATAACTTTAGTGCATAATGGAGCACTGAAAAAACGACGGTACTACCCTCGAAGCTTTGTGGCTCGACCCGTTACTGCGCGCACACCAGACCCAACACAACCACGATCGCATGCATACAGTTATAGAGCGCACGAGATGCGCAAAAGTGCAATGGGAAAGAACACCGACGATTAACTCTCGATGAATCTCGGGGCAAAAGACGATTGGATGGAAAAAAAAATCGAACGATCGAGAGAGCTCGGGGTGTGGCTCTCGAACGGACGCGAATTTTTTTTTCCCCTATGTCTCGACACCCGGGAACCGGATGTTGTGCACACCGACACGTACATGGTTATTATTTTGGTCGATCGTTCGGAAGTTGTCGCCGCCGAACGGACGTGTGTCCCTATATACATATTGCCAGTCATACGCCGCGACGTATTCGAGAACAATGTGTATATAACGGCGCCGGTGCGTCCGGCTCATCGTCGAATCTGCTCACGCACGAGAGGAAACTTAGCTAATACACACCCACGTCGTGTTTTGAATACAATCGCGACTCGAGCCACTGGGTTTACGCGTCGAAATTTCACACAGCCGCAAATATATTGTAATACACGAGTTTGTTTTGACTTTCCGCCTCGATTGTGTGTATATGTTCACCTGCTTGTACGAAGGAACGTCCTCGTGCTCGTCGACCATTGCCCTCTTCGACCCTCGAATCACACCTACGCCGTTCCGTAGACGGCTCGAGATGCATCTCAGGATGTTGAGATCCATTATTTTTTCCTTCGGATCACGAGTATAATGATTTTCGAGTGCGCGACGAACTGTGCACCGAGCTGAACTGAACCGGCCCGGCTCGAGTGTCGGGAAGGACTATTGTACGTATATTAACCGGCTTTTGGCGCAGCCGGTGTCGATTGGCATATGGTCAGAGTCGCAGGTATACAATGTAGATGTATGGCTGAGGTATATACAGCCTAATTACGCGCGTCATTTGAAATTTCGTTGTGAATTTTACGAATCTCACCCAGCGGTGTATGTGTCTAGTACTCCTGTATATAGAGGGAAAAACAAGTTATGGTGTAAGTGAATTGATAAAGAATCGGGCGTATACAAATCAGGCCGACAGTGCCATGAGAAATTTGATGCATCGTTAATTTGACTTTTAAAATCTTGTGAGGTCTAAGAAAAAGAAAACAACAATAAATACAGTCCCGCGTTCAATTGGATTCGATAAAACTTCCAGGAGTCAACGTCAAGGAATGTAGAAAGTTATGTATATGTATATGGAAACACTTATTACTAGTGTCTCTCAAGAGTACATCACTTTGTGAATCAAGTTATCTTCGTGAAAATGACGATGATAGTATTCTCTCTAATCAAGTGCTCGCCTGTAATCGCTAAACTATTTGTCACGAGAATCCAGCCGAAGTGTTTTTATTACGTTGATAATAATACCCCTCTCTCCGCTAAAAATAATCCAAATACAACACAATTGCACTGTTGACTTCAAGACGTTTCTTCCTTCCGATTGTAGAGGCATAAGAAATCATCGAGGGCACTAAGGACGTGGAACAAACGAGATAGAAGAATTTCTCACCTATTTTTTTCGTTCGTATTTTTATGTGTGACGTCGCGTGAATTTCATCCCCTCGTATTGGCTCGAATTTTTATTGGATCGAGAAAATAAAAGAATACTACTTAATTATTTTCGAACACCATGGAAAAAATGAATCGAAGAATTTAATTCATTTTCAACCTCCAAAAATTGGTTGAAGAATAAAAATCAAGCTATAACGAGAAGATTTCCTCTACAGCATTGAGATTTTCTTCTCGATTCTATAAAGTAATCTGTTCATATGGCGTTAAACTTATTTTTCTTTTTGAACCAAAATTAGATTTTTTCGATTATGCACGGACTATCAATTTCGAAGATAAAAAAAATCACCATACGCCTCCCTGTCGAGTTCGTGTTGCGAAGGTGTTATTAATACAATAATCGAGCGCATTGGTCGCACAGCCGTCCAAATAAGGGAACGAAATACTCGGGCGAACTATAGCGCGAGCGATTCGGGAGCGATAAATCCCGCGCGAGATCCAACGGGCGTACAGCGAATGATTAGAGCCGGAATCCGACGGACGCAATCCCGTAAAATGTCTGTGGTCGGACGGACAGAGGGAGAGGGAGAGAAAAGCACATAGTAACTCTCTCGCTTGCGCGAAATCAGCAAAACAGCTCATTAACAAATCACAGCTGGGGAAAGAGAGAGAGATAGATAGACGATGCGGATTATGTAAAAGCCAAGTAATTCGAGAGCGGAAAATCGAAGCGGGTTGAGCAAGAGCCTTGCCCCCCGGACACGCGCATCCAGGAGCGAAACAAAATTTGTTTGCTTTCTACGCGTATACGGCCGATGCGGCGCATAGACGCGGAAACGCGGCTCTTTCCGCTTCCTCCGAGCTGCCTCTATACGTGCGCGAATCGCGCGAGTCGTGCTAAAAGTGGAATTGCCAGCTCCCGAGAGACAGCGAGAGAGCAGGACGATTCAAAGTGCGCACATTTGCATTTTACAACGAAAGCTCGAATTCGCGGTGTCTATGTGTGGGTCTCTCTCTCTCTCTCTCTGTTTCGATGGGAGGAAAATCGAAATTTCGCCGTGCTCGAGATGGCGAAACAGCGCGGGAGCGCAAACGAGTTGCGAAACGACGCGAGCAACGGTGGAATTCCGTGTAAAAGTTGCGCCGCTTTGGAAAAATAATAATTCATATACGATCCTGTGTTTGTGTTTGCCAGCGATACAATCGAAGCCCGCGTGAGCTCGGCCAAAACGATTTCTCAAAAATGCTCCGGTACTTGCGGTACTCGATGTAACTATGAGAAAGCCGAATTTCTTTAGTCTCGTACTCGATAGTAGTGAAAATTATTCGAAATAATAAATTTATCTGATTTTCCTGATATTCAGTGAACAGTAACGCGTATTATAGGTAATCCAGTTGATATTTCATTCTATTCTAGCTTTTTATGCAGCATAATTATGATTTTATTTTGTCAAAAATGAAATTTTTTCAATCTGCAAGGTCTGACTCTCAAAGAGAGGTCGTCTCAACCATATTATTTAAAAAATAGAGAATATTCCAAAACATTGTTAATATAGCACAATCTATTATATTATATTCTCACATCTTTATAATCTAATCATTATTTTATTTAAATCTCATCGCATCGGACTGATATAATTCGAAAATTACTCTTCCTACTTACTTTGTCATACGAGTATTTCTGATAATAATAATAATAAAAAAAAATAATCTGATAAGGAAATGACAATTTTTAATTTCTGTACTAGTAGAGTTAAATACTCGAATAAAAGAATGGTGTGTCCATGTATGTGTGTTGTAATAAAGTGAAAATGGCAAAAGAATTATATGTACACCTGTGAAATTCGTCGAGAGTTTACTCGGACAGGATGTTACATAGGTATGGTTACCAAAGGAGAGATAAAATCATAACTGTAGTTGCACGCAATGGTCACTACGAGTTGGAACGTATTCTCTTTTTGTACAATGTAGAGCCAATGGCAATATATAGACACACACACAGAAACTCTATTTGCGCGAATACACACGAGGTGTTCCCTAACGCGTTGCAATTCGAACGCAGAAAATTATATTGCTTTCTATTTCTGCCGTGAGTACAACAATTAATTGCCGATACACTGCACAAACACACACACACACACACACACACCCACATTTGACTTTCACTCGCTCAACAATATTTCCAATACCAGATAATCGTATTATATATATACTTTATCCGGCATAGCGATTTTCTAAACTCACTTGTATACGCGGCTCACCAAGCACCGAAACATCACGTTTTCGAGCTGGTGCATCGAGACACACGGAGAAATCCCAGCGATTGTTGAACAAACTGTGCCGATCGTTTGATAAAATTATTTTTCGCATTTTGTTTATCGTAGAAAGTATATTAATATATTTATATAAAACGATCGCGAGCTATATTATTGTACTCTCACGTTGGGTTTTATATACCGTTGAATAATACAATGAAATATTTAATAAAGGAAACGCCGCCGAGTCACAAGGTAGAACGATACTAAGCCATTATTGCTAAATACGCATGTATATATATAGAGAGAGAGGAAGATAAAAATTCTTATCGGCTAGCAATATTTCCATCGGACAAGGCCACGTCGCGAGCGCAGTGCAGTGGGGGTTTACGGGTATTGCAATAAACAAAAAAAGGGGAGGCTCGATGGAAATTGGCCGTGTAAAATCAATATTGGACACCGTGTACGATTTCAACTGGGCAAAGAGATCGACTTTGGCTGGTCGTGGTCCCCACGTTTTCTCACCCACTTATTACACTTGTTACACTCGCACTTGTCTATGTATGGACGAATCACACTATATATCAGTCTCAGCCGAGCGGAGCGAGCGAGCAGTTGTCGCTGCCGCGGCGGGCTGCACTAAACTGCTCGCGTTCACTCGCGTGCGCGCACTAGCTCTCGCGCGTGTACTAGCGCCGCGCGGCGCAGCATAGAGCCGGCGCGGCAACCAACATGTATACGTACCGTACAGGGAGAGGCGAGCGAGCCGGTTCACCCGGTGGAGAACACTGGGTAGTAACGATTCTTTCATTCGAGAATGAAATTTCACTCGATTTACTCGGAATTTACCAATTTACTTTTCATTTTATTTTATTTCGTGAAATATATGGCTGATAAACCTACAAAATAATTTGAATTGACAGTTGCGGGGGAGATATTTTTTCAACGCATCCATGTAATTACAGTTATAAGAACGATACTTGAATTCAATTGACGTGAATTTGCACATAACCCCAAGAAAATCAGATGAATTTATTATTTTTCGTCGTAGCGGGAGCAAAGTGTAAATTTTGCTCCCTGGCGTTTGCAAAGAATGACCTCGCTACGCTCGGGTCGCAAACGTTTTGCGCGCCGAAATCGCCTAACCTCGCTGAGGTGCATTTGAGTAGGGGATATTTTTAAGAAATCGTTTTCAATGTGTGTACCAACAAACCAAACAAGATCGATATTCCATTCGAATACACTCGACGTGCAACCAGAGTATAGTCAACCCAACAAGATTACATTGTATGTATACTTCAAAGGCACGTAGTGTATTAGAATAGGCTTGACCTTCTGTGTGGAAGCTCGATTTTTCAATCCTGCAATCAAATCGTACTCTATAAAAAATATCATTCGCTCAGGTGAATATTTACCATTCGTTAGTAAAAACTACGTGAATAATGTGAACAGTGAATTTCACTCGATCGAATAGTGAATTGTTTTTTTTTTTACACGAAACAGAGATTTCGATTGATTTATCAGTGTGCAATTTCCGTAGTCATTAGCACAAGCCAAAAGTTCACTGTCCGAAACGGTCGATATACCTTACTTATCCGTATATAAGCGAACGCGTTCACTTTTATCCACCAGTCGTGCGATTTTCATCAATTCACATAAGTAGTAGTTCAGATTTAGAGAGTGTGAAAAGAGTTGAAGTGGAGACTCGTATATATGTATATACCGAGCGGTTGGGGGATATTAGGCTGGACAAGGATCATATTACCCGGCCGACATTGCGAGAGAACATCCGAGAGGAGCCGAGAGTTGGTTGAACAAACTCGCCGCGCCGCTGCACTTTTACTCTCGCTCGCTCGCTCGCCAATTACCCAGCGATTAGTTAGAAAACGCGCTTCATTAAATTATACCTTCTCACAATGCTCGCGCGCGCAAGCAAGCAAGCCTGCTCAGTTTATCCGAGCAAATAATTTGCCCCGCCGCCGTCTGAGCTCTCTCACGACCCGCGGCCCGATGCCGATTGTGTGTGTGTGCAGTGTGTGTGTGGCGATTTCGCGAATCGCTGCGAACACACTCGCTGTTCGCCAAGCCTGCGCTCTTGTACCTATACTCTCTGAACTGCTCGCAGTGAAAATTCACTGCTGATACAGGGTCCGCCTGATTTCACTGATGCTTTACTAAATATATATTTGCTGAAATTACACTGAATATATATTTGCTGAAATTACACTGAATATATATTAGGTAGGCTGAATATATAGGTGTACAAGCTTGATAGCCGGTAAATATCGGTTATTGTGGGAAACGTAAGAATCCGTTGAAATACCCACACATCTACACTGGAGAAATCAGTCGGTCACTGTATTACAGTAGATTAATTCCCTGTGAGCAATTTAGAGAGACAGTGGATCGTAATTGTTGTGGAAAATAATGTCACCCGAAGAATGGAGAGGACTGTATTATAAAATCTATAAAATACAGCTCCAAATTGCCCGCGATGAAAATTCACTGTAATACACGTTTGACTAGTGTTTTGCAGTGAATATCCACTGTGAGCAATTTATAAAGAGCATATGAATTTTAGGATGCAGTAGTGAAGTTGCCGTGAAAATGTCAGTCTTTTCGACCCGTGATGACACTTCCGAGGTTCACGTGTCGTAATGCTTTTATTGTAGAGCTCGATGGTTCCTGCGAAGAAGAACACAATTCGGAAGCTACCCGACAAAGAAAAACAAATTTCAAATCTCCTGTTGAAGAAGAGCATACAATTATTTTCACCGGGGTCGTTTCCTCAGCTCGCGAGTAATAAACTTGCGTTCGATATATCCCCGGCATCAATCACACATATATGTATTCTCGTGAAATCCAAATCGTCAACAGTCTTGCGATTTCTCTGAGATATACGATTTTCGGAAGAAAGAAATAACGAAATAGACTCTTATCACATTTTAGTATAGTTTTTATTCTGAAAATTTGAATAATTTTTTATAGAAAAGCTTCATACACGAATCCCTAAATTCTCGACCTTTCAATGTCACGTATTTTTTTCAACATTCAAAGGATCATTATGCGAATTTTCACTTATTTCGCGGGATATTTAGAGGTGTGCTTTTTCTGCATCGGTGCAGATCCGAAACGTGTGTTGTTGCGATAGAATTTGGAAAATCGCCGAGTACACTCGGGTCGGATCAACAACTTGTTCGTGCGATGGACGATAACGGTACACGTATATCATTGCGACAGCGTTGGATCAGAGTACTGGTGCATGTCAACCATTCGCTCTGCTACAGTCCCACGCGTCAAACCCGGTCCCGGAGGTTAATTCGACGAGCGACGTCTCTCGCGGGGAGGATGCATCATTGCAGAAGAGACAAAGAGCCACTGCGGGCCTCGTCGAGCCGCCGCTGCAGCGGAGAAAGGCGGCTCTCGCGGTGGTGAAAGGAGCCGCTCGTAGGTGCAGCGCTCGCCAGCTGTTCTCTCGACAAAGTATGTATATATAGCCGCGGCCGCGCGACCGACCGACACTTGTCCGCGCAACTTATATTCCGCGACTTCCGGATTTTCTCGCGGACCTTTGTACTCGCGCGCTGCATAGCTTGATTGATATACTTCTCCACGGGGCAACTGACACATACACACAAAATTAATGTGTTTCTCATATACGGTAATTTAGTCGCGCGCGCTGTTGATAGTCCGTTCGTCGATTCGTTTGGCAAAAACAGATTGAATGCATGATTTTTTTTTCCATTTTTTCCATAATTCATTACCCTTATGAGTAGGAAATATTTTCGTGAATTTGTACGGCTTATTTTCCGAAGACCATTCAAAACATTCTGTTTATTATTGAAAGAAATAAAAGTTCCAAGTCTGAGCCACATTTGCAAAAATCAAAATTTCATTTGAATCTTGTTGTTGGTAGCGAAAGAAAAAAATTGAAAACGAAAATCCTCAGTAACTCAAATATCAACGGAAAGACGATAGTTGACAGACCTAATACCGTAGAGTATGCTGAAGAAAAATAGATTTCGCTTCTTGTATTTTTTTTTAGGCTTTTCGCCATCAAGATATAGTCGCTGCTCGTCCGGCTGCAGTTTTTAAATTTACACGATTCACATCGTGATATTATAGGAAGTGGCTGCAAAACCATCGGGGAAATCATGCACGATGAAACTCTCCAAGACGGTTCACGCGACCAGCTAATAGCGTACATCTAGAGCAGATTTAACATTTCAATTTCCCGCTGAGAGATTCTATCAATTTTCCGGTTTTATGCATCGTAAGGATGTATCCATATCTATGGCTTCTGATATACACAGATATACTGTTCATTCGGAAGATTGATAATGATATTGACAGAATATCTGCGGGGAATCAGAACATTAGGCTACTAAGTAACTGGTCGCGACCCAAGAACCAACTCTCACAAAATTTTATCGTGCAGCTGATGCGCGAGCCAAGGACTCTTGGATAGTTTTCGACGTCTAACTTTGGTTTCGCAACCACATTTTGTGCAGACCCATTGGAGCTCTCTTAAACATTATGAAAAATGAGCTGCAAATGTCAATTGTTCGCGAAGTTTATCGTGAAATTGTAGAGTGTCTAAAAGATGAGAAATGTATTGCATCTATTGCAGTAGATGATATACTGCACAAAAATTTCCCAAACAAGAACAGTAACATTCGTCAATGTTACCTCCGACTCAAGTTTCCCATATGTTGCAAATTTTAAAACAATTTTTCTTGATGGACGTGAAATTAATCAAAATCACGTTATGCGTGATTACGAAGTAATTTTTAATTTATCGTGCGTGAACATTTTTTCCCCGGTTCGAAAATTTGACGTTCCATCGATGAATAGTTGTGAAAATTATCTTCTCGGGGCAATTATTTTTTTTATTTCGTAAATTCTCTTTTTCAACCTATATAAAAATAGTTTTCCAAGAAAAACCAACTTCCGAATACATATTTGAAATTTAAATTCAAACAATGAAACTAACATCAGAAAAGGATGAAATTCAAAGTTTATTATTTAATGCTCATACACGGAAAAAAGATTAGTGTAATTTCACCAACGCACCTTCTAATATGAAAATGCACTGCTGTGCACAAGGCGTCCCATACTCAGTTTCGCTACAACGTCGCATTTCTCATATAATATTTACAATCGCCTTATCTCTTGGTAAAAAATAATGATTGTCTAAAACTCTACTGAAGCAAAACAAATCAACGGAACCAATACCGAATAACGAGAATTTCATCCCCGCAATCAGTACGATCTGATTTATTTCAAGCCGCGCACGCCGGCCAGCGTATAGTTTGTCTCCCCGCTTTTTGCTGTTCGCGTCACGGAAGACGGATCAAGCTCGTTGCACTCGGTGACACGAGGCTGCACAAAAGCCCGGCAGCTCGATGTCAATGTCGCTCGGCGGACATACCGAAGGGCCGACGGGCGGCACAAAAAATCCAAATGACACAGTCGCGGCGAAAGTGGCGATCGAAGATACGCCGCGAGAGATTCGTATCGGGTGAAATGGGATTTGGAACGATGTGTGCGCGCGTGTGTATTTGGGGCTGTTTGATTTTTGCGGTGAGCAACGTTGGTCCGACGAGTTTTTTTTTTAAAATTCCCGCCCGGTCGGGCTATGTATATACGCTCGGATGTAAGAGCGACAATCACACGATTGTGTTTATGCTTTTTATCGCTCGCTGCTCTCTCTTTCTCTCGCGCTTCCGTTTGCAAAACAATGTTTCCTCTCGTGTTGTTATTTTTGTGTAGAGTTAATAATAAGACAATTATCTCTCTCTCTCTCTCTCTCTCTCTCTCTCTCTCTCGAGTCATCGACTGTCACGATCGTACGATAAACAATTGCAACTAGAGATTGTTAAACCTGAAATGTACATAATTTATATAAAACGCTCGTTTATTATGTTGGTTTATATTCGTATATACTTTTTTACGTGGGAGCCATGTCAAAGGGGCAAGCTTTAAAAATGAACGATTTTGCCGAAATAAGTAGCATTATAATCAACAATTCAATCTACAACAAAAAGAAAAGTATTCACGGCAATTCCTGGCGTATCATTATCAACCAGATTAACTTTCGACGCATTGATGATTTAACGCAAATTGAGACAGCAGTTGACGGAAATCACATGGATAATTTAAATTAACTCTAGTCATTTCAATTCTGTAGTCTGTATTTACGTTTAATCATCAAGGTCAGAAGTTAATTCGGTTGATAATTACGATAGGAATTACCGCAAATACTTTTATTTTTATAGAACGTATCGATCATTAATATATATTCACGAAGAAATCATTTTTAGGTAACAAACTACTCTTACAAATTTTCCAAAAATATTTTTTATTTTTGTAAAATTTGACTGCACAAAAAAATTGATTTGAACTCTTTTCTTGGGAAACAATGAACGCCGATCATTACTAAAGTACGTATTGGATAGTTTAGAACAAAAGTCCACGAAAAAGTGTTGGTTTTGTTTTCAAAGCTCTCGTCCTAACGTCGTGATTAAGAATCAATCGAACGTATATCCAGATGCGATGTGAGTTTTTGGCTAAAATCGTTCGAGGAGAAAATCCACTCGAGAGCGACTGGAGTGGCTCATCGATAATCTGCCGTTCGTATCGCGAGATTAGCCAACTGGTGGCTGGGGCAGTTGAGCGCGTCGAGAGGGAAGCTTGCGAAACTCGTAAACGCATCTGAAATTACACACTTCCGCGCGCGATCGCGAGTTTAATTTCGCCTGGTCGAGCCGAATCGAACACGGGCGGAGTTGATTTTCTCTCGCGACACTGTATATAATACACCTTAATGCGGTTATTGTGCTCTTTGGCGCGCACTCCTCGTCCGGCCGTTACGTGAACGCACACCGAAGGGTTGGCCAATTGAGCAGCCGGAGAAATGAATAGACGATGGGAGTTTCGTTAGGATTATGCAATTGCGTTTTACTAAAAATTCCATTGTTCCACAGGCGATTCGAATGGAGTGTGCATAGTTTGAATTCGGCCGAACTGATAGGATGGGATGAGAAAGTTTCGACCACCACTTGGTTACTCCTGTTGCGAGTTCTATCTCGATGCAAAAATTGAAGAGGCAAGTCAGGTGAGCCCTCGAGGAATACCAGAAAATATCATGACTTACAATGGAATACCAAATTATATATATAACTATATGATTTATAATATATTTGTATAAATATTTATTTTTGTTTTAAATTTTGGAAAGCTTTAATGAAGTCTTGTACGTGTTGAAGAATTATTTTCAAACGATACTTCAAATTTAGTGTCGTAAAAAAAAATACCAAAAATACCATAGAATACCATGGCATACTATAAAATGACATAGAATACGAAAGAATAGCGGGAAAAGTAAGAAATACCGTAGAATACCTAAAAAATCCTAAGGTATTCAAATGGATATTAAAGCTTTCCAGACGAATACTTGAGAATTCTTTCGTGACTCGTCCATCACAAAAAAAAAACAGATTCAAATGCAACCTGCTTTTGTAGCTCAGGACTTTCGAGTGCATGGCTGAAAACGAATTGTGCACATCGCATTTTTTTTCCCAATACCTCCTCTTGATCTTTCTTCAGGAGTAAAAGTTTGCCGCCCCGAAGTATGTCACTCTAATTCGATTTGTATGCCGCGAATACACGTGTATACGAGAAAGAGCGCGTGGAGAGGAAAAAAAAATCAAAGGGAAAATGCATGAGTCACGGGCTGGCGAGCGATGAGCTGAGTAAACAATGGATGCATGCCGCTCTCCTGCAGCCGCAGACAAAAGAAAAAGAAACTCGCCCCGTAAAACCACCCGTAACTCAATTTCACCTGACCAGCAAAACGCCACAATCCGTTGCAGCAGCAGCAGCAGCGTCACGCAAAAAGCCACGAACGAAAGTTCAAGACGCGAAGTTTTTCACGCTCCGGCGAAGATGGCCATTTCTTCTTCTTCTTCTTCTTATTCGCCGCGGCTCACCAGTGCAGCTGGCTTGCGTAATTCCGTTACGAAAAATCCCCTGGTTATACGCGCTGGATTTTCACGAGCTACACGCGGGGTGAAAAAGTGGAGAGATCGTCCGGCTGCGATAGACATCGATTCGTACCGTATACGTATAGGCTGTTGCTATTGGAATTACACTCGCGCGGCGCGCGATGCATTTATTCAGGACAGACGAGAGGCGCGGATTTTTCGGTTTAGTGCGCGGGAAATATATATACATATGTATATACACCAGAGAGGAATGTTTGCAAATGCGAGCCGGTTGCACCTGGGAGCAGATTGATCCGGCAGACGAGTCGGCTTGAGTAACCGTTGTTTTTCATCATCGCGTATCCATTATATTGAAATCGGCTCGTGGTCGATCGGATCGCGATTTCATCCGACTCGTTCAGATCTTGTATAACAAATTGTATGCCACTCGTCGGTTACAGAATGACACTTGCAACGTTCGACTATTTATAAACAGTAAAAACGATCTTTTAAAAATGTTGCGGTTATTAAAATCCATTGTACTTGATTTTCCTGAGAATCAGTACATGTTCGAATTCGAGTATTTTCTTATAGTTTTTTCTTATAGTTGTGTTTAATATATCTTTTTCCCCTCACTGTCAATTCGATTCACAATTTTCAGAGCTGTGTTTTCGAAAAATCGAGATTCAACTTCGAGAATATTAATTTCTAATATTTGTGTGTTTTAAAACGAATTTCCAATAAAATTTGCAATTTTTGAATGTCGCCAAATTCAATACAGCACCGACGGAAATGGATTTTACCTCTCTGTGATTTTACCAGGCACAGAGCCATCTATGAAAAGTATCCGATTTAAATGCCAAACACTGTTAGGTCGCTGCTTTATCGTCAAATATCTAATGGTATACAAGCTGCATCTGAGCAGTTCCCTACTTTATCTACAGACGCGCTGTACGATACTACGAACGCGATATTCTAACAGAGATCTAATGGTATATGAATGTGTTGAACTGATCTACTTTCCCCGTAAACGAGCCGGTCGTGTATTCGTTAACATACTTCGCCAAAGAGAATATGAAAAGAAATTATGAATGAAAACTTTTATGACACAACATCTGCGAATGGATTTGAGATCAGACTGAAGGAAGGAGACTTTTCATATATAGGTTGAATGTTATCTCAAGCCAACACATTTTTTGGCGCATACAAAATATTATCGGTGTCTGTGCATCAATAAGAACTCGTTCAGAGTTTTTCACTCTATTCCTCGATACCCGCATGCAACAAAATCTGATGGCATTCAGCCTCTGAGAGATTGAAATATTCAATTTCTTCTTTGATACGGAAAAAGCATAGACGAGGTTTCTCGGGACATGGAAATATTATGAAATTATACACGAAATCAATAATAATTCGTCATCAAGTTAAAAATGAGCAAATCCATGACGTTTTTTTTTTCTATATGCTATATGCATCGGCGCAGGATTAGTAGATAAGGTGCCATCGAAGACCAGCACGTTTCACAAGGTTTTCTTTTCATGTTTTATTTCAGAAGCAGACACGGTTTATCCGAGTTCTCGGGTGTCATAATCCTTCAAAGCCTTGTTTCAAGATGAATCTTGATTCATCCAAGGGGAAATCCAAGTGTCAGATTACTGTTTGGGATCTTTGAATATTATCTAACGCTATATCTGATTCGGGCCGCTCTATCGCATTTCAACATTTTGAATAACTTATTCTTCTAATTTCCAAACAAGACTGTCACAACACGCATCTTTTTTACGCGTGCTGCATTTGTCACGATATGGGATCCATTCGAGACTCTCGAAAAGTAAGTCACTCCTCATATATGGTACGGGATATTGTGCTATATTCATCTGCGTATTATGCAATATGCTATTTTTTTCGTTCGGTGGTTAAGTGGATAATACGGCCATCCATTTTTCTCATATAGTAAAGAGCCCGCGATTCATGTAATAGCTATATTGAGACACGATAACGTGCAATTTGATTTAAAAGACCAAAGGTAGGAAATACATTTTTTAGCGAAATTTCAAAATCTTCAAAACTGTGTATACTCGTATCCACCTCTAAATAAGCGATAACAATGTATCGAGGTTGACAAAGTATTCGATGTGCTCTACAGAATGACTAAAGTTTTACGTGTTAAAATTAGATCAACATGTTTCAAAGGATATACAGGCAATACATAAACTTTGAAACATGTTGGAACGAGTGATTTGAACGTATGAATTAGTGTTTCATGCATTTTCGTGTGGACGCGTCCACAACTGGCTAGTGAAGCCGACGATGTCACACGTTCACACAAATGTTAAAATTTCAATGCAGCGTTAAGATACGATATTTTATGTTGTAAGCACTCGTTTAAAAGGACATTAAAAAAATGAACTAGTTTGTGAAAAGCCGTTACACGCACCGAATAACAACAATTATTTTGGGATGACAATTTCACCGTGATACCGAAGAGCACGTTGTCCATCATATACAATTCTCCAAAGTATTTGTATCACACGCATATGCTGGTTTTGCTAAATTGGATAATACAATTTTGACTTGTAGAAGAAAAGTCGAAAAAAGATGATCTAACGAAAGTTTGTCGATCAAAAAGGCATTTTAAGTAGTAGAAAAAAAAATTGAAATTGTTAAATCGTATTAACCGCAGCGATCTTGTAGTAGCGCTCGTTTCGAAATGAGAAAAAGCCGAAGCTTCTGACTTTACAGATGTACTAGCTACACTGAGACGCACTGCTCGCTGACGGTCTACATGCGGGAATGCGATTCCAAATGACACTTTAATCATCGTTTTCACGTTCAGTGACATCACTTATCAGTTTAGTTCATTATGCTTATTTCCAAAATCGAGATATATAATCGAATCCAACATTCACTTATGATTCCATGTAAAAACTATAGTAGTAGTAGAAAAATCTATCGAGTACTGCCAACTTGATCTATTAAAAAATATTCTTATTATATATCTTCATCAACAAAACTGACTGTACCAGTTAATCCATAATACCATATCACTACTATATAGAAGCTAAAAACGATTCTTTGATTCAATTAAAGGTTGCAACTTGATTCAAGTGTAATTTGCTTAAATTCACCTAAGTTAAGTTACAACAAGTACTTCAATCGGTTTCAGAGTATACGTACATCTCACTCTACAGCTAGAAACCTCGCACTGTGCATCACGTGGTTAGCTGTCTAGACCAATTAAATCACGAGTTAATAGCAATTCACTCTACAGCTGCCATCACTTGTACTCATATAAAGAGAACCGCACAAAGGATCTACGCGAAAAGAAGCTCGATTACTTACGACGAAGTATTCCCGCTCCGAGCCAGCGATACGAATCACCTAGACCAGATCCCCATTATTCCCGACTTCCTACTCGTCGGCTCGGAAAAATCGACTCGAAATTTACGGCACTTGTCGCGTTAACCTCGCGTCCGCGGCCGCGCGCAATAATATTCAAACAGCCGAGTCATAAAGCCGGTGGGGTGGTCGCGCCATCTGGCGAGCGGCCCACGAATCTCGGGGAGGTTTAACAGCCGTGTCGTAAAGACGAAAAAGCCAAAGGCGCGGATCGTCCCAGCAACGGTTCGAGCGCGAGCGAGAATATATAACGGGAAACGAAAAAAAAAACAGAAAAAAACGACTTGTGATGCTTTATTTGTCCCCGCGAACGGGGTAAACTCGCGCAACAGATTCAACAGGTTGCCCCGCCAGCCACGCGTGCGCGCGAGAGAGAGAAACTTTGTATATGTGAACGTTTTCTCCCCCCCCCCCGTGACATATTTGTCCACGTGTGTGCTCGAATTTTCGTTCGTCATTTACATTTATACGAGTTTGATCAGCGACAGCGAGGTCGGTTCTCTGTTATCAATACAATGTCATGTACTTCCACTTCAGTTTTATGTTAACGAGCGTCAGTACGATTCAGCGATTTTTTATGTATACGCACACCCTTAAAAAGAACATCGATTTTTATGCGCGTTACGATGAACACGTGAAATTCGATGAACTTCAATATTTTCAAAATACACGATTCGGTTGATATACACTGACATTATTGTATTTCCATCATACATTGAAATGCCATCATCCTGTACATTATGTTTGATAATGAGATAGTGATGACTACGAGAATAATTTATATTTTTTTCCTTGTATTTCAAATGCATCTTTGATTACCATGATGTACCATTGTAAGATGTGCTCATTGTACACGTGTATTGAATCCAATGATATTTTACGAACGCCGATCTAACAGTCGTAATCTTTTCGACGGACAAGTCCAAAATCGTTTCAACATTCGACGATAATGGTTTCACTATACTCAATTCAGTTTTCATAATTATTCTATAATATTTTAGCGTGTACCTGCGCAATCATACTCCACTCGGTCAATTTCAAAGACTAGAAATAAATTTTAATTTACCTCACTCTAATTTATTATCATATTTAACAGATCAATTTCAAATGCTTGCATTGGCAATGGGAACGATTATCTTGCTTACATAAATAAGCTCATTTTTAGACGCGCACATATCTCGGAAAGACTTCCTGAAATCTATATACGCTCGAATCAACTTCTTCCGCACATTTCAAGCCAAATCATATTTGAATGAAAATCACTCGATTTCAAGCTTTGGGACGTGATGTTCTATTGGCGTTGGACACTGTCGAAAAGCTACACGTGCGAGTTTTCCAGTATTGAACTAACGCGTACAATTAGTTGAATCATGGGAATTAAATGTAAAAATACGAGCCGGGCAAATTGGCGTTATTTTTCTTCACCGACATACAACTATCTGCTCTCGATCTTACGGGCTGTCGTGAGCTCAGCTCGTCAACAATGTGATTTTATAGCGCTTTTTATGCTCCGATGCTTTTCTCAAGGTTTTTTCCTGTGTGTATACTTTGTGGTGAAACGAAACACGATGGATTCTCATATCGATCCCCACGCGACGTAGAATTTGACTAACGCAATGAGTATGCCTGTGTACAATAAACTGTTTCTCATATTTTTTCACTCATGTGCTCTTTGAAATTTTTCAGTGAAATTTTACCATTTGTAAGTAGAAAGCAAAGTGTACCGACCAAAATAGTTAATATTCTCTATTATTGATTAGTCGTGCTATTTACAACAATTTTAAATTTAGAGAGTACATTTTCAAAATAAAAAATAATTGGCGACCTTTAATGAGTCATTCGTAGTGTTGGTTTTAGACAGAGACCGTTTCGGTGGCTGTATACTGCCCACCATTTTGAAGTCTGTCAATTTATTTGAAAATTTGAATGTGGTCAGTTTGATAATAGCGAATGATTCTCAGTAAATAATTATAATGATTATAGGTAATAATAGGTAAATAGCAATCACATGACGAACGCCATTGTTTTATTATTTGTAAAAAATGAACTGTTTTATGCGTAAATCATGGTAACTAATGACTCCGGAAAAACGTGGAAATGCATTATCCGACAGCTGACGAATCTAATCAGTCACCGCACAGTTGTACATTCTTTCCCGAGTTTTCATATGTACCCAGCCACTATCTTTCCAGTTTCGATTCATTCCTCATCGGCTCTTTTAATACTCGGAATACGTTTCCCCGTCCATAAATTCCAGCTTCTGAAAAATAATCATATCCAATCCGAGCGCTTCTCCTATCAGACTCTCGCGCACACGCACTATATACACACAGACCGAATGAATCAATCAAGAGTGGGATAATTCAATGAGACACAGTGAAGCTCTCGAAAAGTCAAACGCAGTGTGTGTGCTGTATATAATATACAACGACACGAGTACCTCGGAACTGACTCAACGCGGCGGGCGCGCGACAATCGGATAAAGCTGCACCATTCAAGTCTCGCGCGCGCGTAAATCGCAACTGCACGCAACGAGATACATAAACACGGGCAGAAAGAATCGCAGTGATGAATAGGCCCTGGGCCGCGCAAGTGGTGAAAAGAAGCCAATCCTTCGGACAAAAGAGATTGGTAATCGCGGCAAAGAGCTAATGGCGTTACTCACCTTTGCGTGGCTGTCCTCGGCTGCTGCAGCGCCGCGATCGCTCTTGTCCCGGCCGAAGCGGTTCTGCAATACAAGAGCAAAAAACTAACAAACCGTCACTTTCAATCGCGCACTGTACAGTGTTTACATTGCGCCTCGCGCGTGCGCGCAGCGGCCGATTGAAAAAATTAATCACGTATGGAACGCGCGCGCAAGACACCCAATGGTCGCGATGCAGTTTGCATCGCAAGATTGTATGTAGCGCGAGAATCAGGATCGCGAAAAAAATATACAATCGGATTCGGGTTGGAAACGGATTCCTCTGAGATCGAGTGCGTATAGTCTTGAGGGGTTATACTAGCGAGGAAATATTTTTTAATAGGCTCAAACAATGCATAAAATGTCAAAAACCATAGGGGGGGGGGGGGGTTAAATTTATATAGCTCATTTTCCGAATACCCTCTAAATGGTTTTTAACGTTGAAATGAAACTTTAAACGCGTTTTTCTCGAAGCTGCTTATAGAGTAGGCGGACATCGCGGATCATTCAATTATTTTCATCCTACTTCTATATACAAAACTTTAACCTCAGCCTCTTTGATATGATATCGATTGAAGTATTCACGGATTTTACCCTTGATAAATAGTCACAATTGGAATGAACCAATAATGGATAATTTTTCACCCCAGAAAAAAAACTTTAAAGGAATAATAACAATTTTAAAACTCATATTGACTAAGAAGAACCTTTTTTTTTATCCAGGCGATGAACGCAGACTGCTACACCATATTACTCGTCAAATATGGATGAAAAATATTTTTGTACACCTATACATAGAACAGAGTCTCGTTACAGTATTTTGCTTCATAGCTTAATGACCGAGAAAACAAATTCCCGAAAAGTTTCGTTTCTTAGTGCGACTTGGTATTACAGTATAACCCCTTAAGAGGGTGTCAAATCAAAGGGGTAACCTGATCTATAGATAACATTGCCCAAATAACATTAATGATCGAACGAATCTGCAAGAAGAAAAGCGCATTCACCGAATTAACCTTCGACGCATTGGCGATTTATCGTAAATTGAGTCGGCAACTGACGGTGATTGCACGAACGATTGTCAAGATAGGCCATTTATGTTGGATCATCAATGCTTTGTTGTCGATGAGTACTGTTGTTTTTGCGGATCGAATCGATATTGTTATGCCGGGCCGCGGTATTGATAATTTCTTTTTCTTGGTTATGTCGTTGCCCCCTTGGCACGACCACCTCTCTTCTCCCTTGGATCCAAATCATCTCTTGTCGCAGTTGAAAATCAAGTGCAATCGAAGCAGTGTAATCCGGGGACACGCGTATTCCCGGCGCGACTGTTGGTTTCCATAATACCGCTCGCGGCGATGGAATTTTAATGGCGCGATAGTTATTTGAAAATAAGTTATTATCAGTATGCGCTCGCCCGAGCAGCAGCAGCAGCAGCAGCAGCGGCGAGCCAAGGGGGAATTAACGACACGAGCGCGAGCTGACTAATGAATCCGATATTAGCATCCGAAGAAAAATATCGCGCGACGCCTCCTTGCCTCTTTCTTTTGTCCTACCAAGTGTCGTATCTATAAATATTGATCGATCGATAGTACAGCCGATCGGTATATACACACGCCGCGGCTTTCGAGCCCCCTTGAGCGGAACATACACTTTATTCCCTCGGCCTGACGAAATTCGCGCCTCCAATATGTACACACACGAGCGCGCGCGAGTGATTGGTAAACGTGTGTTCTGTCTCACCCCCATACGGGCGACCAGCTGCCTGATGCGCTTCATCTGCCACGTGCCCTATTGGCCCAGCACTGCACCGCGCACTTATCGCACATCACACGATCCACGCGCACAGGTGTGGGTTGACGTTCCGAGAAGTGTATTAAGCGAGTATACAGGCAGAGTAGCCCGCGAATGCGCGCACAGTCCGTCGCTCGCGAGCTCCGATGCGCGACTGCCGCCGCTCTGGCCCGCTACTCGCCCGCGCGCGCGCGACCATGTATGCGTGCATGTGTATATATATCTGCGCGCGCGCTGCCGTCGCTGATTTTCCGCGCCTTTATCTCGGGCGCGAGTTTGCTCGAGTGTGCGAGCCGCGCTTCTTCCTGCCGATAGCGAATTCCACTCGATCATGCAGCAGCAGCAGCAGCCGCCGCGCTCTTTAAACAGCTTGTTTTTGCCTTCTCTTTTTCTTTTTTTTTTCCTTTTCTTTCTCTGCCGAGGCCGCGTTTTCGGCTGCAGCGCGCTGCAGTGTTTACTTATATACCGGGAGGGTCAAGCTCCGCTGCATACGTACATACACGCGCGCTACGCAGTCTCGTTGCGGATGCTTTTTATATACGCTACTTTCGATTTTAAATGACTCGTTATCACGATTCGCAACGCCTTGGGATCCGACGCGTTTCTCGCCGGGGAAAATGGAAAAATCTTTGCCGGGGAGAGAGCGATTCGGCCGTCGATACCGAATTGCTTTTTTTATTCGTCCGCAGCGTTGTTGTTGTTATAACGTTGGTTAGATCGAATTGTTATATGCGCTAGAGAAAAATCGCCTCGGTAAAATTTACTGTATCGTTTTAGAATGGTATAATATGGTTGATTATATGGAATATTTTTTTTGGCAACATCAGCTGTTGTAGTGAAATCAATTATAATAGTTATTTCAACTAAATTTTCAGTAAAATTCACTGCATTCACAATGAGATTATAACTATACTCTCACTCAATTCTCAAATTTTCCTTGTATTTCCTTGAATGTATTGGAATGTTTCAATCTATTAGAGTTATCGATCGGTTTGAAAGAGATAATTGTTCACATTTGGACCGCTACCTTGGGCTACTGGTAACAAATTGAGAAATTCAAAGAATATCGGATTAGTCAATATCAAAAATATTCGTTCTATAGAATCTATTATAACAAATATATCTAGGACAAACTGAAACACCAATCATAGTTCATTTACAGTCTCCATAGGTGTCTGGGTGTAAGCTTGAACCCACATTTTCAGTAATTTTACATAAACGAAACTAAGAGCATTTCAAACGCAGAGAGAGATTCGTTGAGCGATGCTGCAGGATGTTGGAACAGTAGTGACTAACAAGTGGAGGAGGGAGAGAAGGCACTGTAGTATCTGTTTGGATTCACAGAAGTCATAACTACAATTATCATTATTATTTATTATTATTCCATTCGCTCGATGTACGCGACTCCAGTATTCACAGATTTATAAGGACGATTCGAAGAGCAAATCAAAAGCTCAAAAATTCATAGATCACTTGGGCTTACGGTGGGGTTTCAGCTTACGCGGTTTAGTATCGAGTCTTTTCCCGCCGATTACTCTCGAGCCAATCGCGACTGAGGGGATTCCCACATTGCCTCGAGAGTAGCAATGTATAAATGGTTTAGAAGCGCCTCACTCCAAGGCCGACCCGTCGAGAAACCGAATTGTTGCCACTTTTCATTTCCCAAATTATTTTATTTTTTCTCGCTTCGATTAATTTCCAGTCGATCGAACGACGAGACTCGAATTAATACGAATATATAAATACATTCTAAATCTGGACGCATATGAAATGGCGAGGGAGTACTCGTTACCCGATAAAAACTCGGTTAGAATGAGAACACGTTGTTATGTGGTTGGCCGCTCGGGGGACGCTTGTACCGCTGGTCGTAATGAGTAAGCAAAGGCGCATACGAGCGACCGATAAGCGGACGACGCGCGCCGAATCGGAAATGCGCTGCCACAGCCGGATTCTGCGCTCGTTTCCCCTCTCCCGCGAGCGGTCAACTTCACGTGCCAGCCTTTGTTTCCCCGGCGCGTTTGTCGCCTCGCGTCCTATTGATAAGATTCGAGTGGAAATTGAAAAGAGAAAACTGATTGTTCCGTTGCCTCGACCTTTTTCGCGTTTATTTGTAACGTTTCGAACTTATAGTAAGAATTTACGTATGAAATTCAAAAAACTAATACCCACACTTTCATCTTTTTAAATTATCTACGCGAATACGTGTAAAAAAGAAAAGTCATACGTATACGAATCATCTCACGTGCATGACTCCCACGTGCGCGTGTGTGTATATACATACGGGACACACGTTGTCGATTCCACGCGTAACGTTACGCGAGTGGATAATTGGTTTATAATGCCTCGGTATATACATCCGCGAATTCTTCGCGCCGTTTTTTTTTTTGCGCGATCCAACGCGATTGGATTACGACTGTCGCTCCAAGGTCGATTATTATTCAATTTGGAATTGGCCGGATCGCGGGTCGTCGCTTGCAAAGCGCAACGATTACCCTCGTTTTCGAGTGTGTTCGATGTATACATACAAGGGGAAGCGGGAGTGTTTATTCCGTTCGACGTTTCGAACGCGACGTCCTATCGATCGCGCCGAAACTTTCAAACGCATTCAAAACTCGGACAATCGCGGTCGCGGCACGTGTCACTGTGTATAACACACCGGTTCTCGTGCAAATACCAGCGCGCGCTACTGTGACGTTGTTTCACGCGAATAAAGTCGAGTCTGCTCGAATTTGATAAAATACTCTTGCATGGGATTTGCTTTGTCGATCGATAGAAATGCACGTCGATTTTATTCGGGAAAACATCTATACCCACAAGTTTTACGCGACAATCGCAAGGTTTCATGCTCACAATTAGATCGTACAGTTTAGCCTCGCGTTTCTATATGTCTCGGAGACTATTATATGAATAGTTAGATTTGTGATTGTTGAGAATGTACTGTTCGATAGTGAATATTTACTATTACATGCACTTGATTAGTACATCTTATTTATCAATATAATAGTCTTGATAAAATAGTACAGTGAGTAACTCAATACACAAGTGACTTGTTAATTTTTATTTTATCATTAATTATTTTTATGATCGAGTGAACTCCCTCGAATCCTCACAGTAAAATCACTGTGTGGAAGTGGATGATTATTGATGCAACTATGTGATTAATTTCTCACGTAACACAAGTGAATAGTCTCTCGTGACTGAAGTCCAATGAGTGATGGGTAGCAAAAATGTTCAAAATTATAAAATCTCACGGAACTAAATATCCATATGTACCGTCTTGAAAGAACGCGACTGTGATTCTTCACTCAACTGTTCGTTCACCTTGATCGAGTGACGTTACACTTTCGTGCTGTGGTTTTTCGCTGCGAGTATTCACGAGAGAACGCATCAGCCATTTTTCCACGCGACGAATACTCGTTGTGAACCAATCGAGATTCGTAAAATACCCCGGGGATACGATGGATATTTCGCCACGAGGCCACGAGTCATATGTATTTCCGTCAAAGTTTGACGGGAAGGATTCGAGTTACATATAGGACGGGTCGCGCGACAATTGGCCCGGATGCCCACTGGCCCATAGGCCAATCGGCAATCGCACAGTCGACGCGAGCCCGGGACAAAACGACGGTATCCTGCACGTATATGTATATACTCACGTGGTGATGATTGTCGGTGGAGCTGGCGGTCGAGCCCGCGGCCGCGATCTGGTTCCGATTCTCGATCACCGTCTTTATCTGCTCGAGCACCTGCGAAACGTCGGTCGTGCCTCGTTATACACACATATAAGCGTCCGTGCGCGGGGGAGTATATCGGGGCCATTTGGGTAGATATATAGGAATAAGCGAGAGGGCGTGGGTGCCCACACTCACCCGCAGGGATATCCGATGCCTCTGCCCCGAGTCCTTGCGGTCCACGTCGTTGCTGCTCGCCTGGTGCTGCTTGGCCGTCCGTCGCTGGAATGCGGACACAGGCTCGTTATTACATATCGAGTTTCCCCGCCTCCGTGTCCTCCCGGGTGTGTACACACGCGTACGTGCAAATTCAACTCTCGTCTTTTGACGAATCGAGGGGAGGGGCGAAAACGCAGTCGCGACGACCAAACTTTGCGAGCTGATTTTTGGCTAGTGTATATACGACAGTCTAACGCCTCTATTCGACAGAGATTTTAGTCAATCGACATGTCTACCAAACACTTTTTAATGCATCAAATTTATCCTCGGACTTACAAACTGGTAAAACAATATACATTCATTGAAGAATCAGAATGAGCCGAGATTAATTTACAATTTTTATAATCAATCTGATAATTTATTTTTACAAAATCGAAAAAGTATTTTTTTCAATCCATTTTTTTCATAGGAAAATTGTGCAAAAAATTATGAGATTTTCAAATTTCTCAATGTTCCACTATATTGACCCTCAAAAAAATCTTTGAGTATGGATTGAGTTGGAATATATTTGAGTTGGAATATGTTTAACATTGCCATGATTCTTAAATAATGGAGCCTGTTTCGAACAATATTCACAGAATATCTGCGCGAAAAAAAATCGTTAGACTGAATGGCTTGTAATGGTAGTCGCGGAAAACAACTATGAAAATTTTATTGCGCGATCGTATAGTCCCTCCAAGTTGGACAACAACTCGCAGCTATAGGTAATGGAATTTCTAACCGGGATACATCAACTCCGGATAATCCATTCGTCATTCGCGCGATGCGTCAACCTCGAGTTTTCGAGATATTATCGCAAACATTTTCTCCGGGAAGCCAAATCAACGAATGTTCGGAGAGAGAAAAATTTAGTCATCGGAGATTCAGCGTCGACCGATGGTGTGGCGGCTGCTGGGCGACACTGATAAAATCGAAACGACCGACGAATCGTATACAAAGAAAAATGGTAAAGTGTTGAAAAACTCGCTCGCGAAGGATTCGACTGATATGCAGCCCCACCACAGCCACACCACACTCCGTAATAACGAGGAAAACTCGCGACTTTCTTCGCGTATCAGAACGGAACGATCCGGAGAGTTTTACACACACACGCCGGACACGGCTTATTCTTCTTTTTTTCCCCCTCTCTTCTCGGCGCAGCGTTTTTTTTTCGAGCCCCGTGGCGGGAGAGACTTTTCCCCGCGGAGTTAATTGCTCGGCCGTCGTTTCCACGGCAGATCTCGGGGATTTGCGTATCGCGCGAGTGTCGCTCGGTCAATTCGAGGATGGACCATTCAGAATTCGAGAGTTTCATTCGCCGCGCCGGAGTAAGGGAAGGAAGCATCTATCCGCCAAGTCGTACTTTCTATTCCGTGTGTTCGATAGCGATGGTATTGAAAATAATTGATACGCACAAACTCGAGGCGAAACTCGCTGATGCTATCGTTCGAAGATGTTGGGCCGTTTCAAAAAATGATTGCTTTGTAATTGATGCGCAAAAAAAAAGCAACCGCAACCATCGCGTGTTCCGAATCGAGAATTGAAATCGTTTCGCTTCTTATTTTTCAACTTTCTCGCGATATTCGGCGACCAAAGTTCGATATGTTTGGATAAAAAGTCACCCCACCGCGGAATTAACGAGATGAGCTAGAGGGAGATACAGTGGATACACTGACCTCGAGACTGGAGTGCAGGTCGTGGCAGGAGAGTGGCCGAGTGTTGGGCACCTCGCCGGGGAAAACACTGTCGTGGGATATGGATAGCTGACCCTGGGCGCCGCCACGCTGCAACTGGGCGAACGACTCTTCCAAGCCTCTCCGGCGCGCGAACAGCCTGCAACGTTTGTCCAATGTACTCAGACTCCTCTCGGACACATTATATTATTGCGATTCACTGTTTTTGGGGAACATATTGTCCTTCTTAAACGTGTCAACATGAGCGGTGGGTCATCAATCGGTTCGAAAACCTTAGGATGCATTTTATTTTTATGAAATTCATGTTGGCAAGTCGGATAGTCTGATACTGAACTAGTAAACGTGGATGGAAATTACGGTTGAAAAACAGGCTAATCAATCAATGGAAATGTGAATTTACATTGGGTTGTTTTCGATAAACGCTTAAAAAGAAATTACATTCTTAATTTTCTTCATAATCCTAAGAATTTTAGCCCATTGTGAGAAATATATTTATGTCATATCATATACAAAATGCACACCCTACGGGTCTTCAATAATGGATATATTCTAAAATATATTGAATATTTTAAATGAATCAACATTTCAACAAGTATCAGACTTGTCAATTCAAATTTCAGAAAAATAAAATGCCCCCTCTGAGATAGTAATCTCTTCCGACTATCTTCATGGTAGGGCAGTGTATTTTGTTGTTTGTATAATCAGTCGATACACAAGCCACTTGGCTGGAAAAGAGTCGGGATGACGATTGAAGTTGGCGGGGCGGAGAAAGGGGATGATTCGAATAACAAATAGCGTACCGATCGCGGTCGGTCGAGTCTGTGAGCAGCTCACTGGCGCTGCGGCTGCGGATCTCGTCGGCTCGGCCGGAGGGGTCGCGCAGAGTCAGCTCCTCGCGGTCCCTCAGGTGCTCCGAGCAGTTGATCTCGGCTCGCTCCGAGCCCGGCTGGCCCGGCAGTCGCCCGTCCGCCGCGCCTCGGCTCTTCTTCCTGAAGATGCGCCGCAAGCCCCGCAGCGGATGGAACCGCCGCTTTTTCGGCTCTGCAAATCAAACCCAGACATTTGTTGTTAGTCCAATCGTGACGTTGTATTCAATCGTACAATGCTATTGGATAACTTTTATTCCGCACGTGTCGAATGTGTATTCTCCAACGGTGAGGAAGAAAAAATTGAGATCCCGTGTGACAGAAACCGCCCCTATTTCGTATCCCGCGACATCTCCTTTATACGACTTCGGAATGGTAAAAGCTTGTGGGAAATAAACAAATTACTATAGGCAAAATTTTCTTCCGCCATTCTGATTGGACACTATGTTTCGATAGCCAAAGTTTCAATCGTAGGACCGGAACTGCTCCCTTCTTCGTCTCAAGGTTCTAAGTAGGAGATGTCAACGAAAATTGAAGCATTTTTGCTCTTGATTAATTCCTTGGAACTAATAAAGAGATAAATTCCAGTGAAACTTCATCTTCAGGAATATAGTGATAAATCAAATTAGTACAATTTAGACGATTAATAGTACCGATCGTGCTAAAAACGTCGATAAAGAACTAAACTATGCTCTTCGTAGAACACGCCTTAAATAAATAAATGAAATGAATATAACATTGCTCCAAGCTTCCCTACGTCCTCTACCGATAGATCCCGCGCAACTTATTTTTTATTCATCGAGTGCGTGTACACGCGATAAGGGACACGTTAGTGAAGTCGCAATTAGAGCTATCCTCGAGTAAAGTAAGCAACGCAACGCGTCGCCCCGTATTAATTCGTTCGCCGAAAAGCTCCTCGCAATATACCCACCCATAAATACACAATCTAATCTTATCAAAATCGACCGCTTCAAAAACACACACACTCTACCGCTGCCTTGCCAATCCCGTATAACCACACCAACTGCGGGAGTCCGCGAGCGTAGAAAAAGAAAAAAAAACGTGGAAAGAGAAAAAAAAGACAGCCCACGGGGGAGAAGCGAAAGAGAGAACTATTGGAAAGGTGACCGATCGATATACGCGCCAACACAATAGGTGATCCTTCGGGGAAACTGTACGCAACAAACGCGATAGAGCCTCCCCCGGGGGGGTTGGCTGGCAGCACTCGTTAACGGCCGGACGGGTTTTAATTGCTCGGAGGAAGGCATTTGTCCTCTTTGCGAGTTGCTGGAGATCGCGGGGGGGAGGGGAGGCAGGAGGAGAAATGGGCAAACGGGCCACAGCCACTTTCGCAACCGGGGGGAAATCCAAGCTCGAGCGGGCGCACCGGTCGTCCTGCAGCCGAAGCTATATGTGATCGAGCGCGAGGGTCGCTCTATCTAATTGTGCAATTTCGTAACTCGGCACAGCCGGGTACCACGACGAAAACTATTCCTCAATAATGTTGCAGTACTCAAATCTCTTGTATGGAAGAAATAAGTACGCAAATGTCGATTTTTTTCAGTTTCAGTCAGTTTTGTACTTGCCTTGAGTGAGAATACCTCAAAGTATATTTCTAAATATAAAATAAAATAAAATATAATCCAATAAGCAAGTGGGAATTATGAATTCAAATACTTCGGTCGTACTTCACTTTGTTGCATCTAAATCGAAGAATCAAAAATCGAAGAATCGTTTTTGCTGTGTAGTTGTCGATTGGCTCTGCGTCAAAATACATCAAATGACTGTCCATAAATTAAATACTTGGAAAGATTAGAACCGAAGGGTTTTTCTAGGAAGCACCACGGAGTTCTTATGTAGTACTGCTAAGGATGATGATTTTTAACGTTCTAATTATCAAATTTCATTTCCATGATCGAAATCTAATTGTAGCTTCAGAAAATGCAAGGAATGAATCAATGAGTTCGTAAAAAAGATAATCATAATATGATTGACTACTGGAATATTTAGCCGTGGAATTTGAATGTATTTAGGTCAATGACTTTGAATAGAAGTGATAATTTTACTTATTTACCAAATTTTGGAAATATCATGATGAATGTTGTGTAAAAATATCGTCGGTTCTTCCAGTATTATTTGAATTCATTCTGTAGAGCTTGCACTGAAAAGAATCTCCAATTACTTTATTCAGGGAGTGGAATATCGTCTGATAAACCTGGAAAAGATGAATGGTTGAAGAGGCCGGTGAATTTGAAAAAGATAAAAGAAAAATGCGCCCATGAATCATTCTTTAGAAATTAATTAATTAGTAAAAAATGACACCCATTGGTAAAAATTGTACACCTGATGAATACTAGTGAATAGTGACTTTTTGGAAAAGGCAATTGTTTTTTACTAATGAATAGTAAAATTTCACCGAGAACCAATACTATTCGAAATAACAGTTACGCAATTTTCACCAACGAGCAATGTACATTCAATGTTAAATTTACAACTTGAAGGTTTTGATATTGATTCAGGCTTCGCAGAATATCTTCAATAAAACTTGTTGAATGCGAGTGAATGGGGAAACGCGATTCTTTTGTGTGCCGTATGCAACGGCGAAGCGCCCATCAACTCTCATATTGACATCATTAGACACTCGAGGCTGCAATACCCCACGCTTCCAAACAAAAAAAAGTTCATCAAAACGAGCGAGAGGGAGACGGAGACGGAACAAAAGCTTCATCAATCAGAAATCCACGTCGGCCAGTCGGAGATATGGCTGTGCATATATATCCCCCGTGGAAGAAAAAGAAGTGCGCCGTGTATACATACATACGCACACGCGCCCGGGCATGTGTACCCATCCACCCACGAGCAAACACGCGCGACTTTTCAATCGACTCGGGCTTCGCGCTGAAAGAGACTGTTTAATAGGGGGGGAGGAGCAGTCGGTGCGCACATATGGCCAAGTGCGTTTTTCTCTTTGCACTGATCCGTCCGCGATCGGCTCGTATTTTTTCTTTTTATGATCGACGGGTAATGACACTAATTACGGGGGGGGGGGGTCGCCCTTTCGAACAGAATCGACTCTCGCTCTTTCGACAGAACCAAAGGGAATGTCTCTCGCAACGGAGCGGGATTTATTTCGGCTCCGACGAGAAGTTTTTCGAAATATCCGCTGCGACCCTCGCGAAGCCTCTCCGCACTTTTCAATCGACCCCTGCGTGAAAGCGAGACTGTAATGGAGGGTTGGGGCGAAAGGGCCTCTCCACCGCCGTCCCCGAATCGGTGTATTCAAAACGGCCTGACGTCATTTCCCGTCTGCAGAAAGCGAGCGAGAGCTTCGGAGGGATCAGACGGTGCTTTTTCACATGCGCGCGCGATTAAAACGTATCGAGGGTGGGCTCGCCGAGGCTATTTTTTTTTTATCCCCCCGCCTCTGCACTCGAGATTCCTTTGGCTCGCCCGCGAGCTATTTTTCCTCGGCTTTTGTTCGATAAGGATTCCCGGAGTAATAAAGCTCGATGCTTCTATCGTGGTCGTTTCAACTTTCGCCCCTTCTCCCCATTGTTTAGAGCCAGGGCTCGGTATTGGAAAGCCGCGTTATAGCTAAAGATCTCTAGGCGGCGAGAAGGGGATTTTTTTTCGAAACGTGAAAATTACAATTTTGATTTTCGCGCGGGGTATCACGATAACACGGAGAGTCTTGGAATCGGAAGAATAATGTGAGAAATTATATCTTTCTATGTATTCATGAGTTGTCTGCACCATACAATATCCGCACTTCAAATGAACCCTAATTAGTCCTTTATTGTACTAAATACTAAATTACTATGTACGTGTAAATGTATTATGAATATGTATGGTATTTATTCCAGTGATTCTTCTCTCAATGAAAAAAATAAGTCATCATAATTTTACCCAAACTTTGAAAATTCGACTATATGATTTCATGTAACTTATAAATATGAGTAGACTCGAGTTGAAATCCCGGTGGGAGTGACAATTTTCGCGAAGGTAAAATGCAATATGAATAATGTTTAATCGATAAATTACCAACTCGATTGGAATATTATAAATCACGCAACATCAAACGAGAAATGAGCTTTCAAATTATCTCCCTCGGAAAATAAAAATGAAAAGAAGGTCTAGTAAAAATAACTCGATTGCCAGTTTCGTGACTTAAACTTCACACATTCTAGTAAATTATTATCTTTTCTTGTTTTACATAGACCATTTCTCGGCGGGTATAAAAAAAAATGATGATGAACAACAAACGCATTAATTATTGAATCGGGTGGGGAGATCGAAAGGGATTATCTGCAGTTGCGGTAATGGGTATCGGATATAAATTCTTCCTTAGCCACAGCTTTAGATCAGATTGCAGTGCGATCGGAATTTTGTTACGTGATCTGATTTCAAGTCGAAGCAATATCGTTCAATCTTTGAGAGTCAGAGTAGCAGCCAAGAATCCTTGTGTGTATCATAATTTTCAAGGATTTCACGGAGCCCAACGTGAAATAGCGATGGTTTAGTTTAAAAATTCCTTCTTTCATTTTTTCGTTGAATCATTACATGATTGTTACGTCTGACGTATGATGCCATGTTCCGAAAAAAAAACTAGGCATTTGTTTACATTGTAAGACCTGTATTTGATTGTGTGATATCTATGTGTACGTAAAAACCGGTGACGTATGGCTTGATATCTCGTAACTAATTGAAATGCATACAAAGATGATAGATCGTAAATGAGACGTAAACTTTTTAAAAGTGGAATAATCGTACGGTACTCTTTCATATCAACACCACGTCATATCAATTCTCTTAAGAGTAAAAGAGTCATATGCCTATAAATGGGCAGAACGAGTCAAGTCGAGAAGAATCTTATCACGACTCTTGAACGAATAATGTAAAAATCATTAGCTCGGCGAAATATCAATGCTTTCTTTTTTTTTCTAAAGCATGAGTAAGTATAACAACATCCGATTAATCACAGGTTCGTTTATTAGATTTTGTATAGCAAATTTATCATTAAAATAGATCCAAAGAGGAAAATACGATGAAATTGCTTTGAACATAGTCTTGGTTGTTTTTTTTGTTTCTTCTAAAAATATACCATATTTTTTTCTAGGGATATCTGTATGTGAAAACTAACAAGGGTTTGAGAATAACTCATGGGAATTAAAACAGCAATGAAAAAACAATGAAAAAAAAAAATTAAAACAGCATGGATGGCCATATACATCTATTTGGATACCCAAAAACCACCTCGCAACATTTCACTTGCATGCGAATCGTATATTTCAGTCTTAATTTCTAAAAAACTAAATAATTTTTTTCTATATTAATTATGCTCACTTCATTAGTTGGCCAATGCATTTGTTAAAACATCATACTCTTTTTTTTCTCGTTCTTTTTCTTTTTTCACGATATTCATAGTCTAGCTCAATCGTAAAATGTTACAATTTATCTTGAATCAATCAGAATAATTTTAATACACAAATGATCCAAGAAGCATTATCCTTCAATGTCTCATTAGACAATATTAACAAATATTTCACGCTTCAAGGTTACTTTAGAGCACCTGAGAATTTATAAATCAATCGTCGAGGTATGCACGAGCGAGTTCTTTATATTTTGCAAAAAATATGTGATGTATGGCATCAAAAGCAGTTCGAGGACAATTGTTATTTGTTTATTTCACGTCTTACCAGAAGACACCACTTGAGATTTGGGTCTCCAATTGAACGAGGTAGTTTTGTGGTACCGCAACAAATGATATTTGCGTTATACGTTTGTCGGCTCACGGAGCGATTTTCCGGAGAATATTAACCAATCATCGTTAACTTCAAGTGCATATAATGTATATTACATATCTAGGTAATCCTGCTTACATTAAAACACAAAAGTATCTTCGGAAAATCGAAACTTTAGCTGCTAAATCACTGCATATATTATCTGTTTGAATAACTACAAATCACCTCCAAAAGTTTCAGCAGAATTAGAGACCGAAATCCCAAGTGGTCTCCTGGTTAGTCAATGTCAGTTTGCATCAGTAATGGTACTTTTGAATATTTGAATATTCCCATAATATGTTGTCTAAAGAATTCAACCAATCTCCCATAAATGTCCCATAAATATGAAAACATTGACTGATGCTTGGCCCGATGTTCATCCGATCGAAAAGCTCACCCAATCGCACTCTAGCAATGAGAAAAACCGGCACTACACAACTCTAATATTTCTTCAAAAGTATTATTTGCCGAGCGACACTACAGATACACGTACGCGCGACGAGCCATTGCGAAAAACAAAAAAGGAACACCAAATTACCGTCAAACAATTCTTCGAACGCGTCGAACATGGCTGCAGCCACTCCGGTGCGCGACTCCTCGATGCGATTCTATTCGGCACGCCTGTACTCAACGATAATGGATCGGCCGCCGATAAGATGTGCCGGCTCTGAGCGATTGGCTGTACTCCCTCTGTTCCAATCCCTTCCCGCCACCCCCAAGTCCTTGTATCTCATCGGGCCGACGTACATCGTCGCTTATTACGATACACATATATATATCAGTTGGAACCCATTGTGATTTCATTCGAATGAGTCTGTTTATTGGTGTTTGGCTGTGTAACGTAGTAAAAACGATTCTTTGATTCAAGTATAAAATTTTACTAAATTTAAGATGCAACAACTTTAAGTACGATTGAAGAGGTCAAATTAAGACCTTATTACATTGTTTGGGCACTTTGCTCCAGTTTTCTTAAAAACAATCCAGTACTTAAAATCTATTGCACTTGAATATTTTACAGAAGTGTGATTGAAATTAGCCGTTCGCCATCCACGCGCTTATCTTAATCCTACCATTTGTTCAAATCACGTTAGTTCCTAACCGCAACCATCAATTAAATATCAATTCAAGTACTTGAGTATTCCTGAGATTCAGTACGATATAAATACTCAATTTAATGACAGAATGACGAATCTATATTTAAGTGCTCCAATCGCACTTGAACTGATAATTTCTTTCGGTTCGTTGGCTGCAGAGATCCTGTGTATAATGAGCAAAGGAGGTTGGTGCGATCGGTTCACCAGCGAATCTACAATTTATGAGAAAAAGCAAATTGATAAAAAGAAAAAACAGCCGTGAAATCGGCCTCGAAACTAGCGGAGGCTGGTTTTTGCATCTGACTTAATTGGCTGATAAGTCCGTCGATCGATTAACGTTTCACTTAATTGGAGAAAGATTATGATTGGCGAGAAAAGGCCAATAGCTACTCATGATCGGCGTCGTACACTTTCTACTCCGCTATATATACTCCTCAATGAGAAGTAATCACTTTTCTCAGCGTAACATTGAAAACCGCAGGATTACAATTTTGTATACACACGCGTCATCCGTCAGTAATGCGTACTATCAATTAAAATGAGAATACACCGGCCGAGTGGAAATCCAGTCTTTGTAGGTTAAACGCGAACATTTAATGTGCAAGTATGCGCACTCGAGCTGGTCGTATAAATACATGCGGTAGTTTCACGGAGAGACGAGATTTTGTGAAAATTATAAGAGTGGCACATTGATTCTCTCGTGGTTGGAAAGGAAAACGAAAAATCACGAGATTTATTTTTTGGAAAACTTTATACCAGAAAATAAGATAGGTGTAACCAATATGAATCGGTACCCAATAATAGCCAGCCTTTGGATTTCATACATGTATATGTGTGCACGAAACTGAATAATGATGAAATAAAACATTTTGACCGCAAGTCGTCAGGATGTTCACATTACGTTTTTACTAGTCGCATTTTCTACTTATCCAATTCGTGATTCATCTAATTTTGATAAAGTATAACGCAAGTTTTTTTTATTAAATGTTTTAGTGGGTCTTTTTTGTCGAGGAACTGAATAACGCTGACCATCGCCTCTGAATCATTGATTGTCCTGTATGTCTAATGAACATTGTTATTATCTTCTAAAAGTCAACAAGAAAATTTGAAAAAAAAACATCCAATCAATCTCGATAGCCAATAAAAGTTATAAATAACTGCAATATCCAAAGGTTGTCCAAAAATAACCGAATAAAATAATAATCTGTTAAAATTGCTTTCATGCGAAAAGTCCGGTGCAGCTCATTTTGGTAGAGTATCGTGTGTAGTTTGATTTGACCTCTCATGACCAAATCAGGAAATCGGCACATTCAATGCTATTCAGCGACGATAATTCACGTTTAGGTGTGGTTCGTATTGACTACACCTACCTCGCATTAAATTTTGCGAAACTCATGCTAGACGCTCCATTCGACGGTCAAATATCGACGGGCCGCTCGTAAGTCTCACAAGATCTTTCCTTCCGCATCTGAATAATCATTTCTCCCATATATCTATCCTGAATATCTAATCACTCGTGTTATCAGCCGCTCCGGATGGTCATTGGTTTCACCCAACGCATCGTAGTGACTCACCTCCCGTGATAACGAAGATCTTGACCCCGCGCGATTCCTCGGCCGTTTTTCGCGTCGACTGCACGCGGCGTATGGGGGGAGGGGATGGGAGATAGATAGAGCCTCCAGCGCATACGGTACTGTGCACGGGAGAGTCGGGGCAAAAAAAAGCCACGGACGCGTCGGCTCGCACACATGCACCGGCGGGCCCAAGGTTGCAAGTGCATAGCTACAATGTCGTTGAACGTGAGAGATGCGTTCGTTTTATTCGCGGCGGGGCTTCTTCGGCAACTGTATAGCGTATATCTTGCGCAGACGATATTCTAAGCACCCTAGACGTTCCTTATGTGCAAATCCATATGCGTAATAAATTCGAGTATTGGATTTAATCACTATTTGTTGTCGATGGTGAAAATCAATTTAATATCGAATATTATTATGTAAAAAGGGCTATTGCCCTTGTATTTTTCTGAATAAAATAAAATAAAAAAGAATGTAATGAGGGAATGGCAATTCTTAGTTTGAGTACTTCAGTCTTCCTGAGATTTAGTTCGATAAATACTTAATTCAATGACAAAATGGCGTGTCTTACTTTGAGTTCTTCAGTCGTACTTGAATTTGATGCATCTTATATTAATCAAAATTTCATACTTGAATCAGAGTATCGTTTTCGCAGAATAGGTATGTTGCTCAATGAATATCACCATTCACGTTTTAAAGATCCAATACCACCGAATAGTCTAGAAGTATTACCCACAACACCTGGTTCTTCCATGTACATTACATAGAATATAGAAAAATTATTAGGTAGTATTCTTTTTCGAAAGATGTATGAGTATCGATTAGTTCAGTGTTTCCAATGTATATAAATTTAAATTTACTTCACATATAAATGACATCACACAAATTTCATCCCCTCGTATTAGCTTGAATTTTGATACGACCGGATTATTTCGCACTATTGATTTCTAAGATAAAAAAATTATCGTATTTTTCTCTATCCAAGTACTTAAAACCCATTCAATGATGTCATCTAATCAAGTATGAATGACAATATTCAAAAGTTATTGACTCTATTCTCTAGTATGATTAACATATCATAAGATTGACTATCAGCATTAATCCAGAGAGAGAGAGAGAGAGAAAGAGAGAGAGAGAAAGTTCCATAAGAGGGGGAAAACGTTTTGAGAAAATCTTGACGTGATCTCGATTACAAGCATAGCGCAAGACACTTGAACAAGTTAGATTGATTACTAAGAATCAACTATAATGTCTCTGGATTAATGCTTTATAAAGACAGCCGATATGTTATACTCCCAAGTATCTTTTACGTTATAACTCATGATTCGTTGATATTCATCGTAACGTGGTTTAATTCGAAGCTTCGTCGCGGGCGCGCGTCTTTCGAGATTTCACTGCTGTTGGCGTGAATCAATATAGAAAAGCATATTATATACATCGCTATTTGTTCTTTGTATCTAATCTCTCGGTCGTAACACAGGTATATGGGCGTTTGCATAAATGCGCGAGATTCGCTGCGGAGAAAAAGAAGCTCTCGTGTTGTTTTCAGCCGGTCCCGTCGTTCCGTTTGCGCTGACTCATCGGGCGCGAATGTGAAGCTCGTTTATCGTGAGCCATTAGCAGGGTATGCGCCGCGTAGCTAGTGTCAAACCGAGTAAATAGTATCAATCGCGCAGCGATCCGAGTGAGAAATTCACGAATTTGCGGATGAGTTCACTCGAGTATTCACAGACGATGAATATATGTAATTCGTCCTTCTTGCGAACTAAAGCCGTCGCGCTCGTCAGATTCGCGAGTTCCTTGGTAGATTATGTAAATCGTCCAAGGACAGAGCGATGCTGCGAACGTCTGAGTGTAATACACAGAAATCTTCTAGTAAAATGTACAAGATAAGATAGTAACTTTTACTAGAATATCTAAAGTTTCGGTCACAGGCTGATACTTCAGTTGTTTCTAAAAATGTTCTTTTCATTTTTATTTCCCAAAAAAAATTTCATAAACTCATTCTCGTTTCGCGTTTTAAACTGAGGCGGTAATTCGTCAATTTACATTCATTCATACTACATTTTACCTCTGAAAGAACATTTGCACCAACTGTGATTTGAACTCGAGTTTACTGCACGAGAGAAGCTGCACCAACGGTCTTTGTTGTGTCGGAGGACTCTACATGCATTTATCAAGTTACACAAGTACATTCTTTAATTTGCATAACTTAATTCGCTCAAGTAAAAGAATTATACATAAATTATGCCTAGAAAATTATACCTAGAAATGGACGGATTGATATTATTTATAGACATAATCAAGCCATAGTTCATTTGGGGAAGTTCTCTGTGTCTTGCAAAGTTCAATTCAAAGATACAGTGAAAATGAACATTGATCAGGAATAATTTTGAATATCAAAAATCAACTCTCAAGTTTTCGACGATCGTTGAAAAATATAAATTTATCAATTAATAAATCTTTCATATGGTCAATGTCTTGTTTGTGAATGCACATGTCTCGTGTACATTTCCCCTTACTTAAATTATCTATAAGGTATAGTATAATCGATGCACAGCTCCATGTATAAATGTATAAACGTTTACGAGGTATAGAGATGTCTTAATCTTACCTAGATAATGTCAGTCCATATCTAGGCATACTTTCATAGGCATAATTTATGCATCATTTTATTACTTTGGTAATGAAATTGTAATGGATCAATATTTCATTCTACACAATACATTATTCAATCAGTTATTGGAATTGAAGGAACCGCTAAAAATGGATAGAATAGTGCAGTTGGTAGATTAGTGAATGTTCATAGAACTTCAAGTATTTTCATACAAGTTCCAGTGGAATTTTCGGACATGTCAGTCTGCGATTACTTGTTACCGCCTACCTATAGTAATTTTTTCTCTCCGCATAAGGAGAAAAAAACGGACGTCCCGATGTAGCTTTGGCATCTGGATATGCACTTATAAGGCGGAATTGTACAGCTACCAGGCAACGCCCGCGTGTCCTAAAATTAACGGTTGTTCTCTCTTTAAACAATGCGCGCAGCTATGCAAACGGCGCGAGCGAATAATAGACAGCCTTCTCCGAATCGTCTTAGTCTCCGAGCTGTACTTTTCTTCAAGCTCTCCCACACGAGTGCGCGCATACACGTACCCGAGTACACACGTGTGCGCGCGAGTTTCTCCTTATGCGCTTGCTCAAGTGGATGTTGGGCTGCACCCGCGATATACATGTATACACACGATCCCTGTAATTCGCGCTGCGTCTGGGACGTGTACATGTATACGCACAATTATTCTCCCGTTCTTATACGAAGGATAACTGATTCCGTCTAGCGAATAGCGGTTATGTCACCGCGGGAGAGCTACAAACAATCAGGATTGTGCACTGAGAAAAATTGGATTATGAGAGCTTACTACTTCAACATTCTAGAGAAAAACAAAGTAGTCATTACTATAGTTTAAAAGTCAAAGTAGTCTATTTCCAGTAAAGCTAACGATTATATCGCGTAGTAAAATTTGATAATACCGTTGACTATGTAAAATTACTTCTCTACATCAGCTTTTCACCATAATCCTAATTAATTATACAATAATACCATATGAAACGTTACTAAATTATTTATTGAACTTTATAACAAATCAGTTTTCATTAATCAATTGTATTTTCTGTATCGAATTTTCACCCTAGTCTGTATTTATAAGTCGTTTGTATGTACCATGTACAATGTACATGTACCATGTACAGCATAGTAAATTGTACTATAATACTTATCTATAAGTAAGTAAACTGTAAGTCCAGTCAAAATTTACTGCATTCAGAGAATATTGGCTCTATGTAAAATTGACGAACTCTGGGTACATTTCCTCGTGAGGATAACCCCTGGATGGAAAAGAAAATTGACGAACTTGATGTAAAAATGGTTGTCATTGAAAATCATGGAGCTAAAGTGCAAATTAACTTTGATTACATAAAAAATCAACTGCAGCTTCTCTCAATCACTCATCCAACCTCACACAGTGACTTTTCACTTTCATACGCTGGTCTTTTACTAAAAGACTTCAAGAGAGTATACTCTACGTGAAAACAGCAGATCGAGTGTGTGCATAAGACACCAGAGCCATCATCAGATATATATAAATGGAGTTTGAAACTCGCCCGTGCTACACTCGAGATGTTATCGCGGTGCACTTTTCCATTATCGGCCCGAACTCGAACCTCGAGACTACACTCGACAGCCGGTTATCCGGCCGACCTTGGCAAAAGGGGTCCAGTCGATACGGCGCAGATGCAGCTGGCCCGGGCGGACCATTACGCGCACGCGCCTCAACCCACTTCACGCGTTTCCAGGAGCGACAACTGGGACAAGGTCAGGCTCGCGAGCCAGAGTCACATTGGATCCTTTGCGTCGGGCGGAAGGATTACGTCTGCCAATTTGCCTTTATTCAATCCACGATTCGCGATTTTTCGAACTGGGTTAGTTGACTTTGGGGAAAAAACATTGTTTTGATTTTTGTTTTGGTGACTATAACATGTATAAAATGAAAATGGTTTTTAAAAGTTCTCACAGCTTAATTTCCGAGGATCCTCCGAACGTTCGAAAACGCCGCTACTCCGCTCGCAGCATTTTGACGTGATGAGGTTGAGTCGGTAATTTTATATCGGTGGAGTGTACATTTATTCTTTCTCAAATCAAGATGATTTCTTCGATTTCCCATTTAGTAAACTCGTTCTTAAAACTACAAACGCGATTATCTCTAAATTGCATTGTTCAACTGGTGTGCATCATATCTGTCATTTTTCATCCGATTGAGTTGAAATTCTCAGTGTTTGAAAATTGACACCGATTACCTCCTCAAAAAAAGGAAGCTTTCGTCTGATCTGCTATCACGACGCTATTTTATAATCGAAAACAAAATAAGACCTTTTCTACATCTTAAAACATGATTTATAAATCCTCAAAATGTTACTACAATTTCTTTATCAGTTGCGAGGAAGAAAATGCTTCATAAAAATACTTGAAAAGAGGACTCTTCAGCCTTTAAAAGTCAACAAACTCTTTGGACCGTGTTACTTTGCTCGAGAAGCGATTAGCGTTTGTACTCTTTTCTCAGTGGATATACTTATACATACGAATCGTGTCGGGACAATTTCGTGGTTGCTAACGTTCCGGCGGATATATCATAGCGTTTCCTTTGGTGGAGTGTTTCTATTTTCGCGGGAATCGCCAGGGAAATCTAAGCTCTCGGCATAACGAGTCCTACGAAATATGAGCTTTGGTTCGTTGCCAATTAGATTATACCTAAGAGGAATTATACGTGAATATCCATCTCGTGGTAGTGTCATTTCAAAGTTTGTTAAATTGGCCTTGATAATTGACGTTGAGAAACATTTTCAGTCAAGTTAATAATTGAGTCGAATATTCGCTGTTATGAACTTGTAATAAGGGAGCCAGCAAAATGTAAATTCTGACAAAAATTCAAAATCTTGTATATGACGAAAAACTTATGGTGGAGTACTGCATCAACAAATTATGTTTAAAACTACTGATTTCGAAAGATATTATTTTAGTAAGCTTGAAACTTTCATGTTACACTGATGACATTGCATAATTTGAAAGACATCAGTAGGCTGACGCCTTGACAGCGGTTGAAAACTGATTTCTAACAGATATGTTATTATGTCATTGATGTAATATAAAGTTTCAAGCCGACTAAAATAATATCTTTCAAAATCGGTACTTCAACTGCAGCTTTTTATCTACAGAATCAGAATTGATAAAAAATTCATTACTTTTTTTAACTCAAATAATACAATCAAAATTGTCACTGTCTCTCCACTAATAATAATGAATGATTATTAACTTTTTTTGTTAATTATTATTCTTTATTACAACGGCAAAAATTGTGAACGAAAACTACCAGTTTTCGTTTTTTTCTTACAATACAGATCGATATGTTAATTTCTCTTGCAATATTGAGACTTTCGAGAGAAATATACTTCACTGATTTTATTTCAAAAAAATCTGAATGACGCAAGGAATTAATTGGATTTTACTGCTTCACAACGACATCAATCGTGAGATTCGAGCAGAAAAAGTAGTGGTAATATTGAGGATGTATCTTTATCACAGGAAGGTAATGGCATCCCAGCCGAGGCACGTGCTGAATACTGTATCGAGTGAAAAGAGGTTCGACACAAAGTCTTCTCTGCATCACAAACCACTCCGTGATGCGAATGAAAACATTTGGCACGGTCTCGTTTTTTTTCGGAAACAAAAATTTTTTTTTGTTTTTTTTTCCTCTTTCATCTGAATTTTGTCCCAATTTTCTCGAAACGGTAGAAATATTCGCAAAGTCACCTTTTAATCGACCCCTTCAACTTTTATGCAGTTTAAATAATTTAGCTTCACCTATTTTTCCGTCAGCAGCGTCAAGGTCGGAATTTTATCGTCGAACTACGACCCACTTTTCCCTGAAGCTAAAATTCTCAAATTTCATATTAACTTCTTGTCTATGACTATGGCGTGATGAAATAATTCCACGAAAAACACTTTATTAGAAATTGGTAGCTTGGAAAATATACGATTTCAAATATGTGCAATGGAGAGTTGGCTACAAAAGAGTAGTACATGCGCCTTATTACGCATCTGGCATCAACAATAACTCGTGACTATCGAGTGAGTTATATTTAGACCTACGAAAGGAAATTATGAAAAAATGGTTTTCATTAAAAGCGCTTTGATGCAAACGACTGAAAAGAAGAAAGCAGTGTCCATTATTCGATGTTTCATTGTAAAATCGCAGGTTCTGTAGCCATCATTTACATTCAAGTAATTCACGATTCTACAAAGGAACGTGTCTATTCATCCGAGTCACAAAAGCATATTTTTGAAAAGCACTATTCTACACTTATAAAGCTGATTCTATCAGCACTTCTACAGCTCATTGATATTAGTTGATTTAATGCTTATAACTAATCTAATTTACATAAGTGTCTTACTACACTTGTGACTAAGACACTGATTAGTCCTATCAGGTGGAATAATTGCTCGTATCACTAACATTTTTTCTACCGATACATAATATACATCACCATACACATTTTCATTTTACATATACGTTGTAGGTGAGAAGTTTTATTTTTGAAAATGTCGATTTGGTGTGGTATAGTTAAATACTTTTTGGAATTAGATTGATTATAACTAACAACTGATAGCAACTGTCTCTCTGGAAATGCTGATAGAACCAGCTGTATACACTGGGGAGAACTTCAAGTTGATGATTGGGGTGCATCACCTCAGACATTAAGGTTCTTGTGGGCTACAGAACCCCACGTTCTACTGGTGGCCGCGCTGAAGGAATTTTATCAGTATAAATTTTCTAATTAATACTATTTAGACGATCATAACGCATACGATTTTTCAAATTTCACGCGCATTGCATCAACTGATCCGACATAACAGCTCAAAAGGATTTCGTTTATGTTGATATAGTGTAACATTCGGTATCGATCGATTCTCGACTATTTGAGTGAAACTTTTAAGGAAAAAGAACCCATCAGGTCACTATGAAAATGTTTACAAAGTTGTATCAAGATTTAACCATAAACCATCACAGCAACGGTTGTTGGGTAAACGAACAAACTATTACTATTGAAAATTTAATTCGATTCACATGCTGCCACGACTAACCACTGTGCAAAATTTCCGGATGATCGGTCGATTTCTTCGAGAGTTATCGCGTCCCAAAAAAAAACCAGCACTACATACACATGTAGTGCGGTACATGTGGACACTTTTGGGGTACCATGTTTTTCGTCCCATGCATTATGAAATTCTGATTGGGAAGTTTGCTTCAGAACTAAGCAATGTGAATTTTTCGCATATGAAATCATTGTGGACTACTGACCTTTAGGCATGGAGTCGAAGCCATGGTGGTTGTGTTGGGTGTTGGCAGCGAACTCGCCGGTCGGCAAACCGTGGGGTCGTCTGTGCAGGGGAGGCTGGTCGGTCGCGGGCGGCGGCGAGGCCTCCCTCATGCAGCCGATGAAGCTGAGGGGCCCGGCGCTGTGGGCCCCAGTGGCCGGCGGCGGCGGCGCCGCCGCGGCGCTCGCCATCGCCTCCCTCGAGCTCTGCAACAGTCCGTACAACCACGTGCCAATGTTGCGCGTCTCGCCGAGTCTCCGGCGCAGCCACAGCCCGACCACCAAGCCGCGGTACTCGCCTTTCTCTCCGACCTTCCACGACATATCGTCTTCGCTCTCGCGATTTACTCGCCGACTCGTTGCATTTCGTCGCGAACACCAGCTACAAGCTGTTTCACTCTAATCCCTCATGGGTTAAAACTGATGGTAGCTGCAGAGCGAAGCCAGTCAACTCGTGATTCGATCGGTCTAGACCGCTAACCACGTGACACGAGTAAGATGCTTATAGATATTGAGAAAATATCAATAGAATCGGTCAGGGGATAGTCGGCTTCAGTCTTTTTGGTCAGCTATATTAGGGGAATAGCTAAGAATCATGTGTCATGGGATTCTAATAGCCAAATTTATTTTTCAATAGCTTTAAAGAAATATGAATATACGTAGGTTTTGGAGGAGGGCATATTGAAATCAATGTGTAAATACGTGAAAAAGATTGTCGTCAGGTGAAGTAAACATTTATATTTCAAAATCGAAATATGCTGAAACACGCTAATGTGGATTGCTAGCGCGATGCGAGAGAAACTCGGGACAACAGACACTTCGATTACGAGTCGATCGTGCACTAATCAAGCTGCGATTCGACAACGCGTCTAATCAGGCCCGGAAGCGAAAAGGCGAAGTAGAGAGAGAGGCGATCGATAAACAGCAACCGTGAACTTAGGACCTCGGATCAGCCGGCCCTCCCCCCTTTCGAGTGCACTCGATTTTCTTAATTCGCCCTTTAAGGCCAGAGGCGCGGCTTTGTCTTTGCCAGACACGAGCTCGGGGCTGCCTTTTGTATACACACACTTCGGCTACCAAACGGGGGGATCGGGTTACGCACTTTTTTTTCCTCTCTCCACTCGTGTACGTGCACGAACCCTTTCAACTATACGCTTCTCGATTTTTCGATCCCCATGCTATGGGAGACGCGTCTGCCTCGGACCTCGTCTGCGCTTTTTCTCGCGTACAGGGGGTGCTATTAGTATCCAAAGACACTTGCTGACGCTTTTCCAGCTTTACACGACGAGTCGGGTGATGAAATTACGAATGAAATTAAATTTGCGAATAATCACATAGAAATGGTATAACGGAGCTATTATCGCTCTAAGCAGGGGCTGATTATCCCAAAGAAAATGTGCAGTGCTTTTCTAGTCAGGAAGCCGAGATGGCGAGAGTGAAGGAGAGTCGAGTGCTGCTACAGCGAGGCCGTATCAACGATCTCAATCCAACTTGAGGGCACTTAGCCTATGAAAACTGTCGAGAGCCAAGGATTGCGTCGCAATTTTTTTCACTTCTCAAAAGCTTGGAATTTCAGAATCGCAATTGATACGAAAGCAATGTGCGAAAAATATCCGACGCTTAATTTGTTGATCGAAATAATTACTCGATATTGATAAATCAATCTGATCCCATTCTGGCTTTTCAAATTGCAAAATTTCTCCAAGCAATTTTTCAACCCGATAGAAAAACGGGTGGCTCGACAACGCACAACACAAGGTCGAGTCGAAGCCTAATGGCGAGCTGAATCGAGAAACAATAGTCGCACACTTCAGAAAACGCCCCGACAAATCATATACACGAGAATCCACTGTCCGGCACACAGTGAAAACAACAGTTGGTGGGTAATCCAGAGGGCGGCGATGTAGCGTTCGAGAGACGGGGCATGTACGCGCGTTATTATCGCACGCACACACACATATCGCAGTTGCGGGCAAAGCAGTGCAGTGCGAAGCGGGAGCAGAGAAGACTGGCCCAGCTGTGCATGAGAGGTGCAGGAGGGGAATCAGTCGCGGAAGGCGGTGCAGCGGTCGCCCGTGGCAACGCGGCGCAAGCGGAGAGGGATGCTGCGCGCCGACCTTGACCCTGCGTGCGCGCGGCTACAGCTGACTCTTCCTCCCCGCGACCGACCGACCGACCGACCGACCGACCGACCGCCGAGCGCTTTTTTCATTGCATATATCCAGCCACACCGCAGCTGACGCCATCGATCGCCGTTACTGAGTTTCGACAAGGTTAGCTTGTTGAAGAGAAATTTTATGGTAAAATTAACAGGAAGAGTTTGGAGTTTTCACTGGGGTATCTGCACAGTTTTGGTCTCACGAACTGACACAACTCGGTTGTTTATACTAGAGTTTCTTTTCATGTTTCATTTTTCTACAGATATTTTGGAAACTTATCCTCGCGCGTTGCATCGTACATTTAACAGTGGCTCAAATACCTACTAGAAATTGCATAAATTGGGTGCCTATAGTGTATGGCATGAAATATTCGAAATGTAATCGGGCTGTGGCTGCAAGAATTTCAAACATATAAAAATATACAAAATTGCTATAACTTCAACCATCTAGAGTACCAATGTTTGTGATTCACAAAAGCAACAGTTTAGATTTCTTCGTACAAAGTACTTCAGATAAGCTCCACAGCTTGTTATTGTAGCATAAAACGTAAGGTTTTGTTAATATTCTGCGAAATTAACTCATTATAACGTGATTCAAGTGTTGTCGGTACAGCTACAAGTAAATTTCAATATCAAGACATCATGTGACTTTCCCTTCTACCGCAATATACGATTTTGTGGGGAAGAGAAATAAGGTGACCCAGTTTGAATGTTTTCGAGAACAACCTCGATTAACATCTTGGAAATTGAAAGTGAATTAGTGTTCCTCGGTTAACCCAACGGCAATTTTTAACTCAATGACTGTACATAAGAAAATGCATTTTTAATCTCGCGTCTCGTCGACATCTCAATCATAATTTGTTCTTCTCTTTGCGTAAGCATGAGGGATGAATTCAACAATTATAGCTAAACCGAAGTTTTATAAGCGAAAATTATGTTTGCAATAATCATGATTATTACAAAATTTGCAGAATCATAAGTACCTCGTTCGATTTTTCTATTGAAATATTCAATTAGAATATACATTTTTGAAGAATGATCAAGATTTCTCCTCATTCAAATAAACCCAAGAATCATTGAAAACTGAAATTAAATACAAATTAGTATTTCCATGTCAGAATCTTGAGATGAGGAGAAAATTAATGTTTTTTTGTCACTTTTGCATCATGTAAGTAGCAATGGTAACATTAATTGAAAAAAGGTTTGCATTTGTTTCGCGATTAAATAGAGAAACTCGAATCATTATCAATTTATATTCGTATGCTGTTGCGTTCGTGAACGAGAAAAAAGTTAATTGTAGTCGAGATCAATATCAAATCCCACTACAAACATTTGTACTCAAGAATGGACAGAACTTCACACTATTATTATGAAGATTTTATCTTACCTTACACGTCGAGCGACATTTCAAGTGCAGCGCACGTAACCCGAAAATCTGAAATCATAGAGGAAGTGAAAGCGTAAGTATAGTTTTATCTCTGCGAATCTTGAAAAATAACAAGATACAAATAGAGTGATGAAACTTTCTCGTCAAGAGGAATAGTACGCAGGAACGAGATGATTTGCAGCATGGGAATTTTGAAAAAATATTACGATTCAATTCTGCTCAAAGGTGGGAGGGATAATTAAAAAAATGTAACATGTGGAAATGAAGTGGAGATCCAAAGGGTGGAAATTCGATTAAATCAAGCGGATTCACTGACAGTGGATTTCCCGCTAGCCACGATAGTAAATCCGATATGCACCGAATCAATAGTAATTTCCGATTCCGATTGCTTCCAGCATCAAAGCTTCTCAGCGTGGTTGAATCAAAATTAAAATCTATGTCGTCGAAACTAATAATATTCCCAATAATGATTCTGTGACCCCTTTGATTTTCTAACGAATCTTCATACTGTTCACAGTCTTTAAAATACGCGCTTGCATACGAACAAGTTAATCTCATTGATTCATCAAATCGTTAGAAATCTTACCCTTTATTGAAAGATAAATATCCTCCGCCATCCTCGAGAACTCATGTGAATTGACTTTTTTTTGTGTGGAAAAAAATCATAATATTTCCATTGAAATTATGCCTTTTACACCAAAAAGCGCCGTTTTCGAGTGAAAGATCACAAAAGTTTAAGAAAATACACTTTTCCCGACCTTGCATTACTTTGTGCTTAAACTAAAGATATTGATAGATTTCAATCCGAAAAAATTATTCATTTTATTTTTCCAGTATGAACTTTCCTAGTAGCTCTCGCACGCTTCATTGTGCGAAATCATATATAGATCAAATCACTACTGGGTTTCCAAAGGTTGTGCCGATGGTCGGGTTTGATACGATTTCACTCGATAACGTTTTCCAATATGTTTTTCCTCATGTTTCACGAAAAAGTGACACGTCTGGCCCATGAAGTCCGGTAGAAGTCTGGCACGTGTATAGCATTGTGAACTAATCCCTGACATTTATTTATTGATTAAAAGTCTGACACTATTTTCAGACTTTATCCAGCCTTTTTTACAAACTTTAAAATCAGACAATATCTGAAATTAGTTCCAAGCCGGATATTTACGCAGAGAAATCAATGGATTCCAAAATAATATGTAAAATTATACTTTTGATTTTGATTTTGACTCTGTAACCTAACTACTTATATGACTGGAAAAATGGAGCAAGAATGTAAAAAAAATCATTGGAAAAAGTTCGAGACGAGAGAGCGTAACAAGACTGGACGGACGAGGGCTAATTCCAAAAGCGACGCTCGAACTGTTCCGGCTGCATTCACGAAGGAGTGAATGAACGCGTCTTCATCTTCGCTGTGGAGTTTGCTCCGGGGAAATTTCGCGGCTTTGTTCAACGGTCGCCGGTGATTTTCCGCGCGCGCTGATTATACCTCTCGGGCTCTTTGTTTGGTGTCGCCCGGGTAATCGGTCCGGATGATTTTCCCCGCGACGATATTGTGCTCTTCCTGCGAGACGCTTCGCTTTGGCTTTTTTGTCCGAGTCGCTTTGCGGCGTCTCAGAGGTTGTTGCACCTGCGCGACTCTGTACACCTCGATTTAGGCGTTTTTGGTTGTTACGCTCTACAAATGGGAAGAGACTCTCGCTCTGCAGTGAATGGAGGACAGATATCTATTTACGCGCAACCGAGTCATTATGGCGCGAATGAATGAGTTGTATTTTCGTTCAAGGCTCTTTCAACGGCATAATTTTAGCCCTGGTACAATTGCCCTCGTCGTCGTGCCCTATGGAATTATGAAGATATGTACCGAACCGAATGACGAATGGTTATTCAAATACGAATTTTCACTTTTTCCCCGTCTGCCGTAATTAAGGGAAATCCCACTCGAGCCTTAATTACAGGAAGAATGAAATATTCTCTCCGAGTGTAGTTTGAAATGATTTTGGGAAAAATCAGCGCACGCAAGCCAATAAATCCAAATGCGATTATAGTTTTTGAGAAATCCGCAAACCGCAATACTCTTTCTCCACAACTGTGCAAAGAAGAACATTGAGGCGCGAGTGTTGGAAACCAACAACTGGAAAGAATACTGTAGATTGTGGAAGAAAAAAAGCCCCATCAAAGCGTCGCACAAAGGCCAAAACTAAAATTCATCAACAAACTGCCGACTGCGTCGCTTTGTTTCGCAGATCCTCCCGTTGCTCGGGGTTTTTCCGAGCGTAATTTCGCTGCTCCTCGGAGGCGCGACAAGGAGGAAAAACTGTCCAGCTTTTGTTGGAGCAAAGTGTTTGCGCAGTCCCGGGGGCTCGTAAAAGGACGACACATTGTGCGTCCGTTCATTTATGCACGCGACGTCCCGAGTGTTAAACTCGTCCTATAATTAGAAGCGCGAGGATCTACTATCTTTATGGACCTCTCACGTGTCGTCGTCGTCGAGGTATTGAAACTGCGAATTATTCAAGCACATGGAGTCTTTCTCGCGAGAGCCGGATCTCTCGTGTTCTAATTGGAGTTTTGCGCGTACCTCCAACTGACGTCAATCGTCGTGAAAAAGTTCAAGTGAGTCAAGCAGTCGAAACAGAGTCGCAATTACAGCAGAACTAACGCGAAATTGAATCGAGATTATTACTTCTCATTCGCGTATACCGTTGAATTGCCGTTCGCCAACACAATTAATTTATTTTTCCGCATTTTCACGCCACTTCGACACTCTAGAGGTGGATCAAGTCCAGGAAGCGATGAAAAGTCACTCTCAAATTTGAAATAGAATAAAATTGATATTCAATAGCGAGCATTTCCTACTCCTTTCTAAAAATTGAATAACACGGATGAGCAGTAGATATTCACTTGATTGAATAGTAGAATTTCTGTTCTTAATGCCAGTGGATAGTTCGATACACGAAATAAAGATTTTGGTTAATTCATTGTGGTTTCACTATTTCCGAGTGAATATTATCTGTTATTCATCGATTATGAAATTTCTACCAACAAGCAGGTTTTAAGTGTTTTAGGATTTTCAGTTTCAGAAAAGAGTTCTCGAGGTGAAAAATCAAATGGAAATGACATCTTAGATACACGTGGAGTATTCGCAGTCAGGGCGTCACGCGAGTAGCGAGCTGGGCCATCGGAGGTGCGTATGTACACGAGGTACAAGCCTCTAGAGCAGGCATCGCTCGCATAAATAACTCGAATCGTTCGGGTGCGGGGGGGGGCGGGGGATATGCGAGAGATGCTGTATAGCGTTTTCATAAATTCGAGTAGAATAAAACGGGGCTGGGGAGAAAAGAGGAAAAGCGAGAGGGAAGGCCGGAGGAGGATGATGATGGTCGTTCGGGTCGACGCGCTCGCGCTCGAGAGAGAGAGAGCGGTATCGAGTTATGATAATGCCGCTGTACGCGCGCGCGCGCCGGACGCGTGGGAAGCCCCGGCTCACGCACTCGCGAGATCCATCCCTCACGTCGCCGGATTCCACAACGAATTTTAAAATAAGAAAAAAACCCGCGTCGAATTTATTGAGACATCCAAAGGCGGAAAGAGGGTTGGGGGGCTCGGGCAATTGGTATGCGCGGCGGGGCCTTGCTTTACGACGACCGCTGCGAGCCCGGCAGGGTTATAATTGCCGTTGATGAGTGAGGTTTTATGCGCTATACGAGGGTTCGTTATAGTTGGCGGAGCTGCGAAGGGCAAGAGGAACGGACTGGATGGCATGCCAAAATACTGTGAGGGGGCGTTTTGATCCCGGGCTGTAAAACAAATTTGCACGTCTCTTTTTTCCGGGGGGCGCTTGAAAAACGAGTTTTTCATTTTGGTAAAACTTGGCTTTTGTTTTGCGATGTGAAAAGTGTCGGTCGACGATAGAGATTTGATTTGGTACGACAACTCATCATGTGACACTCGAGTAAGATAAACATAGATATTAAGCAATTGTAGAGTTATACATCATAAAAGTTGGAGAAAGAATAGGTTAGGCCAAAGAAGGTAGACACGGCTTGGATAGTCAGTTTCACACTGTTTCGTCGTCAATATGGAAATTGTCGAGAAACACGAGTTTCGAGGTGACCAGAATTCTTTTTAATTTAAAATCAAGGCAAAAAATTACACAATCACCTATACATCAGCCATACGCGAATATTGTTTAAGTGAAGAATTAGTTAAAGTTTGATATTTTAAAGTGCTAAGAGAAACTAGAAGAATAAATGATCTATTCCTATGAGTATCTCGAACTCTTACAAGAAGATCACTTGACATTTGGGTCACTCAGGTATCTCGCCATAACAATTTTATAGTCTACGGTTACCCAAATAGATGCGATCATTCGTCCTAACTTTTAAATTTCTCGCGTGAGGTACTCGCTCATCTTTTTATACGAACAGTGTATACCCATACGTTTCACGTGCAATAAAATAAAAGCGTAAGCTGGCCACAAAATAGAGTTCACGAAAGAAATGACAGGGAAATTAATTTACAAGTACATCAGCGTTGGGGAACTCTAGAACGTGTCCATAAGCGATCGAGCCAATGAGGATCAAAGCATCCCGCGGAACAAAAGGAGTCCGGCGGCGAGACCACTCTATAACCAAATGAGTTTCCCACCGAAAACGCCGAATAATCGACGGCAATCAATGCCGCGCGGAACATCTGATCAGCGTCTCGGCTTGACGTTGGAGAGGCTGCATCGCGTGCTCTCCGAGTCGGTTCGGCCCGCTAAAACTTTGCCGACTTTGCCATCTCGCGCGAGTGACCGATGGGAATGAGCCGCAATTGCGCTGCGTTGATGAGCCCACACATACGAGGGGGACACGTATACGTATACGACCGGCGGCAAACCGCTATTAATTCGATTTTGTCAATCCAATTAATTTGGCCAATCGGATCCATGTCGCGCAGCCGCGGGACGAAAGGCTCGTTTTAACTCGATTACCGGCAGCTATGGCTCTGCGTTGATAGCCCACGGCGACGGCTAAGCTCGAATAGGGAATTTGTATTTGTAGTTTTCTTGGGACTTTTTTTGCTCAATCACTAATCGACGTATCAAAATGGAAACAAATTTTTTTTTTTCAGATATAAAAGAACGGCGCAGTTTGTTGCAGTCTCTGTACGCCAACTAGACGGATCAGAAACAAATTTTCTTGAAAGGACCCACGATTCCAAATTTATGTTAACAATTCATAAATTGGTATCTGTTTGAATTTTTTAATCATTTTTTTATGAAAGAGTCGGCCTTGTACTATATAATCGTATATATAAACAAAGCGAATTTCAGACTGATAAACATGATATTTGTTAAATGGTTTTCGAGATATAATTGTTGTCCGTGGAAAAGTGAACGTGGATATGTCGAGTAACGATATACATGTATAGGGGCATACTATCAAGGATTATGAAAAATGTGTATCAAAATCAAACACACACGGCGTCGACTGGGAGAGTCAGTCTACGCAGCTGTCGGCTCGCCTGTGTTACAAGACATCTCCATCTCGAGCACTTTTGACTTAATATATATATACGACATAGTTTTAGAAATCGAATTCCAGTGTGTAATATGCGCGCGACAGCTTTCTCTATGGTCGATCGCGCAAAATAAATATTCGAAAAAATCAACCCGTTCACTCAAGGCGAATTTCAAAACCCCGTCGACTCGAAAATTCAGAGTGGATTCTATAGAATTTAATTTTTCTTTTAGCAAAGAAAAAAACCGTATCGAAGTATCGAGACACGCCGGCGAAGGCTCCCTCTCGAAACTACCCCTTACAGCCCCAGGAGCAAATCGAATTAGTTCGAGCCCGCGAGTCACGCCCGCGTCTCTCCCGCGCACGTACAAGTGCATCATCCAGCCGCGCACTCGGGGCGCAGCACTTTTCGAGGGTCGGCTGGGTCGTTTTCGGCACGCGACACCCATGACTCATCCGCCGTGTGTGTGTATGTGTATATTTATATACACGCACGCGAGCAACAGCTCGTCTTCTAGTATATGTGGATATGAAACCCTGACCCTGGCTGCCGGGGGGCTTCGTGACTATCCCGTGTCTTCGGGGCGTAGTTATACGAGTGTCAACGCGCAATAACCATTGGTTGGTATGGTTACCTCGGGTATATAGCCATATACAAGGCCGCCCAGTTCTAATTTTGTCGTGTGTCGCGGTTTCCCGCTGGGACGGATGCTCGATGCTTTACAATAGGCTATTTGCAGATTTTTCTTGCATACACCGCTTTTCATACACACTTGGTAGAATTGAAATTTCATTACATCTCGTCACTATTTTTTTTTTACAAATTACTCCAGAAATAGATTCATGTACGTATAATAAGTGGATGATCCATCGTGCAAGAGACAAATTCACATTTTGTGAGCCGGCCTACTCGCCTAAGGAGATGAACCAATTTGAAACGTCAGTCATTGTTACGTGTCACTGGAAATTGAGCTCGTTTATCAAAATTAAAACCCGCATTATATCCAGATTGTGAGAGAAGCTGTATTTCAAAAAATTGCAAAGCCAATTCTCGTTTGAAGGACCACACAAACACAGTCATTTTTCCATACTCAAATCAATAAATACTGACCACGCGCATACTCTAGGTTCAAAGCAGTTCGGCAAAAAAAACGGATGGATAGAATTTTTTCGTCATGAATTATTTCTCCCGCGCTCAAACACATCAATTATTTCAACTTCGGCTCGATGCAGCCGCGTATCGATTTTAATACTCCAAACCGATATGCATGCTATACTTATTGAAAATGTAATTTCGATGCGCAATTATAAAATGCACCTCGAATCGCTTATACGATCTAAAGATGATGAAAACCTCACCCGGAAATGAAGTAACATAACTATACTAATATGTATAATAATAATATTCATCCGAAATCATACAAAAAGTTATATAATTAATGTAGGTGTCAAATACAATTTCCATTTTATTTCAATACTCTGAGATATTAAGCATTTACCTCACACTGAAAAAATATTCTTGTTGAAATAAAATACTGGCAATATATTGCTCAACATACATGTGGCACGTTTTGAAAACTGTATAATTACCATATATTAGACGATTATACATGCAATAGCTTTGCAGTACATATTGCCAATGCTTTCTACATTAACGCGGAGAATCAGTGTAAGCCATTTCACTAAATCAGATTTAGAAAACACGGCGGGGTCACGTCTTGTAGCCACAGCATATTGTTATAAAAATTCAGCCGCGAATGTGCAGCTCTCGAGCGAATGACTCATCGCAGAAGAAGAAGAAGAAGAAGAAGCGGGCATGCCTAGCAAGAGAGCCGAGCTTCCGACTGCAGCTACATGGCTATACAATATACCCACGTGCATCGGTGACGAGGCTCTGGCAGTTCCTTATTGTGTGTGGCGCATTGTGCTACAGGCGCCAAGGCGCGGCTGCGTCTCGGCTCGCGCAGAACAAGATCCCCCGGTTATTAACGATCGACTCCATCAGCCACGCGAAAAATTGCAATGCTCCGATACATACGTATATACGGTGCTCTCAATTCTGCGATTCACCCGCACTTGCGAAAAATCGACTCGGCAAAATTTACCGTACCATATGATGGTACGGTGAAATATACGTAGTTCCAATGCTTTTCTTGTCAGATAGAATAATTTTATTCCAGCATCGAAATACTACTAAAGTGGAGTTGTCGATACTTCAGCATGTAATTGTAATTATTACTCAACTATATTTTTAATGGAATTTATTCAATTTATACTAACTGTAGGAGACGTTGTCAACGTCAGGCCACCAATCAAGACGAAACTTTCCGAAATGCTTCACGAGTGTCTCAATGAGTCATATATGCTGCCATTAATCTAACATTTCGATTTACCGGAGACATTCTGTGAATAATTTTCAATTTTATGTATTCGAATTATGTTTATAGATCTACAGAACCTCGTAAATATATAGATCTACTGTTCATACACGCGCTCCCTAATTGTTCGCGAATTTCTCCGAAAAAACAAAATGTTATAGACGAATGGCTTTGCGTGTGTCGTGTTGGGGTAGCCAAAAATCATGTTGCTGAGTTTCGATTTCTGAGTCATCCGGAGTAAATTTAGTTACCGCACTATGTGCGGAAAATGCGATTCGTTCAGCCGGGCACGCTTAGATAATAGGGACATATTCAACAATTAGATTGATCTGTAAACAGATCTAATAAATTTAACAATTATATATCCAACTATTTTCTCAAATTATGTTATGACATAAGAAGTTTTTAGGAGCTATTAACATCACGAGCTGCTTTTGAAGCTCAGTCTGAATCACGCGACATCAAGATTATCGAGAGATGGGTTGTAATTTAATCAGAGCCGCTCTTGGCTAATACACGTATCTGACTCAGTGGGGAATACGCGCGACGCGGCACCGGTCATCGATCCGGCGCTGCACATTCAAGTCTCGACAGCCTTATGTACTTCAAACTCGCTTTCGGACTATATTTAAATTCATCTCTCTCATCCTTTTTGGCTATTTGCTCTCGACTCTCTCGACACTTTTCAAGCAAAAAAAAAAACAATCGAATCTTGGACGAAACAAATCCAGCCGATGTAAAACATCGCTTGCGTGTTGTTTTCAGGAAATTTTAATTTTCTATTGTTTCGCTCAACATTCCTCTGAAACTAACTTTTAAGTTTCAAGATAGCCAAATCATTGCGTTGAATGGAGTGAAAATCAAAGAATTAAAAAATTCGACATTTTTATCATTTCAATTTACGACGTGGATCACAACTATAAAAACGGTTCAACACGAACGAGAAATTATTAAAAAGATAATATTTACATAGATACATAATTCAATGGTAAATTTATTATAATTATTATATTACAGGCTTGATAAATGGTATAGAGAGCTCTCCTTGAAGATACAAAGTTTGCAAAGGTTGCGATTTGATCCAGGAATAAATCAATAAGTTGAATATCTAAATTTCAAACCGTGGTTTATATTATACTTCATTTTCTTCTTCATTTCGCACATATATTTTTACAAACATGAGAAATTTTCCAATTGAAAATAAAAAAAAATTTCATAAATTAAATCATTGTTTCATTTCGATTTTCGAAAATGAAACTTGTGCGCTTTTTCTTTTATTCGTCGATCAAAGAAAAGTGTGTATCAAGTGAATTTTGTCTGTTATTGCTATTAGAAATATCAGGCCCCGGGTCCGTTCACCTCTCTCGGATTGGCAGTGAGCAGTTATTCGGTGTGTGTATATATATATTCGTGCTGAGTCACGCGCCGAATTGCGGATCTCTCTCTCATCTCCATCTCCCCGCGTGCACTAACTGTTTCCGTTCTCGGCGATCCGCCTCTCGCATTGCCGCCCATTAAAATGTGTTTGCGTCCCCCGCTTTATTTGCCTTGGCACAGAATCTATACATGTATATATGTATACATATATGCGTATGCGAATGCATTTGGCAGAGCGTTCAAACGCTCGAGTTGGCCCAACAGACAGACGTATCCTTGTGTTTTTAACGCTCGACCCGCTCGGATGTGGCACTCGGAGCTAATGTAATTACAATCAAGAGACAGCTGCCGCGGATTTGAGTTTGAGTGTATAAAGATCCGCCTCGATATGTGACGCGGTGCAACTCTCGACACGTTGTTTAGTTTTCATTGTCGATAACAGCTACATACGCTTTTCGAATGGCACGTAAAAAAAACACACAATTTTTATATTTTGATCCAACCTGGTGTTATCTAATATCCCATAGAGTAACGAATTTATAATATAAATACTCGAGAAATTCACATATTCCGTTGTTCGTCAATCTTCCCTGTTTGAATGTTTTGGATCGACTGCCTTTTCTTCGGAGCAGTACTTTCTGGCGCGTTCTCCACTATATTACTCGATCTTCGTTTTCAAAATACTCTTCTCTGAGTAAACGCGTTTGGCGCTTGGCGCTAGCGTTACTCGTGTCCCGGCTCTCGCATCCTCTGCCTCTCTCCCGGTCGCGTCCTGCTCCTGGAGGACGCTGCTGCGGATCAGTCATATCGGCCGATTTATCGTCGCGCGCGATCAAATATCCTTGATCGTCTGCTCCATGCTGCGGTCACTTGCGGTCGTCACCGCTGCCAGCTGACCGACTGGCTCGCTATCCTCATTGACTGCCTCTTCGTCGCTTTTCTTGATTCTAAATACCAGCTCCGATAGCAGTGAATTTTCATCGTTCCGGCGGCGGTCGATATACGCCTAACTTTTCATACCGTTGTCTTTACGGTTTCCGATTCTTAGCGTCTTGATTAAAGATAGCTTGATGTTAGAAAATGTATCTCTGGATCAAAAATCCAGAGATTAGTGCGAAGACCTCTTTTTTTCTACAAAAAAGTAGCATTTCGCGAAACATATTTACCAAGAAATTTGACAGGGATAAATTGAGCTTAAGCTCATTACTCGGATAGTAAATTTAGGCAAACTATCGTATAAGTAATTTTTTTTCGCTTTGACATTCGGAAATGTGCTTTTCTTCGTGGGAGGAGTGGCGATCTGTTCAAAATCGAGCACATTACTTGGGAACACGATAGAAACGCGAGCGTTCGAGAATCTCGTCGGCAAATTGGCTAAAACCTTTAATGTCCGGCCCTTAATTACTCCCGATTACCCTCAGCCTACTCTGAATCAGTGTCGCGCGACGAGAGCTCCTGATGCATTTATAACAGCAAAATGCAGGGCGCAGGTCTGCTACACTGGAAAAACGAGTCTTTGATTCATGTGCACGTTGAAACTGAATGAAAATAAAATTTACTGAGCTCAAATTAAGTTGCAACATGTACTTGAATCAAAAAATCATTTGCAGTGGTGTATACACACCAGAAACGATTTCTTATCTCAATGTTGCAAAACTCGAAATCTATTGTATTCAAATGAAGTAGAAGATAACAAAGAAATTCGGTAAGTCACAGTACGTTTTGTACTCAATTCAAGTAGGAGTTACTCAAAGTCATACATTTTTCTAATGTATTTTATTGGGATACCATTATTACGTTCTTTCTTCAAAATCTACATCGATTTTTTATACAGATTTTGTAAATAGTCTTCTTATAATTGGAGAATCTTATAATTCACTATCCTTAGATCGTTGACAAAACTTTCTAACTTAACCTCATCCTTCTTCAGTTGGTAGCCTTGCTCTGAGTGCACCATGTTTCTCCCTTACCAGCACCCTCTATTATCTATACCTATATACCATGTAATTAGCTGTTTGAACCAATCAAATCACCGGAAGAGAGGCGCTTCACATGACTTTTTAATGAGGGAAGATTTTCCTGGAATACAGTAAAAATTTACGCGTACTCAATCCTAGTATTGTAATTTCAGCCAATAATTAATTCATGTTCATAATGGATGAACGGATAATGGGTATCGTAAAGAACAAACGCGAATTCTTAATTCAAGTAATTCAGTCTCCTTAGGATTCAGTACGATAAATAAGTAATGTATTGGGACAAAATAACGAGTCTTGATTTGAATACTCGAGTCGTCCGTTGAATGTGTTGAATCTTGAATCATGCACGATTCCATATTCTAGAATCAAAGAATCGTTTTTGGCGTGTCAGTACTGGTAAAAAGGAATAGCCTGCGCTGCGGTGAAACGAGGGGGGGGTGTCTGCTTATAAATAACTGGGTCGCGAGCGCGCGGCGGAATCACCGTTGTCTGCATTTACATTACGCACGTGTCGAAGCAGCGGCAGCAGCGGCGCGGGCAGCTCTCGTTATTGTTATTATATTGTATACGCTCGTTTTCAGCCCGAGACGTTGCTCCCGATCCCGTGGCCCGATAGCCGCGCAACTCTCCCGCGTAACAAGCGACTCGACCTCAAACTTTGCTTTGCCCCCCCTCCGCCCCTTGAGCGCGAGCTCGACCGCTCGCTCGGTTGCGCAACGCGTTTTTGAGGAAGGAAAAACAAAACAAAGGAAATTTTTGACGCCTTTTTTCTTTTTTTATATCTTTGCCACGAGTTGAAACGCCACGGGAGACAGTTGATTCGCGGTAGCTCGGTCGGGGGAAACGAGTTGGATAATCGGGAGGGAATCGGCCGACCGGATGAACAGCTAAATAATCGCGCATCGACAATTTCTCCTTCGTTCGATGAGCGAGCCGCGCCCGGATAAACATCTCTCGCTCGGTATAATTACCGTTTTATGTATCATATATACTGGTGAATTATGGGGCTGGTTCATGTGTGTATGTATGTGTGTGTGTGTGTGTGTGTGTGTGTGTGTGTGTGTGTGTGTGTGTATGTATGTGTGTGTGTGTGTGTGTGTGTGTGTGTGTGTGTGTGTGTGTGTGTGTGTTGTGTGTGTGTGTGTGTTGTGTGTGCCGGTTTTTCCGACCGAGAGCGGGGGAGAGCTGCTGCGCTTCCGCGATCTGCACAACTCGGCCAAGTGCATCTCGCTCCTTTTTCCCCGGCTCGAGAGCCCTCTCCCGGCCCGTAATACTATTGGATCACTGCGTTTAACGCGTCGTTTTGAATTCATACGCGGCTGGTTTTTTTCTTTCTCTCGCTCGCGATTATAATCCAGTATTTTGTAAATTTAAAATAGTGTTACAAAATAGCTATTCAATAGCGAATATTTACTATTCGTGGGTATACAATTGAACGACCGATAAACAGCTGTAATATTATTTTTCTCAATGCCAATGGTGAATTATTTAAAGCGTGAAATAGTTGTTTTGGCTGATTACAGTTTGAATTTTTTGGCAATTCTGCTGATGAATATTGTAGTGAATACCCTCCATAATTCAAATATCGTATGTATGGTCGATCTTTGAGGGCCAATCCAGTGTGAAGTGGAAAAGGGGAATCACAAAATCCACCACATAATTAGTCGCTGCGACGTTTCGCCAGTAAGGTTCATTGGCCTCGTCAGGCTAAAAATTTTATTACACAAAAAACGTAATGGATGATACAATCTGAATACAAAACAATCGACGAAGTAACAATAAACTATTCTTCCTCATCAGTTTTGAATAAAATCATAATGTAAAGTTCGGCAGTGAAAGCGGCTGCTTCTGATTATGGATTTCGGAATTCGAGGAAATTCTACGTTGGGATTCATTGATTTTGAATTTTTTTTACAATCGATCAAGTAGCACCAAAGTCGCTGGAAGAAAAGGGTTGGAAAAACGGACGGGTTAATACTAGAATACACTTTCAAGTAACGACGCTTTGTCACCGCCGAGCAGGGCCAGGGTTTTTCGTGTTTGGCCAGTTGGAAATCGGACGGTATCTCAACTAATTGAGCTCATCTTCAACATTTCCGAACGAGATCACTTGTTCCCCACAACAGTGTAAGTATGCGTCTACGTTGGATGTTTGCTCTCTCAATCATACCCAAGCAATTTCGCGCGCGTCAATCGCGAATTAAACGTACACGCGTACGTATACACATTGCGTCGTGTGATACATCAAGTCGGACAAAAAAAGGGGGGGCCTAGAGAGCACAGGAGCTATCGTTGACTTTTTATACGTATCGACTGCGGCCGGTACACTTTACTCTGTACCGTATGTATCTCGTTCTGAGAAAGAAAACTTAATTATGCTTTCTTACCGCGCCAACCTTCTCTCGACAACGGCGGCGGCCAATAGCTTCGAAAGAGAACCGGCCGGTTACTTGCAATCCGACGTAGATAAAGAAATTCTATTCCCACGCCGGTAGATCAGAGTCGAACACACAGACACACGAGCGGGGGGGGGGGAGTTGACGCGTCCAGTGAAAAACATGGAAATGTCTTGCCAAGTTTCTTTCATACCGATTGATTGCAGCTGCCGAGTATGATACTAACAACTTGCCGGCGCTTAATCGAGCAAATCGACCGGGTGAAAAAGTAGCTGCGCCTGGCGCACTGCAGATCGATTTGTATTTTAACGCGGCCAGTTCGATTGGAAAATCCATTACTCGTATACACATACATACGGAGCTGCACTGCCAGCAAACATAATCCCATCCATCATTATCACGGATGTAGTGTACTGTTATGATGAGGTATACCATACGATTGAATTTGAAATTGTGCGTAAGCGTGTCGGAATACACGCAACGCCTTTCCAACGGCCCTTGATTGAATAATCATAGAATAACATGGAGAGAAATCCTCTAGTGAAATTCAGAAGAATAGATTTTTGTTAGAGTGTCGGAAGTTTCAGTCATAGACAGACACGCTTCAGCTATTTTTCTTCCAATTCTTATTTTCCGATAGTCATTTTAACTGACCAGAAAACCACACTTGGGATTAAGGTCTCAAATTTTACTGAGATATTTCGAGATAAATCTTCGATACCCATACACGTGATTCTTGCATCTCTGCGTGTAATAGTCGAGCGACACTAGCCCCGTCGACTCTTGTTTCGAGAAAAAGACGATTGTCGCGGAACAATAGAGCGGGAGGTGTACACTCACAAAAACGAAATCTTTGTTGGAGAAGACAAGACAAATTAGTTCGAGGCTTCCAGGATCAAGACTCTTTTCTCAATTCTAGACTAGCCTGTTCAGCAGGAGAATAAATCTTCTTGCTACAGCGTCCAACTGATTTTTCTCCTTGGACGAAAATTCACTTTTTGAGGGGAGTGTGATCAGAATAAGAAGCATCGGCCGTGTGTTCTTGCGCGCCGGGTGTGTTGGCTCGATAAACGGGGGGATTGCAGCGCATGTCGGAACTAATGAGCGTCATCGAAACGGGGCTGTGCAGCCGGGCCGTCGAGCCAGCGACCTAAGCCATTTTCATCGCTCGAGATATCCGAGAGCGGCCTGTAAACGCGAATTAAGAGCGCGAGCAGCTCTCGGTTTATCGGGCGAAAGCACGTGTCAGAGTAAAATTACACCGTTGGCTCAGTCTTGCGCACCGGCAATTTTGTGCTTGCCGGGTATATATTCTCCAAAAAACATCGAATGTCTTAGTTGAAGAGGAAAAATCTACTCAGTGGGCTACACCTCCAGAGGATTTGATTTTGGATTGAGACTCGCTTTTCTTGATTCTATAGAAAAGTCTGTTTAGCAACTGACTAAAAGAGCGACCACACTTCCCTCTGAGATATTCCGTCAATTCATCCGATTCTTTACAGCGTATAAGCATTAATAGAAGAAAAGGAAAAGATTTATATCAAATATAACCGTCACTTGTCGGTGCGTGCGTGAGACACGTATTTTCTTCTTAATCTAAATTCGATTTTTGTGCAAGTGTACGCACGAGCCGTGTTTATATGCACTAGTAGCCCCATTGATGCGCAAGTTCGGAGAGTTTCGACCGCACGAAGCTTCGAGTGACGTCTTTGAAACTCAGCTAACTTTGATGCGTCTTGGGGTAATTCAGAGGCGAAGCAGAACAAACAAACAGCTGGTCGGTATATTAATTCACGGGGGACGAGATATCGCTAATATGCACTCAACTTCGAATGACTTGTAATAACTGCGACGGTAATTTGGACAAGACTCGATTTCGCGGCCCACCAATCTTGGCCAGATCTACTCAAAGTAGATGATGTCCAGGACTGGTCGGTCTGAACTTCATCCCCGACGATGAGCGGAGTCTAAAAGAATGGGACTTCGGTTCAAGAAGAATAGCTGCTAGACGCTATAGCATGGACCTTACAGGGGTTTATTTACATCTAGAAGGAATTTCTTGTTCAAACGTCAAGCGATCTTTTCTTCTTGATTACCACCATTTCATCTTTTGGAGTGAAAATCGACTAAAAAAATCACATAAGGATCTTGAGCTGTTACTACTCCAAGTGGGACCAGATGTCATATTACGGATTCTGCGGATGAAATAAAAGCCCGTAACGGTTTTGCTCATCACTTTTACTGTTACCTTTGTTACAGCGTCGCATTGTTTTTTTTTCTCAAACCAAAATTCGACTCTTGTAAGTATTGGAAGCATTTCTGGATTGGTCAACAACGGAACGTCGTCTGAAAATTGCAAAACGACGTTCAGAGCGAGGGGTATCGCTTGAAAAATGTGCAAGCCCCGCGCAGGTGGCTCATAGCGCGTCTGTTCGCGAGGACGCGGCAAAACGAGGAGCAGCTGGTGTCCTGGGGGAAATCGAGAGCCGGCTCAAAGGCTCGCTCCCTGTCTCGGGGACAAAAGGAGTAGGGTAGCGAATCGCGATCGTCGCAGCACGTACGCCCCCGCGAGGCCCATTCGCCCGTGTTGTTTTTTCTCCTCTCGCCGCGCCGCGAAACGACCGATCCGTCGCACAGCTGATGAATATATCGCGTTCGACCACCTATGCGCGCCGAGAGTTTTTCTTCCACCTCCGCGTGCGTGTCGACAGTATTGCGCGCGACTCGCATCTACATCGGGCTTTTTTCCGATCGTCGATTCCTATGGGAAAGTTAGCCAGTCACGTGACACGCCATGCTATTTGAGACTCGAGTCTGCACCCAAGTCTATATGATTGTTCCACCAAATAGGTTTTGCAGTGGTACCTCAGCTAAAGTAGATATATGAATCGGTCAGTGTTAAAAAGAATAGCTATGTGTGAGATCCATACTTTTTGTCGTACTTTTATTTTTCCAAATTGAAGTATAGGAAAAATTTCAATATATTTCAATTCAAGTTTACCTCATATACAATTGTTTAATGTTCACGCATTTGAACACGTAAGCACTGTTTATGTATTTTCAAAATAGAGATATATAATAATAAAGAATCTCAACAGGTTCTAGTGCCGAGACTCCAGCTTGTGGATTTTTAAACCGATGAAAATAACCGGCTATTGCATATCAAGAAGGGCACGATTAAGAAGGCGAATATGTCCAGTGTAATATATACATTTGTATCAGAGAATAATTATTCAATCTACGTTTGGCGGAAAATGGAAATATGGATAGTCACGTAACGGAGCTGCTGGCTCTGATCAATTACTCAACGACGTTGGGAGAAGAATTCAAGGACAGAAATCAGGCAGCTTCACTTATCCGCAGCCTGGAATTTCGAGATGTCAAGGGACGATTACTTGACGAATACAGACGACGCCGGGAAAATCGCGGCGCATCGCAAAAAATTTTGAAGAATCGGCACTGCATATGGCCGAATGAGACAAACGATAACTCGGGCGAAGAAGAAGGATCGCAATTTATTTGTTGTATCTGTAGGAAATCTTGTCAATCCAAAAACAAGGAGTGCTTCAGATATAAAAAACCGCTGCCAAGTGCCTTAGCAGTATGCTTTCTCAAAGAGGCTTCAACATCACCCACAAACGCATCCCAAACCTGTATTTTCACCATTCCACTAGCGTAGATACTATCATTTATTTTTCAAAAATTACAAAAATATTATTTAATCAGTTCAATTCGTATCTTCGTGACTGTGTAAAGTGTCGTTCTTTTTCAATTGACCAAACTTTGTCGCGACTGTTGATGTCTGCCCGGGCTCTCTTATTATTTGATCAAATGCAACAAAGCAAACGGTTCTAGGTTATACACGATGCGAGACATTTGGACCTGCTTAATTTTTCGATCAATTCATCTTGTGACTGTCATACGGTTTAATGGTGGTTAAAATCGATCCATCCTGCCCTTAAGTCTGTATTTAGCAAACTTGAAGACTCATTTTGATCATTTTCGGTGGCTGAGGTTGGAAATGATCAATTCAAAATCTATTTTGATCATTTTCGACGGCAAAAGACACCAAATTTTCCCAATTTTATCTATAGCACGTTGAAAATACTGGAAACGAAACTTACATGAATTTTTTCTTCCCCTTAGCAACGGTTGCTAGGGCGGTAAACAACGGTTGCTAAGGAGCTAATTGGGAAGATTTTGTGTCCTTTGCCGTCGAAAATGATGGAAATGGGTCATAAATTAATGATTTCCAACCTTCGTAACTGTTGCTAGGGAGGTAAACAACCGTTGCTATGGAGCAAATACAACAATTCAGTGTCCTTGGCCATCGAGTGTGACTTAAAACTGATTTTCCGGCTTGTCCAATGAGCACTCCTAAGGATTTGTGAGAAAACACGTTAGGAACGGTTGCTAGGGAAATAACCAACGGATTTTGCTGAAAATTTAACTCGGACTAGATCTTGTCACAACTAACCGGTGTGCAAAATTTCAAGACGATCGGATCATTCCTTCGGGAGTTATCGTGGACGAAAGAAACGAAAAAATAGACACCTTAACAACGGTTGCTAAGGAAATAAACAACGGATTTCGCTGAAAATTGAACTCGCCCGAGATTTTGCCGCGATTAACCTGTGTGCAAAATTTCAGGACGATCGGACCATTCCTTCGAGAGTTATCGTGGACGAAAAAAAACGGGACGCACACACACACACACACACACACACACACACACACACACACACACACACATACATACATACAGACACTTTTGGATTTCCATGTTTTTCGACCCGTAGATCACGAAAATCGAGGTCCCGAGGTCTGATTCGGTGGGTCGATTTTTGCCCCATTACAAAGCTTTCTCTTTAAGAAAGCAAAAATGAGAAAAGTAAACAGGAGTCGGCCAATCGAGCTGAGGAAAATTTCAAATCACGCGAGGAAAGGAGCTTAGCGTCGTCTTTGGAAAATAAACTGAGAATTCGATCCGAGCTTCTAGAGGTCCAGTTTACCTAGCAGGTAAACGAAATAAAGTGTATAATCGACGGTCAAATAAATATATAAATTCAGGATCAAGGTTGTGCTCCACGTTCCAACACTCGATTCCAATCCGATGAACGCGTGTGAACGCTTTGTGTTTACTTTCAATAAAGACATCCCATAACGAGGAATCTCGACGCCATCAATTGATGCACTCGAGTATACATGAAGTCGGCAACAATATAACAAGCAGATTCGTGTAATCGAGAACTCACTATCGATTGAAATTGATACCGTAGCACGTGTATGTCGGGCTGAAAATCATCGGTACAACAGAATCATCGATATTGCTCAAACAAAACGAGGCTGGCTCTCGCGTGTAAAAATCCGACGCGCGGCAACAACTCGACGGAGCGGCTCTCGATTCACGCGCGCTAGGATCCGACTAACCGGTCGCTCGGTGGGGGCAGAGATCTCGTTCTAAAACCGTTACCGACGCGCGCCGCCTGGAAATACAACGAGGAAAGCTGCGCGCGAGATCAGCCCATTTGTTCCTCGTTTTTTCTTTCCACCAGCCCGAATGATACTGTTGGACGATCTAGTCACGGTTTGGCGATACAACACTTTTCGAGCGTTGAAATCTCGCAGGGGGGGATACACGAGTGGACTCTCGAGGGGGAGGGGGGTAGTATATATCTGTCCGGGTGTATCTCATTTGACTGCCTCACGGAAATGGGTGAGAAAATTACAGTTACTCGTAGTAACTTCCATAAGCTCCTGTACTTCGTTACTGCCGTTACAGCCAACAGAAACTCATAAGACTCTGCTCGCTCGGCATCGATCCCACCCAATTTTCCCTAATTAGTGCTCTCTCTCTCTCTCTCTCTCTCTGATTTGGCTGATGCCAAATTTGTCCGTGATCTAATTGACCAACTATCGCTTTATTCCATCCCCTACGGCGCGACGTTTCACAGAGATTATGCAGATACTTGGCTCGACCTCTGCCTCGTAGACGCCCTTGACACAGTGACTGATTACTGGAAATCTGAGGCTCCCTTTATCGACGGTCATGATGTCATCGCGGCATCGGTCAATGTTGCGGTGATTAGGCCTGAGGCACGCTCGTTCAGCTATAGGAACTTTAAAAATATTGATGCAGAAGCCCTCTGTGCCTACATTGCCGGCTGCGATTGGTCCGTGATTGCTGGCCCTGACCGTCGCGTGGAGAATGACATTGACTGCCTTTACACTAACCTCCAATCGGCTATAGACCGATTCGCACCACTCAAAACATTCAAAATTAGTAAAAAGAGAGACCCCTGGCATACACAACATACGGACGATTTGATCGCAAACAGAAACAAACTCTACAGACACTTCCAAAGAACTCGACGACAACATGACCTGCTGGCATACAGAAGGGCGCGTGATCTGGCTTTTGAGCACTTACAAAATGCTAAATTGGACTATTATAAATGTCGATTGGAGGGCCTGACTGACAGTAAGGAGATCTGGCGGGAACTTAGAAACCTTGGGTTAGTACCGAAATCCACTAACACTCATGGAAATATCTCTGCGGAGGAACTGAACTCCCACTTCACGGAAATTGCAACTGATCACTCTGCCCTTCCTTTGGCCTCAGTTCTACAGGAGCTTGAGCAGACCTCGATGGAACCTGGTTTCCAATTCTCAGAGATCACTCCTGAAGTGATCAAGGTGGCCATCCAGCAATCCAGTACTCAGGCGATGGGAGTTGATGGCCTCCCGCAGAGATTCTTTGTATCAGCACTCCCCTCCCTCCTTCCCATCCTATGTAAAATCTTCAACACATCCTTGCAACAAGCTCAGTTCCCTGCTGCATGGAAACAAGCAGTCGTCCTTGCCCTTAACAAAACACCGCACCCCCTAACCCCTGGCGATTTTCGACCAATCTCCTTACTTAATTTTCTCTCAAAAGTCCTTGAGAGACTGGTCTTTAACCAGATCAGCAACTATGTGGAAACTAACAGTCTCTTGGATGGGCGTCAGACAGGTTTCAGACCAGGACATAGTACCCAAACGGCCCTGCTGAAGCTCACTGAAGACATACGTACGGCTCGTGACGCGAAAAAACTTACGGCACTACTTTTATTTGACTTCAGCAAGGCCTTCGACACTGTTTCGCATACTGCCCTACTTCGCAAGCTTCACAAACTTGGCTTTTCCATGCAAGTTATTCGCTGGATAGCGTCATACCTGACAGACAGAGAGCAGTGTGTTAAAAGAGATGATGGATCTTTCACTGAGTTTCTGCCACTAAATAGAGGCGTCCCGCAGGGATCAGTCCTTGGCCCGCTGCTCTTTGCTCTGTATATTGGTGATGTGGGGCGGTGGCTTGACCTTGACGTACACTACTTACTCTACGCAGACGATCTACAGATTTACATCTACTGTTCACCTGAAGACTTGATACCGACGCTACTAAAACTCAACCGAAATGCTGCTGCAATCTCAGCTTGGGCTGCTGCCAATGGCCTCAAGCTAAACGCATCCAAAACGAAAGCGATAGTCTTTGGCAGTAGATATTACGTGAGTGGTATCTGTGAGCAGGCTGATCAGGTACTGAACCTCGATGGCTCCACCATCCACCTTGAATCCTCGGTAGTCAGTCTTGGGGTTACTCTTGACTCGGTTCTCTCCTGGAAGGAGCATGTGTTGTCGGTGTGCAAAAAAGCCAACGCCCTGATGTATAGGCTGCATAGGTTCCGCGGTTGTGCGAATTTGGCCCTCAGGAAAACACCTCATCAAAGCACTTCTTTTTCCTCTTATTGACTACTGCTCCTTGGTATACTGCGATCTCTCAAATGAGCAGAATCTTATCCTGCAGCGGCTTGTCAACACTGGTATAAGATACGTCTATGGTGTAAGAAGGAATGAGCACATCACCCCTTACAGGCGAGAACTCGGTTGGCTCACCACTGACTTGAGACGTGATTATTTCAAAGCTACTCTGCTCTGCAAGATCCTCAGATCTGGCAGACCAGAGTACCTCGCGGACCTATTCTATGAGAACACGTCAACTCGTCCTGTGAGGGGTGGTCGTCGCGCGCCACTGGTCATACCTGCTTCCCGCACCAAGTCATTCGAAAAATCATTTCATATCTCAGCAGCTCAGCTCTGGAACTCGCTCCCTTCACTCATCACAGACGCTCCCTCTTACCTTTCATTCAAAACCCACCTCTACTCTTACCTACTCCAACATGTATAAACTGTAAATTATACCTTGTAAAAAATAATCTTGTAAATTGTACAACATAATGTACAGACAATAAAATTATTCTGAATCTGAATCTGAATCTCTCTCTCTCTCTCTCTCTCTCTCTCTCTCTCTCTTTCTCTCATTCTTGCTCACCTAATCAGACATCATTTGTCAACGAGCGTATATGCACCGCGGGGCTAGGATGTGTTTAACGCATAGGCGACTTGCATAACGCTCCTACGTTATAAGGATTTGAAGGAGGAAATAACCAAGATCGAGGAGATGTACCTAAGATTTTTGGAATCGTTGATTACAATTTTTCAGTTAGAATCTGAAAAGTTCAAAGTAGAAAGTCCAATACGGCTGTTTCTCATTATTAATATTAAACATTCTGTGTAGGGGGTGCTTCGTAGCAATGATGAAGGTAAATTTCTATTTTTTATCTTCTTAACCTAAAGAATATCAAGAATAATAATAGTATTCTAAACAACAATTTCAACATTGAACCATACAGCTGTACACACGCGGCATGAGACTCACTTGGGCTAACTTTGCCTACATCCGAGTATCAAAGAAAAACTAGAAGAACATGTTTTTCTCTAATAAAATGTTCATAACACTTGAATGTCCAAAAAATAACAACATGACTATGTACTGTATTCGATGTGATGGCACAGTCGCTTCCCCACTAGTATTTTCGTCACAAAATCGTCCATTCTTTGCCCTATGTCCTGGCGTACATATCCAGCACTGATGGACGCGCGCGGGCACTATTTATAAGCGCCGTTATAGCGCCGGTCAATTTTCACGGATGAACAGCTATATGTATACAGAGTCGCGCGAACGAGCGACTACCGACTGCAGACTCGCAGCAAGCAACGCCACGTCCAATCTCGAATCAATCATGCCGGGCTGAACGACTAATTCGCGCTCGGAGCCAGTGTGATTGCTTCGTTTACGACAGATTCGTTGGCCGACTATCCCTCCCCGCGATAACGAGCGATTTATAATGGCCCGACAGTTCGATTCGAACCGCCGACGTATACCGACCACGAGGATTCAGGAAACGAATGACATAGGGCGGGTCGAGAGGGAAACGGACGATTGTTGTGAGATCGATTATAAAAATAATCCAACTACCAAGTGTGATGATGTGGGAAGCCAAGGATAACAAGTTTTGAGGTTCTCAATTATAGCTCACCTCTGGAAACTGTCTAACGGATATCACACTTTACACTTTGAAGATCCGACACAAGTAAATTATACACCTTCGCTAATTCCAGTCTAATCAAATATCAATAACAATGTACAAAGGTGTCGACTCTATTCTCCATAGTATGGTTATGATCAAATACAGCTTTACTATCAGCGTTCTTGAGAGTTACAATTCTTAGTTAATATTCTTAATAATCAAAGGAACTATTGATGTGCACACTTGTTATCAATACATTTTCAACAAATCCTTTTCTTCTCCCAGTATATGTGGGGAATGATTCATAACCAACGAATTGAGAACTTCAGCCCTGCAAACGAGTGGTTTGGTGGTTTTTAGAGTCATTTCGATCCGCTACATCATATCTGCGCTGCGTGTGGGAAACACGGATCAATGATATAATTTCAAAAAGATCAAATATACCATTTTCCGAAAATTCTTCGAGTTATCAACGATACGAACTTCAGATGTATTGAAACGTGCAATAAACTCTCCAATAATTAATACGAATATTTCTGTTGAATGTTAAAATTTCATTCGTTTTTGCGCAGGGGGGTTTGCTTAAACTGCTCGTATTTGCTCTCTCCAGAGTATTCGTTTCAGAATCAAGATCCGCGAATTCTCGTGGCTACAGCAGGGCTTTTCGCTATACAAACGTGTGTAATTTTAGCGAAAATTGTCTAGACCGGTCCTAATGTGGGTCGCTTAAAATTAACTTCACTCCACCTCGAGCGTATGCACGTATATACGTGCCTTTGTACGTGAGGCCATACTTAATTTATATATATATATTACAACGTTGTACCGAAACGTTGATTTATACCCGCTTAAACGCACGTGATTAATGAGGCAGCCACAATTCGTCTCTTCCTCGCGAGAATGATTCACTGTAATATCTCGAGATTCCAGCAAACCAGATATCTTCATCGTGTCAACTCGTCACCTCTGTATAATTACCCGAAATATCCATTTCCATCGTTCGCGGAATTGAATCCAACGATCGTCACACACAGCTCGCGTAGTCTCAAAGTGATTTCTCTTCCCCCTCGGGAAATGCAATTTGTACATGGAAAGAAAAAGTCTACTGGAAATTACAACAGTCAATAGTAACGTAATCATGGACTGATAAAACCATCAATTTTACTGGAAATTCCAGGGTAAAACACGAACACAAAATGTATGAAAATTCACTGTGAATTTCGTGCAAGTTTGTAAAAATCGGCAGGCGTTAAAAGTTCTAAAAATAAGAGTTATAAGAAACTCTAGTAAAAATAACTGAAGTGTCAATCAGTGACTGAAACTTTATACATTCTAATGAAGAGTACTATCTTTTCTTGTAAATTTTACTAGAAAATTTTTCTCCTTGTATTATTCGCGCGCGGGTTGCATTCACCTATCGACCTCCCTTTGTCCAACTTTTGCGGCACTCACGCAGACACGCAAAAAAGACGCATCCAATTCGATCGAGACGGTTTCCGAGTTCTTCGCGTTTCCCTCCCAACTATACACAGTCGGTCACCCGGAATCTGCGATTCAGCTTTACGTAAGCACATTAGAGCGCCAAAGCATACAGCCTCGCGCCTCGGGAATTAGCTCGCGGTAATTATTGCATTCGACACAAAGAGGATCGCCGCAATGACGAATCAATTTGCGCGTGCCGACCGATCCTTTTTTTCCGCACGCGAGCGTATATATAGACGCATCGGTCGTCATCCAGAGCATAAATTACTGCGAGTTTGGTACGATCGATCAAATCATTACGCAAGCCATTACAACAATGGGACGAGCGCACATTTAAATGTAACCTCGCAGCTTCGGTGAGTACAGGATGTAAACAAACAGGATAGAGAGCCGAGGCCTTGAACACGATCATCCGAGGAGAAAAAGAATTATTCATATTTTTCCAGTCATGTCAAATCTGATTGTGAAAATTGAGCGGTCCTCTATGAATCAATTGTATTACGACAGAATTTTTTATTAGAACGAAATTTCGGTGGATATGCCACCCTTTTCAAGTCTGCCATTTCTATCACTATCACAACAATATTATTCATCAAGAACAATAATAATATACACAGAGAGAAATCCTCCAGTAAAATTTAGAAGAAAATATTTACAAATGAGTAATTACCTATTTTAGTGTCAACTATCACACAGCGAGCGTCACATAATTAATAATAACCAAAATAAACATTTCTCGACGTCACTGATAAATTGTTGCGCGTGTCAACTACGGCCGCTCATTTGGTTTTTTAGATTCGAAATTACTATTCGATAGTGAATATTAACTAGTAAATAGTAATGATTAGGAAATGATACTGTTAATATTAATAGTTAATATTTTCCTAACTTTCGAGTGACTATTCGCTATATCATCCATCATTTGTGCAAAATCCACCGATCAATGGTAGTTTTGAGAGGCATTTCAAACGTTCGGGAAATCGCACTGGCGGTTGTGGGCGCGAATTACGGAGGAGCAAGCTACACACACGTGTGAATTGATAATACGTATATAGCTGGGCTGGTATATGAGAGTCGATCTCGGGGCGGATTCCCACCGGTCGCCCGGTCACGACTGCGCCTCGTCCGCGATATGCACTGGGTGACGGGGTCAGATGGTAAACCGCCGTTAGAAGGAGCGAGCGAGAGCCACGTGTGGGCCAGCTATTAATTCCCGGCTGCCCCGAGCGAGAATATCAAGTCCTCGAGGCGTCGGCGTCTACTCGCCTAGAGATGAAAGGGTCGCGCGTGCCAGCTGTGGGTGCAGTCGTTGTGCTCGGGACACGTGGCCGTTTGACCCGTATACTCTCGATACACGACCCAAATCGAAATTTACAGGTGCTCGCGAATCGTGACGAGAGCAGCTGAGAAAAGCGCGCAGCACTGGTATATGAGTATATGCACTGCCGGCCGATAATAACCGCAAGTTCAACGCGCCCATCCCCCCCGGCACTTTTTCCTTGATCGATCGACAACACTTGGCTCGAGTCGCGGGAGGGGGTCAACGAACAGAGAGTGCCAGAGGAGAGCCGCGCGAATGCAGGTGTGTGTGTATATCGATCGCTGCGCCGCGGCCCAGGACAAAGACCCGCCCGGTACCAAAACAGACTCCTCAATCAGCTGCTCTCGGAACGGCACTCCGACGGAACAGTATACTTGTATATTAGCGACGGAGTTGCTCGGATGTTTTTTAAGGCTTGTATTTAGCTTCACCCTCGTGTCTGTCTGTCTTTCTGTCTGTGTCACGGAAGCGGGAAGGTCGGAACTTTGTCGTGAAATTTTAACAGCCGCTTCTCGAGGAGATAAAAATCTCAAACTTGGCGCACGTACTTGTGGTCGTGAAATATTCCACGGAAGCAACTTTTTCCCTTCTTAAAATAGTCATGTGAAGCGACTCGGTGATTTTATTGGTTTAGACAGCTAACCATGTGACAGTTGACACTTGGCTACCAATCGGAGAACGAATAGGTTAGTCAATTTCGTCGGGAGAAACCAACGTAACGTTTCATCGACTATTGTGATTCGTTTTAGTCCCGCGAGAAGAAATATTATGGTCAAAATACTAAATCAACTAAACGTACGAAATGACGATTACTCGAAGGAGTACTTATTATACGTCCATTAAATTTCTAGAAATATTGAAATTACTCTCTTTCTTTCATAAGCGTATTTTTAAAAAACATTCCTTTATAATTCCTATTTTTCGTGTTGCACGTTTTCACAAGACCCAATTTTCCTGGCGCGTGCACAACTATTCCATACTCACACATACGGCGCGGGTAGCGTGTACGTGTATATTCGCCTTTTCGTTATCGCGTTTTTAGCCGGGCTTGGAAAGATTGTGCATAAAAGTATATACTCCGCACAGTGAGTGCAACGTTTATCCGCAACTTGAGCAAATTTTATTCGATCGATAAACGTGTCCCGCGCTGCAATCTATAAGATAATTATGTTTTCCTCGAAAGGACGATCGATGTACATACACTCACACACACGCTTTGTTTCTGGCGTCATTTGCATGGGGTGTGCGATAATACAACGCGAGTAAACGTACTACCCGCGACGGACGTAATCGACCATCAAGTTTTATACCCGAGTGCAACGACCCTTGTACACTGCGCACACCGAGAGAGAAATATATTGTGATTCCTACTATACGAATCAACTATAAATATGATTTCGGTTCGTACCAGCGGTGAGTTATAATACGTTTCAATAAAAAAAATATTGTTTCTTTATAATCTAGGTAATGTTGTTTGATAAATTTGTACAATACGTTGATATGTTTTTAGTATACGAGATGCTATAAATCTCGATTGTCTAAGTGTACAACGTTGTAGACCATATAATATTGAATAAGGTAGGTGTACTCAATATGCGCCACCCTTCGTATTTCATATATACGCGCGTCTAGAGCATCGCCGCGGCACAGGATCTTGTCGGCAATACTAAATAATGAGAAAAGAAAACATTTTCACCGATCGGGAACCCTTACACCAACTTGTTACAGCTCGTTTTCTCCATTTTTTCACCAATTTTCATTCTCGATCTAATTTCGCTCAGGTAAGTGCGAATTTTTTTGATACCCTTAAACTGAGCCAAAAAAATCGAGCGACATATCATTCGATTCCTTGACATCCCATCTACATCTCATGTGTTTTAAAGGGTACAAGAAATAGTGTTCTAAGAAACATGGTGTTCGAGATGATCGAGATATCCATATGATCGAGTAGTGTAGTTAATTTTGCTACGACAAAATATTGATTTCGCAATGAATTTATCATTTCTACCGAGAAAATACGTTGAAACTACTATTTTTGACCATACTACGAGACAGTAGATTTTCCATAGTCAATTGTTCTTAGTGCAGGTTTTTTACAAACCGTGTGGGCAATATGGATACATCGCCGTATGGCCGAAAATTCGAGGGTGGGAAGAATCGGTGGTAGTTGATTAGTTTTCGCGTGTGCGCTCGCGCGAGAGACCAACTCAGTAGGAATGAGTCTATGTCCTATTAATTTTCTCCCTCAAGAGTCTGTCGCGCGACTCAAAGCGGCTCATATCAGCGGTTGGCCGGTGCACGCGTGTACGTATGGTATAATAGTCGGGCGGCGGGCACGCGAGACACCGGCCGCGTCGTAGAAAAACAGTCGCGGCCGCCGTAAACAGCCAGTTCGCCGGGGAATTTTGCAAAAAAACCAACCGGCAGCGGCGGCAGCAGCGGAGTATAGGAAAAGAGGAAGGGAGAGGAGAGAGAGAGAGAGAGAAAGAGTAGAGATGGGAGGATTGCATTCACTCGCGAGCCGCGACTTTAATTCTTTCTGCGTTTCTGTTAAATAATGTATCGGGGCTCGCTTTTTCTTTACGAGCGCCCCGAGGAATTTACGGATAGATACAGCCTCTCTCTCTCTCTTTCTCACGTTGTTTGCTTACTGATTTTTTCCTTTTCTCCCCGCCACACACGAGCTACGACTGCAATGCCCCGTCCACATTTATAATATCGGAAAGTATACTCTTCTCAACATTTTTTGAATGGCTCATCTTCTTGAATATTCGTTCATCAGTTGCAGTACTTAGAATCTATTGCACTGAAATAAAGTACCAAAAGGCGTTTTACTTGAGTTTCAACGTGTTTTGTACTCAATTTTAGTAAAATTCACTTAAATTTATAAATTTATTCAAGTCTCTCTCCCGAGAAACAGCACAAATTAACGCAAACTAAATTCTAGTATTGTTTCCGATTCTGACTCTCAACACATCTTTTCCTCCGCATTGTCAAAGTGGCATTCAAGTGGTAACTCTGCCAAGACTTCTTCCCCTCGATGTCACCTCTCGAAAAGATTCGAGAGAACGTTGTCAATAAAACTCTAGCCCCATATTCGTTGGCTGTCGATAAGGTTTTCTTCGCTGTCTACATAACTCTTATTGTGTCTGCGTCGTTTCGAAAAGTCTGGCAAAGAATTTTGTCTGAAAAAAGAAGTCTCTTTACACACGTGTTCCTCCGATCGGCAGCTGTCAATCGGTCCTCTTTCTTTGGTTCCATCCCACCCGATCATCTCGACACCTCAGGCTCGACGTGTGAGCCCGTCAGTCGTGATTAGCTGTATATAAGAGCTCGATTTTTCACGTTTGGTGTACGGTGCCATTGTGAAGCTGTCTCGTTTTGATCAAGTCGAGAAGAACAAAGTTTCGCAGCCTTCGGCCGACCGGCTGGCGAGGAGAGACAGTATCAACCATGGGTCATAGTGAGACTCCGCTAGACATGCGGTTCCTATATACATATACAGCCTTGCGGCTTTGACGTCTCGATTTCTCGCATATAGCAATGAATCATTATCGATTTCATGCCGCGAAGTTTTATTACGCCGCGGTGAAGTAAGCGCGGCCACATTAAAACCATGCGCTCGGAGCCCTATATTGCGGACTTGTGCGCGAGAGAGCCAGTTTCCCAATTCCTCGGGCGAGCCGACTCTCGCATCCCAAGTATATATATACCCGCATTAGTTACTGCTATAACTAATATTCCCCCCCGATCACTCGCGAGTCTGTTGTAAAACGTTCTCACGTGCGCACCCGCTAAAGGTATGTGTGTGTGAGCACATCCTCGCGTATAACGTTCCAAGTTGCGAAAGCGCAGCTTTTTACGAGTCGACATTCTAGTTTATATGTTTGTTTAACGAACTTGAATCTGGGTCTCGGCGGATGCGATACGGCCAGAGCGCATATCTCCGTATAATAAAATAGACGTTGGCATCGACAAAATTTATCGCAATCAGTACTCGAGTGATAAGCCTGCAGCCCCAGATTCTCCACTGACTGGTTAACTATGTACATGGCTCCTCCGCAGAATTGTACAGCTGCGCGACTGCACGAGCTCCAGCTGCCAATGAACGATCAGTGTGTCCTTGGCGAAATTCATTTATTTTCGTGCAGATTGTAACGATTATTATTCGTGTTCACCTGGGCAATGCCGATCATTATTTCTTATAGCTCGTAGTTTATGTACATAAGACCCCAGAAATTCCCTTGAGCTGTTTGCGATAAACCGTCACTGTCCAAACACAATCATCGTGACAGTTTTATCTTTGCATATATATTGTATCGACGATTGTCGTCGTTTGCGCAAAATTGTTAATTCCTCGTAGTTTATATGTTACCTCCCCTTAATCGCTGTCCCAAACGAAAAGCGGAAAAATCATTGGCATCGTAAAGTGGCTCGAGTTGGTATATATACACGAGTCATCGGCAACGAGCGAGGCAAAAGCTCGACTGAATGAACCGGAGTACATACACGGCGGCGGGTCAGAAGAAGGCAAAGACAGAGAAAGGAGTGCAGCGTGGTGCATATACACGCGTACGTACGCGAGATATATGTATATACGTGCGGCTGCATAGGGAGGGAGAGAGGGGTTCATAGACGGGATGGAATGTGGGCGGCGTGCAGGGCGATACGTGCTATATATACGTGTTGAAAGAGTAAGAGAGCCCACAGCAGAGCAAACAAACCGCGCCGGGCTAAATGCTGCTGCTGGTTCTCCACTAGCAAATCCAGCTCGAGACCCGGCGTGTATTGCATGGTACATAGGTGCACCCGATACGAGAAAATTTATTGGATTTCACGTGCGCTTCTGCAGGAGTATATATAGAGCGGCACGGAATATTTTTGGTGCGACGTAGAATAATGAAGGAAGAAACAATTTGAGTACAGCTGCGAACGTACTTTACATCCAGCTTGTAGGCAGTCAATCTCTATGAATTTTTTCAATAATTCCGACTAGCTTCATTTGTTTAAGCTCAGGTCTATCTACAATACACTTAGACTAGGCCAAAATAAGTTGCACAAATGAAACATTCCCCAATTCCTTATTTATCAATTGTTTCAATAGGTCTTCGTTTTTTTCGCTCTACAATCTCCCTGAATCATTGATTTTCCCTCGATTTCACGAGTTTTATTATGAACAATTTTGATAATGCATATCACTCGTAGTGTAGAAAAGTTCAAACCGGATGCGGCTTGTCTTATTTCGATGGTACTGAGTAGACCTTCCATATCAGCTGTCAAAAGCGTTGGGAAATCGTCACTTTTAACACAATGTATACGTGACTATTGTCATTTAGGCGGCTCATATCGAGTAAACCTATCTTATCTAGCTTATTCATGCGTATCGAAACCAGATTTTTACCCGAACGTCATTGACTCGTCGAGCTGTCGAAGAAGCAAATCCGCGAAAAAGGTGTCTACACGCTCGAGCCTGTAGTGCCGAGCTCTCACGCGGGCAACTTTCACGGGTGATTATGCCCCACCGAGATCCAATTAATTACATCGGATGAATATTGCGTAAGGATGCAACGCGTAATTATGATCACACGTATGCAAGTGTGTATTACACAAAACGCAATGCGAATCGCGCGGCTGCGATTTTTTTTTCTCCCGCGTTTGCATACAATGCGCCGTGAGCAAAGCACTTTCATCCAGCGCCAAAGTAAATCGTTCGCCTTCTAGTTCCCATGTTGGAAAAGAAATATATATAAAATTCACGTACGGAATGTATATTGTGGTCCATATAATGTGATTGCGTGAAAATTATATGGAAATCAAAAAAAAATTTTATTTGGCCAGAACTTTTGGCCAGACTCTTCTCTCTATCTAAGCGGTTGGATAAGATTAAAAAAAAAACAATGGATTCTACGTTCAATTTCATTTGATACTCAAGGCTCACAAAAACTATAAAATCCATGAAAACAATAATTTTATATGCGGATAGCTGGTGAAGCCGAATCAACCCTCGTGAGCTCGATTATATACAAAGCCTGATATGCGACATAAAAGGAACGGATTTCACAGCTCTTTGCCCGTCGTATAATTCACCCAACAGCTCTTGGAAGGGTGTGACGTATGATTAGACGCGTATTATTATATCCAAAGATGCGTTTTCGAAGCGCAGATGATCGGTACACGTAAAATTGCGTGAGTATCAGATTTTGTCACGCCAATCAACGGCCAATCAGCCGCTGGGTTTATATCCCGATAGTCACCCGACAGCCCAACTGTTCCAAACATCGTAACGCTAAAAACACACACACACACACACACACACACACAGAGTTTTTTACCACTCCGCTCGTTTGAGAAAATCGAACAAACGAGAAAGAGGAGGAGGAGGAGGAGGAGGCGAGAAGAGAGCAGTGTATGCCTACTTGTGCTACTTTGAGCAATACTTAGCTTATTAAAAGCAAGTGACTGCGCGCGAGCGAGAGTGAAGGAGGGAAACGAAAAGAAAGAAGGAGAGGAAGGAAAGAAGTGGTGTCGAAAAAAGTCGGGGAAAGGGGAGGAAAATGTAGGGCGCGACTAGACTCAATTTAGACTGATGGAGAAGTGCATCGACTTGTGCACCGCTCAGTTCAAAATTCAATTTCACCGATGATGAGTTTGAACGAGTCACCAGACACCTACTCACGTATGGAGAGAAAAAATCCGCCGCACTTAGGAAAATCTGATTGTGAGAGCTTACTATTTTAACATAGTAGAGAAAAGAAAATACATAGTAGTCGTTCGCTATTAGTACATCTCGACACTAGAGCAATAGACCAATTGTAGGCACGTGTGAGGTTTGCCGCCCGAGCGAAGCGTGAAATTTCACTTATTTTATGTTGAATTTTTAATATTTTCGCCAGTCATGCAAATTCTACTATTTCAATCTTAGATATAAGTTTATCCTTTCAGGTATCATATAAATATAACGACAAATGTGACTCTTTCCAGTGATGATTACCATGATTTGTATGGTAAAGTTTACTAATATATCCCATACCTGTAACCATTGCGAGATATTTTTCTCTGAGCGTAGTGTTGACGACACGTCAACAGCTTCCAAAACGCCGCTTCACCCAGAAACCCATTTGCCAAGAGCCCACTCGCGGGTGCCGGGGCCAGCACAAATCCTTCCCGGAAGCGGGATGGATAAAAAAAGCGGGCAAAGAGAAGAACAAGGAAGACGATACAGGGGCAGAAGAAGGATTGGTCGCGAGGGGTTCGGGAGAAACCTTTGGAGTGTTGTCGCTCGTCAAGTCGGATGTGGGCGCGCGAGTGTCGGATTGCACCGAAACTGCAGCAGCAGCAGCAGCAGCAGTAGTAGCCTCTGAAGTTCCCAGCGCGGCCTTCCATATAGCTCCTTCCTGCAGTGTGCGGCGCGAAACCAAAGGGGGAAAGGAGCGAGACTCGAGCCAAGGCCGTCCGTGTGAGCGTGTGTACACAGCTTTGCATCTCGCCAGTGCGTAACTCGAGGAAATTCAGCTCGGCTGCCTCGTCGTTGCGTTCGTGGGTGGATCTCACAACGACACGGACGGTTTCTGGTGGAGCAACGGGTATATTTGCGTAGCTTTTACAATATATCAAAAATAACAATCCAAGGAAGTTGGAAGAAATTGAAGATACGACGAAGTATTTGCTCGATTTTTCTCATTTACTAATTGGTAGTTTTCAACTGGTTTATATTTGTGGAGTACTCCAACCTATATCTCGTATCTATTTCTTTTTGTAGTTGAGCAGTTGTAATCGTATAATATTTAAATGAATAAATATACTACTTTTCCATGTGTCACATTATTCATTGTAAGCATTAAAAAAAATGAATGTACCATTGACTGTTTATCAATCATGCGATTTGCACGAGCAAATATTGATTATTCGCCATGAGATAGTGATTTTTAACTATTTTCAATTCACAGCAAGTTGTATTGAGTGTTTCACACGTGCAGAGACCGAGCCGGCTTTGAAGACGCCGCGGCGACGGCCGTAAACGCTTGGCGCAAGTGCGCGCATCGGAAGCCCATGAAAATCCCCGACTCGCGCGCGAACGTATATAGTGTATACACGCGCGCACATAACTCGGACCAATTAAGACGGGAAAAAATCCGAGTTCGCACATAAATCGAGGCACGAGCGTAACGCTAACGCGAGTGTATATACGGCGTCGGGGCGAACAATCAGCCAAATTAAAGGCTGCACTGCACCGGTGTCTGTGGCGATGGCAAAAAACGCCCAGCTCCGCAACGACTATGGGGCTCGCGCGCGCCGGAGACACGCGGGCAACGTTTAAGCCCCGCGAGTCTGTGTGTATGTGCCGCTCGCGCAACAATATAACGACAAAAACAGCGGCGGCGCGCATGTATATATGAAAAAGACGCGAATTAAGCTGGCGCGGGACAAAGAGAGACACGGCCAGCTCGTTAAGACGGAAATGCGGCTAGAGGTAAACGGGCGCCGTGCAAATTAATTAGCCGGTCTGTGAGTCTAGGAGTGAAACGTGTCGTCGCGCGTCTTTTTCAAAATTTCGCCCCTGATGACACGGTGGCCGGCATGCAGTGAGCATCCGAGTGTAAAGAGCCGCGCGCGCGCAAGAGAGGGACAACTAACAGAGGAGAATATACGCTAATTTTCTTTCATCTTTCAGAAATCCCCGTATGGGAAAATATCGGATCTTAAGAAATCTATACTCATTTTAGAATCAGGAACAAATTGAAAAAAATACGACCTAATTATTTTGTTTACATCCTGTTGAGAGAAACCCTACCCTATCGCCTTGCCGAGCTACTTTTGCGTGGGAACCGGGAGGTTTGTACGCCCAATATCAATCCCTGCGTACTCGCGGGCACGGTTTCATCACAACGGGGAGTATATAAGCCACCTCAAACGTTTTTCATCTAGTTTTTATTGTTCTTAAAATGTCTCCCGATTCAAAATTCTTCGCAGATGATCTTTCAGCTTTATTCTTCTACAAGTGAACATTTCTTCATCCGACTAATTACAAGTTTTTCCATTATTTTCATGAAAGTGAAAAATAACCGTTTTCCAAGCATATGCAGATAAAATACGACCACTTTGGGGGAAATTGTACGGTGGACGCAAGACAAAACAAGTGTTGAAAATGTGGTGCAGCATAAAATTGAAGTATATTCAAAGTGCTGTACGAGAACTCGGTAGAAATTTTCATCTAAACGTACTTTTTCACCCGTAAAAAATCACTTCAACATTTTTCTCGAAATCTGATGGTAAAACGAGCCGTTTGAGGGAAATTTTATGGAGTGAGATAGAAAATGAGCTTTGTTGTGACCGCATAGCCCCAGGAACCTGTTGACCTAATTCTAACGTATGCAAAATTCAGCCAGGTCCAAATTTCACCGAAATGTTGCCGAGTGCAATACTTCGCTTATATGTTTTAGATTCATTGATTGATATGAATAGATACAAGACTTCGGGGTTCGCTAAAAAAATTATTCCTAGTCCAGAGAGTAAAATTTAATTGACGTTAGTCTTTTGGATTTATGCAACCTGCATTCCGCAAGTTTCGCAATAATATTATCCGAACTATACCAATCATAATTCTATCAGGTTCGAATGGTAAAATGTTCCACCTCTTAAAAATCGAACGGTGACTCGTTAGTTGGTTATTAAAAATAGAGAATGACAGTAGTCGCGGTCACGATTATGAGGGAATCAGAGTGAAATTGTGTACCAGATCCTATACGAATCGGTCGAAAGCTTCGCCACCTCAAGTGTACCGCGCGTGGCGTGGCTTACGCGAGGTACGTAAGTAATATCGGGCAGCGATCTCAGCTGCAAAAGGAGGCAACGCGTGTACACACATATAGGTGGGCTCGAGAGATGTATATCGAGAGATGGGCAGTGGGCCGCGCAGCCACGCTCTGCTTGCCGCACGACTCGCGCGCGCATGCATATATACACGCTCATTGCCATCCGGCGCGAGCTCGCTTCCTTCACCGCCCCATTCTTTGTTTTCTCCCAGGGTTTTTAAAATTTTTTTTCCTTCGGCTGTCCTGTAGCACACTGAAAACGATTTCTCAAAAAATATCGCACAATTTTTAATCAATTGTGTTTGAACGAAGTGCAGATAAGCTAAATTCCTGATGGTCCCAATACGTTTCGTACTTAAGGGGTAATATACCTTTGTGACCTCCGATTTCGAGGTCATTTTCAAACACTTACCATAAGCGCAGAAAAAATCCTAGGGATATGGGGTTTGTTGCATATGAAAGTACTACTTTCCAACTATAGAAAACACACTTCCTTTTTTCTAAAAAATACAAAATGGCGGCGTACCAGCTCGTCAAAGAAAAAACAATTTTTTTACTTTTTCTCCACTAGCGTACCGCTACAGGTCACAATTTTGACCCTAGAAGAAAAAATCGAACGGGGTTTTGAAGTAAAATGAAAAACTCAGTGAACGTCGGGCGGTTTTTTTTGAAATTCTAATTTGGGGCCAAATGGCGTCAATTTGAATTTTTTTCTTTTTTTTTCGCAAAAAAATCGATCGAAAATCGGCCATAAAATCGGTAAAAATCAAAATATCAAAAAAATCGTACGACGTTCACTTAAAAATCATGTTTCCAAGCTACAGTTAAAATTTGAAGAGAATCGGTTGAAAATTGACGGCGCTATCGGTACGCTAATGTTAAAAAAGACGGTTCCGAGATAAACGCGTTCAAAGTTTTGAGTACAATACTAATACTATACGACTTTGTTCAGAGAATCGATTTTTTGAGGCACTTAGAACTTCTTTCCCCACTTGATCGACTTTTCATATCATTCTTAGATAGTTTATGGAGTGTTTAAGCCAATAAAAAAAAATTGGAGAAAAAAAAAGTCACAAAGGTATATTACCCCTTAATCCACCTATAAAAAACAGTTTCCAATCGAGCTGAGGTTAAGGAGGCTGACATTTTCAGTACATCCAAAACCTCTGCTGATTGGTCGAGAGATACAACCATATTGGCCATAAAAACTACACGCACACGGTACGCGTGCTACACAGCTTTTAGTTATTGTAAAAGTGACAAAAAAATCAAAATACTGTTTCTCGCATATGGAAATGAAAGTGAAGCTAAGGAGCGAAATAAGATTAATCATATTCAAACACTTATCATTTACGTATATCTTATTTGAAAAGTAGTATTTACTTATGATAGATTTCGTATAGTCATTCTTCGGAATTCTATTATTTGACTTGCTTCTTATAGCAATAAGAAGTACGTGTATTTCTATGTCCAAAGCTATTCAAAGAAATATCAATGACATGCGTAAATTATCCTACTGAATTCTTCTTTATAAGGCACAACTCATGTGCCGCTCTTTTAGTCAGTAGAGCTGAATAATTCATCAGTTGTACAAAGTTCATCAAAAATGATACGACTCGTTATCGCTCCATTCTTTCTATACCAAGTACTCGGTAAGTCGTCTCGACTAAAAATCGTGCCACATCTCGGGAATTTTTGTTCCCTTTTTAAATCCGACTGCTCATTACTGACGAGTCGTTGAACTATTGCAGGGGGCCCCATAGTTGGAGGCTATGTCAGTGACATCCATTTTCACCCGTGGCTCGTCTCGATACAGATAGACGGCCACCACAAATGTGTTGGCAGCATAATATCCGAGAGTGTGGTCCTAACCGCGGGTCACTGCATCAAGAATTCAACAAACTCGTACATTGTGCGGGTGGGCAGCTCGAGAACCGACTCTGGAGGTTTGTGGCACACGGTTATCGCGAGAAAGCGCCACAAATATTACTCGATCTCGGGTGGCACAGTCCTGAACGACATAGGCATGCTCAAAGTGTGGCCGCCTTTCCAGTTCAACCGAGACGTAGACACGATCCAGCTGGTCGCCGAGAACCAGACGGTCGCCCCGGGTACGGTTGTGACCCTCGCCGGTTGGGGCTCGGAGTCGTCTTCCAGCTCCGCAATTCTCCAACTCAAGTACACCCTTATGCTGACCGTCGATAGTCGCGACTGCTCGAAAGCTTACGGAGACCCAACAGGCACGAAAATCAGCGAGAACAATCAGATTTGCGCCGCTTGGAACGACACCGACGCCTGCCTCGGCGATTCCGGAGCTCCTCTCATGCTCGATGATATCCAGATCGGGATCGTGTCCACGGGCATCGGTTGCGCCAATCCGAATTACCCAGGAGTCTACACAGACGTTGCTCGCTTCCGCCGTTGGATCGATATCAATATTTATTAGATATTGCAATCATCGGTTCACCCAAAAAATCGAATTTCACTTATTTGGTTAACGAGCGAACGTTTGGAATGCGATCCATATGGGGATCTCGCGAATAAATTAGTGTATTCTCGAGAACTATTTCGATTAAATTTTGTGCATATATCGACGTGTCTTACGAAGAAAGACACATAACTGAATCTGTCCGCGAAGAAAGACACATATCCGAATCTGTCCGCGAAGAAAGACACAACTCGCAATCTAACCACGAAGAAAGACACAACTCGCAATCTGTCCGCGAAGAAAGACAAATGTCGGAATTATTCTCCCGCGAATATTAACGAAAAAAGAGTTTAAACTGTAGAAAAGCCTTGTTTTTTTTTGTCAAGTATAACCTACTCATTCTAAGCTTTCATTCCATATATTTTTTTACCTCGGAAAATTGTGGGATGTGCGCCATGTATCCTTTTTGCGGGCAGACGCGAGATTGTGTCTTTCTTCGTGGCTAGATTGCGAGTTGTGCTAGAGATTGCGAGTTGTGTCTTTCTTCGTGGCTAGATTGCGAGTTGTGTTTCGCGCTGTGCGAGTTGTGTCTTCGTGGCTAGATTGCGAGTTGTGTCTTTCTTCGCGGACAAATTGAGATGTGTCTTTCTTCGCGGACAGTTTGAGATGTGTCTTTCTTCGTAAGACACGTCGATATGATCTTGTACGGTTAGTTACTATAATTTTCGATTTTGTAATCTTCCACACACAAACACACAGTTGTTGATATAGATTATAATGAAGTGATATGAATAAGTAATGATGTATAATTGGTTCCTTGAAAATTATCTTTTCTATTTATTCCATGTGAAAGAGATTACCGCTCATATGTTTCTCGGAATGGAAGGAGGAAAAAATGATTGATTCAATAAAGATAAGGAATTCTTAATCGAAGTATACTTCGACTTACAATCATGGTTCATTAAACAATAATTATTGGTCGATGAACAATGATCAAATAGTAATTGAACATTGTTGAAACATCTATAAAACATGAGGGTTATTTGCACAAATAAAGTTAATTTAACGATATTTATAGTAGATTCTTCTTTAATTACGTTTACTATATCATATAGCTGATTCCGATAAGAGAATTTTTCTCAGTGTATGCTTCATTTGTACTGGAGATCAGTAAGATGAATAATGACACATCAAAAACGATTTTTTAATTTAAGTAAAAAATCTTTTTTAAAATGGGACGGAACGAATTTCAGTATGAAAAAAGTACTTGAATCAAGATTCGTATTTTGCACTTAGATTCAATAGGGGAGAGAGGGGCAGATAGGCAGAGTTTTCACAAAATAATTTTTTTTTCACAAGAAAATCAAAATATAGCCAATATTGAAGTTTATTATATGAAAGTACTCGCTCTCACAAGTACACAACAATTTTTATTTCTTTAAAATATTAATTATTTTTTTCCAAATTAACGTTTATATTCGGCCGAAAAATTATCGACAATGTGCCCCCCAGCGGAGGTAAGTTGACAATCAGACGGGGCGAGTTGGTAGCAGGGAAATTTAACAATATTTATTATCTTTTCACATATCTTTCAATACATTTCAATCCATTAAACACAATATAAACGCTAGAACAAAAATAATCAAGTGCAACACAACAAAATTAGTGCATAAATACGGAATCATTGACAATTATGACATATCCAAAATACCGACATCCCTTCATATTTAACTTTTCTTAATAGCAATTAGAATGACTTCTTTATGTGTAGTGGCTCGAGCCGTTGTTCTTTTGCGATTTCTGACCATTTCTGAAAAAAAGTATATGTTACACAGTATGCCAACATGCCCCCAGAAATCTCTGCCAACTTACCTCCCATTGAATAACATGACAACAAATAATATAAAACAAAAACTACTTGACTATTCAAAAAAATTTTTTTACAAAAATATAGAGGTGGTCAAACTCTATATGACACATTATTAAAAATTATTGTATACCAATATGGGTTTGAAGAAAAACGAAATTTTCTGAACAATCTTTTTTTTTTTCCGATCAGCTAAATATTTTAAACTCACCTCATTCCTCTGCAAACAGCGCTGGACATCTGGTACTCAGGACAAATATGTATCGTGGTAATGTACACAAATTGCCCTGAACGCCATCTCCGTACATCGCACGAATTAGGAGATATTTAGAGTTTGCCAACTTACCCACACTGACAACCTGCCCCTCTCTCCCCTACTTCTTGTGCAGGATTTCAGTACAACAAAGTACTTGAATCTATAATAGTCATTTCTGCATTTAAATTATTCTTTCATCATATCTCAATCTGGAATAGACACGGACTATAACCCTTGTGCAAAATAAATAAAAATATAATTTTCAAACCTTTGAACGAATCTGGCTATGTTATACACACAAAATTATACAATAAGTGTTACTTTGCAAAAAAGCTCTTCTACCATGAATGAATTGAGTTTCTCCAAAATCTGGACTATTTCTCTTGATTTTTTTATTTTTCTCTTAATAAATTGATATTTTTAATGGAGCGTAACAAGAGGATCCATTCCCATGTAATACTTCTGATTAACATTCAAAAGTCTTAGCACCATTCTTCTATTTTTCTTTCTCTCAGCTCCGTTCACCTTTTTTGGCCAGAATCAATTTTAGAAATTTGTAAACTTGATTTCAAACTTATTTTAAATAAAATGGATTTTCAGTACTGCAACACTTTTAAGCAATCGTTTTTACTGTGTAATTCGACGATGAAATGATGATTTTTAATTTTAATATTTCAGTCGTATGTTGAATTTGTTCCATCTTGAATTGCGTAAAATTTCATACTCTAACCAAAAAATCTTGTTCCCAGTGTGCAGACAAGTACGAGCTCGACCCAGGATTTCGGCTTTTTCATAAGAACGCGGGAAGCTAGCGAGCGACTGGCGGCTACATAATATATATAGAAGAGATTGATGGACGCAAGAGAGCTACGCGCTCGCGCGATTAATGAGAGCAGCAACAATCCGTGGATAATCGTTTTACGTGTTTTGTTAACCTCCTTCCCGAGCAGCTGTTTATCGATTACCGTTACGAATAATCTGCGATTTTTCAAACGGCCAACTTTGCCGGTGCGATTTTCATCAGGGGAATTGATAAATTAAAACGGAAGATCAAAAAAATAGAGTAATCGGGTAGTAAAAATCCAGTGGTTCAAGCCTCCTCCGATTCTCAAGATGAAAATATGTATATTGGTCGAATCACGCGCATATCCTGTTATGAAATTTAACTCACACACACACACACACACACGCGCGTGATTTTCAATTCCCTCGCGGGCTCTCGCATCCCCTTCAATCAGCAGTTACCCGATAAAGCAAAGAAAACAAGTAAAGCCGCGCGTTTCCATCAGTAGCACCTCGGGAGGGGAGGGGGAAAAACCGCAGCGAAAGATTGTTATTTCTCGCACGGGCGCGCGGCGCGACGAAACCACCTGTCGCGCCTGCTGCGGCCCCCGAATGACGGTTTGAAAGCTGCACGCACGTACACGAGGTGGAATACACGTATATACACGCGTGGAGCACTCCTCGGCTTGTTTTTACTCTTGATTTCGATGATTGCGCGCGCGGCCTCGTGGTGTAATTGAGAAGGAGCTTTTTTTCCTCGGGACGCTTGTGGGCGCGCGAGAAACGCGCGCCACGAGAGTTTGGTCAATCGGACGAGGCAGAGCGTTATGAGAGACGCGGTGTATATAGCCGAGAGTCGGAAAGACAACGCGTGATTACGTGACTTTTTCATCCAAGGGCTGTAGCTGCAAGATCAAGTTTGTACGATCGTTGTTTTTGTACTTTCCCAAAATGGCCGAGAGAAATACGAAATTAATTCGTTTTTGGATGAATCACGAAGTGTGCGAGGGAATACATTGAGGAAATTTTATTAGAGCTTGCTATTCCATGAGTATAGAGAAGAACATAAGGTAACTGTGACCAATTTGGCACTGCACTCAATTTGGCACAATCGTCAGATTTCGTATTTCCGGTGCTCTCTGAGCATCAGTCGCTCTTGGGTTATGTTGGGGGAATTGAAAGAAAATTTTCGGTATCTTCCCCGCCCATTTAGCCCTTAAAACCACTCTTCTACAACACTTTGAAGTTTTACTTACTGATTTTTTCACCCTTTTCTTATTTCACTATTCACACTCAACCTCAAAAATCTGGAGTGAATATAAATTTTTATTTCTCAAAGTGTCATTACTCTTTTTTGTGTAAAAACATCTCAGCTTTCGACTGGTCTCATCAGTTTTCCTAAAGTTATTTTTTATCCTACTCAAATTGTTGTTTTTCGCATCAAAAAAAAGTGAACCCAATGTGCCCCTCTACGCGTTTTTAAATGGGAAGACTGAGTGAAATCATTGAATATTTGTATAGACATATTACGATGATTTAGACGCGTATTTTTGAGTTGTATGTTAAAAATTTTGTATAAATATCACTGGGAACATAATTGAGAGTTCATTTCAATGCCAATTGGATCGTCCCTGTAGGCCTATATAGGCTGTAGCTAATGATTAAAAAATTGTGCCAAATTGAGTACACGTTTTGTGCATTTAGCCCTTTTGCGTTTTCGAATGATGATTATGAAGATGGTTTCTAATAGGTATTGAGCTAAGCTTTGAGATGCCGTTCACAGAATTTTAAAATTCGAAGTCTATCATAGTCAAATTCGCGAAAAACCCTTAGGGGGGGGGGGCACATTGGGTACAGTTACCTTAGTACTTGTTACCATATTTCGTAAAGTACTTTATTTTAAGTAAAGCTTACAATTATCTCGTAATGTAAACTGTAATTATAGTCCATCTTCAATACGTACAAACTTCACATAAATTTTGATGGAAACATAGTTAATTGAAATATGTATACAATGTTATATGTTCCATGATTTGGATCGTGAAGCTCACCTAGCTGTGACCATATTGTACTAAATACATGGTAAAAGTATAGCAACCATTACAATAATTTTTCTCTCAGTTAAGGTATATCAGAATAAGAATGGCAAAAAAGCCGATTAAAATCAATTTACATAATTCAAGCTGAATATGTGGATAGCCGTGTTGTACCTCACCAACTCTTGATGACTCAAACCATGGAGCGATGTTAGAAAGCCGCGCGTTACCGGGATACCCGAACAATAGAGGAGTTAACATGGATAATGGTCCCTTAATTCACAGCTGCCCCTGTGCCACGAAGCGCGCCAAAAACAATGAATCAACGTATAAATTTAGTCGACTGGCCGACAACAGGCGATGGTGTAATTAAAAGAGGCGAATATCCCCGGCTGCGACGACGCGAATATCCGCGCGCACTCGCGGCTCATCCCCGTATCTCAAAGGACCATCGCTCGAGGAGTCCACTTTCTCCTGTATACGCCTGACCCCCGCGTACGCTTTGTCGTCCTTTATTCGTCGGCCCCGAGAAAGCGACTCGTGATCCTCGCTTCCCTTGACTTTCACTCTAGCGCACAAGCCGAGGTCGCAAGCGGCCCCGAAGAAAAGAGCCGCGGAAAATCGAACGTGTCTCGGAGCTTTTTTGCCGAGATTTAATCGCGGTGGGCTTGGGGATTTTTTTTTTCATCTTCCACCGCGCGTTAACTCTCGGCCCTCACACGAGCTCGCCACTGTGAATCGGCAGTTTTCTAACGCCGCGAGTTCAACCGAGTGACCAAAGTGCCCCGAAAGAAGCCCACGTATTAAGCCTGGACACAGCAGCTTTCCACGCGACTTTATTGCCTCGCGAGACTTTAGCATAAATCGCGAGAGCGCATTGGTGTAATAGAGAACTGGCATGAATTTCAAAACAAATATTTTCTGAAAGATCATATCAAAGTATATATATAGGTATATATCCGTACATAGCCGTTTGCCCGCGAAAACGAACGTGACGTAAGCAGCGTTCAAAAAATCTGGCCATTCGAAGCAAATTTCAATCGCGAGGATAAAATCGAATAATGACTCAAAAAAAAAACTGTCTTGAGAATTTACTTCTTTTAGTGTGAATTTTCATTTAAAATCAATGTTTACCCCAATTTCGATACCATGCCAGTTCTCTATTACGCGCGATTGCCCAGTGCGCAACGAGTTAGCTGTCACTGCGTGCCGCTGATGAATATCGTTTGCTACAATGGCAATTGCGAGCTTCGAGATTCGACGCGTAATTTATGGAGAATTTATGCTCAAATACGAGGTAGTTTTCGGACGATTCGCGCGTGTCTATATTGTAAGTAGTGATGGATATTTGACTTAAAGACACCGATTTGACCCGTAGGCGACAGACTTCGGTAGATTCACGTACAGAACATACTGAGTGAAATTCACCCAGGTTCAAAGAATGAGTCAATGAGTTCTGAAAATTTAAAAAATATCTTCGTAGTTGTAGAGCCGTGGCAAAAAGCTCTCTTGATTCTCGTGGTTAAAACTGATTGTGTGAATATTGTGAAATATCGGTATAAAGTTGAGGTAACAAAAGTATGAGAAAATTATATTTTTCTTACAGAATTGATTATAAACAAATTCCTGAAAAGATTATCATTTAATACAAAATTATTCCAATACTGCCTGTTCAAAAAAAAAGTATGTTTATTTTGAAGATTAAGAGTGCCAAAAACGTTCAAAGTGTATTTTTAACGAACGCTATTACTTAACGGTCCTTGTGGAGTCATAAGCAATTTTTTACTCATTCGGAAATCGTCTACTTTGATCATTAGTTTCTCAACATACTATCTCAACGCAAATGCGAAAAATGTCACTCACCAGAGACAGCGTGTGAAATTGCATTCAACGCATATGTCAGCGCGAGAAAAGTTATTTATTATCATCATCAAGTTTCTTCCGCACTCCGATTGCTCATCCACACTGGTGATATATGAATCCGATTATAGATTACCGTGCAAAAAAACACCCCGAAGAAACTCTTCCTCCCACAGTCTAGCTTATTTGCGTCGCACCTATCTCCCATTCAAAAAAAAATTTCAGAGCGCCTCGTACGCCGAAAATCCTCAGCGTCTGAAGGACGTGGGGGAGCTACTCGAAACGAAAACCACCCGAGAGATATCCCCATCAAGTGGGCCAACAAACACGCGGCGGCGCGGCGGTGCATTCAAAGGCGGAAATTTTGGTGGGCGGCTTTCATTAGCGGAACTGCCGCGGCACTGCGCAGGGTTAAAGACCTCGCTTGCCCAGCGGGTATGTATATATAGAGTCGAGCGACGTCGCGATCGCCAGCCGTGATTTTCTGCTGCGCTAACTTTGACGCCCGCGTCTGTGCATCTGCGAGTGATTCCGCCGTGACGCTGGGAACATTCTTTTTTCCTTCTACCCGTACATTCCTGCTCGATATACTATATTTCGCGGCTCCGAGGATATTCAACTGTGATAATTGAAATAATTTATAGAACGATCAAAGCACAGCTCAGGTTTGGGTCTCGAATTTCAATAAAACTGTGGGTAGTTGTTTGATACAAGCAGGTGATATTTGCAGTCTTTAGTCATCTAACGTTTGGTTTTGTCTGAGATATATCAACCAATTAATTGGTTAATAATAATAATATTTAATAATTATTGCCGATTTCATAAAAAAACATGTATCTCTACGTTAGAGTGAGAAGATAGATACATAAATATAACAGTATATGTAGTTGCAAAGAGATCTTAAATCATGATGTTGGAAAAAAAAGAATTCGGCCCATTGCATGCAAGTAAAGTCAGTAATAATATGTAAAATGTGTAATGTCCAGAACAATAATTCTAGATTTATATTGGATAAAGCTTTGGAGACGCATTTTAAAGAATGTCACGAACAGACAGAGACAGCTATGAAAGCTTTTAAATGTAATTATTGTCGGAAATGTTTTTCTAGGAAGCATGGCTTGGCTCGTCACATTCCAACACATGATGAATGTGAGATTTTGAAAAAATGCTCCACCTGCAAGAAGACGCTTGTACATTTAGTGGATTGCATGAGAAAACAAGGGAGGTAATTTGAGAGAAAGTCCTTCTTATAAGCGCGAATAACGGGAAAATATTTTATAAATATTTAGAAAAATGACAGACCATTTCTTGTTAAATAGATACATTACTTAATATCTAAGACTAAACATTTAGTTTATATCCGTTATCGGCACTTTGCAGACGAACACTTTCTATATTTTATTCTAAAATGGGTTGCAGTTTAGATTGCTGTTGATACGTTTAGATTACCTTATCTATAAAAGTGTAGGTTTTCCCAACAAGTGACGATAGATAAATGTGAAGTGTGAAATAATATTATTTTAATTTATTAGAAATTAATTACAAGTACACCAATACGATTGTTGTAATTTTAATTTGTCTTCGTATGTTAGTGCAGCATTACTTTGTATATGAATCGCTTAATTATAACATACATTCCGTGCTGGATTGAGTATATACAATCGATCGATGCAGGGGAGAAATATATGCCCCCCGACGAGTCACGATTTTACAAACAACAATAGATGAAGTTTGATAGGAAAAACAAATCATCCTCTGATCCATCCAATCCAGAGCATACACATTTTTCCGGACCGAGGATCGATACGAACCCCACGAAAATTCGATCGACATTTGCATAGTCGCGTGATTCGCCGTAACTAAGGCACAATTAGGCTGAAATCGCGTGGCGGACGTGTAAGAATCTTGTATAGCCGTTGGGGTCTGTCGATCGCGCGCCATAAACACGTTGATCTCGCGCAGCTCTCACGAATTTCCCGATCGTAAAGCGCTTTATGCCCGGCGCGCGCGCAAAGGCATCGTCGTTCCGCGGATGACCCACTGATCCGCGCGGCTCTCATTCGAGCTGTTATCGCTCGTGCGCGGCCGATCATCGTTTGCGCCGCTGTGTGAATCGATCCCTCTGTTTGCCTAACCTGCTTCGAGGCACAGGTATATATACTATGGGATCCCTTTGTTTGCTGTTCAAACGATGCGCCTAGCGTTCGCCGCGCTACTATCGAAATCCGCAGCTAGAAAATTGTTGATTCCGGCTAAACACACCTGTATACACAGCAGAAACGATTTCTTCAAATTGACGCGGTACTTCAAATCTATTGTACTTGGATGAAGTACAAAAAAACTCTAGTTTCTTTAGTCACAGTGCATTTCGTACTTGATTTCGTCCCATTGATCCAATTTATTCGGAAAAAGCTGGTTATTATTATTTTGTTTGTTGAATGTTCACTATTTTTTCCGCACTGTCAAATTGCATTCACATTAGTATCTGCTATTATTTCCAAGGAACAGTATTCTGAAGCTTATTAAAATGAGAGAAGAATATTGTAAATCAAGTCGTACAACGATTGATATATCGAAACTACTCTTTTTATTCATTTTGTGGCCGTATATATTTGAAAATGAAATAATGTAAAGGGAATGAGAATTCATAATCTGAGTATTTCAGTCATATTGAAATTGAGTACGATAAATATTTAATGACAAAACAAGGAATCTCAATTTAAGTAGTTGAGTCGTACGTTGAATTCGTTGCAACTTAAATTTAGTAAAGTTTCATACTTAGAACAAATAAACGAGGTTTTCGCGGTGTGTTCCAAGTAGCATAAAAACGCCGTTGCCTCGGGAACAATTAAAAACGATGCTGTATCTGAGGATACAACTGGCAGCAGAGAGAGAGCAATCGTTTATAAAGATCATTTCCGCACTGGAGATGTATGTGTGGGCCGCGAAGCGATAACTTCCTTACTCGTTAACATTTCGATCCGTTTTTAACCCCAGAGCTGATTCGGGGAAGAGGCGTACGTCGACCCGAGAGTTTATTTTCCGGGCTTTCACTTTCGCCCCGCATTAATATTCGAGTGGACGCTGCTCCGTACATGCATTCGGCAAAGTGTTATTAAACATTCGTGTATTCACGCCGCGTCTCTCGCTCAGCCAGGGCGACGGTATAACAATGCACGCGCGTAACCACGTCACTCCACTGTGTACTATGAGTATTACATATTCCCGTCGTCGCACAGTAGCGTAATTCACGTAACGTCGATGAAAACTTACGTTACGAGGCCGAGAAACTTTTGCTGTAGCCACGAGATTTATAGGGATTAATTATTCGCTCATCTATCGAATCTTGGAAGAGCAAACGTATCGACAGACCCATCGCAATCATACTCTTGCAGACTCGAGTCTATCTAATTCCGGGGTGTGTGCCACCACTCATAATCCCTCAAATCTCGATAATGTAATAGTCAATTTACCGATGAGTTAAAATTTGACGTGACATTGAGCTACACATAGATCGAAATTGGGCTACACGTCTACAGTGACAACTATTTTTAGGGGGCAATTCGTACTCGTCTACCAATGTATGATTCAGATACATCGACAACTCTACTGTTGCGAGACGATACAACTTGGCATCTACTGTTCCACAGCCAACTTTACTCGCGCTACATACTGCACCCATAACACAGTTGCTTGACTCAAATGTCGCATACCAACTATTATTTTATCGAGATTTCGGGTCAGTTCATACGGTATTTGATATCCAGCTACGCGTATCATTGGCAATAATGCTGCGAAAGGATATATCATTCAATATATCAGGAATAATTGATTCAAAATGTGTACAGAGCAGCAATAACTGTACCCTCTCGGTGTAGTCGTTCGTCGCGACGATCCTCGGACACTCGGCGCTACGGTTCGAGGAGGGGGAAGGGGGGGGGGAGGCGCGGCAGCCGTTTTGATCCGCGATATGCTCGAGGTAACTGGCCGCCGTGAAAGAAAATGAGCCAGCGAGAGAGAGAGGGCACATCCCGTAACACAGAGCGCGCGCGCGCGAGGATCGAATCGAATTCGTAGCGCCTTTTCCGACCAGCACACAACACCAACAGCGAATCCGGTCTGACGCTCGGCTGGCTTTATAGCCCCCGAGAAAAACTGCTCTCGTATACTTTTTCTTAAGGATCAGCTCGGGGATCTACACTCCGCGCTTTGGCCTCTCTAATAACCGTTTTCTTTCCTGCCTGCGAATTACTCGCTCGTTGTGCTCGCGCAGTATCTCGTTGCTCTCCAGGTGCATCCAGATTACTATTCGTCGTCTTCCTGCGAGAGTTAATACGTTTTTCGGTGTGAAACGAGTGGACGCGCTGGCACATGAAGTGTTGTCGGCGATAGTCGTGTTTTTTAATATTTTTTATTTTGAGAGCAAAGTAATGAAAATTTTACTATGCACTTTAATGTGACTTATAAACTGTTGGTACAGCGGTAAGTGGGCTCGAATTCAAAACCCCATGAATTGAAACGTTTTTTCAGAGGTAAAATGTAGTTTGAATCAGGTGAGCACGCGACACGCTAAAATGAAAATAGATTTTGAAAAAACTCTCGGAAAAAAAGGAAACTAAGAGAAACTCTGATAAAAATAACTGGTGTGTCAGTTAATGACTGAAACTTCAGATATTCTAGTTGTACAAATGACTGTCTTCTCTACAAAAATTTCTCCCGGTGTATAGTAATGATCTTTTATAATCATGACAAGTCAGCCGAACCGTCAGTCCGGGCGATAATTGAAAAGTTGTTGGGTACATGAGAGTTGGATTGCTGCTCGAGGTGAGCGGGAAAACGTTCGAGGACAAAGAAGATATATTAAGTAGTAACAATTCCACGCGGCGATGTTTGCTCCAGCAATGGCGAATCAGTTATGTCCAACCGAGTGCACACTCGCATATACCCAGCTGACGAAAATAAGGTACGCGAGCGAGGGACAGAGGGAACTTGCGGTTTTTCAATAGCCATTAAGAAGGCCAGCGGGCGGCCGCAGACAAATTGTCATAATATTTGGGTGTACGAAAAAAGAACTGGTTCCGCGCGACCTTTCGATCCATTATCGTGTATACGTGTATGTATATACGCGCCGAGCAAAAAGAAAGGCCCAGTTGCGGGTGAGCGCAGGTAAATCATATAACGTTTCTTCATCCTTTCGAGGATATATACACGTTGTGTATCTCGCGCGCTCGAGAAGAGGGAGGTGAGCAGGGAGAGGAAAGAGAAAGAGAAAAAAGAGAATAGACGGACGAACGGCTCGAGGCGCTCGAGCCAAAGGTTCATCGTCTCGAAATAAAGCAGGTAGAAAGGATCGACCTGCCGATCCCCCGTCTCTCTCTCTCTCTCTCCTACGCCCGGCCCTGACATTTCACCGTACCGATTTTTGCCCGCTACACGTGCCCCCAGGTGAGAGCCGTCTCTCGCGCGCGCGAGTCAGCTTGATGTATATCGTTGCGTCATTCGAGTATCGGTGTATGATAGATATATATACTCGTTTCGATAGATCCATTTTGAGATAACGCTCGCGTTCTTTGCAACGTCCCGGGGAGAACAAAGACTGTCTCGCGAGTCAAGTCGAAAAATCAATCCGATACACGTTATATGTACCCCGAAGTAATCCTCTCTTTATGGTGCGATTCTGTGATTCGCGTATGACATTTTACTTGATTTAAGATGCAACGTATAAGAATGTGTTTTTTTCTATTCTCGTATTGTACAATATGGAAGTGGAATGACATGTAAGTGATGTATTGGAAAAAAAATTAATCCTCTATGTCGCGAGTGAATCCAATTTTTCTCTTATTTTGATAAGCTTCAAAATACCTTATCTTGAAAATAATAGCCCCTACTGATATAGATATGCACTTTAACGTGTAGGAAAGGGATATGTTCAACATCCAGTATACAGCAAACAACAAATTTAAGAAATTCACAGCGTTTCCTGGAGAAATTGGATTTCCATCAAAATAGTGATGAGATGCATCGAAGTTGATATACTCGCACGCGTGTAATATATTTTCAATTTCAGGTAAATTAGATAAATTTAGTATTACAGTAATTTTTACTGAATTTGAATTCTCTACAATTTTGAAAGTAAAGAAATTTGAAATTCATGTACTTTATTCAAGCAAAATAGATTTTAAATCCTGCAACACAATTATAAAAAACCATTTTTAGTGTGTATTCGTTAAAATTTTCGGAAGCGGACGACGAGAGAGGGGTGAGGAATTTACCTTCATTCCTGTGTTGTCTACATGGTTCTTGTAAAATTTAACGAGCTAAAAGGGTGCGTAATTCCTTTTTACGCGCGCCCATAGTGGCACGAGATGTGCAACATAGTCTACATCATCACAGCGTGGGAGCACTACGGAAATGCGTCCATGCATCTTTTAGATGATGCACATGCACGCGCGAGTGATAACTTGAAAACGCAGAAGAAAGCTATGGTACAGCTCGTTTATTCGTGTTCGAGAGTGTTTTCGACAACAAATAACGCGAAGAATATAGCAGTTTGAAAAAAGCGTCTTTTTTCCCCGAAGTACTTGCGCCATTAGCCCATTTCACATAGGGAAAGAAAAGAGCGACGTAATTTAAAATATATTCGCGTTTCTCACGCGGCGCGCAAGTCTATTTCTCGCGGCGAGCGTCGTTCGCAGGCTGTGTGCGGTGCCGATTTTCGCGTCCACGCCTATATATAACGTGGCTCGAGGGCTATATAGCGGCGCTCGCGCATCCGCGCCGTCTCTCGCGCATACTATTTTACACTCAATACTTTCCCATCCAGCTTGGAAAATCCTTCGTATAGTTGCAGAGGAAAATTTGATTTCGCGCACAGAATCGTTGGGTTTTCCGAGACGAAGGAACACACGGGTGAGGTGTTGTTTTTTCACGATCGACAAATTTTTATTCACCGCTCGCAGTAGTGTATTGCAAATTGTAAATGTACCAATAATATACATGATCAATATTCAGCTCTCGTGCGATGCAATTAAAAGTAATTTATGACGGGAAAAACTGGTAAAAGTGTCCGTTCAATTTTCAAGCATTAAAATTTTAAACGAAGCACGTATACATCTATATTCTATTAGCATTGCGATAATTACGTGAAAACACGGCGACATCCTTGTGATCGGGGGAAAAACGTAAAAATTCGTTCATCCCATTAAACAGAGTTGGCTTTTGCGCGGAGCAGTTTGGAGATAGCGGAAAACGCGATAGTATATGTATAGCTCCTCGCGCGCGGGCAGGCCGGTGCAAAACAGCACCGGCTCAAACTTTAAATCGGCTCACGGTACAGCTGCTCAAAACTTAACGAGACGTAGTGGGCGCGAGTAGTGCTATATCGCTCCTGCCTCTCTCTCGCTTTGCGGCCGGGGCACATATCCACTTACGGAATCGATGGGTCGGCTCGTCCCGTGCATTAGTGCACTCGCTCGTATATATACATCGGCCTCATGGGAACGCGAGCGCGTGAATAAGTGAAAAACTTGAAGATGTACGGCTCTCTGCAGGCCGGATAAATCGCGCACGTGACGGCAGTTCGAATTTCGCGAGACACGACCTGCGCCGCCGCGCCTCAGCCCGCCTCGCCTCCAGTGTCGAGAGCGTGCGCGTGTTTTGCGTTTAATTGAGAGCAGCGCGGACCTCGAGACGGAAGTGAGCTAGGAGAGACATGTGGTAATTTTGGCACTCGTGTGCGTGGTCGAAAAAAAAAAATTAAAAGCTTTGTATTTTTTACTGGTGCAATCTTTATTTCGGTCCGTCTTGGTATATCGTTCGAATCGTTGATTCTTAAAATGTGAAAGTCGCATTCATTGCTACTTATTGAGATTGAAAATTGATGTAGGAGATCTAAGCTTTAGAATGTGTATGCATCGACAAAGATATCAGTGAACATTTATTCTATTTCATTTTATTTCGAAATATTATATGATCCTTACATTAAGAATGATGGCTTGTAAAATGAGACCAGTTGGCAAGGAATTATTATTTTAGACCTCACCCATTTACTCAAGTCTTATAATCAATAATTTATTTCATCCACACAAGTTTTTTAACGATAAATATTCATTTATCGGGCTTAGTGGGCCATCTCAAATTATTGAAAAGGCTGACCTACTTTTCAATAATTTGGAATGGTCAACTCAGCCCGATAAATAAATGTTCACCCATGACGTAAATATAATATTGTAGAATATCGTATATAAGATGTAGAGCATTTTCAATATCCCAACAAAATGTAAGTGTAGATCTTGAAAAATAACATTGAGATGAACGGACGAGTACAACGAAGAGAGATAATGCCTGTCGTCCTTTAAATATAACAGTATCTTGAGAAACTCTGCTCCAAAATTAAAATTCATCATTGCTTAGTCTTTTAGAATCAGCAAAAACACCATCATCCTTTGTAGCTAGTAGAATACGCCACGATCTCGTGAATGCTTGATGAATCGAGAAGACCGTGTTTACCAAACGTGACGCGGCTTGTTCTAAAACACGTAAGTTTTGAATTGTTGATGGGCTTGCGCGAGCAACTCAGCCGTGTTTATTCATCCCCGCGTTAGCTGTGAAATTTGCGAGCGTACCGATTTTTGAAAATTCAATTTGATTTTCGGATTCTCCGCGAGTCTCGACCTTGAATCCAACTCAGCACTGGGTCGCAGTGCCGATATTGTGCTCTACGATCGACGACGCGCGGCAAACAATCGGCAACTCGGGATAAACCAAATCAATTCGTATAGATATTTTTCGAAAACAACAGGGAGCCGCTCCTGTTAGCTGAAAAAGGAAAAAAAAGATACCGGCAACAAAGGGATAAACCCAATTGTGCTGTATCGATTGAGAAACGTTGAAACGCTAAAACGTCGAGCTGTACACATAGCGAAAGCCTGCGGAAGAGGAAAAAAAGTACCATTAAGAAATTACTCGGCGATACGATCTTGAAAATTCAATAATGCATACAGTCATTAAAACTCGGTGTACAATTCATTTTTACTACAAATCTAAATGTAGTTATGGAGAGGCGCTGCGCGAACGTATATATTTATGTAGAGTGAAAGAATTTCTTCTTGCCTCTCTGCATAATTGCTCGGTCTTATTTTTCTAACAATACCATTAATGGACGGTAACGAGACAGTGACAATGTAACTGAAACCAGCAGCAGTAGCACTACAATGATACAGTTACGAGGATGTGCAACTATACAAGATGAAAATGATACTAATACACGTACACACATATACGCTCGTGAACAATGGTATATAATTCAAAAAGTGCACAGAAGTGAGCAGCGTAGGGATTCGCCAAGAGGATTCCAATTAAGGACGACGACGACGACGACGTCAAGCCACTACCCTCCCACCCAAAGAATTGAATAATTTTTATCATGAAAAAACTATTCTTTCCGTGGCGCGCTTATTAGACTGCGAGAATTCGTTGCGCACGTATGAGAGAATTTAAAGCGAGCCATTGTGTGTGTGTGTGTGTGCGTCGGCGAATCCGTGTTGCAATTATATTTTTCACAGATACACGAAAGAATCGTTTCGGAGATAAAAAAAGAATTTCCTTTCTACCCGTAGCGCACAAGGACTCATTCTTTCTAATTCTCGGAAAAGATGAAATAAAAAAAGAAGTGCCTATACAACGCGCGGTTCGTGCAGACGTTCCGGAGGGAAGCCAAACTCTCGAGGTTATCTTCCAATCAACGCGAAGTATGAATTCGAGTTTTTATCTTGAAGAAAATCACTTTATCGATAATAATTATTCAATAAGCCCGACGGAGCTTCAATAATTTAATATGCCGCTAGATTGTTATGCCATCGGTTAGATCATTTCCCAGGAGCGGAATGGGCTAACTCAATTTTCAATTGATCGATTGCGCATCAAAAATCAAGGTAAGTTTTATGCTTCTTGATAATTCGAGCATTCGTCAAAATCAATCTCTGGTTAAGGATGATTCTCTGCGTGCAATAACCTGTCGAGTACGTCGGGATGGAATCCAAGAGAAACTTCAACGCGAATCCGGCGCGAAAAAGACAAAGTTTAAAATTGAATAGACGGAACAAAATAGTTTCCCGCGATTGCTCGCTGTTCGACTAGTACACATTTCCTGCGCGTGTAATGTATATGATCCGTATTATACAAGAGAGTCGCGTTTGATTCATTCAACGAATCTCTCGCGCCCCGTGTGTGCCTTTGAAAAGGAAATTCCTTTGAAGAGCTCTTGTATACACGCGGGTTTACACCGACGTTTAGGAGTTTTGCAACACAGCCTTGCGAATAGCCGAGTTTCAATTTAGTCGATCAGCCGCTCAATGAATGTCCGTCGGTTCGATTGTTTTGGGTTGCGCAACGCGCGAAGATATCCTTTGAAAAGTATCGAATCGCAACTGGGTCGTTTCACGCCTCGAATTATTACACGCACCAGAGACGATTTTGACGGCTTTCAAAAAGAATCGAAGTCGTGCTGATTGAAACCAAGGTGTTTCGCGCGCCAACGCTATTTTCGTATCGCACGCTCGTTGAACTCGTCGAAAATAAAAAAGAAAATACTTCTCGTGCGCGTCGCGACGAAACATATTTGTTCTACGCGGGTAGAAGTGTCGATCGTTCGATTATCCAATATGTATATTCCGACAAAGGTGGAGTTGATGATTTACACGAGAATCAGATGACTGAACAATGAATTACTCAAAATTAAAGCACGCAATTACAGCGTGGTACGAGTGTGTGTCCTCGTGGACAAATTACGAGCACCACTGGACGGACTACAGCGTATCGACCTCTGCTATTCCCTGATATGCAGTTAGCCGACATACTTCAGAGAGAGAGAGGAAGCCGCGGCTCTGTGTATTATACCTTCGAAACACGTATACACAGCTAACAGTGGTTCGCGTCGTCGAAATACGCGACTATTTGAAGCGCGAAAAGGCTCTTGCGCTCGCGTGGCTAATGGTCTTCATTATTTCCACGATAAAAAGACTCGGCGAAGCGTCTAATTGGTCGCGGCGCATCGAGAAGGACGTGCGCGGGCGCTCGAATCACAAAAAAAGGTCCCGTCGACAAACATCCGAAGCGAGCCCGCGGGCACAATTCATAGTGCACCAAGCCCCAATTGTCCGAACGTAGGTCGCGCGTGTAATTAATCGCTTATGCGGAAGTTATTACGAAGCTTCGAGGATTGATAAAGCCGTATATACACGAGAGTCGCAGCCGCACGTTGGCTCCTTGGAACGATTCGATCCGCGTCTCCTCTCTCTCTCTCCCTCTCGGATGAAACCGATGTGAAAAAGAGACTCGCTCTCCGAGTAAGTCCTTGTACCCGTTGCCCGGCCTTAAAACGATTAGCTCTCACTCGGCGATACCGATTCGTCTGTGTAAATTCAACAACATCCTTGCGTGTAAGAGCTGAAAAAAAAATCACATCCTGAAATGTGTATGACTCTGGCGGTGAAGCAACGAAAATGCTCGTCGAGTGTCGCCCGAAACGAGCGTTACACGAATGCGACAGACGCAGAAAGAGAGAGAGAGAGAGAAAAGACGCGGACAAAGGAGGACGATGAAAAAGGCGCGGGTTTTCCGCTCGCGTGTTTTTAGCGTACAAGATCGAGAACGCCGAATGATTCGATACGCCGCGCGGCGGCCGCGAGAGGAGACACAAAAAAGTCGAAAGTGGGCGTCGGAAGAATGGAGAAGAAAAATGAAACGGACACACGCGTGCGTTCGCGTGTGTCTGTGTCCCGATCTGAACGTAGAGTCAAGCGAGAACTTCGAGGTGTGTTTCAGAGGTACACGACGAAAGCGATTCTTTGACTCGAGTACGACATTTTACTCAGTTAGAGATGCAGCAAATTCAACTTACGACTCGAGTACTTAAATTGAGATTCGTCCTTTTACAAAACAATGAAAAGAGTAATTTTAGATATATTAATCGTTGTCCGATATGTGATTGGCTTTAATTTTTATAATGGTATATCGATTATAAAATAGAGTAAGAACACAGTGTACAAGGAAATGATATGATATAATATAATATATCGAAGTAGGTTTGATGAAATAATGTGAAAAAAAATCTGGAGGTAGAATTAAAGCAGTATTATGTAGCGTATTACATCAACTAACAGTTCAGTTGAATTTTAAGAATTTTCATTGTGTTATGAAACCAAGGCTAAACATCAACTGCTGATGGGCTAGAAGCTATCGCGCCATCCGTCAATCGTCTGGTTTATAGTTAGGATGGACCTTCGAAATGAACATTTTCAAAATGTGTCCGTTGATGTCAGTTTGCCAAAATCTTTGTCCAGTCAGTTCAGCGCGTACTAACGTGACGCAACTTTCATGCAAGATTAACCCGTGAAGCTGACATATCGGGCTATCCACGGCACTTTTGAGTGTTCTTGATCGTCACGTGAACTGGCAAAGCTTAAAGACATTTTGACGTTTTCGACCAGTGCTATATTAGGCTACCGGCACTTTCGACGAGCCGGTGAACCATCGAGTGTTGCCTGCTGTAGTATTTACCTGAATTCGAAATCGTTACTCTGTGACAGGGAGGACGAGTTTGGCTCATGACACCGATGGGATCGATCGAACTTAGGAAAACTCACCTTTTAACGAAATCTTCTGGATTTTTTTATTTTAGATAATCCGGAGTTGAGTTATGAGTGTCACCGCAAAGCATCTTCTTTTAGAGACGTCACCGTAAATGCTCTATCTTTGGTTCAAATAAAGATCCTGACTTCTATCATCACTTCGTAAAAAAATTGTTAAAAATCCTCTTTTTCCACCTCTTAGGGTATTCACCCGCTTAAGCATATCGCAGACCTTACAGTCTATTTTGCTCTGTAGTTTCCAATACAGCCGGCCACACTGTTTCGTTAATTTTCATTAAGGTGTCGATTTCAGCTTCAAATTTCTTTGATTCAAGTATCTGGGATCAGAGAAATTTGGCTTTTACATACCTATTTCAAGTACTATACTGGAACATTGTGAAGAAATTGTTATTGTGTATAATCAGATTGGATCGGTACCAGATATAGCTGAGGTTTTGGCGAGCCCATAACAACAAAGAGTATCATTATTTGTCAGCTGTTATCCTGTATACAGCGTGAAAAAAATGACTGAAAGCAGGTTTGTGAGTCACTGATGCGCTACCATATTTGAAGCGAAGAAGCATCGATAATAATTCACGCTTCATTCATTTCGATCAAGAATCGAATCAATCGCAAACGAATGTATTCCAAAAAAAGTAGTTTACGTGACACACGCCCTTGAATGATTCATGCGAATACACCATATCACTTGTCGGGCGTCCATTTAGATGATTCTCGAGTCATCAGCGGCTCGATGCGCCACCCGGACCCGAATTAGAGTCTCGAGACCACAATATCGGAATTGAAATGTGTCCCAGCCCTTTTTTTCATGTCACCCTTCGGTCGGCACCTCGACAACAGACCATGTATACACATACGAGTCATCGTATATGCACACGAGGCACAACCTCACAAGCGACTCGCCCCTTTCTCTGGCGCGCGCCAAAACTTATTTCCCTTTTATTTCACCATCCGAGCTGGGGTCTCCGTATATGTGTCCGTTTCGAACCTCGCGGGTCTTCTTTCTACTTCCAAGATCATTGCGTGCAGCTCGAGATATATGTATATAAATATGTTGGAACGTTGCCTCGCATTCCCAGTGACCCTCTCACTGCTGTTCTTCAGGATTTCTATGACGTTTTTTTCACGTCTCACTTGTCCTCGTTGACCCACTGGAGAAAAAAATCCACTCGCTTCGCGACGATTTTCTAAGTTCACATGGAGCGCCTAGTCTGTTGAAATTCGTTCGGGAAACGCGTCGCTCCAAGATATTGATTGCTTTTTTTCCAACACTCGAGTGTGACTATATAAGTTGTAGTAGAAACACAGCGCAGAATGATTCGACTAAACCGAGCCGCTCTACAAGTTACTACGAATTTCCCGTTCGACAGGCCGATGTTCATTCCCACTAATATACGATGTATGACTGTGGGAATATTGATCAATGAAGCAACGGGAGTTTAAAAATAAAGTTTATGGCTATATAGCTATATAAAGTATATAGCTATATAAAGTATATACTTTGACATTTGTGCAAACGTTTCAACGCATATAGCTTAAATGACAACTTTTCAATCAATCTTCGTGTTTTGTCAGTGAGAGTCATACCGATGGGGCAACGTAAGCTTTGAAAAATGAGCAATATCAATCGCAACATATCGATGATCGACGGAATCTGCAAAAAACGTCAATTCAACTATCATATCGCTATCAACCGACATTAACTTGAATTGAAATTACAGCTTACGGGAATCACATGAACAATTATTGCCCGCAGACTCTAGTAATTTCCGTCAGCTTTAGTCTCAATTTACGTTAAATCAACAAAGCATCGGAAGTTAATTTGGTTGATAATTACGATAGCTAAATTGCCGCGAATACATTTCGTTTCATAGATTGAATCGGTTATTAATATGATTTGAGAAACATCATTTAGTTCTCATAGGTCATGTTGCCCCATTCTGGTATGGCTCCCCCCACCCTCAAACAACATTTTTGAAATTGGGCAAGACGTGGATGGGCAGCCAGTGGAACGCACCGGCGGCGGGAAAAAAGAAGAACAGTATGGCTGGGCGGTCTGTTTATCCAAGAGATCCGCGCGACGCTCCTCGTTTCCGGCCCTTAATCCCCGAAAATTTCCTCTATTTTCACGCATTCCAGCGCCGACTCGCGGCTTTCTTTCTCGCGCGCTCGCGCTCACACGCGAGGAATTCCGACTCGGCGCGCGGCCTTCCTCCCCTCGAGCACTCGCCCGTCCGCATATACGGCCGTTCCGAAAAAAGCGCCGCTCTTCCCATCCTCTTGCGATCGGTGCAGCAGCGACATGTATATATACTGCACGTTTACACAATTTTACACGCTCCTCACTGGCGGGCCACAATTTATACATATAATGTAGAGCAGAAACGCCAAATCGCGCGCATCAGATATCTCCAGTAAGTTCTCTATTTCCGTAAGTTGCACCGATCGATTTGTGCCCTTGCAATATTGATGAGTGGAAGCGAAAGGAGAAACGAGAATTGAACCTATCACTGAGGGAAGAATATATAGTTGCATCGAGTTGATATACCAACTGTTACTTTACGCGTATACTTAATTTCTAATTAATTATACGTACCATAGTGGACACTATACACAAGTTATATTGAATATACGCCTACGGCCTACAGTTCCCCTCAACTCTTGATAGAGCCATGGTTGATTTACGAAGTAGAAATTCGATGTAACACCTGTCGAAATTGGGGTTGAGTCGATCGGCTACACGTCTACAGTGACGTATCTAAAATTTGCATCGTTGGTAACCAACGAATTTTCGGAAAATGGTAGATTTGATTTTTCTGAAATTATATCATTCGATTCGTCTCCCAGCCCAGTTATGATGTAGAGGGCCAAACATCCTGAATAAACAACAAACCACCCTTTTTACGGGGCTGAGTTGTAATTCATTGTTTATCATCGATGCGAACTTAAGATACATCTACTGTGCGAACTTGTAATTTTCTTAATGAAATGCATACTTTAATCATTAAAATAAAGTTTTCAATCCATGTAGACATCATCTAGATATCGGCAAATATAATATTACTGGTGTATGCGCTACCAAATTTACTCGGATTGTAAAGTTGTACAGATGCTTCACTCAACTGTTGGATTTCAACTATATTACTGCACTTTATCGAGATTTCGTGCGTCTGTTTAACTTTCTTACGAAAAAATCTCATTCAATACATTAAGAAGGATTGCTCCAAATATGTGTGCGAGTAGCAATAAGTATATTCCTTCTCTGCGTATACCGAGCTCGGAACGCGCGACGAAACGAAACTCAAAGGACGAAAGGAAACCGGAGGCAATAACCGCAGTCGGCGCATATACGCATAGTCTGGTTCTTCGTTTCAAATGTGCGGCTACGCGTGTTACATTTGTTGCAAATGTCTCGCGCGTCGTTCCGCGTGCGCGGCGTAATAATCTTAGCGTATGTGAAATGTTGAATTACCGGATTACGTTTACATATATAAACACAGGCGCATTGGTGATTTGGTCACGTCAACGCGCGATCACATTGGCGCTGATTGAGAAGTGACTTTTCATTAGAAAACACACGAAAGCCCGATTTCCACAACGGCCTAATGATGGCGCGCGTTGAAAAACTGCGGCTGGCCAATGGTAATGAGAGTGCAAAGAAAGTTTCGTTTCACTTCTTCATTTTTTTTCCCCCGCAAAAAAAGAAAAAGGAAAATAAACGAGCGACGACCGGCGAGCATTAATTCAGCCTGGTATACAAAAATTTCTCCATTCGAATTGCTGCTGCAGTGGGGAACCAACACAGATCGGTACATACGAATTTTCGCTACAGCCTGAAGGAAGGGATTCACGTGTTTGCGCGCGCGCGCGACGAGGAGGTCGCGGACGCGGATGTGCAGCAGTTGGGGAATCGCTCGGTCTCGCGCGCGACTCGGTCCAAGGCCGCTTGGTGTGCGCGCCGCTGACTTTTACAAAACAAACAGAGAGAGCTGCAGCGCACGCCGCGCGGCTTACCTTGAAGTAGCTCGCTCACCCTCTCCCTTGTGGTCGTCGCTGCGCTCGGCGCTGCTGCTCTTTGTGTAGTCCGGGCTGCAGCCAGGCACACAACCCGGTGCGCGCGGCAGCTGTATGCGTATGTATGTATACCAACGAGACCAACTGGCACACACAATATATAAACACGCACTGGCGCGCGAGAAAGGGAGCGAACGAGTGACCAGAGACAGAGAGACCCGACCCGACCGACTCACCAGCGGCGACTGACTGCCGCGCGCCAGCGACTTGTGGAATATCCAGGCGCGCGGCGGCGCGCGAGTCGGTAAGGACGACAGCACTGCAGCCGCGCGCGCATATATAGCTACATTACAAGGGTTCGATGAACTCGAGCCCCGGCTCTGCGAACTGCTAGCGCTGCACTCCGATACGGAGAACTCCGGTCCTTTGTTGTGGCCTTGTGCCCAGCCTCCGCCACCTGTGTTTCCATCCTCCGATTCATCCATATCTCGTAATTGTTCGGCTTGTTTTCCTTAATCAAACTCGCGTCCGATTGTGCAAGGAACGAAGGTATGCTTGCGGTGTTCCTCGGTAGTTTGATTTTTCATTTCGTACGTTGGTTCATTTGGTTCGTAATCCAGTTTCAAGATGCATCGTATTCATTCAGCATTATGATTAATTTGTGTTCTACATCTCCTTGAGAGGATAACGCATGGGAGGAAAAACAAAATTGATCGATGTAATTCCCTCGTACCGTTCGCGCGAGTCACTTTGAAAGTTCGCCAATGTTTTTCAACTCGCGCTCGAACGACATTTTGGTACCGTTAAAAACTCCATTCGTACCGCACGACACTCGAGATTATTTCGTGTGTTTCGGCACCAATCGTCTCCCATGTATATGTGGCATAGCTTCTCCTCTCTTGTAACTTTGGCTCGTCAAATTTTCTCAAATTATGCACCTCGTAATTATCCACGACAGCACGGGACGCTCTAGAAACGTTTATGTCCGCATAAAGCCGACGGAAAATTGCTTCGTCGCTGGTCATGAAAAACGTATCAAAAACTTTTCAACAAAGTATTGAAATCTCAAGTTAATGGGAAACTGCTTATAAATGTTTTCCAAAATTATGAAATTCATGGTTATCATTCGTTATGATATATTTTTTGATCAGAGGATACGAACGTAAATAAACATTTTTGTAACGTTTGAAGATACGCTCGGAAAGCTTTTCATTACCCGTTTTCAAACAATTTTCCTTCAGCGTTATGTGGACATTTCGCACGCGACATGAACTTTTCCGTACTTTTTATACGTCTCTGAGAATACATTTCCGAAACGTCACGCGCGCTGTCCAGGATTGTATCGAACGTATATTTCCGTCACTATTGAATGCAAGGACGTTGTCGCTATTACGAATTCGATTACAGACCTTGTCAGTGAGCGACATGTGGTGGGCGATGAAATAAACATTAAATTCGAGATACTTATTGATAGATATAATGAGTTTTGTGAAAATATTGCTGGGATAAGGGGGTCACAGTTGACTATATACGTTCCAAATTTCGCATATTGAAAAAATAAATTTAAGATTATATTCATGCGCGAGAACTGACGGTTCTTCGTATTACGGAGATAACGTTAATATGCGCGTACAGGGTGAGAATTCATCCCACCATGAGATGATGAGAAATTCGCACGCGCTGCAGAAGAAGACACTGGTGTCAAGGAAAGTGATTTCCCCGCGAAAATAAATGTCAAAACAAGCGACTTTGGATCTTATCGCTATAATGTCCTGCACAGCAGGAGACGGAAACAGTAGTTACTCTGTGAAAGTTGCGAAACTGATACCACGAAAGCCATATGGATTTCAGCGCAGATTATGCTCAATTAAAATAGTGACAATTTGGTTAATTATATGTACAACGTTCATTGTCAAAGTATTTAAATGAGTGAACATTAGGAGTGAATTCGACATTGGTTTAAAAAGTTAATTTGAGAGAGATATGCACAATTAGGTCACTGTCATATTTTCAAAAAAACCATGTTAATTTTACTAAATCGATTCTTGGGCTATTGAAGGATATGATAAAAAACGTTTTTCCCCGAAAACTTTCTTTTTCTGTTGAAGTCATGTCGTTGGGGCTTGCAATATAGCTCGGTCATATTTCGGCTGATTGACTTTTTTTTGTTTTTATTGAGCTTTCGAAATCATACACATTTATAAGCTTAACTGGTTGACTTGAAATTTTAACTGTGACCTCTGTATTTAATTTCAAAACGGAGTACATACGTATTTTAAGAAATATTGATAATTGTAAAAGTTAATGAAAAATTTAGGACGATTTTTATTAAGGTAACTATACCCAATGTGCCCCCCCCCCCTAAGGGTTTTTCGCGAATTTGACTATGATAGACTTCGAATTTTAAAATTCTGTGAACGGCATCTCAAAGCTTAGCTCAATACCTATTAGAAACCATCTTCATAATCATCATTCGACTACTTTAACCTATCGAAAATCGCAATTTAAAAAAAAACGCAAAAAGGCTAAATGCACAAAACGTGTACTCAATTTGGCACAATTTTTTAATCATTAGCTACAGCCTATATAGGCCTACAGGGACGATCCAATTGGCATTGAAATAAACTCTCAATTATGTTCCCAGTGATATTTATACAAAATTTTTAACATACAACTCAAAAATACGCGTCTAAATCATCGTAATATGTGTATACAAATATTCAATGATTTCACTCAGTCTTCCCATTTAAAAACGCGTAGAGGGGCACATTGGGTTCACTTTTTTTTGATGCGAAAAACAGCAATTTGAGTAGGATAAAAAATAATTTTAGGAAAACTGATGAGACCAGTCGAAAGCTGAGATGTTTTTACACAAAAAAGAGTAATGACACTTTGAGAGATAAAAATTATTGACACCTGATTTTTGAGGTTGAGTGTGAAAAGTGAAATAAGAAAATGGTGAAAAAATCAGTAAGTGAAACTTCACAGTGTTGTAGGAGAGTGGTTTTAAGGGCTAAGTGGGCGGGGAAGATACCGAAAATTTTCTTTTAATTCCCCCAACATAACCCAAGAGCGACTGATGCTCAGAGAGCACCGGAAATACGAAATCTGACGATTGTGCCAAATTGGGTACAGTGCCAAATTGGGTACAGTTACCTTACATAAAAATTTTCTCTTTCAAGCGCTTGGCAATTTTCAAAATTAGTACGTTTTCCTCTATATAATGTTTGTAGATAGAGAAAAATTTTCTTCAACTATCAAATTCACTCAAGAATGCTGCAGACATTTCTGGAAAAGGTGACTTTGTGGAAGCTGCACTGTACCGTCATTTTGTAACATCTTTTGATGAAACAAATATATATGTATTTGTACTTTAATACATATGTATGTAAGTATATGATGAGCTTAGTCTAGGTCTAACTCTTCAAGAAGATGTAATTGATACTCTTAGGTCTAAATTGAGTTGAATAAATAAATAGTAACATATTATGATGAAAGAATTAAAAAATAAAATTGGAAAGGAGAAAAGAATAACATAGGGAATAAAAGTATACTCGACAAAATTAAAATTGAAGTTAAAAACAGACAGTGATAAATAAGTAACCGAATCAGTCGATTATTGAAATTGTATTTTATTTACATCTTACTTATCATGTATAAATAATCAAAATACTGGTTAAATGTTTATTTTGATTTTATTGTTTTTATTATAAGAAACTTATTTATATAAGAATTTGTCTATTCTAGAAGTATTTGTTTCTTCCTTATTTCCTTTGATAAAATGTAACCTAATGAAAAAATTGTTTACATATATGCAATAAAATTTCATTCCATCGCATTTTTCGCTTAGAAACGGAACGCGATTTATAGATATACAATTAATCATACTTGATGCGGAGCACAATATTTTTTTTGTCTTTTAAATTAACTAAGAACTTATTATGTCATTTATTACATTGAAATCAACAATGGTGTCTTGACTATACATAGTTTCGACATTGTTGGTATTAGCGCAACAAATTTATAACTTTCGAAAAATTTTCTCACTCATCCGTAATAAAACAAAAAGTTTTTAAAATAATTTCATGCAAATATGATCAAGACTGGATGACTTTGCATGATAATACCAAGTGCCATACCAGAAATATAAATCGAAAAAACTTAATTTCACATGTATTTTTTTTACTTCTTTTATCGACAAATGTTGATGAAATGATTCAGTTATCGAGACTGAAAACGAAGTAGACGAGAATTCGGTCGAACATGCGTTACAATTTTCCGTTTTTCTTTAATTAGCTAATTAATGCTCAAGGCATTGAAATATATTGCGATGCATATTTCTCGATCATTGTCGTGAGTGCACAATTTCGTCTCTTCTGGATTATTGAGAATGTCACATCTCCTAGTGTTTGGCGCAACAACGTATAGTAATCAATAGATAATAGCGCACTATATAATGTCTTTTTTCAATAAGAATATCAATCCTCAAGTGCATACCTACTCAAATATATCAACAAAAATCAGATATCTCTTCTTTAGCAAAAAAATTATTTTTATTTCCTTCAATAATATACCTATAACAGAATTCTAATTCATTCGTAAAATTGATAACGAGGAAAAGACAAAAGGAAGGTGAAAAAACCATTAGGATGTGATAACTAAAACGTGTTCAATTCAAAATGATATTCAATTTCTTTTATTAATATCCAATTATAATTAGTATATTAACGGTAAGTAATAAATTAAATGATAATCTTACGTTATCATTATCATGTATAAACATTATTGTCATTATCATAACTATAATAATATCATTACAATTATTGTTCATCGCAAACTTCAAGGAAATGATTGTTGTTGTTGAACTAATATCGATAATAATAGATAATAATAATTCAAAATATCTTAGTTTAAGATCGTTCTCATGAATAGTGAAAAAAAGAGACGATAACAAACAAGGGAACAAATACAAGCCCAGAGACCACGCGAGGTTGCTAAAAATTATTCTCTTTTATATTTATTCAAACCAAAACTTTCATTAAAATAATGCGCCGAATGCTTTGATATTCATTATTCACAATCAAGTTCAATGATTCATAGATTGAATGTATGTACTGTTGTTTAAAAAATGGGACAGAAGAAATGAAAATTGCAAGAACAAAAAAACGAAAGGGAGAAAAAGATAGTAGAAAAGAAAAAAAATTACAAAACAATGCAATGGATACAAATATTTAGTAAGTTTAGCTAAAACGATCTGCAAAAATTGGTTTCGATCCCATATATTCAATCACGGATTTAGTTTTTCACCTGTCATTGAACTCTCTATTGGAAAAAATTTCAATATACAAAGGCATTATTATGTCACTTTTCAAGTTTTGATGCTAGGCTTCATCAATTTGAGAAGATAATCATGAAAATATAAATGGCTCGACAGTATTAGATGAAAAGAAAAAAAGAAGTATAATAATCTCTTGCACTAGGAAAAGACGAAATTGTGCTCAGCTGACAAAAATGAGTTCGAAGTTCGAAGTTCGAAGAACACTGAACAACCAATTATTCAAGCGTATATTCATGGCTGATATTCATCTTATCTCCATTTCGTTCATCATAATTCGAGATTGTTTATTATGCGTTAGCTCGACAAAATACATCATCAATTTAAAATTCTCACTCGTTTCCTATCTCATTTTTGTGCGATTTATAACCATTTGTATGTACAATCGAGAGCACTTCTCTTCTGTGTGTTTGATAATTTTTAATTCGTTTACAATATCGTAGAAAATTGTATCCCATGAACCATTGGACCACACTTCATTAATATTTTTTCGTTTTGAATTTTATATTTAAATTTTGAGAGTACGCTCGTCCTTATGTGAAACAAAGCAATTAAAAGAAACTAAGTCTCATAGTAAAAACTCCAACGCTAACATTTTTCACTTTGTTTCCCGGAGAAACTATAAATAAAAGTATACATAATTTTCAGAAAAAGCCAGAGAAACAATTGATATAGGGGGGAAAAATCATGAGAAATTAAGCACCTTGCACATAAATTCAATAAAAAAGCAGGGAGAGAGGACATCGTTGTCCAAACCTCCTTACTCAATCTTATTTCTTCTCCCTTACTCTCGATATCGGTAAGACTTGCGTAAGAATTGGAAAATCTTCGAAGGCTGCAAATCACAAAATACATATCATCCTATTTACAAAAATATACACATTGAGCTAACTCATAACGTTACGGACCTGCAACTCTCTTGCGAATCGTAAAATTCATCTAATCTTTGCACATCGATCGAAGAGTCGCACGCAACGCATGTTCGTTTTCAAACGTTCGTATTCTCGTCCGAATTTTTTCATTTTTTTCATTTTGTCCCAACTTTCCACTCGAGGTCTCGCGCAACAGTTCCGAAACTCGTCCGGATCCATTATTAATCTGTTTTTGTCCACATTCGATATACTCAAAATCGTGCCATTGCGAAAAGAGTTGAGGTCATCGTGTTCAACGCGACTCGTAATGCCACGACCTTAACGGTATTCAGCTACTACCGATTGTAAAAATACCAACAAATGACCGTCGATTTTTCGGATGGGTGTGAGCAAGGCCTCGTGAAAGGTCGGTATTTTTGCGCTTTCAAATCCTTATATGAGAAGACCTTTACAAAAAAAGTCACTTCGACGCAGTATCGTGACTTTTTTTTACTCATCATTCACTCTTTTTCTCTCTAATAAAACCACTACTTTCCCCATATATTTCTAAGTTATGCAAATAATATGTTTATTTTTCACTTTTTATCTTCGTAGTTGTGATACTACTCGGTAAAGAGACTATCATCTCTTTAATCCGTTTTCGTTCATCTCCTGAACTCTTTGTTCCGATTTGAATAATTAACCTACGTTCACAACTCTCGCATCTATCTACACGCGTCCCGGAATATCGTCGCATACGTGTGTTCGAAGCTGGAAAAGGGAAAACTTTCAGTTTATCTCTTTACTATTTTGCACAGTTGATTTTCCCTCCCATCGACTGTCGAACGAAATGCCAACGACCACGAGAACTTTCGAAGATATTACACATGTAATTTCTCCGTTCTTTCATCTTGTGTCTTTTTGTTTCTCATCAAATATATATATAATTATAATTTTTGTATATATATATGTATATATATATAGATTTATTTATATATTTATATGTATATAGATTCATTTGTATATGTAATAAACTATATTATCGTTTGTGATTTTCTTCTTGGATCACTCAATTTTATGTATAACGTACATGCTTTTTTTCATTCAGGTAACCTCCACGATTCTTCCTGTGGCACTTTCTTAGACGATCTCGCTCGCGCTCTTTTTTTATTTTACTCCTATTCAATTTTTCGTCTCTTAATCTAATTAACTTTAGCTAACAATTTCCCCTTTGCTAATATCATTTATGCACAATTCTTCCGTACAATCATGGTACATTTCGAAGATATTAGTTCTAACGTTTGTTTGCTCATCTTTTGATTGCGTAAGAAAATTTAAGAAAATTTCGTATACATATTTTAAAATTTTAATTACTAATTCAAAGTTTGATTAAGAAAAGAGAAACAAATCAAATAACTCATTTATGTACATCCTCAATGAAAAGAAACAAACAGTGAACAGTTTGATTTTTCAAAATGGAGTCGGCTGTCAGTTACCATTTGAATCGAATTGATTTCTCTAACGTAAAAAGATAAGTACTTCCCAAAAACAAATACTAATTGCGTGTCTCACTTACAAAAATCGCAGTCTTTTTCAAAATTCAATAAAAATCTTCATGATTTCGCTATAGCGGAAGACTCGACCTTCAACTTTCAAAATAATAATAAACAACCCTTAAAAAGACTTAAAAGAGAGCTAATAACGACAAAAATTAATTTACCGAATAATGGCAAACAATCGGACATTTGAGTAAATATGATAGGATCCGCCCGAACTTTATCTCTCTTCCACGAACGGACACGATAAGATCGACCAAAAAAGCAAGAAATAGTAATAATAAAATGATATACAATTATCAATAATTACAAACGATCAAACAAAAAAAGCATGCTCATAATAATAATCGATCAGTAGTCTACCATATAAAGTACCATCATAGTGGGAATACAGAATGATTTCATCTCGTTTTTTTTTACAAATCTTAAGACGACTGCAGGTGTATATATGTCGTGTATGTTTGTGTGCAAGTGTGTGTATGATTCCGTATTTGTATTTATACATGTTTATGTATATATATACACCCTCGATAAAATTAAAAAATAATAGTAGCAGCGTTGTATGAATAGTAATAGTAGTAGTAGTAGTAGTAGTAGTAGTAGTAGTGGTAGTAGTAGTAGTAGTAGTAGTTGGTAGTAGTAGTAGTAGTGGTAGTAGTAATAGTAACGGTCGCGACTGACGCATCGCCAATTCATCATCGTGTCTGCAGCGCTCATCTTCTGCTCAAGTCCGATGAAAGTCTCGTGTGTGGTGTACACATAGTACGCGCGCGCGCGTTCGTGTGTGTGTGTGTGAGTGTGTATTGTGTCGTGCTCATGTAAAGTGTCCAGTCTTTCTAATGAAAAAAATGTACCGAGGAAAGAGTCGCTCTGCCCTTGCGGTAGTTAGACAAGGGTAGAAAGGAAAGCGGATTTTTTAGTAAGTGTGGCTAAAAAGGCACACGGCCCCGTCTACGCGTACATGGTCGCCGCGGGGTATGTGGTGGCGGCCGCAACGCTGCTGTGCTCGGGCAGGGAGCTCACGTAGCTCGGCGTCGGAGGCCGGGGGCTATGCCACTTGGGTCAAAGGGCCCGAAGCTTCTTTATGCCCGCCTGCACGTAGCGACCCAGGTCGGTGAACGAGCTTCTCGGCGTCAGCGGGCCCATCGTCTCGTCCAACTGGATGAAGAAATCTGAAACACAAGCGTCACAGTCGCATCTTTCAATTGTACGCTCGGGTAGGCACGCGAGTGTCTGTTCTACAACCTAACCAAGACGAATATTTAACGTAGTCTCAGTTTGCACCAACCATATCAGTTACAGTAGATGTAGGTGAAGATACATTGTTGTTTTTACGATCTGTTTAGCGTTGCTCATTAAATTTGTGGAATACGTTGCTATGCTCCTAGTGCATGCGATACTATAAATCTCTATCATCTAATTAAAATGCCATGGGATATTCAATATTGGATATAAAAACTCTCTAAAGGTTTTGTTTTTATTTTAGTCGAGACAGTGGCACAAACGTAAACAACTCTCATTTTACAATATATTGGAGAATTCAGTGAAAGTATCGTTAAACTCAGCAACCCAAATAACCCAATATACAATATAATTCAAGGATATAATTGGAATAACATAGTCTATGGAATTCATATATTCGAGGAGTACAGTTAATTTTACTATGATAAAAAATTTATTTTACGACGAATTTATAATTTCTAACAAGAAAATAAGTTGAAACTATTATTTCTTGTCATAGCGATTTTTCCTAGTGAGTCATAGTTTTTTGGTACTCGTGAAATTCATCACGTCTTTCGTATACGCTCGAACGCAGGTTAGCCAGATGGTAGACCCAATGAATCTGAAGCGGATCAAAGAAGAAACTTACCTCTGTGCTTGTCGGTGACAAGTTGGGCAGCCTTTTCCCACTTGTCGTGCGAGCTCATCAGGAGGTCCATGTCCTCGTTCTGCTTCTGCATGCTAGTATGGACCGACAGTGGCACGCTTACGCACGAAGGCACCGGCGCTTGGCCGTTGACCATCCCACGATTTGCGAGCTCGCCACTGCTGTATCCGCTGCTCTGGCTGCCAACCGAGCCAACCGAGCCAGCTGGCGATGGAGTCGGCGAGAGCGACGGCGTTCCCTGGCCTTCCGGCTGCAGTATCACCTGCTGCAATGTCAATTTCACGTTCATCCAAACGCTCTCTAAGCCTTGGTAACCTGCAACCGGGCCGCGACTCACCTTCGAGAAGTACTTGCTCAGAAATTGATGGTTGTCCTTGACTTCGGACTTCCTCATGTCGTAAAGCTTCTGACATATCATGGACTGGCACCACAAACTGTAACGAAAAACGACATCCGACGGTTAGACAAAGCCGATTTACCAGAGAGCTTACGTTGCACTGGATCATCGAGGTGAGTTTTTCGCCTACCTCAAGATAAGCAGCTTCTGATGAATACTACTCTCCAACGTGTCGTTTTGTTGAACTTGGAATTTCTTCGAGATAAATCTAAAATGCAAATGATTATTGGTAGAATGAAATAAATACAGTCAATTCCGCACACAGTTTGGGTCCATGTAATATACGACTTACTTAATGATAGAGTAAGTATCCTTGTACATTCTGTAAGCGGCACCACACGAGACGCGCGACGACTCCATAGCCTGGCCCGTGAGAATGAAATAAATCGCACCCTCCAAGTACAGCAGACCCTGCGTCGTCACATCCGTTTCTTCATCTGCCTTGTGCTTCAGCCGTTTTGCCTCGGCCAAATATTGCTCTTGATACCTGTCGATTGCAACAAAGAATTCGTTGTTAATTATCGTGTCGACTCGCTTGGGATACCAGCAAATTTTCACAGCACTAGGAATATTCACCTGTCAAGATCCTCTGGTTGATTTTGTACATAAAAGTAAGAATAAAAGACGCGCTCTGGAGGCGGAGGTAGCAGACTCATGTCAGGTTTTTCTTCCCGCTCGTGGTTGGTAGGCTGTACATCGTTCTGCTGTGGATACACGAACAAAATTAGTCAAAAAAAGTTGGTTCGAGTGATTCTCTCATTGTGATCGAAATTGATATCTCAGTAACAACTTCCATGCTCTTGTTCCCGGGAGAATTCCGTCCAGAATTTTCGCTACTTTCAAACAGAATCTTCTTGAAAAAGGACTTTTCTTCATTAATCAAGGATACATTCAGTTTTAAAGGAGCAAAATTCCAGATGAGGCAGCTAATTCCTCGGGAAACAAGAAGATAGTATTGCAAGTGTTCATGAACGCGCGTATACATGTACAATTAGTCGAGTAGCGTAGTTGTATGCATCCGTACGCCTATCTTGTGATTAGACAAATGTGATTCGGATAGGTCAACCCTTGATATACGAAGACGGCTGAACCCAATCGCGATCTGTGGGTGTAGGGATCGAGTGTATAGTTCTCTCACCTGACTCGAGGAGAACCTCTCGGCGATATCCTGGTGTTTCCTCTTCTTCTTCTTCTCCATCTTGATCTCACTTTTAATTTTCGTGTCTACGGAGCTGGCTAGGCTAGACACGGAGCTGCCGCTCTCCTTGCGTTTCCTCTTGGCGCTTCTGCCTATGGGCATGAGCTCGTGGCAAGAGTTCGCCTGGTTCGCGATGGCCGCACTGGCACTAGCACTGTTATGAGCACTCGCGTCACTCGCCACCGGCTTCACCTCACACGGCTTACAGTCCAGCGGCTCGCTCTTGATCCTGTCGGCCAGCCGCGAATTGCTGGGCTTGGGCGGCAAACAGCCCGAGTCGCTGTCATCGCCCATCGCTGCCGACTCTACGATCTCGCCCTCCTCCGGCGTTGGAGGCCTCTGTGACTGGCTCTGCGAGCTCGCACCAGATTGCCTGTGAAAAAAATACACGTATTATAACTTTGGGCTCAAATTGCGTCAACGTACGATATTGTATTTTTGATCCAAGAAACAACCGTTCAACTCTTTGTAGGCATCAAAATAACAAGTAAAAGAACTAAAGATTCGTGTTATGGTATGAACTATGCGCTTTGTTATTGTGTAATGATAGAAAAGTTCACTGTCATCGAGCGCGTGTATGGGAATTCAAGGTGCATGACAAGAAACAACTGTATCTCTGTTCCAAAAATTACCGTAATGGAAATTAATATAAACTCACATATATTGTGGACATAATACTGTATAATAGTCGTCCAAATGAATCTTTACCAAATAAAGAACGTAAAAATCTATAAGCTAGAAGCGTGGATCAAACTTGATATTTAGTAAGTATATTAATTCAGTATATTAATTCAGTAAGCATTAATCATTTTTTTTTCTTGCTGTGAGCGTTACATATCATATCATTCTCGCGGAGTTGTGAAAGCAACTTTGAAGTACGGCGGTGAATAATTTCATCCGCTAGTGCACCTTGAAAATTCGCACACGACACGCGCGAGGACAGATGTCGAGTGCGTTACTCGGGCTAGGGTCGAACGAACCTTGCGGAGGACGGCCTGGTGTCGGGCATCTCGGTGCGCTGTCTTATCTGCTGTCCCCTGGAGGGATGGGGCACTATGGGCCCGAGCCTATTCAGATCGAGCCGGCACATGATGCTGGGGGCGCCGTTGTGGTAGGTGACGGGCGGCACGGACACGGTCGGCGGCCGCTTCGTCGTCGTGCTCGTCTCCTCGGCGGCCTTGTCGGGCGCGACCGACGAGGGCCGCTTGTACGGGCTCTCGCTGCCGGTCGGCGTGTTCGACGTGTACTCCTCGACGTAGATGCCGCACTTGCCGGCGCCTGCCTTGCCGCCCTTGCCGCCCTTGCCGCCCTTGGCCCTCGAGTCGACGAACAGCCGGCGCAGCGCCGACTTCTTGTTGTCCTCTACGGCGCCGCCGGTCTCCTCTTGCAGCTTCACCGACGCCGGGCTGTTGTCGCTGTCCGAGTTGTCCGGGGACGAGGTGCGCGTCGGGGGTATGCGCAGCGTCGGCTGCACCCGCGCCACCTGACACAAGCGCAACAGCAAAATTAGTCGTCGTTGATATTCTCGGCGAGACTCGATTGCTCATCTCTGTCTCTCTAAACTATATTTATTCATCTTTTTTTTTTTCATTAGCCTCGACGCTTTTTTCGATTATCCTTTGTTGGCAACTTTCAACGGGTGACGAGAGTGGTTTATGCGATACGCACACACACACTTACACGCACACATCTATAGTATCTATTTTTCACTTTATCCCGCACCAACTCGAGCCCTTCACGCGATCGGTTGATTATTCATCGAGCATCCTGAGAAGCATTTACGTCGTACGGATAAGTCAGGCCGTCTCGTATGCGCGTGACGTGTTTGCACGGCGATTGATTCTATCTCGATTTATAACAACAGACGACGAATCGTAATTGCTTCGCTGTCCTCGTTGTATGAGTGTCATGCAAGGGTACTTACCGAATGCATGCGTCAAATTACTTTTGTCAAAAATGCTCGAATATACCAAACCCAGGGTAGGGCGATAAGCTTAAACTTTCTGAAATGGTTTTTGCATAGCCCCAATAGATTATATCCACAGTGTTTAAATCCAAGGTTTTGATTTATCAAAGATATCGACTCTGTCAAGCATGGAGTGTCACAGACACACGCGCACACACATACTGTGAATGCATGAGGTTGACCATATCTTGAACAAATAAGAACGTTAGATCCAAAGGTTTGCAAATGTAGCCTTATGAAAACTGCCAGAAACCATGTCAAAAGAAACTTTCGAGCGTAAAAGCGATGAGCGCAAATAATTGAAAGAAGACTTCTCGTGAAACAATAAACAATCACGCACTGCGAATGGCTCGTGTGCTGACGTGTGAGTGTGTGGTTGTGAAATAAAGCAACAAAAGATAACGAAAATTTGTCATTTTGGAAAGTGTTCAATTCTGTAAACTCTCGTGGGCGGGCGAAAAATAAAAATTGGCGGGTGAACGATAGAAACGATCGAACGTCTATGATTTAACGGGCAAAAGAAAATCCAAGGCATCAGGGGGTTTGTTGGTCGAGGGTTACAGAAAAAAACATCCCATGGCTATTTGAAGATCGACATGCAGTCCAAAATAACAATTTACCTTTCTGTTGTTCCTGGGAATTACCTCGGACCCCGCGGTGTCCGAGCCGCTGGGGCACTCGGACCTGTTCATCCTCGACCTCTGCCGCCTCGGCTTCAGCTTCGCCGCGCTCTTCTTCTTCTCGCCGATCTTCTTCTCGCCGATCTTGGCGCTCCTCTTGATGGACGAGCCGTGCCGGGCCCAGTCGTCGCTCGACCTCTTGCCCCGCCTGCGCTTCTCCACCTCGTCCTCGTCCTCCTCGTCGTCTTCGCGCTCCTCCTCGTCGTTATCGTCGTCGTCGTCGTCGTCGTCGTCGCTCGACGAGACGCTCAGCCGGTGGCGGCGCTTGCTCGGCGGGGGCGAGGCCTGCCGGCGGCTGTGCGGCTCCGAGTCCGAGTCCGAGTTGTCGTCGCTCGTCGCCGACGACAGCACCGCCTTCGAGATGGGCTGCTTCTTGGGGCGAGCTCCGCCTCCGCTGGGCCGCGTCGTCGGCGAGGACGTCGACGTGCGCTGGCGGTTGCGCTTCGCCCGGGGCTTGGACGGCTCCTCGGCGGTGGCGACCAGGGCTGGGGCCGAGGCGGTCGCTGTCGCCGCTGGCCCCGCTGAACCCGGGCTCTTGTCCGTCTTGCGCGGTCGGCCACGTTTGCGCACGTCCGGTGGCTTCGGTTTCTCCGCCTGAGCCTGAAAATCAAACGGATCGATTCAGTTGGCCGCTCATTGAGATGAGCGATTTGCGGGGAGTGGATGTGGAGCAACGCGGAATCGACTGGTGAAGAGGTGGCTGATTATTGGCTGGGGATACGAGGAGACAAATCTTCTGGTAGAATTTATGGAGTACATGCAATTTTAGTCGCAGACTCAATTACAATTTGTTCATATTCATCAATGTTTCTTTCACGGATACTTTGACTGAATCGATAATTATTTAAGTTTACTCATGTTCCATTTTCTATTTAAACTCCGAACTTTCAGTCTGTAAATTTTGACTATGTTCCACAATGGGACATACAAAAGGGGTAACATATGTTACGAAAGCAGAACCGAACACCATCGACTCCAGTAATTTTTTCTCTGCGTTTAGCGGGGGGGGGGGGGGTATCGAAGCTGACCTGCAGCCTAGGCGAGTCCTTGGTATGGAGCTTGTCGATGTCGCTCTGCTGCTCGGACTCGCTGCTGAGCAGCTGCCAGTCCTTGAGCTCCGAGTGCCTGGACGACCTCCTTGCGGGCTGCGGCTCGGGCCGGCTCTCCTCCTTCTTGCTCTTGTCCGTCTGCTCGGCCTTGTTGAAGAACGAGCTGAGGTTCCAGCGGGGCTTGGACTCCTCGGGCTGCACCGGTGGCTGGGGCTCCTCGGCCGGCTCGCCGCCGGACACCGACGCGGGCGTCGTCGGGCCCTTGGGGGTGAGGCCCGCCGTTGTTGGCGCCGCAGCCACAACCGTCGTCGCCGCCGCCGTTGCCGTCGCTGTTCCCGCGGACGGCGCAGTCGCTACGGTCGTCGCGCTCGCCTCCTCGTCCGAGTCGTCGCTGCTGTCCGAGCCCGAGTCCGAGCCCGAGTCCGACGACGACGAGGCCGAGCCTGAACTCGCGCCACCGCCTCCCTCGTTCACTGTAACAACAACAATGTTTCGTCAGATTGGTTAAGTAGAAACATCCCGAGTGGGTCGGGCCATCAAACCGTACAGCTTTTATTCTTTGACAGCATAGGCCCATTTCTTAGTATCCATTCATTTTCAGTATCCACTTGCAAAACGAAATCTTGATTCGAAGGGAAAAATCAGGTCGGCTCCATAGATAGAAGATTTACTCTACGATATAATCTATAGCCCGTTTAACAGCCGAGGAAAAATCTTTTTGGTTAGCGTCGAACTGATTTTTCTTCTTGAACCAAAATTCGATTCTTGTGAATGTATTACCAAATGATTTTCCGCAATATGAGATCAGGTTATTTGATTTCTCAACGATTGTACAAATTTTGTTTTTTTCTTTGGATAGTGAGAATATCCCATTTATATATTTTGAACATGAATATCAATATCAAAACGTTGATGCATCTACTCCCCGGTATGATTAACAGTTCATAAATTGATTCTATCAGCATTACTTCAGAGTATTGCATTTCCAGTTGATCTCAATAATCAATCGGACTCGATCAAGTGTCTTGTTACACTTGTCATCAACATATCTCAATTAACGTTTCCTTCCATCAGTGTACATGAATAATACCATGGTAAATTTTTTTATATGAAAACATGGAAGAACGGAATTCGAAGCAATTTTATGAGTAATATATACCAGGATAACATATAAACGGGAAAAACGGAACGGAAACGATTTTTTCCCTCACATGAATCAAGAACTTGCTGTTATACCATATGTTCAAAAAAAATTTCAAATTCAGTATGTCATTCTTCAATTACACCGAGGAGGGAAAAAGAATCATTCGAAAGATGGGGGGGTGGTGGGGACGTACCAGCTGGACTAGGTTGGCTCTTGTGCGGTGGGCTGCGGGACTGTTGGGTCGGCGTAGGCTGATTCTGCGAGGCCGGCTGCTGCTGAGGCTGCTGCTGAGTATGAGAAGGCGGCTGCTGCTGGGGAGGCTGCAATTGCTGCGCCGGGGCTGGGGCCCTCGTCTCGGGCGACATGATCGGTCCCATAGGCGACATTGCCATCGGCGACATCGGCACCGGGGGCAACGGCGCCGCCGACAGCGTCGGCATCAGCGGCGCCCCAATGCTGCGCAAAACACAAACGTTCGATTAGCAAATCGGCCGATGTTTTCCCAGACTCGAAACGCGGTTGGATCTCGGACGGGACCGAATATGTATTTCACCGCACGGATGCTTCAACCGTTTGTTATATTATTCTCGTTGTTACTCTTATTCACTGTAAATACTGCAGCAACTAAAAGAATCGCGTAATGTACTTTCTTCGAACCTTACATTGAAAAATTAGTGAGTGAAAAATCACTGTATGAAGGTGGATGAATAATTAAGTGGAACTGCAGTGAATTTTTCATGAGATCATAGTGCATTTTCAACTCTAGTTACATGAGTTTTGATATCACCAATTTTTCCATAAAAATTGGAGTTAATTTTTTTACTTCAAGATTTCAAGAGAGTATAATACCCCAACATCTCAATAATAACATTCATCCTATTCTATTCTATTTGAAGTACAGATGTATTTGAAAAAATTAGTATTTACTGAGTACTCGTATTCGATCACTGCCCATCGCCGTACATTGATTCTTGTACATACGTGGGTGATTTTTTTCGTGTTTCACCGTCGCGTGTGTTTATAAACACGTACACGCGCAGCCATTGTGTCGGCGTTACGAATATAAGCCCCCGACGCGTTAGGCGACGTAATTAATCGATACCAGACGCGCTTCGCCGGTGCTCGCGTTGCTAATCAAGCCTCCTCTTCCCCTTGACTTGATTTCGTATTTTTACCCCCCCTCGCCGTTGAAACACGGGCTGTCTTCTCGAATTGGCCTACTCACTTTGGTATTACTGGAGTATCGTCTTCGTCGCTGTCCTCGGAAAGGCTGAGGTCTCGCTCCAGATCACTGCAAATGAAACAACAAGTATTCAGTACGTGTGATTCTTTTTCATCTTTTTTTGTTTCTTCTTTGAAACTGAATCCCACGAGAGGTGGTAAGCGCGAAAATCGTTGGAATAGAGCTCGACAGCTACCGGCTGCTTTCGGGAGCGAGGTGGGGGTGGGTATTTCCGAGCTGGATGAATATTTGCGTTTCGTTTGGAAATAGCCGGACACGTGAAACGCGCGGATTCGAATATAACCGTCCACTTGAACTCGTGGGTCTGATGCATTAACTTTTTAAATTGTTTGCGGTGAAATATGATTGTATCGCGGTAGATATTCACAATGTGAGCGTTGGTCAAACGATGGTTTCACTGGGTGTTATTAAACAAACACTGCGGATTGATTAGCGGAAAGCCAATATATTTACATTCAACCCTTCAAATAGTCTGTTGGAATATTTTTAAAAGTTATAAATTCCGAAAGTAAAAGGTATATTTTTTAATCACATACACTGGGATGGATTGTGAATGTGATGTATCGATATCAGATCACTCTACCCAAGTGAAAATAATTATGCTGTCTCTCAATTCAAAATAGTTGAAAATTAATGATTAATCATGAATATTTTCTTTTTTTCAACGACAATTACAAAACCGATAAACAGTGTCAATAGCAATTTTCAACTATTTTTCCCTCAACATTACTAGTGAATAATTCAATATACGAAATAATTCGTTTGGTGTTAACATTTCGGTGAAATTTTAGTAAAAGAAAATTTGTCGACCCGTGAAAGTATCATAACAATTTTTGAACCAATTCTCAATGCTATTCAAATGCCGCGCAGTGTTCACCAACGGATACTGTACATTTTTAACAACGTCAAATTTAGAGAGTAACCGAGTTCGCCATTTGCGTCACAGCGGATATCCACTGCGTGGCACAATGCGGACGCTTCAGTCTTGAGAATTGAAAGAGTACGAAATATCGATTGAACGCGTCCGAGAATGGACGCTCATCCGAATAGCCCCGGGCGTCTGATAAAGATAAGAATAAATTCGAACGGCGCGAAATCGTTACGGGGACATCCACCACTTGTACACCCGAGGTTAAAAACCGCGAGTCAAGCGGGCGCGAGTGGGGCGGCAAAGCCGCGTGTCTATAGAGGCGCGGATATAGGCGGCGGGTTTTGGGCGAGCGCGCAGTTACACGCTCGGGGGAGGCTTGTCGGCGTGTCTCGGTTTTGCGGCGATCGATCGACCCTCCCTCGGACCGTCGGAGAGCTGGTGTATCCTTTGTCTGGCGGCGCCTGCACCTGCCACTCCTCCACCCGACCCACCTCCCTCCCTCCCTGCCTCCCGCTCGCGCGCCACCACCTGCGCGTGTGTCCGCCTGTTTGCAAGCCAAACGCGCAGATGTGGCGCGACGTATGCACGGACAGGGGCATCCTCCTCCTTCGAAGTGCACCGGCAAATCGGATTTACGGCCAACCTGTTGGCCGCGGGCTGTGCGTTTTCCAACCCCGGCCCCCGAAGCTTTTTGCGCGCCGGGCCCAATCGGTCGCGCCAGAGCCAACTTTGATTTGCGGACTTTGGTGAAAATTACTGTTGCTCGATATGTTTGCGTTGTCCCGGACCGACGAGACAAAACGTTCCACTGGAATTTTTAGGAAAAAAAAATTTGATGTTTCGTGAGAATCTACAGATAGTAAAAAAGCTCGGAAAATATTGTTTTTATACTATGGAATGGTTCTACACGCAAACGCGCCACCTTCGAGCTGGGCTATCCATTTTTTAGGAAATCAATTCGATTTCACCCAAGTTTTTGTAGCTTGTTTTTCGACGCCCAAACACGTGTTATTTGCCGTAGTTCGCCGGCTCACGTTATGATTTTGTCAAGCACACATATGTATATAAATGTACAATCTTTGTAGATAGAAAGATGCCGAAATCTCCGAGAAATTGGAACGTTAAGCTGAATGTCTGCGTATATTATCTATGTGGATAATTATGATCCTCCTGCAAAAGTTTCAGCGAGATACGAGCTAGTCAAATTCCGAGTGTCAGTTGCTTGTCAGTTGAAACCCAAACCGAGCCACCCGAAAATGAAAATAAATGTCCAAAATATCTCCCGGAAATAGAAGACCGAGAGAAACAGAAACGTTTGCGGTAAAAATAACCCGACTTCGTCAGTCTGCGACTAAGCAGATATCCTAGTAAAAATTTCTATCTCCGTGAATTTTATTAGAAGATTCCTCTGCGCGTAAGTTAGCATACTCGAGGGTGAGTTGGGGAGAGGAGGGAGGTAGGCACAATCGGGGCCCCGAGACAGTGAATCTGACGGGGAGCAATTGCACGTTATACGGCACTTGGTTGAATTAGAAAAGCCGATGGAAGTCGAGAAAAAAAGAAGCGCAAAAAAAACGCGCGAGTGATCGATACGCGTCTGCTCCGAGCTGGTATATACATACACACACATATATATCGTCGCGATTACTCATCATCGCTCGGTCGAGCGGTGCGTTAATAGCGTACGAACCTATCTGGTTAATTCATCCGCGGGGGGGCGTGACGACGCGACAGGGGGAAACGCGCGCGCTGAACAGGGGAGGGGGTAGAGTAGAGCCATGCAAAGCTCCCGAGTGTTACACGATCGTATATATATATATTCGCGTGTAAGTCGCGCGTGTAGTGATTAGCATGTATACCCGACGACGGAGGGCGGCTTCTCGCCGGCTCTATCGAATCGGGCGAGGCGCGCAAATTCATTGATTTAATTTTTCTTTTTTTGGGAGGATATATACCCTCGCGAATTTGCTCGTAGCCATGTGGAAAGCTATAGGTAGATGTTTGTCGTAATAATTGAGTTTTTACGAAGTTTATCAAACCCGTTCAAGTCCCGTTGAAATAATCGAGTCAAAGCTGAACAACTCGCCCCGGCGAGGCCCGCATGAATCCGCCCTGCCCGCGGCTAATCGTTCCTTCCGGTCGGTTCGGCGCGTGACCAGTACTGCGCGTGACCCCCCGGAATCGGCCTCGTTTGATCCGCCGAATAGGCTCGCGACCTCGAGGGATGGATCCACTCCGCGTACGTAAACACACGGGCAGGGTCAACAGGGCGACTCGCGGTAATTCGACTCGAGCGGGTGTACGGGAAAAGAGTGAAAAAGAGAGGAATATTTGTGCCACGCGGCTCGCGTGTGTGCGTAAATCCGCGAGAGAGCAACCCCTCGATATACTCGCGGGTCGCTCGCACTCTGCCCGATTAACCCCGTCGACGCGCGCAATTCTCTCTATCTCTTTCACTTGTTGCTACATACTCGGCTCTTTATTTGTCCCTCTTGCCCGCACTTCTTTCGACACTCTACACCGAGTCGGCAGGATTACTCCCCAAGTTTGTTGCTCAGTGGAAAATTCGATGGACTCGATCGGACAGCGGATAGTTTCGCGAGATGCATCAAGGGTGGAGCAAAGAGGAAAAAAAAACGATAATTCCGCGACTGCGCGACTATCGAGCCGGGAGGATTCGCCCGAGTCCGCCGCGATCCACTTATTAATACCCGAATCGCGCCGATGGTTCATCGATGCGACCCTCCTCGTGAAACTTGGAAAAGCCGGCCGATGTCGTTACGGCAAAAAGTTAAAACTGCGAATCCATAAATATAGGGGTTGCGGGGCGGCAGCGGGGGATGAAAGCGGCGGGGCAAAAGGACTCGAGCCCGCCAGAGTATTAGGCAAAAATTCAGCTCGCGCGGCCTCCTTATCGCGCTCTCCCATCTCTTCTCGTTCCATTTCGCTCGTTCGTTTTTATTCGCCCCGGCCCAAGTTTCTTTATGCACGCATGTGTGTGTGTACGCGTCTGCATGGATACATACATTCACGCGCGCGCGACCCTCCCTTTATTTTTTCCCCCTCTCTGGTCGGTTGTTTTTTTCCCCCCGCGCTCCGAGAAGTTTGGGAGAAAACGCCAACGCGCGAAACACTGAAATATGAACGACAATGTTTCTGCTTCTCGTTTTTTTCCCCTCCCCTCCACGCCCCCGCTCTTCGTCCGCGATTCAGTCGCGAGTATAAAAGAAGCGAGGCCGCGGAATCGTTGGGGCTCGCTTTTCTCGCGGCCGCGGGAACTTATACCTGTAGCTTGCCACGGATATACGGTGGAGGCTTGCAGTTCCCCCGCCCCAGAGATACTCCGCGACCCGGCGAAATGATACTCTCGAAAATTGAAGGTAGTCGCGCGAGAATGATTCTGCCAAACCTATGCCAAGCCCAAATATTTTTACGCGGGTTCGCAACGGTGATTCGTTGCGGTTTTGTTCGCCGGTAAAAATTGCACGACTGATTAGCATAATGAATATCGACTTGTTAATAGGAATTTTTTCAACTCTGTTACGTAAACGGTACATATCTTTTCCTCAATATACCGATAGTAGAAAATTTGACACGTGAATTTTCGTACACGATACACGGAGTTTCGGCGTGGAATTTTCCAATGGAATTTCGAGATTTTTTTCGGTATAGAATCCGAGATTTCATAAGTAGTGACGGATGTTCCATGTCGTACGAGTGGAAAATACGTAGCAGTGCGTAAAATACCGTTTTACCCACGAAACAACATAAAGAAATGTATAAGCGGAAGATGAATCGATATATCCTAGCGCGAAATAGGCTGGGAGCGTACTCCAGTGTACACACACACACACACACACGCACACACACACATACACATACGATATCTTGGCGGCCCAGACACGAGCGGGCGCGCGCGCAACAGCCACAGGGAGAAAATGAAAATCGATCGGCCCTATCCGTTCCCCGGTACACACCCCGTGTATGTGTACGCGTGCGTGTGCGAGGACTCGCGGGGGACTCGCAAAACAGACGCGATATATTCCCAGTGTGCTTGTCCGTCTCGAGCGAGGTAAATCGAAAGAAAAACAAAAAGAAAGGCCGAGAGGAAGAAAGGACTCTGGGAGGGAGGAAAGGGGTCGCGCGCGTTGGTTGGGCAATCGGGGCATAATGGTGAAATTGATTCGGAGGCCGGTCGCCGACCCCGTCGCGCGTCGCCGATCGAGCGAGAGAGACAGACTCCGTCGGGGGCGGCTCTGGGGCTTTCAAGCCTCGTTTATCCGCGGACGCGCAATCTGGCGCTCGCGGAAAACGCTGAAACGAAAAACCGGAGCTGCGCTGCGGGGGAATTTTCGGCCGGGCTTTTTTCCCCTCGCTGTACCCCGTTCACCGGAGACTCTTTTCGACTTTTCGATTAGTTTTTCCGGAGGGGGAAGCGTTGGATTTTGGAAACCAACGCCCCCGAAGCTTATCGCTCTCGTGCACACTCGGGAAAATCAAATTTCGACCCGACGGCAAAGCGCGTACCAGTTTGGCGAGCCGTAACGAGCGGAAATTCATCCTCGGCTCTGCCGAACAGACTCGCCCGTGGGTGAAGAAGGGAATATTAATCCCGGGGAAAACATCGTCAAGCTGATTTCACGTCTTCGACCGAGATTACGTTCCCGTTGTGTCTGTGTGCTGCACGTGTGACGTTTGAGCGTTAAGTATAATATTTAGTGAGAAAGACACGAGTTTACGAGCCTCAACTTTGACGAATACCGGAAAATTCAGAAACATTATAGATTCCCTCAACATATACGTCAATTAACACACGGATCGCAATATGTGCGCCGTCTACGTGAATTTTGTATTTTTTCTTTCTTCCCATCGCCATCCACCCGAATCCAGAGCGCATAACTCGTACGGGTGCGCGGGGTTGTATACCCGAGACTCGCGGTTGAATACCCGATACACGAGAATTCGCGAGCGATAAGTAAGGCGAGCACGTGGAAGTTTGGACACGCGGGGAGAGCAGCGCGATAGACAAGGGGGGGGGTGGCAGGGAGTTGAAAAGTGAGCGGGACTGCGCCTGGCTAATGCAGAGCGCGCCGAGTGGAAGAGAATGAAGGAGAAAAAGGAGAAAAGAAGAGCGTGACAGAGGAGCGAGCGCGCGGCAAGCTAAAAGCAGCAATCGATAAGAGCGCGCCAGACTTTTCCATGCGGAAAACTCCCCCGGCTCCAACACACACACACACACACTCGCCCTAGAGCCATGATATCTCTTTTTTTCATACACACAGGCCCCCTCTCTCTCTCTCTCTTTTGTTCTTTATCCGGCGGTCTTTTTTAACGTGCGCCTCCTTTATCTCCCGTGGTCGTTTCCCTAGTCTCTCCAACTATCTCTCCCTCTATTTCTCTCGCCGGTTTACGAATTCGTATATACACTCGCGGGACGGCTGCGATGTTTGGCGGGGTATACTGCGGAAACTATTCTCTCGTCCAAATTCGAAATTTCACTCGATTCGAGATGCAACAAATCCAACATACTCAAAATAACAGCAGCTTATAATGTGAATATGAAGTTTGGGAGCGCGGGTAAACATATGTATACAAGGAACAAACAGAATGAATGGATTAGCAGAGTTTCCCGAATAATTTGGTTTGCCGCATCGACGTTAGCGACAATTAGCGACGGAAAGCAATGAAACTGCAACACTCGAGTTGAGTACGTTTAAATTTGTACTGGATCTGTGTAGTTTCCTCTGTTAAGCTCGAGTACAAAACACATTGACACTGGAGCAATTTGTCTTTCTTGTACGTCATTAGAGTACGGTAGATTCCAAGTACTGGGACATTTTAAAGAAATCATTCCTAGGGGGTACGGGGTTTCGAGCGGAGCGCGACCTTTTACTCGGACGCTTTATCACGCGCTCAACCTAACGTTCCCACCTCGCGCCGGGGCTTTGTTTTGTCCGGCCAAGATGATCGATACCCTCGAGAGATTCAAATCCGGCATTGTCTTGCTTATACAAACTTCACGGATACGCGCGCTCACTCGGATTACCTCACGGCTAGGAGTCGTTGGACATTATTATGCGCGTCTCGAGCTACTTATTCGCAGAGAAGGGGAGGAGGGGCTGATATACCAGAGGGATAACGCGAACTACTGTCAAAATACCGGAATTACTGGGGTACCTTAATAATTCCCGTCTCGAATTCCATTCTACTGCAAAAACGATGCTGCGATTCAAATATATACTTTACTACTTTATTTCAGAATATTCCACTGAATTCTACTGTTGCGGCATGTATTCGAACCGAAGAATCGTTGTTCAAGCGTGCGTCAATGCGTCGAAAGTTGATTCGGTTAATATAATTATATGATAGCTTAATTGCCGCGTGTACTTTTGTTTCGGTAGTTCGAAACGATGGAATCGATATTATTTTGTTAATACCGTTAATTTTTCACGGTTCGTGTACGCGAATCAAAAGCCCAGTATTTCCCGACAACTGTTGTCTAGATTTATATACGTTAAATCGTCAGCGCTTCTAAAGTTAATTCGCTAAACAATCATACGACAGCTGAATTGCCGCGAATCGGCGTTCGGAAATATTGTTCATTTTCCGTAGCTACCGTTACCCCATTTGTACGCTACCCCCACTCTCTGGAACGCTCAAACTTCCCCGAGCAGGCGAAAACGAGAGAAGCCGGGTAATATCACGGCGCCCCCACCCGCCTCCTCCTTCGCCAGCCGTCGTCGGGAGGGGATATGAAACGAGGGACGCACGCGCCCCGAGTGTAATTTTGCGTCGACGCGCGCGGGTACTTTGAAAAGTGAGCTTCTCCCGAATTGCGCTTTTCAATCGTCATGTATACATATAGACATGAATTTCGGATGATGCGCGACACGGAGCGGCCAGACTTGATTACGAAATCAACCAACTATACCAATTTTTCAGTCGTTCGCGTAATCGCGCGTGTGTACGTATACACGCTCGCGCACAGACACGAGCGCGTATTTATTCACGCGACATACGTTGCGCGAATGAAATTCCGGCGGACGAGCGAAAACCGTCGCGATGCGGAAAGCAAACGAGCGCTGAGAGAACCACCGAGAGCCGGGGCAAAAAGCGGGTAATTGAAAATCAGAGAGTCGACGTATCCCTTTGTAACAGCCCCACCTGCCGCCCCGGCGCAACCGAGTAACGAACTCTCTCGTCCGATCGCCCAATCAAACGCGGACGGTTGAAAAAAAAAACAAAACAAATCAAAACAAAAAACCCGCGGTCCTCGAGTGCACACACGGGGGCGCGATGAAACAAATCTGGCTGCGGTGTGCCGGGAAAGAGGCGAGCCGGGACGCATGGTGCTTTGGAATCGAGCGACTTATGCGATTCGGGAGGCGCGGGGGGGTTCGAACGATAGCGTATCAGCGGGAAAAGCCCATACTTTGGGAAATAAGCAGAATATTGTGTGTCGGCGGGTAAAAACAAATGATGAATAAATTACGCGTGAAAATGCTCGTGTATGCGGACGCGAGTTGTCTCTATAGTCGGTAAACATTTACACATTTATCGCTGTGTATCGATCGCGTGCATGGATAATTCGTGTAAGAGCATAGAAGAAGTCATAAACAACGCAAGGCGAACTACATACGGAACATACATTAATTGACAGATAGTTTTCAACTATGAAAATGTTTCTTGCTCGAGAGTTATTGTCTCTGCCGTGATTCATACACGATATATTTCCACTTGGCTGGTATAGCGCGGCTCTCGTTTCACCCCACTGTGCGTTACACTATATATCCTTGACTCGTTCGCGGATTTTTCCCATACGTATCGCTCCGCGGGCCAGATCAAAACGTATAGCGTCGCGGCGTCGTTATATACTCTGTGCTGCTTTGGCTTCTCGTATACATATCCGAGTTTTGCCGAATAAAAAACAGAGAGACAATGAAATTATCGGATACGCTGGCAGTTGATTTTGTTCCGAGGCAACGCCGAGGGAAGCCAACTTTTTGCTAATCCCGTAGCGACGATACACACACACACACACACACACACAAGTCCGCGCCCAGCTCGCGGACGAGTAATTGAAAAGTTACCCTAGCGATTTTTCGTACATAATGGCCGTGCGCCGCTGCCTTTTGTCCGTCCCCTCCTTTCTCACGTTCCCCGCGCGCGCGTTTGCGGCTCCACGTATGTGTGCGCACAGCCTTTGACTCTCTCTCTCCAGCTCGGGAATGACACTTTCCACGCGTGGATCAACTCGAGTTCTGATATTTGTACTTTTACGCAATGACAATCGAATGCAATTTTACTTTTAGTGGAAAAAAAATTTACTGCCTAAAATAGAGAATATTTTGCTAATTTTCGAGTGAGTGTAATTCACATATTCGATATTGCTGCACAAGTGTAATTTTCCCTTCAAACGGATAATCGAAGATACCGAGATACAAACGGACCAGCTGTGATTTTGATCCTTTCAAATTTCTAACCCACGAACAACAGACAAACTTCCCGGTTATGGACCCGTTCCAGTCAACCTCCTTCAACCCCCTGAAGAACAGTCCGCGACTCCTTGGTGTGCAATCGAAAGCTCCGACGCGCGAGCATACATCTAATCGGTATACACGGGAAAGCCCATCGATTTCCCATCAGCGTGTCTCTCGAATTAACGAAAAAGCACAGGTGAGCGCGCCGGCGTCGCCGGGCAAAAACACGTCTCGCGTCAGCTGAGCTCGGACATGTGGGCCTCTCCGGGGAAACGTATAATTAATTGCTCCAGTACGTCCTGTCGAGCTTCCGAAAAAAAAGCCGCGATATGTCGCGTGGAATATTAGCTCAGCGGGTGCGTTGTACATCGCTCGAGCGACGGGTGCAGGACGACAGGAAAGAAAAAAAAAGGGATCGCCGAGCAGCTGTTGCTCTATTCCGTGATTTTCGCGCGCAAGTCGTGTTGCGCGCGATCGGACGTGAATCCGAGCACGTCGCGAGGGACGAGATGTATACTTACGCAGACAGCCTGTGGGTCGTGTGCCTTTCGCGCTCTGAAACAGACAAGAAAAACAACTCGGTTAATCCTTTGTTTTTTTCCCTCCCCCACCTCCCATCACGACTCAGGGAAAGCCAGAGCGCTACGCCGATTATCTCGGCCGAGGCTCGTTCGAAAAATTCGACGACGACAATCGAGGCTGTTTGTGTTTTTTGTCGTCGCGATCGATCGAAGGATCGCCAAAGAGTCGCTGGGTGTACGCGTAAGGGGGAGCGCGGGGGAGGCGATAAAAACGACGCACAGCCCCGTCGTCGTTGGTCGCTCTCCAAAAAGCCAAGTTCAGTGTCGACTGTACATTCACACACCCACACACACAGATATTCGAAAGATTTACGGATCGTTCGTCAAAGCATAGAGGCGCGTTTGCGTCTCGGTTATAACGGAGCGGGGTTGAAATTTTGGCGAGGCGTCAATCGATCCGGGAGGACGGGGGACGCTAAAAGCGAGTCGTTTTACACGGGGCTGCTGCAGTGGCCGGCCCAGTCGTGTAATTAAGGCTGCCGCTGGTTGGCGCGATCGATAAGCCGCCCCCTCCCGAAACACAGCGAAAGAGAGAGAGAGAGAGAGAGAGAGAGAGAGAGAGAGAGAGAGAGAGAGAGAGAGAGAGAGCGGATATAGGCGGCAAGAGGGTCTTTGAATAAGTGTGTTCATGCACCAAGAGCGGATAATTTTTACTCGCCGGGATTTATCTACCGGGATTTATTTATCAGACGTGGTTTGGTATATATAGGCGTTTGTATAGGCGCCGTATGGCGTCGCGGATCGTCGGGTCATGGAGAAAGAGAGGGAGGCAGACACGTACACACACATTGCGCGCACTGCAGCGGTTTCTATTTTCGGAATAACTGCGCCAGTTGGAATTCGCGACAGTTGCGTCACGGATCGTTACGTGTATATGCGCGCGCTCGTGCGTGAGTTCGCGTATGTGTGCGACGCGCGAAAATTTCAATTTACCGGAATTCTCCAGAAATTTGAATGTGTTTGAGCAGTTGGCGCGAGGACGATTAGCTCGGATTCATTTCGTTGTTCGATCCGATCGAAAGATTCGAGAACCAATAACGAGGTGAGCCGAATCTCAAGACAAAAATCGACTGCGATGCGCGGAAAATGCCGGTTGCGAGAAGAAAAAAAAATTGCAAATTTCCGGGTGAATCTTACGCGAACCTTCAAGTGGAGCGCTGGGTGTTGGTATGGGACGTACCGCGGAAGCTTTTCCCTTCGTAATTCCCGCGCTCGCAATGGCGCGCGATTTTCCGTAACTCGACGCGCACGGGCGACACTCGACTCTCCAACCGACTAATCGGCCTCTCGACAGAGAGAGAGAGAGAGAGATAGAACGTCAGATGGGACAACTACATCGCTGTACAAATGGAATAATTAGCTCGGGCGGACAAACGCGCGTACGCAAACAATGTTCGAAGTTGAATCGATCCGGCACACGTACGCCTAAATTACGCGAAAAGTGCGAGCGTGTGTGAGATATATCCGCGAATTGAATATGCAAATCGACGGTTCGTCGCCGAGTCACGTCACGCGGCCGCGCGCGCATACGTCGTTCACGCGCAAAAGTGCCGTCTGCCCGAGGCTCGATCGATATAACTCATTAAGAATTAGTAATTTTTTTTCTTTGCTTTTGACACAGCTCAACGATAGCAAAAAGGAAGCATCCCGTCGTCGTATAGGGGTCATATACACATGCCATACGGTGGTACAAATCGTCTGCACTCGAATAAAGTACAAAAGTCTGAAAACGGAATTCCGCCGGTATAACTACGTATCGGAATTAATTCAAGCAAAAATTATTCAAAGGAATAAATTAAATTTTTCCGATATTCAGCATAAATTGACGCGCGCTTGATCTTAGTATTTAAATTCCATATTCATATTGTTGAAGGGCTGTCGACCATACATTCCTCAAAGTACAATATGAGAAAAAAAACAATGCAATAAGAAAATGCCAATTTTAAATTCAAGCACTCGAGAATCCCCTTGCCATTCAGTGAGATAAATCCTCGATTTAATGCGACGAAAAAAAAACCAATCTCAATATAAGTCGTACATTGAATGCTTTTGCGCCTCGAATCGAGTGGAATATCTCACTCGAATCCGAACAATCGTTTTTTTTAATTCTTAGCGTCTATACAGCGTATCTGGTGATCGCGCAGCGACACGGCAATTATACCCGCGTCACTCGGTAAACACATCGCAAAATTTGCCACGCGCGCCAGCGGCAAATTCAAGCCCGTAGTATTTAGCGTCGTAAAATGTCGCGGCTTCTCGGTATATAACTACGAGCCGCCGTACTAGGAGCGAGGCAATGACGAGGGGGGGGGGGGCAAACGAGGGTCGAACTTCGGGGGGGTATAGTTCGCAGAGCTAAATCGACGCTCGTTACAGCGCCTAGTTTTTTTTTTGTACTCTCGGCCAGAAGGGGTCGAATTTCGTTGCGTCCGCTCGAGATCCCGCGCGACAACTCGGCTATATAATCGTATAGGCATAGAACCCGTGCCCCGATCAACGTCTCTATGAATCGGAGAGCAAGGACGACGCGCAGCCCGGGATGATATTATAGGGTCGGGAGAATTTCTCCCAGCGCGTCCAACTTTTCTCTCGCTACATTGTTTTCAAATTCGTTTTATTAATAGACGCTCGAGCACTAGAAGTATCGACGTTTTCGATACACACAGATGTAAATGCCGGAGTTGCATCGAAAGAAGTAGAGAAAAAAAACACAAGCTAATCACTTCCGAGGGGACTATTGATTTCTAAGATGAGAAAAAAGTCAGCGTGTATTCGTGCCCATTGGTGTTCGAGACAATAGAGCCTAGGGAGCAAGTGAAGGGTGTCGTATGTAAAGGCTAGAGAGTATAGTTGTAGTCGGGGGGGTTGACGATCGCCGGGTCATCGATAATTGAGCGCGCGCTTCGCTAAATAATTGAACGGTCGAGCCGCGCAGTCCACGATCCCATACATGCGCAATCGGGGTAAACGCACCTTTGCCTATTCGTAAAAGTCGCCCCGCGCGTCGCGGCGTTGAAACGGTACGGGCGAGAGGGTAATTTAGCACGCGCGGAGCAACGCGCGTCGGTTCGCGGAGCGACGAGAGCTTATTACACCGGAGTGGTCGCGTGCCCCTCCCGCCGCGAACACACGCGCCATCGAGAAGAGCAGATCCAGAGAGAGAGAGAGAATGAGAGAGAGAATATAGCAATTTGCGATGCTGCGTAATTGGTTTTGTTCCAGCCGCAAATTACCGGGCTCTCTCTCTCTCTCTCGGGGAGCCGGCGGGAAGAAAGAACGAGAAAGAGAGAGAGAGACTCGGGCCGCATCGCGCGCGCGTGTATACACGCATTCGATCCGACAACGTGAGAAAAGCCGGGGGAAAACAGTGTTTTGGTCGATCAACAAAACGCCGGCTGGCCAGCTCGGCCTCCCAGTGTTTTGCAATGCAAATCGATAGATATCGAGCAGCGCTAAGAGACACGTGCCGGACGAGTGCCCCCACACACACGCTCGCTCGCAAGCGAGAAGACGAGGGTGGGGGGGGGGGAGAGAAATCGATAATTCGGCCGAGTAGAGGGAAACGCGCGGCGCTCGCACGCCGAACTCGGCCGAGTATACAAACACACGAGCGCGTCCGTCGCGCGGCTGCAGTTTGAACGGCGTCCCGGTATACGAGGCACGCATGCACTGGCACACACACACGGACACAGACACAGAGAGACACGGACACACACCTTTGGGCAGGAGGTTCGGGGGGCGGCGGGAGTAGAGGGCCTGGCGCGGCGCCGTCGACTGCACTCTCGAGCACATGATGCTCGTCCATGGGCCGCGCGCGCGTCTGACCCTGTCCGGCCGTTACTACTGACGCCGCTGCGCGCGCACCGAGCACTGTGTGTATACGTAGATATATGTGTGTGTATATATGACGATAAACGCTCACTGGCTAGCTCGCGCGCGCGCGCACACGACTCGCGGACTGTTGTAGCGGCTGAAGCCGGCTGCCGACTGGCGCTCCGCGCGCGCGCGCCGACCGACGCGCGCGAGGGGCACACGTGCGCCGCCGCCGCCGCCGCCGTAGCGGATGTGTGTGTGTGTATATATAGGGGAGGGTGCGCGAGCAGCTGCCCGGTGGTGGTGGGGGGACTGGTAGAGATTCGCGAGGCGCCAAAAACTATCCGCGGCGACGCACGTGAGGATCGCGGCTCGATTCTCGGGAGGCAATCGAACTATATAGGAGAATCAGGATTGAAAAACCCTCGCCGGTCTTCGGTTGAGAATGTTTCTTTCCTTCGCGAGGGCGGATCGAATTCGACGGAGTTTTGGTATCGCATCGATTCGCGTCGTTTCGCCGGCTGTAGATCCACTGGCCGCTGGGGTTTTCACTCGCAAAAATCCACGGACGAACATTACTAACGGGACGATCACAACGGTTCCAAGGGCGAGTGCCGCGGCGTTCGAGGATCGTCCTGGAAAAATTCCTTCGAATCATGGTGGGGTGGGTGTAAGAGGAACCACTTTACCCGTGATTCATCGTGATTTTTTGATATTTATACGAATGTGTGGATTCGTGTACGCACAGAAAGACTCGGATACGGAGCCAAAGCTCGAATTAGCAATAAACAATCGATCAATCAATTCGTGTGTCTGTATATGTGTGTATGCCCTGGTGTGTATACGTAAATCCCGCACCGACGCGAGCCTATATAGCTATACTCTCGTGTGCGTGGCGTGTATTCACGTCTCTACCGCCTTAGTTTCATCGCGACTCCGTGACTCGGTTGAGAAAGAGAGAAAGAGAGACATAGAGAGAGAGAGAGAGAGAGAGAGAGAGGGAGAGAGGAAAAAGCGGTTAAGCGGGCCCGAACAAAACTGATGAACGCTACACCTGCAACTAGCCGGCCCGCCAAAACCGCCCGATATGCACACCGAGCCAGAGCTGCTCGCGCATTCACGTGTGTGTGTATACGTGTGCGTGCGTTTGAGCGTATGGAGGATCGATGAGGCGGTTCGCAGCTGGCGCGGCAGATGGCGCGTTCTCCTTTGCTCGAGGTCCTTGGCTGCTGCTCTTGCTCCTGCAGCTGCAAACGTGCGCGCGCAGGCTCTTTCCGCGCGCGATATACACACAATGCGCAGCTCGCACACACGTAATGCTCGCTCAAGCGGGCCGATCATCAGCCGGCCGGTGACTTCCCGAACTTCCTATACCTATACACGCGAATATCGGCTATAAACATACGCGCCGTGGGTTACGCAACGCGGTACACGCATCCTCCGATCGTCGACGCGAGCACACGCGAGAATTGCGCAAACGCGACACTCGGATGGAGGGAGGGTTAACGCGCGCGAGAGACCGAGGTACGAGGTGAAAAAGGAAAATCCTTTCACTGTCTCGCGGGAGAGCCGAGCGAATGTAGGACGGGGCCCCGCGTCCGCTTTCTCCCGCTTTCCTCCGTCCTCGACAATGTGTAACGGGCTCCGGGCCGCGGATGCGCGTCCTTTTTCATGGGAACGAAGAGTCGGATATCGTTTTTGCCGCGAGTCGCGGAAAAACGATGCGCGGTTTTTACGCCTCCTCGCCCGATTCGTCGGGTAGAGACAGTTTGGGATCGATCGACACGCGGCCGGGGGGCTGGTTATGAGTCTAGCGACAACCAGCCCCGGAATATAAACCGGGTGAATTCTCTAGCCGAAACACACACACACACCGCGAGACGAGATTCAACGGTCTTCCGGCCAACGACTGCTTCTTGCTGAACACGATTCCGCGCGTATATACGCTACTGTGAGGACGATTCTTTGAGTCGAGAATGAAATTTTACTGGATTCAGAATACGTCATCATGTCTCGTTGAATGAAGTATCTATCGTATACTGGAGTTCAGGATTTCAGCGAGTGTGTGATACATGTGTTTACCGCGAATCAATTAAATTTCTCCAATATCTCAACTATTCTTTTTGTTCTACAGAACTATAATTATGTAAATAATATATTAGAGTGTCGGTAAGATTAGATAAAATCAAGTAAATTCGCCGAACTTGAAAATTGAAACTAGAGAAGATTGTTCGTTTTTGTTTCTACCTCATTCTCATGAACAATAAAATTTAAATATACCGCAATGTTTTTCAAAAGTCGTTTTTACTGCGCAGACACGTGCGCGCAAGGTGGATAATTTACTGCGCGCCGAGCGACTCTGTTTACGTGTTTTTTGCTCTCTCTCTCTAGCGTTCCGGCAGACGTCGGTATTACATGCCGCACTGGGCGAATCGACGAACGCGATCCTCCCCCGATGCGCTCGCTCGTCTCAGCAAAAGAGACACACGGATCGGCAACGAGACATTTGCAAATTCAAACTGGCGAGAGACGATTACGACGAGTGTTTACGCGGGCGCGACGCCCACGCGCAAATACATATTTGTGTGTGTGTGTCGTCGCGGCCTCGACTCGGCCGATGAAAACTGTTTATGCACACCGGTGAGTCGGACCGACGCTCGCGCAGCAACACGTGTATACGCTCGAGCCGATGGACGTCGAGGTGAAAAACGATCCGAATCGCGGGGCCGGTTGTATTTTTTCGCGATCTGCACGCGGGCTGCTTTAACGGTACACCGACACGTGCGTCTACATACGGACGCCGCGCGGCGCGTTCACCGTTATACCCACATTGTGCGGCTACACACGCGCCGCGGCTCGCGAGCAATCGAAAGCTATACGTACGCACGCGAGAGCCGGGCAATTTCGCGCGAGCGTGTTTTTCTTTTGGTTCCGCGGCCGAGAGTTTGTTTAGTGTCGATCGTCGGCGGCTCCTTACGACTGCAATCGGCCGAGTAATTCCAGCGCCGCCGCCGCCGCCGCGTGCGCGGACTTTGGCGCTCGCGAGAGCAAACTGCAGCGAGCTGCGCAAGGTCGCGATCGATTTTATCAAGCGCGCCTGCACGTCCGCGACCGGAGCGACGCGCGGGGCTACCCAAGGCTACATCGCCAGCGCCGCGAGCGCTACCTTATAACACGCGCACGCACACACACACACGCTTATGAGACGACCGATGCAGCGCGGCTGGGCAACACACACGCGCTACGATCTCGTGGCGAGTTTTTGATCGATGCATGAATGCTTATGTGCAGGGGCAAAGAATTTTTGTCGTGTGTGCGTGTGTTTTTCTACTTGTGGAACGTGGAGAGTGTCGAACTGATAGGCGGTGAAAATTGAAAACGAAATATTTATCGCTCGGCGAAATGTAGAGGAGCAATGTTTGCATGCGTACTGAGCGTTGCTTTGGATTCCCCACGGTTTTTCTATACATCTCGTGTTTCCTCGTAACAAACGTTTCAATATGAAATTAATCGTTTGGATTATTGCTGGTATGGTATCAGGGAATCTATAGGACAAAACGATTATAGTATTCCCAAACAATTACCAATTTACGACGTCATTAAACTGAGGGGGGGGGGGCAAAAAGTGTCGTTTGAAATCTTCACGTGGTCTTGATTACAAGTGTAGTTAGACGCTTGAGCAAGATTGATCGCTGAGAATCAACTAAAAATTGCAACTCTATGGATAAATGATAATTGGCTTAGACATACGAATCGTTGTAAACTATCCCGCTACTACTTGTCGTTCACAACAGCCGGAGTTGCTTTTTCTTTTCCAACGACCGTCTCTCTTTGCGTCAATGGAGTGTTTGACCAACATTGATCGAACGCATACTTGTTTTTGTTACCACGTGTTTAAATAGTTGAAAATATTTGAGGTAACTACTTATACAATTGCAGATGGAGTTGAAACTTCCACAGTATGTACAACCAGTTTTTAGAAAAGTTAAAGAAAATCACGGATCACCGACTTCATTTAAATATAACAAAAGTGAAATTTTTTTACGTCGACTTTTATGGCTTGAAAGAATCGATAAATCACTTTTTTAAACTGAATATAGAGAACAGGGAAAATCTAATAAAATTAATTACAATAGATATTTATAAGTGGATTACAATGAGCCCAGGAAAATTGTATGTTGCTGAAGAAATAAGATAAGCAAAAAAAACGAAAAAACTGAATTTAGTTTCAAATAGGATTGATCTACTTCAAAACCCTAGGAATTGAGGAACTTCCAACGTTCGCGTGTCTTTTGAGAAAATTAGTACGAAGAAAATAAAATACGATCCAATTAATTTTAACCTCAATTGATGTCTGACAAATGTGCGAGCATGAAAAATGATGGTCGCAGAGAGATGCAAATTTCCTGTACTCATGGATAAAATGGGTGTGTACGTTGTCCGCGTGGGGAGAGTAATGTTGAGCTTTGTTTGGTCGCACGAGTCTGACTGATTAGGGAAGCACACATTTTGGTAATGTGAATTGTCTCAGGTCGGACGATTTCTCCGAGATTCAATGAAATTATACACGGCTCCTCGCAAGATTCACATGAAAAAAAAAAAATAATCCAATAAAATCCTCCGAAGATCTAAACACACTTTTTCGTCCAATTACTCGGAATAGAAAATGCTAATCAATAAGAGTAAAAAAAAATACCGTGATTCTTTCGACCTTGACTATTGGTTAATATTAGAATTGGACTATACACAACTGCTCCATTTATTCTTACACTCCCCGAATTCAATCGTAAACCTGACTCGGTGATTTACCGATCGAGTGTCGCTCATCGTCTATTCGATCAAACGGATCTACGCGATAAAAGCCGAAAGGTGAGAAATGATCGATCGTCGCGGCGTTGGTTGAATCGTAACGTCGGGGGTGTACAGAGGAAGGGAGGAGGAGGTGGAGGAGGCGGAAAAGCTCGAGTCGATTGGGTTTAGGCGTGGATCCTCGGGTCGGATCGATCGCGCGTGTCCCGTTCACTTTCGTCCTTGCCACTCGAGTCTTGTGCTCTCGGCGGCCGTCTGCTGCTCGTCCCTCGAGTGCCCATCGCTTCCTTATCGAGCCGGCTTACGCAATCGGCGGATATTAATCGGCTGCAATTTAGCTGTTGCGCGCTGCAGCTTTTCGCCGTGCGCGACACACGCGCACCGCGACATTGAGCAAGAGCAGTGTGCGTGTGTGTCGGGCATTACGCCGCAGGATTGGCCGGTTGCGTAACGCCACCGAGCTATTATTACCACTGACCCGCCGTTCCTTTCCTGCGCCTCCGCGATACACGAACGAGACGTTCGGCAGCCGTCGTATATCCAAGAGCGAAATCAAATTTTGGAACGTATTTTTTTTTTTTTTTTTTGCCAATCCGATGGGAAAACTGTCGGAGCGTTCGCTCGTGAAACGCGATCGAGGTTGTAGCGCTTCTGGAAATCCCTCCGGAGGCGCGCGACTCGCGTATACGCCGATAATCCGAGCGCGAGAGCTGTGTACGCGCATATATCCGCGATAGTCGACGGGCGGCGAAGGCAGCGCGACAAATCAAACGGAAATGAAGCGCGAGCGGGATCGATTTGAGGACTGGGCCGGGGAAAGAAAAAAACGACGCGGCGACACTGATTCGTCGAGCTCGGAAGGGAGCAAGAGGGGGAAAGAAAAATCATCAGAACGGCCAGGATCGATTGTCAATAATCAGATTATCAATCGGAACACTGGGTCCTGTCGACGCGTCTGACAACGAGCGTTGCACCCGAGTCTCCCTTTTGGAGAGACCGGAAAGCGTCAAGTTTTTGAGAAATCAAACTCGACGAAACTGCGTTCCCGGCCACGCAGACCTGATTCACCGCCGAGATGTTTTTCAAAATCTATCCGATTCTAAGGGGCTTCGGCATACATACAAACATACTATCAGGACATCGCCAGGGAAACACACGACAAAGTTTCATCGTGATAATCGTTGCGCGAGCCAAAGGTTATGCAGCCGCTCTCTCCATTGTCAATACGCTCCTATAAATTAGCACGATTTTTTCCAGATTCAAACGAGCTGTCAACAAACACACACACTCATTTCTAATGGCTCTCGAGTAAAATAACCGTCATCGGGCGCACGTTGTCGAATAATCGGAAATACGAAACAAGTGTGGCAGGGATGCAGGAGAAGACGAGCGCTCGGTCGACGCGCTTATAATCGGCGAATCTCGGTTGTAGCGGGGGCGAAAAGCCGTATAGGCCGGTTCCCATGGCGACCCTCCCCCCACGACCCCCCCGGAGTGCAGCACGGCGCGCCGGATTATCCCGGTACACCCACATACACACGCGCGCGTATGCGATAGCGTCCAACCCGAGAGAACGTCTTCGCGAAGGGGATTTAGCAGTTGGCACGCGCTCGGCCCTCCACTTCTGACACTCGCGCTCGGTTTATGCGCTTCGCAATGGAGACGTTTCGGATGATTCCAATGACACCGAAGAATCATCACTACGATACCGGAACAAGTCGGACAAACACAGCAGCGACGAATCGCGGATTTAGTGTATGTACAGGTGTCGATATCTCGCGAAAAGGATCAACCGTGATTCAGCCTCTTTCGCATTTCGAGCCGACAAATCACGTGGGAACTCGGTGGGAAACCCGACGGTTTTGTCGCGCGCGTATTTATACCTACACGCTGTCACGTGCTCGCCAGCGGTAAGGAGGAGGGAGGGGAGGGGAGGGGAGGGGGCAACAGGCGAGAATGAAAACGATAAGAAACGAACGCCGAGCTAATATGCACGCGCGGCCTCCCGCGACCATCGGGGAAGGTTGTACGCGTATACCCGGCTCTCCAGCCTTGCCTCGCGCTACTATATACGAATCTCGTCGCGCTTCCCACCGACTGCGACTGCGACGACGACGACGACGACGAATAATCGGCTGCGCACGTAGTGTTTGTTGCGCGCCGGACACACACACACACGTACATAGACGCGTAGCTTAGGCGGCTAGGTAAAACTGGGTCACGGAAATGGGCGCTTCGAGCGGCGCGCCGCGCACAAAGTGTGCTGCTGCTGCTGCTGGCGAGAAAGACGCCGCCAGCTTTTCCTCTCTCGCTCTCCGACTCTCGTTGCCTGCCGACGCCGATGACCCAAATAACTCGGCCCCGCCGCCGCCGCCGACGCGGCAAATTACGTTGGATCCGCGTATTACGCGTCTCTCTCTTTCTCGCTCTTTCTCCGGTGCAATTCCACTCATCGACAGCCGGCTGTTTTTCATCGAATCACGTACATCCGAGCGGCGACGGCGGCCCGGTAAAACAAAGAAAATTTTCCCCGACTGCTGCCGCCCCGAGTCGTACGGGAAAGGAGCATCGAACAAAGGTATATGTACAGGCAGGTGGGGGGGTTAGCTTTGACGGCGCATTCCGAGCGCCGTTAAGAGGGTGGAAAAGCAAGTGGAAGGAATTGCCGACTACTCCTCGAGGCCTCCCCCGGCTCCTCTGTTTTGGCATTTTTCTCCGTCGAGCTCGGCACGGTTCGTGGGTGTACGTAGAAGCTCTGTGTGCGCGAGCGCGAGAGGGACGCGACAAGTTCACAGGCTCTCTAAAAATTATTCGCCGCGCTTTGTGTGCGCGCGACTTATTCCCCCGGCGCGCGCGTTGCCCCCGCGCCAACTTCCCTGCCTCTCGGCGAGTCAAATCAAGCGCGCGACGGTCCAAAGATCGGACGACGAACCCGTTTTTTCAAAGGTATGAGCCAGGAAGGGGTTGACAAACATTGATGGTTGTAGACTTACGCTTGGTCTGTGGCTCCTGGTGGGCTGCCACTTCCGTCAGCTGTAACAAAAGAATCAAACGTCAACTGGCGTGTTTCTCTCGCGTCTCGATTGCCGACGAGAGCGAACTGTCGGACGGAACGAAACGTGGATAGGATTTTTCAATAATTGCAGTCGATAGATTCGACGTCTGTGGGGCAAAAAGTATCCGACTGCTTTTTTTTCAAGATTTTTCGTTCACAACTTGGCCATTTAACACTCAAAATTGCTCAAACGTTATGCCGTTGTGATCAACGTTTATACTGACACATATTAGTCCAAAAGAAAGAACAAAAGTATACTTAATTATAAACAATTCACGATAAAAAATAAAAAAACTGGGAATTTTGAAAAAATGATGTGACAGATTTGATAGTCAGCGACCACCCCAAAACCAACAGTACCAATCGTGACTTTTACTGTTGGTCCTCGAAAAAATGTGCCTCTACAAGGGTTAATCGTTAAATTTTCACTTCCCGGTGCCGATTAAGAATGAAACGTATTCGGTGTGTTAGTAAATATATCAACATACCTTTTCCAGGGCTGGGTTGAATGTGAATTTCGACTCGACCTCCTTCCTCGGAGTCTGTGCGATCGCCGTTAACGGCATCGGAGGCATCGTCATCTCCTGTAACAAGAAAAGTGGCATCGTTAGAGATCTTTTCCAACATTGGATCGATGAGGATTATCGAATCTACTTAATTCTACACGGCGGGGAAAAATCTAGGCGCGAATAAAATGCCCTTTGCCGGGCGTAAACAAAGTATGTAAACGAGCGTATCGTATCGGAAGCGCTCGATATTTGTCAATTTTAAGCTCGGCGCGAAGCTCGCATTGTTAATGCACTCGCGTGCGCCAACTACATTGGGAATGCATCCGCGCCAACAAGTCCACTGTTTAATTAACCGGATAATTTAGAGGCGTACGCGCGTGCGAAACGATGAATTTCAATAATTCGATTCATCGCGCGTATTGGACCGAGTGAGCTTGGAAAATCTCGGAAGCACCAATCGGCTGGCTTCCACCAGTTCTTATGATCGAGCTCAAACTACAGCGGACAACAGTAACGAAAAGCGGCAAAACATTCCCAAACTGAATATAATAGGAAAAAATCCGAGAAAACTCAAAGTAACAAGTATTTATATGTATGATCACAATATGCTCGATAAAGTCGCCAGAGTAAGAACGAGAAACCGGAAGTGGATTTAGATACATTCGACAGGTGTGTTTATGTGTACATCTTCACTTAGCAGAGAAACTTCCAATGAAACTTTCGAAGGTAGTTTTTCGATACCCAAACTTGTGCTATTCAAAGTCATCCCACAACTAAAGTTTTGATTTTCCAAAGATATTGACCGATCGTTGCTGATCTTGTGCGCCTGTAATGTATATCCATCTATATGTATACAATGGCATACGCATAGATATACATTCTTTGCGTAGGAAGATGCCAATATCTCCGAGAAATCGAAACGTCAGGATGAATGACTGCATACATTATCTATTCGAGTAACCCTAAACTAACCTTAACAGTTTCAGCGAGATTTAAGACCCAAGTTCCGAGTAATTTGTAAATAGTCTAGAATACGATTAATCTACGTTCGAAACAATAGAATTGAGAGATGTTTGATAAATAATTGGTGCCGCATTAGTTAAGGTACTCAACTCTGAAGCCATCTTAATCCAACGATACGGCTACTTCCGGACTGAAGGGGGGGGGGGGAGGTCATACCAAAGGGAGAAACATGAACGACCCCAGTAATTCCCATCAGCTGCAGTCTCAATAAAATTTACGTTAAATCATCAATGTCAATGTTTTCTGACTTGTAGATTGAATCGATCATCGATGTTATTCCGGAGTTATTATCGAATTTCCACGACTCATGTTATCCCTTTGGTATGCGACCCCCTCTCAACAAGACCCTACGTAAGATTTTTCCAGAGACGAGTCTGGTTTTTGCATATACGTCACGCGAAACGTAAAGAGTCCCGGCGTTGGGAGGGGAAAAAAAGGCCACGCGATCCAATGAACTCGCAATAACAATCCCGTTCGCCGCTACGCATCGATCGCGCGAGGCGTTTTTCTCAGCCCCGAGCGCTGCTGCTGCTGCTGCTGCTTTCTTCCTTCCTCCTTCCTCTCTGTGCAGCTCTCGCGCATGTATAGATATATACATATATACGTACGGCTCTCCTAAGAACCGTGAATCATTCTCACGGCTGGTGCCCGTGGGAAAAGGCCGCCCAGCCAGTAGGCACCGCACCGTGCCGCTAATTACGACCAGCGCCAACACCGCAAACTCTCTCCTGCACAGCCGCGTAACTCGATACACACACACACATATATATATTCGCGCGAGCACACCTTCCCTTTTTTCCCCCTCTCATCAGCCGAAGCGGATTTTCAATTTTCGAAAATTTAAAGGGACGAACCGTCGAGAACGAGAGGTTCTCTATCGTACGCTAATATATATACGTGTGTTACGAATGAGCTGGATGCAATGCTGCGGCTCGATTAACTATTCCAGTATGTGTTGTTCGAGGTGCAGTTCCGTATTTCCGTATTTCCCAAAAACGACGATTTCGAAGAAGCTGACCGATCGTCTCATCGTCCATCGTTGTTCAATGAATTTGTTCAAACAACGTACGTTGACAAATATCAGGTGCAAATTCCCCCGACCCGGAATCTCGAGAGGAACGGATCAAAGTATATCGCGATTCGCGCGCCGAGTGCGGAGGACAAAATTACCAAGGATCGCCGGGGCGAAGAACATTTGCCCGTGCTCGTTATCGCAAATTGACGTTTCTTTGAAATGTGCTAAAGGTCATTGAGCATCGAGGAGCTGAAATTTAATTAGCGCCGCATTGATACCGGGCCGGGCAAGAGCGGTATATCGAGCACTGGTCCACTGCTACAAAGTATTATTATTCCTCGCGGCGAGGCCGATAAGTTTCAGCGTCAAAACAGGTTTGACTAGATAAGATACGCCGGCAAGTCAGACACGAGCATGGCTTATGCTAATGCAAAGTAAAAAGTCTCTCCCACTGCAGCAGCAGCAGCAGCAGCGGCGGCTAAGTAATTGTAATTTATTCATTGGATGCAAAATTTTACTCCGACTGAGAATCTGCATGAAGAAAGTGGCGCGCCGACAGGTATAGGCGAGGTGTATATATATATTATTCCTCTGATTTCACCCGAACTATATACCAAATCGACGAGTTGGTAAAAGTTGAGACGCACCGCGTATATGTATATATATAAATCCCGATTGGTAAACGTCGAATACGCTCGAGCTAATCCACTAACAGCTAATTAATCGCAGTAGTAGCTTCAAAGGACTCACCTTCAGGATCGTTTCAACCTCCGACGTTATGTTACCGCCATGCGGCCTGGAGTTGTTATTAGAACTAGAGCCCTGAAATGCACAAGATGTTGGATTAAATCACCGTTCAGGCAGCTCAATGCACGTACTTTAAAATTTCCATCCGACTCGAGGTAGGTCATACGAAAGGGGTAACACAAACAACTGTCAAGATCCGAGTAACCAGTTGTTTTATCAATTTTTCGTGGATAATTACGATAGAAATTTGACCGCGAACTCTTTTTTGCAGACTGAATCGATCATTCGCGTTATTTCAGGAATATTGTTCACTTTTTATATGTTATGTTACCCGTCTGCCAACCGAAAGAGAAGCTCGGCGGGAAAGTTAGATACGCGCGAGGTAGTTTGTTAAATCGTACCGTATCGATGGGCAATTTGGGCAGCCTGACGCTGGGGTTGTGTGTCCTGCTCTGCTGCTGGGGGGCCGGTCCGGAGCCGGCGGGGGCCTGCTGGGGCCCCTTGAGCGGGATGAGCACGTGGCTCCTGTGCTCCGTGTGCTTGGCCGACGGCTGCCCGGGGTAGCCGGGCCTCGAGCTCTGCTGCTGGGCCGGCTTGCCGTCGGCCGGCTTGGCGAAGCCGTTCCTGTACGAGGAGGAGGTGGACGACGACGCCGACGAGGTGGAGCTCGAGCTGGAGGCAGGCGGTGGCTGCGGCTGCGGCGGGCCGGTGCTCGACGAGGAGCTCGAGCCTCGGGCCGACGAGCCGGGCTTCTTGAACTTCTGCTGGGACGGCGAGCTGCGCGCCCCCCTCGAGTTGGTAGAGGGCGCCGGGGACGCCGGCACCGCCTCGATTCCGATCAGCCGCCTCGTGTCCACCAGCAGCATGTCCTTCACCATCGAGAACTCGCCCATCTTCGACGCTATCTGCTCTGTTTGAGCGTCCGGAGTCACCTGGTGGATGGGAACCGCAACGTTACTACGTTGTGTGCAATTCGCAGTGTTCAGACACATTCGCCCACTTTCCGCGCATAGATCGGTCGTTCCGAGATGTTTAACGACAGAATAATCAAGAGTCACTATTCGTTTACGGGCACACAATTATCTTCTCGATTCCAGAGAAGATTTTGCTTGGAAGTAGTGGAAATTACGGATGGGACATATTCAAGATGCGATTTCTCGCGAAGATAATTTCGTGAACGAAAGTAAGAACTTGATAATTCCATGTTTATCCTTTCTGGGTATACACGGGAAATTCGTACTGACTTTTTCCTAGATCGGTTTGATGTGAATGGAACTTGAATTACACTTGAATTAATCTAGGTTAAAGAAAATAAATGAGTATGTTAAGAAGCAAAACAAATATTAGCTCATCGTAGGGTCAAGTCGATTTACCCTCTTGAACCACGATGAGTACTGATTGACTTGATCCATACGCGAAAAAATGAAACGTTTTTAGATTTAAATTTCTCGAGATTCGGTGAATTGATGAGATTTTATCATAAAAATGTTGAAAATTGATCTAGAAAAGGTGTATTTAGACAGAATCGATTTTTCATCCAGTGGCGACACCTACCGCCCAAAAGTTCGACCCATCATAAATAGAAGGATCATTAGTGGGGGTCGACTTACTTTGACAGGTGCTCTAAAGAGGGAACCGGTGTCGGGCTCGGGCCCAACGCGGCGGCCCTGCTGCGCCATCTGCTGAGCCATTCTCTTGTCTCGGTTGCATGACAGCCTCGGGTCGTCTATCCCATGGGTCGACGCGTGCTCCGCGTAGACCGACATGGCCACCCGGGCCTGTCGTTCTTGCTCGCGAAGCCGGTCCCGGTCCACGCTGAAACATCAATTGCAAACCTTACATTAGTATCCCACCGTGCAAAATCAAGCAGTAAAGGAAAACATATGCCATACGGGTGTTGTGGAAAAATAATCAATTAATCCATGTTTATTTAGATAATATAAATTGCACCGCGACTGATCGTCCGGGAAACCGATATTGTAGTTTTGCAACCTACGAAAAAAAATGCTCGAGAGCGACTGAATTAACTCAATTGTTCTCGTAATTCTCATCCTGTTCTCTCAATTTACGTTAAACCGTCAATGTCAAAAGTTAATTCGATTGACAATTGTGATGGAAACTCGCGAGTGCTTTTGTTTTTGTAGACAGAATCAATTACTGACGTTATTCGAGCAACATTGTTCAGTTTTTATGGGTTATGTTGCCCGCTTGGTATGCCTCCCTCTCACTCCTTTCTAGCGATGATTTGTCAACGATAAAACGCCCGTGTGCCAAGGCTGTACAAGGTAAGACGGTCAGATGTAAACAGTTTCGCCATCCGACAAGTAAACAAACGAACATTTCATTGGGGCTGATTTTCAAAATGAGACACTATTGTGCCGCAGAGTCGGGCGCGTATAGGACGCGGGGACAAGAAGCGAGACACGCGCAGTTTGAGAGGATTGACGCGCGCGTGCCGCGTGACGCACTAGCGTGTGTGTATCTACCAATTCACCGGTGTGTATCGTGCGACGGAGACAATTTTCTCTCTTCCTCTCCCCTCCCCTCGAATCTAGAGGCACATATCGTCGCGACGAATCGCCAAGTCATTGCCGCGTGTATTAAAATGAAAATCCGTCGCGTAATTCCGCGCGGGGTGGTGGAAAGACGAGCGATCGCCGGGACAACGAGGCTATATAAATAGGCAAATTTGCGCGTGACGCAACGCGCAATCCAAAAAGAAAACAACAACAAGGAGGGGGGAGGGGATGGCGCGGTTGAACAGCCGAACCGATGAAATATAATTGCGGTTGAATCCCGGCTCGGGTAAATACGCTTGTTTACTCGGCTCGAGTCGCTCGGCTAATTTTACCTTCGCGGATTGTTCGCCGAGCTCTCGGCCGCGCGGCCGGTTCTATTTTTAAAGGAAACTACCGCACCGCGCGCGGCTGATTCACGCTTCGCTCGCGGCTTCTCTGGCGAGTCGCGTTTCATACGATTCGCGATTACTCCCGATCCTCCCTATATACGGCCGCGTCTAACAGTCCGATGCGCCACGCGGATTATTCGTTCGGCGGCGTATAACAATCGTATCAACCGAGGAAAGAGTCCTCCTCTGCGGCGGTGGCGCATGCCGGGCGCAACGGAGAGAGGAGAAGGAGCTCCAACGCTCGGGGGAGACTCGCGCGCGCGAGCCATAAATCGATACCCCGGCTATCGAGCGAATTCCATCGGGCGACGTGAGCACACAGCAGTGCCAAGAAAAACCCGATTGAACCAGAGCCAATTAAAACTTCATCTTCAGCCTCGCGCTCGTGCGTGCGCATACACACACACACACACACACACACTTCGACACCTAATCCTATATACTTTATTTCGACATCATCATTATCGCTATCGACACAATTACCAACAGCTCGAGAGCGATCGCTCGCCGGTAAATCAATCGGTTCTTTCTTTTTACCCGCCCCTCCCCCAGCTCCTCCTCCCCCGAGCGCGTAATCACTCGCTTATTTTTATCCGGGGTGAGAGGAGGAGGAGATAGAAACAATGTACAGAACGTCAGGGGCTCTGATGATGCCCTTTATCCTTCCCTTTGCCCGGATGAGCTGTTGCGTGATTTTAATTAGTGAATTCCCCCCCCCCGCGATTCACACATACAGATATACAGATACAGACGAGTCGGATTAATTCTCGAAACGTGCGAAGCAACGTGATGCGAGCTTTTTAAGCGCAAACATTATGTATGCGATTGCCCGCGAGCGTATCGTTTTTTTTCAGTTTGGTTATCGACGCATTAGCGCATCGTTGGCAAGTTATAGACGATTGTTCCACGAGACGAGAATTAATCTGCATCGGGGAGAGCGCGTATGGACGAAGACGAAACTTTGTCCGATAGTTTTTGCAATCGCGCCGTTTCAATTTTCTCCGATTTTAACCCGTAACGTTGACTCGGGATCAGAGCTAACCCACGGCAAACTTCAAGATTGAATCGAGCCCCGGCTAAGTTTGTTATAGTGATTCGTAAATAATTGGATGAAACCAGGTGGATATACTTTAACCCACGATTTGCCACACCAGGTGAACTTCAGCACGGGGGAATTTTTCAAACTTCTTTTCAGAGTTCCTTCTTAGATTTGACGATATTTTACAATATTTGACTGGTCAATTTTATTTATGGAAACTGACGAAGCTTTTTCTACGATTTCATAAAAATACCCCGATTATTTTTTTTTTTTAGATTTCTAAAACTCACCGTTGAAGCAGGATGTGACCAATTACAGTTAGAGTAGATATTACTCTCTAAATTGAAAAAATAGTAAAAAACTATTATTTATTGGTAAAAATTGCACAATTTGTGAATGATAATGAATATTCACTGAAAAATCAGTGGAACATTTACTACTTTTGACAGAACATTCTTTTTACCAAGAAATAATAAAGAGTTTTCCAAAACTACTCATTCGGTATTAAGTAAAAATTTTCAACTACTCAAAATCTAGAGATTGAATATCAATTTTAGATTCTCTCGACTGGCTTACGACTAGTAACTGATTTTTCTCCGATAGACCCTGTATGCGACCGTCATGTTGCAGTCCCATCTTGACTGGCGCGAGCCAACGATAAAACCGTCGCGTACAGTCGGAGGTAGAAAACAAAAACGAAGAATTCGCGAGGCCAAGGGACCTCTGCTTCCGGGAAACAACTTGAACTTTGACTCGGGGGGCCTCAGTCAACTGTGTGCGCTAAATGCACATATCGAGGGCGGATAATTACACAGCGGCCGGACGTGCGGGAGGTTGCGTCCCAGCAGCGACCGTCGCATTCCCTGGATTTCAGAGAGGGGAGCTGGAGGGTTGGCGGTGAGGAGGAGGAGGAGAAAAAAAAAGAAGCAAACAAACGAGCGGCGAAGGATAAAACCTCGCGCGCGCGACGCTAACGAGCAATCGATCGACTTTTCATACGTATAACCCTTGGCGGATGTCGGGGCGCTCATTAGCGAGTCGGATCGCTTAGGTTTTATTATATACATATATGTATGTATACCCTGGGCTCCGTACGATTTTCGTACCAGCCGGCTGCCTTTATTACACGCTCGAAATACCAAAGTTCGCGCGGAGCAATTGGAACGTCCTTAATCAAGCGAGACCGGGTGTAACGATGCTTTTACTCGGCGAAGCTGCGCCTTTGGTCAAATTATAAGTTGTGCATTCGAGTCGCGCGAGCGAGATTACTCGCGAATTTTTCGCGTAAAGTCACAATTGGCCGGGGGAAGCTCATCGACGAGTCGGCAAACAAAGGCTCGCGAGCCTCAGCGGGCGTTAACACACCGATTGGAAGCCGCGCGTCGGGTGAGGGGAAGGGAGCGTGACTCATGACGCGTGCGCGCGAAACTGCCCGATGAATAGACAGGGGCTCCAGCCTCGCCGAGGCCGGAGTGCGTGACCCTTTGACAAATACTTCAAACTTAAATGCCCGGCTTGGACAGGATCGATATTTGTGCTCTCGAGAAGTGACAGCTGATGAAGCTTTTTTAAATTAAAAATTCCGATTCCAGTTGTTCTGAAAAATTCTGATTTTAAAATTAAGAAAAAAGTGTCCAAAAATTGGGTTTGTTCGTCAACGAGACGTCCTCCACTGATTAGCGAACAGCGTGTAAAAATATCCCATGGTTTGCACCGTCAACGCTCGGCATGATTATGCCATTGGAGATAAGTCGAGCCGATGACCGGGGCAAAGATAATCTGGGATAATTAGGAGGCCGGGCGCTCTCGGGGCTGTGCGCGTGTCGACGAGCGCCGCGTTTATTGCACCTTGTTTTCCTCGTCACCTGGCGGATTAACGCCGCTCCAGCGGCCCTCGACCCACCCTAAATCTCCGCGGCCGAGCAAACGCCTGTATATCCGCTGTTTTGGCTGGTTCCGAACACGAGATATAACACTCGAGATTTCTTCAAAACAACTTCCCAATGAATTTGTCACCTTGTGAACGACGACGCGAGTATCGTGGAATCTTTTTGTATTTCGAGTATCCATTTGCAGAATGTTATTATATTCAGAGTCGTGTCAATTGATGTATGCCTATTGTTAGCGAGTTCTGGTTTCGTAAGATGCATTTTCGAGGAACGACCGATACGCGATGGATAATTTCATCACCCGATCCCCTTTTGACGAACTTTTTTCATGCCGACCTGTATCATTGTTGAGAATAAGTCATAACGGCATGAGGCAAAGAAGCTTATGCCGCGGTGGATGAGTCTTGGTTCGTATATATACGGGGTAAGCCAGCAGCTAAGCTGATCAGTTCATCCAATAAATCATCCCCAAGTACTGTACGTATTTGCGCATCTAGCAATTCATTGATTCTGAGTACCATTCTACTTCCTATCATTGTATGTGTATAGCAAGGATCAGATCCATTTTCAGAAATAGTGTTAGTGGGAAACTTTGAGTAGTTAGTCAATTTCGAACTCTTTCGTTTTGTTTATTGGTTCAAAACGTGTGTAATATTTTACGTGTTATTTTAAGCCGATTTCCAACTTCAAATGAAATCCAGATTTGCAAAAATCACAATATTTTTGTAGAAACCAAGGTGATTCGATAAATAGTTCATGTACCTAAAAGGATACAGTTGAAATTTTGAAGTCACTCAGTTGAAAACAGACCGATTCGGGCTATACATAGTTTACTTTCTCGAAATGAAAAATGTTTCTTCATACCTCAAAATTTCATTTCAATTCCTCTCTCTCTACAGTTGACCCTTGCAAAAACTCGTGTATCCGACAGGGAATCTCGAGCAACGAGCAAACGAACGAGATATTCGCCCTTTGAAAATCGGAGGACGATCCCTCGAATGGGGAAAAAATGACGAAACAGTCGGTCGGCGGGACGGTGGATGGTAAATGATCGTCCGGACGCTGGTGTGCGTCGCGGTTGGCGAAGGCCTCGTGACCGATGCGCGAACGATGTCAGTGTGTCAGTGTCAAGGCGCAGTGTGCCCCGGCTAAGCGGCGGCGGTGGCAACTACGTATATACACGTATATACATACCCGAGAGAGGCCTCACCCAATTACGGCGTGGCTCTCGTTTTTATCGCGCCCATATCGCCCGGGCTCGACTGCGCAGCTGTTTCGCCCGTACGACGAGGTATACGAGAAAAAGAAAATCGCCGATCGGTTTGAGGAGACGACGACGACTTTTCTCAATGCGCGTGTCGAGTGAAACGTCAATCGCGCGATGGCTATAGGACAATTTTCATATTTGCGTACACACACTCGTTACAGTCAATATTGCCGCTGTACGTATCATTGCGCGTCAAGTGCGCGCGCGCACTGTTTGCTCATTGATTACGAGAGGGAATAGCAAAGCAATTTTTCACTGCGAATATGGCTCGTTTTTCAGCGGCCGACGTGGACTATTTGTTATTGCCGCGCGCCCGAGCGGTGTTACGAGAGTCGCGGGCGCGTTCGCTGCCGATTAATACCGAGAAGAGCGTTTCGTCATCATTGCGACTTTTTAAAGCACGTTGCGAATTTTGCACGCGACGAGAGCCGCCTTCGACGCTGTCCGTTGGACGGGCGATCTTGTATACGATAGGAAATACCGATTTAGAAATATTCAGATCGATACGATGGGATTTTATTTTGAAGATCTCGATGACGTTGGATCGGGAAAATCACTGTGGAAACGCACAAGATGCTTTCTCAAAGTGTTGAAAACTTTATTATGAGATTGAGTGGGATATTATTTCGAGGAGTAAATTTTTTTGGTAAACATCGCCGATTAATCAAGCAGAACCTCTATTTCGTGTATCGAATTATTCACTATTGTTATATTGATAGAGCAAAAACTATTCAATCAAGTGAATATTCACTGCTCATAAGTTGTGCAACAGTAAATGTTCACCTTTAAACAGTATTGGTGTAGTAGTATTGGTATGTAATAAACATATTCAATCTTTATCGATAATCGTAATATATTCACTGCTGATATAGTTATGCAATTATTTCTTAATGTATTCACTGAAAGAGAAATATTGTAATGGCTACTATATTTTACTAAAAAAAAATTACATATTATATTCATAGAATATTTTACACATGTATGATACAATTCACTACGTTCCTAGTAAAATTTATGGTGAAGTTAGTCCGAATTGAATGTAGACCAATTACAGTTTAAATTCATTTGAATTGTGAATATTGTATGGCACAACTTATGAATACACAAATGAAGTAAAAAATCGATGCAGAAATAAAAATCAATTAATGAAAATTAGCTCGTAATAATGTTCGACACATAATTTAGCAACGTTTCGAATGCAATTATTGTACAATTAACTTTACACGGTATAAAGCTGATGATATAGTAAACGATATTGTCAAATTTAAATATGTGGATAATTGGTGACCGTCACTGGAAACAAAGTACTTTGAATCGTAAAAGTATAGTAACGACCATGTCGAAATAGTAAACTCTCCCAATTTTTTTTTTTTTTAATGTATACCGTTTCAAATTGAGGAAGTACGGTTGGAGCAAAGCATCGGCCGGATAAATCGACAAATTAGCGTAAGCCTAATATAACGGACGGTAGACTTTGGAGAGAAGAAAAAACCACGAGCGACAGGCTGTCTGGAACACTGAACTCTCGTCGTTACAAAAGCAGTGGCGCGTCGTCAGTTGAATTACGCGCCCGTCGCTGCCTCTTCCTTCCCACCAAGCACATCGGCCCGGTTATTATCCGCGCGCGTCCCGCGTAATTATGCGCCGCTCCGCGTTATTGTCTCCGTCGGCTGCTCCCTGTTTATTGTCTCATTACCGCCTTTTTTTTCTTTGATCAGGTGTTCGACAGATTCGCCGGCGATACTCGAGTTGTTTATTTTCGAATCCAGCGGGGAGCCACTGCATGCGGCTACGCTGATTATTCCCCGTCGCGTGTCTCGTTTGACGACTTCCGCAGACGCGAGGAAGATCGGGAAAAGCCGTTTTCATTTTTCACTCTCGCCTCCCCCTTGCGGACCATCATATCCTCACGAATCACGTTCGATCCGTGGGATTAATCAAGCGGGCCGTCGAAGGAAGGAAAACGAAAAACAAAAATCTCTCTAAATCCGCGTCGATCTTGAAATTGCATAACCCCCGCGGTCCGACGAGGCAAGCCTCCAGGAATTGCAAAAACAACAAATCGCCGGGTGGTGAGAGCCAGAGACCCAGTGTATTTTCGTCCCGTTCGCGGATTCAGGGCCAAACGGATCGAGGAGAGATCGAATCCAGAGGCTTCTCTCCCCGCGCGGCGCGACTCGTCGAGTTTCTCTGTATCGCGAATAGAAAACACTCGTAAAGCCGAGAGAGCGAGAGATTCGCGGCGTGGATGTAAAGCAGCGAGACTCTCGATGGCTCATTAATTCCTCGCGGCGTCTGAAAAGAAAAAAAAACACACTCGCGACGTTTTTCTTCGTTTCCGCTGCGAGCTCGTTTTTACATCTATTTTTAAACCATCGCGATGCGTTCGATCGCGAGCGTCTCTTCGATTCAGGCTAATGAATATATCGCTCGCACGCGTGCGCGCCTCGTTTTTCCCGCAAAAGTCTAAGGCGACGTTTTTCCCGGGCGATATATACGATTGATTTCGTTCGAGCAGACGCTACGGAGAGTATAGCGTTCTTGACATTCTAGACAATACATCGGGGCGATGGAATTTCGCGGGAAATCTCACGCGTCATCCGCGTATATACAAGTAGACTCGGGCGCGCGTGTAAGTTTAGCTTTCGCGGAAACGCATCTACTCGCTCGGGCGATGCGCGTTCCGCGTATTACGCGCGTAGGCTCTTTCTCTCTCTCTCTCTAATTAGAGCAATTGCGCGCGAGGCAAGTTTGAACGGGCGCGCCAGACTCGCTGGATGATCCGTCTCCTCGGCGCGTATCGTTCGATATATTGCAAACCTGTCGAGAGACAATACCCGGGTATATACGTGTGTATCCGATCGAGCGTGACGCAACGGAGAAATCGCCGAGGGTATGACACGCGCGCGGCGACAGGTCGAACATTTTAAATGCCGCGCCGTAAAGGCGCCCGAGACGTTCCCCAACAGCCCCGGCGCGCATCCCGTGAAAGCCTCGTAACACGGCCCGTTCTCTCTCACTGTGTTCTCCGTCGATTTCCAACAATACGTCGAAGGAAGGAAGGGGGCGAGATAATTGAATGGGCAAAAATAAACCACTCCTCGAGGAGACCCGGGTGTGACGCAAGGCGTTCGTTGTACAGCCATAGCTCGAAACCCGAGTGAAAAATCCCTCTATTTTCGCGCGTTATTCAACATAAGTTTTTGCTTTTTTCTTCTTTCCTCCGCGCGAGTTAATCGATAAACGATCGCGACGCACACACGATATGACTCTTTGTTCGCTCGACGTGTGAATCGTATGGTTGCAACTTGGTGGAGTGGGGGGCGGAAGTTCGAGCGACCATTGGGAGTATCCCGCGCGTCCGGCCTTGAACCCGCGAAAAGTATCGATTTGGCGACGCCGCGAAATCTCTTTCTCGCGGAATCTTCGCGGCGACGCGTGTATTTCGAGAGACGAGCGATTAATCATCTCGGCGGAACGGCCAAGACTCTCGCGAGCGCAGCGCCGCCACTATATACATGCGCGTGTGGTTATGTATGTATGCATAGGTTGCGCGCACATGTGGCGCGTGTTTACTCGCGGCCATTTTTAAAGGGAAACCGAATCTCGCGCGCGCACTATAATACTTGCGCAACTCGGCTTGTCGTTGTATATGTACAGCGGGGCAACGCGCGTACACTCGACCGCGGGATGATGTTCACGCGTGGAACGATCGCGTGGGATTGGACTGCTGACCCCGATATATGCGTGTGTGTGTGTGTGTGTGTGTATGTTGGCTGACGTCACCGGGGAACGCACCGGATGAGACGCCCGGCTCTTTAACTCTTCTCTGCAAGCACCAGATACTATACTATTCAAATTGGAAATGCTCGTCAAACTACTATTCGACAGGGAAGTTTCACTGTTCGTTAGGGACGAATTGCGTAACTGATCAGCAGTGAATATCCACTTTGTTGAATAGTAGATTTGAAACAGTACACTTTTTCCTGAATCTGAAAATTCGGTATACAAATATTGGTTAAATTTTCAGTAGAATTTGACTTTTTATTAGTGGAAAGTGATGTACGTTCCAATATTGTGAATGTTTTAATAATTTTTGAGTGAATATTAACTATTATTCATCGAGCGTGCAATGTTTACCAATGAATTCTTGATTAATTCAAATTTTACTACGATCGGTTGTGGTGCACTGCGATAAATAAAAGTCAATCAAGATTTCAGTAAGAGATTTCAGATTTATTTGAAGTGTAATACATACGATTTTGAAGGAAAAAATATATTGATTCATGATAATGTTCCATAAATGATTTAGTAATATCTCATGCGTAATTGTTGTACAATTAAGTAGGATTATAGTGAAAAGCTGATCAAATATAAAACTTTCTAGTAATTTACATGGTAAACCGTTTCATCAAACTGTATTATGCGATAATTGTAACCTTCACTGGGGATAAAGTACTTTGACTTATAAAATATAGTAACGACTACAATGTTTTTCTCTGCTCTTTTGAAATAGTTAACTCTAATAATTGAATTCCCCTCAGCGTAGTGGAATCAGAATACGAACTTTCTGAGTAAATTTATAAACGATCGGCTCAAAAGCTATATTTACATTTTTAAAATCTAAGATTGAAAAGCCATATTTTCTGTCATACTACGTAGTATTTTGAGAATTTCTAGAATTCTCTTATCCCCAAGACCCTTTCATCCGACTTTTTATTTGACTGGAAAGCATGAAAAGCTCTAAGAAAACACGAAAGCATTACCAAAGCCATTCTCATTTTTTTCCACTCAGCAAGATCTGGAATTTGAAGAGCAAGATACTTTGCTTCAAATTTTTGGATCTGATAAAGTTTTCTGCAGTACCGAGACGTAAGAAGCCCTGCGTTTCGCAGCTTTTTGAAAATGTCTTAATCATGTCTCGGACTTGAAACTTTCTTAAAAAGCATTGAGTACTTCATTCCAACCATTATTTTGACATAAGATCCTCTCGTTATTTTTCTAGAATCTCCAAATTAATTTCAATATTATATTTATATTGTTTGTAACATATTTTTTACCTTCATCCACTAGGAAAAATTCACTTCGATCAACCGTGTAAATTGGCACTTTCATCTTTTTTCACTTCAATCAAACCGTGTCCTTCACAGCAATATTTAAATAAATATTTCGTATACCATATGGTATGGAAACAATGTAATATATGTCATCCAGTTTGAAATTTATTGCGTTGAATAAATTTATAATAATCAGTAACATATGACACTCGAGTAATAAATTATTTCTCAATTTTCCCGTGCGTCTTCCATAATAATTTCACAATTATTTGTTCATTATTCGAAATACACTTGGAAGCGAGCTTTTATCGAATAACCTTACAATCGAATAACATCGTTCGTACGTAAAATCTTATCTCGGGTCTCCGCGAGTTTCGAGATTTCTATATCTATCGTTATCAATTCGTACTGAAATACTAAGCTCTCGTCGAGGAAACGGAAAAAATAATGCGAATAAAAATCAAAAGCCAATCATTTTATCCCGATGCTTAAGGTAGAAAGTTTAGCGAGGTGTCGAGTGGGAGGGAGAGATGCGCTTCCAACCATGACGTTGAACTCGAATAAGGCAAAAACTCCACTGTCTTTCCAACTCGCGATAAATATTTATCGTGAAAACTTGTGGATGTGATAAATTATTAATTTCTAACTCGCAAACCACTTCAATTTCCACTATGGCGTTATCTCGTTCGCACTCACGACACTAGTAAACTATCGTTGATCGGACGAGTGGATAATGAAAAAAAAAAACATTCATAAAATATTTGGCACGCGATGCACAACATTTCATTGCAGCCATGGACTTTTTTTCCAGATCAAAAAAACCAAAAAGTTGTCGGGAAACTTTGAGAAATTTACAATTCCGTATTTTAGTTTCGATTTGCTTCGCAGCTCATGTTGATTGGCTGGCGCGCGCGCAGCCTCAGGGTAACGCATCGATACATCCCGTGAGTATATAGGTACCGACCAAAAAGTCGAGAAGCGTACCGAGGTCGATTTGGGGCCGACCCGGCATTAATAAGTTGGAACTTTTGCCTCGTGACGTTGGCGCGCTCGCCCTACTCTCCCGAGCCGCTCCTACGATTCCATTAAACGCGTAGTTTTCAAAATTCTGTGCTCCCCCCAACCCGTGAGACACGCTAAACTTGATGCGGGGGCGTTTCGCCGAGATGAGAATAATTGGCCGAAACAATTCGAGCCGATGGAAAGTTGAATTGTTGAGGAGTGAAAGTTGCGTGTAGCTGGACGCGCGAGATAATAACTTGGACGAGATACTCGAGATAAATGATACTTTGTTGAGGCTTATTACGATTCACGCGGGATTTCTTGCGATCATCCCTCCAACGGAGTGCCATATGCAACGAGAATAACTTTCAATTGAAAGATACATCGAGATCAACGTCATTAATGCTTAGAAAGGGAAAGAGTCATCGACTATCTACCAGTGAAACTGTTGTGTCTAAAAACTTTTTCGAACGGCCGAAGTTTGCGCAGCTAGATTTTCCAGAGACGCCCAGTACACATATATACCCTTTACACGAGTTTGTATCCTTTGCCGAGCTCCAAAATCCTCCCCCGCATAAACTCGGCATAGACTATTATACGAATTAATTCGAATAAATATCACCGAGATCGAGTGAGTTTGGCGAAGGAGTGGGAACAAGGTGGGCTTATATCTACTCGGTAACTCGGCGCTTACGCTTTCGCGTGGCTCGCAAAACTTTTGATTTCCAAATGAATAACCTCGAGAAATTGTTACATCGACTGTCGAAGGAAAAACGGAGAGCCGCGAACAACCGTCGAAGATGGTAGTTCAGCCGAGGATCGCGTGGGAGTCGGGAATTACTCCGAATTCTCGAATTCATTAGCGAAGTGGAGCTCCGTTCAATCCTCGTTAGGAAAAAATGAAAACAAAGCACAACGAGAGTTTCGTGAGAGAAACGTATATACGTCGATGGCGATTAATCAGGAACATCCTTCCCCCCCTCCCCTCCCCAAAAGAGCGTCGAGCACAACGCGTGGAGTATAGGCTACCGATGGAAATTCGGGCAATTTCCGTGGCCCGTTCCGCTGGATTCCGTGTCGGGGCAGCCGTCGACGAGACCAACTGGGAAATGAATTGTTTCGTTATTTCGCGCTCATCCGCGATTCCAGCGATACACTTTCGCCGGAGAGCGTAATCCGAGATACGGAGCCCGCGAGCCGAGCCATACACAACGTCGCGGTCAATCGAGATGTCCCCCATTGTTTTCCCTCGCGAACGGCGTGGCAGGAAACGCGAAACTCATTTCACACACACACACACAAGCTCGTCGGTCATAATTGCGCGCTTGAAACTCGCTCGATGGAATTAGGAACGAGTTGCGCCATTGTACAATAACCGAGAGAGAGATCGGTTACCTTTTTTTCTTTCAAAATTCCTCGCGCGGCTGCAGAGACGGTACATAAATTGACAAAGCGCGGCTCGCCGCGAGTACATGTATATACAAGGGAGATTCTTTCGGCCGCATTTTACTCCCGGAGAATTTACAAGCCACGACTTGCGATTCTCTTTCAACTTGCGGCCCCGAGGCTGCTGCAAGAAAGTTATGGCCTACTAAACTTTCCCCTGTGACATCATTCGAGCTGCCGCTCAAAAGACGCCGCGAGCGCGCGCGGCTACTTTTAAAGCGCAAGCAAGCAACCCCCACCCCACCGCAGCCCGTATTTCCATCAACTCGCGCCAAAAACAGAAGCTATACACCGGCGGCCGCGGGGGCGAGGAACCGCCTCCCCCTTTCCCAAGCCAAAAATCACGGCTGACTCGGGAAATTCGCGCGGAACACGAGGTGACGCATCGCGCAAAAATTCCGCGTGACTCAGCCTGACGCCCGCCCGCCCGCGTGTGTGTATACATCTCTCGTCCCTCCCTCTCTGTCTCCGTTGCTCTCGCGCGCGAGAGCGAAAAATTCGGGCTTGAAATTTTCGAGTCGAGGAATTTTTTGGAGCCGGTCCAAGGAGTCCGCGAACCCTTCCTTATCGTCGGTTTCACGTTGAATATTTAGACGGAACAGAGTCGCGCTCGAGAGCCTCCCCTTTTTTTTTCATTTCCCCTGATCTGGGTCACGTTTCGGGGAGGGCGGGGCGCCCGCGAAACCACCTACAACTAGTGAGCTTTCCCGATTGCGCCTCGCTTACTAGAGCAATATTCTTCTCGCTCGACACGCGGCTCTCGAGGTATGTATAATCAAAGAGTCGAGTCGCTGATGGAAGAGAACAACGATTGCGCCCGTTGCAAATGTGATTATTCGATTTGATTCACGTGTGCGTACACGGCACAACGATCCTAATCAAGCCTTTTAGTGGTATCCTACTTTTTAAGTTTTTCGTTCACGGCGTTCCGCACTCGGAATCGCTCGAATGTTTGAACGTTGTAGGTTAGACACTCGGGACAAATGTTTTTGGACCTAAAATGAAAACGTCATATCAACATTTCGAAAATTTATGTCGGATTCGTCATTAGCTAGCCTGGAAATCCTCTCAGAGTCATTACATGGCCTAATTATCAATTTTAACGTCACAGACATAGAAATTCCAAAGCTTGCGTCAATTGACTTTCTTATATTTTGTAAATATCAAAGCTCAAAGAGTCAAAGCACAGAGTTCACTCTCAGACGGTATAACCTGATTTCCATCATGCATAAACGTCAACGACACGGGTCTCCGTGTCTTTGACACGAGAGAAATATAAAATGAGAAAGTGTCGCTGGAAACATCTGAAAAAACGTTTGATCTCACAATTTCCACTTGATTTCCCAGCCTCGTTGTTAGTCGAACGGCCGCGGCTAACGACCGATGATCAAACCGTCCCAAAGGTTATTTCCACCGAATCCAAACCGGAGTACGGCGGGTCGGCGAAAATATCCGTTACATCTCGACACTGGCCGGTCGGGTATGGATAAACAAAGGACCCACGCGTACTCGCAGCATCGCGCGTCGCTCGAAACAACCCGCGACCAAGATAAAACACACACACGAGAGTCGCGCGCATCTCTGGCGCGTATATCAGTCTTGCCAGATTAATCCTCGGCTCGTTTATTCAGTGAATCGCGAAAAGCGCAACTCGCCAGTGCCACCGGACAATCCGAAATTCGACCTGAATGCTAATGAATGCGCGCGGCCGCGTTGCACACACGGGCCGGCCTCGGTGGAGCCTTGTTTGCGCTCAAGGCTCTCTCTCTCTCTCTCTCTGGCCGCGGACGCTTTTCGCCCCATATTCGCACGCGCGTGTGTTTATAAACGCTGACGCGTCGGGCTTGGACGGGGGGGATTTTCGGATGATAATTAGGATGAGTTTGATCGAGTTGGCGCGTAGCCTCGACCGCGGCCGAGCTCGAGAACGCTGTCGATTAGCCACACTCCCTAGCAGCCGACAGTCGAGTTTCGATTGCACGAGGTGCAAACCCGAGCACAGTATGTTTGGATTTATGATTCGAAGTGGAGAAAGAGAGAGAGACGTTAACGCACACAGCCGAGTTCCCAACTCAAAACGTATATATACACCGAGCGAATGAACAAAGCCAACAACGGGCGGACCGAGTAAATTAGCCTCGGAACTCGGTGAAACGGTCGTTGCCTCCTCGAGAGGGAGCAAAAAGCAAATCTCTTTCGACGTTATCCGGCCGCGCCAAATCGGGATACACGATAAATACGTCCCCTCGCGCACGAGGTGACGAAGCGACCCTGAAAACCGAGTTCCTCTCCTACGGGGGTGTTGTTGTGACGGCAAGATGCCTCCGTTGTTCGGAGCTTTGTCCAACGCGTTGGATCCGAAAGGCAGCTGTTGCAAAATTAGCCCGATTTTTCTGGTGAAATTCACGAGAAATGACGGTAAATCTTACTGGAATTTCTGGGAAGCTTTAGTTGTCTTCGAGTCCCTGTTCAATTTTGCATTTTCATGTTTGCGTCGCGTGCCAAGCTTGGGTGAAGTTATGGTGGTTTAATGTTTAAGGGTAGGCTAATAAACTGATAGAGTAGTGTGGTATGGAGGTTACGTTTGCTTGAAAACCTACTGTAGTCTATCGTAAGTGATTGCCTTGCTGTCGATGGTGATCATTCTTAATTAGTTTTCACTAGTTTTTTTTTTTCAAACGTCGTTTTGCAATGCAATCAAATATAATTAACGCCAGTGTCCACAGTTATATACTCTCGCCAATTTAGTCTAACATTTATCATTCGTCAGGTTATATTCACGCGACCCAACGTTTACCCGAAACGCATATTTACGTCCTTTGGCGTACCAAGATTTACGGAGAATGGATTGGGATCAATAACGATTCGCAAATATCTCGAGAAAGCGCGTTGGATGTTGGCGCGGAAATTGTTTATTTGGGGTATCAACGACTTCAAAAAAAGTTCGAGCTTGGAACAACATATACTGCTGATCGTGTCCCGGTCGGTTATAACCGCTTACGCGACCTCGCTAACTACGCAGTTGAATAAGAAATGGTTGTTCGGTCGTGAATGTTTCATTCGGCAGCGCTAATCGATGTTTCCCAACTCAGTCTCGTTATTGCTCGTGAAAATGAAAATTCACGTTTTCTTGGTGCTGAAACCGGCTCGTCATAAAACGTATTTGAAAACTTGCCGACCGCAGGAGGAGGGCAAGGTAACAAAGTATACGCGTGGCGACCAGCCGCGGTTGATATTTCTAATTTTAACAGCCAAGGTACTTGAGAAGTGTAATCAAGGGTTTGTATTATGAATCTACGGATGGCTTTCGAGGAGGTACGCATGTGCCGTAAAATTCAGTGACTCGAAGCCAGCAGATTAATGGGGGTATTCTCGCGTAGTAAATAAGATGGGCGAATTTCAAAAATAGAAATCAACATTGCCATAAACGCTTTATCGCACAGTAGGCGTCATCGAGCTTCCAATATATAAATCAAGCAATGTTTGTAGTTTCTGGAGAAATCAATACTCTTCGCAGCCAACTGTCATCCGACTGGTTGACAACACTACAAGTGACTCATTGAAGATTGTTAACCTTATATCACTTGGAAAGAAGATATGGATGGAAAGTTTATAAGTCTTCCAAGTTTTCGCTCAAAAATTGAATCTGTGGTAAAATTCACATATCTAAAGAAGATAACCAACGAATTTTTCGGGAATTGATTGATTTGACACGCAAACCAGAAACGACGTATAGAAAGTCACAAATCCCAAGAAACATCAAACCACTTCTGCAGGGCTGAGCTATTCTGGATTCGTTGCTTATCTTCGCTTCGCGAACTCCAGATACCTCGAAATTCCTCATCGCTTCTTCTATTCGGCTCAATTTGAATTCCAACGAGTGACGAGTCAAAAGATTCGACTCAATTTCCAGAAAACGAAAGAAAGATCAAGTCGGCGACCTGGCTCGACGACCGGCCGTTCGATCGTCCGCATCAACACTTATCACTCGCGAGTTACCAATATAACGACTTGCGCAACGTCGTTGCGAGACTCGCGCGCCGCGCTCGAGTCGAACAAACAGAGCGCCTGCGAATCAACCTTCGCAATTCGATAAAAGCCCGAATACACGTCTGCCGGTTATTGTGAAATCCGTCCGCAAAACGCATCGTCATCCGCGGCGACTCGACGAAGTCCATTAAAAATTGATAGCTCGCGATCGCTTTTCGAAAGGAGAAGAAAAAAAAACAAAGAAAAAAAAGAGGAACGCGACGTGCAAAACAGCCGCCGCTATCTCGGGTTATAGATAAGCCGAGGATATCAGTGCGCGTATATCGGCGCAACGGCCAACGAGATATACGCGAGCATTATCGACTGCACAGGCCGCGAGGAGAGAGAGATGGAAGGATGGGGACGCGTATCGCGCGAGAGCTCATTAGCGCAACAGATAATTCCGCACGTGAACACGTAGATGCACGACAGCCGAGGAGGAGAATAACTGGCGAAACTGTAAATACAGAGGCGCGCGCGCGCTCCATCTGCAAAACGGCCGGGGATCCACTTAAAATCATGACCACTCAGGCTTCTAATAGACGCATTGTATAAGGACGTCTTGCTCGGCTCTCCCTCTCTCTCTCGCTCTTTTCCTACCTCCTCCCGCCGCCGACGTCGTGTCTCTTTGTTCCGACTCCTATATATTTTTCAGTCCCCTTTTAATTTTCCTCCTGCCGAGCGATTCCCGGAGCGTCTCTCGGCCGACTGTTTCAGTCTGGGGAGGGGGGAGGATTTTGCGGAAACTTCTTATATTAGCTAATGGCGCCTGCCTCCCTCGCCCCCGGACAGTCACAATTTTCTTATTGCACCCGCGTATAATCTATCGCCAAATCTCTAAGCAGTTACGAAAGATTCGCATGATTTCGCTCGAGACATTTCCCGCAATACGATTGGATATTGAAAAACTCGTTGGGCTTGTGAACAGTCGGACGCGACGATTAATTATTCAACAACGACGTGTCTTCAATCGACTCGAAGTTTCAAAAATGTCCTTGGGGTGTGTGTGTCGTATTATTGTTCTCGGAAAATTGAATTATTTACGAGATTATAGTTAGTGCGAAAATTGCACAACCGATAAGCTCGTAATAATAATCACTTTCAGTTTCCTCAATGCCAGTCCACTGAATAATTTGATAAGCGCTAATGGTAGTTTCGATTAAATACCCAGTGAAAACTCCAGTTAATCACCAATCGAAACGGAAATGTTCGTTCTCTAAAGCAGTGAATACTCGCCCCATCGTTCGTCATGCAGTTTTCCCAGTCAAACGGTAGTTTCCAGCTAATTCAATCGGCAAAATCAAGCGACTCTCGCGAATTATCCATCGCAACTGTATCCCCGCGGCTATCGCAACGCCATACGGCTAATCCTCGCCGCGATTGCTCTTATCAATCGATCAATCTCGAACGAGGTGGGCGCGCGTCTGCGCGTATACATCTGGAGGCGGGATAGGGAGTATCGCGGCAGACGTCGCAAAGCCGGCAGCTTCGTTAAGCACCGCAAGCTCGAGTACGGAATGATGAAAGCGATCCTTCCTCCCTTTGACACGGCTGCGCGCGCCCGTCCAGTGTATATGCACCACCATTGTTTCTTTTTTTTTCGCCCGCGGCCCTCGCTCCGACGTTCGATATGCGCGCAAACGCCAGGCTCTCTCTCGAGCGGTGCATCGGCTCCCCAGCGACGCCGAGTTTTCCAAGCGCGAATTTTCGAGTCGCTCTCTCTCTTGTGTATACATATATGTATGTACGTGTTATACGGTGGATCGATACGACGACGACCTCTTCGCTTTTCAATGCGCCTCGTCGTTTTGGGGATGTATTTTGAAGAGCAACAAATTATCAAAGCGCACACCGAGTAGACGAGAACGTCGGCGCTTCAGGTATCACTTGATTCATAACGAATTACACGTACTCTGCGAATTTGAGATTACTATTTTGTAATAGTAATTTTCAACTGTTTTAAAAAGTACATTTTTTCATCAATATTAATATTGAAAAATTCGACACGCGGATAAGTAGTTTTGGTAGACTCTTCATCAAAAGCAGACTATTCATTAGTAAAAAAATTTCATCAGTCATTCCATTTTTACTAATCGATAGTAGTTCTTTTTACTATTTTCAATTTAGAGAGTACAGTAGTAGATAACAAAGGCAAGTCATATTGAATATACCCCTATAATTCCCTCAACTCTTGATAAAGTAATAGTTAGTTTATCACCGAGTTTACATTTGATGTAGCATCTGTCAAAATTGGGTGGTCGGCTGCACGTTTCCATTGAGAACTTGCAATTTACCGAGGGCAATGCGTACTTTAATCATCACCATAAACTCGCCATACTGTATATAGCTGCATCATTTAGATGTCGGCAGCTGATGATAAACTCTACCCTTGCTAATAAAAAATACAGCTTGGATTGCCCTTATACACCGTCGACGTATATACAGCCATACACAGTTGCAGTTCATCCAGCTGTCGCGCGCATACCGACTACTACTTCATCGAGATTTGGTCGGTTCGCGAGGCACTCGATCAAACTACAACGATGGAATATCACTCAATACACCGGGGGGGATAATCGATGTAAATATGCGTGTATCGCTCGTGCGACTGAAGGGAAGCCGGGGGGGGGGGAAGGGGAGAATCGGCGTACACATATATATATCTAGCGGTGGTTCGTCGAGTTGCGGCGCGCAGCTTCGCCCCTACGCACACAAGTATTGATTCCGCCCTTGGTACGCTCGCCGAGGCGAGTATAAGTGTGTGCAGACTGTCGCTCGTTCCTTTGCCTCCCGTATTCGCGCGGCTCGCTGCTTTTTTTTCTCCTCGCTTCTCTTTCCCATTGGCCCGCCGCAGTTTGTCAACGCGCGCCAGCCCGAAACGACGCCGCGTTGATTATACACCTCCGTATCATTTTCCAAGCGGCTCGATACGTGTCGTCGCTTCGTTTCGTCCCTCCGACGAATCAATCGCGCGACAATCGGCCCGGCAATCTCGACGCGCGTTATAATTCAACCCCCGGGTAGATCGTCGAGTGCCGCACCGATGCGGGTGGCTCTAGTGGCTGCGAGGAATGATTTATCAACATTTTTTACAATTATACCGTTTTAAAGTAGATGAATCTCATTACAGACTATACTAGGGTCGCTCGGGTTTCGCTGAAACTTTTTGAGGTGGTTTATGGTTACGTAAATAAATGGAATATGTCATTCATTCCAACGTGTCGATTTCCCGGAGATATCATCATCTTTTCATACCAAGAACGTATATTCAAAACATATGGTCTTTTCAGATTCCCCCTATTCTTCACATTTGGACGTGATTTATCAATTCTGGAGGTACGAAAGCCAACGAGAAAAAAAAAACATTTTCGTATAATGACCGGCATATGTAAATGAAGGCGGTGACCCCTGATTATCTCTAGCGCGATTGAAATTTTATTGTGTCGGATAATTTCTGTGAATCTTCCAACTCTATTCACGATTTCAAAAGAACTCTCGCTGTATTGCCACCACCAAAGTGTAAAATAGCTTTTTCTTTCTTTCTCGTCGCTCAGTCATTCCCACAGACATATGCCAACGCTCTCTCTTATACACGCGCAATCCCCCGATGTTTATACACGCTCGAGCAATATCATAAAAAATTCAAGCTGTATTATACTCAATGCTTATTATACAATGAATTTCCCACTCTGTAGCCTAGTTAAAGGTAGGCAGTATATAAAGAGTCGGGCGCGTTATAAAAGATTCAGGCAGCGCGTAAGAAACGGAATATTCTTCGGCGGCAAACTTGAAGGGAAGTTTTCTCAATGAGGAAAAGCGGCCTTGCATCGAGGTCTCTCTCTCTTCCTCGGATCAACTGCGGCAGTTTCAGAATTTCGCGCATTTTTGCCCCACTCCACTTTGTCCGCGAGTCTCGATGCACTTTGCCCGTGCTATCGATCCCGACACTTCGGAACAATCGGTAAAGCGCGCGAGTCCACACTGGTGTATGTATAAGTGTACACACACGCTCGCGCGCGTCGAGAGACGGAGCGAGAAGAGCCGCAGGAGGAAAATTGGGAAGAACTCGATGGGAAATCGCTCGGCGGGAGAGAAATAGATGTATATATACGTACTACGTGTATACGTGACACGTAGAGAACGAGGTCAGCCTAAGGCCGCGTGTACGCTTTCACGAATTGAGCGTGTGCGAGTCTCGGTGGCTGGTTCCCACTGATAACGAGCAATGGAAATGTAACGCCGGGAGTCCAAAGCTAAAGGATTGACGAATCGCCGCCAGAGACAAAGCCCATATTGTAATTAGGATGTGCATCGAAATATTGGCCGACAGGTGTCGACGAGTTATTCGATAACGCGTTTCTCTCCAGCTTTGCAGCCTTTCCGAAATCATTGTTTTTGCCATAATAATATAATCCGTAATGAAATTCGTGTGAATGTTTGTTTTAAATTTCAATTCACGAATGAAATTCAAATTATACGATAATAACATAACCTATCGATTGCAACGTTTCTCTCTCCCTCTCATCGAATCCCCTTTTTTCAACGGTAGTATGTTATGACGATCAATATGGTAATACGTCATGCTTACTGATACACACACACCAAGTAAAAGTTGAATTGTGCTCGAGTTGACTTGTTGACAGTGGCGACGCCTACCGGCCAATATTTCGATACACCCCCCAATACACGTGCGCTCTCGAGTTGGGCCGCGAGATCAGTGTTTGCACTCGATCACTCGAGCTTCCGGACCTATTTATATATAATCCGTACTCGAGAGTTTGTGTGTGTATGTATACACGCTGACGAATCGGGGATTTATACACGTTGGCGTGCAGCGATCGTATCTGCTGATTTTCAATTAGCGCGAGTCGCTTTTAATAAGCGCTCGATTTGCTATGCACGGCTCCGATCGTACATCGGATAAAACCGTACGACGCGTAAAAACGTGTTTCCGAGTGAACGAGCTGCGGTACGGCTGTTCTCTTGATTGTGCACATACACGTCGCGATGAGAAAGAGAAAACGGGCTAACGCGATCAAGATGTACCTACCAGACACTGACAAAAATTGAATCAAAGATATTTTTCCACGATTGTATATCCAATATTGACGTCTGTTCGGTCAAGTTTAGTTAAGTTGTGTCGGTCAGACCCAATTGGATAATGTTACACCCGTTTTACAGCTTGTATTGATTCGTTACTTCTGTTACTTCGTTACACCCTGTACGTTTATTTATGAGGCTATAAGACTCCCAATCACTTGTACAATTCAATTTCAGAGGTAGTTACACAGATTTTACATTGATAGTATTTTATTTTATTTGCTAATCGCTGGAATATATATTTACATCAGCATTCCGATTCGAAGTAAGTCGCCGGATGTCACCCGACGTATCATTTCTCCGATAATGTCGCCCGCTTTATGATTTACATATATTATCTTGGACTCTATATGCAATCGATGACTCGCGAGTTTTTCTCACTCGAGCTGATGAAGAAAGGATCATACAGCATACTCTCCGGTAATGGCAACAGCACGTATGCACTGAGTTTGAGTGACATTAGCAAACATGTTTTTTTCAGTGATAAATCTAGTTCTCACAACTTTCAACAAGTTGAATCATCAATCATCCCATATACGAACTTCGGCTCGACGCCACCTATCGGTCGTTCTGGACTACACTGTAGCGAGTCGCGTAGCGTAGCATCCACACATGAACATTTTCAAATGTTCAAAAACATCTCGATGTGACATTTTGGATTGGATTATTATTGAGTAGTTCGAACGACCAGTTCTTACGAATCATACGCCAGCGAGTAGGGTCGAGAATCGACGATAAATCGGTTCATCGATTTATATCAATCGCGCGAAAATATCGTCGAGTCAACCATGAACTTCTTGCCGAGCGCGGAACACGCGCGTCTAACGCACTCGTGTCTTTTGTACGCGTTCGTGTCGGTTGTCCGGAGGATAAAAAAGAAACAAGACACGATCGCGGAAAGAGTCGAGTGCGCGCGGGTGAAACACGGCACGCACGTCGACGGGCGCAAGAAAAGCCGCAAGGCTAAGCTCGCCCGATGAATAATTGATCGCGCGGGCGGGCGCGCGGCAGCCGCCACCGTTACCAAATGCCGCTCGCACAGCCGCCAGGGGGGGGGAGAGGTATTTTTCAGCGAGCACTCGATTGGATAATGACTCGGGAAAGAGAGAGAAAGAGAGAGAGAGAGAAGTTGATCGCGAAATTAGCCGATGCACAGATGCGGCGGACCCGACACACGCGCCCAGTGTTGCGTAATTCGTCCCCCGCGCGCATATAATCCCAACAAACGACCTACAAATTACACGAGCCGACTGGTTCGTTAGCTGCCGCTGCCGCCGCCGACGGGACGGGCACGTATTGCGCCAAGGATTTTTACACGCGTGCTTTTCGCGTCGCTAAGGCCACTCGTGCGCTTCTCCGCGGAACAGAGGCGGCTCCGCGCGTGTATTATCTCTCTGGCGAATCCTCGACAGTAAAAAACCCGCTTGATCTCGTCGTCACTTCCGATTCTCCGCCGTGAATACCAAGACGTGGATCTTATCGCGTCCCGGGGCAGTGTCCCACATCGGAAGCTCCCCAAGACTCGACGAGCTTGCGAGAGGAAATCACGGCGACCATAATATTGCAGCGCTCGCGTACGCGAGCGAGCGTGCCTTTTCATAATTGAGTTTCCGAGTCGCGCGTGGCACTGGTGCACTCGGAAATACAAAGTAGCAAACGCGTACGTATGCATTTATACACTCGACTGTACATTGGCGCAAAGCTGATGAAGGGCTGTGTACAATCGCTCGCGAAGGGTTCGAGGACGAAATGCAAAAGATGGCAGTTCCGTAAGGTGAATTTTAACCGGAAGGTTAGAGTACGAGCCCGACGGCCAAAATGAATTACTCTCGATTGCGCGTAGAACACAAGCCGGTCGAGTTTTCTTTTTTTTTATTCTTTTTCCCGTCGATGGCGAACCCATCGAGGGCGCCACATCCAATTCATTAACCTCAATCCAAGAGCGCGTAAAAATAGACGGGGAAAATAAAGTTGCGCGAGCTATGTATAGAGAGGGACGAGAGGAGTCGCGAGCTGCAGCATCAGCGAAAACATTCGGCTGTACCGATGTAACAACGAAACGTCGCTGTGGGTATAAATACATGCGCCGCGCGGCACAGAGAGAGAGACAGACAGAGAGAAGGGAAAAAAAGACTCTGGGCAGAGGCTGTGAATAGAGAGTCGAGAGTTGCGCGGGGCGAACAATGAGTGGCTCTGGGGGTATATACACAGCCGAGCGATCCTCGTCGTCGTCGTCGTCGCCACCGCCGCGCAGCATCGATCGCCTCCATGAGTCACTTCCAACACGCGCGTATGTGTGTATGCACGTGTGTGTTTCCTTTTTATCTTCTGTCCCCCGTCGGTTCTCTCCTCCACGGCCCGATTACGACGTGATTCACCCGACCCCGCAAATATAATAACCCCCGCAATCCATCCGCGTTCGAACCGTTCATGCGGAGGCGCGAGGACATAATTCGCTGGTTTGGCGAGTGAGGAGGAGGTCCTCGATCGGATCCGTCAAACGTCATTGAAACGAGCGATTATCGGAGATTCCACCGATGGCACTCGGCGTTTCTTCATTCTGTCTGTCCATAGGACCCGGGAAAAATCGCGAGCTTACGGGCGCAATTCAACAGCCGATGCCCCGGGACAGCGTTGGGCGCCATTTGTCGGGTCGAAAAGGGTATATGGTCTCTCTGGCGCTCGCGCGCGTTCACCCGTATCGATCGTCCCTCGCTTTCTCTCTCTCTCTCGACTCTCCGCAGCCCCTTTGTCGCTCGAGTCAAGCGCAAACTTGCTTAATTGTCGCGATATTGTGCGCGGATTATGCGCGTCGCTCCCCCCTCCCCCATCACCGGGACTTTGCCAAAACTTACTTTGGCGCCCAACAGACGTCGTCGTCGTTGTCTCGGGGGGGAGGCCCTCGCACGTCTCTCGCCGAACCGCCATCGGCTCATTTGCCCGCGACCGTATTACCATATTCGCCCCCGATGCCTCGTCAGTCTCGATATCTCGAATCGCGGTTGATCGCACCGTGACTCCCTCTCGTGGCGGATCCCTCCCCCGATCATAATTTAATCGGCCCCGGTCGCGTGTATGCACACACGTGATCCTCTTCCTCGTCCCGACTGATCCGAATTTTCGCGTCGATTTTCCCGCCGTTTCGCTCGTTCGCCGAACTGTACCATCTCAAATCCTCACAGTGAATTCCATACTGTAATCATTCGAGGGGAGATCGTGACAAAGGGGGGGTCACGTAAGCAGTCGTCAAGACCCCGGTAATTTCCGTCAGCTGTTGTCTCAATTTGCGTCAATTCGCCAATCTCGAAATACATTTCGATTGATAATTATTGAATTGATTGTACGCATTGTTGGAGATCTACCGTTCATTTTGGCTTTTCCAAAGATAGAGCTTTGCGACGGGGTAAAAATCGAGCTATCGAATCAGACTTCGGGACCTTCGTTTTCGCTATCTATGGGTCAAAAAACCTCGAATCCCAAAAATGTCTGTATGTGCGTCAGTACGGCATATCTTTTTGCTCACGAGCCATCAATGACTCGATCCTCGCGCATTCCCATAGCAACGGTTGTTCACGTCTTTGGCAACCCTCGCTAAGGAAACGTAAAACGAGTCGAGGTTGACTCCCCGTACTTTAGATGACAAAGAACATCATTCATCAATTAAATATACTTATGGAACAACAGCCGACATCTCGCATAATATTTTCCTTCGCGCAAAGCCTCTTAGAGAAAGCATACCGCTAATGCAGTTGGCAGTGGTTTTCCCAGCTCGCGTCACCCCTCCGACCTGGCCTCCACCCCTACTGAGCCCTTACCAGAGTACACGCAGCCGTGAAATGTCCGGATACGCATTTCATCGCGCGACTAAACGGCTCGCGCGTGGGACTCTGCATATAATGTATATACAACGAGCCGCGATCGAGAGAAAATACATCGCAGCCACCGGTATGGAGTTGTGTAATCGTGGAAAGCGGAGGAGGGGGTGGGGGGCAAACTCGTTGGGTAACCACGAGCTGCAACATTGATTTTTATTATTTCGATTCTCATCGGGCTCCGCCTGATCAATTCGCGTCGCTTATCCTCGCCGAACTTTCCACCGCGCGCCGATCGATATGCACACGCGTATAGCGGGTATTAGATTCGGCTCTTTGTCCTTCGCGCGAAACACTCGCTCGTGTGTGTATACGTGTCGGCCGCGAGTAGCCGTGAAGAAACAACTCGCACACACGCGCGCCCGTGTATTTATAATTGGTCGATATAGTTCGACTGATTGACGATGTTATACGCGTGGTTGGCTCGCGAAATAGGAGTAATCGAGGGAGCAGCATTAGCTCGCGTCGATGTAAATTTGCGTCGTTTGTTTCACTAATTTATCACGGGCGGCACGGTTCTATACGCGCGACGACGTATATGAATTACTATGGCTGACCCGATGGATTTCGATCGATTCTTTCGTAATTGCGAGCGTGAAATTTGTGTCGCGGACGTCCGACGTATGCGCGGAAGCAACGTCGCGTCGCGCGCGACAGACGTGGAATCACAAATGCGCCACGCCATTGACACACGCACACAACAACAGCGGGAATTCGGCGAATTGATATTAGCTCGCGTCGCCCGAGCGTAATTAACGAGGGGTTTTGCCAATGGACAACTCCCAGGAGTAGCGTACAGTTCTTACGTGGGACGAGGATTAATGGGCGCGGACAATACCCGTCAATATTCCTGTCTTTATTAACCAAGATCTACTCGGTCTAATCGGCAAAATCCGTATTCGCGGTTTCTCATTACAATCATCAACGGAAATAACTCAATCGGACTGACATAATGTAGGCATTATTCATGTGGATAAGTTATCCACGTCTATGCTTAGAAAACGTTCAGACATTCATATACAGGACTATGTGCCTGTTATAATCGGTTTAATCGTGAAACCAGTAATTGCAAAACAGAAACGTGCTTGATAATGAATTGTGTATATTAACAATCCACACGTCATCCACGCCTCATCATCCAGGCACAATTAGCGCACAGAATTTTTCAATGAAGCAGTAATACATCAACTAGTCATAATGTACGGTACGTTTTGCAGACATAGACAAGTCCCAGATCGAAACATCGCCATACGCGAACCATACGGCCCAGTACACCCCGGGTACCCATACAATTTATGCATAATTTTTCCAATCTCTTAACCGACTGCAAGAACAAGTACACGAAAATCCACCATTCCTCTCGCGTCATTGTCTGCGGGTTTCGCGATCCTCACCAAACATCCTTGAGCGGGCGAGCTATTTGCCTGGCCACCGATCGAGCCGCGCACTTGTAAAATCGAATCTGCGTACACTGCAGCGCACTCGTGTATATATATATACACATCGAAGCGAAGCTGAAAACAAAAGCGACGCTCGCTGGCTCGAGCGGCAGCAGCAGCGGCTGCAATTATGCGAGGCACGTGAAGCAGTGGAAACCCGTTAGGGGCCCATGGTGCTCTGTCGGCGGAACGGCTGCTGCAAGTGCGTCGCCCTCTAGCAGCCAGCGCAGCTCGTCGGCCCCGCGTGAAAAGCTGCCTCGGCTCTCTCCCCCCGGCCAATATATCCGCACACTTCGTTTGTCAATATATATACAGCCGCGCGGCCGATACTCGCGAATACATCCGTCGGATCGGCGCGGATTGGTCGCCAACGGATCGCAAGCTCAATTTTGTTAATGGCTCGGGGGAGAGAGAAGCGGCTATATGCGCGCGGGTCGCGTTTATAAATCTCCAGAGTTCCTTGCTCTGCCCCTCTCTACTCGACTCCACTCGCTCCCTATCTTTTCTTGCTTTTCTCTCCCCCACCGTCCCACCTCCGACGCTCTCCAGCCTCGGAGTCTTCGTTTTTCCATTCCTCCGCGCCGCGGCTCTCGCGGCCCGGCAGCCGCAGACCGAGCTGCTTTACTCCTCGTCCGCACTACGTTCCCGTGTGTGTGTACGTGTGTACGTGTATTTCCCTCGATTTCGCCGCGTCTCTTTGTTTTGACACTTTTTGCACGAAGCGCTCGCCTCCGTTTTGCGCCATTTTAATTTTCGTATCGTATAAGCGCGTTTCGTTGTGTGTACGTGCATACGCTGACGCGTAGAGACACAAGTGGGGACTGGCGACGTAACAAAGGATATATACGTTTACAGATGTATATGTATCTCCAATTCAGTTTTGCGTTTTTATCTCGCCGTTATTGGTTGCCAATGTCATCCTGTACGACTTTACATGTAAATTCGGCTTCTTCCACCGTCAATCAATTAATCGACAGCTCGACGGATGTTGTCGTTCGAGAAGGAGGGATTTCACGTGGCCTGGGGTGGTCGCGCGAGGACGGGTAACCAAAACTTCATCCCTCCCGGAATTTCCAAAAATTGAGAGAAGACAACACTTCAGCATAGTAGTCGTTACTATGTTTTGTAAATCAGAGTACACTTTCCTCAGTGGAGATTTCAATTATCGCTAAATATTATTGTCAAGTTTACTATTTTAACAACTTTTTTAATACTAGTTAATTCTAGTCAAACACAATAATTAATATTATTTTTTTTCCAATAATAATTAGAATAAATCATTAATTTCACTGATTCTATCAGCAATACAGAGATAATTTCCTAGTTGATTCTTATAATCAAACTAGCTTGCCTCATTGATTAAATATTCTCTTTAGTCATTGATATTGGTCAGGAACCTATGAATTTGATATCCAGAAGGAGAAAAATCAAAAAATAATAATGAAAATATGTTTTGGATAGTGAAGTTTACCAAAATCGCACTAATATTAACGATTGTTCATTTTTTCTCCAAGTGTGGGAGGTGGGTGGGGGCGGTTCAGAGTATATATCCGTTCGATATTCGTACACACGTGGGAGAAAGTGATTTTTCCCGCGGAAAAAACGGGCCACCGGTGTGTGCCTCGGCCTCGGCTGCGCTTTGTCCCTTACCTCCCTCCGCCCTCCCGCCCAAAAAAGAAAAAAAAACAACACTCGTTAATTCTCGCATTGTTTGTTAGCCTTTACCTGTAACACTGTACGCGAAAGAGCAACATTCGCCCCTAAACAATGTACCCGAGCGACGAATCCAATCTCTGACGGATCACTGTTATATACATGCACGCGCGCGGGGGTGGGTTTATATACGAGTTTGACAGTTGGACAACTCGCCCAGTGGAAGTGGGGGGTAGGGGGGTCCGTTTCCCGCGTGTCGCGAGTTAATTTTCCTTCGCTCGAGTACTGTATATCGCCTCCAATCGTGGTATATTTTCGTAACGCCGAGCGACGTGGGCCAATTAAACCAGTATATACGCGCGTGTCTCTCCCGACCGACGACGTAGGACGCGCCAACTATTGCTCGAGCTAATGGATTATTTTGACGACTCGGCGGCTACTTATCGCGTAGCTCCTCGATATACATACGGCAAACATGTATATCGGGGGAAGAAAAAACGGCAGAGTCGCGGGATCCCCCGCTAATAATCAGCGCGTGTATATATACGCATGTCTCGCTTGCTCGCGCCAGTTCTACGAAGCACTTGAACTAATATTCCGGAATAACCGGTTGCGCAACCGCGTCCCCGGAAAACCGCGACGCTGGCTCGCGACTGAATTTATGTAATGTATCAATGATTCCACCAGCGCATGCAGAGACGCGCACGCTGAGTCACAAACACGCGCTTTATAGTTAGCGCGAGCGCGCGAAGCGTTTTCAACTTTGACCGGACACTTGCGCATAGGTGTGTACGAGGTGCTTTCGTGCGTCGAGTGACTTTGATGCTTTCCAGCCTCTAAGATTGAAACAGTAGGGAATCGTACAGGTGATAATTAATAGTAAATATTGAACTGACAATCAGTTGAATTTCAATAGAAAATATACTCATTTTTCAGTTTAATATTTACTCTTCTCATCAGTTATGCAATTTATACTGTTGAATAGTCGCTTTCGACTATGTTAGATTTGGAGTGCACCGAATTTTACTCCGGTGGAATTGGTTTACTTCTGACGAGGATGTTGAATCGCGTGCGAACTGCAGGGTGGAAGTTCGAAATGACGTACGTTTTATTCAAGAGTAAAAGGACAATGTTTCCAGCTTCAGGTAGCTGGCTACAGACTGACTGCACAGAACAATTGCCCGAGTGAAATGTACTATGTCACTTGACAAAATGAGAAGTAGTAGCTTCAACATATGTTCATCTTGCAAATAGTAAATTCTTTGTCAAATCAATATTACGTATTTCAACCCGGAATATTCTTTCTGAACAAAATGATATTCAATGCCAAGACTATAATAATCTTTTGGATTTTATTATATACAGTAAGATAGATGAATAACAGTTCGATCTATCGTTCAAGATAAAACCTTCGATCTTTACAATCGCAAAACGCACGGATAATCGAAGCATACATTTCCCGGATACAGTTGTTACCAAATCCTACGCGCAATAATCATTCGAAGCAGTTCGAAATCGCAAAACACATACGAAAATCAAATTTCTTCTCCCTCAAACTCGAGGATGGGTATAGTATATCGGTCGAGCACGCGCTTGGACCGTTGGTTTTTACGACGCTAATCGCACACACCGCGAGAGAAGAAGAAAAAAATGAATCTCGACCTATCGTCTCTCGTTTCTCGTATCTCGAGGAAGTTAGCCTTCCCGATTAATTTTGAAGAAAACACAGAGTTTGTCATGAGCGAGGGAAACGAGATAAAACAACAGCACATACACACAGACGCGAGCGTGGCGTTGATAATCCTCCTGAGAGTTCGGAGGGGTACGACGGCATAAAGTTTCGCGGGTCTTGCGCGCGAATAATTGAATAATACACGGGGGGGCTGCAGTCGGGAAGTTTTCGACGACGTGATTCGGCCTGAAGTTGTATGTATACGCAGAGACACACACGAGCGAGTCCGGGTGTACTACTGTTGAGAAGCAAGTTGAGCGATACCCCGGATCCATTGTGCGCGATTGTGCGTTTCTCGCCGAGGCTCTTTGCCCGGCGTAACGCGAGTTACAAATGTCACGCCGCGTTTGTATATATAAACACACGCGGATCCGGTCGGTCATTAGCACGTTCGCCAAGTTCGCGCGCGGTTTGACAAGTCGAAAAGATTAGCCGTTCACGGCCGTCGCGCGTTGCTGTTGCTCCGTTGGCTCGTTTCGAGGAGTTTGCGCCACTCGCGAGCTACCGTCTTAATTCGTAATAAGTAGATGAAAACTATACCGCTCGATAGTGAGTATCGATTGTTCTTTGGTGATAATTGTCTGAAACGCGATATTGATTTCATCAGTGTGTGACATTCGACCATTTGTCTGTGTATGCAGGAAAGAATCTACTGCTCCGGAACATCTGACTTAGTTCCAAGTGAACATCCATCGTCCATACCCGCGAATCGTAGTTTCAAACCATTTCAGATTCAGACAGGAGGAACGAGGGGCATCGCAAAACCCATACGAAACGTGGCTTCACCGGCCGGCATTCAATTTATCCGATTTCACGCGCATCTCTCCGTATATTTAAGCATATCCAAACTAACCGAGTAAGCTGCAGAGGAAAAACTAAAACTTCATAGCCTGTATACTCCAAGTTGTATCGCCTCTGTGGTTCCCCGACTACTTAAGCGTCCAGCAGAGACGAACGAGTTGCCCCGGCTGGCTATTACATTCGAATAATCGATCGAGACAAGAGGTGAAAAGCCGGACGCGTTGAAAAGGCCGTGGATCAGAACAGAGTGTGTGTGTGTGGTGCACACGTGCCAATCGCTCGTAATCACGACGCGAACGAGTGAGCGCGCGTGTGTCCGTCGAGGTGGGGGGGTCCTGATCGGCCAACGGCAGAGACTATATACGCACACACACACACTTGCAGGTGCGCAGCTGGATTGACGTCACACACAGGCACACACGGCATGTGTATATACGAGTATAGACACACACTGGGTGTAGAGGAGATTGCGTAACGCCGTGTGGCCGATCGGGCGAGTGTGTGCGTTGATGCGGACTACTCACCGGGTGTCGGTGGTGGGGAGGGGGTCGGAGGTTAAGGTGCCAGTGGGCAGTAGCAGCAGCAGCGGCAGCGCGGCAGCCGCTCCGACGAGGCCAGTCGCATCGTCTTGCTCGTCGTCTCGGTCAGCTGCTGCTCAGCTCCTCTCCTCTTTTCTCCCCCCTCCACGGGACTCTACTTTGTCTCCCTGTCTCTCTCTCTCTCTCTCTCTCTCTCTCTTTCTGTCTCTCGCGTCTGCGGTAGCTGCTGCTCGGGTGTCACATGCTACTCGCCAGCAACAACAACAACAACAACGGGCCACAACACCAGCGGCACTGTATTTGCGCTGCGCAGGTAATCACTGCACAAACACACTCACGACACACCAGCACACACTCACACACACCAAGACACAGCAGCAGGGGGGCAGGAGCCACTTGCGATTGCTCGTGCACACACTGACACACGCGACTGCGACGGGTGCGGGTTCGACTGCACGAGGACGAGGCGGTGTGTGCGTCGGGGGGCTTCGGGGGGGTGTGGGCAGGGAGGAGGTGAGGAGAAGGGGGAAGACTGCAGCGGCGATGGACTCGCTCTCGAGCTCGCGCGAGCTGTACCCGAGATGAGTCGGAGACGATCGGCCAGGAGAAACTGGCGCTTTCCGGCACCAGCCGAGCAGCGCCACCGTCAAACCCAGCTCGCACAGCAGCAGCAGCAGCGGCGGCGGGAGGAGGAGGGATATAGCGGACCGAGTCACGCGCGCACACCGCATAGCGCCGCGAGCGAGCGAGCGGTAGGGGCAAACGCGCAAGCGCGCGACCCTGCTCTCTCTCGCTCGCTCGTTCGCTCACTCACACGCGCGCTCACGAGCCACACCGACATAAGTATATAACGCGCTCTTTTATCTTGGCGGCCGAACTTGCCGCTCCAAATGAATCCGAGCGAATCGGGCAGCGCGCGCGCTTGTGCACACGCGCTTTTACATATCCGCGCGGCGACTTACCTCGAGGGATTCGAGCTTACGCGATCCGGAGGGAGAGAGCTATGATCGCGCCAGCCCGAGACGCGTTTATTAATAGCGCCGTAAATAATAACGCGCCCGCTGAGAAAGACAGCCGAGTATCGCGGGGATAGAGAGATGCGTGCAGTGAGAATTGAAGCTGGACCAATTAGCCGACGTGTCGCGCGGTGTTGTTCTTCGTTTGTACGGAATAAATCGTGGGACACTTTATGATTCGTCGGAATTAATCGAACCAGTGCACGTTTGCTTGTGCTAAATAAAGTAGAACAACGGCGAAATATCGAAGATCGGAATCATCGCGAAACCGTCGCGTATAGTCGATGAATTTCAAAGACGAGTACTTATAAGATTTTGGAGGGAATACTGTATCGACTCGGGATTATGTTCCATAAATAATATAGCGAGGATGCGATGAAATAGTAAAATTGACAATAATTTACATTGTAAACGATATCGCGTATCACTTTGAATACTAGAACATGATAAACTGTAATAATGAGATTTCTGTCAGTGTAATTATTGGGTTATTCTATTATTACAAATTCGAGCGAGTCGCTTCTCGAGTATTCCGTCGCTCCTCAAAGCTCATCAGCTGCGAACAAAGCCGCGGCGCACAGCAGTACGAAATTAGCCCTTTCCACCGCGGCGCGGCCGTGACGTTGTCCAAGTGCGTTTGTTACGCGAGCGACGATACAGCCGGAAGCCGATCGCCGGAGGAATATTGTAAGAAAACGCGCAAAGGGAGAACGGAAGTGGCTTTTTGTGCTCGGCGGCGGTGTCCGAGCGACGCGTACATATATACACGGACGGGAAGCGTTTAAAATGTGACGACACGCCAATCGAGCTCAACCTTTTTCCTCGAGCGTCGTTGGCGCGCGGGGGAAAAAGTCTCGATTCTAATTTGATATTTTCACTGCTGACGCTGGCTCTTTGTTATACTCGCATTCAGTTGTGCAACGCAGTGGCAATGAACGAGACGCTCATGCGTGTGTGCCTCTGTGTGTGTTTGTGTGCGCGCAATACACGAAAAGTGTGCGCGAGCGACGAAACAATCACAATCATTGGCAGCCGAGCACTGCGCGAGAATAATTTGTCAAGGTTTCACAAGAGATTATCCCCCTTGTATACAAAAAAATATGAAAACCAAATTCATATACATATATGCATAGTGTTTAATTGAAAAATTCAACTTTGTCACAAAATTCGACGCGGCTTACATCCATTCCTTCATTATGTTTTTCCTATATACTGTCTAGACTGTGGACCGACCGATAAGCTGATACAATATTATTGTGCCAATTTTTTTTTTGCGTAAAAACACCCACGCGTTTGCTCCAACATGTGCAATCCGTAGTTCGTTAAAGCTGTTATAATACACAAAGCGATTTGTATCACGTCGACTTTATACTTTAATTATACGGAACCCAATATACACAAACCATAAATGGATTTTATTCCTTTTATATTACTTTTTTCACACGCAAGCTCATATCTGCGAACGGATAAATCTCTGGGTAAACGTTTGACGTATATAAGTTTCGATCGTCATTTCGCGATGTATAATCATTTACCGGGAACGGGGAATATCGGCGTGTAAACAACGACGCGCGTTGGTTTTTCCTCAGCGACACACGAAAAAAGTCACGTGTCTGTGTCGAACAAACATCTTTGTTCCGGGGAAAACAGTCACGTGACGGCATACAGACACATATGTGTATACGAGCGTGTCTCATTAGAGGACTGCACGGCTCGCGCGGAATAAACAAATTTATCATCCGTTCGCGCGAGTACGAACGAGGAACAATAACACGACACGTCGCGAAGCGTCGGTGATCGCCAAAAGAGTCGCCCGAAGAGTGGAGAGGCAGAGGAAATATATATACACGCAGAAGCAAACGAAAAAAAAAATCGCACAACAGGGTTTACATTTGCACGTGTCGCCAAATGTGATTCACGAGGTTTTCCATGATTTCCTCGCTTGCTCTCTCTCTCTGTCTGTCTCTCTGTTTCGAGCTTCGCTTCGTGCGTTCGCGCTCAAAAGCCTCGCGCCATTATTTTTCATGCACGACTGGCCAATTTGGTGGGGGATTGCGTAACGTCAGCCGCGAGTAGTCGACTGTCGTCGATATTTCCGAGCAATAAAACACGTACCACATGTGTGCGAGTTTGTGGAGCCGGCACACACCGTTTCATCAAAACTTTTCTATAAAAAGCGTGTTTTCGATAAAAAAAAAAAAAATCCGTGTCTTTTTTTCCGTATCACTGGGAAAATTAAGAAGCTCCGAATGAACTGCGAGCAGTCGCGGGGTCGCGCTCCGACGTAATTGCGCGCGCGCGTGTATACGTATGATTACGCGCACGTACGCACGCACACACGCGGGCGCGGGCTCGCGCGCGCATATAATGACGCGCGCCGCTGCGTATACGAACCCGCTACCGGCGGCGGATTATCAAAATGGCCGCGCTTGCTCTTGCGCATTTGCGTTTCCGCGAGTGCACGTATCCCTCCCTCGCTCGCTCTGCGGTCTCGGGGCGATTTTCTCATTGAGCTCGCTTATATACATACCGTACGCCTCTCTCGACTCGACAAAGCCGCAGCTCCCACAGCAGTTTTCATCTTCGTCCGGATCTGCGCCCGCCTGTGGCTGGCGGATCGAAAACGCTATTCGCGGGATGTGCGAGCGAGAAGCAATCGCGCGTAGGCAGCGACGAATTAGCTTTGGGTATACGAGTGTTTTGCAAGGATGCAACGAACAATGCCACGTGGACGAGAGATGTTTTATTCGTGGTTATCTATACTTCCCAAGTAGGTTAAGTCGAAGCAGACTGCGCACATGTATTTACGGATGACGCGCGCCTATCTCGGGTATAATGTAATGTTGCCGCGCGTCGAATCGTATCGCGCGATACAACTATGCTACGCTGTTTTCGAGCCGCGATTCCAACGAACGATTCGGAGAGAAACGCGACGCGTTCGTTTCTGATGTGTTCAATAACGCCGAGCAATTATTGCGATCGACTCTCGTGAGAAAAGGAGAGTGTCGCACCGTCCGCGTTGATCTGCACGAAGGGGAAAAAAAACATTGGTCGCACTCGATTCCGCCATGGGCTGCTCGGATGCGTATATGGTAATCGGCCGCGTTTGCCATGCTTACGATTCTCCACGCAGCCAGCTTGTTCTCTATCTCTCCTTGTCTAGTTGAGCACACCGAGTTTTCTGAAAAGTTGTCGATTACGTAAAAGCTCGCGTCGTCGATAATTGGTTCGTGCCTCTTCGTTCTTATATACCATCGGCATTGTTTCTCTTTGCCAGGTAGGCTGACTCTCGTGGAAGAGCTACACATCTGTTGCGGAACAATCGATAGCGAGTACGTTGAACACCAATGAAAGAAAAAAATGAAATTCGGTGAACCAATGTACCTCTGTTGATTTTCACGGGCGGAGCGCGATCGACGTTATCCCCCGAGCCTATAAAGTGGCGTTGGACGTTTGTAAAAGTTAATCGGGGCAAAATGTGGGATGAATTCCCGAGATACCGTAAGCCCGAGCGCATGTATATAAATGACGTTGATACCGGCAGGGCAAGATCGGCGCGCATGCGACGCGGAAGAAGCCCGGCCGCGCGCGCGCGAGTCATAGTCTTGTCGCTGTCGCGCGGAGCGAGAGAGAGGAGAAAAAATCTGTGCGCGGTATGCGTGCGCGCGTATGTATGTGGAAGGAGGAATAGTCGAGGAAGAGAGAGAGATAAGTTTTTCATGGAAGCGAACGACGAGTTTTCCGCGCCTCTCCGCTGCTTAAACATATATACGTATATACATGTGTGTCGAGCCGCAAGTTTGATAATGATTGCGCCGTAATCGTTATTCCAGTTACCGCGACTGATCGTCGACCTTGGGGGAGAAAAATCGTGCACCGTCGTAATCTCGATTCGGGAAAAAGAAAATCGTTGTTTTCTTCGGGCGCCGTTCTTGTCGACGAGCATCGCACGTCGCGCCATCGAAAAGTCAAAAAGCGTCGCGTTTCTGGGGAAAGTAGCGGTGTGTGTGTGTCCGGGGCTTTGGAGATTCTAATCGAGCGGTGCGCCTCGCGTCAGAGGTGTGCAACGTGAATATACATATATACACACACGAGCACGGAGTGTCTGTTGCATAATCGGCAGCCAATTGTCTTGGGCATTGTTCTCGGCGTCCGGTGGCGCACGAGTGTGTGTGTGCGTGCGACAAACCAGAGCCAAGAGTCGCGCGGCTGTGCGTAAGCAGCAGGAGCGTTGGCCCCGGAACGCAGATGGCCCGCAGATAACCGCGCCGGGCGTCGATGAACTCTGGCTTTCCCCCGATATATATACATTACTCCTCGACTCTCTCTCTCTCTTTGTCGTTCGGCGAATCGCCCTCGACTTTTTATTTTCGCGCGCGCGAGCTTCCCGCGAATCTGATAATATCATCGCGCGCCGCGGCTCGAGCTGATCAAATTGAAACGGATCGGGCGAGGTGTTGTTCCAAAAGTCGCCGGCTTCGCACAGGCAATGATGCAATATTGATCGCTATTCGAGTCATTATCGAATTGAGCTGCGCTGTTTTGCCCAACTCGTATACGCTTGGATTATCAGAGATATACCGCACTGGACAAAGAGGCTCATTTTGGGATTTTCTTTTCCCGATCGCCGCATAAGAAATGAATGTAGAATGGAGTTTTTATTTTATATTTTTTCCCCTTTCATATTTGATAGATTGCAAATGTCACGAAATCATCAATCGTATAAATCGCGTATACTTCAATTCGAAAAATGTAGTTCCGATGAAAACGCGATCAAAGTTTTATCCTAACGTTTCAGATCAGCAAAAGAACCCGCGGGAAATAATAAAATATTTCCTACTCGCAAAGTCAATGTAATAATATCATTTCGAGGTACGTTATACGCGTTTTCGAACAACAAGAAGAAAATAGAAAAAATCGCCGGGTATGACCCCTTGAGCAACGAGTACAATCAGCAAAGTTTTTCCTCTCTCTCTCTCACTCTCTTAATTGGCCTGGCTTTTTAGCGCGAAGGATACGGACCGCGGAACGCGCACAGTACGAGTGAAAGCCGCGACTCGGTTTGAAAATCATATTTCACTACGCCTTGGATTCGCTCTTCGAGCTCGCGGCTGGAGTTGGCGCCCGTATCGGGGGACACAAAGGAAAATCCGCCGGGGAATATGATTCAATTCTTCCCCCCCTTTCGCGGCCATGACACTAATCACAGGCCGCTGGATGAAACAATTCGAACGCGCGCGAGCCCGTTAATTACATTGGCGAGCTGGTGTGTAAGGAACTGAGACGAGTCGTGGCCGAGTAAATGCTTTTAACGTGTTGCACACACGTAGTTTCTATTTCTATAAACGTGTCGAGCCACACCGATAAACGATTCAATTGATGAGATTAAATTAAACCATCAGCTTAATGAAGGAGAACCACGGAGCTGTGAAAATGGGACGGAAGGAGTATATGCACGCGATCCTCAGTTGGATACGGTTGTAGATGTACTCGTAACGAAGCCCAGAGTTATTGAAAAGCCTCGGGACAAAATGGGCGAACACGGGTGCTCGTAACAAAGCGCCGCCGCGCCGCATCGGAATTCGCGAACGCTCGGGAGAAAGGAAAACAGGAGGAGGATCGCAAGGAAAAGCGGAGCCCCCCTCCAACGGTCTTGTATACTCAAGTGCAATGTTCATCCGCGGATTGCGTTGCGACGAATTCCCCTGCATGGTTATCCTGCGATTCGCTCTTTTTCTTCTCATAACGAAATCCCAACGCGAAGCTAACCGTTTGTATTACTCCCGGCATTGTTTATTCTGACATTTGGGTCTGAAGTTGGATGAAACCTGGATAAAACCTCGCTGTACGAGTCCCGTCAGGTGGATCTAGGACTGACGCGTTTTTTATCACATCATTTTGCACGTATGAAATTTTCTTCCGAATTAGACAGCTGTATCCTTCAAACTGAGGAATAGAATTAATCGTTCGAATGGCCGTGGATATTGTATCTATTTGGGTAACCGTTAACCAGCTCCAAAAGTATCAGCGAAATCACAGAGCCCAAATCGTAGCTGGTTTCCCGGCAAGTGTGAATGAGAATTCGCAATTGATATGTACAAAGAGCGGGAGTAGGGTCGTTATGAAAAGCGGTGCCGTACCTCCGCGTGTTGGTCAATTGGAATTCCATAAGGCTGCCGGGCGATAGGAAAGAAACAAAAAATAAGAGATAGGAAGGGGAGGGACGTAATTACGAGGGTTTATTTGCACACGCGGCATCGACTCCGACCCAACGCGTTATCGGCGATAAGCGCAGTGTCGGGGATAAGCCCCGAACGAACGGCCAGCGGGACTCGAAGACGCTTTATCCGGAATACGATCGATGGATGCGCTTCTCGGTATGTGCGCGCCGTAAAGCGCCGCCTTAAAAAACTGCCTCTCCCCCCGCCCGAGCTCATAACTATAAATCAATGGCGGCGCGCATCTGAAATTCAAACTGCGCGCCGTACGAGCGAGGATGCGCGAGGTGAAAAAGGCCCTTGAAAACGCGGCTGTACGCCGCGGATGTTTGACGCCGAGTGCGATATTGCCACCGACCGACGCCAGTCCCCGCATCGGCAAGTTGAAAAGAAAACACACCGGCCGCGAGGACAGCCTGTATTATTATGTGTGTACGCGGTTGATCCTTTTTCTGTTCTACACACAATCTAATCTCCGGCCAAACATCTCCCGACAACCTTTAGCTTCTCAGTCGCCGCTACGGACACGTTGGATTTCCCATCGATCCGACGACCAAAAAATCAAGTGTATAAATATTTAGCGCGAACTTCAGCAGCCGTGTTTTCCCGGCCGTCGGCAACGAGCAAAACGAAACAAAACAACACACGCGAGAACTGGAATATTGCCTATTGGGATTGAAATATTTGCCGATAGGCGTCACCACTGCCGACAAGTCAACTCACACAATCAAGGGCGCGTGTGTGTATCCACGTCAATTTGTATACTAGTCATTATTTTTCGAAATCAACATAATACAATAATCCGTCGATATTCAAATCATTTTCTGTTATAGATCCATGCTTTTCTTAAAATATACAAAATAACTTTCCGAATAAATATAGATTTACATTACTGACCAACGCTAATATTATGTTACGACGATCAATACAATAATCCGTTACACCCACTAATACGCTTACGGACACACACATACTCCACAAAAATTGAGCATCGTCGACAGTGGCGACGCCTACCGGCCAATATTTCGCTGCACATCCTAATACCGAACTTACGAACCGAGCGAATATTTATCAGGGTCGAAATACGTCTTTGGCCGAGGGAATCCGAGCGCGGCCAGATGCCGACGCTCGAATGAAGCGATACTGCAGCGTCGCGCTTGGGCATATATATAGATACCTATATTGAGGAATGCGGGAGTGAAGCGGAGAAGTGGCGTAGGTCGGACAGACGAAAATTCGCCGCTGCTCAGCAGCAGTCTCGGCTTTCTTTATTCTCCGCCCGGAATTTTTACGGCGAAAGGTGCGCGCAAAGGCGCACAAGAGCCAGTTCCGGCCAGCGCTTGGGGGGTCCGATACTCGCCGTAGCCTTCTTTTCGTTACGTTTATTCGTTAATAACGAGATGGGCACAGCAGCTGGTGAATTTTCGAGTGAAACCAACGGAGGGAAAACCTGGTGTAGCGGCTTCAAAAGATCGATTTCCTTTTTTGCCCTCCAGGCTGTGCCCCCAAGGGTGGATTTGTATTTTTTTCGGGCCTAAAAGAGATCGGATCTAAACTTCTTTCTTGTTTGGAAACTTCAAACGCCTTTTTCTCTCACGACACCTGTGTTCTTGAGACTGGCGTACAATGAAACTCCAAAAATCCTCGAGCGATCGAAATAATTTTTCGCTCGATAAATCGAAGGCTATTGAATAAATAGCCTTGAATGTGTATTTGTACCCAGCACTACAAAACCTCATTGAAATTAGTGCAAATACTAATAATCTCGATAAAAAAAAGGATACCACAAAAAGTGCCTGTTTCCATTATTCTACAGCGGGTCACCTCCTCGCGGCGTTTCGAAACGGAGTCGAACTCTCAGTATCTCCATAACGATCCCGAATTTTTTCCCTTGCAATTCTGGAATTGTGTAATTTCGCATGGATGTACACGCGAAACTGGTTGCGCGAGCGCATTGGAAATACGAGCAAATGCAACTCACACACGTGGTTTTGACGTATCTTTGCATCGCGGCATGGGAGTAGAGGCTTACCTGAAACATAAAAATCGGATAAATTAGTCACATACGACAGACAGACGGTAGACGCGGGTGAGCAGTCGAGTATAGATACATATATTGGCCGACGATACATCGGCCTTCGCTCGAGCTGAGGGCAACAATAATAAAGGGGCTCGCACGTGGCTCGATCGCGAGCACACAACCACCGACCAGCGGCAGCAGCAGCAGAAGCGCGAAAACGGGCCAAGGGGCTCGCTGCCGCGTTCCATTGCCCCAGATAAGACGCCAGCCCCGCGCCGCCTCGGCCTTTCAGATTCACCGCCCCACCCCCGCCGCCGCCGCCGCCGATTGCTTACTTCGTGTTTGCATCGTTTTCGCGAAAAGCCTCGCCGGATATCCGATAGAAAGAGAAAGAGAAAGAAAGAGAGGGGGGAGGGAATTGAGCCCGGATCAATAATGGAGAAAAATGCTTTTGGTTTTCGTCCGACCGTCTTGATTGTACCGCACGACTGACCATCAGCATTTCCGTCTCTAGATGATTTTTAACCTTTACAGGATATAGACTACCCAAATAAGCCTTGGTAGGGTACACTAGGTCTGACATAGGTCTGACGTCTCGGAGCCTAATCGGTATAGAATGAATTAATGGCGTAAATTTTGTTCAAGAATAAAAATCAACGCCAAACACTCTAGGATTGAGAAAAGAGTCTTGATCCAAGAGCAAATCTCCTCGCTGTATAGCTTGTCAAGCTAGATTTCCTTTACGATCGCTAAAATTCCACTTTTCCTCTTAGTATCTACGCGCCGAGACGTGATTCGAGTTGACGAGTATAGATCACGCGTTACGAGTAAATATCGTACGGTGGCAAAGTTTGATTTTCACCATGTGGACTCAGCTGGCGAGGCGACCTCGAAATGGTTCGTCGCCATAAAGCTGCGGCGGCGGCTCGTTGTGCCACCGCCTCCCGGCACCTATACACACCGGCCCGAAATAATCTATCGAAAGCACTCGTACAATGTCAAATCTAATCGACTCTCCTCAATCCACTTAGCGTTTCGTTCTATGCACCTCCGGAGCGGCTACGCACTCGTGTAGTTTATCAACATGCACAAGGCACGATCAAGCTCATGGGGAATCCACAGATCAGATATAATTCGACAAATAGGGTCAAGTCGTTCGGGGGGTCTTGCTCGCGCTGGCGGGATCGGTCCTTTTCGAAAAAGAAGAAACAAAAAAAGTCGAGCGCCGCGGCCCTCGAGATTCCCTCGCTCACAATGGGTCTCGAGTCGCAGGAGCAAATAGACAAGCGGTTCACTTCATGCCCATTCGATTGGCCGATAGGTAGTGCACGCGAGAGCGGGTTAAGTGGCGCTCTCTGTGTATCCCTCACAATTACATTCAGATGCCGCGAGCGTTTGGAGCCGCGGCTGCACAATGGGGTAAAACGGGGGCTGTGAATCGCTCCTCCCCTCCCCCCGCGCACCGCGGCCACTCCATTCGATTATCCGAGGCCCGGGCTTCTCTCTCGTTCAACCAGACACACGGACCGCACTTCATTTTGACTTTACAATCGTTATACGTCTCTTTTTTCTTTTTTCCTACTCGGTACACGCCCCGTCCGGCTGGTACACGTGCGTATACTCGCGCACACGTGTGTACACTCGCGCGTACACGTGCAGGTGGATCAATATAGTCGACGCGTGTGTCGAACGTTTGATCCGTCGCACGAGAATAACTCGCGCTATTCAGACCAAGTGATAATTCACACACGGCTCGTACACTCCGATGCCGAGCGGAGACGATCGACTTGTCCCGTGCGACTTTCGGGGAAAGCCACTGACGAGCCGAGGGTACTGTGAGAAGCGAAAAAAGTAAAGAACAACATCGACCGAATTATAAACGTGGATAATCTATTTAAGCTCCAGGAAGAAGGGCATTCGCGAATTACTATCATAGTTGACAAACGGATTAATTATTATCAGCCGCATTGACCTTTCAAGGCTGCAAGTCTGATTATCCGAGATTGTCTTCGATATTTTTTTTTTTTTTTTTGAAAAAAGAAATAAAATAATTTTCGGAAATCGATATCCTCATTCAAACTTCTCTGTATCTCTTTTTTTTAATATTTTTTCATTTCCCTTAGTGCTTGATTGTTGAAACCAATACGGTTGAAAGAGAATATTCCACTTTCTGTTTCAGGATTAAATTTTTTACGGTAATTGTACTTTGCGCATCAGGGATGGTTGGCACGAAAATCAGTAGTGCCATGGCGACCTCTTTCGTCGCTATTTTTCATTCTCTTTTTAAAAAATAAAAAGCTTTTTTGGAAATTATTGTTCATTTTACATAAATTCCCTTAACCACGATGTAATTGATTTTCCAGTCGGAATTCGACGGAGAACCCGAACGGAGTGGCATCGTCCATCATTCCCAAGCTGGTCCTGCCTCGTCTCTGGGCTGGTGTACGTGTGTCGGTCACTGCGAGACGCATATACACACACACGCGAGCGAGGCGGACAGGTTGAAGTATCGAGTCAAGTTGAGGCGTATGACGTAATTTTTGCGCGCAGTCGAAAGGCAGAAAACGAGATAGCCGTTGATCACGCGACTGCAGCAGAGGCTGTCTATGACGCGAGTACTGTTTTTTTTATTCTTCGCGCACGCGTCACATGTGTTCCACAGAGAGAGAGGCACGTATTTGTAAAGCCAAACGGGGGAAAAACACTCGATCGAGGCGGCGGCGAGTGAAAATTGATAGTGATCGATATTAACGATCCAACTGGAAACCCGAAATCGAGGCTCGATCAAATCCGGCCGAGAAACATGTTATTGGGTTTTTTTTTTCTGGAGGAACGACGCTTTTTATCGCACTGTGGCGTCATCTTGTAGCTAAACGCGCTCGATACTCGTCTCGATTTTCTCACATCGGCGAATTCGTGATGTATACAATATATGTGTATCCGTCAATTCATGCGCCTGCTGAGAGATAACAAAACGAAGGTCGCGCGGCGATGATGAAATCGTTCGACACGACAATCCCGAGCGTTTTTATATATTCACAGTTTTATTGAATTGTTCCATCACGATTCACGATGAATCCGCGCTCGAGTTGTAGACTCACTCGTAGATTTAGTTTGTACGTGCCGAATTTCATAATAGTCGAGTGTCGCAAGGAACGAAGTGCTGCCCCCCCTTGGATTTCGTCGAGGCACGAAGGTGTTGACGGATTTGAAATTGGCAATCGTGGTGGTTTTTTAATGCGTCAACCTTCGTACGATCAAGCGGTCGTCTGTTCGATGTTATCATGCGTGAATGAGATTTTCCCTTCCGAAACTCGAACGCTCTTCGGGTTCAATTGTTCGTTCTGCGATAGCGTAAACAAAAATTAACGTCTGACGGGATTGCATACTCGCTCGAAAAGATCGCCCCTTGATTGAAAAGAAGAAAAAGGCTCGTCAGTGATTTTTCTTGTTGAATGAATGACCAAAATCGATTTTTTTGCGAGCGTTTCACACGGAATCTGTACAGTTTGCTTGACGTTTTTCTTCACGAGGTTTTCTTGGTTGGCTTAGACGATGTGAAATATATTCAAGAGTGGGAAATATTTTTAAAAATATTCACAGACCATTTAACGAGGTTCTTCTTGATGGTATCAAACGTTAAAATAAAACTTCAAACGTTATAAAAACAAAACTTGTCCAACAGCATTTCTCAAAGTGGTATACAGCATAACTTAGTAATTTTTCATCCTATTGCCTTGAACTTGCAAGTTTAGCAAACACGCAAACTTTTGCGGTACATTTTTTTTAAGATCGATAACATCAAATATTAACAATTTTAAGCCTATTCTCAAGTTCGAATGTGAGCCAGATTTGCAAAAATTCTTCTAGAAGCCAACGTAGTTCGAAGGATAGTTGACGTATCTAAGAAGCTACAGTTGAAATCTATTAGAATTCAAGTCGATCGTATAAAAAAATGACCGAGTCACGACCGACTTGACCTTTTAGAAAAAAAGACGCTCTCCCTTAGCACGTAAATCAAATCAAAAAATGTATTTTCCATTCCTTGAAAGAATGCCCCCGCTAACCCACGGAATTTCATTCCAACTCGTTTACCAGCCGACGAGAAAAAAAACCTGGTTGTTCAGTCTTGCAAAGTCCCTCGACTGTAATCGCACGTCGAGCGGGGAGGGCCCGACTAATGAACAGCACGTCAATCGGTTTTCCGCGGAATCTCCCGACCATCCCCCAGACGGAAGAGTGAAAATCGCGCGATGCCCCATGAGCCGGGGGGTATTGCGGGGATCAAACGGCAACTCAAAGTGTCGAGTCAGCGTTGGGTCAAAGCGAAAATCCCTCGCGCACATATCGCCAAGTGATTCGCAGAGAGAGAGAGAGAGGAGCTGCTGGGAGGGACGGCAGAGGCGAACTGGTATGATTATAAGCCGCGACCGGAGCAGGTTTCTCGTTCCATGGACGGCAGCAGCGGCGTAAAGCCCGGCTAATTTTAAAGCGCCGCCCGATATGTAGGTCAGTCTCCGCGTGGGCGTTTAATAGAAAATTCGAGACGCTCTCTGGGCTGCTCTTTCTTATTTTTTCTTTCTTCTTTCTTCCTCTCCTCCGACTAAGATGCACGCGGCGCGAGGAATCGATGCGGGATTTCCCTCCAGTAGGGGGGCGAACTTGCAGCGGTATCTCCGACAACTCGGCTTCTGGGCTTCCGTCAATCGTGTATCTTCTCGCGCGCGCGCGGATCAGTTTCTGGGTGTAACGTACGATGGATCGGGTGCGTTCTCTATGACTCACTCGCGAACTGCGGTGTCACATCGAATGTACATCATTGCCAGTTGACTCAGAGTCGAGGCTATTGTTTATAAAAGCTTCTCGTCTCGTCGGTCGCGTTTGTTCGACACAAAGAGTGGCACAGTTCCCCGGCAATCTCCAACAGAGTAGATCATAAAAAGTGCAACTTTTGCGCGGATCTTCGAAGAACTGCCTGTGGCGCACGAACGCGACTGGCCTACAATACGCGAGAATAAACCAAAGTGTCACGAATATATATCCGTACGACGCGTTGGGGCATTTCAAAACGTTGATCAGTCCGATATAATGCATCCATTGTGTTATCTCGGGCGATTGCACAACGGCGCCGACTGTTTTGCATCTTGTAAGAGACGCGGCACAAGCCAACAATTATAAGCCGGGGAATCTCCGGTATACCAGTTTCAATTTTCTCACGTTTCGACACGCGTCAACATTGGCGACCGCGAGGACGTACGAGAGCGTGTGTCGCGCGAGCGTTTACACGTGTCTCATCTTCAATCTTACGAAAGGACGAATTCCTCCGTGATTATATGGTAATTTGCTGCTGCGAGGCGTTTTAGACCAAACACGAATCTCCCGAGCGACAAACACTTGGGATTTGGGCCTCCGATTCGAATGAAACTTCTTCAGGGGATTGTGTTTTTTTTTTTCTTGATACGTAAACAAAAGCGATACTGCACTCGAAGTCGTTGGTCGGTTTTGATTTGCCCGAGATGTTGACCAATTCACGCTGATTTTGTGTGATCCATATATCCGTATACATATATGCAGGTAGCATCCATTTGGGTGTGACCACGAACCAGCTTCGAAAGTTTCAGTGAGATCCAACGAGCGACCCAAGCCCTAAGTAGTTTTCTGGTAACTCCCTAAATTTGCCGAACAGTGTATTAATCCAATTTAACGCAGTGCCTGACTGGATTCACTGTTGCTTCGCAGCCCAAGGAGGAGATTATATTTTTGTTTGGTCACGCTGTATATTTGTACAGAAAAATTACGTAAATATAATGACGTCGCTGTCACTATTTTATTATTAGTTTCTCTTCTAGGTGTTCGAGGTTGAACGTTTACAGTATTAATTTTCTTCGAGTAAACATCAGTCGAGCATCGCTCTCACCGCTTATATCACAGTCAATTTCCACTGCAAGCAATACAGAAGGCAACGCAAAAATATCGCGTCGATCTAGCAACGACGAATCCTCCGAAACAAAGAAAAATCCGCGCGCGCGCAGCTACGGATCGACAATAATCAAAAGTAAGCGAGACGCGGATTCGCCGATTAAAAGCCCGTCGACAACCGAGCAAGCATGTAGGCGTCGAAAAAAACCCGAGTGTCAAGTTGGGACTGGCCGCAGCTACACAGCGGAGCCCATCGTCGTCTGGCCGGTCCGACAAAGAGAGGAATAAAAAAAAAAGAGAGAAAAGAAAAAGGGGAAAAAAGGGGGCCAGCTCCACGGCAAAGGTGCGCGCGCTCGTGTCTGGGGAGGGGCAGGTGAGGGCTGCTGCGGGCGCAACACGTGCGCGCATATGGCGCGGCTGCTATGGCTTTTGTGCCGGCGCACGCGACGCCGTTTCCTGTCCCTTCGTCCTATACCTGAGCCGGGGGGAGAAAAAAAAAGACGACGACGAGAGGAAATAGGAGGGCACGCATAGCCGACGAGAGCGGACGAGTTGAGGAGCTGTGCGAGCGACGATGGGGCTCCCGCCAAGTGTTGCACACACACACACACACTTCCGAGTGGCAACACGGGTTCGTCTCTGTTTTACGTGATTAGCTCTTGTACGGACGCGTCGTTTTTTCCACCTCTTACGAAAATGGAATTTTGGGTTTGACGAGGTGTACGGTAGCGAGATTTGCTCTAGGATAGAGAGACCCGATTTCTTTTTTTTTTTTCGTCCGATCCTACGGAGGAATATCCGGTCGGAAAATTTCCCCCGCTCGTCTATAGGGTCAAGTAGATTTTTCCCTCTCGAGCCGAGATTACATTTTCCCTCGAGTGTTCTATCTCATTTGCGGATGTCGATATCCCGATATTGCGCTGGCGTAATATAAAATTTGTATATGAGCAGCAGCAGCTGTTGTCGCGAATTCAACCGGACCGAAATAGCTGACGTTCGACGATATCGATCGCGCCGAGCGAATCGGACGATTGGAAAATCCATCCGATTCGTGCTCTCGAAATTTTAAATGCATAAAAAAAGTATTAGTAAGTGTTGGCTTGAAAATTGGCGAAATCTTCATTACTTCGAACGGTAAATTTCCGTTTCCGCCCATGAACAGTGAGATCCCACTGTTTTTTTTCATCATATCGAATTATATTAACAATTGGTATATTCAGACAGAGGATGTTAACCATTCGATCAATATATTTACTCGTTAGTTGTGACACAATCAATATTCATCATCGAGTAATAATTCTCAACTATCTGTAATTCATAGAGTACCGTGGAGCAACGATTGCTCTGAAAAAAACCGATTATCAGAGTTTACTATCTCAACATGGTAGAGAGAAACATAGTCGTCGCTAGTATATTCAATTAGTCAAAGTACTCAATTCCCAGTACAGTTTACAATTCATCTTTCAAGTATAACTTGGATATCTAAGTTGGCCAACGTCACCAAACCGTGAGCACAACGCACCAAAAAACCCAGTAAAAATATATCAACCATCGCATTATTTTCCCCTCGGTGTACAACGAGACGTCGAACGATCGTACATATGCGTCGAACGAATTCACCTTCCAAAGATCGGACACGATCGATCGTAGTAAAACGAGCCCATCCCGCACTGCTAATCCGATAAAACGCGCGAGCGTGCAAAGTGAAAATCTACCCAGCGAGGATTGGAATATTTTCCTGGCGTGGGAGAGAAGTGCATTAGGCGCGGAGTGCAGCAGCTACCGATGCTGGTGTACGTGACGCGCGCGGCAAACGCACACTGCGCAGGCCGCGCCAAGGTCGCGCGCGGCTCGGCTCGGCTCTCTCCCCGGTAAGGTAGGTACAACGCTCGGAGGTATAGGTATGCGCGCGCGCGCGCGCGACCTGCCTTACCGACGCCCCGCCAAGGTCCTCCTGCTCACTTTCGCTGCGGTCGCGTACACTCGTCCGCCGTACACAGATAAGACTGCGAAATCTCTCGGGCGGACGCGATTGTGGGTTTGACGACCCGCGCGATCCAGTGGGAGGGGGAGAAGCGCGCTTTTTCCTTACCCGCCGAGCTCGCGCGGCTGCTCCCCGGGTAAGTGCGACCCCCGCTATCGATCCGACGGCCACCGACGCATATTGTGTACATTGTCGCGCGCGGAGGGAGGAGATGCGCACTGCAGCCGCTGTGTGTGACTGACCGATCGGCCGCTGACCTGCTGGAGCGGCCGCCAAAATATATACCCGAGAGAGAGAGAGTTGGGAGTCATCGTCGCGGCGATGATTCGCGAACGATCGACAAGTGTGGATAATATTTTGTCCGGTTGGGAAGCGCCGACCGTTGGTTCGGCTCGTTGGGCTTTTAAAAGCCAGCCATCTGCTCTCCCTCTCGCGCGAGGCTATATATACGGACTCGGCACTGCTGTACAGTCGGGGGAAACTCGATTCTACTTCCCGCCCGGTGTACTCCCATCGCGTATATAGGGGCTGCAGCTCGGAAAACGCCGAACGCTCGAATCTCTCGATATGTGGAGTAAATCGCGCGCGCGAGTGTGTGTGCGTAAGGAGGAAAGCAGCAGGTGAGGAGGGGAGGGTTGCATAGGCGCGCGGCGTTTTTTCCCACGCTGACGGCGTTGGGCGCCAGTTCGGCCCGCGAGAGCCGCGAACCAGTGCATTGTGTATAACGGGGCGCCGGTTTATCGGCCCCTTGGGGGGACTCGCCGTCGCTGTGTGTGTGTGTGTGTGCACCGGGTCGGGTCTGCGCGAGTGTATCATTGGGCCGCCTCGGCGACGTCGCACCGCGCGCGGATAGCAGCTGATCGATCTCGCTCTTGTGCTTTGGTATATCCCCCAAGATTCGGGCGGATTCGGTGTTTCAAACATCGAATACAAACTGTATTTGGCTCGGTACTGCCTGATTCGATAGATTAAATACATACAAAACCAAATATTTGCACTTGGTCAAATTATTTGGAGAAACGTAATCAAGCACAATGATTCTAATCAATTGCTGCAGATCGTATTTAAATGCAGCAACTGCATATACGTGTATTCGTTCGTATTTAATATGTAATCACTACCCCCATCACGGCGACATAGCTAATATCGATCCGCGCAGGAAAGGGCCGAGGAGCCGCGTACGGGGAAGGTCAAGTAGCCGAATATACAATCCGAGGGGGTCGACGAGCGTGTGGCGCGAGTCGCGTATCAATCCATTACGAGGGGAGGCAGCGCGACGAGACGCCATTGGGCCGTGGGTTTCGGTCACGCGCGCACGCGACTCACGCATCGGCGGACGAAGCTCTTATCTCACCCTCCCCCCACCCACCGACTTCTTCGACCGATGCTTATCGGGCACTTGCTCTCCTTGCTCTGTCTCGATCCGCGCGATCCAAGGCGCTCGGGGTTGGCCGGTGCACAGCTGTTCGTCGACGATTAGTGTCTACGCGCGACCGTGAAACGATTTTCCGCTAGTCATGGGGAGCCATTGAGTTTTTATACTCGTGCTCGAGTGACGAGAATTTCGCACGAATCGTGCCTAAAAAAATTAGGCTTCACATTATCAAGAGATTGGACGCTAGTTCTCTTTGAGTTATCTATGCCTGGTGAACGATCGGACATTTAAACAGAACTGAACATCGATCGTAACTAGATAATTTATGCACACTAACGATAATCGGATTTTGATCCCAGGACAAAAATCAGTCTGAAGCTGTAGCAAGAAGATTCATTTCGATTCGAGGAGAAAAATCAGGTTGGAGCTGTGGAAAATGATTTTTCTTCCTCAACCAAGTGTGAAAGGGAAAATGCACGTCTTGCTTGTGCCTAGAAAATCAGCCAATCCATTTCTAGGCATAACTTATACATCATTTTTTACTTGGACAGGAAAATATTTGAGAGTTAAAACACAGAGTTTATTTCGAGGAAGTTATGTGTTCCAGAATTTGAAACAAACCCCCATGGAATGCCATTCTAGAATGTCCTTAAAACACTATTAATTGAAAGCTAATTCATTATCGTACTTTATTGAACAGCTTATCACCTCGTGCTAATAGATTTCCGTCAGAAATTTGAAATTTAGTTCATAAACTATCATAATTGGTATAATATGTGAACAGCAATTGCGTGAAATTGATGCAATCGAGTCGATAACTCAAGTGCACCGTTATCGGTGCTTATGACATGACTGCATTCGCTGGACTCTTGAAATTTACGATTTACTTTCTTTTGTTTCTCAAATCTCCTTCTATTTGCTAGCTTACATAATTTTTGAAAACTGTTCCGCCAAAGAGCGATTATTTGGGGGATATTCCATGAAAATCGGGACGTTTAGCTCGCATCTAAGGAGACACTGCGTCACACTATTTCGTTGCGAAAGTTCGACTCGTCGCGTCTGCCCGACCCCCCTCGACGTCCGTACACACACTTGTATATACATGTATCCCCTGCCGCTGCTTATCTCGAGCCGCGAGGGGTAGCTCCACCTTTGGAATCTTCCCTCTCGCGCGACGGCAACACATTCCGCGGGGATAATACGGCGCCGTATCAATCCCGGCTTGTTCGGCTGTCGCCCGCGAGTTTCTCTTGGTGCCTTTGACGGATCGCGGATCGAGGTAATTATCGCCGGAGGCACGTAACAGGGGGATTCTCGAGGATTCGATGCTTTTTACCGGAGTCAATGACGGGGGGAAAAAAGGGGAAAAAAGGCCTTGTAGTCGAAAAGAAAGAATATATGAAGAATATATAACACTACTGATTCTTGCAATACAAAGTCGTGACTCGCGGCTGAATTGAAGACGCTGCCCGAACAGCGTCTTTGACGTTGCGGATATTAATTTGATTGGCGCGTCCAAACGAGACGGGCGAAATTTGTCGAAACTACCTTGCAAGCGCTCGATGTTGCGTCAATAGGCGGGTAAAGCTGAGCGTCAGGTCGTTTGAGTGGATACAGTCGCTGCGCGTTATTCCAGGGATATAGTTGACTTTGAAAACGGGAAAGTTTTCATTGGCTTAAAACATGTGTAATATACTTGAAAATGATATCCCATCGTCCATATTGACCCATCAAACATTATCTATTTATCATCCTCTTGAAATGAGAAATATTTTCAACATACTTAACAGTTTATTTTTCAAAAATTTTGATTTTGGCTTTTTTTGCAACCTATCAACAAATGACTACTTTTTATAGAAACAGCGTCAAGCCGATTTTTTTCACGCAAAAAAATCTGAAATGACATTTTTGTAATAAACAATATTTTTTTGTAAAATCCTATGTACCACGAAAGCAATATTGTCCAATTGACATAAATAATATCGGCTCATTCTGCAAGAACAAAAAGTATTCGCGACGACTTGTTCCACGATTGATCAACCGAATCGACAACGACGTAAATTGAGACAACAGCTGACGGGAATAATTAGTTAATGTTTCAAGCCTCTTGGTGGTGGCCCCTCTCTTGCACGCTATATCCGCCCGGGACAATAATCAACGAGTTGCACACGTTTAATTAGACGCAAAGACGTGTATTGAAAAGAAAGCGAGTCGGCGGGCGAAAAGTGCAAAGCGTGCAATATATCCGAATCGAGCAATTATCAATAATTCACATGTAAATTACAGGGGACCGGGACAATGGAGAGTCGGGGAAGGATATTCGAATGGGTCTCTCTGTTTTTGCCCCTGCAGTTCGCGCGCGCGCGAGGGTCTTGTTAATTTATTTGAGCTCGCGCGCGTACTGCTGCCAGGGGAGTTTTCGACGGTGGTTCGAGGGGCAAAAGGGCGAGAGATGGCTCCTGGAACGTTCCTCGCTATATACCCTCGAGGAAACGGCTGGTTGTCGCTCGAGCTCCGGCTGTGCGCTTTTCCGCATTTATCCCCGTGGATTTTTACCTCTCTCCGCCCGGCGCGAGCTCCGCTAATGTCTTTCTCCGCGTGTATCCGTGTCTCTCCGCAGTCATTTTGTATTCTACTATGGAGAGCCGGCGAGCGAGTGCCGAGGCTTACTTCACTGCGTGCGCGTGTGTAGCCAGGGCCGGCAACGCGCGCACTTTTCATTTGGTCCGTGTCGTTTCGCGCGAATGAGTAATCGAATGATGGGATCTGCCTCGACTCCCGCCCCTTTAAACCAGCGAATAATTACGAGCGCCCGTGGATTTGGGGTAATTTTGTGCAGCGCCCGGTAACGCGAGTTTCATTAGTAAAAGTACACACGCGTGTGCATCTCGCCCGAGCTTTTCCATTGCCCGATACCGTGCGGTTGAATTTTTGAATATCCGCGTATATACAACTCGCGGGGGTAACGAGAACGGGGAACGTTCGAAAAAAAAAACCAATTTACCGGTGTTTTGTTTTTCGAGAATAAAACTGAAAAAGTTGTAACGAAAGTGTATATCCCACGAACGTACCCCCAACTTTCACTGAGAGAATGGCCGTGTGGCAAAAATCAACTTTCGAATTGGACGAGTATAGGTAGTAGTAGCGTCGATACACGCGCGTGCGTCCGAGTGTTGGTAAAAAATCACGTTGCCCAGGTGTGTCGTATCTGCCCGCGTGTGTATATGACGTCCGAGGAAAGGACGACGCGGCACCTGGGCTTCTCGCGAACAAGAGCAAAGTTTCTTGCGCGAGCCGTGAATATATATGGTCGCGAAGAACGATTTTTCAAGGATGAAATTTTACCGGATTTAAGATGCAACAACAAATTCAACGCACGACTGGAGTACTTGGATTAAGAATTGGCCCATTCCTCGACTACATTATTCCTCATTTTATCTTATTCTGAGAAACATACGGGCGATGATTAGTTTCACAAAATAAATATAGTATATCGGATTGCTGCATAAAAAAGTAGAATATACAATAGGTCACCTGAAATATACGTATCCATATCATCCTCTATTATGTACACAGATTGAAGAAAAAACAGTGACGAGAATTCGTTGTGTTGCCAAGGGAAATTAGATAAATTTATTACTTTGAGTTATTTTCACTCGAGCCAATACTTAGTACCGAAAACGTACCGAAACCAACGGGAATTCGGCTTTTCCGAGCTCATTCCCAGTACGATCGATTCGAAACACCGTGACATTTTTAAGAAATCCTTGTTTTTTTTTTCCTGCGTACCACCGCCCGAACGATAGAAGTGAGACTCCGCCGTATCGCGGGGGATCACGCGATTGAATACGTTACATAAAACGAGGGGGAGGGAATCGAGAAGCGATCGCAAGCTGCTCTCCGGGCGTTAGTCAAAAGCCAAATCCAGGCGCGATATATCGGCTACTGCTCGCGCGTACACAGCCCTTCGGACGGGCCAGCGATAAATAAAGCTCTCTCGGGCTCTCGAGAGCGGAATAAATAAATAAAATAACACTTTTGGTGGCGTTTAGTGGCGCGCGGGCGAGTAGGGGCGGCGATAGGCCATGTAAGCGGTGTGGGAATGCCCGATTGGAATCATATGGCGCGGGAGGGGGGGGGGAAGGGTAGAGAGAGAGAGAGAGAGAGCCACTTGGCGCGGCTATTTCGGGGCGCACCAACCCGAGAGCGAGCGAGATAAACATCTCGCGCCGGCGCGACGGCAGTGTGACACTCACCGTCTCTCACTTCCGACGCGTGTGTATATAGCCGCACACGTGCGTACTTGTAAGTTTCGTCGCGACTAGTTAGTCGCGTCGGGCGAGGAGATTTGGAAATGGGCTTTGGCCGATGATGGGATGCTCGTGTATGTATAACGTACACGCGCGCACATGAATACATTACACAAAGCTAATGGCCGGCTTGTTTGCGGCCAATCGCTTTTCAATTATATGCAGAGTCGTTGTCCGGATGTGTATGTGTGTATACAGGAATGGCATCGAGATAACGAGCTTCGGTTAATTATCGTGGATTCAATCAGTCGGGGGAATTTACGTTAGCTGAACGACAGAGAGATAGAGAGGGAAAAGTCGGGTTACTTTGGTGAGTTATGCATTCATCGATTCGCGGCAAACACTCGCGCGACACGTGACTTTCCTTCCCTAGTTACACGCGCACGCACCGAGGAAAAACTTTGGCGTGTGTGAAATGTTACAATGGCGCCCAATCGACACACTCGCAGTGTCGTGTCGCTGTGTCGGCTCGCGCGAGGAAAAAATCCATGCAATCATTCGGTTCTTCAATTTCCTCCGCAATGGTGATATTCGGTTCGGCCGTTCGTGTGATGAAAACGAAATTAAATGAAAATCAATACTTCCGTTGATTACATCCTATGTCATCCCGAGTGGTATGGATATTTCCTTGCTATGTCAATGACTCTGAACGGCAGAGTTGAGATGATCGAATTGTTCACCATAATGAAATATATATAGTATTCGATTACGAAACTGTCACAACACTATGAACACTGCGCATCATACTGTATGTATCGTATCTCATATATATGTCAGAGGATCGTATTGATATATATATATTCGCACTCGAAAGACGATTCTTCCCTTTATTATTCTCTTTTTCAATAATTCCAGCCCAATCAGTTATGAATAATCAAGTTTACGGCATAGTTAAAACCCAGCCGAGTCGTCTTTTACCGTTGTACATTACGAGAGAGTTTTACGCACTCACACAGAGACACACACGGAGCAACGCAAATTATTCAAGCGAGCTATAATGCGGGTAGGAAATTAACGATAAGCGCTTGCTCGCTTGCTCGCGCGTGTGCGCGTGTGTAAATGAAGAATCGCGCAAATTTTGCCAAACTGACGTGCGTACGATTGGGCCGATTAACAAGTTAGGTTGATATAATCGATTTATCGTATTTATAGTAGCCGATGTCGAGCTTGCGATAAGGAAGCGAGTAGGTTTGTTGTGCGGAGCTAGCGAGCGCGGCGGCAAGGAGAGTTTTGTAATGGGCAATTTGTCCAATTTGCGCTTGGCTTGTGTTTACCGGGCAATAATTCAGTTTGCATTAGGCTACGCGCGGCTCTCGAATCGAAACCGATATTGCTTTGGTAATGTCGAGCCCATAACCGCATTATCATCCTACTCAAACCCGGCTGGCTCCCTCGCTAATTTTACCCCTGTGTATTAATCAGCCGCGTGTTCCCGTATAGTTGCGGCCGCGACACAAAAACACCGATCGACCTTTCATACACGCGTGTATGTGGATCGTTAGTTCGAGAGACATCCTATATATGTGTATATGTATCGGGGGGCCATCCAAAACAGCGAACTGTTGCTCCCTCGCGTCGCTGCCTCGTAAACTCTCCGCCGCGGCGTGTAATGCTTTATGGAGATGGTAACGCGCGACACACTGCATATACATATATATCCACCCTCGTACGAATCGCTGCAGCCACCGATAGATCATATTGTGTGCAGCCTGAAAAAAACGATTCTTTGATTCAGGTGGTTTCTGATTTGGAAATTCTGCGATCGGCGATTAAATGCAGTGAAATTACAACGCTTGAATAGAGTATACTAAATCTCTGAAAATTAGATGGATTCGTTACTCCAAGTATTTTTTTTTTTTTTACTAAATTGAAGTACTGAAACTAAAGAAATTCTGCTTTTTTGTACTTTATTCAAGTACAATGGATTTGTGTCTCATTCAGTGTGTACAGCCTGCACAGATTTTCCAGCTTTCCGACTTTTTTACTGCAGTCGACGCTAATGTTTTTTTATCGCTGTTGTATCAAAAAGACATCAACCTGTCTACCGCTCGAGAGATTATCTAATGTGTTTTTGTTGTGTTAATCGTTGTCGGTTTGATGGCTAATTCTTTTGGTATAATACTTTTTTAGAGGATATCAAAGTTCATAACACATGTTTCGATCGATGTGTGCGAGTGTATGCATGCGTATGCACTTTTTTTCCCTATACTTGAACCGATGATGACAATCATCCTTCTCATTGAGTTTCGTGTTTATTTCTTCCAACTACACGGAGATAACTTCAAGTGAAACGGTAAGTTTAACGCACTAGTGCGTCTTTCAAATTCGTAACATAAAATTTTGTGTCCTCGACTGGTGCGCGTTGAAATTCAAACACTTGTAACTAATTAATTAACGGTTATGTAAGCCACGTTGATTGCCATGTATAATTCCTTGGCACGACGAGCCATGGAGTATAGAAAAAACGAACGACGTCTCGGGTGTATAGATCTAAATTTGTCTGTGTCGATGCCCGTTTATCTGAACGAGCGGTTTACATTAGGCCAAGATCAGTGAGTCTCTATAGTATACAGAATGTTTGGGGAGGGTCGATCGGTGCAGCAGCACAATGCGTTCGTGGAAACGCGTGGCCGAGGAGTAGCTGAGAAGTATATACACATGTGCGCGTTTGTGTGCGCAGGAGCGTGTTCGGCCCTCTGGTGAATATCTCCGGCTCGACGCAGCAGATCAAAGGCGCGAGGGAAAATCGTTGCGGGCGCGGGACGTTGAAAAAAAAAAAGAGAGGAAGAAAATGAATCGCGCGAGGTTGAATCGGGGGCTGAAGAGCAGCTGGCGTCAAATGTTGCGAGTACTTCGAACAACGCGTACACCGGACTCGGCTGAAAAGTGTAAATCAACTCGCAGTCCGTGCGAGAGAGAAACGAAATCGCGTAATTAAAAATGCCGGATTCGAATGCACATATCGCACGCGCAGGCAGATTACTCTTGGATAAGTCACTCTGCGCCGCTGATTTGCCATTCCAACAAACTAATTGACTTTATACCTTCTGAGCCTCGAGAGTATAGTTGATTAATTATGGGGTCGTTAGGGAGTAATATCATCGACTATCTTTAACCCCACTTTATAACCCAGTATCGCTCCATTCCCGGTAAATCCAGCCCACGGGATACAGTGACGTGTGTATTTTTGGATCGAGTTTCGAAAGAGCAATTGCGGAATTTCGAGGGTGTCGGTAAAATCGACAAATTTCCAAAGTGGGACACGCGCGAAAATTCCCGACTGATCGTTCATATACACAATACTCGAGTATTACTGCAAGTATTCGTATACGTATTTTCTTTTTTTATGGCACACAACTCGAAATGTTGCAGTGAACATATTTGGGGATATAAGTTTACAACGCGTGCAAGAATCCGGCTCGTTTCCACGCATGACGAGTGGACAGAAAATTCTTCATTTCCTGCATTTCAGCTGCAAGTGAGGAGAAATAGCCCATTCTCCCCCGCTCGTGTTTTGTCAAAATTGAAAAATATTTTCATATTTACTATGACAACGTATCCGAGACTATAATATACATAATTTTACAAACTCAAGATATTCCATAGTATTCAATGGTATTTCGCAGTATTCCATAGAAGTCCTCGAGGGATTATGTTGGTATTCACGACATTTACAACAATAATATACATAAATCCCTTGTGTTCGATGCTGTTCCATGGGGTTCCATAGTATTCCACGGTATTCCACGAACGGGAACGCTTCAGCGAGTCGGCCCGTCCGCGCGTGTACATTGTCGCGGGTGAGAAGATGGGTCGAACGGACGTATACGAACGCGAATCGGCGGGGACTCGGTCAAGCCGAGCAGCAGTGTGTGTGTGTACATGAAAGGGTGGCGACGAGCAACGGACTGCAGCGCGGGGAATCATAACTGCGCGCGCGCGGCTCCAGCCGAAACGACACCGGCCGCGGTCGTTCACCCCTCGCGCTCCCGTCTCTCCCCATGCCTGTGTGTGTCTCTGCCAGTATAAAGCATCGCGTGCGCGCGCGCGCGTCTAACCATCGCTCCCAACCCAAATCGACTGCAGATCCAAACGCGGCGCATCGGGAAATCGACGACTCCCGAGTTGGCGGGTTGGAGGGGGATGAATTTTTCATCCCCGCCGCACTATACAACGACGGGGGGGATGGCCGTGCAATAATTCAGTTGGCGCACGCGCGCACGGCTCAACCCGTCTCGCCTCTCTCGGCTCGGTTGGATAATTCAGCTGAGAAACTGCTGGCCTAGTGCTCGAGAGGTGGGTCTTGCGGGTCGCGTGCGGATGCATCGGGAATTTGGTGCGCCCCCGTGTCGGGCAACGAAAAAACAAAAGCCTGTCGTCCATCGTGCGTCCCTCTCTCTCTCTGTCTAGTTGGGTTTATTTTGAAAATTGAGGTTAGATAAATGGGCATTTGTGGGCTGCTCGATATCTGCGCCTCGGAATTCATTGGAGCTCGGCCAGCCATTCTCCCTCTTACTCTTTCTCTCTCTCTCTCTCTGCTTCGGTCTCTAATGTGCATTAAAAGTAATTTATATACAAGCTAGCGACGGAGAGTGTGCGAGTCATTCCGGGGGGCGCTCGAGTCGGGGCACCAACGCGAATTCGACGAGAACACTTTGAAGGACTCGCGCGACATCGACTTTGAGTATACGCCACTCGAGTTGATAAGCGCGTGGCACACATGTACATCCTCAAAATGATTTCTTAACAACGTCGCAATGCTTGAAATCTCGTGCTTGAGTCGACTACAAAAAGCAAAAAATCTCTGCCAGTTTCAGTACATGTTTCGTTCACTTCATCTTAGTAAAAATCACTTAAATTTATAAATTGGTTGGATTTTCATGAAATACAGTGAAAATTAATGCGTAATCAATTGTATAGTATTGCAATTTCATTGCATCTCATCACTACTTGATGTCGATGGCAATCCAATTTATTCAAGAAACGATTTGGATTCGTTCATTTTTGTTTGTTGTATACTGGACGATTAACATATCGTTTTCCTCGTACGGTTAAAAGTGCATTCACATTAGTAGCTGCTATTACTTGAAAGGGGCAGTGTTTTGAAGCTTATAAAAATAAAAGAGGAATAGTTTGAATTTTAGAGAAATTGGACTCATTCGCGGTAGAGGAGTAGTTTTCTCCAAACTCACACATACAGACACTTTATTGCATTCTCGTATTGTATTCTTACATCATTATAATCTACATTGTTGCTTAAATTGAATCTAATCACATCAGACATGGTTGCTCCATCGACTCTTTATTTATCCTTCCTTAAAAAAGTGATGTGAAGCCTCGCTTCCGATGATTTGATTGGCTAAGACCAAACCATGAGACATGTAGTGTATAATAGAGTCAACATAGAGACTATAGGTAGAGTACAGACTACAGAGATGTCTCTCTATGGTATGGTTAGGTTAAGGTAGGAGACATTGGAGAAGGATCAAGTGTATCGTGCAGGCTCGGTCTTTGCATCCAGGATGATGCGGAACCAAATTAAAGGCGCGCAAAGCGCGTTGAAAATGCACTAGTCTTGTAAAACGGTTATCAGCCTTATATTTCTCAAAATAAAATAAAACCGAAAATAATCTAAAAAGGAAATGACCTTTCTCAATCGAAGTACTTGAATCGTACAGATTCCAATGTAGATATATTCTTAATTTGACGAGACAAATCTGACGAGTCATAATTCGATTACGATGGTTCTATGTTGAATTTGTTGCATTTCAGACGAGTGAAAACCCAAACTTGAATCATAAAATCGTTTTTGCAGTGTAACGGGCCATCAGAAAATAATCGCAGCCGACTCGGATCGAACGCCGCGCCCAGTTACACCGGCGACTAATTCGCCAGCTCCGTTGGCTCGTTCATCGAGACTTTTCCAAAATTTCCTCGGGGTGGAGAAAAAAAAATTGAAAAGTGCGCGAACGCGGAAACGATTAGATCGGGGCATCGCGAGGAGGAACGTGTCTCTCGCTCGGGCCATCCACCGAATTAATCAAAGGGCGCGTATATATAACCGCTATGGGGATGACGGAGTGGTTTTCGCGGAAACGCGGCCGCGCCGGTCGGTTATTCGGCATTGATTCAACTTTCCAAGACATTTCACTTGATAATGAAGAGAGCGCGGGCCACTCTTGGCATTACTCCACGGCGGGTAAACGCATAATCCAATTATAACCCCTCCCTCCCCCCCTAGCGACTAGGGCCGCGTACTTTTCACGCGCGAAACTGCGCGCCGTCCCGCGGGTATACATATATACGTACGTGGTCCCCCCGGGGCAACGAGATACGCGGAGGAGGAGGAGGGACAAAAAATAAAGGAGAAAAAGCTCCCCCCCTTCCCCTTCCCCCTATCCTCTTTTGTTCAACGGATCGCCCTTGATTCTGGCTGGGCGCGATGCCCAAATGAGTTTGCCCCCCCGCGAACTGCGGCGCACGATCCAAGTAATCAACGGCAGCAGCTCCAGATAGCCGAGCGCGCGCGCACGTGGAAAGGGCAAAAACGCAAAAGACGGTCGCGAAACGAGGAGCGACTTGCGTATTCTCGAGTTTTCATAATCGAAAGAGAAATTTGTCAATTCGATTTCATCATTTTGCGGTTTAAAAACTATCATTCGTTATAGTAAAAATGACAGTGAAAAAATCGCTGTATGAAAGTAAAAAATTACTGTACGGAGGTGGATGAATTATTGAATGTATTGCAGTCAAGTTTGACGATTCACTTCAACTTTATCACTTTTATTACATGATAAATTCACTGATGCAGTCCCACTTAATACTTTATCCATCTTCATACAGTGATTTATCATTTTCATACGTAGGTTTCAGTGATATTTTTGGTTACGTCAATCCACGATCTCGTTACACCATTAACCGCACTGATTTTCCGCAGAATTTTGCTCTCGGTTCGTTTACACCCAGGGGCCGCTTGCGATTCGCCCATATGCGCAAGCCTCTCCGCGATTGACGCACGCGCAAACGTATATATGTACTCGCGATCCACTGCCACGTATATAGGTACCCGAGATTAGCCGTGAATCATTTTCGCCCAAACGTAAATTAAATATATACAGAGTCAGCGGCTCCGAAGCTCGAGCAGGGAAGTACACGAGTGCAACTCGAGCCGGTTGTTTCACGTTGTGTAAGCTCAGTGGCTCGTGAGTGTGTAAGACGCGATTGTCAACACGTCGCTCGCGCGCGCGACTCTGGAATAAGTGTAATTGAACAATACTAATCGGGCTAATCGGGCTGTAGAGAGCGGCGCTCGGGCTGCACGCGCCGCTATATACATCGTCGCCTTGGGCACTTGACTGATTGGTCAATATTTGCCCTGGCTCCGGCTATACACAACTTATATACCAAGTCTCGCGCCGCGCATTCGACACACACACTCTCTCTCTCTCTCGTCTATCCATCGATCGGTGGCGGCCCTTGTGTGTACCTGCGCATCGCGATATACGCACCGATTCAGCGGCCCTACACACACACACACACACACACACACACACAAGTGTACATACGAATCGCGGATCTACCCTGTACATAGTACCGAACGATTACCCATTCAGGAGGGGGGTTGATGACGAAGGGTTGTAACATAATCAGTTGTCAATTGACCGCCACTGATTCCCGTCGGCTCAGCTGATGTCTCAATCGTTACGTCGATGTGCGTCTCAAGTTGATTTGCTTGATAGAATAGGGCAGAAGAATTTCACCTATACCTTTCTCACGTTACAGACGTACTTCAAATGTAAATGGCAAAACACGCGAATTTCATCCCCTCTCGTACATCGGCTCAAATTTTGAATGGATCAAAATTAATAATACGTACGTATTAAATAAAAGACAAGACAAGACAATAGTATTCGCGGACATATTCATCGTAATAGCGGATTATATCATTTGCGCATGTATTGTTGATTCGTCTTAGAAATAAAAAAGTTATCGTATTCTCCGCTATTACGACGAATACTGTTGTCTTGGCAGATTTAATCGATTATCCATTTTACTTGGGCAACATTTCTCATAGCTCAAGTTCTCCCTTTGGTACACATCAACCTCCCCTCGAAAATTCGAGATCACCGACTGGCTGCGTCGGGCAGTTGGAAACGCGGCAAAGTGAAAGCTCGCTCGCGCGTCGAGTTATATTCGCGCGTATACATGTATATACACGAGTCGAGAAAGAGCCGGGCCGAGTGGTGGTGGTGGTGGGGGGGACTGGCTAATTGACCGCGCGTAGCAGCAGCAGCAGCAGCTCGAGCCACGCAGCCCGACCCAGTTGCATTATTTTTAACTTTGGATCCGTCGGCCGACGTCGCGCTAAACATTTCGGCCGATCGAAAAGAAAATCGCGCAGCAGCTATCGAGGGAGGGGCGGTCGGACCACCGAAGGTCGCTCGACACGCTAAATTCGCCCCGCCCGCGCCTATACACTCGCCGGCTATCCGTCGGCTTCGGCCGGATAAGAAAGAGAGCCGATCGATGCCCGGCCACGCGACAATGGGTCAAGGTCCCTCGGAGGTGGACTCGCGAGTTTGCGGCCCAAGGGACGCGCGCGCCGGCCCCGCGCTGCGTCGTCGCCGCGATTAATATCCACACAAGCGCGTATACTCTCGGCTTGTCAATCTCGCACCACTTCGACAGTTCCCACTCGTATCGGCAGTGAGAATTTCACTGTGGTCCCGTTGGGGATTCTTCACATTCGACTAGTGAATTTTCAATGCGACTAATCGAGAGCACTGATAGTCTGTTGTTATTTAAATTGAAGCTAATCACATTACGAGGATTTTTTTTATTCATCTTGTTAGTCGCCCGTATATTTCCCAAATGTAAATAGAAAAAATCTAATATTGTTGATCCAAGTACTTCAGTCGTCCTGGAATTCAGTACGATAAGGACGATAAAATTTGATGTGACAATATGTCGAGTCTTAATCTAAGAAGTACTCGAGCCCTACGTTGGATTTGTCGCATCTTGAATGAAGTAAAATTTCACGCTCGAAACGACATCGTTTTCGCAGTGCTCTCGCCGTGTCCATATATGCGAATGGCGATTAATTAGCCGCGGGCAAAACACAAGAGCCGAGTCACGGGAGAGCCGAGAAAGAAAAAGAAGGGAGGATCAATCTGGAGTGACCCGGTTACTCGCAGGGAGCGAGGCTTACGCGGGGCTGGTGAATAGAATATGCCGGAGCACGTGTGTATATGTAAACACACCCACACCCACCCACACACACACACACACACACTTTGCGCGAATCGATATATCCGATGTATAGCCGATCGGCTCGCCCTCGCGCCAAAAGCCCGGCTATACGGATATTAACGAGCCTCCGCATTGATCCTTCGTTGTTTCTCCGTTTGCGCGGCGTTCAAGGATGTTCCAGTCGCGGAAGTGAATGGGATAGCGCGAGGTGAAAAATAATATTGCGCAAGTATGTATTCATCGACTGCGGCGCTTAACGGTCGAGCCCGATGGTAAACAACGATTGCCGTTTGACCAAACAAGCTACGAGTCGGGAAGATCACCATGATCCGATGCTTCTGTCAGCACCTGCTACACGCAGAAGAAAAAGTGTCCCATTCCTGGTCAATTTTTTCCCAGGCATTCTTGGTGATACCGAAATAATCGGCATTATATTCAGAGGATTTTGAGTAAACTACAAAAGCAGATTTTCCAAAATATCCTAGGAAGCTAACCTAACCTCTGAGCATAAGTATCTCTCTTGCTCGGTTTGATTTATTATATTTTTTCAGAAATAGTAAGGTTTTGGTAGTTCGAGAAAATTGGAACCGATAGCTGTTATATTTCGTACACTTGTTTAATCATCAACTTTTCAATCATCTAATCCACGTTATGATCGCATTGTTCCTTTAGATTTTCCAAGTCAAAAGGGGAAGCCAGTTACGGTGATGGCGGGACACGAAAAGTTCACATACTACTCAGACTACTGAAGATATGTCATCTGGACATGGTTATTCGGGTTTACGTATCCAGTGTGCCTGGGAATTCTAGTCAAACCCTATTCTCAATATCCAAAACATTTTTCTCTCCCTATACGAAGAAGGGCATACGCTATTCTTCGAATTTTCAAATCATATCAATTGTATCTTGCACGAAATGTCATTTTCTTCTTGGGACGTATACATATATATCGATGTATACGCTACCAGGTGTATAATTCGAAAAAATCGATAAGACAAAAACTGGAAATAGAAGCGGCTCCTTCGCGTACACCCGCCGCGGATGAGCCGATTCTTCATTTAAGGAATTGCGGAGCAGCTGCAGCTGATTGGATATCTGGCGTTTCCCAATTGAGAAGCTGATCGAGACAGACACACACCTACACACACAGCAAGACGTGGTAGGAGACGGCCGGGCTCGTCCAGTTTGGCTTATATAGATGGATATCCCCCGAAGTGCAACAGCGCATCGATCCACGCGCGTTTCTCCCGTTCACACGGCGCCCGAGGTATGCATATATATATATATGGTTCATGGGGAGGAAAAGAACCTACCCGAGCTACGTGTATGTATGTATACACACTCGTAGAGAATATAGTTGTACGGAGTTGATATACACTAACTGTTACTTTACGTATACTTAACTTACAGTGAATTATACGTACAATAGTGGACAATACACGCAAGTATTATTGAATATGCGCCTATACTTGCCTCAACTTTTGAGAAAGTAATAGTTAATTACAAGTACGAAACCGAGTATCGATTAATATATTTGGGACGTAATTGATCCAAGCACGTATGCACAGATCACTGACGACTGTATCATTCTCTCAGCGGAGAGAAGCAGCTGAGTTTGGCTTGTGTCAAGACACACACACACACACACACGCTCGCGTAGACCCATCATGTGTATATACCTATTCATTCGTATACATACGTGGGTATGGAGGAGCTGTTTAGTCGGCTTTGTGCGTGCGACCGCGGTTGAATAGTGTGTGCCGGGGGTGGCTCTCTCTCTCTCTCTCTCTCTCTGCGCCGAGCAAATGGGGTCGCACGCTATGCGCGATGCCTCGGGTATGTTATACACTCAGACGGGCCCAACGATTTCTCACTCGCTCTCTCTCTCTCCTGCGATGTCTACCCCCACCCAAGCGATCCTACAGTTTTATATATATATACACGTGTGCCGTGCCTCTGTGCAACTTTTGCGTTTGCGAGGATCAAAGTTTTACTTGGACCGATTGGGAAGAAGTTCGCGAAGGAGATATATCCGACTCGAGTCTGTGTATTTGTAGGTGCGACGATCGAGTTGTGCGGTCGTTGTTGCGGAAATACTAGATACGAACAGTGAGTCAATTCACTGAGTGACCGACTGATCTCGCTGATGCTTCTCGCAGAGGATAAACTCGGCCACTGTATTGCGCAGCGAATCTTCACTGTTCAAAAAATTGAGATTGCAGTTGTTTTCGACAACCTAACAAGTAGGATTTGTGGTCGTTCGACGGCCAACGTTTCGATCTGCCCGAGGTATTGAATACCAATTGATGCTGATTTTATCCACACGCGATTTACATCTGTGTCTGCGGAATACGTCATACGTAATAGACGTACGTATTGTTTGCATAAAGAGATGACCCAATATTCCCGGCAATTCTAAACGTTACCTAATGAATCACTGCGCGTATCATCCATTCGGGTATGATGGTTATCCACCTGCGAAAGTTCTAGCGAGATCCGAGCGACTCAAATCCCAAGTGGACCTAAATCCCGGCGATCTCCGAATTTGTTGAACTGCGGTGAAGATTCAATGTTATACAGCGGCAGACTGATTTGATTTACAGAGTGAATATTCACTGTGAGCTTACCGATGCCGCGGTTATTCTATTACGCTTTATATATACGCATACACACTGCACTGCAATAATTTTCTGTAGCAATTTTTGGTTTTAAATTAAATTCTACGCAATAAGTCTTCCTTCGAGTCTACACGCTGTTTTTTCTCATTCGACTGGTGCGTACTTGGTGAATATTCACTGAGAAGTGAATTTCGGTCTGCAGGGTATGACTGTATATCGCGCGGACACCGAATCGATTCACCGCAAGCAATTCTGCAGAGTAGAGCGAGATTTTTTTTTCTTCTCCCTTGAAATCTTAATATTACACGAAGTTATCGCGGCCGGGCCATTTATCGTCCGCCCTTAACGCTTGATATTTATCACGCGCGAGTTTAACGGGCGATTCTAATTATGAAGTATTAGGCGATAACAAATATAATTTACTCGCGCCCCCGACGCGATAAATCAGGGGCTGTGTTATCGGCTGAACGGCGCGCGGCGCCTCCGTTGTGTATTTATGGAGCGTGTAACGATTGTAAAGTTGAAATTTTGCAAATTTAATGTCTCAAGTGCGCTTCACACACACACACACACAAACCCACTAATTATGCGGGACGTATTTTACGATACAACACCGGGCCGGTATGATCTACGGCCGGCAACCGCAATTTTTATAACCTCCCCCCTTAATGCAAAATCACAATTTCATCGCGAGCTTCCCTCGCGTTTCCGATGAAGCATATACAACGCGGCTCTCGAGGTAGATTCAGCGAGTTGGGCGGAATGCGCAACCGGCACAAGCGAATTTCGATTGCGCTATAGAAAATCACGCGTCCTCCGACTTCGTTTCCTCATGAAAGCCATGACAAGAATGAAATGTAGGTTACTCGATGAGTAAAACGACGATTCGCGCACTAGTGCGTTTCTTAAAAGGACGTTTTACGAGCTGTCATAAAATCCAACTGGTGCTTTCGACTTTAATCGTTCGTAGGGTAAGTAGACTGGAATAAGATTGATCAACGTTGGAAACGCTGAAATCGGAGAAATTTTGAAAATTGAATTTTCAATTTCCCTACTAGGCATTGGCACTAAGTAGTCAATGCTGAATCCCACCTTCAGAGACGGAACAGTTGTATTCATGAGTACGACGAGTAGCAACTCGAATTTGTATTCACACGACTTACGGATCATCGCCGCGTCGCATCGCTCGCGCGTTTTCGCCACACTCACCTGAAACAGAAAGATAAAAAGGTCATTATTCATCCGCATCGTCAAGAGACACTATGTCCTATACGATATATCCCGAAGAGTATATCAACGAATCGAGGAAGACAAAAAAAAAGCAACCGCCACTTGGCTTCCAGACAAAAATCAACCGAGACACAAAGTGTGCGTATCCGTCACTCGGTGGCATTGCAACACCAAGCGAGAGACAGAGAGAGAGACACGTATCCGAGAGTCCATCATTTCGAGTCGTCGTTCTTTGTCGGGCGGAAACACAAGAAGCCTCCGCGCCGGTGTCGGAGCGCCTTGGCATCTTGGCTCTATTGGGCGAAATTTCGATTAGTCGCCCAGCGACTGGGGCCTTTATCAAAGTCGCCCGTGTCAGACGCAGTCGTTATCGGACCGGCCGACCGAGACAGACAAGATTGCCGGGAGACTCTCGAGCGTATATGCGTGACACATCGATTCTCACTGGCTGGTAATTCTTTTTTCTCTCTCCTCCTCCTCCTCCTCCGACCCACCGATTTTTCAGACACGCACAAATTGATTAATCACACTCGGATGTGTACGCGCTGTGTTTCCTACTCTTTGAATTTTAAACGGTTGAAAATTGATATTCGTTTGGGGAAATCGCATGATTGTGATATCAACAGTGAAAATATACTCGATTGAATATTGAATTATACTTTAAACTGTATCAATTAGTCAATCTGTTTTTCCCTCAATGCCAATAGTGGAAATTACTTTATAATGTAGAATTATCAATACATCATTTTATTAACATAGAATATGAGTTAAAATAATCTTATATACGAAATAGTAATTTTGGTTAACATTTCAGTGGAGTTCCACTATTTATTAGCGGGAAAAATTTTACTCACCAGAGACCAGAGTAATGAATATTACTGATGGACAGTAGTATTCAACTATTTTAAATTGAGAAGTAGAGTATGATTGACTTCATTCAAAATAAACCACGCGTATGTTTTCGCATGAAAAAGAGAAATTCGTGAAGTTTTGAAATGCACTAGGAGAGCTGTTGTCTTCTGTGAACTTCGCGTGACGAATACGGTGAAGCCTTTTCCAAGAATTTTTCGGCTACCCCAATAACCCATTCGGTCTAGCTTTTTCGATTTCCCACAGATATTCGTCAATCGGTATTGATTTTATGCATCATACACAGTACATCTACATAAACGGGCGTCGGTACATACGAATATACTGTTCCTGTGCTGAAATTCTAAAATAAATCAGAGTATCTCGGGCAAATCGAACCTTAAACTAAATGGCTGTGTATATTGCTTATCGAGGTACCCAAAAAGCATTTCGCAAAGTTTCGTCATGATGTGTCACCCAAAGTTGACGACGGCTCACCTAGTTAGCAAACTCGGCATCAAGACACTGGCGAATCTCTAAATTTAAAGTAGTAAAAAACTACTATTTATTAGTTGAAATTGCAAATACTCACTGGAAAATCAAGTGAACGTACAAAACTTACAGTAAATGTACATTTGTAAAAACCAGATTTTACAAATGTTCACACAATAATTATTATTACACATGGTTCTTGTACAAACCATCGACTTCGAGCTAATGCATCGCGCAGTTACAACAAATCCAAGATATAAAATGAAAATTTCTTGATATCCAGTTGAATTACTGACGATCGAGATCCATGAATCTTAATTACATGAACATTTCAATGTTATCCCAGGACAATTTATATCTAATTTATGAGTAATCCGAGAGATCTGGTCGAGGTCGAACGGGAAATTAATCTGAAAAATAATATCGAAGATTATAGCCGAGTAAAGTGTAGGATGAGAAGCGAGGGTATATCGGCTGAATTTTTTTCTTCTTATCAAGGGCTGCGGCAAAAGTTACTCCGATATTGGCCGAGTTGGCGAGGAGGGGGTGGGATGGGGGATATGTGATTGTGATCAAGCGGAAACTGTGTGCGATCCATAAATTTTTCATCAAAGCCCAGTCCCACCGCGACGCGTATACCTTTGATGTAGCCAGGTAAACTTGAATCGTGTTTTAGGAAGTTGTGCTCGCGCGCAACATTGAATGATGCACGAGACGGGGCCAACCGGCTCGTCTGGGCCGTTGACGGATCATTAATTCATCGTGATATTACGCGCCATGCTCGTGTACGAATGAAAATGAAAATGAAGGGGGGAGAAAAAAAGATAACACGTGCACGTCGATTGAACTGTCCAAATTCATACGGCTGATTTCATCAGCATCGATCCAGATAGTTTTCAGTTGATTCTCGATAATCAATCCAACTCGATCCAGTGTCTCGCACTACACTTGTCACCAAGACATAGTCAAGATTATCAACAAGTTTTTGAAATTGAAATTTTGTTATGAAATTATGGGGAATTCGTAGCAATACGTAATCCGCGGATAAATATTGTTTTTCTATGTATCTCACCAAACAATGAACACCAAATTTGACATGTCATAACACTGAGGGGAAACAAGGTTTCGTTGAATCACAAGTGTAATGCGAGACACTCGATGAAATTAGATTGAAGAATCAACTAAAAATCGCAACTCTCTGAATCAATACTGATAGAATAGAACAAAAACCTTTGGATATTGTCTTCCATATTTATTAGATTGGATTGCCATTAGTGAATTATTATAATTTATTTCGATTGATGATGTTGGATCCTTAAAATATGAATGCTAATATCCATTAGACACACGCGTACGAAATACCCGAAAATATATTTAGTAAATTGATATTCAATCGAGTGGGAAAATCGGATTGAAAATGAATAGGAGAATAGGAGAAGAGAGAAAGAGAGGAAATATTCTCGCCAGCTCTCGACGCTAGCAATGTATGTATAAATGTGTGTGTGTTTGTGCGAAAGAGAAAGAGAGAAGCAAATACTTTAGGCGGCGGTAGCCTTGAGCGGTAGGAAACCTTTTCTCCGACACCTCGTCGATATTCCCTTGGTATTTTCGCAAACTCAGAACGACCTCTAGACACGGCCGGAGATGGGCGAAAAAGTGACACACCGTCGCGCACGCGATGGGGGCAAAATGTCTTTATACCCAGTTTGCTTTATATATATATATGTATCGTCGGACCGAAATGTTTTGATAAAAGCGATACAGTTTCTTTGCGCGTAATACTGCAGCGACAATCTCGCTCGACATTGGTCCCGTTCTAATTCAAAACCGATGAAATTGAAATAGTGAATAACTACTATTTACTATTAGTTAGTAAAAACTGGATAACTGATATGTGTGCTGTGAAATATATTCGATGCAGTAAATAGTTTTGTTTAACTTTTCAGCGGAATTTCATTATTCAATAGTTGAATAAACATGTACCGTCCAGAACAGTGTGAATATTTTACTAATCATTCGTGATTCATGCAAGTTTTACTGATAAATAGCAGTTCCAAACTATTTCCAATGTTACATTTTTTTCCCTCACTAATGAAATCGCTATACAAAATAGTAGTTTCGGCTAACTTTCCAGTAGATATTCACTATTCATTCGTAGGGAAAACACGTCGCTGCCTAAAAAGAAATAGTGTAAACCAACCATTCACGAGCCATGTGAATCCTTTCACCGAGACGAACAGTTATGATTTTCGACTTCTTCAAATTTCGAGAGGGCAGGATATCCGTCGACCGATACAACAACTGTCTCGCAACTGTGGATCCCGACGTTTCCCATCGGTCCGAATCGACGGCGGCAAACAAGTTGTGAAATACAATCGCGAAAACACACTGCGGATCACACACGAGCGCAGTTGGCCAGAGATTAGAAAGAAATATTTTAAATAGCCGCGTGAGCACTGGGTGAAGAGCAACCCCCCCCCCTCCCCCGTTGTACGGGAATCGAGCCGGCCCGAGTGTCGCACAGGGTCGTTGTTTCCATTTAAAAATCAGCCTACGTTGGATTCGGCCGTGTGCCGGCGCGCGTAAGGTCAGGGCCGGGGTAAGACGGCACACCTGGTGTCTCGCGTGTCCCCCCCCCCTTCAGCCACGGCCTCCTCGGCTGCCCCTCGGCTCTGCGCAGGTACAAAAACCCAGCCGGCCATTGTTCCGACTGCTGCAGCGCGCGGCTCGCTCTCTCTCTCAGCTGTGTAGCACAGGCAAGTGTGGCCCGGAAGCGGAGCGGCTCCTCCTTCTCTCCCTGCGAGACACCCTGCAACCGAGCACTTTTCCATGCCGGCCCTCTCTGATCGATCGCCAAACTGCCAGATGCATATAAATATCTTCTTTTTTCTTTTTTTTTTCTTTTTTTTTCTTCAAGAAGAAGGCGAACAATGATTGTTGCTGTGTTTCATTAGGCTCGAGGGGTTGCTTCCCCATTTTTCCTCGTTGAATCGAATGGTGCTTGAACCATTTGAACAGGTTCTTCAAATTGGCGCTCGGTGTAGCTCGCTTGTTTCTCGTTCGTTCGACTTGAAATTTCGACAGAAGCTTCTTGGATGAATTGCCCATCGAGGTACACACGATTTTTACGATCGATGAATAATGACAATCAAAATTTTGACTAATCTACTTCCAAAGAGATTCTTATGAAGATTGAGGAAACACATTTTTTTTCATCTACAGGTGGTGTACGGAGACTGCTACAGAGCTCGCCCTTTTTGTTCAAGTTATCTAGTGCCGGGACGCCATTTTATATTTTTTAGACTATATTTCTGTTGATTGCTTATTGATCGAGGAGAAAATTCTTTGAAAATTGTAGAAAATTTCAATGAAACTTCATGTGATGGTTAGTGTTTATCTAGATAATACTACAAGAATTATTATCATTCCCAAAAAATTATTTGAATTGAGAAATTGACCAAATTGGACTTTTTAAAAACTTCGCAGCCTTGAAAAGTCCCTTGAAAGGTTACCGGAACGTTGTCTGTCTCAAAACCACCACTACTAATGACTGATTGAAGATTGTCAATTATTAGTTACTCTGAAAAAGTACACTAGTGTAAAAAAAAAACAGATGTTTACAGCTGGATTGTCAGCTGTTCGCTCTGTGGTCGGTCCACCACGGGTTTTGGTACTGTGGGGGAGGGGAGAGGAAGAAAAAACACGAGACGAGTTTCGAAAGTGGAGTTGCGATATGGAGAGCGGTATGATTGAAACGTTTTGCGCGTTGCCTCATGACTCGGGACTCGAGAAAGCAAAAACGGACGGGCCGATGATGAAAACGTCGTTTGGTAATGAGAGACTCACGGGCTAACAACGCGACTCGCGTATAATTGGATTTTGAAAACTACGAGATCTGCGCGTATATACTTTTTTTACCTAGCGTCTCATCCGATATTGCACATACATACGCGTTAATGTTGAATTTTATCAACAATAAGTAATTCGCGGTGGTTTGACGAACAACGTTGCGGATGCTAGATTACCACCCCTTAAAAAATAACAAAAATAACTTCTTTAAGAATCTTCTTCAATCCTCATATCGTGAATTCACGGTAAAAATTTTTAATCATCAAATGTCATTAGATATGCGAGTATACAATAACCGGTAGGTCGGGGTGAAAATTCACCCTCGCACAGAGAAACAATTCACTTTCAACCGGTGAATTTTCATTGTAAGGATCCAAGAGGTATAACAGGCTCTCCCTTCTTTTGCCTCGCGGCAAAATAGACAAGAGTCTCGGGGGGATTCATGATTCAACAATCATTCCGCGTATTTTGCGCGAGGGGCGCGGAGGGGCATTTTTTCTCCTCTCTCGACACCGTCGTCGGGTATTATTGCAAGCGAATCACGTGCGCCGTCGAATCGATCGTAATTTTTACGCGAATCGCAGGGGAACCTGTATAGTTGGCGCGCGCGCGATGCGATATACGGAGGGAATCGAGTGTAATCGCAGACGTCAAAGGCAAACGCGCTTCACCGTAAACTATTTATATTTACCGCAGCCGCCTAGCCACCTCTTCATTATCAAATTTATCGCTCGCGAACCACCAACCGGCTGAACGGTCGACGACAAAAAAAAACTAAATGAAAAAAAGCCGCTGTACACACGGGCGAACGGGAGACTCGCGCCGAGCCCTGTGCGCCGCACTCGCGCGAGTAGCTTTCACAGAGGTATTTTTTTTTCTCTTCTTTTTTCGAGACTGAATATATATATACGCTCGGCAGCCTGTGCTAAAGGTATTATGCAGCCGTCGCTGCGAACGACTGTTCCTTGAACGAAGTTTACACCGCTAATTGAGAGCCGGTTGAATTATGCAGCCGAGACAACGATATATCGCGTTCGTCAAGGGTCGAACATTTAGTTTCGCGAGTCCGCCTGTGTGACGGAACGAAGAAGGAAATATTCGATCCGAGCGTTATTGCCATTGGACAAAGGGAAACAATGTTTCACGACGATCGTCATCGGCGTCTTATCTCGTGGCTTTTGTCACTCGAACAACAAGAAGAGAGATAGAGAGAAAGAGAAACAAAAAGGACGAGAACGGAAATGAAAATTCGGTCGGAGGTTTGTCGATATCGGATCAACGAACTCGACCGACGCGCGTACACATTTGCCTGACGGGATCGAACGAGGTGGCCCAGCGCGAAAGCGACCGCTCGTATATATGTGTAATATACACAGGTAGACGTATATGCGCGAGAAAGCGATGAAACTCGGATAAAAGTCGCTGCGGGCGACAGGAGCCGAGTCTGAAAGTCGGCGGCGGCGGCGCTGCGATGACGAGACTCGTGACTTGGGAAACTCCGCGGGTCTCTAAACCTCGATCGATCCGGCCCGAGGGAGAGAGAAAGACAGAGAGAGCACCGGGGGTCAGCCGCGCCAAACGACGCCGATTGATTCGCGCGCGAGCGAACTCCACCTTTTAACCCGTGTTTATCGACTCGTTAACAGCCGCTTCGACCTGTGTTGTTTCCCATCGCACAGCTGTTTCGTGTTTGCGCGCCTTCGTATATATAGACACGTGTATACACACACACACACACACACACACACTGGGAGAGAAGTTTGAGTTGATGACTGGGACGCGGTTCGCCTCTCGAAAGTTAAGGTTATCACGACGACACGACTCTTTCGAGAGGCGCGCTGATCGACGTTAATCAGTGGCTCGAATCGATTTTTCACGGTTCTCCGACGCATATAGTTCCAGCCGATTCGATCAGCGAATGATATACAATGAAACGAGATAGATGTGTTTTGAAGATCTCCAACGTCGTTAATTGGAGTAAATTATATACTCGTTCGATAATGACAATATGATCGAATGTAGAAGGCAGCATCAAAAAGTTGTCGATTCTTCTCTCCAGTGTGATCAACGATTCATATGGCTGATATTCTAGCAGCATATTCAGAGGCAGTCGCAATTTTTAGCTGATTCTTAATAATCAGGCTAACATGATTAAGCGGCTCGCGCACACACACAAACCTAATCAAATCAGTTCTCCATTGGATTTCGAATGTTTTTTGTTCACCTTGTGACAAGTTTTGAATCCATATGAAGGAACAAAATCGTGTTTTTCATGTATTTCGTTTCGTTTTTCGTTCTTCTGTCATTTCCTTGTCTATTGCTCATAAAATATAGTGTCGATTGTTATAATAAATTAGTGAACAAATTGAGTAATCAACAATTAGTGATCATTTTGAGGTTACGTCACCAACTGAGATTGTATTTTCTGAGCTGGTACACCTTGATTATCAACATGAAGTTCTCACACTGTACAGGTTAGTCTACTATGTGAATTTCAAAGATCCATCTTCTGCGTTCGCAATGTTCTTTTTCAGGTGGCTTCAGCGTTAGATGCCGTGTAACAATGCTTAGCCACCCGAGACTCGAGTAATTTTTCAAAATTTTCCCAATTCTGTCGTTCCAAAGGTAGATCAATCTTACTAAGGGAGTGGGGGGGAGGAGAGGGGGAGGGGCAAAGCCTTTGAGTCGCGCACCGCTGACGATGAAACTTTGCGATGCGGCTCTACGGGTCGACCGGGGCTAATAGCTTATATCTACAAGCATATCAGTTTAACGTTTCGATTTCCCGCCGAGATATTCCATCAATTCATCCAATTCCATGAATTCACAGTATATACGTATCCGTATTCTATGGCTTCTTGTAAATGTATACAGACGTACCGTTCACGCATAAAATCGAGCGAGAGTTTGTCAGGATATTTGCGAGGTATAAACAAAACGTTGGGAGCTATTAGCTGAACCATCTCACCAAGTTTCATCGCGATTTGTTTCCAGAAAGTTGTGCGGCCACTCTCCTCGTTAGTCCAGACTGCATATAAATACTTGAAGAGAAAAAATTTACCGTAACCAGGAGACCACCTCGCCATTCCCAGTGAAACTTTTCGAAGTAGTAGACCTTAACATCTGATATTTGCAGTTTGCTGGTTTTATCCATTAAATGTCGTACGCACAGTTATAGATTATTTACGCATGAATGACTAATATCTTAGTAAAACTCAAGTTAGTTCGAATAAGTGCAGATGTTATTTATTTGGGTGGTCATAAGGATCAGAGGGACCCAAATGCCAAATGCTCTCTCCTGGTGAATAAAGAAGTGCATAAAAATCAGGAGTGCGTAAAATTCATCGCTTTTTGTCATTCCTCCGACCACATACAATTTCCTTGACCAACATCGTTATCTACTCATGAACATTGATTTTGATTCTTTCGAGATTTCTCCTGTTTTTCGCGCACGGAGTAGAAATTTCGTTGGGCGCCATAATATTCACATTCAAGTTTAAACTCGATTTATAATTTCATAAGAACTCGCTGGAGCCACCTTAACCCACATGGCGTATGCGCGCGCCGTATATATGCAAATGTTGGGTACTCAACGTAAACTCGCGCGAGAGAAAATTCGTGTGTGTGTCGTTCGCTCGAAAATTGCAGGTGGAAAGTACTAAACAGTATGCCCCGAAGTTTATTGCTCCGGAGCGCAAATTGGAATCGATCCGTCCGTCCCGCGAACACACTCTCGGCGCTGCAGTTTTTCCGTAAACACGATTTGTCCTCGCCTCCCGACAATACTATCTCGAAAACAAAACAATCCATCCGCCTCGTGACCTGATTTGAATGATTTCATCCATATAGTTCCTTTATACCTTTGCAGGAGTGCATCGAAGAGGAAGCAGAGGAAAAAATGAATTCGCGAGATTGCTCAGAAGTACACTTGCCGAAGGCTGGGGCAACGAGGACCAATCGAGTTGGCGCAGTTTTGGAGTATAACTTTAGCCCGTAGCCACCCACGCGTGTTATACATCGCGGACCAAGCATCCAACAATCCAATCTTTCTCTCTCGGTCGCCCATCCCACCCCCCCGTCCGATATTCGAATCTCACCTCGGCGTTGAAACGGGGACGGTAGAAAGAAAAAATGCGAGCGGGCTGTCTTTTCTTTCGGAAAATGAAGCCATCGCGCGAATCTGCATAAGCGACGCGTCGGCCGCGCGGGGGTGAGCGCCTGTTTGGGAAGTAGCGACGGAGGGGAAGAGGAGAATAAAGAGGAGGAGAGGCAGGTGGAAAAAAGGAGGAGCAGAGTTGGCAGAGGTGGGAGGGGGGAAGAGAAGAGAACTTCGCCCTCGACCGATCCGCAATCTGTCTCGTTCGCGTGGCTCCACCGATGTGTAGCACATCCGAGCGAGAGAGAGAGAGCGAGCTCGAGTTCTTCGAACCCTCGGGGAGCGGCAGCGGCGGCGGCTTTTCTCTTATTTTAGCTGGCTCCGAAAGCTCTGGCGCGCGCAGCACTACACACTTGCACAAAGGCCGCACGAAAAATTGTCCGGGACTCGAAGAGAGACAGAGAGAGAGAGAGAGAGAGAGAGAGGGACACACACAGATCAACGGATCCCCCAATCCCCGCCACACCGAGGGAAAGAAACGTTGGATGCTAGCGCCGAGGGAGGATCATACCAGAGAGAGAAAAACGAACGCTATTGACCAAACAACGTCAATCAACGATTCAATCCGCAAAGAGAAAAGTATTCGCGGCTTCCTTCCATAATCGGTTCAATGTAAATTGAGATACTTGGATCTTCATGATTGTTTATGTTATGACCCACCCAAAGGTTCTCAAGTATTTCATTATGACTATCATAATTTACGTGATCATCAATTCATTTCAATATGTTTATCTTTGAAACCTACGTTCATATTCCATTCAGAACTTTCAAACTCATTGTTTTCAGCTCGTTGACTAAACTGCGATCTATTCTCTCTCCAACTGGTAGTCCTGCTCAGTGATTGTGTTTCTCTCTCGCTGCGACAATCTCTATTTCTATCTATATACATTACACTTACGCAATTACCGAAAGAGAGACTTCACATCACGTTTCTTTATATAAGGATACTCCTTTATAACCTCCAAATCACATAATAATCTTCAATTTTACTTTCATTCTTCCATTTCATTAATTTTCATCAACCATTTGTTTTCTCTTATACTTCTTTTCGAGAGTGTGCTATCGTGTTATTGTTGATATCCAAACACTTCAAGACTCGAAGTACAAAAGTCCAAATAAGTTGTCAACTCAAATAAAGAGATCGCGTGACAGAGGCGTGCGTTTCCCCAGCATCCTCGTTATTTTTTTTCATTCACGAAGTACACTTTTCACGTCCTATTAACTACCCTGTCATCTTTTAATTTCTTCCGCTTAACGCATCGTTTCAACTACGTCGGGCAATCCAAATGTTGTTTGACGCACGTTTCGTTACAACGCGTCGTAAAGTAACTATTGCCTCATAGCAGTTGGGAAGTAAACATGCGATGTATACGTTGGGATTAACCCTAATTGATCACACTGGTTAAACTTCACTCCCGTCACAGCGTACTCTAGCTTCATCAAACCTAAAATCTAAACGTTCGCGTTGACAGTCACAGCATACAAAGTTTCCTTCTCACGACGCAGATCGTCTCGGGAATCGTGCGTGGATTGGGCTGTTATCGCCGACGCCTCGCGCGCACAAATTCCTCCGACGGATAATGGGGATTCGGGAAAGGGGGGGGGGTATGAGCGAGGGAACGGGAAAAAGTAGGAGAAAAGTGCAAAGTTACTCCTGCGCGAGAGAAGGTAACAGCAGCAGCCGGCAAACTTTTCTCATGCGCAAAAACGGGCCGGCGCTCGCTTAACAAAAACTGCACGCTGACTTGGCCGTATAGCTTTCCACCGAACGAATCCGGGGGGGGGGGGGAAGGGAGGGAGGGAGAAAAAAAGAAGAGAAGAAGGAAAAGAGACGTATCCTGAAATGGAAGAGAGCCGCTCGCGCGCGCCAGCGGAGAATCTGAAACTTGCGCGCACTCGAAAATGAAAACGAGCGGCAAGGAGAAGAGCCGCTTTTCCTTTGTGCGGGACAATGGGCGCGCGGGGGCAACTCGCGACAGCGAGCGACACTTTTAATAATCGGAGTATCGAGCCGGGGGCCGCGGACGGGCAGGATAAATTATTTAATGGGACACGCGATTAATTTTTTTCTCTTTCGGGCCGCGATGTCTCTCGAGCGAGCGATCCCGACGTACGAGCTTATAAACGATATCGTCTCGTTTGTTCTACTCTCCCCCCTACGCCCCGTAGCTTTGCGTGGCCGCCTATGAGAATAATATTGTTGGATGATTCGAACAGCCTGTGTAATACGGTATAAGGACTCCCGGGACTTGTATAAATCCGTGTGTGCTCGGGTATATATCGTCAGAATGGGGGAACAAACGAACGAAATAATCCAAACGTGTCGCGCTCGATCAGCCGTGCGAGATACTCCCCGCGTATGTAGGCAGCACACAGGTAGAATCCGCGTCGACGCCGGGGATAATTTCGATATTCCGCGTCGACATTGAACTTATTCAAGTGTAACACGCTCGGTCGCACGGCTAGAGAGCATGAAAGTCAAATCGGGAGCAGCCAATTCAAATCGCGCGCTCGCGTCCCAGTTCGCCCGAGCACACACGTATAGGTATACACGCACGCGCGTACGGAGGAACGTTGTACTGCGGCGCGGACTCTGAGAAAAGTCAACTGGCGCCCAACACACCGTGGCCTTCCGATTAACGAAAATCAAACGCGCCATTGTTTATATTTACGCCCAGTGGTGGCGGTGGTGGCTTCGCGATCACCTGTTTGTTGGCTCGCGACATTCGGGGAAAATCGATTTGTCGGTGGGTTCTTCGAGGCGGTGAATCGATTTTGGATCATGAACGCGTTGGCTGCTAATTGAATCTGAAATAGTCGAAATGGATTGTGGGCCGACGAGAATCACGCAGCTTGATGGATATATACGAGTGAACACTTGGGTATTCAATTCAAATATCCGCAGTAAATTTTTTTCAGCTGATAAAATAGCGAGATGTATCACTGATTAATCTATATTTTTTGTATCGGACGGTTCAATATTGGTATTGAGAAAAAAAAACAAGTTAACCATATTCAAACGAGCGAATATTCACTGCTCATTAGTTATGCAACTCTCAATAACTAATGTCAAGTAATCGCGACTAGACATTATCAACTGTTTCTGATTTAGAGAGCATTTTCTTTAGACCACTCAGACCAAACAATATCAATTAATCGGTCGAATTCCCAGTATAAAAAAAAATTCATCAGCTATTTCCAGAGAGTGTCTGGTATTAGTGATTGGTGATTCTACCCAAGTACACTGAGAATGGCCGATTCTCTTTTTATTCCTAAAGAATCGATTCTTATTATATACTTTCCCAAGTTTTCATTCTCCAACTCATTTCTTTTCTGCATTTCGAGCGCGAATCGGAATCACTTGCTCCGCACGCGAGATTGAGTAATTCTGCTTACACGTGTAGTACTAGCACTAGACTGACTTACCAGCCCGACGTGCACAGTACTAGTCGAGCTTATCCTACATATGCGCGGAAACCTTTCAAACTTTTGCTTTTTAAGCCCCGCAACGACTGATTTTTTTGAAATCGACGTTGCCGCGGCGTCCGGAGGTAAAAAATTACTCTTATTACTCGATTCGCTCGACTCCATCACGAGGAGTTTGTTTTTTCAGCGTCATTTTCAATTCGATCGCGCCCGTCATTACGTCCGCATCGAACGGAATTTCGAACGGAAATCGTCGCGCGTGCATCAGCCCCGAGGAGTAATTGACTCTGGCCAGGCTCTCGAATGTTTTTTGGAAACGCATCGAGCCGCGCGATGAATGAACGCGAGCGCGACATAATACACACTATAGCAATCAGCGAGCGCGTGTCAGCCGTCGCACAATCAAAACATTGGCGAATCGAGGCAGAGGAGTAAACACTCGGGCCTCGGATGAATATTTTTTTGCCGTCGTTCGAATCGATGTATATATAGGGGCGGCTGCGGGAAGGATTCGCCGGTACAAATGGAGCGCGCGTCGTCGTCCTGCGCGCCCCGTTGGTCACGTGTTCGAGCCGCCGCGCCGCGTCTCTCTCATTTTGCCGTTGGGGTCGTTGTTGCGCGATCGATAAGCGTCGGCGGCTGCTGCGTCGAGGTATACGTGTGTGTGTGTGTGTGCGAGTACCGCCGTCGCGCACACACCAGTCCTTGGACGATTTCCGACGCGAAAAATATGATCAGCCCTCGTCTCGGCAGCTCCGCAGAGCCGCACGCGGGAGCCCGCCCGACAATAGGGGGGTGGAAGAATTTCTCACGACACCCGTGCTTTCTTTTTCTTCTGCTTTTTCTTTCCTTCGCGCGAATAACCCGCGGGATACAGAAAAATAATTAGGTCGTATTTTGCTCGTACTCTTCTCAACTCGATTGAATCAATGGAGATGAAAGTTTCCATGGTTTCCGTTGTATGCTGCGCGTAGAGGTATATGTACAATGGATACGACACACGTCGCACGGATTTCATCCTCTCGCGTTAGCTCGAATTTTGAGGTTGGAGCGAGGAGAAAAAAGTAGGAGCCAATTATTCTCGCGCGCACCATTGATTTCTGAGATGGAAGAAATCAGCGTAGTATATCCTCCTGGTCCTGTTTGGGTTACTATAATCCTCCTTTGTCTGGATTTCTCGTGGCTCAACGATCTCCTCCGCGGGTTTTCCCGGATCCGACTCGTATGTATACACTGTCTCGCCCACCGACGGGGAATCATCATTTTCGACGGGGCTTTCTTTTTTTCTCCTCCTCCTCCTCCCTTTGCTCGGAACAGATTCGGCGTGTGGGACGCGGGGATCGATTAATCTCGCCATACGCGGACTTGCGCGTTTGGCTTTTTCCGAAATGAAATAAATAACGAAATACTCCCCGGGGTGGAGGGTATAATCGATGAAAGTGTACCGGAGATCGCGAGAGATTTTTAAAAAGCCGCAGCAGCAGCAGCCGCCGCTGCTGTGTAAATAATTTTCATGCAAATTGGAGAATATTTTATGGAGATACGGCGGGAATACCAAAGGCAAAGTTGCTGCGCGGCCGGTAATCTCCGCGAGCGAGAGAGAGAGAGAGAGAGAGAGAGAGAGTGGGAGAGATAGAGAGAGAGCGAGAATCACAGTGAAGTTTTTGCCGCGCGTTTAATTGCTCGATAAACTCATCAAGGAATTAATTAATTGATGAAAGTTAGTTACGGTATTCGAGATTGAAGGCTAATATTAAGCTGGAAGGGGGCAGCGTGCTTTGATCGATAAAGTGCAAATATTCCGGTGTAATCCTTTGGAGAAAAAGAAAATCCCTTTCCCGGCAATAAACGCACTTTATCCCGCGACACCGGTGCACTCACACACACCCCGATTCCCCGGATCGCCGTCTCCGTTGTTCTTTGAAATTCCACTCTCGCCAAAACACGTCAAATTGGAGCGTCGTTGAACATACACCGGGACAACAGCTGCCAGCTTGACTTGGCGTCGAAGCGTACACCATATCGACATCTCTGCGTGGATACAGGAAACACGATGCGCTCGAGACTTGTCTACGTATATATATATACCCGTCGAATCTCTCTTTCGAGAGAGAGTGAGAGAGAGAAGCTGGGCTCTAATGGGGCTATCAAAAAGTTGAGCGTACGAGAGCGGTGGCGAATTGGAAATAGCGGTGCGGCGGTGGGGGGGGGGGGCAATCGTTGCGCGGAGTTGGCACTCGCCTAATCATATTAACCTCGGCGCGAGAAGAGCAAGTAATTCTCTGGCGCGCACAGGGCGGGTCGAGCACTGCCCGATTCACTTCGCGCACGCCAAGTGTTTATCCTCGAGTTCGAGGGCCATCCCTACGTTTATATATACATCTATATATACCCCCTATACCCACATATATAATCCAGTATTGGCTTCTTTTCTATCTGGAGCTACACGCGCGTTCGCGACACACACACACACACATGTGTATAATATATAATGGCGAGTTCCAGCCTCTCTCCAACGGCCGCGAGCGTACTTTAGATAAGATTAATTCTGAGTATAGACGCGTTTGATGTATCGCTCTGTATATATGTATCCGTGTGCGCGTGTAACGAAGAAATCCTGCTGCTGGATTGCTCTTGACAAAATTCCAAATGAGCCTCGGGAATAGTAAGGTCAGCGACCCTCCCCGCGCGAACATATCACACCGTTCCGTTTTTGAAATTCGAGTTTCTTTCTCATTTACTCTTCGTAGCCGCGGACAAACGAGTTTCGCATTCCGACGAAACCCACCACTTTGTCAATAAGTAATTCCGCGTGTTGGTGCGCGACGTTCCGACGACAATGACATCGCGCGGAAAACTGATATATATATATAAATACATATGTATATCGCGCAATCAAACCCTCCTCTCACTCGTAATCCTACGTAAGACGAACTTTTCAAATGCAAGGAGCACCGAACGATACACAGAAGGCACGACACACGTCACGTCGGTATATGTGCGTGCGTCCGATTGATAATCCGCGCCATCGTAAAATGCACCGAGCCACACAATCGCGAGTACACGTATACATGTAGGTCGTTGTCGAGGGGCCCAACTCGAGCTGTCGTACCAAAAATCGCGCATCTAGTCGGTCTCTCACGCGCCCATGTGTGTGTGTGTGTCGGCCGTACAGTCGAGGAGAGAACGTCGAGGGAATCCATTAAAATATTGCGTGGTAGTGTGTGCGTGTGGCGCGGCGGCGCACACTTACACACACACCGCATCAGGAAGAGAGAGAGAGAGAGAGAGACGGAGATAGAGAGAGAGAGGGAAGGAGTCGGGGGGCCGCGCGAGCGCTGCAACTGCTCTGTGCGCGCCGCCTTCCATATAACCTGATCTCTCCTTCTCGCTCCCAAGCCTCCCTCTCTCTCTCTCTCTCGCCTATACTTCTGTGTGTCCGTATGCACACACACCTATAAATGAAGCGCGAGTTAGTGGACGTGCATATACACACGTATGTATATCCAGGTGCAAGCTTGGCGGCTCGCCGACCTAACCTTCAGGTGTCGCGCGCGGCTCGTCCGCTCGTCCGTCTATGTATGCGTGAGCGCATTATTGTTGCCGCACGTCACATACGTCGATTAAATCTCCCCGATACTCATATCCATCCATCGCCAATTACAAATGCGCAACATTTGTCTAAACTCGTCGATGATTACCTTATACACATCTACATCTATCTATATATCTCGGACCGACCGACCGACCGAGCGCCGACACACACACGAGCGAGCGAGCGAGCGCTGCGTCTCTCTCGGTGCGCGGAATGCGGAGGAGCTTTAACCTCTCGGTGTGCTGGCTGGCTGGCTGGCGCGAGCCGAGGCGAATTGAACGAGAGCAGCTGGTGTGTGTCTGTGGGGGGGTTGGAGGCGGAGGAAAGGGGGGGAGCGGCAACCTCGGCTTACACACACACACAGCACACATGAATCCCGCAGGAGAGGAGAGTCCCCCGCGACTCACCGTGATGGTTTCTTCATGACGACGCGGCTCCGTCGACTCTGGTCGGAGCTCGTGCGCGTGTCACGTGTCGTTGTGGCTCCGGTGCCTCCGGGTCTTCATGGCATCGGCGGCGGGCGGGCGGGCGCGCGCGCGCGAGCTGCGCCTCCTCCTCTCGACCAAGTGTATCGGCGCGGCGGCGGCGGCTTGTACCTTCGGCGGCTACTGTATGTGTCTCTCTCAGCCACCCGCGACAACAAAACAACTCGCACTGTCAGTCACTGCACTGTGCCCCCGTGTGTATGTGTGTATGTGTGTGTGTATGTGTGCACAAGTATATGTATATATAGCACTGATGTATATACACGCGTTAGCACTGCGTATGGAGGCTCGCGAGCGATCGTCCGATGTCTTGGGCGGCCCCGCAACTCAGTCCAGCTGGCCTACGAGGCTCTCCGATATCCTCACGCACACTCGCGAACGCGTACACGCAACCCAACACGTACATGTATATGTATGAATAATCGTGTGCTGTTGGTTTTCGCGACACACACACACTTGCTGCTACGATCTGTCCGTGTGTCGTACGTGGGCTCCGCAGTATATTACGAGAGAGAAAGAGGGACACAATGTATAACGTGTATAACGCTGCCGCTGCTGGTGCGCGCACGGCGCAGCGCAGCCTTAGTGCAGTACTGGTGTGCGGCGCGACGAGTCGCTCGGTCGCGGCCGCCCGACGTCGAGAGAGCGGCTGGCAGCTGTACTATGTCCGCGTCTGTGTGTGTGTGTGTGTGTGTGTGTATCGCGCACCACGATATAGCTATACCGCCCGGCCGCAGCCGCCGCATCAGCAGGCGAACGCTTGCTTGCTTGCTTGCTTGCGCGCGCAACAAACGCGAAAGTCGCGCAGATGGCGCTGGGGGGCCCCGCCGCGCGAGTGAGAACCAACGGCAACACCGCTCGCGCGCGCCGCGCTCCGCTGAGCTCTCCGAGAGCGCGTATACCATACACCTCGAGTTCTCTCTCTCTCTCTCACTCTCTCGGGCTTTGCACAGTGTGCACCTCGAGCAGCGCCAGAGTCGAGCCCCCCGCGCACACACTTGGCGGAACCCGACAGGCACAATTATATATCCCTCGCGCGGGCGCGCGCAGCAGCAGCTGTACACGTGCGCGCACACCGACAATAATCGCCAATAACACACCTACTCGGGCTACCGTCTTTTGCGTATACATATATCCAAACTGCACGCGTATATGTATATACTCGCGCGCGTCTACACTGTATATACATATTACTACTCTTGTCCGACCGAATTCGACGTTTTGGCCCTGTTTGATTTTCCAACTGTCAACTGTGCGCCCGCGCGCCACGATTGATTATCGATTGAGTCGCGCCGCTCGTGCGCCTGACACACATATTGTCCCGAGCCGACTGTGCCCGCGTCGCGTGTATTAGGTGTATTTTATAATACGAATTTTAAAAATCGATGCACCCAGCGATTGACCGATCGATGCAATTACAAACGCGACTCGCGTCGCGCCTCGATCATCTGCTCATGTTAGCTCGGCTCGTATATACGTATACAAGAGAGAAAAATTGATACCCACATATTGGTGGATTGATCTTATTCATATCCGAATGCATAAAGATTACGTATCGGCTTCTACGGCTAAATAGTGGGTATGTGTGTAAGGTGAAATTGACGATAGATTTAGGCAATATACCTTGGGTTAAATACTCGTATCGCGGTGTAATCGTATCACGATGAGAAAAGTAAAGGGACGATCGGGCGTAAAAGAGAGAAAAAGCGAAAAAAATTAAAATGGGAGAGAGAGAGAGAGTGACTCGGGGCGGAAGCCATATTGCGAGCGATCGTGAAAACGCCGCCGCTCTCTTTTGCTTGTATCTATATATCTATGTGTGTGTGAGTGTATTTGTATACCTATATACCCAACGGTGTACGTGTGCGCGCGCGCGGATAAGCGGCTGTCGTCGCCGCCAGGAGGAGCCGCGCGCTTGTAAAGTTCGTCCACTTGTTCTCTCTGTCTCTCTCTTGGCTGCGCGGCTCTGGCTCTTTCTGGCGCGCGCGCGCTTGCGGACGCGCGGGAGAGGGGAATGCGCTAAGCGGGGGTGATCCGATCTCTCTTTTGTCGTAAAAGCTACGACGCCGCGCTTACTTATGGTTTAATACTCGGATTCGCCGCGCTAAACTCGATCTCCTTTTTTCTCCTTGCAAAACAAACGCGTATGATTGTTTCGCGGATTTTCACCAAGATTGGTCAATTTCAAATGACCGACCGATGGATCGATCGAAGCTTTACGGTATTGTTGATGGGAATTGGTCGGGAAATTGCCAGTGTCAAGGAAGTCGTTGCGTCGTGTGTAACGAGACGGATTTTCATTGGGTTGTAAAAGTAGCGAGACACGCTTGGAATGATAACGCGTGTGTCTGTGTGTACATGTATATAAGCGATAAAATGTTTTTCTATAAGTGAATTACAGTACAGAACCAACACTCGGGCTTATTCGAATGAAACTTCCTTTAGAATCTGAGTCACATTTAAATTTCAAGCAGCCAAGAGACACTCGCTCGAAAAGTCTCGCACCGGCTCGAATTATGCAAATTCGTATTAGCGTCACAATCATTATCTGGAATTTGAATATAAACAGATTAAACTGCATTATTTCAGTCAGGAACTCGTCATCAGCCCAGCCAAATTCGTATTAATGAAGAACAATATTTTTCCCCCTCTCCTCCCCCTACCCAACTAGTTTTACGAAATTATTAATCATCGTCAGTCAAACAAGTGATTGTGTGAATTCTCGCGAACATTAAATGCGTCTGAAATTCCAAAAAAATCATTTAAATTCATTGCGAAAACGACATTCCGATGGTAATGTGAACATGAAATTCCGGCTGGGTAAAATGGAGCAAGTATTTCTTTTTCCAAAAGTCGATTTCTCCAGGATAGTACAGGGCTGTCGTAGCGAAAAAAAAAATAAAACGATCCGCGATATTTCATCCTCGTGATTCTCTAAAACGACACGCGTCATTGCAAGGGTGAAACTGTACCGCGCGCTCTCCGAATTTCGGAAGAACCCTCCGATTGTATCTTCGTTAATTCGTTCGGATGGAACAAAAAAAAAAAAGACAAGTATTTTGTTACGCGAGAAAAGTGATAAAAATCACTCGGTCACGCCCGGCGAATAATGAAGTAGTATACCGGGGGATAAATCGAAGCGAAACAAGTTGGGAAAAGGCGCGCACGACAAGTACCACCCCTTATTACGCCCAGCCGAGCGATACTCCCTCGCCGACTCTCGAATCGACCCCACACAACATTTGTAGCGTCATCTGTCCGCGCGATCGAGTCTCCGCGACGGCGGCGGCGGCAGCAACAGCTCGCACCCACACCTATATACACGCGGTGCACACACACACACACACGGACGTGGCGGCGGCCTTTAACAGCTATATATAGTAGCGGCGCGAGAGGAGGAGGGGCCGGGCGCGCGCGAGAGAGCTGCAACTCAACACCGCCAATATACACGCGGCGACATCTGTCGGGCGATCGGCCCACTATCCAAGTACGCTCTCGAGCCGCGATCTTCTTCGGCCTTTTTTTTCTTTTGCCTTTCCTTTTTTTCCATTTCCGCGGCGGATTATCTTACTCCTCTCTCCTTCCCTCGCTGCTTCGATTTGCTTGTCCCGTCCTCTGGCCGCCGGATTATTCGCCTCTTATACACACCTTTACGCTGTACGCCCCGCGTTGGACGTCATTATTTCCTATACGAGGCGTTTTCAAAGGCTCCATCGGGAATACGAGATTTTTTTTTCTTTCTTTTTGAAGTGAATAATATCGAGCGGAGATACAAAGTGTATACGAATCGGCAGCGCGACAGACAATTGGTTTGCTACGTGTACGAGAGATGGGATCAAAAGTGTCGCTATGTAGCTGTTTGTTTTCCGGGAGATACACTTCGTTACTATAGGATTAACGAAGTAACACTCGAGTATATATAACGCATAGTTGGAAGCCAATGGAAGTCGAAGTGAGAACGAGCCCGGAGTCCTTGGATAGATGGAGCCATTAACTGGCTCGCTTTCTTCGTTCTATTCGAGTTCATACGCTCGTCCAGAGGGAGACAGACTGTTGCAGCGCGCCGCATCTTTTTTTTTCTTTTCCTCTCCGTCTTCTCTCGATTCCGTGGGCGTTGAGGCATTGGCGAGACCCGCGATTAAGCGAGTTCGCGTGTGATGCTCTCCGGAGCCTGCCGAGGAATTTCGCTGCGTACACGCTCGTTTCGAAATATTGTCTTCTGCCCCTCTCTAGCTTTTATTTTTCTTTTTCTTTTTCCCCTCTCTTTTCTCCCGGGCCGAAGTGTTGCCTCGGACTATTTACGATGCGGTCTTCTTGCGGTTTATGCGCGCCGAGCCAGGTTGAGCGAATCTTGAAAATCACTCGGGATACTTTGTAACGCGATACGCTTAGGCATATTTTATATACGTTAACTCGTGTTTTAGGGAGGTTTTATTGGCCCTCCGCTTTGTACGGAGACAGTAGTTTTTTTCAAACGAGACACACGCGCAGTCGGCTGGTAATTTGTGGTCTCATCATACATCACTCATTACACTTTGAACTTCACCAGTCGTCCGTGGAAATAACTATTTTTATTCTTCCACCCGAGTTACACCTTGGATCAAACAAGTTTTTCCCCGCATGAGATGCCCTTTTAAAAAGGGACAGTTGATTAGCTGTGTCGACGACACCCTAAATCATATGGAATAGCTTATACCCGATCGTACCAAAATTCGACCTTACTCCTACACACGTTCTTTTCACATTATTTTCACTTTGCGTCCATAATTAATTTCAACTTTTCATACCCCCAAATAGATATCCCACCCATAATTTCGATTTGAAATCGTTCGTCGAAATAACGAGAATCTCGAACAAGGCATGATATTTTTGTCCACTAGTGTATTCCGGCATATCCGGTGTATTGGCAATTATTATCCCGATACAATTACGAGATTTCGATGTAGCCCGAGCCAAGTTCACCTTCAAGCATAAATCACATGGGACGGTCAACTCGTTCACCGCGTACAATGCGAGCGAGCAATTCCAATTGCGCATCCAAAACATGAAAAGGCGGCCGAAATTCAAAGTCACCGCGTCCCGCATCTGTCTATCCATTAACATATATCGCGCGACTCAATGCAGCGGGCTGGCTTCCGTTGATTAAAACCAATTAGCCCGTTGTCGCGGCGAAGGAAACTCACTTGTGCACTTGCTTCCCTGACAAATCCTCAAATCCGCTACTTACACTGAGAAAGTTCTGATTACACCTTACTATTTCAACATAGTAGACCAATACATGGTGGTCGTTGTTATAGATTTTACAAGTCAGAGTACTCGTGTCCAGTGAAGCTTACAATTGTTCCATAATAACATTTGATAATGTCTTTTACGATATGTAAATCACTGTAAAGTTCACTATTCCAACGGCTTTTTACTGAAATTCTAATCAATGTACAATAATTCCACATGAAACTATTTATGGAACGTTATTCATAATCAATGTATTTTTAACTTCAAAGTCGTACAAACATCTGTATAGCAGCGGCTTTATATGACTATAGACTTGAACCATTCAATCCTTCTTTGGCAAGTAGAAAAAACGAAATTTTCTATTTTGATTCACTTTGATATATTAGAATGTCATAAAAATTATTTTGTATACATATTAAAGGATAAAAAAGACTTTATTATTTCTAGTATGTAGTGCCTTAAGTAGCAAGTGATTTAATTATGTAATATCGATCATATTACGGAATCCAATTTATAGGAGTGAATTATTAATGAATTGATAAATAAAAAATGTGAATGACGTCTATGTCTGTACTCATAAGTTGTCTGTACCATACAATATCCACACTTTAAATAAAGCTCTATATCAAATAAACATAGGCTCCAAGTTCATTCTAAACTCCCCAATGCATTTTACTATAAACGTAGTAAATCGTAGTAAAATTTATTAATATCATCTAACTGCGACTAATTTGTACTAAAAGACATTGTAAAAATACAGTAGCCATTGCAATATTTTGGTCCCAGAGTGCACCCACTAGACAAGAAGAAGATAAAAGTTGAGCAAACTATCTGTATTCAGATTTTGACGGAGTAAGTGAGGAGCGAGGACACGAAGCAGTTTGACGAGAATTGATTTTTTTTCATGAAACTTAAGTAGTAGTTTACTTTTACGATAAGAAGTTTTGTTCAAGGATTTCGTCAAGTGTTCCCTGAATCATTATCGATTTCGTACAGGTACGAAGCCGTTTAAGCGGATACACTGCTCACATAGAAAATGATACTATGTCTTTAATTCATAATAAAGAGTTAAACAAACTTATACGACATCGCTGTCGTTGGTTGGGAATCAATTTGTATATTGGATTCGATAGCCAGGTTATGAAATTACTCGAAGAAATATTAAATCATCAATATGCGTATTCGAATTGATATTTGTACCATTAGGTTTCAAATTAATGTACCTTTGGGTAATCAATGCGCGAGCTTCGAGAAATTGGTTGAAAGGGTAAGGAACATTTGGTTCCCTCGGGTCATCTTCCGATGCTCGTACTACTTCGTGTAATAAGTTAATCTTTTAAAGGTTAAAAGAGTCGGGCGAATCTAACGGTAACATAGTTTAATTCACTTTTTCTCCAGCCAGTCTGACTTTAATCCACTTTCTTAGTTTGATTATCGGGCAACTGGTATTGGCCTGCTAAAGAAGCTGCAGCCGATTCGAAGCGCAATTCTATTTTTATAGTTCACGTGTTGAAATTCAATTTTCATTATCTCCCGTCGGTTGAAAGGGGAATTTTTACAACCCCCCGTTTCCCAATCTCAATTTCTAATTATCGGAGCCGTATAATACTCAAGGGGGCGCAATATCTACGTTGTGTAAATTTACGCGCGCACTAGAAAACGATGGATTTTTGGAAACTTCAAAGACGAATCGAAGACGAGTTGGTACGTTTCCACTTTTGTAAAGTCGCGCTATATCCGAGTGTCATGCACCAAAGTCAAGTCATTCTGGAATTGCTATTATTGAGGGCTCTATAAAAATCAGCGGAAGCGAGTCTAACGGAAGCAATTTAATAAAGTCCGATCCATTCTGGCTTGAACGGCTCCATCGTGATTTTGCCGATTTTATTAACGCTCCGTATATTTGCTTCTCTTCTCTCTTTTATTGACAAACACGTGGAACTGAGGTGTATGAAGAGAGTTTGATTTGCTCGATAAAACTTGCTATTGATAATCAATCACAGCCGTAAAATCGCGACGAGCTGGCAGAGTACTGGATTACCATCTCTATATATGTGCGCAGGAAAAAGGTTTTATTCATTCGCGAGCCACAAAAAAGTAAATCTCATCACACTTTTTTTCGTTAATTGAATCGATTAGCTGTATCGGTAATTTTCTTTCGTAATTTTATGATTCCCGCGTTCGAGTCCTTGCCATTATTGCCAATTCCTTCATATCAACAAACAAAACCCTAAAAACAAGTTTTTTCGTTTTAGGAAAAATTGTACGCCTCGAGGCACCAACCGCAGTTTCACCATTTTCTTCTTGTAAAACACACAATACCATTGGCAATTAAAGTACGCGAACACAACGCGCCTCGACGAGTGGCTCATTAAGTCCGCGGTCATCAGCGCGGACGCCATTGGGACAAGCGGGTGGTGCGTTTTACGTTATGACATTGTCATGCAGGAGGAAGAAAGTGAAAAAACGACAAAGCGGAAGTGACGATTTCTAGTCAAACACGTCACTTTTGTTCTCCGTACAAGATGAAGAAAGAAAAAAGATAAAATTACTCTTGTCAGATAAAATAAATCTCTTAAAAGCTCACAGTGAAAATCATTGTAAGAAGGTGGACGAAATATTTCATGTAACTTGAGTGAATTTTGACCTCAGTTTGTTTTTCATTATCTTAAAGCTTTTAAAATCTCTTCAGAGATTATAACAGCTATTTTTTTTAACTTCAGTTACATGAGTTTTGATGCCAAAAATTTATTGCGAATTTTGTGTGAAAATTTGGTATCAAAACTCATGAAAAGTTCATTGCAATTCAATCAATCATTCATCCAACTTCCTACAGTGATTTTTCACTTCAATCCAGCGGTTTTCCACTGTAAGCTTTCGAGAGAGTATATAACGCGCATATCCCAATGCAAAACGTTTCAATTGCAGGGCAAACGAGCGCCGGAACTGCACCGCCGAGCGTCGTAAAAAATCTCGAACGAGCCAGACTCCAAGCACACCACCGAGTGCGTGAAATATCCTTGAAAGTTGGCTCGTTCCGAGCTTGTGGGATACGTACGTGTGTGTGTGCGCGCGCGTATAGTTTCGCACGAGGCAGTGCCCCGACTTTTGCTTTCTCGAGAGGTGAAAGCTCGGAAGCGTAACCCAGTGACGATTTTCGTCGGCTATATGAGCTTTGGTGTGCGCAGACCGATCGGCATCGAAATTTTCGCGTTCGACCGTTACACATATATATGTACTTGAGATAAGAGATAGATAATCGACGGCCAGGGTATCTCCGAGCGATTGTGCGCTCGAGGTATGGTATATATGTAACCCGGCGCTCTGGTTACTATATACAGTGTTGCGATTTTTAGGGAACTCGATAGAACAGGTATAGACATTTTGATACGAAACTGGTTGAATTTTTGTACGCCTAGATTACCACCTGAGAAAAGTTACGCGAATTTTGATTTCGAAAACTTTTACCGCTTATGAATATTGAAAACCAGGTTACCGTCGTAAGAGACATCCCAATTATCCACACTTACAACTCTACGTCACGTCTGAATTTCACACTAAGGTCTGAAGTAGCCGCAATCAAAACTCAAAATCGCCGAAATTCGCTGAAGCAAGTGTGGGAAAAAAGCAAATTATCGCTCCAACACATCCGCGAAACCCAAAATAACCGCAGGTGGCGGTAAGGATTACGGGTCCGACTTCCTCCATAGAGCTCACGCTTTGTCTGCTGCGACTCGGTTTTTTTTTAATTTCTTCCAACGGGGGATTCCCCCCGAGCAAATGATCTTGTTCGCGAGACGCGCCTGCAACCGGATCCTTGCGACTTCTTTAGCGAGTGCGTATAATACGCTTAGTTGATACGGCAGCGGATAATTGCCGCTGATTAATGGGCGAGAACGGATTCTCGAGCTGCTGCGCGCTCACTGTCGTCAAGGGCTGTAGCTTCGTCAGGAGAGATTCAGATTCAGATTCGGATAGGGTTTATTTTTGTACACTACATTGTATAATATTTCCGTATTAAATATAACATGACAAGAATAGTAAACAAATTATGCGAAAAACCACTGTCTAAATTGGAAATAGTTAAAAACTACTATTTATTAGTAGAAATTGCATAGCTGTTAAACACTAGTAAATAGTCACAAATTTTTATACTGCATGAAAAATTCACTGTAGTTCCGCATTCAATCATTCATCCATTTTTATACAGTGAATTTCCTTTTTCATACAATGGTCTTTCAATGTAAAGATTTAAGAAAGTACTTATTGCGTGAATCAACTTATTCACTATTGGTATTAAGAAAAATAAATTATTTGAAATAATTGAAAATTACTATTTATAGTGAATACTCACTGCTTATCAGTTGGACAAGTCTTACAATCGAATAGTCATTATTCAACAGTATTAAAAAGTAATTTTCAGCTATTTTCAATTTAGAGAATATATTGAATGCAAGTAATAGCAACAAGTTTGATGAACGAACAATGACTACATTCAAATTATAATCAAGGCATATTCAGCACAATGTCTCTGTAGCCCCCCGAGCCAATAAATAATTAAATACAGCAATCTATTAAAGCGATTTAGCGAGGGTGTCCGGACACACAATATTCCCAGGAAAGGAATTCCAGAGGTACGAGGCACTGATACGGAATGACTTACGATAGGATTTCTTCCTGAAGCTGGGATTAATCGAAGGCAAAGGGAGAGAGAGACAGACGTTTGTTGGTGAACTTTTGAATGCGCAGTTACACAGAATCGCAACTTTCGTTAATTTATTCACGCGCGGGATGTTCCCGTTGATACATATACATAAGGGAGGAGGGAAGAGGGTCACTCGTGCAACTTTTAATTTTTTTTTTGTTTCCGGCCCAGTAGCTCGAAATACCGCTGATTCGATCTACATTTTTACAATCGTGTAAAAGCGTCATCTTTATTCACACGGAGTATCCACCGAATATTGCTTTTTGTTTTTCCCGTCGTCGGCTGATAGATTCTGCCCGCACGCGGACACAGACAGAGAAAGATAGGGAAAGCAGAAAAGAAGGGCAGTCGTAATCGAGCCGCAGAGCTGCGATTCGAATATTCGAATTATATCGGAGCTCGAAACCGCTATACCTATATCAACGACGACAATCGCGGTGCGAAGCCTTCTACACGTAAACGAATTCACCTATAGAAACAAAGGCCTGAAAAGCTCGTGTAATACGTATATGCTCGCGTTGGATACATACACACGTACGTATACGCGCAGGAAAAAGAACGGAAAAGATGATTAGTTCAGCCGAGAGCGGGTCGCCCTACATTTTCGGCGAGCCGAACAATCGCTTATGTGCCAAGGAACACACACACACACACACACACACACACACACACACACACACACACACACACACACACACACATATTTATGTGTCTTGATAATTTAACCACGAAACGCAGCGCCGCTCGCGAGCAACCGCACGCGTGTATATTTGAGCAGGTACACACACGCGCGCGCGCGCGCACACGTGTGTCGGTGTGGATATGCGGCGAGTCGGTGCGTCCGAGCAGAAAAAATGGGACGCGGATACGACTCGCTTTCACGACGACGCGACAGCCGACTTTTCGCCCGACAGCATTGCTGTAAACACATATATATATATATATATATATATATATATATATATATATATATATATATATATATATATATATATATATATATATAGCGTTACACACACCCGACCTCGAATGTGTTTGGGGGGGGGGGGGCCTATCGACCTGGCGCTCGTGCGAATTTTTCATGAGCGAAATGATCGAGCGGCGTTTTTTGGATCTTGATATGTATATGCACTCGGAATTCACACGAGAGAAAAATCAATCGCTCGAGAGTGACTAGTGCGGGTGTGAGAAGATGTTTGAGGTTCGGCGGAACATCGCTTGAAAAGCTCAAAATTGTTGGATATCGTTACGAATCGTCGTGAAAATTTTTATAGGTCGAAAATATTTCGAGCTCGAAACTGGGGTGGAATTGAACGGTTCTAAAAATAAGTATCTTCACGTTTTTTCGCGCAACCTCGTGTTTTATCAAGCGGTTTTATTGGAATCTACAATAAGTGACAATTTCATACAATTATATTGCCACTCGGGAGTGATCCGTCCATCTTTAGAAGAGTAATGATTCGATTGGATAAATTGGCCCAAATGAATGAATCCAATATTCGATATTCGATCAGGTTCAGCTCTCATTAACAATTTAAGATCGTTGATTAATTTTTAATACGAAACTCTTTACACGAGTGTAAAAACTACTTTCACGTGAAAATTTATTGTTAGAAAATGTTGTTCTTTTTTTATACACTGAACAATTCGGTTGAAACATAATTTGTACCGAGAATTTGAATTATACATTTTTCGATCAAGAATCGCACTGCCAAGTCATCTTGGATTGACAAATTCACATTTTCTGCATGACAACCTCGGAAATAATTTGATTCATCAAATTTTTGATCTGAGTCAAAATCTCAACCCAGTTCAAGTGACATAATCCCGAAAGACACGGTCTATTGCTCTACAGTACGTTCTATTAGAAAACTCTTCGATGTGGTTCAAGCGTTAAATGTCGGATCGATACTGCCGGGCGGCTTGAAATAATCTTTTAAATTATTCCCAATTCTATCAGTTTAGAGCAGATCAATCTTTCTCTAGACTATAGGTAACTAGTATCTGTAAACAAGTCAAGATGTGCACATAAATACGTATCAAATGCATCTAAATCCACTTTTTTTCGATTTTTCGATCTTATTCCTTCGGCAACCTACGACTTTCTTGTGCATATCGTAATCTACTCATGGCTAACCATTACTTTGAATTTTTTATATGCAGTTTAAAAGTGATTCATGGATTCTCGAGCCGTTAGAGCCAATGTAATAAATGTCATTTTCGTTATATGGCTGTCATGTGGAAACGTAGTCGATGATGTGAACAGTGATTTTCTTCGACGCAATTGAAATTTCATTGCGTTAGGTACATTCTTTCAAAGTTTCAACTTAATCTATAGTTTCATAAGTAACTTACCAAAGTCATCGCAAACGATTACACCACCTCAATCGTTTAAAAAATTAGACACGAATAAAATGGATGCAGAAGGGATGCTGTATCGGCTTGCTATGGCAGATTAGAGGTAATTTCCCTTTTAATCAATTTCAGTCGAGACTAAATCGTAACGGAACTTTCAAACGCGTACTCTGACCTCGGTTTTTTCAATCAATCGACTTCAACTTTATTTCAGTAAAATACGTAGGATTTATTTCGATGCAACTTGGAGTAATGGAATTTCGGCAGGTCAAAGTGGCCCGTCAAGAAATCCACGAGAGCAGAGTGGAAATGTCGAACAAAAGCGCCGCCGCGGCCGTTGGACAAGCGAGTGCGTCTATTTGATTTTCGTCCTCGGGTTAATCTCCGGGTGACTTGGAGCTATACGGGCCGGCGCGAATTCAGAGCCAGGGACAAGGTGGGTCGCGCGTTTTTGCTTTCACACTTTTCAGCACGTAATCGGCCAGAGTCTCTCGCTTCTCCGATGGCGATCGCCAGCCGCGAGCACGAAAATCATTTCGCTTTCCTCGAGCGCGACACAGCGATTCGAAGATTTTGTGCGGGTTGTTGAGCAATAATTGGTATGTATGAGCGAGAGTCAAGTTATCTATAGCGAGCGAGACGATGATGCTTCGAGACCACGATATGAGTAGCGTGGGATTGTTCGGATAATATACTCGCATCTGTCGTGTGCGGTTGCGAGAGTCGATTTCGAGTGTATAAACGACTCCCCGCAATTGCCCATTATGCATACTAGGAACAATTTTGGTAACTTTTTGATTTCTCAAAGGGTGAACATTCGGCCACTGGACCTTTGTCGAGCTTGATTATTTTATTTGATTAGATTTGAAGAATAAGAATTGTTTTGTTTTGTTGAGATCGGTCATATTTGTTATAGATATTGTTTAAAAACAGTTGACTTTGAGAATAAATTATACCACAAGATAGAATCGCTGAAAAATCAATGTCAGGTCTATTTTCCATAATTCTGTCGTTACATGTTTCTGTCGTCACAACCACTGTTGTTCTATGTTGTTTTTTAAATTATTCTATGTTTTTAAATGAAAGGATAATTTTTAAGATATCTCAATTCATAAAGCCTCTGAGAAAGGGTGCAGTGTTTTTTTTATAGTAATGATGGAGTGAATCTAGCTTGAAGTTTTGTCCTAGGGAAAATACACCAAGGGTGAATTGCTTCATAACCACATCATTCACAGAGGAATGAAAAAAGAAAATGGGAGTCTCTCATTCATCTTACTCCTGGCTACTCTCTACTACTACATACTACTCCACTACACTGTGCCCTCGTGGGAGCAGAACAGTGAGAGCTGTTCTTCGCTGGTTCGCGGCAGCACTGTAATATTTATACGAGACGACGGTTCGAATGAAGATTCAGTTGGCAAGAGCATCGGTCGCGAAGGAGGAGAAAAGCCGTGATGCTTTTTCCAGATTCTCTTTTATCCATCCTTTATTCGCCGATGTTTGGGTTTTCCCCCACGTAAAACACCCAAGCGCAACAAACCACGATTGGTTTCCATGAAGTTTTTATGAGTCAGTCTTGTAATACATCGCCAAATGACGTATCGAAAGAAAATTCATCTGGATAAAGCGATCAGTGTGTCAGTGGATACCGTTGTCACCACGGCAACACGAAGATCAGAACGTGTGATCTTCCTTTGTTTACAATCTTCGAGCAAAATGCCATTCGACCCTCGACGACCTTCAAGGACAATATATAGACCGCGATAAATTCAAAACATAGAAAACATCAACACAAAACTACGCGTAAAAGACTTGCTTATCGAGTTGCACACGTCATTCACGAAAACACATCAATTTGGTGAGTTATATGAACGAGGGAAAACATCAATAGACCCGTCTATGCGTGACAATCGTTTGTCCTCCCGTCCCACCGAGATCAATTGTCTCGCGAAGAAAGCCTTAATCAATTCACCGCGTGCTCAACGCAATAACCCATCAACACAACGTGGCGCAGGGACGTACACGGAGAGTAGTTTGTATCATGAAGTACGGTACAGAGCATAGTCTATAAACTTCTGGACTTGTGTATAGGTAGAGGGCGTACGTGTTCTCCGATTTTCGGAGCGCTGTACTCTTAATTCTGATACTCGATGACGTACCACATTGAGTCATACTCGGTATAACGTTTTGTTATACCGAGTCCTCGATTTTACTGTTCACGCCTATACACGGTGGACCCCAGTCATATCCGGCCATATAATGCAGTTCTGCACATATATATATATTGAATGATCGTTCAATATAACACGTGATAATGGCTGTTAGGTAGAAAAATACTCTTACTTGCACATTATTCACAATATGTATGATCTAATGTATAATTATGAATATATACAATAAAATTAATGATAACTTTTTTTCAAGTATAAAGATTAAAAATGTTGAAAAAAAAGATTGAAAAAAATATCAGAGAAAAATTCAACAATTTTCTTTTAGAATAAAAAAGGATCTTACGTTTTCATTTAATTATGATAGGTTAAAATGAATTTTTTCTATAGATGATATTTAAATTTATTTGAACACACTCAATTCACAATCGGTATCTGGTGGCTACGTACAGATTCTTGTCTTTTTCATTCAAAATACATGGCACTCTGCAAGGAAGATTTACATATTTTACTATTTTTCGCATTTCAGTCTCTTCATAGACACTATAAACATATCGATGACTGTTGAAACCTATTGTCTTATAAGGAGTATAACTAAAATGTATGTTATCATCATCTACAATAAAAATTTTTTCGATTTTGCCAAACTCAATTCCACTGTCATTCATATTAGATACTATTATTACGCCAGTTTTATAAGTGAAATCATTGATAGTTACATAACTGATTCGTTTTTTCGTCGTTGCAAAACTTAAAATATCAGTACTGGCTTGAGCTCTTAATTCAGAAAGTTAACATACAATCATGAAAATGTAAAAAGTGAGTAACCGGTAGATCTCAGAAACAAAGGGAGTCCAAGCGGGTGCTGATATTTCAAATACTACCATACATGAAAGTGAATAAAACTATCTATACACTCTAAATTTGTATGACTCAACTAAAACAACTTATTTGAGATTAAGAGACATGAGAACTAGCTTACGAATGGTAGAATTCAAAATATCAGTACTTGCTTGAGCTTTTCATTCAGAAAGTTAACATACAATCATGAAAATGTAAAAAGTGAGTAACCGGTAGATCTCAGAAACAAAGGGAGTCCAAGCGGGTGCTGATATTTCAAATACTACCATACATGAAAGTGAATAAAACTATCTACACACTCTAAATTTGTATGACTCAACTAAAACAACTTATTTGAGATTAAGGACATGAGAACTAGCTTACGAATGGTAGAATTCAAAATATTAGTACTCGCTTGAGCTTCAAACTCAGGAAGTCAACATATAATCATGAAAATGTGAAAAGTGAGTGACCGGTAGCTTTCAGAAAGAAAGAGAGTACAAGCGGGTGCTGATATTTAAAATACTAATATATATGAAAGTTTATAAAATGTGCATAACCACAGAACTCATTTGTTAATAAACTTTCAAAGTCAAAATTAAATCCAGTTCTTCTTCTTTTCTTCTTGGTCGTTTTTACTTCTTCTATCCGTGTCTTACCAAGCTTGATAAGTTTTGATGCTATTTCATCCCAATGTACCTTCAATTTATCAGGTGTCCTAGTGGTTTTGAATATGTCTTCTTCTGAAGATTTGAGAATTGATATTTTTTTCTCAAAATCTAGACCAATCTTAAAATCACAAACAATGACAATGATATTATTTTTATAAGACCAATTAAAAGAAACTTACATTTCATGAATTTTTTAAAATATTTACCAATGTTGAACCATATTCACTTGTTAAGATTTTAAACTTGTCAAAGATCTCTGGAACAGTCAGTCCTTCGTACAGCACAGAGTACCGATAGTCATATGAGCTGTTCCATATCTCAATTAGAGAGTCCTTATTTTCTACGGTACTCTCATATAGCACATCCAGCGACAGGTGACAAGTTGCTGTAATAAAGATAAAAATTAGGTTGAAGCATTTAAGGGAATGAAATGTTCGCATCTTACCTTTCTGTTTACCCTTCTTTTTAGAGTAAGTCTTGTTTTTATTGATGAGCTCACTCACACTCAACCTGTCCCTAGCACTGTCGTAAGCTCTTATTAGAGTTCCAGAGTGGTGCTGCCTACGATACTGATCTGGACCCACTTTTATACTATATCCTTGGATGAAATAAGTATCTTTTATTTCTTTTGGAAACAATTGAACTATAGATTGAGCTATTTCGTTGAATTTCTCAGCATCAAAACTAAAAAAAAATAATCATTATTCAATTGAAATTGCTATTACATATTTACATGAAACAGATAACAAGATAAACAGAAAATTTCAATCAATATACATTATATAGTACATATTATGCAATGATTGATATACGATTCTCATTTTTTGATAAATTTAGAAACTCTTACGACAAAGGTTTTTTGGAATTTCCAGTAGACAAATCTAACTCTCTATCAATTATGATCTCACTCAATTCTTTATTGAAAAAGATGGATCCAGTTTTCCAGTAATGATACAGAATCTGTTTTCCAATCAAAGTTAGTTTCAACAGTTTATAATAATCTCTACTCTTCTGTACTGTAAAATCAAAATAGAAAATCAAACATGTTATCAATATCAATGTCCTATGAAAACTGTATAAGAGTAGAAGTTTTTTCATATTTACAACTATCATAATACTCGTCAACGTTATTTAGGTTGACTAATGATTCAAAGCAACCAATAGCTTGATTCGACGAAGTAAGACTAGTGTTCTCATCGTTACTTATTGTTAATGTACTATTTTGTTCTTCATCTATCGAAGCAACTGCTTGTAATGAAGAACAACTATTTTTCTTCTTTTGACTGAAGATATCAATTTCTGGTTTATCCAGTACTTTAATTGAAACATCAATATTAGATAACTCATCATGAGTTTCTGTGATAAAATTGTTTGTAACGTCTTTCAGGACGTTTTTACTATGATCTATTAGTAATCTACTAGTATATTTTTCAATAAAATTTTGTAAATAACCTGATGACTCAGGTATAATATTCTTGATCTGACTAACATTTAATGTATCGAACTTTTTCTTTCCTATTTCATGAACTGCAAGGAGTAAAAGAATTTGAGGTTAGGATTATGTTTTTTTGAAGTTTTTCAATATACTTACATTGGAAAAGTTCAATGAGATTTTCTAATCCCCAACGTTTCAGCGTCTCTCGAACTTCACTATCCATTAAGATCGCATTTGCAGTGGATTTGAATATGTATGTATATATATATATGGCGATATTGGCGATGCAGCACGTAACGTCCAAGGTAAATACACTGCACTCAAAATTTATAGACTCGGTACCCGAAATCGTTATACCGAGGCTATCAAAATGTGATACAGTATAGAGTATCGGAAATATAGATACGCGGCATCGAAATGTTTTGGACCGGTACGCCATCTAGTGGTACCGGTAGCCTCATGCGCGGTACTATACTTTTTTGGTATTGTACTTCATGGTCCAAGCTACTCTCCGTGTACGCGTGAATCGATCGGGTAGCGGAGGCTCGCTCGTGCGGAGAAACCCGCCCTCGTCTCTCGGAAACTCGCGCATACATCGCGCGCTAGACGAGCAACAAGTCAACTCAAAATCTCAATGGCAAATCCACCCGCTTTGTCATGTCAGTGATTCCTACCAGTTGTGTCTGGCCGAGTGTCTTGCTTACTCACAGTTTCTTGCTGGTGAATGGCCAGAGGATTCATACGCTGTAAAACTATTATGCTCTGTATTGCAATCAGAATCCGATTGTTCCAATCCGGGGTATTCCGATTGATTTGGTGCCTATCGGATTTCCTCTCGCGGGTAGTCTAATCGAATTCGAAGGGTAGCTTGCGAATCCGCTTGATTCAATCTGATTCGCACTGATAGCCAGTGGATTGTGAACGTATTAACCCTTAGACGACCAGCATGAGGTATCCAAGATCGAAGAGGTTCCCAAGGTTTACGGGGTCACTGATTATGATTATGCAGTCAGAATTGTTTAATTCAAAATAGCGGATCCAATTTAATGCGTTTCATAATTGCTTCGTTTATGACTAAGAAACACTCCCTCGAGGAAAAACCAAAGTGAATCGTTATATCTTATCTTTCTAACTCGAAAATACCAATTAGAACCAACATTTTTATTTAATAAATTTAAAATGAGAACCATACCGTGCCCGCCCGGTATGACGCTTTTTAGCATCACTAGCTAACTTGCTAACATCCGACGTTGTCCGAAACAATTGATATATGCGTAATATTGCGAACAAGTCTATCTTGGTCAGCCTCGCGTCGTCGGTCGACTTGGGATTCAATGGAAATTCGAACGAATGACAGGTTAAGTTGATTACAACGCAAACGTTGGCCTACGGGTTGACAGAGGCGAAACACGTAGGACGTAGAAAGTGAAGAGAGTCACCCTAAACTAACGGTCCTTGCGTCATTCGCCGTGACGCGGGATTTGCCACGTCACAGGCCGGTAGTGACGCGTCGCGGTAAAAGACGTTGCACACACACGCGTGCGAGTCTGCGTCTATCGGGTTGATGGGTGGTTCTCACACCCCCGCAATCCAACCCTGAGACCTTGTGACGCTCCTTAAGGGATTGGCCCAGTCTCTCTCTTCCCCAACCGCGCAGTACCAGAGGAGTCGCCGGCTAGACGAGCTACGTCCTTGGGCTTATTTTTAACGCTTCATTCACGGCCCCGTGGAATTTTACGCGTAGCTTCTTCGATCTACGCTGTTCATGCGGGTTGGATTGCGGGCAATTACACCGATATGGATTTCCTCGTGTTCTCAACCCGCGGAATATTGTTTCTAGTGGGTTATGGATAACGAATAATTGTAGACTCCATATCTTGACTTTGTGCCGTTTCACCAGTAAGGTTCATTCGCATCGTCAGACTGATTGTATCTCCACGGAATAATTTAATACTCACGTTTATGTTTAGTAGTCAGGAAATGTTGACTCACCTGAAACAGACAAGAATAAAGAAGATTAGAGTTACATCATCGAATGGACAAAGTTAACATTTATAAGATGAAATTTGCTAATTTGAATCGAGTGACTATGCACTGAAAAATCCTAACATGATAATTTACTATTTCAACATAGTAAAGAAAAAGATAGTATTCGTATCCAGTGAAGGTTACAATTATCGCACAGTAAAATTTGATAATACAATTTGCTATGTAAATTATTGAGAAGTTTATCATCATTTATCATACTATTTTATGATGCTTTACTATGTATGTACATGAGCGAATATCCTATAAATCTAATCATTTATGTTAAGTTTTCCAATATCGATTACCATGTTTTGAATAGTGGGGTTTAGTAATATCACATGTTACTCTAAAAAATATAGCAAAAATATATAAGCACTACTAATTTTTTCTCTCAGTGTCGAGAAAAAGACCAACTATCTCGTCGGGCACCGCGAGACAAATTTCCCTTGACCTTGATTACCTTCGATTTCGAATTGTGAATAGGCGAAGCTGAGCAAACGATACCAGTCGATAAAGATACATTTTTAATCAGAAGCTCTTACGCAGGCTCTTGTTTGGTGTTGGGAATTCGCCTCTCTGAATAAATGTTTACTTTTACCCATCCATTCTTGTGTTTTTTATTATCCCCACTTAAATAGTCATTCGACTCATTCATGATGAAATACACCTGAAACAATTCAACTAATGGATTGTTTATCTCGGTCCAAAATCCAATTAGCACGAATTATGCTCGGTTAACATTCTTTGAATACGATGAATTACCTAATAGTCCACGACATTTCGAATGTTTCATGATGTTTAATGATGTATTCATTATAATAACAATATAAATCGGCTTCTGGATAATTCCCGATAATTCCGATAGCCATTGGATTGTTAGACCACTTCAGTTTTGGCCTGTGAGAATTTGATCCTAGGAATTTGAAAAGCAACCTCATCCCATAAATTCATTACAGCGGCTTATTGTGACTGACAGGAGATAAATGCGTGTAATACCGTACTCTACGCTCTCGCTTCTGTTACACTTTAATTGATTTACACAGTCCAGCTGGGAATTGCAGAAGTGGGATTTTAGCGCAGAAGTATGGATATTTCATCTGTGGTAGAAGCCAATACACAAGAATGGCTAAAATACAATTTTCTCGTTTACGTGATTTTTCAAAACTATGCTCGAATGTTCATCGGAAGAATCCAACGACGAATATAGAAAAAAAAATATCCGAGGATACAGACGCTACTGGGCTGTGCCAAAAAAGCCATCTCCCGAAAAAGTTGCATCACGACTAATAGTCGAGACGCAAAGGATAGTGGCATCGTTGCGTGTATGCAAGAGTGAAAGGACAATATTTAATTTCGGACCAATCGCTTGCTGGGCAGTTTTGAGTATATCGCGTGGGTGCGTGCGCTCAGCCGCAGCCGGCAGGAAATCAATAGCGGCAGGCGCCCACGGACGTAGCTCTCCGTTACACAGCGTCATCGCCGCACACAGCCGCGCAACAGCCACGGCTCTGGATTATTCCAGCCAACGGCAATTGCAGCTGATATTGTACACTGGATTTTTACTTCTTTGCCTTTTTAAAGGGGAAACATACTAAACGGGGGGTAAAATAACCTATCAAACTTTGAACAATGTGGCCCGAATATAGTATTGATAATATCGAATCAATCTGTGAAATGAAAATTATTACAGACATTTCCTATCATATCGCTATCAACCGAATTGAGGAGGTGGTTCATAGAGGGTAAAAGAAGCAATTTTACTGTCAAGACTCCAGTGATTAAATTTACGTTGAATTGTCAATGCGTCAATGCGTTGATAACCATACGGTAGGAATTGTTGCAAATACCTTTCTTGCAAATTGAATCGAATGTTAATCTTATTTGGGCAATCTCCTTTATCTTTAATAGCTTATAGTTTATTTAGAGAAACAAATGACAAAACTTACCCGAGTGAGTCTTATTAGCTTTTGTCTCAATTGTTACGTTAAATCGTGAACGTCGAAAGTCAATTCCGTTGATAATTAGGAATTGCCGCAATACCTTTCTTCTTGCAGATTGAATCGATTGTCAATGTTATTTGGGCAATATTATTCATTTTTATAATTCTCTCTCTCTCTCTCTCTCTCTCTCTCTCTCTCTCTCTCTCTCTCTCTCTCTCTCTCTCTCTCTCTCTCTCTCTCTCTCTCTCTCTCTCTCTCTCTCTCTCTCTCTCTCTCTCTCTCTCTCTCTCTCTCTCTCTCAAATTAAAATCATTAATAAAAACTATTTCGTAGTGAAAATTTACTATTCTTTATGCAAAATTGAATAAATGAAATACAGTCAATATTCATCATTAAATAATAATTTTCAACTATTACTATTTATAATAGTAGATTTTTTCTTTAATACCAATAGTGAATAATTCGACATGCCAAATAGTAGTTATGGTTAACTTTCTATTGAAATGTCATTATTTATTAACAGAAATAAATTTATCGTTCGAAATAGCGAATAATCACATAATTTTTGAGTGAACATTCACTACTTTTCATTGGTTATGCAATTTTGACTAATAGATAGTAGTTATCAACTATTTTAAAGACAGTGGATTACGCATTTGGTATCTCTCCCATCCCGTTAAACTTTAACATTGGCGATTTAAGGGGGGATATACAGGTCGAACGAGAAAAAAAACTGATTTTTGAAAATCGTTTTTCAAGGGTAGTTTTTAATCAAATCTATCGAAAATTTTTGACAGTTATAAGTTGATCCATGTAGTATACAAAAATATTTTTTTTAAATTTTTTCTCACAAAATGGCGGCCGTTAGATAGCGTTGAAAAATTACCTCTATTTTGCTTGTGCCGGCTCTCCTGGTCGCAATTTTGATCGGAAATCAAAAAATCAAAAAAATTTACATTAATTACATTCATAGTTAGTAGATGAATTATCAAAAAAAAATTAAAAAAAAAATTTGCACTTTTGGCGTATCATTTTCGAAAAACTCAATTTTTTTCAATTTTTTCCCGCCATTTTCTCACATTTTTCCATATTTAATAAAATATTACAATAATTTTTAATTCATCTGATAGGTAATACTATAATAAAGAAACCCTATAAGTTTCAGCTCAATCGGATAATTAGTTTTCGAGTTATCACCGGCATAAACTCCAAAAATGCAGTTTTGAGAAAAACGCGTTGAAAGTTTTAAATTACCGTTAAATCGTACTTACACTTCAATCAGCAATCCCTTGAAAAAAACACTTGGAGTTCGAATTTCGAAGAAAGGGTTTCAGGAGCGTATTCTACGGAAAATTTACTAACTTTTCATGAAAGAAAAAAAAATCGAATTTTTTTGTCGTTCGACCTGTATATCCCCCCTTAAGGTAAATTGAGACAACAGCTGACGGGAATTCCATTAAGAATTGTTAAAACCCCAGTATCTTGTTTGTTTCTCGTATAGCTCACGTTACCCCTTTGGTGTGTGACCCCGTCTCAACTCATTACCATTTCGCCCAATGCCGCGAGTGTAGACTCCTGTTCGTGACCGCAAAAGAAAACGTACCAAATTCTCAGCTCCGAATGGAGGATAATTTTAGACCGGACATGTAGACGTACGTATGTAACTTTCGAATGCGGAACTCGAAGAAAGAGTCTTTCTCTCGCACGTAAAGTAGCTTTTGCGTCATAATGAGGCGAGACGGGGGGGGGGGGCGACGGCACTGATAAAGTCGCTCGCGGCGGCTGGAAATATGTGGCGTTCACGGATGAGGTGATGAATGGCCGTTGGGCTGAGCACACGCTATATCCTATTTGCCCACGCGCGCTCTCATCGGGTGCTGCACATATCAGAAAGCAAATCGCAGCACCGCAAACAAATGCCACGTTTACGTGATCGCTTTGTCGTTCGGAGTATACGCGCGATACAACCAACTCAATTACTCAGCTGCGTTTAATCCCGTCGCCGTGCCACAAAACGCGTGAAACTAGATCTTGATCGGAGCGTTGCCGCACACACACACACACACGCGCGCGGACACACACGCACATTACTGCACGCGCTCGCGCGTTCGGACGAATGGAAATTTATGCACCTTGACCGTTAGAAAGTCATCGGCGATGAAAATCAAGTGGGACGAGTGTGATTTTTCGGTACTCCGGCGTGGTTCCACGGACGCAATTGTCGTTTCGTCGATGTCTCGATTAATAGGAGGAAAATTATTTGAATTTGGAGGAACACCGGCCTTGTATATTGACTCGGGAGATCGGAGTAGAAAATTTCTGTGTTGATTTCTTTTGAATCGATAGCGTTCGATTCGACTGATAATGCACGATGATTTCATCATGTTATTCCTTTTGTTTTGCTCCTTCTAAACCGTCGATCAGAATCGTCATATTTTATCAGCAATGGCAGTTACGATTTGTATTCTACTCTTTTATCGCCTTATTAACCGGTGCAACACACTCATTGTATATTGTTATAATTACGCCCGGGACGAAATGTAATTTTTTATAATGCTGCACGTATAATGGCTACGTGATGAATTCAAATCGATTTATTAATATTTACTCGTGATTATTAATCTCTCGCGATTGATCCAATCGATTGTAGAATAATACATCTTTTATTCGCGGCGATGACCGATTAAGTTAAAAATTACTGATGATGAATCTGTAAATTTTTGTTTTATCTGTTTACAACGCGCCTTGCGCCAATCTATTTTATTTTTAGCCGCATTGATTGAAATTCAAACTTTGACTTTTGCTACATGCCACTGATAAAAACACGTCTTCCAATTCAAACCGATACTATCTTCACCGTAATTCATTTTTCATGGGCGAATCTCAATCATCCGCGACGAAGGAGGGATTTGAAACTACGTCTCGTTTGTCCCAATCTATCGAGACAGTGTTCTGAAGCAGACGCGAAGAATCTTCTCTCCTGTTCTCATTTAGAATTTCATGAATTCGAGAAACGTCATCAGATATCATCCGGACGCCAGGATAAACAGTCGGCAAAAGTGCATATGATAATGGTTCCGAGAATAAAGAAGATAAGATGAGCGCAGTTGATAAAAAAAAAAAAAAAGAAAAATACCAGGTTTAATTTACTGCTCTCGACATTACAAATTAATTCTACATCCCGGAGAATCCACATGGAATCGTCATTCCCAAAGCGAACCACAACATATCACCGCAAGATTCCATTCAGAAGCTCATCTTGGCAAGTTGCCTTGGATGCGGAAACGAGGCATCCCACACCAAAAGGATCCGCCAACAACGTCGAACTTGAAAAAATCACATTTCGAGAGCAGACCCATCCTGAACATCCGGGCCAGAACACCTACATACCTACACGCGAGTATCTCGATAAATATTGTATTGATCACGAGTCACTTACGGGGGAAGAGGAGTGAAAAAGACATAGGATGGCTGCGCGCGAGAAAGCGCCGTCGCGCACTGGTATTTTTAGAATCGCCGTCGCGACCCACATAAGCAAAGAGCCGCGACTGCACCAGGAGTAGCTACCCCTCAAGAGCTGCGGCACAGGATGTGGGGGGGGGGTCAAACCCGAGAAACGAGAGGAAAAAGTCCGAATGACGTTTGCCACGATCTCAACACACCTGTCGCACGCCAGATAATGTCTCTAGTGGCCGTATCAACTGGTTTTTTTAGCTCAAAACACGTATGTAGCAATTTCGGCTTGAATGAGCCGGTCGGCTGATTGGATGGTGACTGATAACGCGCTCGATATATACATGTATACATGTTTATCGGAAACTATACAAATGAAATGCTTCTGCTCTCACGCAGTGTTATTCGGAAATTGCGTTATACGTTAATGTACCTAGAGATCCACTGGAAAATTAAGATTCAAAGTGCCTGCGGGTAATCCGACCATCTTAAGGCCGGTCATACCAAACGGGGGAACGTAAGATTTATAAAATTAACAATATAGCCGAGTAGCATTAATAATCGAATCAATCTGCAAGGAAAAAAATATTCGCGGCGGATCTCTTTATAATTAATTATCAACCGACATGAACTTTCGACGCACTGACGATTTAACGTAAATAAAGACTACAGCTGGGAGGAATTACTCGGGTCTTGACAATTAGTCATGTACGTAAGCTGTAAGCTATAGAAAAATGAGCATTGCCCAATTAACAAGAATAACTTAGCGACCCCGAAAACATGTAGTATACATAGTCAGACCTCCAGGGCAAAATAAAGCACTAAAATTCATCCTTCAAAAACAGTGATATCCTGCAGCATTGAGAAAATACCCAAGAATTGTTTAACAATCGCAGAAAAAGCAGTGTAGGTCTTCATAACCTGCAGAATTGATTGATACCGAGTGTGACCTGGCTACTAGGGTTAAAAGTTTTTTGTTCTCCACGGGTTATCCTCACTGGGAGATGTACCTTTTCTAATGCTTCTTGTGTTTTTGGTAGATTATCTTTTCTCGCTTATTCCTCATAGGGTATATCAAGGAAACATTGTTCACGCGATAAATTAAATTTTTCATTTTCTTTTGTATGCAAGTGAAAACTGCCTTGAAAGTGGCCGGCTCCCTAGCATATGAAGGTAAAACGTTTCACCTCGACTTAACCCCACAATAATATGATTGAAATTTTGTTAAGACCCAAATTCCAATCGGGATCTTGTAAATATCACACCAAATACTTGGTTTCATGCTCTGATAAATTTTTTCACACAAACAGCCTGCTACTCTTTTGAAACACAATCATTGGGAAGGAACTTTTGGCACTCGACCATGTCTCGATATAGGACCATGTCTCTACCAGAATCACGGATTGTAAGATCCATTCCAACGTGTTTTTTAATCTGAGGAAAATGAGCAGCCGTATTACCCAGAGTGTGACCTTATTTGACCCATTTCTAGATACAACCAGATTGATTTGACTAATCCGCATGTGCTCGGCTCTTCAACTGTACTTGAAATTTTGATGGTAGTCTTTTTATCACCTAATAGATGATGATTGCAGTCTTTCGTCCTAATGTTTTGACTCGTCATTAGCAGCATATCTCTATGTACGAAAAGTCCTAATTAGCTTCATTCATATCTCGCTCTATAGTTTTGTTTTTCAACATTCAACTTTCCAACAGATTTACAACTCTTTTTTTTTCTATCCTCGACAAAGCTGACTGACCTAACATCTATTTGTCTTTTACGCGCGACGTCGATGCAAATTTGCGACGTTCCACGAAAGGCAATGAAAATTTTCAAAAGATTCGTCATCCCCAGGCTCGTTATTCTTTTGATTTTCTTTCAATAAAACGTGTCAACATTAGGATCAATGACTGCACATGTTTTAGTATATGTATTTAGATAAACTATGTGTGAAAATTCTAGGCGAAATCCGAGCGAAGCGAAATCCAAAGATCAAGTGTCAACTACTGGTGTACGTGTTGGTTCGTTAAAATTATCTAATAATCAAACGATGTAATGATTACCTGTTTGTTCGATAAACACAGCTAGTTGAAAAGCTAAGAGCTCATGTATATATACATGCATTTACAAAGCCGCGAGTGTGCGAGTGTGTCCATTGTAGAAAAGTTAATCATGTACACACGATAAGAGCAGCTTGTGCGAATCGATGTTCACTTCAGCCGACACATGCCACAGATTTATTCATCGATTCTTGAATCCTATTAGACTATACAGTGTATCTCCCGACCATGAAACGCAATTTATTCCACGTTTTCGACCTGTCCGCTCGATTCCCAACTGCCGGCATTACAAGTTGGATGTGTGTATATCCACGACATCATAATACACTTGGTGTAATTGAAGGTTTCTTTCTGCCTCTCGCGAGCGTCCTTCCATCTAATGCTTTATTATTTATCAACTTCTCGTGTGCGTTTATGTGACCCAATTAATCGTGAATAATATATTGTACTAATCACTTTATGAAATTATACTGATGTAGCGCTACAACTTGCAACAATTATTTCCAAACGCATCGAATTTCCTTCTATCGCGAGTTCAGACTGCAGCTCGAAGATATCACGACTCGAATGCGAAACGCTTTTTCATTCGCTATGCCCGTTCTAAAGTAACAGATGCGTAAACCAGTCATAACGTTTGTATTGCACCCGGAAAAATGTTCTTAGATTTTTTTTTCAGTTTAGTTTTCTTTGGATGTAGTTTTTTGAAACCCACAAACGGGCGATATTTGCAGTCGTTCGTCCTATTTTTTTTATTTTTCCAAGATATTAACCGATAATTACTGCTTTTCTGCGAATTTATATGTATATAGATAGACATTGTCTGTATGAGAACACGAGATATCTCTATCGAAATATTGGGACGCACGACTGCAGATATATCCTCTATTTGAGCAATTGTAAACCATCTCAGCTCCAGAAAAAGATTCATGCGACCCAAATGTTAAGTGGTTTCCTCGTGAGTCGCTAATTTATCGATCTAATCTCATTCATATTAAATTTTACCTAAAATATGTTTGAACCCACTATGATTTGAAATCAGTTTTCCTTGTATCGGAAAACTAAACACACATTTATTCATAAGTTACACGAGTATATAGTCGAATTTGCATAAGTTGCGTAAAATTATGATAATGTAGTGTTATATTCAACTCTATGTAGTTACTCCATCAACTATCAGCAATGAGCCAATTGACGAGTATGCTAAAATCGTCAAAAAATATATGTATGAATGGAATAGTGCAGTTTGTAGATTATGTCGCGTGTAAAAAATTACGATAGTCTGTTTTCACACTATATCTCAATGGAAATGTTAGTTCAGTCAGCCAATCAGTGATTATCGACTACAGTGATTCTCCCCGTGTACATCAACTTGTCTCTCAATGTGCAGGATTCAACACGCAAATAGATACACCCAGTTTATAGACTACGAGGGAAAACAATCTGAAATAAATTCGAATCCTTTCCTAATCGAACGATCATCGACTTTGCCTTGACAATTCGCCAACCGCGCGCGCCCACAGCTAAATAGGTTTCCAGGGCGCGCGACGACGACGACGTCATGTTTTACCTGCATGTATTGGGGGTCGTTTGCGCGCGGGGGGACAGAGCCCGGCACAACGATCGCGCCTTTTGGGTAAAAACCGCGAAAAATCGGGTTTACGCGTGTGCCAATACATTGCGTGCATCGGGAGCGACAATTTCGAGCCGCGCGGCTCGCGAACGTCCTTGAGGATACATACACGAGCTGGCGCGCGCACATATGTAACGTTCCGGGACTGGTCAATCATTGCTCGCGAGCGCACGACCTTCTCCCGGCGTCTCTCGTTTCTCTTTCTCCGCGCGCTCGCGATTTTTTCCTCTCGATTTATATCCAGTGCGTGCCAGTTTCTTTTTTTTTCTTTCCTTCCACCTCCTCCTCTTCTCGCGCGCTCGGCCTTTTTTTTCTCTCCCTGCGCCGGCCGCCGCGCCAAACCCGGAATCGAAGAGTCGAAACGGAGCCAGCGTTCCGTTTTGCCTTTTAGATGTCTGCCACGCTGTACAGCTAGAAAATGCAACGACGGAAAATAATGTACGGGGGGGATCGGGCGGTTTGGAATATTACACGCTCTTTGGATGTCTCTGCCGCGATGCCAAATCGAATGAATTTGATGTCGAACGAGAGCTGGTTCAAGGCTACTTTTTATATTCTCCTTATCTTGAGGAAAATTTTCAAAAATTCGCGGAATGATTTTGCCAGTGTTGTCCATGGTAACAAAGAGACTGTTCGCAAAATTTGGATTTTTTTTTCGACGAAACCTTGCAATTAAGCCTCTCTCGCGACGAGAAGAATTTTGTCAAAAGCTTCGATTTATTTGAAAAATGAGGTCATTTTATAAACGTGTTATTTATGTAAGAAATAAATGATCATTCATATAGATTGTCTTTGAAAAATCGATGCATTTAACGACATCCTTGTACAAACTTTTATTCGTCGAGACAAAAAAAGTTCCGTTATACAGTAAACTATGCAGTATGGCTCGGAGTGAATTTTCAATGATTTTAAGATCATCTTTTGAAAGTTTTCGTTATAGTTTGTATTATTCAAAACAAAGAATGAGATTTTGATTAGACCATCAAAAATTTTAAAATCTCAATATTTTTCATGAACAAATAAAAAGCATTAGTAAAAAAAAATAAGAAGTATTGCTTCACTTAAAAATATCAAAATAAGGTGAGATGTTTTAATTTTGTTCCATGCTAATCCAACTTTACATACTGATATGTATCACGAACTGTCAGTTTCTCCGGAATGATCAATTTCCTATCAATTTTGTTGTTCGAAACTATTTTTACGAAGGTCGAATACGCTATTCGCGGAGAAATTAGATTCTCCTGGGGTGATTGCGAAAAAAAAATCGAACTGGACTGTATCTTGATATCCGAGGAATCCTGTTACGTATATATCGAGACACGTAATTTCAAAAGACTATATAATACTACTGGAACGAGGAAAATTCGAGAAATGTTTTTAAATTCAACTCTGCATCCGAGAATCTCTACGGAAGTGATTTGGTTGCAGTGCATCGATGCAATCTGTCCGAGGATTTTATTAAAACTCCACGCGAGATTGCTGATTAAACTCTCGGCGTACGGGGGGGCCGAGTGACTCTTGGCGTTTTGATTATTCCACCGTGTCAGCCCGTTTTCACGTCGTCTAGAAACTTGGAAAACATTAGGTGCAACGCACGTTTATGTTGGCAAGTTTGCTCGAGCTTTGTCCTCTCTGCTCTCGATTCTCCTCCCTTAACTTTGGCAATTTTCCCCTCCGGTAATTATACCGTCTCAGCCCTGCGGTTCCTTGATATTTTGACTCTATTATCGCGCGTATATATACGCCCTGGCATTCTTGATTCTCTTCCCAGTTTCACCTTGTAAATGGATTTAATTCAAAATAATGAGAAAATAACTGTGGCTAAGGATATTTATGAAAAAGATTGTTCCAGAGGTTGACCAAACAATTACAAGAATAAAATACGTTACCAACGGAAATATATACAACCTAACCTTTTCCTTCTCCAACTGGTAGCCCTTCTCTAAGTTCCTCAAGTTTCTCTTAACTGCACGTTTTTTTTTACAAAAAAAAAACAAAAAAAAGGTAGAATGGGATATTTATTAGACAGATGTAACAAAAGGTAACGTATAACTACCGCGCAAGTTATACCTCGTGTAAACGTCAAATTGGATTGGATTCAATGGAATGTCTGGATGGAGTACGAGCCAAAGTAAACATTGTTCTCCAGCCCGGTCGCAACGATTAGCTCTCGAAACACCGCTAATTACATTGGACGATTAAAGCAAACAAATCAATGTGTGTGTATATATAAAAGCCGGAGTCGCCGCGTCAACTGGGTAACGGTAAGGCAACGAGAGGCTAATCGGCGAGCTAACCGCGAGAGTCCGCTGGCCGCGCAATTATCCCGCGCCATTACGCCCATCGACGCGCATTGACCATCTTGAAATATCGAGCGAGTCTGCAACGGCCCTTTGTAACCGAACCCAAGAGGACTGGATTCCCCCGTCTATCTCTCTCTCTCTCTCTCTCTCTTCCTCTCTCTCACGGCAAACACTTGAACGACAACAAAGCTCCGATGCTGTTCTTATACACGAACGATGGCTCAATACATGTAAAGGCCCTTGGCTACCTACAATCACGATAGAACTTATGTTTAGTCTTTGCCTACCCAAATCAGTTTATCTACAATCATACTGTGTTTAAAGTTCCGACCTAAATTGAGATGCGATAAAGTGTCTAAAGTCTCTCTTCCAATTTCATCTGATTTAAAAGGCTAACGCAGGCAATTTTTTTTTTTCAAGAAGAATAATAATTTTTTTTCAGGGCAAAAATTGGAAGTATGGGGTCTATTCTTGTCTACCTCGAAATTGAAAAATTTGATGGGCTTTACAAGATCCTGGTCGAGATTTCGTCGTAACGTGATTTTTACGCCACATCTTTTCTTAAAAGGGTTGAATTTAATTTTACGCACTAACTTTTTTTGTCGTATATCAATGGTGAATAATTCGATATACAGAAAAGTGATTTTCATGAACTCTCCAGTGAAATTGTATTATTTACTAAAAGCTGTTTAGCGCGCGTACCGCGCGCGCTGTGACGTATCGGATAATAAAAAAGAAAGAAACAAGCTCACTTCTCTGAATATTGCAACAACCACTGCTGCTTTCGAGACGACCAATCAAAAGCCGAATAAATGTGTTGAATCAAGTCGATTGGCCAACGACCTTCAATTCGATACTTTTCGCTATCTCCCTTTTAAGATAGGATTAAAATGTTCTGTCCAAAATAGTAAATATTTCACTCATTTCTCAGTCAATTTTCTCTATTATTCATTGATTGTGCAATCTTTACTAATATATGATAGTTTTTTACTATTTTTAATTTAGAGTACAGTGATTTAGCAGATAACATTTTGACTTTCCCGAAGATACTGGCTATCAATGTACGTAAGAGATTCACCGTACATATTACTCGCTCTTGGGCAGCAAAAACTCGGAATTATTATTGGTGCAACGGTGCACTATCAGTAAGGGTTGAATCGGCAGTTGCCTAATGCGTTCGTTTGTCTTCGAATTCGAGCTGGCTTTAGTGGGCTGTGCCAACTGGAGCGAATACGTCAGCGAACTCGCGTGGGATCGTTTGAAGAAAATTTCTCGGCGTAAATTCGTACTGTCCCGTCATTATTGCCATTACGGAATTGACAATTTCAATAACAGACGATTGATATACATTCGATGGAACAAAGGCTAATTCATTTGTTGGATCAAGCGGGACGAAAGGCATGTACGGAGCACTGCAGATTCGTATTATATGTATGTGAAAGCTATTTTCAACCGACTAAATTGTCCAGCACAGCACTCGAATAATTGCATTCGTTTGTGTATAGATAACAGTTTTAATGAATTGATGCGTGGGTGATTTTAAACTAGTAATGGTACTACGCGCAAGTCTTTACGGGGAGTAACGGGTGTGTAATGCACGTAATGACTAATAACTGGATAAATTATTATTGCTCGGTATTTAACTATAACCCATTATATTATTTTTTACGCACAAATTGCCCGATCGATCGTGGCGAATGAATATTTTTCTTTTCTCCCTGAATCCACATTTCTAAATGAACGACACATGAATCGACGAATAATAATTCTTCAATGGCTCTTGGCGAATACGAGATCAAACGCTCGAACCGAGTAAATTTAACGACAAATGAACGATACTCTGTTACTCTGTTATAACATAAATTAATTCCGCGGGAATTTCACGTGATGTCTCGTGTCCGGCCATGCGTATTAAGCACATACACGCTGAACTAGTTTCCAACCTTCATTATATACTTCGCCCGCGCGAGCAGCTTTCCGTAATTCATCAAGGACTGTCGAAGAAAAATTAACTTTAATCATTATTTTAGAAGCGTACTTCAAGGGGGGGAGGAAGTTTCTTTCTGAAAATCTTGATTTTGTCTCGATTACGAGTTTAGTGGGACAATTGAGCTAATTGTACAGTGGATGTCCTCTTTATGTTTCGATGTCTACTTGCAACAGTAAAATATAATCAATTTCTGTTTGTCATTCTGATTATAGAAGAAATCACCTAGAACAAACTCAAGCTCTGGGAATGCCGTTAGAATCTCAGATGTACACTGGCAGAACTTTAAGTTGAGGATTAGAATGCGAATCACTTTAAAGATTATCCCCCGGCAGACGTGTTTTTGAGCGACATAACCTTACTTTTATCGAATGTCCGAATTTAATTTCATCTGAGGCTCTTTAATGTTCACCGGGGTAAGAGCCTAATTTGCATCTCTGCACGGTTAATGCATACGTAGCTTCTCAGTAAATCTGACATAACCTCAAAATGACTCGTGGGTTGTGACTGTTCATAGTGGTTAAACAATATTGCCAAAATAACATTAATAATGGATTCATTTAGCGGAAACAAAAGCATTCGCGACAATCAAGCTATCCTCCAAAATTAACTTTCGACATTGACGTAGCTATTGAGACAGAAGCTAACGGGAAATACTATGGGGTCTTGACACTTGTTTATATTACCGATTAAGATAGCAAAATTACGAATTTACGAGGTGTCGAATGGAACGAAAGCGCAAAACAGGCCAGAACAGGATACCAAAAAATTGATAAAACTGAAAGTATATAGCAGTCGAACGGGTACTTGCATACAGGTATACAGAAGAAAGACTCTCAACGGGTTAGATAAGTGTGTGTGTGTGTGTGTGTGTGTGTGTGTGTGTGTGTGTGTGTGTGTGTGTGTGTGTGTGTGTGTGTGTGTGTGTGTGTGTGTGTGTGTGTGTGTGTGTGTGTGTGTGTGTGTGTGTGTGTGTGTGTGGTGTGTTTATAGAATCCGCTCTAAAATTACATAAGACCGCGGGTGTGCAGTACATATAAAAGTATTCCTCGAAGACGCTAAAGGATCAACAACGCGGGCGTACGTACAGCTTCTCGAAGGGGCTCTCGAGAGCGCGGGGGAAGATTCGCGATTCACTTTCTACGCGCACGTATACGTAGCTTTTGAGAGGCGGGTCGGGGTGGGGGGAGGGGCAGGCCCCCCTAAACGATGGCTCGCGCGCACGTGACTCGCGCTTAACGTACATATGCATACAAACGCACGCATATACATTCATATATATTGGCGCGTGTCACGCGGGCGTGACTTGGCCGGGAATTTTCGGAATCCAAGCTTGCGTTCGAGCGAGCGAGCATAAAGAGAGAGAGAGAGAGAGAGACTCTCGCGCGAGGCCGAACGAGGCCATTCGCGTCTCTTCACGACTTTCACCTGCGCGTGCAGCCGCCGTCCCCACCTCGGCGAGCGGCAGCGAGTGAACGTTTTGTGAGGAAGGCGGAACGCGGAAAAGCAGCCGCGCATATATACAGCAAAGAACGCGCGTCGACCCGCGATAGTTTTTTTCCCCTTTTTCTCTCTCTCTCTCTGCTTCTCTTCTTCCAGGATAGGTTGGGCGACCGGGTACTGCACCCCGCGGGGTTGTCCCGCAACGCTTCGTCGGCCGAACGTATCCAGCTCCGATCGCTAATTCATCATCTCTGGCTCGTATATGCGTGCGATCGCTCGGAATCCAGCTGGACTATATATATATCCTCTATGGGAATCCCGAGTGTATATTACCTCGGCGATTTTTCACCGATAAGCCTCGCTCAATTCGATTTTCATCGTTACGACCGAGCTATGCATCCAGTGCGTGTCTCTCCGGCTTGCGTAATCGCGACCAATTCGAAATTCATCCATTCCGCGCGAGATCGACTGTTATAATGAAAAAGTCACGGTACAATACTCTCGCGGATTTCGTTTAACACCGAATCGAAATTCAGCGTAATACATTCCACTGATGCTTTACAGTGGATTGTTATTCACCGAGCGAAGCACGAGTAAAGAGCTGTATTGCTACACGGAGAGCAAAAAAACAGTTACAAATTGAGGTTAGGCTCACACAAAAATTACACAGACTCTTGCTGTAATAGCGTGGTGTCGCACACAAGTGAGAAATATAAAAGCGTCGTGTGATACAAACACGTGGCACAGTTAACAATATGGAATTAAATAGAAATTAGACTCGGACTTATCTACCCTGGATAACGCAATGAATAGTGACGAGTCAAATCAATTAGAATACGTTTGAACATATTATTTACACTTATTCTAATCCTTCCCTATAAAGGTTTTGTCAAGCTTCTTTGCCTGTGATTTGATTGGTTTATGCCTCAGTCCTAACAACGTGACACGCGAATCTAGTATATAGATATAGAGATAGTGAGTGCAGGCAAGAGAGAAACTTGGAACACCGAGAGCATCAGGACTACCACTTGAAGAAAGCATAGGTCAGGCTAGTCAGTTTTATTGCAATGAGATGAGCAGGAGGACAATGAGTTAAAAGTTTTTTAACGGTGAAACCCTATTTCAAAAAGCTGAATGAAATATGCGGATGTATAGCTTTTGAACGTGAAAATATTTAGATGAATTGGTAAGTACATAAAAAAAGGTAATCCAAATGAAACACGTGTGAGCAACGATTAAAATGTAATTTTGAAAACGTGTCAACATAGTGCGCCAGCAGTGCTATAACCGTCGCATATCTTCATATCGAACGGCCGTTCATTTCCCGCACGAAAGAGAAAAGCCATGGTAAGACGACTGCATTTTTACACGTGGCCTCGTAAAAAATGAGCAGGAATGCAGTCAATATCTGTGGAGCCCCTTGAACAAAGCCCAGGACTATACTACAGTTCCGAGGCTCCGCGATTACTTCGAGACCGTAGTTTTGTAAGCCTAACCTCAATTTTTTTCTCTGCCCGAGTATACAATAAGTGCAGAGTGAAGTACAGATTAATGTAGAGATATACAGATCTCTACAGATTTCTGATGTATGCAATACAATAACCGATATTTCACTGGTGAGCTAATAATAAATATTTATTCTGCAAAGGTTCGGTCAAATTAGTCGACCACTGTATTACGCGGTGAATTTTCACTGTTCAACAAATTTAGAGAGTATGCACGTGCGGGCGATGCTGCTTATCTAGACTCACACACACAGCCTATTTCGTTATCTGCGCGTCGCGCCACGTGAAATATATATTATAGATATGCGTTTGAGCGGATTTCTATGTTGAGCGTTGATATTCCGCACGACCGCCTTGGCCTGAAAATGATATCTGCGGAAAAATAAAAAGGAATATCGGCTAAGTCAACGTTGGAAGGATGAAACAATCATTGCACGATTTATATATATATATATATATATATATATATATATATATATATATATATATATATATATATATATATATATATATATATATATATATATATATATATATATATATGCGTACGCAGTGAATATTATATGCAAACAATTATTATACAGGAGTGCAGGCAGATGGATGACAAATGACTATAGTACTATTAGGATGTATCGAAATATTAGGCGGTAGGCGTCGCTACTGTCAATTAGTCAACTCAGGCGATCGAATTTATAGTATGCGTGTGTCTGTGAGTATATAACTGATCCTCATAACACATTACCATTGGTCAGTTTGGTATACGTTACAGTATACAGATTTACATAGATACTCACGTTTCGATACACACACTCGGCAAGTTTGGTTGTGCGAGTTCACTTGTCGACAGTGTCGACGCCTACCGGCAAAAAAACGCCGATACATCCTAATGGTATCCGCATGTATGTACAGACACGCCGGCTCGTTATCACACTATTTTCCTTTCTTAGCGTTAAAATGTAATTGCTGAATCGTGACAGGTGGTAAAAATTGATCCGACGCGCTAATCACGAAATGAATATACATGTATATGTATAGTGGGTTTTAGCTGCGATTCATTGGGGATTAGCACAAAACCAGTTAATCGGCTTTCACCTTTTCCACATTCTCATCGCGTGCCTGCCCAGACGTTAATGTTATTTAAAGCACACACACGTACGCACACGCTGGCCCAAATTGGTTCCTCCTCTCGGGGCTCGCGTTGCTGTCTGGAAGTTCATGGAAACGTCAAAGCTGAAAAATAGTGTCCTGATCTTCGTCACACTCGACGCACTTCAATAATCTAACGTGTCTGCCCCGAGATCGAGTAACGGATTTTTGAAAAAAAATTGCAATACAAACAATATGAGAAAAATACGTATCTTTTCTCGTCCTAGAAATCAATAATAACACACGCTAAAACCATTGGGTCGCATTTTTTCCCCCTGGTATCTCATCAAAATTTGATCCGGAGAAACGAGTTCTTTCAATTCGCGTCCGAGATCTCACCGCAGTAGCTGGATACATTCGAAACGAGACGTATATCTCGCATCGGATACAATATATATATGTATTTACTCTCGATTCATTTTGTCCTTTTCCAAAAGCCCCGGCTCGCGAGTATACACGAGACCGTTACACCCTCGCCCCGGAAAAAAAACGGGGGGAAAAAAATGGAAACAACCGACGATCGCGATATATGCGGCGCAGCGTCGAACAATTCATCGCGTAATCGGCTCGTCGATCCGATCTATATGATAGTGAGAAAGCAGTCTCTCGATATCTTGATTGAGCCGCAAAAAAGGTGTCGGGTGGGGTGGGGGAGGCAGCGAGCGCGCAATTAGGCGGCGACAAGGATAAATCGCGGCTCGCGCGAGGCTGTTGCACCGCTGCTGCTGCTGCTGCTGCTGCCGCGGCGTGGCCCGAGCCAGTTAGAAATCCGCGCGGGTGAAAGTGTTTTCAGCGCCGAGAGAGAGAGAGAGAGAGAGAGAGAGAGAGACGGACATACATATATATATATCGAGAGGGATCTCGGTGAATGGACACCTCAGCTGCGCGCCTGATAAGCTGATCCACGCGATCAGTCCTGCGCGCCTAATATGCAATCTCATCTTTTTCTTCTCTCCCTCGCCCGGCTAGAGAAATCACGCGCAAATTATACCTGCGGCAATTGACCGAGTTCACGTTTGGGTATAATCGATGCAGAGTTGGTGTGGACACGGGTTTTACGTGTCTTCGGGAGAAAAACATCGTAATCGTTACGATAATATTCTTGCTATCAAATTTTACTGCTGGATATAACCTTCACTCGAAATAGACTACTTTGACTTATAAAATATTGTAACGACGATTATATGTATGTTTTTTTTTCTGCTATTTTGAAATAGTAAACTCTCATGATCAGATTTTCTTCGGTGTATGCCTTTAGTTCAAGCATTCATACAGGATAATTACGTATCAATTATGCCTATAAGATAATTTGTATAAAAGACCATATGCCTTGACTGGGCATGGACAAGTCACTGAAACAACATATGTTTTGCTCCAAAAACAATTAGTGAGAAATGGAGAATCGGTTTTCCGGGCATAGATCACTCATCCATATACGAACTATGCGATGCCTAAATTACACTTGCACGCGAAGTTTTCCAGGTACAATTTATGCGGAATATTACTCGAGTCTAGTGACGTGTCGACGAAACTAAAAGGATTTGCACACACGGTTTTGTCGGGAGGTGACCTTTCACCGAATGGACGTTGGAATGTTTGCCCCGTGCCGCATCAATTGCTCCGTTGGGCTTTTCACGATATCGAGATTCCGATTAACCGATTCGCGCGATTAACGTTTCGTATACATCGATTGTTTAGTTGAATTTTCCAAGCGGAAATTTTTTGCCCATTCGATTCGGATCACGATCGACATCAGCGTATATAACTATGCATATCCACGAATCATATCCGACTATCGCAGTTGGCACGAGCGCGAGTGAATATTCATGCTATACGATTATATGCGTCGGCATATCGCGAGGAAGAAAGCCCACAGTTGGTTCTTTTTTTATCTACTCGACTTACCCGGTGGTATATATCAAAACATCCTGCGCGGACTGCTTGTATTGGGATAAGTGTATCGCTCGTTCTTCCCGACGTGCACTCTCCAACCGCGACACGTATGGTAAAAATCAAATTTTGCCAATTGTCCTTCGCGCTGATTTACGACTCTATCGATTTTCGAAATTGAATCTTTTAACGTCCAGTGAAGGGTACACAATTCATCGATAGAGCGCGCGTGTAAAAATTGAATTCGCCCCGATGATTTATTACCCGATAAAAGCGTTTAGAAATTGCGTAAGCTGTGTATGCAACGTTTTTCGCAGTTCGAGCGTGTGTGTGTGCGTGTGTGTGTATGTGTGTTGTCGAGTGAAAATATGTATAATCACTATATTGTGTCAATTTCGCCCAAGACGTTAAATGCAGTTCGTACCCTCTGATTAAGTTTCTCTTTTATTTCCATGCAAACCGCAAGAGCCGTGGATGATTTAACAACTCTTCAACATCACTCGTAATCCCCCGGCGATATGAATCAATGATGGATTGAAATATCAAGCATAAAACCGATATCAGAGTGTGTTTATACCCGATTTCTCAACGCTTCGTCGAATAGAGACGACATACACGGGAAACAATGACTTTATTCTCTGTCTGTGTACAATTGAAGATGAAAATTTCATGACCCAACGATTTTCGATAACACACTGCCTGTAAATATTATCCGACTCCTCCAACGGCCAGACCATAATTTTTGTGCTAAACGACGCGCAAAATTGAAAACCGCTTGCGCGTCGATCGGGTGACACAAAACGACTTGAACCGCGTCGATCGGTATATAGATATATGTGCAACTTCAACTGAAAAATTTCGAATGAAAAATTATATGAGATTTTGAGCAGAATTTAGTATCAAGATATTTCTATCGACCAAGAGCAGAGCTCTATAGTCAAAATCACTGTAGCGCACGGACTGTTAAAATCACACATTTTACGAGAACTTCTCGAGAAAAAAAAACTGGAACACTGGAATTTCTATGGAAATTTACTATGGAAGATAGTGAAAATAAGTAGATGGTGGGGGTTTGGATAATATTTGCTCATTTTTACCACAGAAGACTATAGTCATTCTTCACGCGAACGTACGCACTATTCTATTTGTTTTTTTAGCGATTTTAGAATACCTTTGGATTTGTTCAGTGCTGTGAACATTTGTGTTGAGTCCTTCGATATAACAAGGATTGTTGGTGCAGCTAAAAAGTTCAGCTCTTCGATGAGAGGTAAAATGTAAATTGAATAAGATCTAATCGATAAATCATCGACACACTTCAAATCGTATAGAATACGTGGCGACAGAATAAAAATAAAATTTTAAAATATCCGTCGTCGCAAAATGAAAATGGAAAGAAACTCCAGTAGAAATATTCATGTGATTGCTTCTATCAACAATTATGGAAATTGTGGTTGACAATTGTTCATATTAACCAGTTAAATGGCATATACAAATAGAGACGACATATATATGTCTTATACAAATGTCCAATTTCACGTGTCTCGTGCACATGTACATTAAAAGTAGGATAGAATGAAAGTAATATGTTGTTGATGTATGAATGTCGATTTAGTTGTGAAACATGTATGGTATGTAATGAATTCGTATAAAATACCGTCAAAAATTACAATTTTCTCTAGTTACATAGTGACAGAGGGCCATCGTCGTGACTTTGACAGTAACGTTTGGGAAAAATGAGAAAAAAAATTAATTTTGATCGTTTTTTTCTTTTTTAATTTTTACTACTCTTCCCGAATGATTGCCATAACGGCTCTCCGGCACTGCCTCACTAAAAAAAAATGGTAAATTTCACAATACAACTTCTCTCTCTCTGCTGGCATATAAACGCACCAGACAAGCGAACCACGACTAACGATTAATAATATTGTTATAGAATACTGTCTCTCGAGTGCATACTCTGGAATGAGGCGAGTCTGGCTCTGGTGTCTGTGGTGCGCGCGCCAGGGAAGCTGTAGGTATAACGGTTGTGCATAGCTCGGCGCTCGCTCGAGCGTCAATGGGCTGGATTTGGTAATCGGCCGATCGGCGCGGCTTACGCCACTTGGCCGCTCAGGAAAATCGAGCGCGGCGGATGAAAATGCCGATGCGCAATTGAGCCGCGCCGCGCCGCATGGAACAAAGCCGATTTTTGCGAAACTCCATCGGAGTCGCTGCTGCTGCCACGGCCTGTGCACCAGCTGCGGCTCTCTGACGCATAAACACACACACACCCACACACACAAGTCCTTTGTTTTCTCGCAATCCGACTCGGTTTAAATCGAGCATTAGCTTTTTGCCCCGTGTTTCATTGTGTCGGTTATTTTTTTCCATTTTCCCGTGGCCGAATCCGATTTTCCGCCACGCGGGGAGAAGAATAACCTTCAACCCGGCATTTAAACCCGTTCCGGTCGCATGTATATATATATTTGCTATGCGCCATACTCGAGAACGCGAGTGTGTATATTCGTTTAATTGTATAAATTACCGGAGCGAGAAAACGCAACGAGGCGCAAAAGTATGCGTATAAAAGCCGAGCCGGAATCCGATCGAGCCGGCCGTTTTTAGGTCATTGCAGCCAAAAACGCCCCTGCTCTCTTTCCACCTGGTCTCTACAACCGGTAAAACACGTGCGCCAACGGTATGATTCACGCGGATAATCGGCTCGTGTCTAGCACTGATTAGCCAAATTCGACCGAGATACATATAATAAAACAACGCAGTGTCTGTGTGTGTGTGTGTGTGTGTGTGTGTGTACTTTCTCAATTCTTGTTTCGGACGATCGGCACGGAAAAGTATCTTTTTTTTCCTATTATACGTATGCACGAGATGCGCGTCAGAAAATCGCGGATGACGCATCCACACACGTGTGTGTCCATACACACACGAATACTTTTCGCTACGCAAATATGCGGCTGGAGGAAAAACTAATTGATCAGTCAACGACCCGAGCGAGATTTTTACGCCAACTTTTACGATGATTCACGGCGCGCGAACATTGTCATGTATATGTATAGAGATTCACTGACACAATGCCAATTTGCACAAGTGCAGGCGCAAAATTTCACGCGAATTAAAAGCGGCGGGCGGAGTTTGAACAGCGGCTTGAACACCGATGTAAATAATTGTTTTCTCTCCTTCCCCAATTCTATATGACGTAATATCGACAGACGGTTGAATTACGGGGGTAGTCGAGCGAAAAAGTTTTCATGAGATTTTTTGCCAGGTAACTTACCCATGCGAGAACTTTATAAGATCTTTCTGCCCTTTCTGGACGAGAAAGCTTTGTGACGGCGCGAAAATCAACCTTTCTGATCAGGCTTGAGGACCTTCGTTTTCTTGATCTACGAACCGAACAATATGAAATCCCAGAAATGCCTAATGTACGTGCGTACGTACGTATGTAACGCTGTTTTTGGGACGCGATAACTCTCGGAGAAATCGTCCGATCTACCCGAATTTTGGTATCTCCAGCTACCTTTGCTACTGGGAGGGAAAATCAGTTCGAGGTCCGTTTGTCGATGGCAAAGACACTGGACAACAACACACTGGTAATGCAAATGCAATTTTTTTCATATCTTCTGGAGATTGATAATTATTTTGAGGTGGAGCTTTTTCTCAAAGTGTCATTTCCGCATCGATTCAACAAGAGCACATCGAAAACGATTCCTTGAAAATTAACTACATAATATTCGTTGCATTCAAAATATGCACAAAAAAGCCGATTATCTCAAGTCTCACCAGGAGAGTGCACAACGTTGCAACTCAACATGAGCGAATTTGAGAGAAAATTCACCGAATTCAAGTTGCAACATGCACTTGAATCAAAGAATTGTATTTGCAGTACAGTTGCGCGAATTCGTACAGTGGTATATCCACACACACACACGCACACACACACACACACACACCGTGTTTCGCGCGAAGGCAAATTGATTATTTGAAAACAACGCTTTTGATATTTCTCATGTGTGCAAACACGGCTGCGCAACAACTCGACGTGGAAGAATATAAGATAATCAATTCCAACGCGCGAGATATTTACATTTCAAGTGTGCGTGTGCGCGTATGTGTGTGTGTGTGTGTGTGTGTGTATTGGAGCGTGGAGAAAAGGAGTCGGTATTATAGAAGGGGGGCAGCAGCACACTTATACACACGTTGATCCGAGGACTAACGAGCCTCGGGCAGTGTTTTCCCCGGCGCTCGCAGATGCACTCACGGCCAACTCCGAACCAACGCATCGGGGGCTCACTTACCTTGAGCGCGACCCCCTCCCCCCCTCGCGTCTTTTTCCTCCTCTCGCGCTTTTCCTTTTGTCTCGCGCGCGCGCTCGCCTGCCACCCGATCGAACTAATGCAAATAACCACAGACTCGCTCTGGTCGATTAATACCTCTCGGTCGCGCGTATTTCAGGGCTGGACAACCGAATGAAACGAAAAAAAAAAAAAAAAATAAAGAGTACACGCGACACGAATTTGATGAATTTCGTCCTCTCCTCTCGACTCTCCGCGGGCTTTTCGCCGGAGAGTGACACGACTGCACGAGGGGGGCGATCCTCCAGCCCTCTCTGCTGATTCAACCGCTGTGTTCTAATTCGCTTGCCGAGCGATGCTTTTTCGGAAGAGAAAGAGAGAAACTCCTTTTTCGCCCCCCCGCCCGCCGCTCGCGCGTTTTAAAATACTTTCGACTCTAAATATATCGTTACACAATCCGACCGATTTCTCGAATCTTCAAACTGGCGACGAGTTCGCCAAACAGATTCGTGTACAACTCGTCGCGATGCACCGGGGAACGGGGCGAGAGAGTTTCGATTTTGAAAATTCCCGTGTGTCATTTTGCCGGTTCGACGAGTCAGGATGGCCGTCGAATTATTCCGAATGAAAGCGATAAATTGAAAATTATCTCTCTCTTTCTTTCGAAGTGGAAGAGAGAGAGAGGGAAAAAAGGAAATCGTACTGCGCGAGGTTCGCTCGGGAATCCTCAAGGGCAATTCCAGCGAAATCTCGATGGAAAAAAGAAAGAGAGACAAAAAGAAAATACACTTTCCCGAGAGACTCTTTTCTTATTGAGTACGCGATAGAGTGATGTACATATGCGATTTCATTGTATCGCCGATCAATCGATGGGAAAAAAAGTCGCATGGTGTTCCCGATGCAGAGGCAACCGATCCGTAAGATTCGGCATAATCAATGCGAAATTTCGGATAATCTTCTCGGAAAATCTGATTGGATGTATTCGTCTTTGACAATCCGAGCGACGTGTAAAGAGTGTTGTTCGATATGACGTTGTGCGCCACACGACGCGTTACAAATATACTCGAAAATCGAGCGCTCAAACTCGCGGCTGCAGTGCAGCTGTCGAAAAATTTTCGGTTCAAGGATTCCAATCGAACGAGACGAGTATAGACATATGCGCGAAAGTAGGTCCCCCCCTTCTCGATGCAGCAGCGGGTTTTTCCTCCTTTTTCCTCCTCCATCAAGCAAACTAATTGGAGTGAAACAATAGATGAAACCTCGCGCGCAAGGTTATTAGCATGCGCGCATGACCTCACACAGGTTTATGTATGTATATACAAGGCGACTTTTATACACATCTCTCTCGAGTGAGTATACCGCGCCGATGGATAACTCTCGCGCGCAAAGTCACTTGTATCCAGATATATAGCTCATTTTGATCCTTGATTCACTTTGACCTGGGAGGTTTATGCTGTGCGATTAACGGGAAGTGAACCGTCCCTGGATCCGCCGTAAAAAGAACTAGCCATGAAAAACCGATGCGTGGACGGGATGATCGTATGTACTATCTAAATTTGAAATTGTTGAAAGAAAAATTCACCAAATTCATTGGTACCGGGGAAGGAAAAATTTTCTATTCAATCCAGCAAACATTTACCGTTTACCAGCTATGGAATTTTCACTAACGGCCAGTGAATATTCACTATTGATAAATAATATTGGATACTCACTTGACAATTAGTGAAATTTTACTGGGAACTCGATTAAAAATTACTGTTGGCGAAAAAATTATCGAGAAAAATAAAAGTTTAATATTCGATCCAGTGTATACACCCTGTTGAATATTAATTCTGAACAATTTCAAATTTTGAGAGTAGGACGAGTATGTATAATAGTGTGGGTTGCGAACATACCTGGACATGTTGCCCTTGAGCAGAGGGTTCCTCTCGTCGTAGAAGGACGGCATGCTGAGGGAGGAGGAGCCGGCCGTGGGCCGGCGCGACTGCTGGTGTCTGTGGTGGTGCATTTTACTGGGGGCTGGGGGGCGGGGGGGTTGGTTGGTCGGTCCGTGCTCGAGGCTCAGCCGAGGCGCAGCTCCGCCACGGGGCTCCACTGGCTCGCGCCACGGCACTGCTGCATCACTGCACCGCCGCCGCTCAGCCTCGTCCTTCCATTCACTCTCTGCTCTCCCTCGCTCGCTCTCTCGCTCTCTGCGACACACAACCAAACAGAAACATGCACTTCTCCGCATAAATTCGTCCGTATATTAGCACGCTTTTCGAAAACTGCCGCCAGTTTGACCCTACACGGCTTCGCGAGAGGCGAAATGCCTTCCCCCTCCCCCCATTATACACACGCGGAGAGGATAAGAACGGTTGAAATTACTATACTCGTGTAGTCGATGGTGACGCAATCGCAGGCTGACAAAAATTTCACTAAGCAGTTTCTAGGGGGAAAAATTTACTGTGCAAGTTGGTGAAAATTGGCAGACGGTGATTCACGACGGACTGCAGTAGTTTTTCACGCAAGCATAACCCCGAAACTGCGCTGTTATATCCGGTTATTTTAGCGTGGCGTCGATTTGTTCAATCGATCGGATAATATATTTGAGTATGTATTTGGCAATAACAAGTGTGCATGAAATATTCGTAGATAAATTTTGTTTTTTCAAATAATGTGGAGAGAGAAAATGTGTTTCGAAGAAATTTAAATTGATAAATTACGAATTAAAATTAAGTGTGTGATTATGTGTATAGGAAGCAGTGGTGGATAATTTTGGCTGATAGAATAAATTAGTGTTCAATAACATTCAGTATATGATTAATTTGCGAACAAAACTGGTGTACGTGCAGAATGTGTTTCGTGAAGGATCGGATAAGAGCCGAGTAAAACATTAAATCATCACAAATTCACCCAACTCATGCAAATTCGTTAAAGTTCTTATGTAACTTATAAATATGTGTTAAGTCTGTTGGTGCAGCTTCTCCCGCAGTTTGCTCGATTTCAAGTCACAATTCGGGTACAAAAATGTTTTCAGAGGTAAAATATAATATAAATAAAATCAAATCGATAAATTACTGACTCAATTGCAATCCTAACGAGGGACATGACGCGAAAATGAAAATAAATTTCTAAAATAATCTCTCAAGAAATAAAAGTTGATAGAAACCTTAGTAAAGTTTACCATTTTTCCTTGTAAATTTTACTAGAACATTTTTCTCTGCAGTGTATTCTTAGTCCAACCGTATGTATTTATTTGATTAATAATAACTAAACTAATTTGTCCGAGTGTCTCGCTACACTTGTCATAAAGAGAAAGCCAAAATTCAGAAAAAAACCTTTTTCTCCCATCAGAGTATGTGTAGAATGGTATGGTAAATTTGTAAATGTTTGTGAATATGTGCTGTGTTTGGTGAAAAATTATATCTGGTGTATTTGTAAGATATCATTCTACATATACTTAGAAGGAAGGAGGGGGATTTGTTGAATATCTTGACTTTGTTATGATTACAAGTCTAATCAATTAAAAGTGCAGCTGTTTCTGGAAACGCTGATAGAATATCAGATACATGCATGCATTGTTAATCAGACTGGAGAATAGAATCAACAACTTTTGGATATTGTTATTCGTATTTGATTAGATACAAATTATTTGAATGAGTATAATTTCACAATATGAATGGTGATATCCGTTAGACATTTATTTTTACAGATTTATATAAAATGTTTTATAGAATACTTTTACAGACGTGTTGGCATTTTTAGATAGCGCGTCAATAACTCTCAAACGAAGGAGTGTTTCACACAATTTCAACGAGCAGGAAGCGGCTAGAAATACAGAAAAAAAAATCATAAATTGTAAACTATATGCGAGATAAACGTAGAGCGTGCGGTAGGCCTTCCATCTGATTTAGAGCAGCATGAATCATACACGAAAGCTACTTTTTTTTTTTATTGCGAAACAGCTATTTTTTTCTCGCACTCAGAGTCAATAGAGAGATGATTGACAATCGCAATTGAATCTTTCAATAGAATTAGAGAAAATTGTGTTATCAAATTGTTCCGAGTTATTCCCACAATGGGATGTATTCTCGAGATAATATCACCGCCACTCGAGTGACAAAGAAAACACTTTGTACCCCAACATTACGCGTGTTAACAACACCAACGCGACACGCGTACACCAACGCGATAAGTATATATTTATCCACTTAATGAGGTAGCGAATTTCCGGATGCGCGACGCTTTTTGAAAATTCAAATCAATAATGGAAAATCGTTCGAGGCGGCAGACCATAGTTTTTGCGAATAGTATCAGCCTCGGCAGCGTAACAAAATAAAAATTTGACGCTGTAAATCGTTTTCGACAAACACGCAATTGTATAATTCAAGTACAACACGAAGCACAGGACGAATTACATGCATTTAGTTGTCAACAAATAGTGACAATATCCAAGAGGCTTTTCCGGCTCCAATTATAACTTCGTGATTATACGCTGTGTGTGTGTGTGGGTGTGTGGGTGTGCGCGCGAGTGTAAAAACAGCTGCATATCGACACAATCGTAATAATTTTAAGCGTTTTGCAAATGGGTAAACACTCGACTTTGGGTGGGGCAATTGACTTTTGGAAAAACGCGCACTTGCGAGAGAGGCTGCCAGGGAAAAAACAAAAAAGTTAAGCCACGCCGTTTACAAGATAACGTTTTGCAAAATATTGAATTTGCCGAAATGCGATTATGCACGAACGCGCACTTGGATACATCGAGAGCGTGAGCAAACGGATCAGAGTGTCGAAACGCCGCCGCGATCAGCTGAGCCGGCTGTGTGTTTGGGCCTCACGAGTAAATAGGGCGTGTCATCGTTTGGGCCGCGCGCGTGCCTTGACAGGACTGGAGGGGATCCCGACACTCGACAACACCAGGTATACGGTATATATATATATATACATATAGTGCGATGCATAGATTCGTTAAAAGGTTACACCACTCCAGCTCATTTCCAGTTTATCTGTCCTCAACGGCGACTTAACCGTAACGAAAACTCAAACATGTTTTTCTCCAAACTGTTCATTTTTGATAGTCGCAGGGCACTCTGGCTTTGTCAATTTTTCATTGATCGACTTCAATCTTTTTCTAAACTATTCATCCCATGTTTTTCGAGTGGAATGCGGTAGGATTCTTTATTACCATTGATATTTGCATAGTTTATGCAACTTTGAGTAACGGAATTTAGGATTCGAAGCAAGAACCTTTAGTTTAAACCGATGGGATTTTATTAAAAATGTATAATACTTTCAAAAACGGCTACGAGCTTGATTGGCTTTTAAACTGAAGAAACTATTTTTTTCATGTTCCGTTGTTCTAGCTTGAAGCTGGGCCGAGTTATCGTGCCGCACGATCATCTATTTTTGCAGCGCTCCAGTCAAGCAGCTGTGTTTGCAAAAATATTTTCTAGTTCAATAGTAGCATAATTACTTCTTGGAGAAGCATCATATTCTGGATATTATGCTTATTCTAGTTGTGTAACCGGCCAACTCTTTTAAAATTATCTAGTGAAAAGCCAGTATAGGAGAGTGAAAGATCAATGTATGAAGGTGCATGAATGATTGAGTGGAATGCAGTTGAATTTTCACTTCACTTCTATCAATTTTAATAGCACAAATCTTTACATAGAATTTGCAGTAATTTTTTGGTTTCAAGAGTCTTGGAACAAAAGTGAAAATTCACTTTCTTTTAAATGAAAAATTAACTGCATTCCACTCAATCCTTCATACAGTGATTTTTCACTCTCATACAATGGTTTTTCACTCTTAGGTTTTGAGAGAGCATAATACCAGTAGTGTAATTTTGCTATTTGTTAGTATTAAAAAAGTTTACTGTCCGGAAAATGATGGCTACTTGGCGTATTTCTAAGTTATCGTTTACTGTATTGTCATGCATATTCCGATGATGAATGGGAGAGTTTTTTAGCTATTTCAATTTTAGCGATGTTTTTCGGGATCACCAAACGTTTTTCTTTTTATCTCCGTGCATTTTAATTATCGTTCCTTGCTTCTGACGAATATTCCCCGCGAACATTATCGCGTTATTTCGATCAGCCTCGAAAATATCGAAATTGTTCAAAACTCACTTAATTTTCTAATTGACACAATACATTAAATTCAAATAAATATTCTTGAAGAAGAGCAATGTTTCGAGAGGGGTCAAATTGATGTAACCTTCTTAGCCGCGTCCCCGGATTCATACCACGCATTGTTGTTGAGCTTGACGGTTTTAAATTCGTGTGTAAGTATATGAAAAACATAATACTGCAAACGCGGTATTACGACTGCTTGGTAACTGTCGTACAGCCCGGGGCGTTTCGCGCGCTCGTCCAAGGGATTATACAAATCCAGTGTTGAATCAGTTGGGGACAATTGAAATTTTTGCTTTTCTTCGGTTTTCTCTTTTCATTCACGCAGCCCGAGCGAAGGGTATCAGCATAAACCCCGAGCTATCCATCATGCAACGAAAATTATAACGAGTTCGCGATGAATTCAATTCCGACCTCTTGTGCGCTGCAACGATGCGCGTATTATTTATGCTTCTGTCTGATAATGAGATGGAGTCAAGGCTGCGATCGCGCGGGATCATGAAAAAGGAAAAAAAAAGGTCACCGTTGCAGATTTCCAACCAGCCCAAGTATATTTCAACAAGATAAAACGCTTGGGCGATGATAAAGGCTACTTAGCATATTTCATTAATGAATATAACTACACTGAGATTCTTATCTCGGCGAAAGTTAAAAAGAATGAAATACACACACAGACGCACACACTTGAAATCAAATATTAACATTCCACTTGGCAGGAATTACCACTCCGAGTGAGATTTATTATTGACCAAAGCGCGCGGAACCGGATCCACGAAAGAATTTCGGAAAAACGATTTTTGCCGATATTCATGCGTGTGTGTGTGCACGAACGATGCGTATAATTTAAAATTAAAATTATCGTCTCTCGAGGCAGTTGATCAGCGATCGAACGATGATAAGACTCTTTGCGGGAACGTGTGTAAAAGCAGAGCAGGCTCGAAAGAGAAATGCGCGCGACAGTCGAACGTATAGACAGGGAGAGCGAGAGAAAGAGAGAGAGAGAAGAATCGGGTGTGTGCGGTAAGGGGGGAGGGGCAACAATAGGCCGAACCGGGATAGTGAAAAGCGTTTGGCTCGTGAACGCCAGAGAGTAAAAGCGTAATGTGTGTGTGTGTATACCTATATGTACATACGTATATATAGGCTATGTAGTCAAGGACGTGTCTCGATCGCGGCTCGCCGATAAGCAGCCGCGAGTTGCGGCTCCCCCGCGAACGACGCGACTGTACCAACATCCGAGTAGCGCTGCTGCTGGGCTCGTCTAAGCGTGGATCGTTATATTTCGTGGACGAATATGTGACTTAGACAAAGCGGAGAACAAATGTTTTCATCGTGAGAAACACAAGAAGAATGTTTAGAACACAAAATATTTTGAAACGATGGAAAAGCCAGTCTAGAATACCACGAAAATCCTCGGCTTCCAGACTGTTACAGTGGGAATTTAATTCTGAGCTATACGAAAGTTACTTGGGTAAGTTCGAAACTTCTCGAGACACCCAAATGAAGTTTTCGCAAGTTGGGATGCATATAATTCTGGTCAGCGATGAAATCTCCGAAATTCATGCAGTGCTCGGCATCAAATGCACGGAATTCAATTTTTTTTATAACAAATGGCTACAGATTCGCGGATTTCACAGATGCTTCGAGGCAATATAGTTAGCGAGTGCGTATGAATTTGGAAGATTTTAGTGCAGGAGGAATTGTAAGCATCACGAGTAGGATACAGCTTGCGGAATCTCAATTAAGTGTCCCAGGAAGTTTTAACCTTGCGACATGTAACTTTCAAATAAATCAAAATGAAATTTCCGCATACGCGTGGAACCTATAAGGGTTCCTAGCTTTCTTTTCAATGATACATGTTGAATTTATCTACATGGAAAATTGTTTAAAAAATGGTCGTTGCATTAAAAAAAACAACATTTGTTTTCTGCTAGGTTTAAGGTGAACATAACCCCTAAATTCTTTGTGCCCTGAATCCTTGCGAGGAAATTTCGTTCGAGATGCATTTTCCAGTCACACATTGAAGATACGAATTTTATATTAATATCCACAACTCTTAGACACTGTATTTTGAAGTTTACTTGAATAATGTATGTTCTTCTAAAAAAAGTCACGTTGCTAGAGTACGATTCTCTGGCTTTCGATTGGTCAGAATACTACACGAGCACCCAATTTTGAATGGAGATAACGGATAAATCGGACTTGATGTATACATGTTTTGTTTCTCTTTTTATTATTTTTATTTTTATTTTTATTTTTATTATTTTTATTATTTTTATTTTTATTATTTTTATTTTTATTATTTTTATGATATAAAAAGTGAAGCGTCTCAACCCGTGATTTTATTGGCCTAGAACTAACCACTTGGTGAGTCGAGTGAGATATAGATATAGATAGTGAATGCAGGCAAGCGAATAACATAAGAATATTGAGCTTTGAGGTTTTGGCACGTACTCTGTTGATAGTCTTAGACAAAAAAAAGTTTTGAGGTACAACGACGAAATCTTTTTGCCAGACGCTGAATAAAATATGAATGTAGGTTTTGAAAATGCGAATATTGAAATGAATTGATAAGCACATGGAAAAGATTATCGTGTGAATAATTGGAACATCATTTTGAAATGCACGAATGTAAATCGCGCGTAGCGTGTCGGTATGTAGCTAGTGTACATAGAAAACTATTCAACATTCAATCCATCTTCTGCTTGATATCTCAAACTTTTGACATTCAAGTATTCAAAATGCTATGTCCGCGTATAGCGAGTATTTCAAGTTTGGTTCTATACCAGTCACTATAAACGGAGAGCAATCGTATTGTAAAAATTATTATTTTGATTTTAGTAATAAAGAGATATGATGGTATTAACAGCACAAATTACTGTTAAAAGCGGGACAAAATTACCATTCTTTTGTATGAATTCTTCCAAATGTCCATGTTCAATGTGTCATAGTGTACCTACTATATGAATTCTCTTCGTGTTTAGCAAATCGACCTCCCCCCATTACCACCCAAAATAACAATTATAATAATAACAATAATCATTGTTATCAGTATCAGTAGTGAACATTTTCATTAATTATTGATTATTTACTGATTTGTGACTGTGATTTGTGGAATTTGTGACACAGTCGGTTGAAATTTGACTTTCTTTTGTGTTGATCTACTTCGAAATACATTGCCTATACGTGAATCAATATTCGTACTTAAATATTCATTACAATATACGATTAAAATCGTATTCGTATTTTCAAATGCTCAAACACAAAGTGTGTGAATTGCGGTGGAGTTTACCATGTAACTCGGAGTCAAGATTTTCCGAGATGAATTTAACAAATAAAAATAGAAATATTCGAAACGTTTTATAATTAATAATTTTTTACATCCACACGTTTTAAACGATAAATATCAATTCATCAGGCTTGGTGGACCATTCCAAATTTATTGAAAAGTGAGATTGCGAAAGAAAACATTCACGCTCCCCGGCCGCTGGATTCGAACAAGCATCCTCCTGATCTCCGGTCAGTAGCGCTGCCCTATTGCCCCACCGGGAAGACGACTGATCCTCACATCCCTGGAGTATGACTTGATTTTTCTATTAATATCACCCGATTCGCATCGATCAGAGTTCGATCGCCTTAAACAGATCGTTACTTTACCCACATCCCCCCAGCCCACCACCGGTCATATTGCGAGAGAAATGAATTCATGTTCCAGAGATGTAAGGATCAGGCAGAATAGGCAGTGCTACTGACCGGAGATCAAGAGGGTGCTGGTCCGGATCCAGCAGCCGGGGAGCGTAAATTTTTTTCTCTCGCAATCTCACTTTTCAATAAATTTGGAATGATCCACTAAGCCTGATAAACTAATATCTATCGTTTATTCGAAACGTTCTTTTCACCTACAATAATTGAGTAAATTGATCGGTTGCATCTATCATTTTTTACTTGGCGAATGAAACACATTTCACAAAGTTTGGCGTTCTAAGACCTGGGATCAAAAGTTATGACGATGCTAAATTATAGCATGAAATTCGAGTTAACGGGTCGTGAAATCAACGAAAAAAAAATCAAGACACTTTCCTTCGTATTCCCACGAATCCCCGTTTCGAGAGGGCCACGAACAATGCAAACGTCCATAATAAGTCTGATAAGATTTTGAACGGCGCCGAAGAATTGGTATTGTATTTTAAAAATGTAGAACGTCAGCTTGACGCGTCCGAATGATTCATTCGACCTATTAATCCAAAAAAAAAATCCAGCGAATGCGAAGCGGGTTTTAGCGTCGATACTCTAAGTGATTTCTGATGGGACACGTGTGTTTGTACAAAGGTTATATATATATGTCGGCTCGTTTAGATACTGACGTGAACTCGAGTAATCCTGTAGCCACTCAACTGCACGAAATAACGCGTCGGTCAATCTCTTCCGCTCGTCTCTCTCCCTCTTTCTTTTGCCGATGCGACTCGACGAACAATCGTACAACCTCACTATCTTTATTTTAGAAAATTGTTAGTAGATAGGAAATACCCTACATGTTTCATCCTGGATGCACCTGATCCAAATATTACTAAAAAAGGATAAGTTTCTAGAAAATCACAGTCTTGATCACAAGTGCAATGATAGACTTGAGAGCAAGTTAGACTGATTATTGAGAATCAACTAAACATTCCAACTCTCAGCCATATATGAATTGTTGATCATGCTGTAGATTAGAATGAGGTTAAAGTTCGGAACAAAAATATGAATCACAGCCAACCTTTTTTTTTCAGTTTTTGGAAATAAATTTTTTTTTTTGTAAACTTATCTTGCTTAGTGAGAGAGAAGGCTGTTCAACAAGATCGGTGGTGACGATAGGCCAAACAGTCCTTTCTCGCTAGGCAAGACTCGATAGAGGAAACAAATTTTCGAAAAATTGGGAACGATTCTTGGCGTGTGGGACATAATTCGTTCTGAACCCTTGTGAATAAAATCAAGAACTTTTGCATATTGCTTCGTATATTTGATTGGGTTGACAATATATAGTATGATATTCATTCAAGCAGGCATGTCAATGATCAACCACCAAAAATTAAAAAGTCAAGACTTGGGCCAGCACGGATGAAAGTGGGAGAATCGTATAAGACGGATACGCGCGCGGACTTATTTTCGTTCCGCCATCGTATCCATCGGTGCAGTGTCGTTTTGCCCCTGGTACAGTTGTATTTTTGGAGGCTTAGTTCGGTTGCCGGCGTTATTTTTACATATATCTATACGTGTCTGTAAAAACTCTGCGCGTCTCGTCGTTGGAACAAAACGTGTCGCGTCGCGCAAAATCGAGTTGGTTCAAATGGCTGGAGCCTCGGCTCTTTCTTCTCCAGCAGTTTAAGTCATGCCTCCAATCTCGAATGATAGTGCAAAAATTTTCATGCGTTCGCTAATAACCGACACGATACTTGCCCATTACTTTCACTGGGATATAATGGATCGATATTATGTGCTGAGCGCATTCAATCGAGATAATATGTACATGTATTGAACACTGATTGACATTACATTACATATATATATATATAGCGTACTTGATCGCAATAAAATATTTCAACGTGTATTATTCAGTGTCGATTTCAACCGATTTCAACAACGCCGCACACGAGAATATATTCCTCGGAGTTCGCCCGAGGTATGCGAACAAATTCTTCCTTTTTTTTTTCTTTCGCCGCGGCTTTTATTTATCGGGTATAGTCATTTCATAAGCAAGTAGTTTCTGGAAGATAATTTCTAGAGCATTACGCAAGCGCTAAGTATACGGCGAGGCGAACTTGTGGAGTGTGCGTTTGAAAAAAAAAATCGGTTTAATCGCCACGGCCAAGCCGTGGAAATCGAAAGTAACCTCAATATTAAGAGTCGCAAAGTGAATTTCTGAAGAGCCGCGAATTTTTCGGCGTTTTTTGGATCACTCGATTCATCGATCGTTAAACGCGCCACTAACGCGTAAAGAGGCAAAATGATTTTTTTTCCATGGCTTTATCGGCGGCGCTCGTGTATAGCTTTGATATTCTCATAGCCACGCGTTAGTATGATTGACTTCCACTTGGCCGGAGCGTAGCATGCGAAAAGACGACGCGTTAACGACGATTAGTAAACTCGGTGTGCGTTCGGTTTTTCGGTGTATCGTTAAATTACGCTGCTCGTAAAGCGCCGAGTCTCTCGCGAATCCGCATTCCTCGCCCCCGATGAAACATTGTGAAAGTGTTACTTTATCAACTGCAGAGTAATTAATACGGGCCTCGACTTTCTCGATGACTAAATCAACTTTTGAAGGGGACTCTCCTCGACGGCGAGGAATTTCAATCGCGCAAAATCAGGTACCAATCGTATGTAACGCACGCGCGCGCGGTAATTAGTTGCTGATTTGAAAAGAAAAAACAAGCCAATAATCCATCAAGGATACTTGGGACAATGACGAATTTCATGCACCGAGTGAATTTCTCGTGGGGGGAAAGTCGTCGGGAACGAATGTTACTTTCGATTATCGAACTGTTAGAAAGCAAACTATCAACTCTTTGGGAAATCCACTCTGTGGACACTCGACCGAGTCGTAATTCACCAAAAAAAAAATTAAGCCGCAATTCACCTGTGCGTTCGATCCAAGAGTCCTCGAAAGAAGGAATAAATTCAACAAAGAAACGTAGCCGAATCGTCAAACGAATGTCAATCCCGGGCCGTGTAGGAACCGTACACAATGCGGGGCGGGTGCCGAAAAAGCAGCGCATCTCGAGGAAGCGCGAAAAAATGAATCCTCCAATCTGGGAGAAACGGCGCGCGAGCGCGAGCGAGCACAAAAAAGGAAGAGGAAGAAGAGGGACGGGCGGCGCGCGGCGCTGGAAAATGCTGTATACCGTAAGCCGTGCCACTTCTTTCTCTCTCTCCCGCCGCCGTCGCCGCGCCACCGCCGCCGCCGCCGATGAAAACGCTCCGGAATCCGTTGGCCGCGGGGGAATGCGCCGCCCGACTGCGCGCACGCAGACCGACTTTCTGGAATCGTGTCGAATCGAGAGGAAAAATGCCGAGCTAGCCCGAATCCAGCCGTTCCCCCCGATCTCTGGGCTGTGTGCGAGCGTCCGTCTGTGCGTCCATGTGCGCGTCATATATTTGTAGCGGGACGATTTGTGTCATGTGCGAGGCTCGGCCGATTCGTCCGCGCGACCCGCACACACACGGCGACTCGGCGAGTTCGCGTGAAATCGTACGGTTACGGAGTCGAAACTCGAACGGGGTGGGTTCCCACCGTAACTGGAAGAAGATCAGGGGTCATCGACTTCGCTCTTGATCGGAAATAGTAAAGAAAAACTACTATTTGCCAGTAGAGATTTGCTGTTTTCGTCAGTTATGCAATTTCTGGACTATTTCAATCTCAGAGGGTTCGTTTCCAAAAGGAAAATTACAATATTTTACGTTGGCTCGAGAATCGAATGGTCCCTTTTCAAACCAAATATGAAAGAGAAGGAAGAATCTGAAGAAAATACAAAGCGATAGGTATTCATGAGTAGGTCACGACACGCTCCAGAAAATTTTACGTAGCCGAAAAAAAAATATGATGATAGAAGCGGAAAAAGTGAATTTTGATGAATTTGTGTGTTTGTGGTTCATATTGACTTACCGAAGCTGCCACTTGGGATTTGGGTCTGTCGAATATAATAGGTCTATGAGGTGGTTTACCCGAATAGATAATATATGCAGCCATTCATCAGCTAACGATTCGGTTTCCACGAGATATTCGTTCATCTTTTTATACAAAGAAAATGTGTATCTACAGATATGACTTCTCAATTATATGACAAATGGAGAAAATGAACAATGATCGGTTGATATGTCCGGAAAATCAAAACGTTAGGGCAAGCCACTGACAGTATAACATGTTTTATAGGTATCAAAAAACCACTTGCAAAGGTTTTACTGAAATTGCAGCCTAAAATGTGAAGTGCCTGCAGTTAGCGCTGAATGTATTATTTAAAGAAGATTATAAACAAAAAATGTATAGAATTTAAGCAAATAAAATCGTGTATTTGTTTCAAATCGTGATTTTCTTAATTTCTTTACAATAAACTAATTCCTTTTCCATGTACACCTACAAACTGGACTAGTAAACTTCACAATATTATTCGGTATATTCCTTTTACGGTGAAGAAACAATTTTCCGAGGCAGTTTCACATTTATTGTGATAACTTGCTCAAATGTCTATTATACAATTGCTCCTAAGAATTAATGTTGACTCTCCAATTTGAACGATGAAAACAGTTAGTGACATTATTCAAATATGATTTGAATAGTTTTTAGAAGAAAAAATATCACAAAAGTGCTTCTTTCTGACGTTCCACGCCAGGTTACCCCCATTAAATACAATTTAAAATATGCTAATATCTGTGTAACTGGACTTGGTATGAATTTGGGATATTCCGCGACTGTCCGCAAGATTAATTCAATCCCGTGATTAAGTGGGCTACTTTGAGTTCTGAAATTATCCTGCTGATTCGTTCACGCGCTTGGCAGTTTATTGAGTATATTTTCGGGAATTACAAAAATAAATCTATAGTGTCATAGTAATGTGTTTACGTTTGACGCGAGACGACCAGAGTATTCAACGAAATTCATGAGCATGAATCAAAACTTGTTGTACCCGATCGAGGCGCCCAATATCTTTCGGTACATACCACTCTTCACATTTGAAAAGCGAGACTTTCTTTTTCGAACCTCGAAGTGAATGTAACTTCGATGTGAAGTTTCTAAATTTCTAAAACTTCTCTCACAACGGGTATAGGATCTTACTCTTACACGGGTATAGAGCATCACAAAATATTACCCGGCATATTGAAAATATTTGGAGAAAAACAGAAGGCCGATTTGTCGAACGTCTATTGATTCAATTGTTATGAATAGGTTGAAACAGAATCGGAGAAACATCTGTTTAACAGCAGCAATTAACGTTTTTCCAATTGGTCGAGTGTATTTTTTTTAACGAGCGCATTAGTTCAGGTAATTTTGATCGATTAAAAGTGCCGAGTACAATGTACACGTTGTTTGAAGTAAGATAAAGGCAAGACGTATTTGAACGAACGTCATGTAAATTATATCCTGTTTACGATTGGCCGGGAGACGCTGGATCGCTGTACGAGGTAAATATCGAACGATCGCGACAACACAAAGAGACTGGCGCACGCGCGATCGAAGAGATTCCAGCTGGAAAATAATAACTCGGCTACGCGAAAGTCGAGTGTATCGAATGTTAATTTTTCGCGTGACGCAACGGGAAAATGCATACCGCAATCGGCAAAAACCGCCTCGGTCTTCATTAGCATAAAATTGTTCTCGGACATAAAAGACCAGTATTAACAGTTGGTAGTGAAATTTTTGCGATAACCAAATCAAACATGCGGAGCGTTGATAAAAATTAATAATGCAGTGTGTGCGTGTGTTTTAGTGTCGTAGGGAAGGGCGATTAAAAAATCCATCGCTCACGAGTGATTTATCGAGTTGATATTGTAACTGCCTCCGCGCGACTTTCCAATTGAATTATTCGAAGTTCAAAACATCCATACGCGCGTACACACACACACACACACACACAATCGCACATGTTCAGAGGTGATTTCAAATACAAGCTCACTTCGAAGAATCGGTAAGATTCACGCAACGCTTTGATTGATTATTCAATCAAACTTCGACCCGCTCGAATAATATATATATAAAAGGAATTGAATTCGCTAAAGTCATCCGTTGGTGATTGCACTGCATACATACATATCTAATCCGATAAGAGAATTAGACGATCCTGTACAAACATACATACGTGTGTGCGTGTACGAGTTGCGCATCGACCCCCAGAGCGCTTGCAGCGGCAGTTTTCGAGCTTGATTCACACTCACACATACACACCAGGACAGACAGACAGACAGCGAGATACAAAGCGCGGCTTACATCACGTCTTACATCGAAAAGCCTCGCTTTCCAATCTGTTATCAGCTCTCGGCGCGCGCGGCCCGGCATTAGCGGAACGTCCCGCTTGTCGACGGAATTTTCGCCCACTCGACAACTGTATATACATGTATATATATATGTATAAAATATCGCAGCTCGGCAGAGAGAAGCCGCGAAAAATCTCGAAACGGCGTTGCGAGCAGCAGAGAGCCGCGAGCAAAAAACTTTCTGATTACAGAGTACGAACTTTCCCCGCGCGCGGCGCGCGGCCTAATCGAACGACGCAACGCCGAGCGCGACCGTATTGTGTGTGTGTATAGATATACATTTACACGTAGACACACATATATACAGCTATGTATGTATGTATGTATATATATGTATGCCGCGTGCAGCGCACGGCAGACACAATCTGCCTGGTGCGCGCCGAGCGACAGACGACCTTCGTCGTGCGCGCGCGCGCGATTTCTCCTTCTCTCTCCCGTGATCGGCGCGGCGGCGCTCGAAAACTCTCCGCACACGGGCTCACCTGCACCGCGATATATATGTATATATACCCATATATACAAGCTGGATGCTGGCACGCGTCGATTATCATACGCGCGACCCAATACAGATGGGGCTTTCGTCCGGTCTGCAGATGCACCGAATCGAGCGACCCGGTCCGCTTCATCCGAGCCTCTGTGAGAGAGAGAGCTTTCGTCATGATCTATCTTCCCCCGGCGTTGTTATAAACCGACGTTCGTTATAAAACTTGAGCGGCACTAAATTATATATATATACACACACACGCGCACACACATCTTGGATTGCACCGATCCGACTCGAGCCAAGCTAATGCGAACCGGTCGCTTCTATAACCGAAAAATTACGCAACCCGCAACAAGCCGCTCTGATTGCTAAACAATCGCGGGGCACTGCTGTATGTAACATCTGCGTGTGCGCTGCACGTATGTATATATATATCCGTTTACATACTCTTTGCCGAGCGAGCGCGCTCGGAATCGCGGACATCCGACGGCCCCCCCCCCCCCGCCCGCCCGAAAAAAAACCACCCGTATATATACGTGAAAAATGCGTAATAACCGCCGCGGCGGACATGGCATTTTGGCGAAAGTACATAAACTCGCCGCGCGATTACGAAACTGTCTCGCGCGCGTATATATATTTGTTTTGCTCTCTCGCGGGGGGAGGGCGAGACGTTGTACACGCGCGCACTCTCGCACACACGCGCGTTATTGGCACAACGTACACGCGGGTATATTTCATTGGCGTGTGTGTGTGTATGTATGTACGGTCGTGTCGATTATCGCGTCTCGCGTCAATAAGTCGCCGGTCCGCGACGATTAGCTGCGTCTATATAAAATACCTATATGTGTATATTGGTGCGCCGCGCGCACGGGACACACACGGACACACGGGAGACACGAGCGCGCGCGGCGCTGCTGCAGCAGCTGACAACAAAAACAAAAGCTCGCTCGCTCGCTCGCAGGCCGTTCCATTTAAATCGCGCGCTCTCTCTCTCTCTTTCTCTCGGGCCGCTCGCGCCGATCTCTGACGCAACGTTATAATACACTGCAGCACACAGCTCGAGCGCGGATACATCGCGAGTGAGCGTGCGGCCCCAAACCATATGGAAATAAATACACGGGCGGCCTTGCGCCGCGGCGGCGGGGGGAAAAAAAAATTAAATAAGTTGGCCGCGGCGCGGGGCGGGCTTCTTTAGAAAGTCGTGCTTCGCGCGATCCACGTGTAATTCGTTCTGGGAACTGCAAGCGCTCGCGCGCACTGATATACACGCGCGCGTGTGTGTGTGTGTGACTGCGCACACACTCACGAGTTGGTGCAGCTCGGGAGCTGGTGCTCATGGGCATCAGGCGATTGGAAAGCGAGCCGTAACGGTTTTTCGTGTTTGTTTACCCTTCGACTTCCTCGTGCGGCTGTCGCGCGCGCGCGAGCTTGCGCTAACGCACCGGAGCAGGTATATAGAGATATCCTCTCTCTGTCTCTCTCTTCGATGTGGTATATCAACAGAGTGTATACACGAGAGCACTGGTCGTCGATGTCGTCTCCGTCGTCGTCGCACTTTACGATACAACTCGGCTGGACGTATCGCAATCACTAACTGGGGCTGAATGCACTACATGTTGGCGACGTCGACGAGTTTCACTGGTGGTGCATATACATAGGAATACACGCACGAACAACGCGGCGAGGTAAACAAACGCGCGCGCGGAAAATACGCGATCGGCTTGTGCGTATATGTATATCGAGTGGCCGGCGCGCGGGGGACACACTGGGCGGCGCATGCGCGCACCGCCTTCAACCCGCACACACGCACACGCGACACACAACCGACCGACGTCCCACGCGATTAGTAAATACACATATATATAGAGAGAGATGAGCTTGCGCGGGCGCCCGTGTGTGTGCCCGTGTATATAGACGCGCACTCACCGAGCCGCGGAACTGCCGACACTTTATATATATGTATGTATATACACGAGCCGATGCGATATGGTTGTATATAGGAGCTGATAATAACGTGCGCGGCGAGGGTCGCGCTCTCGCGCGCGCGCGTGTGTACCGGGACTGACACTGAGACACTGGCTGCTGCTGCAGCGGCGGCGCGCGAGCGGCGAACGTGAGCTGGCGCGGCGCGCGGCGCGAGCCACAGGTGTCATCGCGCGCGCGGCGGCGGCGGCGGCGGCGGCGGCCAGCGAGAGTCGGCCAGCGCAGCCCCACCACGACGGCCTTTCGCGCGCGCGCTCCCGCCGCACAGCGCACAGCCGGCGCGCCAGCAGCTGCTCTCATGCTGCTGATGCAGCCCCCAAAGACGTCGGACCAAAATCATTTCGCTGCGGCACACCGTACCATTCATGTGCCCTCCTCTTCGGTGTGTGTACTCTCGAATCTTTCCCCTCTCGCATCTCGTGACTAACCTGAGGCTCCTCGTCTGTATACACGCGTTTTCGAACGAAAATTTTATGGAAATACGAAGCGGTGGATAGTTTGTTCGTTGACGATGAATATCGAATGATTTACAGATTCGACATCGATAATCTCGCCGAAACTTGATCACTTTATTTCTCCAGTTTGATTGATGGATCGTATGGCTGAGCCTACTCTTTTAATTCCTTACAGTGAAAAACCCCTGCATTGCAGGGAAAAATCACTGTAAGAAGGTTGATGATAAATTCACTGGATTACAGTGAATTTCTTATGTAACTAAGGTGAATTTTCACTTTAGATCTGCGAGTTTTGATAGAAAACTTTTTTAACTGAATTTTTACTCTACTCACTGGGAATTTCATGTAGAAATGTTTTCCATAAAAACTCATGGAACTAAAGTGAAAATTCACTTTAATTACATAAGGATTTCACTGTAATCCAGTGAATTTGTCATCCACCTTCTTACAGTGATTTTTCGCTGCAATGCAGTGGTTTTTCATTGTAAGATTTTAAGAGAATAGAAGTATTAATTCAGAGGCAGTTGCACTTTTGGTTGGTTCTCTATAATCGAACTAGCGAACTCGAGTATTCAACTGCACGAAGTAATCAAGACATAGTCAAGGTTCTTAAAATTAAACTTCCCCCGGCTGAGAATATGAATTTCGTGAATGTTTTTAACATACGAATTGATTGGATGATCAATGTGCAAGTAATGACATTCTATAGTGATGTTTAGTAGCTGGTAGAACTGTATAGGCAAAACAATGGAAACGTTTCGTCATCTGATGGGACTCTTAGCGTTAAGGTTTTTCTTTCAGGTGGATCCAACCTTATATGCTTCAGGCGACTACTCAATACTACTGTTTAGGACAATTTAATGACATACGCATTCTTGATACTCGAGTCAGTCTGTGATTCTCACAAAGCTACAGTTTAACAGTCCTGTGATTTCACCATTTGGTCCACCAGCCGCGCGACAACGTTCCTTTTTCAGCTTACACGTCATCGATAAAATCCTTGGTAGTAAATTAAACTAATTCATCTTTTCTTCCTTCTGTTCGTATCGGTTAAACTCTAATAACTACTTACCAACATATTAATAGACGTATAGTATATTATGCAACTAGTGCGTGAAATTTTCAAGACTCGTGTGTGGACGTGTGTCCACAAGTGGCTGGCGAGCACTCATATATAACATATTTCATGTTACGAGTGCCCGTTTAAAGGACATTTAAAAAATGCACCAGTGCGTGAAATGCCGTTCCACGCCCCGAATAGCATATAAAGTAACCAATGATATATAAGTCTAACTTAACAGTAATTAATGGTTAATTCATTTATAATGAGATTGATTATAGTATTGAATTGTTGCAAATATTAGTATTGAGTAGTCGTCTTGAGCATATGAGGTTGATCCACCTGAAAAAAAGACACTGATGAGTCGACTATCACGTGGATCTAGGACAAAACGTTTAGATATACTTTTTTTTCTAGTTATACCTACTAACATCACTATAGAATATTACTAACTATACATTGATCATTTGTGAACACATATATTAACAAACGTTACAAAGTCATATTCTATGCGAGGAGAAAGAGTTTTATTTCAAAATCTTGCCCTAGTCTTGATTGCAAGTATTGATACACTTGCGCACATTAGTTTGACTATTGAGAATCAACTAAAAGTGCAACTGTCTCTAGAGTAATGCTAATAGAGTAAGTCATATAATATATTATTGGTTTTTTTCGTACTGACATTTGTGTCCAAGGATGGAAAAGTGTTTAAAGATGAAACAATAAATGTATGAGGTTATACTTTTCTTTCTACTAACTTTAATATAAAATATTACTAAATACGAATTAATCATACAATATGTATACACTTGTACATACACCGCATAAATACAATTTATCATACATTGGTAAACAATTACAAATTTACACTCATACAATTACACACGCTCACATAAACACACACTGGGAAAGAAAGTCCTTTGAAAATTCTTGACAAAAAGTGTAGTAGTAGTGCGAGACACTTCAGAGCAAGTAAGATGGATTATTAAGAATCAACTAAACATTGTAACTCTCTGGGAACGCTAATTAATTACGTTCTTTATTGCTTTACGATGACACGATCTTTCGAAATCTACTTATTTCGAAAAACATGCATGTATAGTCATTTTCGAATCTCTTAATTTCCGACGCATTTGAAATGATTCTATCCATGTCGAGGGATCAAATCTTAGTATCTTTGGTATAATAGCATTTCAAATTGTTTGGCGCTAATGTAAATAGTAAATTATCAAAGTAATTGTTGCGTCATCAGTCAGTATATATATTTATGTATACACACAATTTATTCATTCTTCCTTAAACATATATCAATTTTATTCTATCCACAATACACAAGAATGATACCTATTTTTGCCTTTGGAATGATTTAGATGAAGGAAAACAATGCGTCTCGACGACGGTACACAGCTTTACGTAAACCAAAGTGCTAATTTTCTTTCTTCTTTTTTTTTCAATAAATTGATCTTTTTTTTTCTTCTTCCAACGAAGGTCGAGCAAGAGCAGTTTTTCATTTTATCAGCCCGATAAGATGGGTAAATATTTACAACTTGTGAATTCATCGATGAATCGTTATCCAGCAGTTATTATATTATCTTGTAACCGCAACCGTTGGTGGGTTTGTATTGTTGTTTACTCGCGCGCGCGTCTCTCAATTCGGAGCGCGAGCGTCGAATCGTACTTCATTGTGTCAATATTTCAGTACGTATGAAAAGAGTCTAAAATGTTTCCACGAGTTTATCGCTAATACACCACTGCTAATATAATTCAACTGAGAATACAAAAAGTGTCAACGTCGTTCTTTTTTTCCCAACGATTAATCGAGTAGTATTACCCGGCTGGCAATAATGTAAACGGATGTTTTATTGATATGAACAAACGAATAATACAGAAATGGCTGGTATGACTGCGCGACTCGTCGACTCGTGCTTTTCGCATCTATATGTGTATTACACCCTGTTTTTAATGAACGTTAATCAAAATTAATTTGGCGAGTGATTTTTTTTTCTCTTTTTGTTCAACCGGCAACCGACGTGTGAATGAAACGCAATGGCAGAGTTATTAGTTCGAAAAAAACTAATCACGTGTCAACAAGAACTCAAACTGGATGAGATTTTTTAAAAAACCATGAAGGGGGCTAGAGGGAAAGACTATTGATTGACGACGAACGAAAAATTCTGGAATATTCAACTTTAAAATTGTTATTTATTCGAGTCTACATGTTTTACGAAGTCTGTATAAGATAACTTCGGGATTCGGCGAGGAAAGATCGAGAAAAGAAGCAGCTGACTTCAAACCAGCTTTCCGACCTTGACTTCGAAAGAAACCTTGCTTGCGAGAGTTGATGCGAATTTTCGTAAGATACGATACTGGTTAGCCTCAGAGTAACTTTTACTCCTCACTTATTTATTTATTTGGCACTGGAAAAGAAAGAGATAGAAAGCGAAACCATTGACGATTTTATTGTGAACTTTTCTTTGTATTGTAACTTTATCTTTGGATTTAGTGTCTCAGATTTCTGGTGATACAGACACCGAATATCTTCTCAAAATCACTATAAATTTTATCCTAATCTGATGATTAAGTTACGATCAAAAATTAAGTCTTGCAATGTTCACTAATCCTTTTCAAATCATACTTCAGCCACAAGGTCGAATTAAAAATTTCGGTTCCATGCAATGCCTCTCATCAACTGTTTTCGACCGTTGGACAAATACAAAAATTCCAAAAGCTCTGTGTTTGCGAAGTCGACAAGAATCATTCTCAATTATTTGTTCCAAGTAAATCTACGCAATACTACGCGAACAATGGCAGCAATTATCCAAGGTAGCCCATTACCGCAGTCAGAGCTACGGATCCATGACTAGGAAATACGATTTTGCGCTCTTCAAATAATTGTGCGTCGCCCGGTCTCATTGCAGCAAAGAATCAACCGATTGCCGATATAAAACCGTGGAGTTTATAAACAACGCGAGGACACTCTAGCGTTAGGTCAGAAATACATTCGATAGGTCCCCAAGGCTTTCTTTTTCAGTTTGATGACGCGGTTACGCCTGTACTTTCTGTTGGCAATGTTATTCACAATTCAAACAAGTTTTTTGTCGAATCCATCAGTTTCCATGAGAAATTCCATGGAACATTATTGATTTCTATATATTCTGTGTATATAGATGGCACTTCACTATACTATCAACAAAGTTTCATAACATTATACACGGGCTACGTGTAGTGGAACCTGTAAGTATTATTTGTTAAGGAAAAAATGCAACTGATCCATTTATATAGAAAAATTAGACTGGAAGAATTCATATTTTGAAGAATTATTCATATATTTTCAATTATTTGCACTCAACATTTAAATAAAATATACTCTTCCAAGTATTAACAGAAGCTTATTATCTGTGTAAACTTAATGAAGATCCTTTTTTCCCCCTGGATATCAACTTCATAGGTTCCTGACCAGCATCAATGACTGAAGAAAAATATTTAATTATTGATAGGTTATTTTGAAATAAGTACCAATTCAAATATTTCAAACATTATATTTATTGTAACACTCAAATGTAAAATTTGAAATGTTTTTCAATGTCCTAGTAAAATTAAAATATAATTATAAAGTATATTTTGTTAATAGATGCTAATTGAAATTATACTTAGACTATGCATCTTTCATATTTGTTTTCGGTTTTTATAAAAATTATTTTCAAAATTATTTTCAAATAGATTTCTCCGAAAAACCATCCTCGTGACAAAAACATACACTTGACATACTCTGTTCACTCTCATTCCCAACACACTTTCCTGCATTATTCATTATCCTTTTATTCATTCGTCATTTATTCAATCTCTGATTAATCCTTACAGTTACGTATATAACTATAATATGCCTCAATTTTATCCTTCTCTTTGTTTTTCTTTTCTGTGATCTGTTTTTGTCTAGAGTTTTCATATCCAAATTCGAAAGAAGGACCTGTTTCTGGAAAATGAATGGCTAAAAAGGTGAATACTATTAAAAATTAAAAAACATAGATAAAAACGATGAAATATCAGTGTTCCCCGCGAATAATTTGAAATAAAAACTCATATATTTTGTATAAAATTTAATTTTCCAATTTATACGTAAATAAATGATTTCTACTTCATCTCTAAGGTGAATGTGCGAATAATGGACCTGAAACAAGTCCTTCAGTGTTCTTTTACACCAGATGGTATCTACATTTTTAGTTTTCTATATCCCCTTAATATTTTTTGTTCGAACAATCGCAATTTGTTCATAATCTACCATATTAATATTACACATCTTTTACACAGCATATTACTACCAACTTCCATCTCCAACTAACACAACCTCAATTTTGTGATTTCATTTTTCAACTGCGCATTGGATTCTTCTTGCCACAGCTCAATTAGTTTCGTATAATAACCTCCCATCAAATTTTACTTATTCCTTTACAATAATTCATGAACAAATTCGGAAGCATGAATGTCTTAATTACATTTCTCTTGTTCTGAGATACATTTTTAGATTTTATTATTTAATTGAAATAGATCAGTAACTTTTGTTTTATATTCATTTTGCGAGCTGCGTTCAAATGTTGCTTGAGACAATTTTTGGTAACACGTGAACTGAAAAATTGCTACCAACAAAATTTTGAAACTTTGAACACATCATTAGTCGAAATCATGACGTCATGCGATATATAAAAAGAGAAAAATTGGCGAGAATGCATGATGACTTAAGATCGAGTGAAATCGCACCCGGATGCGAGGCAGTTTGCCGTAGCGAAGGTGCCCTCACAAGTCCAATAGAATTGGAGTAGGACTTTGCGAACATATGAATGAGGTTTAATTTACTCTTGCTATTTTATAAATTCTGGAACTGGATATTTTTCATTATTAATTCTGCTCAAGCGAAAACATGTTTTTGAACAAGCATCCTCCAAAGATCGATTTGTCGGACAGGCGTCTTCCAAGACATCAAAGGCATTATTTGCACAATGGTTGTTTGTGAAGTCAGCATATTAGAGCTCATTGTTCCGATTCCATAATAATGCAAGCTTCAAACTGGGTATATAAAATTTCCCCTCTTATCCGACTATGATGTTGAAACGGGTCTCAGCACTTTCCCAGAGATGTTGGCTAGGGTAAGTGTGCATGTTACTGAAATATTTGAGCGATTTTTTTTTTACGTCGTAATCACAATTTAATAATTGCACTGGACTGTAATTTTATATATTCATAGTGTTTGTGAATCGTCATATATTTTTCATTCCGTGAATTCAATGCTCTCCTTCTTGAAATTTACCCAAGGAGCGGGACGAGATGATATAAATTTTCTGTGACGAGTACGGGGCTAGATAAAATATTTTATTGTGAAAATACCACGTCACAACAATATTTAATTACATTTTTTTTCATATACGGTAGGTAAACTGCTTCTCTCAATGTTCGACTCGTTGGATGAACTTTTCAACTCAATAGAACAAAAAATTTGAACGAAAAACGTACAGTCAAAAAACTATAAGGGAGAAAAAAAATATGACTACTATATTTAGATACAATTAAAAATTAATTTGTGCCTCGAATCGTTTTAGTGGATGCCCGTGTCCGATACAGATGGAAAATTAACATGTTGAAAATAAAAATTTGGTAGTAAAATATTTTTTTTTATAATATGAATAAGGCACTTGAAACTAACAGCTCATCCTCTGATTCATTCTTATGGTAAGACTTCTCTGCTATTCTTACAATTCAATCCAACGAGTCTATTACAAGTAGATACATAGGGTAAAACTTATTATGCATACCGAGTCTATACTAAGGAAATTAACAAAAAATATTCAATGACGCGATATCAAGTCATTCATTTATAGAACAAAATTGGTACATTCTCATTTTGTGAAATCTAAAAAGTTACACAGTCCCAACATAGAATTGTGTTCATTACACGTAATGCGTCCAAAACATATTGCAATGATTTACTGAATGAGCTGAGCGATATAAAATTATATATCATAAAAATGTAGAGTAATCATTCGTACTCTTTCAAGTCAGTAGAATGCATCGTCTATCGACAATGATGACAACAATGATCTAGTGATCAAGTTCTTTAAATAACTGCGAAAAATTTATATATTGATGAAGAGGCTGAGTAATAAATTTTCTCCATCATCTCTAAATGTAGCAGAAAGGTAAAATGCACCAATTCGCTTTCTCCTGTGTCCAGATACAGTGTCTATTTTGTCTAACTTTCGACACCCTCGAGGTACATCCCCAATGCGATGGCAACCCAAATAGCAATTTCCAGAGTGTGTAAAATCTAAGAGATCTAGATCGCAAACTCGAGGTCAAATCTTAATCAAAATATACACTGGCTCAGGTCCATCGCACCGCGGAGGGGTCGAGACGAGATTTTTCTTTAGGTAGTATTGCAAAACAGTGTCTTTTAACGTTAATAAATAAGAAGAAGCCGGTGATTATCGGCCGATGCCTTAGAACCTGGCGCGGATGTAAACAGCCGAGGCGTCGTGCTCTCCATAACCGAGGCGCTTCGCGTGTTTATAGATCTCGTTGGTCGTGGCACACAGTGGGATTGGTTGTTCGAACTGGTCGCTCATGTTGAGCGACAATTGCAAGTCCTTCTGCATATGCCGCAACGGTAGTTGCTTGTTAAAGTTGCCGTCAATTATCGCTGTAACAAAAATAAGCGTGATCAATTCAAAAAGTAAAAAATTAAAATTCCATTACAGGCTCTCAATCATGTTATACACTTTTGCATTGATATCAGAAGACAAGTTCATGAATAATTGATGATTATATAGTAAACCGAATTGATATGATTGAAAGAAATACACCAAATATAGAGAGTTGAGTGGAAATCATTGCCGGACAAAGATTAACAGGCTGTTGGATCAACTGAAATACTTCATTATCTCGAAACATTATGAGTTCACGAATTGAGATTAGATTGATAAATGGCTTGTTTCATTGTCCAACACTGCAATGGAGATATCATATATTTTCAAATATCTAGTATTTGGACAATAAAGATATTTCATTGTGAATATGGATTTGTAATAAAAATTAAAATACATGATTTCAAATACATGTATTTAATTACATGTATACAACTTTGAGAGGACCGGAAAGCAAGTATACCGGCTCGACCCATGATCAATCTGTGATATAAGATGCTTTCCAAATGGATTTTCTTCGAGGGTCGAGAGGTCCTCTAAAGGTTAAACCACATGAATTCAATTACATATACTTCAAATACAAATATTTAAAAATACAGATACTCAATTGCACATGCATCTGTAATGAAGTATTCAAATACATGCATTCGAAATACGAATATTCGAGAAGTTTGTATCAGCTAAACGACTAGACTCAGGTGTAATAGGCAGAGAGCGAACTAACCATTGGCCCTGTCGATGATGCCGGGACAGGCGAGGGAGGTGAGCTCGAGAATCTCGACGATGTCCTTCTGCTGGAGGCCGGCCCTGTCGGCGAGAGCCATGCACTCGGCGAGGCCGGCGATCGTGACGCCGGTCATGAGCTGCAGCACGAGGTTTATCTTGGAGGCCTTGCCCACCTCGCCCAGGAAGAATGTGTTCTTGCCCATTGCGCCGAAGCAGCTGTTGCAGTCGTCGAACAACTGGCGCTCGCCCGCGGCCAGGATCACCAGGGTGCCCTCCTCCGCCTGCTTCTTGCTGCCCTGCACCTGGGCCTCGAGGTAGCGGGCCCCCTTGGCCGTTATCGCCTCGGCGATGTCCTGCGACGTCTCCGAGTCGATGCCCGTCATCTCCACGTAGCCCTTCTCCGACGTTATCTCGCTCAGCACGCCGCAGTTGCCGAACACTATCTGAAAGGACATCCGAGCGATTAGTCCAATGATTACTCTTCCGCGGCTCCCGATCGCGTTCGACGATCCACGCGTCTCTCATCCCGACCGAGCATCGACCGAATCGTCCTCAATTGAAATCTCGATGTCCTCTGAGAAGAAAAGCACATTTCGCAAGCTCGGCACGAAAGATAAAGTGAAAAATTTATGTATAACATTCAAAGAGTCGAGAAATCAAAAACTGGTGTATATTGATCTTTTTTTATTCAAAATCAGGTAAAGAAGCGTTTTTCAGTTTATTTTTTCCCCTCGGAATCACATTTCACACAGGAAACATACGACTTTTGACAAGTTTTAACCAACATGATTGAATTGCACGGGAAAAAAATAAATGTTATTTGCCGAGTATAAATTGAGCACAAGTTTATTATGTGTATACTGAGCTTATGAAAATCCCCGTGGAATGTGCTTTTCTTCGTAGAAAGTGTCGAAATAGATTCCTCGACATTGTTGCTTCATTTTGTTTTTCAATTTTTCTTGCTGACTCGTAGAAGCTTGTTCCAGATTCGAATCAATCGATTTTTCCACTTGCTAGAAAATATTTGGGTCTGCGATTTTGATGAAACACTCTGAGCTCCAAGACACTCGAGTAAGTCATTCAACAATTCAAAGTTATCCGATAGTCATGGGTTGCAGGCATCTACAATATACAAACGCGTAATTTTCATGTTCAAGGACATAAATCAACAGTCACACATCAACAAATATGTGTCTTTACAATATTTAAACTGATTCGTTACTCAAGATTGTTTCAGCTGAATCGGAGACCCAAACATTTGCCTTTCACCTGACAGGCATGTCACGCGGCTATTATTTTTCTCGATTTTCATAAAAACCCATTATCACGATGGAATATGAGAAGAAAAAGTTACCTCTTTGGCAGCTTGTGGATCGGCGACACAGGAGAATGTGATGTCTGCCATTAAAACTACGTCTGATGGCGTGAGACCTTGTTCAGCGCCGGCCTTCACGAAGTCCGCGCACTGAAAGCAAAACATTCAAACAATTCATAAAAATGCTGGTATTCCTGGTTAAACGTCTCGCGGGTTATGCGGGGGAAAAATTAATCAACGATGGGTTCGACGGGTCAATGCGACAAACGAAACCAAAAAAATATTTCCAATCAACTTGCAAAATCGCATACTTTGTCGAATTATCATTGATCAATATAAATGGCAATTATAAATTTGCATACTTTGGCAAATCATCATTGGCCCATATGGTTCTTGCAAATCCATTCTCAAATTATCCTTAAACCGCACAAACATAATCCTACGAATTTCGACAAAGTTACCATTAGCGCCATCTAGTGAGGCCTCGCCGGAATCAACGGCCGTACGGGCGTTTCTCTACATTGCCTACATCCCAATTTCCACTAGATGTCGCGAGAATCGTTCGGATTTCCGCGAACCGCCTCTCCGCTGAGAACGTCGTGGGACGACGATTCAACGGCTCGATCCGACGATATACTCATCATCCGGCAATCAAGCCCAGTTCCGTATACGCGAAAGAAAAATAAACCGACCGGCATAAAAATGAGCGGCCGTCGTTCGACACACGTGTAGCGGCTCGACGATTCGATGCCGGAGGGGTAGATATTTGTATAGGGCGATGGCGCCGGAGCGTGTGTACGGCGCGTCGGGTCTCACGCTCGCGGCGCGCCACATCAGCAAAGCGACGCCATGTCTGCCAGCCGGAGGCGTTCGGCTCGCGCATCAACTTTGCGACAGGGAAATATTTGCGAATCGATTCGATCGGGGGCTCTCTTTCTCTCATACGTCGTTCCGCGGGCTTCCGACGAGTGATTGATCGGGACGCATCCGATGTACACGGGCTTTTATCGTTGCGAGTACAGGCGAGGACAGGCTTTTGGGTCTCGGCGAGAAACACGATATACACATTTTGAGGCGACTGTGGGAAGGTATATACACATCCTGTGAGCCGCGATGGACATATTGATTTTCCAACCGCCGTCCGAATGATCAAGGGATAAGTAGAGTCAGGAAATTGTGGGGAGGATATTCAGGAAAATCACAATCCTCGATAAATAGCTCGGGAGAGGGGGTGACGGGTGAGTTGAGTTACAGTGGTTTTAGGGAACATTTTGTCATTCGTTTTTAAATATCGTTGAATAACCCCGGGGCCATGTTTGGTATGTAATTGCTGCGCGTTTTGAGTCATTTAAAGCTGAAATTAGAGCGTCGCGTATCATATTTGAGTATTGCGTGAACGTTTCGTGCGTCAAGATTGCTGAATAAGGGCCCCGAGGGCGAACGTAAATTGCGAAGATGTGGTATTGGGAAAGTTATAGGTGATCGTATCGCATATTTTGGCAATTACATAATTTTCAATACTTTTGCCGGTACAAACCAAAGTTTATCAAACTTTCATTGACGCAATCGTCAATCCCACGTGTGAGTATTTGCTTTGAAATGTATTTTTTCACTGCGCCATGCAGAAGTTTGCGACATTTGAAAACTTGGTAAGTAAATAAAGATAAAGTAATCAACAAATGTTTTGTGGAAAGACTTATAAACTTGACTTATACAAACCTATCTTCATTTTTCGAGAAATTATCGGGAGATTTAAAAAAAGAAATACTTTTTGACTCATAACGCCCAAGAAAAAAAAAATTACGAGCTTGATTATACTCTGCTCGCAGTAACCTATATTCATCGACAAATATGATTCTCCCAAATTCGTTTCCCGATTTAACTTTCCAAGGAATAGATAGTACCGCGTGCTCTGTAATAAATTCTCGTAATGGCCCGCGTGTGTGATAAAACTCAGCCGTTGGCTGTGGACATTTCGATCGATAACCCGAGCGCGTCGGAGGGCAAGTCAATTTTACAAAGCGAATGCTTCTCCGGTGAGCCTAGAATACGACCTCGATTGCCACCCCCGAATCGTACATGTGTATTATTAAAAGGATTGTCGTTGAAAAATTCAAGGCTGAAAATGAGGATACGCGAGGTATATGATGTACGGGTCGAGTCATGCCGATGTTTACATACATACACAGACACACACCGAGCGAGCTCGAGCGCGAGGATCGGTGTATACATAACGGGAAGTGACTAGTCGCTATACGTGGGCGCGAGAATATAATCGGCCGGGGGCTGCATTAGAGAGCGGAAGAGAAGGATAGAAAGAGAGAGAGAGTGTAGTGCAGTGCGCGGAGAATGGAACCATCGTCGGAGAGGAGCGGTCAAAGTGCCGCGAGAAAAGCGACTTTCGTCAGCTGCTCCCCGGCGTTCCAGCTGGCTGATGCACCGCGCGCTGCTCTATTTCAGAGTTTCGCAGCTCGCGCCTCGCGCACACTTCCAAGCGCGCCTCGCAATAATACTCGTGGCTTCCGAACGACTGTTATGTTATATTATGTACTACAAAGCGAATCGGCCTTTTTCAACGGGAAGATATTACACTCGGCTAGCTGAGAAATCGACGAAACGGATCAACGTACGCGGCTTTTACATACGGTTGGACTTTCGTGCGTGCGCGGGCCGATTGGATTACGCAAATTCCACTGCCACACATACGCACGGTCTTATATATACAAGTTCAGCTTACGCGTATACTCGGGTGGCTTCTGAAATCCACGTTACATATACTTATCGCTCGACTTTCTCCCGACACTAAACTTCGACTCGCTCGATCGAATTCAATTTTCTCCCGGTATAATATTTGTCTGTCGAAAATCGTGCCGCGGCCCTATATATGAGTACAACGAAACCCACGACACTCGAGAGTTGTTCCGGTGCCGTATGTGTGGCAATATACGTTGAAACGGTTGCGCGGCCCCGAATTCACCCGGAATCGGATCGGACGCGAGATGTGATGACCGAGGGCCGTCAATTTCGTCGCGGTTCTCAAGCTCATCGCGAAAAGTTCAGTACTCAACGACACCCGACCAAATCCAAATGGTGTAATAATCATGCACGTCAGCGGTAGTCGACGAATCATCGCGTATTCCCCCACGCCCATTGAAAAATACGCGATCGTTACGAAATCCTCCACGGCGTACGTTTTTTCTTTCGCGATTCTCTTTTTTTCTCGTCTCTCGACTCTCGAAAAGAAAACGGGCATTATCCACCGGCAGCTGGCGGGAAACTCGTTCGCATTGTACATACACACACACGCACACAGACACGGTATTACAGGGTTCGCGTCGAGCGTGGAGCCTCTCGCCATCTGCGCCTGGCGCGCGTTAGCAACGCTCGACGGAGCGCACTTGTTGCCGGGCGGATGGCTGAGCGCTGCACGCGTCACAGTTATGTGTTAGTATCTCTGCGCCGTGTAATGTTATACTCACGCGTGCGCGGCGAATCGGCTAATGCCCAATCTAATTTCGCTGAATGATAACGCGTGTATTTTTCTAACTCGATTCATTTTTTTCTCTCTCTCTGCATACGGACACGCGCCAACGCGAAGCTGCAAATTTGTATGTAACGGCCTCATGCTCGTGTTTCGAATGGAATGCCGCGTTGTTATTAGCATGGAACCGATGCGTACGCTTCGAAACTTTCCCATACGCGTACAGCAGCAACCTTCACGGAAAACTTGTGTACGCCAACTTTGTAGCGACTTTTCGCGAATAAATATCGTGAATAATCATCGATCCACAGAGGGTAGAATTGCACATATTCTCTCGAGGCATATTGAAGAAAAAACACGATAGTCAAAATTATCTGGTTTACTTTTCAAACACCTTTTCCATCGTTCTTATTTTTTCCGCGTTATCTTGTTTTTTACCCGTATTAATCGAGAGGCTGTGGTGTGAATCTTATCGCGAATAACCGCGCGCGTGAGTAACGTTCGGGCTAAGCCTCGTACACTTGTGTTTAGGAATGTGTCAATGGAAGATTTTCACAAATAACTGAAAGTTTCTTATCAGCTAATCACGCGCACGTTCGTATCCATCAAAATTCATCGACTCATAGATTGTAGCATATAGGAAATCGCGCGAACAACGCAGCAGCGCGCAGGAACTGTCGGCATAAGCGTGATCGATCATCGCGAGCTATTGGTATTCGATATATACGTTTCGGCCGAGCGCTCCAATACATATTGATTGTTGCATTGATACGTTCCGGCACTCGCGTATCAACGAGGCGTATTGCATTTTGGCCGAGGTGCAGTTTGATCAATATTATTGCCCGCGCCAGTTTCCACGGCAGTGCCAGCTGTTCCACAACGCGGGAACACGGCAAAAAGTCCGAACCGTTTGACATTATGGCAACCTCGCCGAGTATGCCACGGCCGCACAACAGTTTTCGAATGAATTACACAAGTTTGAAGCAAACGTAGGGCTGGATTCTTGTCCTGACAAGGATGAATGGATGCGGTCCAAGGTTAATCTACAGCAGTTTCAAAAGCTATGCATCGAACTAAAATTTATCATGCATATATATGGTGGAAACTCATTCGCCGAGTCGCGGGTAGTTGAATTGGTGTTTCGACAAGACATGAAGATTAGAAAAATCTCATTAAATATCGATTCAATTTGCTCGACACGCGTAAAATTGTCGTTAGTCGGTTTCTCGGCACGTTGGGATATCCAGAATCATTAGTCGACGGTATTATTCCCTGCTCGAATCGTGATACACTTTTTTTCGGACCCGCGAAGCCTATACGGAAGTATATATACGAGGGGGAGAAAAGAAAAATGAAACGCTCGCCGTACATTAAATTGTTACTTTCATTAAGACGCGGCACAGCACGACGTAACAACGGGCTCATCCACTTGGTGGGACTTTTACAATTAAGTGCTTCATTAGTATGTCGTTTCGTGACACAGTTAAACTTGATCCACGATAATTGTTGATGCAAGATTAATTGAGCGAAAGTAGGCCACGCGAGAAAGGAAAAACACCGCGTGTATATATATAAGAGAAGGATCTATATCTAAAAAAAATAACGAAAAGACACGAAAAAGAATGACGAGTGTAATCGAGGAGCTACTGATAGTGTTGGTGAATTTCATCATCAAATATAGCTTATCTCCCGAGTAATAATAGCGGAATAATAGAAAAATTATCCAATCGCGCGTTCGCCGCAGCGCTATATTCTACTTGGGCCTCAATTCGCGATTCAACATTACCGGTATTACCAGTTACGTACAGCTACAGCGGAAAGCAGTAAAAAGGGGCTGCTTCGGGTATTCAGCGAGCCTCTGACAAGTCAAACACATTATTCACCGACGGAGACGACTAGCGCACTGAGCGAGGATTTAGTTCTCGGCTGTCGTGCGAGCAAAACCGTAACGCGCCCGGAAGACAATTGATGATTTTTACTCGAAGGCGAATCTCTCGAGATCCACACGCCCTGCATTCCCGAACAACCTCGACCTTGGCGCTCGAATAGCCAGACGCGCGCGCGACTCTATACTTTTCTCCCCGCGGCGTAACACGCGCGCACAATAATTCGTTCCCCCGAAATAATGTGAATAATAAGCAGGTGCGGAGAGGAATCGGGCGGGTGCTATATACTTTTGGCACGAGTCATCGCACCGCTTCTTGGCTTGACGATCCGAGCTAGGGTGGCGGCAGGAAGAGACGAGCGATCCAATTAGCGGCGCACAACTCGATCGCGTAACCATCGGTACACACACACACACACACACACACACACACACACACACACACACACACATATATATATATATATATATGTATACATACATAAGAGGTTAATTGCGGAAAGCAGGATTACGAGGGACATTATTGAGGAATCGATTGGGAATACCGTGTCGACAGTTGTTCTCGCGCTTGTCGTAATGTCGCGAGCTGCTGACTCCTTGCATAATTGGGCGGGGGATATAACTAGTCAAGTACGGATATCTCGCGCGGATTCGAAAACGAAAGATGGCAGTAAGTGAAATTTTGTTTTAGCGAGGTTGGCTCTGCCGGGGATCGCGAGCGAGCGTCGAGTGAAATGAGGAAATTTGCGGAAGCAGAGAGATTTGGAAAATTTGATTTGGCTGAACAATTTGAAAAAGGTTTAATGGGGTCGAGAGCGTGTGATACACACAATGGATGCGCCGAAGCTTGTTGCCGACTAGAGTGGAAACGATAGTCGGATTGAATAGATCGATGGGAAATAATTAGAACGAGTGTCTTAGATAGCGTTCGAGCGCAGTATATCAGGATGGAAGAGCTACAAGCCTGATTGTCTGGCATCTTTCACGAAGGACTTCTCATGGACTTCGTTTATACTTAACGAAATTGGACCCAGTCTAATTCCAAGTTGAAAAGCTAGTCAATTTTTTTCCATTTATCACACATTGAATCTAAACGAGAAAAACAAATGACCACCATTAAATGTCATTCGACATAGTGAAAATATCATCGATGAGAACTTTCAATACTCAAAAACTATAAATCCCCGATTTGCACGCAGTGGAAACAGCTGCCTGACTCGTACGTGATAAATTTCAGCAAGTAGTCAGGGTTGTACACACTCATCATCGATAGACTCTGTAGCTGATCGACTCATCGGTGATCTAATGATCCAATTGATGCTGGAGTTAGTGAGACCGTGATCAAAGGCCAGGGAGAAGATCGCTCGATGATGCTATTATTATCGCACATAATGTTATTTTCACAGTGTATATTCGCGTATTTATGTTTCAATAAGCTGATAAATATACCCTCGAATATACCTATTACTTGTCAAGGGAACCCGTCTCTCCCGTTATGCGTTGTTGATAAAAAAAAAGATATTTTTTTTCATTCATTCAATATTTATCCCACGTTTCAGAATATATGTTATTGTAAACTGTAGTTTGCCGTGGAATCGTCCAATATATTGGACAACTCACGATGCAATATATTGAATGTATATATGTTGCATACAATCATACATTCAATTTTCTAAGCGGGATGCATTAACGCGCAATAAGATCGACTTTTGTCACACACGGCACGTATACACCAGTGACTCCTCATTCCCTGGCTGTTCGTGTAACACCTCGCGCGCGCGCTCGTCTCGACGGTAAGTTACGAAATTAAAATAATCGCATTGGCTCAAATGCGATTTGTAATAATACAATAAACACTCTAATCGCACTGTGGAAATTTACCTCGCAAGACCGAATCGAGGCCTTGAACCGCGCGAACCTGCCTTCGAGTACGGCTTCGCTTGGTCTTTGCTTCCTATATTTACTTGTCGAGCCAGCGCGAACGCGAAGACACGTATATGCGTGTGTACCAATGGCTTTCTCAGCTGGTTAGCGGAGATTAGGCTCGCGGACGGGCTTCGATAACTCCCTGCAGGCGAATGCTTATCCGGGTTATTCTAGGCTGTATTCCATCTAGAGTCTTTTTTTACCCCCGCCGATATCGGCCCTGTTCATCCACGCTGACGCACACTCGTTACACACCCACGTGCTGGGGACTTTTTATTCATAGGTTTCGCCGCGTCATTCGCGTACGAGCGAGTATATATAGATACGCGTATACTCGCGCCGCAGCGTCGACGCGATGCATCGAACGGACGAGTTTGCCAGAGATTTCTCGCGAGCTGCGCGACTGTCGCAACAACGAGGAACAAGAAGTGGACATGGTATCCTTGGGAATTTCCGTGTTTACAAAAACTATCGGCTTTGAGCCTTTATACTTGTGAAAGTTTGATCTGCGATATATCTGTTTGTCGACGCGATTCCCGCGGAGAGGACGATGCATCAGAAGTTCGATCTAACTTTGGATAAGTTCTCTGCGACGGAGGGACTCCTCCACACGAAATCGTATAGTGCTTTTGGAAATTTTAATAAAAGTTTCGAGAACTATTCGGTAGTTTTGAGTCTCGCACGATTCTGACAAGAGATTCGTATCAAATGTAAAAACAGGATATGGTAAGGTAAAAGAGCTCTATATTTGAGCTTCCGAATAAGAGCGACATAATTTCAAGGATACTTTTCACGCATTGCGAACATTTTGGATCGATTCGAATAAATATACCGGGACAAAAAGTTTGAAATAACGTACGATAAATTTCGTGTGAAGAGACACGATTCCCTCATAATTTGGCAGTATCTGAATCCCATTTTTGTAAAAATGGACGAAATTTCAGATGACTGAAATAATATTTACAAAAGAATAGAATTGTGATACACGTGAGACTCTGAACTCATTAGACAATCGATTCAACTGTAGGATCCAACGAAAACTCGAGAGGTGTCACGGCTATTTCGAGGTTTATTTTCGAAATCTTAGATAACGTTATCTGATTGTATAGAATCTATGACCAATCAGCCCATAGGAAAAGTCGATACAGTGAAGAAAACAAACATTGACAGTAGGCTTCATTCGAAATTTTTTGATAAGTAAGGAATTCTATTCGAACTTTTCGTGGAGCGAGTGAAGTACTTTCGTCGAGTGAAGTCTTTTCGAACCGTGGGCTTGCGCTCAGATCCGGGGGGTTCACTTCTATTTATACAATTTTCAAGAAGAACTTTAGGTTGGCGCGTGTCAAAGTAGGGTTGAAGCAGCGCGGCTCAGCGAAGCCAAGTGTGCTACTCGTTTCGACTTCCTCGTCTGGTTTATTAGTTATCTTTCCCACCCGATGTTTCGCCGTTTCCAAATCAAGCGGACCGACTGGCTGATGTCAACGAACTTTTCCGTATCAGTTATCGCGATCGTTCGTGGGATCGAGTCAACTTGGCGGCGTTTTATTTTAGAATGACAATCGACCAGTGAATCTGTATTGCAATCAGTACGCGAATCCCACGTGTCTTGAAGCATAACGACAATTTGTATTCGTTCACTATTTTCAAATCCGACACTGTAAACATTGGGATCATTTGAAATCAACAGTTCCTACTCGTCTGTTTATTTCTCAAGGTAAACCTCGCGGGCAACGGGTTTTTCACGGCTCCAAGCTTATACTATTATTAAGCTGAACAGTCGAAGGAAACACGAACGAGACGAGTCTAGCATTATTTTCGGGTAGACAGTTGGAAATAGATGGCTGGACGTGACCGAAGATAGAATGCGAGTAATTCCCTCTCGAGTGGACCTTATACGAGATCGTGAAACGCTACTTTGCGAGATCGTTCGAAATGAATATTTCTGATTTCGAAAATTCTACCGAATGATAATTTTCTATAGAATAAATCGCAAGCAAACAGATCATTTCTATTGAAATTCAGTAACGAAATGTACTTTTATAAATGTATTTTCCAAATAAGGAAAAATAAAAACAAAGTAGAAATTGGCAATCAGTTGCACGATAACCGGTAATTCCTCACGTAACATCACCAGTGGCCGTAAATCATAAACGATATCGTTTTACTCGGGGAACCAATTTCCTCCGAGCGAAGTTGTCGCGTCTCTCTGAAGGAAACATCAAATCGCAATTTCAAATTCCGACGTGTATACTGAATCAAACTCAAAGCAGACGAATCCATTCGTTCCTTCGCATTCCGTCGCCAACCAGGAGGTAGTCGCGCATTTGGCTATCCGGTAAAAGCTTGAATTTTCCGCATCCAAAAAGACACCCAAGAAAGTTTCACCTGATCGAAGAGGCTCGCAGCCGATTTCCGGATAATCCGGTTGAATTTTGGAGCCGCGAACACGCCCAATTCGGCGGAAGGTGCTGGGCTTATTTGGCCTTGCCTCAGCGGATTCCGTTGGGTATCCGCGAAGCTCGGGGCAGTGCAAGCTCCTTGAACCCGCGGCGGCGACGACGCGTGGGCCGGCCAAACAGGCCACGGCGGCGGGGCTGGCGATCAGCTGGGCGGCGCGCGACGTTGCCGGGCGGCGGCCGCCGGCCAGATCAATATCGCGCGCGACTTGGCAACGGCGCAGTACACACGCAAACTTCCCGCCGCCGAGTTGTCCGTGAACTTTTTGGTGGGATTTATTATCCGCGGACAGGCTGGAGCTGATTTATGGGGTCGAAAGGTGGAGGATCCCGAGTCGGGGCCGCGCTTCCACCGTTGCATTTGACTAAGCAATGTCCAGCGCGAGTACGACGGGGCGCTTTGTTTTTAGGAAAAAAATGCTCCTCTCGTCTCTGTTATCAAGTATTTGAGCTTTCGAATCGGGCCCGAGAATCCGATCGAGCTTTTTAGCTTGGTGTTTTCTCTCTTTCTCTCGCACGCCTTAGCTATTCGTAGACTGACCCACTGAACGCGTTCGTTCACCTGCGAGAACTACGCAGGCTTCCCTGAATTATCTTGTTATATAGTGGGCCGATCAAAGCTCCTACGGTGGCAATGCGAGGAAACAATACAACGGGCGTTCGGACTGAATGAGTTCTCGGCTCATCACACAAAGATACGAGAGCCTTTATTCAAAGGCACTCGGGAGAATCTTGTTCACGAGCGCTTGGTGTTTATCGAGTGACTGAGAGGTACTCCACCGAGAGAATCTCGATATCGCATGATAATTATGGCCATTTAGAGATTCGACTCGACTCTGCGTCGAGTCAACTTCGGAATGTTTTTACTCACGAGCAGAAAACCAAATAAAAAATTCGTTTGCACTTGTGAGGGAAACACAAGAAGATAAAGCGTGGGATTGTGGAGATCGGTAAGTTATCTAATTTCCTGACGAGGATCGCGGCAATACAGTTTAATTTACTTCATTCCTGAACAGATGCAATCCGGAGTTACGAAAGACGTGAATAATGGACAAACAAATTTCGTCAACTGTTTTATCCACATTATTCGAGCTTCTCTGCCACTGTTTTGCGCACCTAACGTTGATTCATCAATTCTCAAGCGATTTTTTTTCCAGAAATTATGGTAACGTGACGGAAAATAGTCGTTTATGACAAAAATTAAATTAATTGGAATTTTGAAAAAAATGTTTATTTTTCAATGCTGCAGTTGCATTCTTATGGTTTGTGGTTTTCATCAAAACGTCACTATGAATATTCATTTCTAAATCATTACGATTGTGCCAGTCATGAATGACGCACTGAAGCTGATTATAATCGAGTAATAAGAACTATTCCTATATGAATTTATCATCTTTTTATAAATTCCATCTTTCTTCTCCGTATGCACCAATATATACTCCTGTTTTGACCCCAAGTCAAGAATACACACATAAAAGCTGGCTATCTCGTGGAAATTTTTTGCGCTCGGCGTCCCACCCGACTTTATTTATTCCCAGTGGGCACGGGAATAGATACCAGTCCATTGATAAGATAATGAATGACCATCCGAGTGAATGAAGGGATACCAAGGTGACCGTGGGCGTAATTTCAAATATTCATAGCTGTTATTTGAGGCGATTTTCGAGGATAAACGTGTAGCTTTCCACGCGCACTTAACTCTATCCGATGCTACAGTAGCTTCCATTTCTATTTATACACCCGATAAAAACACGATTATTTTCCTCGCAAAAGAAATACTTTGACGCGACATCGTAATTCGTTTGACCTTTAAAGAGAAAAACTTTCATGTTTGTGCATTTCGTGCGGGGCTGCGCGATACACACGTAGGCGCGGATTTACCTGAGAATCAGATATGCACGCTAAACGCTGTGCTCTAAAATTAAGCTCACTAAAAATAGGCAATATTCAATGTATAAAGTCACGCCTGTCAGTACGGACGTTCCCATCGACTGCGCGTTCATACAAGTATAAACGCGACGAAGTGCGACCGTGCATAGGTGAATTTTTCTCGCAAACCGACGATTTTTTCTCGATATAAAAATCGACGCTTTACAAAAAGTTTGGAATATCCGCCGAGGGAATGAAGCCTCCAGAGCTCGACTGGTTCACGAATTCAACAGCGCGATCCATGCAATATTAACTCCGAGAGAATCGCTAAGGACGCAAGGAGCTTTCCCAAAGCTACCTCTTCGGGTTTCGTCTCGCGTGAATTCGAGAACTTAGGATCTACTTTGATGTTACGTTCGTACTGGGTTAAATTTAATTCAACCCTAGGAGTGTCAAATTGAATACCACACGTGATAATAATTGAGTAGTGGTGAACTCACGAATCGGTAGCCATTTTTTAGCCGTTAACTCACCTGAAACATAAAGAGTATACCGTTAATACTGTCGCATAGAAAATATTACGTGAGAATGTAAGAGACATATTATAGAAAGTAATGTGGAACAAAGTTTCTGGAGTGGTTCAACTGTGGTGGAAATAATGTTGCACCGAGTAGACCAAAATGCAATGGTAACCAAGAAATTACACTCGACCTGAATACCATTTCATTAACGAGAACGTGGCTCGTTTGTTTTTATCAAAGTAGACTTTTTTTTGCTAACAAAGAAAATCCGAGTTTTTGTTTGAAGCTTTTGTGAAAAAAGGGTCAAGACTATGAAACTTATTTCATATTTCTCTTCTTCAAATTCCAAAAGTAATTCTCATGTTGATTCGATTTAGACTCTACAAACACAGGGCAGAAATTTTCCGCTTTCACACCGACGTGAGCGCCATGTGGGAAGTTTTCGTGACGGTAGTTCTTATTACGGTAACTATATTTAGAGTCCCCTCATATTACAGGAATTTATAGCTCTCCTCTAGAAATCAGAGAAGATATTCCATCCCTTCTACAAGGATATGTCTAATATATTTTTTAATATTCATTATATTTTTGTTCTTCAAAAATTCGTTATTCACCTATGATTTTTACGATATTGAAAATCGGCACGGTCTGCCTGTGACGATTCAATAAATTACTAAACATTTTGACGATTATCTCTCTTGCCTTCATTTTTCAAACGAAAATCCTGCCAAGCATTCTGCAAAACTAATAACCACATTTTCCGCTTGCGCACTGATTCGTTAAAGTCCAGACGGTGGAATTCTCAAAGGTAGATAATGAAATATAAACATGCGCTAATGCGGAGTTACTTTGAGCAGTTTCTCGACTCGCCTCTTTGAGAAATGCCCGACGGCGGCACCTCGAGTTTCTAATTAACGATTCGAGCCGGAAGGAGAGCACTATTTTACTCGGCCGTTTGCCCTCTAGATGATGAAATTCACAAAGAAAGTCATTCGCTCTAGGCCGGCGACGAGTCGTTCGTTAATTTATTGGATTTCGTTTGTGACACGCGCGAGCGCAAAAACGTTGGGGGGGGGGGGACGACTACTATTGTTCAAGTTTTCTCGACCCGAGCTGGATGGAATAATATTAGAGTATAATTATTCGGGTAATAAATGGAGCGTACGCTTTAGCTACCCTTAATTGTCTGGTGGGTAAAGACAATTTGGCTAATGGGTTAGCAAGTTTTAGAGTAATGGCAATTGAAAATTTCACCGGGGATATATTCAAAGAAAATGCTATTGCATTCCAAATGTGAACCCGGCAGACGTTCGTTATCTCAACTATGTCACGAATCAATAAATTTGCGGATAGTGGTAGATTTACGACTCCGCGACAAACGTCGATGTGAACATATTAAGTGACTACGTCCATCACATCAAGTAAATCCGCGGAGCTCCGAAATTTCGCATACTTTGCACACATATAAATTTTGTTACAAAGGACAATACTTGTAGACCAGTACCGTAAGTCGCCGGTTCAATTTCCTCGAAACTCTGAATACGGGCCGCAGTTTCTTTGTCGCGAAATTCCAGCGTTAGATTTAGTTCCTCCAACGAGGAAGGAAAACAAAGAAAAAACGTCGTGGAAAGGTCGGACCGAATGAGCCTTGGAATAGCCGCGCGCGTGTAAACTCAAAGTGGCTCCTTTTCTTTCTCTAGCTCGTGTGTAATCCGGTATCTTGTTGTTTTTCCCTCGTAACCCTTTATTTTTCGTGCCTCTTTTATGCGGCGGCCAAACCTTCCGTTGAATTCCGTTCCATCCAACGGTCTCGGTGCAGATATTTGTCGAAGGCAAAACGAGCAGTCGGAGTCAACTGGAGCTTGATAGATTCTTCACTCCATTCCAACGTCAAGGATACACGTATCTGAACTTTGCATCGTTGATAACCAACAGTTCAGCCCTGATAAAGTAGTCAGGTGGTTTCTAGAGCAATTTTGATCGTCTACATGATATCTATGCTGCGTGTGGGAAACACGAATCAATCATATATAATTTCAGAAAAATCAATTCATCATTTCCCGACCAATTCGCTGGTCGTCAACGATGCGAACTTTATAGATACACGAGGATACACTTGATACGTCGAAGGATCATTTCCTCGAGATGACGGTGTCAAGTTTGACAGGGGATAATTTGATTGCGATATCGCGTGCCGAGTAAAATATGAAAAGTACCCGAAGCCGTGTGAGAAATACGTAAGCGAGAGTACAGTTGTAACTTCGTATCTGGAAAACGTAATTTGCAATCGCTCGACAATGCGCTTGTTTATTTTGGAACTTTGCAATTCAAATTTACCAAAGCACGCGAGCGAAAATAAGTGGATGTTTAATCGGGAAAACTCGTGCGATAAAAACCACTCATACAGTCACGAACGATTCCTCAAATATTCTAATATAATTTCACAGCTCTTATACGAAGAGAAACCCGTCTGAGAAACTACGATGTGTTACGCGGTTGATTTGAAAGGTTCTCTTCTTCGCAAGGGCCGTCGGTATGGATTCCAAACCATGTATTTCCAACAACGTAACAACCTACGCAACAACGTTCAAACAGAGTCGAGCTTTAACGAACCAGTCGAATGCAAACCCCCATGTGGCAAGCCAACCATTCTCGAAGCAAATCCTGGATGCGTCAGAGCGTTACCTAACCCTCGAGAATAGTCTGTGGGGTCGGGTTATACAGCCGGCTCGATTTGCGCGACTCTGTATATATACATGCCGACGTTCGAGAAAACTCGGGGCTGCGCGCGCACAACCCTCCCCAAACTCCAGCGCGGCCGAGTGCAAGTGTACTTCGGTTTGCCTCGACAGAGCTGCAGCCTGTCTGGGTATGTAACACAATATATAACACAATGTAGGCTCGCCCACTGAAAAAAAGCTCACCAGGACATCTTAGTTTAGAATAGATAAAAATTACTATTCGAGTGTGAATAGTCACTCTTCGTTTGTAAAAATTGCATAACTGTTTGCAATGAATATTTACTATTAAATATCCGGAAAATATTACGTGTTTAGGCATCAAAACACGATCTACAAAAGTTTCAGCGAAATCCGAAGCCCAACGCCCGAGTAGTCAGTGAGTTTGTCACGTTGAACGGATGGGCGAATTGTTTGTTCCATCTGGCGAAATAAGGATGGAACTGGTAATGCGATTATATAGTCGGCGCAGTGTTTATTTGGACAAGGATGTTGGCGAAAGATCGAGTGGGATATTACGATCCTTTCTCGCGGGATTGTGTTTCTCTTGATAATCTTTCAATTCTCACTGCGCAAATATATTACGCTGGCGCTCGAATTGGCGAGATCTGATTGGCATCCGCCAGTCCCTGGGTTCGCGAATCGAGACGAATAAAGTATCTTTCTTATAAAGTTTACCGATTCGGACGCAACCGCTGATGAACTTTGAAAGTCAAAGTTATTTATACCGAGAAAACGATTATCAACGAATCGTTCCGATGAAATAAAAACAAAAATAGCTTTCATTAAATCGCGTCATTATCCAACACGCTGAATTGTAATTTTCCAAATTAAATTCTAAGTACGAACGAGGGACTCAATGTGGCTTGATGTGTTCTATTGATTCTAGCTCGAGCATTACTGTTGGGATGGACTATTTTAATCGTGAGTGTTTCTATAAATTCAACTATTTCAAGCAACTTTCCATGATTGGAAACCACAATATAGATACACATGGCTAGCAAACTTTTAGTCTCGGAATCCGCATTAAACTCGATACCGACAGCGGGAGAAAAATTCGCAGTATATTTCGAGATGAAACGTAAACAACAGATCAAAAGGAAAGAATGTTTATCGATTTTACGTCTAAAGACTTTCTACGCGGTTAGATACAATTTGATTGACTTTGATATGCCTGCACCTTTGAGAGTCTCGCTGACGGCCCCTCCCCTCCATCCCTTCCCCCATACTTACGAATTTATATAGGCCATTAATTCGAGTGAAATTACGCTCGGGCGTGCATTAATTACGACGTGGACGAAGAACGAAAGAAAAACACCAACCGAAACGAGAACGCGCAGATGTTTCGTCTGCAGTAATGGGTGACCTATCTACGACGAGTATGACACGTTGATGTGTGCACTGTATACGAATTGTATTATCATCGAAATTATCATTTCGCCGCGCGGTCGTCGTGGCTCGAGTTTGTCAATTTGATTCAGCGAAATCCGAGCCATTCGAATTTCCAACGAAATCCAGGAGTATTATTTATATAATAATTCGAAATATTCAGGTTGCACTCGGCCAGACGATGAACAGTTCTAAAAAAAATTAGTTCCTCGCCTTCTTGTGCTGTCGTGATAATAAAACCGCTACCGGTAAACAAACGAGCGCATCGTTTGTTTTTGTTTTTGCTCCTGTCCCCCGCACTGCGTAGCTATATACGTGCGCGCACAGTTCAAAAGTCGTCGGAGTCGCGGGGACAGCCTCATGAATGAGCGTAACAGAGGGCCGCCACATACCCCGACGTGGCGGCTCGGCTCGTAAATCATCCAAGAAAACGCGAAAGCGCCGTATCAGTTAGTGTATCCAAGAGGGATAAGAGAAAATCCATAACCTAAGAGAGCAGCGCGAGACACGTGTGTGGGGGAGCAAGAGAGATAGAGAGCTGACAGAGTAGTGGGCTGCGCAGACGGAGGCACGCAGCAGCAGCAGCAGCTGCGCGCGAGAGACTCGCGGGTAGAGGGGCTGCCCCCGACTGGCTGGCTGGCCGCCCGCTCGGTGGCACGCGGCGCAGCAGTTGCAAACTGGCCGTGAGTTGGGGAGCTGGTGTCAGAGCGCCGGAGCGGATAGCGCGCGCGACAATGGCGGCCTGCGATGGAGGAGCTGCTGACACTGCTGCCGAGTTGCGGCCGCTGCTGCCGCCGCCATCCATCGCAACGACGTAGCCCGTAACGCGCGACGCTGCCGTGCCCGATGTGCCCGCCCTATCGCCCTCGATTAGGTACGATTCTCTCGAGCCGCCGCCGCTGCTCGTCCCACTTCGACTCCGCTCCGATTATTCAGTAAGCCAGCCGCTCCATCGATCCCCCCGCGCGCGGACTCCGCGTGTATTATCAACCGACGACGAGACCTCGCCGAGCGGTCCCTTCGGCGAGATATACATCGTTTTGTCTGCAGTTTTCGCAGGCTGCGACGCGTCGCATCGATGTGGATGCGTTAGCAACGGAAGAGCCGATGTTTTCTTTGTTCGAGGCACGCGGTCGACCGCCTCGATTCTCTCCCTCTCTCGTCTCTCCTGCTGCTTCTCTGTTTTTCTCTATCTCTCTCTCTCGCTGCAGCTTCGAGTGGATATTTAAAGAGCCGCCGCGTCGAAAATGGCGAAAATTACGAGGTCTGTACAGAGCGACCCGGCTGCAGCTGCAGGGAAATTTCACCCGAAATCTGACGCTATTGCGTCTGCGAAGAGTCGCGCTCGCAAGCCAGCTCTTCCGAGACTTCTTCGAGTTTAAATTCGGTTTCACGCGAATCACTGTAGGCACTGTCGAGTTTTCCACGCTCGTACCGGGGATCGACTCGGACTGTTGTTGAGGCTGAGGATTTTTGTTCATATCGAATTGTCGGACGGTTGCGAGCGGGACGACTGTAGGAAGAGAGAGTTTTCGTTGTAACCAATCAACTCGCGTCATTTTCATCGGTGTGTTATTTCTTCGATAGCAATTTTTTTCCTGATCGAGGCCGGGGAATTCGCGTATCGCGTGCAGTACGTACGTGTTGGCATGTGGTTAGAACTTCAAACAATGCAGATTAATGAACGAACGGGTATAGAGTCGGAAATTTACCATTCTCGTTTGGCAATTAACTTTCAATCAGATTGGGATTGAATGCATTTGAAAACGAGTCTTGGCAGAGTCACGCACACGTCATTCGAGTATTATTATTCTGTTGAAATTTGAATTGTTCCGAACTGAACATTTTCTTCTAAAAGTCAAAGGTACGCGCAATGTTACTCGGCGGGAATTAATAATCAAAATGGATACGTGTGATGTATTTCAATCGACTATTTATAAACACGATTGGCTAAGCAAAAGCTCTTATCGATGATACTGCATTCTCGGTTGTCAATACGTCACTCATAAGCCTCATTTTTGAGGCGCAAAATTAAAATCGAGAAGAGTCCTTCTAATTGTGGAGTAATAAATTGGTTGCAGGTGTTAGGAATGAAGGTTGCTCGTTTCATCGCTGCCCTACAAACAACTCTACTCATCTTACTGGCGTCTGCGACATCGTCCTGGGGCAACGCGTCAGAATGTCCTCGGGACTGCGAGTGCTCGACCGACCTGACGCAGCTCAGCTGCTCGGCTCGAAGCTTCTCCGGGCTGGTGCTGTCGGCCCAGCTGCTGGAGGTGAAGCTCTACGACGTGGCCAGTGCGAACGTGCCCGTTGGCTCGCTGCAGTCGGCATCGAAGCTGCGCCAGTTGGTATGGCGTGGCAGCGCCATCCAGCGGCTGGAACCGTTCAACTTCCAGTCGCTGGAGCAGCTGGAGGTGTTGGACCTAGGTGACAACCAGCTGAGCCAGCTGCCGGTCGAGGCGTTCAGACCCTTGGCCCATTTGCGCCAGCTCAACCTCACCGGCAACCACCTGCTCGGCCTGCCGGACAACCTGTTCCAGGGCCTCGAGCGGCTCGAGTCGCTCCTCCTAGCTGACAACGCGATTGCTGTGCTGCCCTTCCAGGCGTTCGGAGCCGCCAGGGCCCTGCAGCAGCTCGACCTCTCCGGCAACTCGCTCGTGTCGTTGCCCGACCACAGCTTCCGGCCCAACAACCAGCTGCGCGAGCTCGATTTGTCCAACAACAAGCTGACCAAGATCCCGCCTCAGCTGTTCTCCGGGCTGACGAACCTGCGCACGCTCAGACTCGACGACAACCGGATAGCCTTCCTGCCGAGGGGCCTGTTCGGCGAGCTCGCCAACCTCGAGCACCTCGACCTGAGCGGCAACCCCATCAGTCGCGACGGCAGGTTCAGCGACTACGCCTTGTACGGCCTGAGCAACCTGAACTGGCTGAGCCTTAGCAGGACGCAGATTACGTCATTGCCTAAGAACCTGTGGCGTCCGACGCCTCGACTCCGGAGCCTTTTGCTCTCGGGCACGAGGATCGAGGTACTGAAAGACGGCGACCTCCAGCACCTGCACCAGCTGCACAGCCTGGAGATAGCGTCAAGTCCTCTGCGCGAGGTTGAGCATCGCGTCCTCGAGGACGTGCCGCAGCTGAGGAGTCTCATTCTGAGGAACAACGACTTGACGTTCCTGCCGCCGAGCCTGACCCACCTGCGCCACATCCAGCACATCGAGCTGCAGGACAACCCGTGGGCCTGCGACTGCCGCACGTTCTGGTTCGTCCGCTGGGCCGAGGAGCACGCGCACAACGCCGCCTTCAACACCGGCTTGAACTGCGGCCAGGACTCGGCCGTGGCTATCAGCGAGGCTCTCAACTTCCTCAATTGTTCTCCGCCCGTGCCGACTCGCAACACACCTACTCGGCAGTGGCTCATCAGGACGCAGGTGTTGCTCGAGTGCCAGTTCACCGGCAATCCAATGCCCTCCGTCACCTGGGTCACTCCCAAATTGCGTATCTTCCACTGGAGCCCGGACCCGACGTTCCCGGACGTGTTTAACCACCATCCGCCGGTGCACGACTTCGAGCTGCCCCAAGAGCAATTTGTAGACGACGGCAGGGTCAGGCTGCTTGACAACGGCTCTCTGTACATTAGCTCGTTGCACCGCGAGGACGTGGGTGTGTACAAGTGCTTTGCCGTAAATCCCATCGCCAATGTTACCACCCGTGTCACGTTGCTCATGGACCCCATCACCTACATCAATATCAAGATCTACAGTATACTCATTGGGATGGCTAGTGCCATCGGCTTCCTACTTCTCACGTTCTTCGTGCAGCTACTGCTTTACATGTTGAATAGGTGAGTCCTCGCAATTTTCCCTTTGTTTTTTTCTTAGCTTGCTTCGTATTCGTTCGGACCGTCTTGGGAGCGTTACGAGATTTACGGCTGCTCTTTGCTATTGATCCGAAGCTTGTCTCAAGCCCAGTTTGGGTAGTCAGGATGCAGATTATTTTCTTACTTTTATTTTTTTTTGCAAAGTTTCGCCCCACGTTCCAGCATAGAATCGCACGTTTTTTTCCTTAGCATTGCCTTTACAAACGTGAAGGAAACACTAACATTTTCTAAACTTTACTCCCAGAAAAGTTCTGTAATAAAATGAAGAATAATTTGCCAGTGTCATTAGCACAGTAGTGGAAACACCGACGTTCGTTTGATCACCAAAGTTAATCGAGCTGTTTTTGAATTTACACTATGCATAACGTACAAGAATTTCAAGCACACCTGCCGAACACTGACGACGAACGGTTACTACATTGAAAAGATGAAACATTCAAACAGTTACTTGGATCCAATGATGAATAAATCTTGAATACAATATGTCAAATTGAATCGTGAGGAAAAGAGAATTTTTTTTTCTAGTTATCTTTTTGTAATTTTATAATCTATAGTCAACATAGTAATACAACAAAGTGAATTTTGAATGGTACTCAAGAACAATCAATTTTTTCAATTTAAATTTTACACTTTTATTGCCGAACATAAAAAGTAGAATGATAGAATTTTAAATTCCGTGAAATGTCGCCTTACTCGTTCACTTTTAAAATTGTAATTGCTGCCAAATACTATTCTTCGAGATGATGAATTATCATATTGATTTTCACTAATAAATGCACTATTAAAATTAGTAAAGGGTGACATCTAACTTCCGACCATTTTTACCTACTGTACGCCTAACTTATCCGCGTCCCTTCACTAACTTCTAATTGTACCTCTCTATTCTCACGTTTGAAATTACTTGCTATATGCTCAATAAACTAACAATGCAATAAAGCTGTCTAGAAATTTCTTCTTATTGAGATAATTCTAACGCTTTTAGTGTAATTGCTCATTAGATATATTGTTAACATTTCATAGTATATATTCTGTTAATACTCTATATCTATAATATTGATACGATAATGTACGCAATTATTTATCACTATCTTGTCTGGTGTAATAAAGACTAAGAATTAATCAATTAATCAATCGACCAGTCAATCGATCAATCAATTTTAGTCAATCGATAGATCGATCTTTCTCTCTTTCTTCATCCTCTTTTTTCCTCTTCCCTGTTCCCTCGTCCTCATCATTTTATTTCTGAAGACTTCAATAAGTGAGAGGGACGTGCAATCGTATCAGTATTGCATGGCCTGCGTTTCACTCCAAAGATGCGAAGCAAGCTGTAAGTAATTGACTTGACAAAAAAATTCCGCTTTTGAAAAATCTCAGATGTGGATGCTTGAAATGGTGCCTCTGCTGCGGGCGGATGGGCAAGACATCTAGTGCCAAGCAGATCTGCCAGATGCTGGATAACATCGAGGAGTACAAGAGCCAGCAGCTCGAGCGTCTGCGAGAAAACTACACTCAACAGGTACATCGCATCAAGGAGAATTGCGTGCTGCAGGTCGAGTGGATCAGAGACAGCTACGAGGGCCAGAAGCAAAATATGCGGGACATCCGAGACTACGGCACGAACCATCTGACGACTCTGCGAGATCAGTATTACGATCAGGTAATTGTCACTTGTTTCCCCCGCCGAAATTATTGCTGTTCGTTCATGTTGAAAAAGCTCGCGCGTTCATTCGATCTTGTTTCTGATGAGGAAGTAGGAGCCGCTCGGCCCACGATTTACCCTAGTTTTATTATGTCACGCAGGTGAAGCGCGTGCGGGAGTACTCGACGAGCCAGCTGAACTGGGTGCGGGAGAACTACGTGTTCCAGCGCAACAAGATCCGCAAGTTCAGCACGCACCAAGTGCTGCGCTTCTGCGAGTCGTACAAGTACCAGCAGCAGACGCTGAACAAGGTGCTGGAGAACCTGCCGAGCCTGTACCTGGACAACTGTCGCAGCGGCTCGTGCACGCGCTCCGACTCGCTCGTGTTCGACCCCAAGGACCTGAGGCCCGGGGCCAGCTCGACCTCGACGACGGGCCACGTCGACACGTATATCAAGGCGAAGATCGACGACCTGGTCGCGGCTTACGCGGCCAGTCTCGACGACGCCAACAGCGAGTACTACACGCCGACGTGCAGCCCGAGGCCCCACCTGCCCGCCGCGGCCCACCTCCACCTCGAGGGCGTCCAGGTGATCAACTACATCGACGACCGGCCCCTGCCGCTCGTGCCGTTCGTCACCAAGTCGCAGCTCGGCCTGGTCAGCAAGAAACTGAGCCTCGCCGACGCCGCCACCGCCGCCGCCGCAGTCCCCACGATCGAGCGGCCGGTGTTCCGGGGCGTGAGCGCCGAAACCCTCGCCGGGGACGGCGCGCCCAACTCACCCGAGGCCCTCGGCCTGCTCGTGCCCAGCCCGAGCCTGCCCGACCTGGCCCGCGAGACCACCTTGTGAGTCGTCTCGCCGCCCGCGACGCCAACACATTTACTCATGCAGTACCTGAGACGACGAAGTGTACAAATCAATAATTCACCCGAGTGGCCACAGTTTAGTGAGTGATTTCGAGCTGTGGAACTGTGTGGACCCGGTGTGGGTGTGGCTGTGTGTGTCTGTGTGTCTGACCCAGCTCTAGTGCAAACAATCGCCGCAATCAAGATGAGCCAGAGAGAAAGAACAATACTCATACATATTATTATAACGAGATGATGCATCATCAGTCGAAGATTCAACTAAACCTACATTAGGTGTCAATTTTTTTTTTCTATCTAACGAGTTACGTTATTCCTATAATATGCTCAATTCAGCATAGACGATTTATATATAATGAATCAATCAATCAAAGCTGTGTCTGCGATCTTGGGGGTTGAGGAAAATGCGACTGAGACTCGCGGGTTGTATAATTGAAGACTGAACAAATGAAGCCGCCGCGAGCTTACGTATAAGGGGGGGACGTTTTAGTGTACAGTTTTATTATACGTATATCATTTTATCAAGTGCTCGTTGGAGCATTCAAATCGAACGGCCGCGGTATTTTGTGCTGCTACTCTCGTATTACGTAATCGCTATCACTCTCCGAGTGGGCGCGGACTCAAGCAAGGTTGTGTTTTTTTCTCTTCATCTTCAACATTTGCGGAACTTCGGAGTCGAGCAGCCGATACCATTCCGCGAAAGTTTTATCATTATTATCGGATTTGGAAGTAGAGAAGTGTGGCCATGTGCTATGCATTAGTGGATACGAGAACACATTATATTGAGCTGGGATAAGCCGATTCGGAACGAGGAGATACACAGCGAGTGTAGAGCGGGATGCGTCGATTCATCGATGCGTATAATTTTGGAACTTGTCAACTTAGAGATCTATTGGATGGTAAAAAAAAAAAATTATGTAAGTTGCAAAGCATTGCTGCTGTAAGCAACCTCTTGCGATTTAGACTACTAATGACTTATTTGTCCAATTCTTTCTATTATATGAACATATATGATATCTATCTTCAATGATAATAAATGAAATTATAAATACTATTGAAAGTGTTGTTTTACTCATCTTAAAAGCATGTCTTTGATGAAGAGAAAACACATAATTATCGGTGGCTCAGCTAGAATTCAGGGTCAAACTGAACGAAATTGTATAAATAATCCGAGACAATAAACGTGGTTGCCTGAGTTGGGTTACTCTACTTTTGAATTCGATAAGAAGATAAAGAGATTGATTCGTTTAAACAGTGCTCTCAGTTTTGTGTGAGATTATATTGTGATTTTAAAAAATATATAATTCAAGCAAGTTTTTGGAAAAAAATTTTAGACTTGAGGGCTTCATTTCAGAGAATGAAGACAAAGTTGTAATGTTTAAAATCAAAGAATAAAACGTTATCGAAGTTGGATATAATGGGAAACACTGCATAGATTACATAGTGAGGGTTGAGCCAGGCCTGGGAGGGTTTAGAAGCATATCTATGCCATTGAAACTTCAGAGTATCAAAGTCAAATTATAACAATATATAATCACTCTAGCAAAAGTAAATTATACGACACAAGACTCGTACTTATGCTTCCTTCATATTACATATTTTTATACATATGAAGACGAGCAGAATTTAGTTTCAATTTTTTTATGTACATTTTGTGATCAGCGTACGCATGGCAAGTTTAACAGTTTTCCCGCTTTATTTAATTTACTGGATTTTATTGATCTTTAGATATTTTTATTTCAATCATTAAATGTGAGGGCTGTTTTGGTAAAAGGAATGAAACTTCAGTTATGCAATTACATAATGTAAAAACAAATTGTATTCATTACTTTTTAGTAAAATGTTGTTATATTGATAAGAATAAAACTTTGTTTTCTTGCACCACATTACTTGTCAATACCATTGATCCAAATTTTCTGCTTGCAGTATTCAATAACATAGATCATAACTCTCCTTATTTAATATTGTTTGAGAAAAAAATAGATTATTTTATTTCAGAATGAAAATAATCTTCGTAAATTGATCATCATATGATTAATGATATGCTTGAACTTTAGATGAAATCTCGTGGATAGGAAATGGAATTATGAAAATTGATACAATCACAGAAATAATTACGTTTTTTCTTCGAGTGTTTAACTTGAGAAAAACTTTCATTCCAAGTTAAATGACTCAGAGTACTGATAAGATAACAAGTATTCAGCGACTCTAGTTTAAAATCATCAAGAATACCCATGCTAAAATCTTTGTAATGTCGATTGAAATAAGAAAACAAATGATGGATACGTTTTCAAGCATATTCATGAAGCTCAAGAAGGAAAGCAACTAATGATGAATGTTATAATAAACATAACTTCAACTTCAATTTACATTCAAAGTCACGAAGTTTTTGCACTGTCAGTACTTAAACAGACATTAGTCAGATTAGATTAAACTTAGCTACCCGTTCTTTTATGAATTAATTTATAATTGTTATTAAAATCTTTTTCGAGAAGAGTCGTAATTTTCTTCTCAAATTCAATTTGAATAAGTTGATCGAATAATATTTCTAATCAACGCTTATTATTAACTGCATTCAGACGAGTTTCACGCGCTCTATTAATAACATTCCAAAATCCCATTACACAAGTCATCGGACGAATTTTTTCAATTTTTGATAAAACTGACTAATTGAACCAATCTCTCTATATACGTGCTGCCGATGCGCACCAATCGAAACTTCATCTTCAGATTTATCATTTCTCTCAAAGACGTATACTCAAACTTTTGCATTTAACTTTTGAAAAAACTTCTTTGTTTTAAACTTACTTTTGAAAACCTGGTACCTGAGAACGGGACAATAAGGTTAAGTGAGCGTGAGAACGTAAATTTATTTTTTTCCGCGTGTTACCCTACACCAAGAGACTCGCGAAATACGCATAGTTTTATTAAATTAATCTGTGAGAATTTTCTCTTCTTTATGTATAAATAATCATATTAATTCTATCAAGAGCGAGTTGAAGACAAAGAGTTATTACGTGCATCTCGGATAAGTTACTATAACGAGTGATCAAATGATATTAAAATAATCGAGTGCACTCAATTCGTATGTTGTTATTTATTATTTTGAACATTATGACTAAAAGAAATTAATTTTGAGTCACATGATTTGGTGCAAAATGAAAACAATTAATTCAAGAAACGATTAAAGTTACGACCAGGTCGATGAAGACCACCCTTTAAAATTGTTCGCCAATTGGGTTAAAAAATCATCGAAAAATACTGAAATTAAAGACAAGCACGGACGTGACTTCGTACTGTATCGGTACATTGATATCCTTAGAGCACGGGATTGTTACTCGACAGATTTGTCGTTTTCAAGTAACCTTTTCAAGTAAAATTTCTCAGAGTGCAATTGGTTTCGTATGGCGTACTGGTTTTCAAGGTAAATACACAACAAATTTTTTTCCCTATCTAGGGTGACTACCACAACTTTCAAAAGGAATTTTGATCAATTATTCTTGGAATCTTTTAGAAAACTCTTACGATTTGGCTTTAGAACATGTAACGATTTTCTTGTATACAATTGATTCATTGTGTAACTTATCAATGGGAAAAATTTAATGGGTCAAATAAGCATTAGTTCAGGTGATTTTGAAAATTTTCAAAAACTCAATATAATTTTCTGGAACTTTCAAATTTTTCAGGGAATGAATTGAATTTCATGAGGATTCCAGTAATTTCAAGTTTCTCTCAGTGGTAGACACCTACATCGAATTTGTTAAAATATCGCATTCTAGAGCCCTCGGATTATAGATTCTACGTAAAAAGGTCAGATCAACGTTAAGCCGTGCAAAATGTTTAAACCATTAGAGGTATAAAAAAATCATCAGACTGAATACAGTACAATTAATTTTTTCATTGCTATAAATATAACTCTGAATATGATTTTCTCAATGAAAATATTCAATTTCTTTTCTTCAAAACAAATATTTACATGTGCAACTATCTATTAAATCTTCCCTATATAAAAATATATATAACCTCTATTTGTTAAGATACAAATCAAGATAGTTCACTAAATTCATATCTCTCAATGAATTTGGTTAGTAGTAAACAGTTACTTTGAACAAAAGAAAAAAAAAATAATATAGGACATACCTTTGATTCTGTTCTGTTCCAAACAATCACCTTGTGTCCACTGTTCAGAAGATTCTTTACAATTCCACTGCCCATGATTCCAAGGCCAAGGAAACCAAATTTCAAGCTAGAGGCATGGATATTCTTGTCCTTGAGAGTTTGAGAAAGAGTCTCTACGTCCAGAGGAGGTGTTATCTGAAATAATAATTATTATGAACTTGAGCATTCCCTAACAATTAATAATGTTCCATTATGATAACAACTAGTTTCAATTATTGATCGATTTAGTATAATTATTTATTATGACGAATAGACCATAAATTTTATTGGTAATTCATGTTTTCCATGTACGGATGGGAAGGGATGAAAGTTAATTTATCCATAAGGTCTATCATTATTTTTATGTTCGTGAGAATGTCTTAATGGCGAAGATGATATAAATCTTATTCTGCAACTGTTATAATTAATCATGCTACTTCCAAAGACATCAATCTGTTCAAACTTGGAAAACATAAATAAATAAATGAATACTTACAGGTCTACTAATATTAGCAGGTCTGTCTAAGAGAGTGGTACTTTTTCTAACTGGAGTAGAGTGATTCAAAGCTGGACTCAAACTTCCAAGTCGATTATTACTACTAGTTTCAGAGTATGTTCTTTGTTTTTTTGCTGGACGTCCAACACTACCAGTGCTAACTCTCTTTTCTTTAGGAGTTTCCTGTAAATTGATGTATGTACTTAACTAAAATGAACAAAAATTTTATTTTTAATTATTGACCAAAAGTAGGAAGAATGTGATAATTTATGTGCTCAATTTCATTCAAACATTATGCTTCAATAAGTTTACAGTAGAAACAAGTATCATGGTTAGATAATGGAATATTTTGCCTCAGTTCATATTAAAATTGTTATAGTTATTCAAGAATGAGCAGCATAATTATCGAACAATCATGATATGCTTGTATGATGAACAAATATCTCACCCTTTTTGGTTTTATCTTTGGGGTTTTCTTCTCGGTAATACTTTCTTCTTTGAGTTTATCAAACAGCGAATCAGGATCCAATCCATCTTCAAAGATCTATAGTTGAACAAACACCAGTAAAAACATGTTTCTACCTAATTTAATATTTTTTATTTTTAAATACTTCAAAGAATTCTTACCTCTCCATTTGCAATAAATTCTTCTATTTCTTTACATGCATCTCTGAATGCTGCAGTTTTGCACAGTTTCATACATGTTTCCTTACGTTCTTGATATGGTTGAATATTGTTTATATCAATCCAGCCACTGTTTCAAACAAATAGAAGATTTTAATAATCCCAATTTGATAGAGTAATGGATAACCTGCATTCAAGAATAGATAATGATAGAGACTCACTAGTTTCTTGTTCCAAAGAAATATATACAGTGGACAGAATGCTTCGAGTTGGCAGGTTTTTTCATATCCTTACCAGGAGCAGATACCTTTAAATTCAATTGAGGATATTAAAAAGTTAGTCTTGGTAATTTGATATATGTGCAGAGGAAAAGATTCTATTCAATAATTGAAAGAATATAACACAATTTTATATATCTGTAACAGATGTACATAGGTGTATATAAAAGTTCTGATGAGATTTGAGATATCAATTGAATTTAAAATATTATTTTTAGATACGTGACTATAGCACTTTCTGTAATTTTGAATATGAGTAATATTCCAAGTTCAAATAATGCTTTCGATACAGTTGAGTCTATTGCTAAGAAAGAATAAATAAATAATTTCTCATAGGTAGAAAGAATTTTGTTGCAAGAACTGAAAAATTATTCTTGTTTACCCTTTTCTGAAATTAAAAATAGACTGAATCCGAGATCACTTATTCTCCTACGAGTATTCGATGATATTAATAAAAATACACTATATAAAACACATGTATTTTTAGCAAGTTATCTGGTCACTGAGCCCAAATGAGTTAATATTGATTAATTTTATTGAAGGTATAGTGGATAACCAATAAAGCAAAGATAGTAGAGAACTTAATTTCCAAGGATTATTCAGAATCTAAGTCGTTTCAATTGGTCACTTGTTTATGATACTGAAATTTACAATGATCTCTGAGCATTGGTTGTGAGTGTCTTCATCAAAATTTATCATATAAAAAAAAATTATTAGCTTCAATGTTTGATCAGGAATTAATTAGATTATAAATGAGCTATTGATTTGAGATAAGGCAGATCCAAGACAGTCATATGGAATGATGTTGTTTTAGGCACTTTCCCTTGATACTAGATATAATATTTCAAAAACTATATGAATGAAATATACTACATACTACTATTCACATTATCAATTAAGTTCCAAGTAAGTCAAGTATTGCATTATTAACTATCAGTTACATTTTAATAAAACTAGAGAAGTGAATTAGAGGTGTACTTAAAATTTACAGCATTGATATCCAACAAATTCAGAACAATTAAGCCCTGCAAAAGAGGTGGCTTGGTGGTTCTTAAAGCTATTTTGACTCTCTACAGCTGCTTGTGGGAAACACAAATCAATGATATAATTTAGAAAATTTAAATCTATTATTTTCTCAAAATATGTTGTTTATCAACAATGCAAACTTCAGGTGCAGATTCTGCAGCATGCTTCATCTCTATCAAAATTGATCATGAATTAATTTCTTGGGAATAAACATTCTGAGCTTATTTGTGTCTAGTAGTTATGGAATTCAACAATTCAACAATTTTGTTATATTGTAGGAGTAAATATGGCTTGCTGTGCACAATGAACGAGTATAATAACAAATGATTCTTGTGTAGTTTTTGTTGTAAAGTCAAATGAAAACATTTATATTCACTAGATATCATCGAGCCCAGTCATGCTGAAGGAAATTGTGGATAAATAGTTTTGAAAGATTCACTACAAACTATCCTGCCAGAACAAACTCGTTACTGATTTTACTGTGAGACGAACATTGATACTTTAAAAATTGTCTAACAAACACTAAGATGTTATTTCATTCTGTTTATATTACATATTCGAAATTATCATATAAATGTTTTTGCCAATAGCTTAGAAGTTGGTGCGACAAAATAAGGAGACAGAATTTGTAGACTTCATAGCTCTTTCATTCTTCTGCCCACGTTTTGATACATATATTTTTATGCAAGATCATCTCAACAGTGCCATCGAGCACTGGAAGTTGTTATTCAATTTGATTTTGACTCTAGTGGATAATCTAGAACTTGTTCACTTTTGTTACAACACAATCTTAAAAAATTCTTAACAATGAAAATAATTGATCTATTTACTTGGAAAATAAATACATATAGAAAACAAAGTGTAACTTGATTATTGATTCAGTCTCAAATTTCAGTACAAAATTTACATGCATTATTTGATATTCTTTATGAAAATATGCCAGAATGTATTGTGCAATGTCTCCGACTATCGGAACAACAAAATAAGTAAGACAAAACAGTTACAAAGACAGTTCTACAATCCCATAGCACATTGAGAGCAATCAAATCAAAAATAAACAAGTCGACGTGTCGAATCAGCCGAGCTAATCGTTATACAGGCTCGATAAACGTCTAATCAAAACGGGGCAGGAGCGAATCAACGACAGCAGGTGCGGCAAGTATATTGTGCTGTCGAATTGAGGGTTATGATACCCTCGCACCAAAACAAAAACACGAGCCGCTGCGGAGGCGCCATGGACGTGCGTGCGCGTGCCGGAACGTCGCGAGAAAACAGCCCCCCACCCCTGGGCACAGTGTGTGCGTGCGCGCGTGTACGTGTGTGTGTGTTATCGGGGAAAAGCGCGGGACTCTCGGTACGTGCGAGTATACACAAGCTCTCGCGGGCGAGCATTTACGGGAGGGGGGCGTAGGGGGGCGGGAGGGAGTCGCGAGAGAATCAGTGCAGCAGTCGGGGCTACTTACCCTGCCGGGCCACGGTGAGAAGCCCTTCATCTTGGCCCTGCAACAAACAGAGACGAGCCGTGCGTGAGTTATGGCAGAAGGAGCGTAGAGGGGGGGGGGGCACAGCGGCCGGCGGTGGCGAGGGGGAGGGTCGCGGGTCGCAGTGCGGGGGAGAGGTTATGTTTACCGCCGGCTACGGGCGGGCTTATCGGGCCGGGAATACGCACCAGACGAGGTCGCCGAGCTTGAAGGTGGGGGCCTGGTCGGGGGTGGTCATGTCGGCTGGTGGGCTGCGGTCGGCGCGTGTACGAGGCAAGGCGAGAGAGCTTGACACACTTGAGCTGCGTGACGGGGGTTAGACGGAGCGGCGGCGTGAGCTCCGCACTCAGGGGCGATCGGCGAGCGACTGAATTTTGCTTTGACTGCAGCGCGGCGCGTCCCTCGGCCAACCCGAACGCCACCACCGCGCTGCCCATGCGAGCGACGTCGCGCGCGCGGCCGTTGCGGCGCTCGGCCGTACCGCGCTCGTCAACACCCGGATCGTCTCGGGCTCAAGCCCAGTTCGCACACGCGTCCTCGTTCCCCGCTCGAATCTCGATACGAGCTTTTCCACGCTTCGCCCGAGTTTTTTCATTGCGTATACGTGTGGGAAGTAATTTTGCATCTCGCACAACCTCGTCGCTTCAAGCTGTACGTCGCGAATCACCGCGTTTCATTGGACATACAATTTTACACGATTTGAGTGTCATTATTTTGGTTTCGATTGGTGACCAAGTGCTCATCTTCACATTTGAAATATTCCATTCAATTTTCGCGTGCGAACAACCGTTTCATTGCTGTGAGATATGAAGAAAATGATCTGAAGCAGTTAGTAATAAAGATTAATTGTCTCTAGAGCCTATATCTTCAAGTCAAATCATATTCTCAACATAGTCTTGTGGAGTAGGCTTCATTGCGATTTTGTCAATTTTCTCAGTTAATTTATATTAATTTTGGACTATCGACTCGAGCAACATCAGTTCCAACCTGTGACGAATTTTGCGATGATTTTTCCACCAAATTTCACGAACTTTGAGCGTTTTTTGTCGGAATATTTGATTTTTCACTTCCGGTTAGAGGATTCCACGATCGCAGCTCTGGCCAATGGGAAGACAGCACAGGGGAAATTATGATCGCCGATTGGTCGGCGATATTGCTTTTCGAAAATAGCAACCCCGCGGTAATTTGAATTGGAGCAATGGAGTTCTAGTAAACATGAGTGCAGATGAAATCGACAATAATACATATCTCATCAGGTATTCTATGTTTTCCTAAATTTACATTTCTTGATTCAATCGGTACTTTCAGGATAATATTTATTACAGTTTATTACAATTGTTACTCAATCATAGTCCATTGCACTTATCCACTACGTCCATCAATTAGAACGATTAATCACTTTATGCTAATTGAATCACAAATTGTACATACGTTGTACATACATACATACATACTTATTAGCTGAGCGCAAATCGTTAATAATCATGACGTATAGTGATATGGGATCCAAATTCAACATACATATATATATTTCGAGTACAACTTTGGCAATTTTACACACTCTCGTGTCTGAGGAAACTCATTCCAGTCGAAATGTTTTGTATTGTTGAAAATATAACAATAAAAAAAATCCTTATCAGTTATCCCCAGGACCGTCACTTTCCCAGTCGTGTTAGTGTCATTGCGGCCTGCGCGCAATCGCAGTACAGATATATATAGGTACACGCGCACCCGCCCCTCACACATGTTTACACATGTACACTACATGTGTATGTGTGTGTGGGCACTGGGTAGGCACATATTATGGGCAGTCGCAGGCACACGCACGCGGCGCACTCGCGCGCGCATGTACTCACCAACACGAATAATACTCGGAGCGAAGTGCGCGAGAGAGAGACGAGCCGATCGCGAGTCTCCCGGAGCAGACGGAGCCACGAGCAACACACTATACTTCATACTGTTCTCCTGCACGGCTCTCGGGCGAAAGTTGCAGCGTATTGCCCATCGATTCTTCTGCTCGCAGCTTTTTCCCTCGGCTCCGAGAGAATCGAGCCGGAGCCGGACACCAGCTGCACCATCTCCAATATGGTACGCGCATGAAGACCCGGGGAACAACGGCCCCCTGGGTTGTTCGCACGACACACACACGCACCCAAGGCTGTGGCTTGTTTTTTTAGTGCGGAGTTTTTTTCGACGTTTGCGGAGTGCTAAACTCACTGGCTCCCACGCACGGCTATATGAAAATGATTTGTTGTTGTGTCAACAGTGCAACTACCGAGATAATGAGTTAATTTCGTGTTAATTGGTGCTAAGTGCTGTGGCTGCTCCTGCGTTATTTGAGCCTTGTTACTTCTCAAACTTTCGTTCCGTTGCGTAAAGCCAATCCAATTTTGTTTTTCATACCCGCCCTCCTGTCACTGTGCACTTGTTTTTCATAACGCTTGCTCAAGTATCATGAGTTTTGGGCTTCACGAGTATTGACATTCAGTAGTTGCTTTGCTTTGTTGCAAACGCATCATCTGTTATTGATTGATCTCTCAATCATTGAACATCCTCTAGCCTTGTTTGAGTGCAAAACTACTCCAAATCATTTATTTACACCATGAGTTTCATTTTCCTTTCTCGTCCATAAATAATGATACAGAATGGAGTGTTTGTCTTATGTTTGTATATTGATGATTGTGTTCATGAGACTAATATGCATTAGTTTGTGACTCAATATCTTTATTTTCTATCAAAAGTGTCAGTTCTCTGTTCACCATTAGGTCAAAGTTAAGTTAAGAGCGTTTGAATGAAATACGCCTGTCTAACCACTGCAACTGTTTTTGATTCTAGAAGTTTTTCCTTCTATTCCTTACATCAAGTATTACTGTAACTTCAAAATGTAATATTCAGTATGTCAAACTCAATGAATGGTGAAGGAAATAACAACACAAATATTAGTGGATGTTATCCCCCTTATCTTGTTTATCTAGCTCTGCATCCAATTCTAATTATATGCATGACATTTATCAACAGTCGCAGCAATCCCAAACGACAGCTGAGGATGAGGAAAATTTGACTGTTGCTCCTTCCACATTTCCCGGAGCCACTCGTCTGCATCATAATTCAAACACAATTCAAATTGATGAAGCACTACAAATTCAAATGGCTTTGAGGGCTCAGGCGTCAAACATACCACATTCGGTAAGTGGAAATATGGAAACAATTCAAAATACTTTGATTTGAGCTCTGATAGCGACCACACCAGTACTCATTATTATAGTGTAAATCAGTAAATATATTACCGTTTATTAACCATTCTTATGATTCTTCAAGACAAGTGAAGAGATTCCTCCTCCAAAACCAGATTTTTCTGCACCACCTCCTTATGAAGTTGCAACAAAACTACCAAGTTATGAAGAAGTGCAACGTGAGAAAACACTCCAAGGAGAACCAATACCACAGACTCATCCACAGATCCTCTTAGTGAGTATCTCATTCACTTTTTCTAGCTGACAGGGTAAATATTATTGATTAAATTAATTAATTTTATTCTTGTTTTTTCTAGCCTGGTGGAGTTAGGGCACCACAACAGCCTTTAACTATATTAGCTATAGACACAGATGGAGAAGGTGATCCAGAGAGTCGAATGCTTGGGACTGATTTCATGTTTTTCACAGCTTTCTTAGGTAAATTATGATTCATGAACGTTCTCATAAGATTTGCAGTGATTTTTATTTTCTATTCAGAAGTGCTTATTTTCATTTGAATCATTTTGCATCACAAAATCTGTTTGGATTTTAAAATAATGTAACAATACATATAATTACTGTGAATAATTTTTTCAGTGGCATTCCTGTTCAATTGGATTGGTTTTCTGCTGCTCATGTGCTTCTGTCATACAATAGCTTCTCGATATGGTGCACTTGCTGGTTTTGGCCTTTCTCTATCCAAATGGACATTGATTGTTAAGCATTCGACTGATTTAGCTTCTCGTGAAAATTCTTGGCTATGGTGGCTCATCATGGCATTTGGTGAGTAGAAAGTAAATCATCAAATGAACGGTTTTTCCAAACCTCTAGAAACCTTGAGTGGAACTAAATTTATAAAGAAAATAGTAACGGTTTCCAATCAAGTATGACCAAATTACTATTTATCTTATTTGTCTACAATTTATCTCATTACAAATTACTATCCAAGATACCCAATATTCTTTTCTACACATATTATATCGAGAAATCTTTTCATTCTAAAAGAATTTTCTGCTTCTACATGTCATAGATAGGATTCTAAACAAAACATTAGCTGTACTTTCTATATTTTACAATTTGAGATCCTAACGTGCTTCCTTCAATGTCTTCAACAGGTCTATTGATTTGTGTACGTGCTATTATCCAGTATTTGAATATAAAGCGAGGATGGCGACTTTTGTCTGGCAGCGCCCAAGAACGTCTACTTTTCTATTATTGAGTCTCAAGTTGAGATGTCACAAAGACATCGCTTTCGAAATGAAGAAGAAGAGAGAGAGAGAGAGAGAGAGAGAGAGAGAGAGAGAGAGAGAGAAATGCAACTCTCTACTGTCTAAGGGTTTTTAGAATTTTTGTGATTTGTAGAAATTTAATAACGAAAAAATCGCACATAAACTTGAGAAATTGATCGTTCTGCGTTTGTATTTGCAGTTTTTGTCAATTTTTACGAGTAAATGTTACACGTTTATTTTTTGTTATAAGAAACACTGTCGTGTGTAAAAAAAGCAAATACCTGTAATCGTATCAATTATGAGGATTTCTCAAAGCAGTCCATCCTTTAGAATTAAAAAGTCGAGTAAATTTGTTGACTGCTATTCCAGAGCAAGTATTAATTTTTGTTGTGAAACAAAGCCCTCTAGAAGTATAAAAAAGTAAAAAATTTTTAAGTTCTGATGCGTGGAAAAAATATCGTACGCAGAAAACGTAGAATAAGATGAATGGCAAGAACTAAGATCAGAGCTTTTAGAAAAAAAAAATCTTGACTAAAATGTTCAATTATACTCTTGAACATAAAAATATGAATCATTTACTGTCAACCGATGATATCGGATCGCTTGTTTATATGTAAGATCTAATACTTTGATTATAATTTATACTTGTAAACAGAAAGTTTTAAGATTATAAGACTATTAATCTTATTTTGATTATTGTAATATGATATCAGAGCAGATCGCTGATAAAGATGAATTGATAATTATGATAATTACGTGAAATACTATTTTTATTATCGTTATTTTTGTTATTCCGGAATAGTATGGATTTTTTCATCTAATACAAATAAGTTTCGAAGTTTGTAAGCTAAAAATTTTACGCATATTTATTGATCAAATTAGAAAGTTATATATTTATCTCAATCTAAACTATAAGTATTAATTTTACAATTTTCATGTCTTTCAGATTGTAAGCTAGAAGTATTTTATGTAAATAAAATTTCAAAATATTTAGTAAATTGTCTTTGTCTTATTAATTGTTGATCGATTCACGAAATTGCGAACAAGCTCCAGAGATTATTAAATATATTGAATCAATCAGTGATTAAAAATAAATGATTTCATTCTTCTTAAATAGGCTCATTGAAAATTATTGACAAAGTACTTATACTTTCTGCAGAATAAACTTTTGAAGATTGGGGAACTTTGAAACTACTTTGCACGGGGTGAACTGTTTTGCTAACAGAGTTCTTTGTCGATTCAAATAATACCTGCACAGACTTTATTTCGTTTTTTTGATCGACTTGGAGTTGGTGCACAGGGAATAATTTTGGGACAAACTCTAGTTTCATATGCGAATTACTTATATAGAATATAGAAAAATAATTACTTCTTTTTTCATACTTTTCTTGACTCAATAAAATCAGTGACGGGTTGGATTTTGGACGAGTATATAATTACTTATACTGTTTAGCATGAGCAAATTGAAATCAACTTACATTGGAGCAACGATAGATCGTTTCGCATCTCGGTTTTTGTTAGTATGCAGATAATGAGACGCTATAATATTATACACGTTATATTATCTATGTTGAATGCAATTCTCAAGTAGATCAAATTTGTCTGTCCGGAACGTATAGTTTGCGTTGGAACAGTGACAGTAGTTGAGATGCAAACTACGTCTTTGCTATATGCATTGAAAAAAAAAACTAATTGCTTCATATTTTCATCACGTGAGTGCTGAGCCGAGACATTTCCTTACAATTTGCTACGTAAGCTTTTATATCAATCACGAAAATTTTGCTCCGTGAGCAGGTGCAGCCGAAGCAAAAACTTAGTTGAATTACAATTTTTTTCCGATATTTCGCATTGGCTTCAAACATACAAATATATATACTTACGCGATCACCCGAAGTGGGAAATATTTTCCAAAATAATTTTTCAGCTTATATTCCGTTAAAACAAAAAAACCCGAAAACTTCTTTATTACTATTTTTACTATTCTATACATCTATACTATTCTCATATCTACATTATTAGAGATTTTGATCATTTCCTTAACGAGCACTTTCTAAGTAATAGTTTCAATTCTCGCGTCGATATTTGACATCTTAGATTCCACCCACATAAAAAATATATCGTTGATTTCCGAGCTGCATACGATTTATATTCCGATGCCGCGTACAATATATACACCTTTGAATTGCGCGTTAAATATATATAAGCGTTTGCCGTTGGTCGGCAAAGCAGGTCAGCGCTCCGCAGGCACATATGCGATTGAGTCGAAAATTCAATGGCGCCAAGCGCATCAATCGACGTTTTCGTGCCTCGATGTCCCGGGGCCCCGTAACCACCCGTAACGATATAACACCGGAGCACGGTGTACCGGAGGAAGACGAGAAGCAGCTGCAGCAGCGGCGGCGGCGGCGCGCAGGTGCACCAGTGAGCGCGAGGGACGACCAACGCGGCAGCGGAGCACCGCGTCCAGATCACCCGCGCGCACGCAATATACTTACACACGTTATAGCCGCGCGTCTGCGTCTCTCTCCGTCTCGGCTGTGTGCAGCCGCGATAAACACGTTATAGTCTCTCTCTCACTCTCGAGGCGAGAGCATGGGGTGAGTATTATTTACTGAAAAATCTCATTCCGAGCGAAAAACATCATCCCGCTGGCTGCAATCGACACAGCTGCGTGTATATGAATACACACACCGGATAGGCAGAGCAACACACTCGTCATATATATATCGTAACGATGCATGTCCGCAGGAGCTCCGACCTGGAGTGCGTTGACGACTCGAAGCGGGACCCGGGCGAAATTTCCGACTCCGACCAGTCGCCCGAGCAGCGCAAGAAAAAGAAGAGGAAACACAAGCACAAACACAAGAAGGACAGGTCGATTGATAAGCTCGACTCCAAGGACAAGTAAGTGTGGCACACAAGTCAATGCTATATCATTATCGTTTTTACCTCGTCGCGACCCAGTCGCCTTGCCCCTATACTAACTTTATGTTATTCCGTTGCTAGGAAGAAGCACAAGAAGCACAAGCGGTCAAAGAAGACCAAGTCCAGCCACGATGAGAATGGGGAAGGAGCGGTCATCGACAAGATTGTGTCGCAGATTGTCAACAAGGAGATCAGCAATGGCAAGCTGTCACACGCAGTTCTTGAGATCCCAGAGACAGAGGAGAGCGAGGATGAGAAGATGGTCGACCTTGACTCGGACGAGGTGGACTGCACCATCATAGAGGACGATATAGACCTTGAGGAGCTCATGAAACAGAAGGTGGGTACTGCGTCAATGTTCAGCTGGAGGATACACGCTGCTGTTGTGTAGCTCTGGCTGCTCAAACATAACCTGTAAATTTGAAATTTTGTGCTCAAATAGTGTGATTGATTTTTCCAGGAACGACTCCAGGCATGCCTGGTGCAATACCTATCAGACGACTCTGAGAAGAATGACAGGAACAAGGGGAGGAAGAGCAAGAACGAAGTGCCGGATGTTATACTGGTCGAGGACAGTGGGGACGAGGATGTGCCCAAGAAGAAACGTCACAGAAGCCCGTCGGTGAGTGAAGGCAGGAAACTTTTGAAGGGTGACAGACGTGTGGTGGTTGACATGAGTAGAGGTGACAAGAAGCTCAGGGACGAGCTTGAACGGAGGAAAGAACTTGAGAGGAAACACGAGGAGAAATTAAGGAGCAGGGAAGATGTCAAAAGAGACGATCGACATTCTAGGAAACATCTTGACAAATCTAAAGAAGATATCAAAAAGGATGAATTGGCGAGGAGAAAATTGGAGGAGGACAGGCGCAAAGAAGCTATGAAGAGGGAAGAATTACGTAGGAAGGAGCATGAAAGGAGGTATGGACTCAATCGTTATTAGAATTTTGAAGAATCATCAATATGTTTGACATTTTCAATCCTATTGGTTCATACAAATTCCCATTTCATGCACAAAATGACTAACCAGGAGAGCTAGTCACCTTTGCTGTTCAACCTTTGGTCACCATTCATGATAAAACTTTGACAGATGGTTCATGGGTACCCATGTAGCCGATATTTACATCCATACAGTCTAAGCTGTTGGATACCTTAGACCATCTCACAAAGTTTCATCGTGATTGTTTCTTTAAAGGTTGTCCCACTCTTCTAGTAAGTCTTCAATAAGCTTCGTGGATATGTAATTGGATTAAATTCATTTATCATGATTGTACATCCCAAAGGATTCCATAAAATATATTAATCACGTTTGAATTATTAGAGAAAAAATTTACTTTCAATTGATTGGTCATTCATTTGATTGATGAGCAGAGTGATTTGTCTGCAATAGTAAAATAAATGAAACTTTATCAGATTCATATTCAATGATATGATGTGGTTCAATTAGGGAAGAGGAAAAGAGGCGAGAGAGTCAAAGCAGACATGATTCCAAGTCAAAAGAGGTGAGGGCAAGACACGAGAGCGGTCGAGATCAAGACCGTGACAGAGATCGAGATAGAGATCGGGAAAGAGACCGGCCCCGTGAACGAGATAACCGTGACGTTCATGGCGACAGAAGTAGAGATCGTAGGCTTCACGACAGAAGAGACAGTGGAAGGAGATCTAGGAGCCCTGGAAGACCTAGGTTAGTATGCATTATTCACCCTTTCTTGTAAATCTCAGACAACCAATTCTTTTAATTATTAAATACTAGATGATTAATGAACTATTCTGAAAAAATTCAATTGTCAATTTGTATCTTTTTACATTCAATAGTCGAATTCAATTTTAAACAACCTTCTTCCCATATACAAACCAAGTCTCCGCTCTAATTTGTGATAACAATTTTTGTTTATTAGAGATAGAAACGACAGAAGCAGAGACCACCACAGAAGGTCGCACTCCCGTGGTCGCAGAGATCGTGACTCTCGGCATAGCGGTCGCGACCATGACAAAGGGAAGAATGGCAAGCGCGAACGTGGTGACAAGTTCAAAGACTCGTTATCCGAGGGATTAAAGGTTGATCACTCCGATAGCTCTAGCGAGGAAGAAATCAAGGACATTGACATTGTTGAGGACGAGGATGAGGAAGCAATTATTGAGCGCCGCAGAAAACAAAGGGAAGAATTGCTCAAGGTTAGTAGATTAATAAATGGTTCATTGGCATTCATGTAATATCATGATCAACGACATTTTCATAATTTTTCTAACTGTCGAAATACACTCGGAAACAATGAATTAAACAAATTTTATTTATCGTCTTATGCTTTCTACAGAAATTAGGAGCGCCAAACGAAGACTCAAATTTCTCAACGGATCTGAACATAACGACGTCGCCACAGTCCGAGGATCAATCAAATACGTCCAGTAAGTCATCCAAATTCAACGACAGAAAAAATAATAATGGCTCAACCTCGGAAAGTCACACACCGCCATTGCCAGAGCGAAGAAGGCGGTCCAGAGATTCGAAACTAGATGCGAAGACTGAATCCAAACAAGAATCAAAAAATGAAGTTAAACAAGATGACTCCACGGCAACTGACAAGAAACCGACTTTGAAAAAGTCGAGTGAGTGGGATATGTTTGCTGAGGTTGACAATATTGGTAGCTTTAATGTGAGTTCAACTTTCTCCTCAGATTGTACTTTTAAAAAATTACTTTGCTACTTATTTTGTTATCTAAATTGAAATGTTATTTTACAGAGTCCAAATGTAGACGGTGTTAAGCGACCTGGTGGACCTGAAAACCCTAGTTTGAATGATAACTGGGATGATGCTGAAGGTTACTATAGGTTAGTTAGACTTTTGTACCAATTAATATGACTATATACAGATCGACTGAACTATGCAATTTTTTTTCTCAGAGTTCGTGTTGGTGAAACGTTAGATTCGCGGTACGTTGTATATGGCTACACAGGTCAAGGTATGTTTGGTAATGTAGTTAGAGCAAGAGACACAGCCAGAGGAAATATGGAAGTTGCCGTAAAATTAATCAGGAATAACGAAGTGATGTAAGTTATTTTTACTTTTTATACTTCATTATAAGCTTAATGATGGTCTCATTTAAATCTCATTATTTTACAGGCATAAACAAGGTCTGAAAGAATTAGAAATTCTGAGGAAATTGAATGATGCTGACGCGGAAGATAGGTTCCATTGTTTACGGTTATTCAGGCATTTCTTTCACAGAAACCATCTGTGTATGGTTTTTGAATCCTTAGCAATGAATTTGCGAGAAGTGAGTGCTCTAAGATATTGCTCTTTCTAAATTCTCTTTTCGATTAAATGTACATTATAATCAACTCGTATTCTGCTCTCTAGGTTTTGAAAAAATATGGAAAAGATGTCGGCTTACACGTTAAGGCTGTTAGATCTTACACGCAGCAAATGTTCCTAGCATTAAAGTTGCTCAAACGATGTAACATTCTGCACGCTGATATTAAGCCAGATAATATTCTAGTCAATGAGAGTAAACTAGTATTGAAAATTTGTGATTTTGGTGCTGCTTCATTTGCTCATGAAAATGATATCACACCTTATCTCGTTTCGAGATTTTACCGAGCACCTGAAATTAGTAAGTATAATTGTTTCCGTTCTTTAAATTAATAATTATACTCTAAAAAATTGTAGAATCATGAAGGTATAAGACAATGATATTGAATTGGGCCAGAGAAATATCTAGAATTATTTTTTGAGTATTAATTATAAATTTTTACACTATTTTTATACTATTTTTGTTATTTTTGTCTGAACTCAATTCATAATTCTTAATAAGGAAGTGATTTTATTGACTAACTCAAGATAATTAATAGATAATCAAGTACATGGTACTAGATTTTAACACGTTCAAATTCATAATTTTCTGCTATATTATAATATCAATAACATGTGTACTATTCGTGGTTATAAAAGAAGTTAATATCATAAGACCAGACATTAACTATATGTATGGAGAGTATGCTCAGATCTTGATTAGTTGAATGACTATTAGGACAGCTTTTAATGTTATTTATATTCTAGTTCTTGGTATACCATATGATTATGGCATTGACATGTGGTCTGTTGGTTGTACTATCTATGAACTTTACACTGGTAAAATTATGTTCTCTGGGAAATGTAACAACCACATGTTGAAGTACTTCATGGACCTCAAAGGTAAAATGCCTAATAAGTTAATCAGGAAGGGACAGTTCAAAGACAAACACTTCGATGGCAATTGCAATTTCCTGTACCAAGACACTGACAAAGTTACTGAAAGAGTAAGTTAATTTTAAATAATGACCACTCAGTTTGTTATATATTTTCGTATGATTTCATTTTTTCTATGCTCCTATTTTTATTCAATAGACTGCTACCTCTCAAATTTAGTCGAGTTTCAAATGTTCGATTTCGTTTTTCTCAGGACAAGATAGTGTCGATGTCGGCACTGCCAGCGACACGTGATTTAGGAACAGAGCTTGGAACAACTTCACTTCCACCGGAGCAAGCACGCAAGGTGAACCAGCTGAAGGACCTGCTTGAACGCACCTTCATGCTGGACGCGGCCAAGAGGATAACAGTGAACCACGCACTAGCCCACCCCTTCATTCAAGAGAAGATCTAGGTAACCGGCCGCGGCCAGGACTAGCAGGATTAACCTCATCGAGTTTGTACATTTTCTAAGCAATCGGCGATCCGTTATGAATATACCTAGAGTTATCTAATCACCGACATCTTGTTTTTTTTTTGCGGAGACGGAGGGTTAGATACTGCCACTTTTCACAGATATAGGGGAGCTACGCGATAGTGAGTGAGGGCAGTTTTCCTAGTTATTTTGATAGTGATCAATTTTTTTCTGTTAAGAGCCCGTGTTGATTATCGTATTGTAGCTTTGTGCAGAATTATTTATATTATAAAAAAAAATATTGTATTTTTTTTATGAAAACGCAACCTTTAAACAGTGAAAAATGTCGTTTGTCCGTTACGTGCAACACATTCAGGTGGAGTTGAAGTTTCTTTATTCTGGTTCATGAAGATCGATACAATAGTAAATGTTGAATAATATCATTCTAGTGACTTCGATACGTCATGAATATATCAATGCATCTATTGTTGCTCGTGTATATTTTATTAATATAAACAATATATTATTGGTAATCGAGTCATTTGAAATGTCTTGTCGAGGAATAATACTTTGACGTTAGAAGCGCCCTCGCTTGTTTTAAAATGACATCTCAGTATGATAAAAATGAATATTTTTTTTCTTCTCTTTTCCCTATATTGTTGAAAAGTGTTTTACGACTTTTAATATGTTTCTTAAAAAATTGTACCATATAATCATGAAGCAACTTATGAAGAGCATAAGTGTTGCACAGTTTTTCAGAATGTTTCTTCATAGACAACATTCAGTTATTAGCAACGCGTTCGAAGAATCTTGTAAAATATATATATATATATATTATTGAGTATGTGCTATATAAGGAAATCGCGTCACGTAAGGGACATTGAATTTAACGGATAAAATTTTTAATTCTATGAAAATATAGAATCAAGTTGAATGAGTTTCTTATGTATTAACGAATGTGAATGAAATTGTATAGTAATTAGGAATGCAGAATAAGTGATAAAATAAACAGAAATATGATGAATTTTGGATTGAGCTTGAGATAGAGGAAAAATTATCCTTTTACTACATTTTATTCATAAGAAATAGAAAACTGATTAAATTTGAATGTTGGCTTCGAAAATAGTTTTGCGTCACTTGAAATTATATATTATTAGTTTTTGTTGTCGTTAAATATGAATAGATTCAGGCAAGACTGGTTTCTTTTTTAAATGTTTTTGATCTCTTCAAAAAATGCATTTTAAAAGTTTCATTATAAGGAGATTGTTTTTATTAATATCACTTCTTTGAATAATGAAGATTTGTTCGTTGCAAATAATTAATTTTCATGTAATAAAGTTATACTAATGCACAACGATCGATTGTTTTTCTAGAAATTATCTTATAATTTATTACACAAAATGATAATGTTTTTGAACCACTAATATAATTTACTTCATCTATCAATTTTGATTATCAACACTCAGGAGTTGTATTCACAATCGACTTCTGTATTTGTTCAATAATTTTTTAATTTGATTTGATTTAGTAGTCTCAAATATGGTCCATTGCAAACAATATATTTATGCAAATATAAAATCGACTATAAGAGCCATGAAAACGTTATTTTGGAAAAACTAGATTGTACGCAGCTACTTATGTTTCAGATTGGTCTACACGACTTGAATCATCGGTTAAGTGCGACTGGACCTTTACATGGGCCTTTAGCTGTTCCCGTTGCAAGGTATTCATGGGAACTGTCTTTTGGGATATTTTTATCGCATTTGACAATTTTCAGAATTTGCATATCATTTTGAAACTGTCATTGGCTCAAATCTTTAGTTCACTTATAGAAATTGGAATGATTTTCGCAAGGTCTTAGAATATACTTGTTAGAGTTACTAATTCTTAAAAAAGAACTACGAACTATATCCATCCAATGTACAATAATACTCCGATCTGTTATTCAATTGGGTTAAACTTGATCAGTTATTCAAAAAAATCAAATTCTGATTTTTTTTGTGAAAAATCCTGTCAAAGCCCATGAATTTCTTGTTTCCTATTTTTCAACACGATTGCCTTAACTCGAATCCATTTCAATATTGCAGTAAAGAAAAAAGTATGATAATCAAGTACTTGAAAAATACTAATAGATAGAAAAATTTTGTTTGAATTGGAATTACTGAAATTATATTCTAATTAGCAATTTGGTAATGTTTCACTTGTAGCCCTCCCTGAGCGGAGGGGAGACAATGGATGAAAGAGAAACAGAAAGAAAAAGGCAGTATGAAAAGAAAGATGAGATGAATGAGCAGAGCAGTTGGATGAAATTGAGATGCACATTAACATTCTGAGCACAATCTTCCAATACAATTGGATAATCTCTTGAATTTTCTTGCACCAGAAGGTACACGTAAGTATGAGAAGGAGATCAGGTAAGATATCGGTATTTAGAACTTGGTTTGTTGTCCCTAATACATGTGAGATCTATTTCTCTTGTATATAGGCTCTGACACTCTTTGGCTGATATTAAATCGACACTATTGTAAGTTTTCAGATTTTCTAACTGAATATCTGGAAGGAGATATGTTTTTTTCCAACTATTTTTAAAAATAGGACGGTTCTCAGAGAAATTAAGGTAACAAAAGTTTTTTCTTACAAAATTATGCAATTGATCAATAAATATTTTTTAACGGAACAGATAGCATTTCTTTAAATCTTACCTCGTGTCCAATCCTTTAATCCCAAATGAGATTTGAACATCTCAAAGGAAACTTGACTTATTTTCGTTCATAAAAAAGTACTCAGCACTTTTTCAATTTTCAAAAATAATTTTTATTTTATATTACATCACAATAATTTTTTACACTGAAAAATACTTGATTTTCTTTGTTGTATTAACATTTTAGAATGCTCAAGATTCAAGAGCAACAAATCACTCGTAGTTTTTCATTTGATATGAACACGTGCCAAATGCTCACAGCAAATTCCATCTCTCGCGGATGAATTTTTGTGGAATGTTTTACAGGATTTCCTTATAATAATTTTTCATCACCTATGTATGAATTCGAATCTAATCCCTTTCGGGGTAATACTGCACGAGTATTTTGGAGATTTCATCGGCAAGATCTGGAGAAGAAGCACACAAGACTCGCCTACTCAGTGGGTCAAAGTCATCACCTGGAAAGTTGAAAATATTACTCTAGTTAATTGTCCAGTGATCAGTATGAGGTTCGAGGTGCCTAAACGCATTATAGAAGTAATAATCTCGGAAACAAAAGAACTCGAATGAATCGTTGTAAGAGTAAAAATATAAACAAGATATATTTTGTAGCTTAGGGATACGAAATAAGGATGAAATGTTTTTTATGAGTGTAAAGCTGTATTTCATATATAAAAATAAGCTGGCAACTATTGAAAGTTCGAAGAATATTTGGTTTCTGATCCACGGGGGGAGAGGATTTTCATGGCCTTCCATAGTTTATACATAAATGCATCAAAATTTGTTTCATATTCTTGGGCTTTTCGAAACTTTGTTCACAGCAAGTTCGATTGTTTTCGAAATTTTCAAAACTTTGAAAAAGTAAATTTCATGATGATCGATTTTTACCAATACAGTTATTAAAATTTTGGTTTTTTCTTCTGACAAGGAGAGGCTGTTAGCTCCGGGTGTCCAATCACGATGGAACTTCGTGAGATGGTTCACGGGTAGCCTAATAGCTGATATCTACAGCCGCGCAGTCCAACGTTTCGTTTTCCTGGAGATATTCACAAATCATTATTGGTTTTAGGCATGTACAGTATATCTATAGCTAAGGTTTTGGAATATATAGATATAATGTACATACATAAAATCGAAAATAATTCATTGAATATCTTTGGAAAAACGAAAGGTTGGACTGCGTGGCTGTAGATATAATCTATTAGGCTACTCATGAACCATCTCACAAAGTTTCGTCGTGGTTGGACACCCGGAGGTAGTGTCCACTCCTTGTAAGTATACTCAGGATAAACTACTATTCTTCTTTTCTTTGCCTATGGTTCACTGTTACTCTTTTGCAATAACATTGATACAAAACATGAATAAAAATACTATTTCTAATATGCTCAGTATCCCCAAAAAAATCATAAAATGGTCATAACTATGATTCGTTTTCGAAGAAGAAAAATCTTTCAAACATGAAAAAAAGTTGGGATTATTTTTAAATTTTTCTACTTGGAGGAGCTTGAAAGCCAAATGACGAATGTCCCGGTATACATATAATATATACTTGTAATATTCGTACCTGCCGGATCGATGCAGACTCCCCCCGCTTCTCTGACGATGAGATCGCCGGCGGCGACGTCCCACACGTGGATGCCGAACTCGTACATGACGTCTGCCGCTCCCAGTGCCACCATGCACATGTTTAGCGCGCACGAGCCCAGTGCTCTCGAGCTACAACAATTTATAAAAAGCAATTCGATTGTTTTTTTTTATTGTTTAAAGAGTGAGGAGATCGATGGAATAAGTTGACTAACCCGTGTACTATAGGTGTCAACGTTTTGATGTTCTCGAATACGACCTTCAACTTTTCTGGATCTCGACTCGTGCCCATTTCCATCATTACCAATGCCTTGTTCACGGCTGCGAATAAAAAAATCAACCATCATAATATGCAATTAAATCTTCTGACGTTTGATGAGTTTCGAAAAGTTCAATTTACAAAAGGCTTCTGGTTCAAATTCGAGAATCAAAATTGTTTGGTCTCCATAAAAAACTGCGTTTCTAAATCTAATATTCTCGATAGCAGATTATTTGTGGTAATTCGATATTGAGAATCAAGGTTAAGCAGAAGAACTGAAGTTGAAATAACCAACCGAGACTGCGTGCAAAGTTTCAAATATAATTGTACATCAGAAATTATGTTATACATAAAATTATAGAATCGGGTAATATCGAAGGAAATTCGTGGGTGAAAATAATCCCGAACGAACGAAAAAAGCAATTGCACGAGTAAAAATAAATCCGCTCTCTTAAAACCTTAAAGTGGAAAATCACTGTATGAAAGTGGATGCCTGATTAAGTGAAACTGCAGCTAATTTTTTGTGTGATAAAAGTGAATTTCCGCTTCAGTTCCATGAGTTTTGATAGCAAACATTTTTACATGAAATTCGTAGTAAATTTTTTGATATCAAAACTCATGGAACAAAGATGAAAATTCACTTTTATTATATGACAAATCAACTGCAGTCCCACTCGATCATTCATCTGTTTCTCACTTTAAGATTTTAAAATAGTATATGTGATGACGGCGAAATTTACCGTCGGTGAGTGCGGTTGAATTTTCGATGAGATTTAATAACTTTTTACCGTAAATTCACAGTGTTTTTACGGTAAAAAGTTAAATTATCCAGTCTCACGAAAGTCACTTTCAAACATTGAATTTCAACCGCAAGGATTTACACGTGCGCAGTGCGCACACAGGCTTGTGCAACGTCCAATCGCGAATTTCAGGCCAGTAAATATGCACGTACTTGAGCACCAAAACTATTCGCAAACGTTTGTATCCGTCTATCGAATTCACGCCATGAAAAACATTCGAACGCCACGAGGAGGTAAGCCGAAGGACGATCTCACCTTTTTCCCCGGACACTTGGATGCGCGTGCCGTTGAGGAAGGCGCCTTGGCCTCTGCGCGCCGAGAAGAACTGCTCGAGCACGGGGTTGTAGACGATGCCGATTTCCGCTACTTTGTTCACCAGCAGTCCGATCGAGATGCACGTGTGGGGCATCCCGTGGACGAAGTTCATCGTGCCATCAACCGGGTCGATAATCCACGTGGGCGAGTCCGTCAGCTCGACCTTGTGGTTCGTCTCTGCCGTGTTCTCCTCCCCGATGAATCTAAAAATCGAGCCGAAACTCAATCCCTCCGAATTTAACCCCACTCGTATACTTATCAATTGTGAAAATCAAATCTTCGTTCGAGAGAAAAAGTCTGTTTGAGGATCAAGAAAACAGTCTTAATCGTAGAGCAGATCTTCTTGTTATAGCGCAAAGCTAATTTTTCGTCTTCAACCAAGATTACATTTTTATATATAGTGATTTTTCAAAACATCAGTCGATTACTTTTGATCTAGTATCGAACAGGATTTTTGATCTTTAAACCTTAGTTTTCAACACTCGTGGTGGAAAATATTGTTCGATACTAGAACAAAAGATAATTTATCACTCACAAAAATCGAATCTTGATTCAAAAGGATAAATCTGCTAGATGATATGACAAGAAGAGCTGCTCAACGGACATCACTCAAAGTTATCAAGAAAACCGTCTTGATCCTACGGGAAATTTTTTTTGTATCGTCAAGCTTAATTTTTTCCTTCAATCATGATTGGTTTTTTTCTAGTGTCATACGTTCGTGCTCTATAGGTTTGATATTTTGTGTAACCAAAATTCAAGGTTGTTTCATGCGAAATATTGGTTGCGCGTAAAGCTGTATAAACAAGTTGTATTTGTTAGAGGAACAAAAAAAGCATACCCGTTCGTCTCGAACTTTGCAATGCCTGAAATTCCGACAAATAAAAATACAAGCAAATGATTTTTAAGATAAAATTGAACACCGTGAGAAATTTTGTAGCGCGTTCGAAGCGTACGGATTATCGACCTCGCGATTGAAATAGAATACCATTAAGGGTCGGGCGGATATACGTTCGGAGCATGGAAAATTCCACAAGCTCTCAAATCGACGGGCTGTAGAATGCGAGCCATTGATTAAACGTATTAAACTTATTCGAGTTGATGGCTTCATTCGGATGATTGATTGTTTTCGCTCATCTCAAGCATCACAGCAGGATTTTTGATGACCGGCTCTTCAATCCGTATACTTTAGTGATTGGCACATATCTTACCCTCGGCCTACATTTTATTCAAATTAAAACTTTTGCGAGACGAAATCTGGGACGAGCAGTTGCCATGGGAATAGCGCTATTGTGAATCATTGACACACGATCTTACTTGTGGTCTGGATACTTTGCCGAAATCCCATCGATGAGTAGTTTTTCCACCATCTGGTCGGTTTCCGTGACGAGATCAACATCGCAAGATTTTTTCTGGATTGTTTTCTGCTTCGAGATGTTATCTCGGATTAGCTAAAAATAAAACAGCGAGACGTGCGTTGGCCAATGAGTTAGTTCACAGATACGAATATAAATATCAGCATATAGATAAAAGAGGATTCCCAAAAAATATGTTAAAAAGAAACACATGTATGCGCATCCGACATATGCATCATTCGTTTCTATTTTAACCCAAGGACTGGTGCCTACGAAGCTAATTCAATTATTAGTAAGATAACGTACTCGAGATATAATGCAATTATATCCGATAATAGAACAGACTGCAGTCGGGGAAATGAAGGTCCTGAATTGTTTACGCGCAGTTAATCAAGCAATCCGTTCTAATCATCAGTTAGAAGATTAGTTCCATCGTGTCACGCGTCTTTATCTGTCTGGATATTTCCACAAACAGTCGAAATCCTCGGGGAAGACAATATATACACATAAGTGTCGGCGAAGCCGTGTGAAAACGCACCAATGCCGACTCACATACGCCGAGCAGTGCCCAAATAATATAAGAAAGTGACGCAAGCGTGAGTGCGATTGTGTGTATATACCTGCACCAGGCCATAGCACACCTGTTATATTATGTCCGCACCTTTTTCGCGCAGCAGACGAGCCGCGAGTTCGCGACGCAGGCGCGTAGCCCGCGAATCGATATAGCTCGTGTTGTACGTGTATATACGTGTATGTATGCGCCACCGTGAGCTAATAATCCGCGCGCGCTGTAGGCTTTGTTCCCGAGGCCGTTGCGCAAACCGAGCGAGATCGATCGGGCCGAAAATGCCGAACGAAATGATTTCCCATCGCAGTATCTACTCGGCCGTCCGGGAGGGACACGTGTGCGCGCGCGACTGCAGACGAGATTCCCCGAAATGATTTTGTGCGCACGTGCGCGCGCCTGCAGTTTGTTATCCCGCGCTTCCGAGGAAAGTATATGTACGCCGGCTGTTGTGCTTAGTATAGCCCCTTGTTTCGTTGGCGGGCGAGAATTTTGACTATATCCTATAGGTGTGTGTGTATTGGTATGATACTCACGTCGCCGGCCTGTTTGACGAGGCCGAGCACGAGGTCGTAGTAGCTGTCGAGCTGCGACATGTTGCTCGGTCGGCTCGCTGCTGCGGACTGCCGAGGAGCTTCGACGTCGGGCCGTCCGCGCCCGCGCGCCCGATCAGCTGACCGCCCTCCCTCCACCCCCACGTGGCTCGCCCGACTTGTCTGTTACTACTGCGCTCGCGCGGAGTATACAGTTAATTTCAAACGGATCTAGAAATATCGCGTGCGGTCGTGTCTGAAACGGGATGTTTCCGACTGCCCGATATAATATCTACGATTCTCGCCTGTTCGCGTTGAGGATCTTCCGTATGTTTGGATTCTTCGGGGGGTGACGGTTCAACCATGGGTGGAGAGAATTTACGTTGGATACGGCGATGATGAATTTTTAAACTTGAGATTATACTCAGGTGAAAAGTGATGGCCAGCAGAGAGTAGAGAAAGTTGTATCTTTCAGGGATACGTTTTTCAGATTCTTCGAGTTTTTCATACAGCAAATTGAATATTTTCTCTCAAATAGCTCATGTCTCAAATAGCTCATGTCTACGGTATTACATTTTGATTTCCCATAGTTATTCAGCAATATCTATCTTTTCTATCGATAATTAATGTTTTTTTTTCTTCCTAAAGGCCATCACCGGGGTATGTGCCTGAAATCATTATTATTCATACGCGTTCACAGTATGTATATACGAGACGGCCAAGTAAACTCAAAAAGGATATACATACACACGTCCAATATAAAATGGAGGAATATTGTTTGCTATAGGTAATGCAACTAGCCGATCGCTGAGTGGTATATGAGTATTTTTTCTTATGCCAAGGACGTGAGTCACAGGTATGTATACTTGATAATCGCAAACTAAAAGTTTTTGCAAAAATAGAAGCGTTGCGTCATGACACTATGTGTTTTCTCAGAGAAGCAATGAAATCATTCGATGTACTGATGAAACAAACGTACGGAAAATTGTCGATAGACTTTTCCCGACGCATCCGCTCAGACGAGATAAAATAGGACGACGATTGCAAAACAGGTTTTATGTATCAAGCGTCAAGCGAAAAAGAATAAAATATCTATCACAGCAGAGGTTCATATACGAAAAGGCTTGTGAACCAGCAAAGAGAAAGAATAATTAGCTAACAAGTCCAAACAGACTACCTGAAACAGATAGTCTCTAAGCTGACCCACGGCGTCCTAAAATCAGTCCCAACCTTATGTATAACTGTATAGCAACACTTTTTCCTGTGCAATTTTAATCTACCATCAATAGTTCTGGTGCTATCTCGGAATTTTTTTAAATCTTCATCTCTAGTTATTTGCTCTTATAATCCGGAGGTATTCCAATAGAAACTAAAACATGCAAAGTCCGAGCAAATACAGACCTAGTCTGGGCTAACTGTGCTGCGCTCGTACTCTTCACTTTGAGGTTCTGCTGTTATGAACTGTTATAATGACCGAGGCAATACGGGCGCAGGGCCGGATTCCGTAGCCGATGGATGGCCCAAGCTCCACCAAAGTTTTTCCTACGTGGTTTGAGCTTATAAACACAAATTTTGAGAGTGGACAATCGGAAAATGGGCAGAAAATTTTTTATCGAGGATTTTCCGAGAGCGATAAAAAATCAGCTGTTTTGAGAAAAAAAATATTTTCATATTTTCCTCAGCATTTTGCACAAAATATTCCTTGAAAATTTTTCATGGAAATGTGCCGTTTCTGAGTAAAAAATTCCTAAACTTTGAGAAAATGCGATTTTTCTGATTTTTAAGGTTCTGCTTCTCAGTCACGCTACAATATTATCCAGTCTACTCGGTCTCAAACTGTTGTTTTGGGTCTTAACTAGAGATATTGATAGAGTACCTCAAGCGCTCTTCGATTACGCTTAATCATATGCTAAAGGGTTTTCCAAGGTTGTATGATATTTGTTTTTGTGGTATTTCTAGCGCCCTAATAGAAGAGTCCAAGTTGACTAAGACTCGGCTCAATTTGAAGGTATTGAGTAGTACCTTGTTTAGAAAGTGCAAATTGGGTACACATATCTTAGTTCAATACTTACCCTGTTTTATTGGCGATTTACCTTCACTGGAGGCACATTGTCAGTAATTTCGTTTCGATCAATATAATCGTTTATGTAACAAAATTACTAGATGTTTTCTAAAAAGATAAAAATCTGTGTGTATGTGTGAGTGTGGCTGTGTGCTCATGAGACTCATGAATCGAGTTCTTTTATGTCTTATATTATTGCATAAGCGTTTTCTTGTAAATAAAATGTCATTTTACCAAAACTTTGCTCACCTGCTCCGCTCTCTACCTCGCAATTCATCAGGTGGTTTGCCAAAAAGACGCGAGACAAGAAGCGAGATTCCAGCACGCACAATGTTGTTTGTTATTGATCCGTGCGTGCTTGTCGTTGTTTCTTCCTACTCTGCATGCATCATCGGCTGGTCGCTTGCACGTGCTTATTTGGATCAGGTGCTAATTCTGGGAAAGATATATCCATGCGTGCTTGGGACCAATCGCATTCGTGACTTTCGTGGATTTCTCTCGAGCTCCTGATATATTTGAACCTGCGAGTGTATGGGCATCTGCTACTCTCGTCAGTCGAGTATAGTGAACGATGCAGAAATAGCCTAAATAAGTATACGAAATGATAACTTTACAAAAGCTGTGGAGATGCGTATCTTTGTTGATTTATAGCATATTGCTGGGTACATCTCCAAAATTCGATGATGCACCGCATAACGGTGCTCCAGCAGAACGTAAGTTTTTATGATAATCAGCTATGTAATGAACTCGGCTATGAGTGAAGTTTGACTTCGATTATTCCGAAGCTTATTCGCTTGATGGATACGAAACCCACGTGATAATTACAACAGCTGTTGAATCTTTATTCATACTGAGAAAATTGATAAGGTTATCTAAACTAGTAATAATAATAATAATAATAGCTCAATTCTGTAAGTAATAAGAGGATATACAGCCATTTGCTTTATCGAGAAAGTTGACAATATCGAATAACAATTAGATAATATTTTTTAATACGAAGAATACGCAAAATCGGTGGAATATTTTTTTGCGACTCAAAGGGAACAAATATGTATTAGTGCTTCAACAATGATCAGAATAAAATAAAATAAGAGATTTAGTACACCCACCCACTTATGAGGTATTTTGTGGTCCAACAGATTCGATGTTTTTCAATCTACATCGGTAAACATAATGATTTCAGTATAAATGTATTTGATGTTTTCCGAGATTTTTTGAGTGAGATCAAATAGTTTGGGGGGAAAAAGTGGTCTACTGAGAGATTGAGATATTTTTACGTAAGATAGAGTAGTCGCATGTAAAGGAGTGAGAATGATTGCACTTGATTATTGTAATTGAGTTAGCAGAGTGAAATAAGAAAAAAACGAAAAAAGCAGTTAGTAATACTTCAAAATGTTGTAAAATACTAATTTTAATGGCTAAATCGAAGAAGCAACTGAAAATGTTTTTTTAATAGTCTTAACATAACCGAACGACGACTGGTATACGGGAGAGCCCCGGAAATATGAAATCTGAGAAAAGTGCTACATTGGGTACACTTACCTCAATAATATAATAATTATAATAAATTTATAGAAATGGATCTCACTTTTCCTGATGATTTTCTCATTGGTGTTGCTTCATCGTCATATCAAGTAGAAGGAGCTTGGAATAGTAGCGGTTAGTACATTTAGTTTTTATATGAACTATAGTATTAATGATGTAATTTTAAATTCAAATAATTAACTTTTAGGTAAAAGTGAAAATAATTGGGACTATGTTGTGCACAATCATCCTGAAAGAGTACGTGACAAATCCGATGCAGATGTTTCTTGCGATTCATACCACAAATACAAAGAAGACATACAATTAATGAAGGATATTGGAGTAAGTATTCGCGTTATTTCATCTTCTATTCCTTCTACATTTCCACGAGATCAAGTGCAATGCTATAAAGACATTGGCATTAATTTGAAAAATGGACAATCAGTTGTAACTTGAATATATATAAAAAGTGTCCGTCCGGTCCTTAATGGGTTAACCCATTAAGGACGGGACGGACACTTTTTCGTGTTCAACTTCGAGCTATCACAAAGTGGTTAATTTTATCGCAAAAAAATTCCTAAACCACTGATTTTTATAGTTTGAAGTGTGCTCTTTCTGATGGTGACACTCGATTTTCGCTTAAATAAATTTTTTTACGCGAAATCTGTAAATTAATAAAAAAAACACTGATTTTTTGAAAAAAAAATTTTTCAGATCAAAATTTTTTTACCTTTTGAATTTTTTAGGTGCTTAAAACTCTTAAAAAAGTTGTCCATGACACCTTAACTTAAAATTTTTCGCCCTAGGAATATCCTTAATATTTTTTTTTCAATTAATGTTGCGTAAAGTAAAAAAAAATTCATTATTTTACTTCACCGATTCTTATCTCGAAAACTATCGACTTTCATAAAAAGTTTGTAAGAACAAAAAATGTTGAGAATCAATCAAGGAATACGTAAGAATTTTTCTAGATTTTTTGGGACCATTTTTGGTTTTTTTTTTCAAAAATGTCCATTTTTTGAAAAATCCAAAATAGTCCCAAAAAATCTCCAAAAATCCATACGTGTTCTTTGACTGATTCTAAGCATTTTTTATTCTCATAAACTTTTCATGAAAGTTGATAGTTTTTGAGAAAAAATGACCCAAGTTTCAAAATAACGTTTTTAGCCGGCTATGCTACTATTGCCGTTGCCCGGCCTTCATTGGCTGGTATCAGAGATAACTGGTATCAGTATTTATGTATATAAAGACTTTTGTTATCTTACAATTTAATTCATTGATTTATAAAGGTTTATTACAGTTTTTCTTTCACCAACATTTTGATAAAGTGACTTCAACATTTCCGTAGTTTTCCAATGTAAGCAGGTTATCGTATAGTATATTACTTCACGATTTTGACAAATATCATTGTACGCATGATATTTTTATCCTGATTTTGATAGTTATTGTTACAAAGTTTTAATTGAAAATGCCACCAGTTAAGAAACGAAAAACATTGAGGGAAGAAGTCGTAGAGATGCAAACGCGTGAAAATGGTGATAATTGTGCAGTTTATATTTTCTTTCGTCGTGTGATTCTGATAGCTGGAATTTTTAAACTTGGGTCATTTTTTCTCAAAAACTATCAACTTTCATGAAAAGTTTATGGGAATAAAAAATGCTTAGAATCAGTCAAAGAATACGTATGAATTTTTCGAGATTTTTTGGGACTATTTTGGATTTTTCAAAAAATGGACATTTTGAAAAAACCAAAAATGGTCCCAAAAAATCTAGAAAAATTCTTACGTATTCCTTGATTGATTCTAAACATTTTTTGTTCTTACAAACTTTTTATGAAAGTCGATAGTTTTCGAGATAAGAATCGGTGAAGTAAAATAATGAAATTTTTTTTACTTTACGCAACATTAATTGAAAAAAAAATATTAAGGATATTCTTAGGGCGAAAAATTTTAAGTTAAAGTGTCATGGACAACTTTTTTAAGAGTTTTAAGCACCTAAAAAATTCAAAAGGTAAAAAAATTTTGATCTGAAAAATTTTTTTTTCAAAAAATCAGTGTTTTTTTTATTAATTTACAGATTTCGCATGAAAAAATTTATTTAAGCGAAAATCGAGTGTCACCATCAGAAAGAGCACACTTCAAACTATGAAAATCAGTGGTTTAGGAATTTTTTTGCGATAAAATTAACCACTTTGTGATAGCTCGAAGTTGGACACGAAAAAGTGTCCGTCCCGTCCTTAATGGGTTAATGCAGTTCTTTTCTAATCCACTGTCGGATCATTTTTCTTTGATTCAGATCAAATCAGTATAATTTTATACTCGATTTTTGATTTAATTTTTTTTATGTGTGCAGATCAATCATTATCGTTTCTCTATAAGCTGGTCGAGGATTTTACCCACTGGTTCTCCAGATAGTTTGAATCAGAAAGGACTCAATTACTATCACAATATTTTGAACGAACTGGAAGAAAAAGGGATAGTGCCTTTTGTTACTCTTTACCACTGGGATCATCCACAAAGTCTTGAGAGAAAGGGTGGGTGGATGGATGAAAGAATGGTTGATTATTTCGCAGAGTATGCGAGAGTTATATTCCGAGAATTTGGTCATCGTGTCAAAATTTTTTCCACGATAAATGAACCATACATATATTGTACTCGGATGTATAAACGAATGAGTTTCGATCCAGGTGTGTATTGATTTTAATATATAAAATTCTTAGAGATTTCAATCTTTCAGATCAGGGTATCTACACAGAAAAAACGGTTACTTAAAAGTGTTGCAGTACTGAAAATCTACTTTACTTAAAGCGAATTTTACATAATAAGAATCTTGATTTAAGTACTTTTTTATACTGAAATTCATTCCGTCCTATTTTAAGAAAGATTTTTTACTCACATCAAGGAATCGTTTTTGCCATGTACCAGTAAAATGGTCTGAGGCTATTATTTCATGGAGCTTGACGAAAACTTCAAATATTCTTCTTCAAATGCAGATTTTACGCACTACTACACTAATTGGGCTAAAGCTGCACTAATGCGGGAAATCGCATTTTAGGCACAAAAATCTATGCGTAGAAGGGAAGTTTATGATGACGTATACTACAAAATAATATTATGTTATGTTACAGGTTCGAATGTGACTGACTGGGGACAATATGATTGCATGCATAATATACTAAAAGCACATGCCGAAGCTTACCATATATACGACAAAGAATTTCGAAAGGAACAGAATGGTGAAGTAGGGATTGTCATACCATGTTTCCACTATTACAGCAAAAATGAGAATGATTTTTATTCGAATGAACTAGCCTTTGAATTCGAATGTGGTTGGACAGCAAATCCAATATTTTCAAAAGAAGGAGATTATCCTAAGATCATGAAAAAAATAATGTACAAAAATTCTATATCAGAAGGATTGATGGAGTCTAAATTACCCACATTTTCTCAAGAATGGATTGATAAAATCAAGTAACTTCTTTTCGTTCTAAAATATTCTGTAATTATCATCAGAATGCAACTTAAATTCGACGGAAAAAAGTAAAATTTATAAATATTTTCAGAGGCTCGTCGGATTATTTTGGATTAAATCACTACACAAGTTATTTGGTTGAACCATTGTCAGAGGAAAAAAAAAATCAACTTTCCACAGCTAAACCTGATCCTAAACAGTATAGATTGATAAAACGAGACGAAGGATTACTAGTCACGCAACATGAGCGGTGGCGTCCATCTTCAACTTTTTGGATAAAAGTAATATTAATATGACTTTATTATAGATATACATACTAGATATAAATAACAAATGATACTGATATTCTTTTTATTTTCTTTCTTTTTCTTATTTTTATTATTAATATATATTATCATTATTGGAGATATAGATTATGTAGACTTAACGAATCCTGTTTGATTCTAGATCGTACCAGAAGGATTTGGAGATTTATTACGTAAAATTAAGGACAAATATGATAATCCTAAATTGTACGTCATGGAAAACGGGGTCGTTGATGCAGACCCTGTTAACGATAACATACGAAAAGAGTATTTATATTTGTATATGAAAGAAATGCTAATAGCAATGAAGAGAGACAATTGCAATATCAAAGCTTATACTATTTGGAGTTTCTTGGATAGCCATGAGTGGACTTCGGGGTATACGTAAGTATTCACACACTTAGGCACACTTGGAAATTATAGGGTTCGATTCATTACAGAATAATCCGTCATAGTTGGCGTAAAGAATACTTTTTTGGAATAGTTTTGTTCGCGTAACGTTTATTTTCACGCGGTATTTCGCGTCCTGGCATATGCAAAGAATGGCACTTCTCTTCCGTGGGGTACGAAAAATGGTATATGGGCCTCGCTTATCTAGGCTATTTCGGTACGGGCAAACTTGCAGCCCTCGTTTCACTCGGGTTACATACGTTTCTCATGCCGAAATCATCTTACCTCGCTTAGGTGCATAATATGTTATTGCGCCCACAAAGCGTAGAGAAAGTACTCTAGAGAAGGCCACATACAGTTGTCCATGGTTGAAAACTTGTTTCCTCAAATCAATAGCAGTTTTATCAACTGTTGGTCTTCGTGTTTTATTTCGTGGTGGAAGCTAATTTGATAAGTAACTATGAAATATAGTCTTCTTTCGAATGTAAAAGAATGGTCAGTCTCTGATGAATATAAAAGATATCGATTTAGGGATACCTACTATTTCTTCTATTGTTTTCTCATAAAGAAAATATTGTAATGGGGTAAAAATCGACCTATCAAATCGGACTTCGGGACCTATAGATATTCGTGATCTACGGGTCGAAAAACATCGGATCCCAGAAATATCTGTATGTGCGTACGAACGTATGCAGTCATTTTTGTGTGACGTGATAACTTTCTGAGGAATTATTGGGTCTTCCTGAAATTTTGTGTCAAGATGTGAACCGAGTTCAATTTTCAGCAAAACTCGTTGTTTATTTCGTTAGCAACCGTTGTTCAGTTGTTTTTTTGGGAAGTTGCCTATAATTCCTTGTTGGGGCGAATACTGCTAATTGTTAGGTAGTTTGGAAAATCAATTCTAAGTCCATTGACTGGTGAAAAAAGACACGGAATTGTTATTTTTTTATAGCAATCTCTTTTTATATAATGCCTCGTTGAGAAAAGGTACTGTTGATGCAGTTAGCAGCGATTTTTGATAAAGTATCCAATATGTTTTAATCAAATTTACATGACTTTTTTTTTATTATAGGCTCAAATTTGGACTTGTGAATGTTGATTTCAACCACCCAAATAGAACGCGCACTCCTAAGGCATCGGTATCATGGCTGAAATCTGTTCTACAATCTCGTCAATTGTTACCGTATATATAATTGAATTGATGATGTTATATATTTATGTAATACTCTATGTAATTTCGTTAAAGTATATATATTGTTTTTAAATCTAATGATGATGACGGAAGAGTTTCCTCATGATATCATTCAGTCAGCGGTGCTTCTGCTTCTGTCCTATAAATATATTGCTGACATTAACCCTTTTAAAACAATTTTTTTTTTTAATAAATTTGTTGGCTTGTCACAGTTTATTATTTGATTACATCAATATGAGTAAAGTTATAGAATGACTTCACTGTCAGAGGGATGTGGATTCTGAGGTTGAGTAACGAACATTGGTTTTTTTTAACATAACGATAAATGTATGTCTCAACGAATATATACATTCATGTAGTAGATACAATATATTTTGCATTTTTTTCCTTCAAATATATATCACACCTAGAGTTAGTTTGTTCCGCGTATAATGATATGTATGCAACGTAGCCTCAAGGCTGCCGAGGCTCCGTGGGTCTCGGGAGACTTTTGATGTGTCTCCCAATATACATCTACACTTAATCTTTTATAGTTTACTTCTCTGCTTAGTATTTTAAAATCGTCCTTCTTGTGCTCCTTGTAAACGCAAAGCAAAAGTTCTCCAAACGCGTCAAAAAACGCGATTGATTACTCCAATAATTATGCATATTACAGTTAGGTGCGTATTTTTTTTCTGTTTTTTTTTTTTCATTTTGTTTCATGTTGCGCCTGCGCTTCTTACACTATTTCCTCGTTTTTATCTTCATTCACAAATATTATTTTCATCTCCAATAGATTAAAATTACTTTCGAAACGCTAAATATATATATCATAGGCAATTCAAACGGACGTTTGATAAAAATCAAGGAATGGGAGAGATTTTTTGAGATTTTGAGCAATAATATCGATTTCAATGGCAAGATCACTTTCGTATCACGATAAAATTGGATAAAATTGAAGAATCGAGTGAGGCTCTTTAATTTGGCGCGATCATAAGCATTTCTCGTTTTGAAAATACATCGAAAACCAACGCACTACTCTCTCAATGCGCTCTCAATCTGGGCGCTCAAGATATACCTTCTGTATAAGGGAACGAGCAGTCCGTAATTATCACGCACCCGAAATATATAAATATCTCCGTAATCGACAGCTCTGATCGAGTTTTCAATGAATATCATATCAATCGAGCACTTTTTCAAGCTTTACGGCCTAAAAACTCTTATAAATTAACTTTTGGATATCCAAGGCTTTCATTTGAACGTAACATGCGATTGCTGTCGTTACTACTACTTTCATGAAATCACAAAAATTCAACGCTTACATGTATATATATATATATCAATATAATATAACCCCATTTTTTCAACAATGTGTGAGAATCGTCTCGTGAGTACATCGAAAAAAACACACTCCAGATAATATGCACATCGAGAACAATTCCGAGATCCAACCAGTGGACTCGTTCGACACTCCTCTCTGCAGGCCAGTCTCTCCTCGGAACTCGCATTTTCGCAAGCAGAAGTGCGCGCGTGCGTGTGTGTGCGTGTAAACTAAACAAATGGTTTACTTTTTAGAGATAAAAAATATCTGTACATTCTCACATTTTAGTATAAGGTAATATATATCATGTCTGTTGCGCGATATTTTGAGGAACCGCAAAAGCTCAGCTTCCTGAGTTATATGTACGGGCGTAAAACAAAAAATGCATATAGAATGGCATGGTTCGTAAAAATTCCACTACAGTATACGTCCTCCGTTACGACCGAATGGTAATAATAATAAAAAAAAAATTACGGATTAAAAACTGCTTGCTCACACTCTCGGCTAAAAGACATTCATCTCGTTGGCGAGTTCTCGCAATCGTTGTGCCCGTAAATTAAAACACTTACAATTTATACTTTCAAGCTCGATGCTTCTCGAACTTTTTCCAAGTAATTAAATATATATATATTTGTGTATATATATAATTTTTCATCTAAACTTAATGTATACGTATGATGCTTAAGTACCTCGACTATATGTATATCGGTGCGGCCATTGTGTGTGCGCTGAGGTATTTTAATATATATATTTATATGAAGCCGTGCAGCGGTTTCATAACAGTGCCGAGGACCTATTATTACTTCAATCTTATATCCCAGTTTGTTTTTGTCCCCCTTGCGGAGCAATCTACCGTTGTTTTATCGATTTTTCTCAAAAGTTGTATCATTGAGCCAGCGGGTTATTTCGTCGTAGAAAAAAGTCTCTGAAGTGGCAAAAATTTCATTCTAATTTGCACGTAGTACACCAACGGATCGTTTCGGCTCTTTGCGGAATTGACAAAATATGAAGTATACGTATATTAATAGTTCCCGACCGTTCAACTCCGACTCGGAAGGCAATGGTTTAGTTGGAGATTGACGACGAGTCCAAATAATTTTCACAATTGGAATCGTTCGACCCAACAATATCGAGACTCTTTCTCGAAATATTCGATAAAACAATGACTCTTGGACGCCTCTGAATCATTAGCGTGCACCTGGTACGACAGAGTCTAGCACTAAGGAAGACCTCTAGGAAAGGAACTGTTGGCTCGTGTCTTAGAATCTGCCCGTTCGGAAAAGATAAGCCAAGCTCCGGATCGGATGAACTATTGAACGTATATATAGACGCGACACAAATAAAAAGTCGAGCAGTGGTCATCAATTTCATTATAACATTGGTGCATATCTAAGCTCGTGTCGCACGAGGCCAAAATGAAAATCAAATCGATTGCCGAACAAAACTCGATTCCGCTTCCTATAACGACGGGTTTGGCTCGGTCGGTAGACGACCTGATTTTCAAAATCGGTATATCAACACTAAACGATCCGTGACAGCGAGTTACATATTAATTTTCGGTTATTACTTTCACAATGATTCCGGTAAAACAGTCGATCACAGCGTTACATACACGTCGAAGACTCGGTTCCACAAGTGCGCCTCTCTACGATTGCTCGGCTCACACTACTGTCGCGTCTTCTCATAGACTTTCTTTCTTTGTGTGTATATACGCGCGGCAGTCGAAATTTCCTCCCGCTCTATACAAAAGCGTGTTGAATCGCGCGAGCCAACAAATGTATGCACACCTATATGCGAATAGAAAACATTTCTCTAAACCTTTTCCCTCGTGTCAACTAATATATCCCCTATACTCGTCCGGTGAATCTGCCTCGCCTACGCTGCATAGACGATTCTTCGATTCGAGTAGATGTGTTCAACTCGACTCGACTGCGAAATTTAACCGATTTTCACCCAAATATCAGTTCGCAACGACGTACATGGATCAAAGAATCGTTTTTACATCGCAGCTCTATCATCTACGACGACACTCGAACTTTGTACGTACACATAGGTGAAATTCGATGCCAACGACTCTACGCTATAACTCTCGGCGATTCGTCGCCGAATCATCGAACGAACGGATGCGTGCCTCGACAAGAACGAAAAAGGGAAAAAAACCATACACACGTACAATATAAATCGACACAAGCGGCTGGCGGCTATATATATACGATAAACGAATAAAATTATCCGTCGGCTGGGCGAATAGCACCGCTCGTTTACGCCTGCTGCGGCTTCAGGGAGAACAGCAGCTCGACGACTCCCTCGTCGGCCAGCGTCGAGGTGTCGCCCACGTTCCTGTCGCCGATCGCTATCTTCCTCAGGACTCGGCGCATTATCTTGCCGGAGCGCGTCTTCGGCAGCCCAGGCGCGTGCTGGATCACGTCCGGCTGAGCGAACGGCCCGATCCTCTCTCGGACTGCGGACAACAATTTTATTTACAAATATATTCATCGGTTACGCACTTTCTAATGATGAGAGTAGTTCATTTGCTACTTCGAATTTGGATATTGTGGTATTTTTGAAAGACCATTTAATTTTTCAAAAAAAAAAATTATCGAATGGTCGAAAAAATAAATTGGACCGCGTTTGAATTGTTGTCGCGTGATTGTGATGTGAGACCCTCGCAACGTAAGAATAACAGGTGATATGAAAGTTCGGATGATAACTGCTCGATTTTACGATTGATTATAGTAATTTTTAACACAAACTTTAGCCGACCCTTGAATTTGTTCAGTGCTGACAAATATATTATTTTAGTAGAACGAAACATCGAATTATCATAATTAACACTACTTATGTAAAATCGACTATCTGTGCAGTAATTTTCAAATGCATGCTGAGAGTACGTAACAAGGACTATTGGTTCGGCTTATCGCGAATCGTACCCGAGTTCACAATTGCCGGTGAGTGCAAACATTTTTTCCGATGTAATACGAACCGAATTCAATCGATAATTTACCGAAAAAAGTCTCCTAGTTGAAAATCACGATTTCTCGGGAATCCCACGGGAACATTTGTGCCTATATGAGAAGAAAAAAAGGTCGAACAGCACGACTATATACACCGACCTTTCTTCTTGAGCTCGTCCTGGAGTTTCTTGTCGAAGGATTTGCCCTCGTTGGGGGTGACGAAGCAGTAGAGGCACTGGCCCTTGACCGGGTGGGGCCTGCTGACCACCGCCGCCTCGGCGACCGACGCGTGCTCCGCCAGGACGCTCTCCACCTCGGCCGTCGACATTAGATGGCCCGACACGTTCAGCATGTCGTCGATGCGGCCCGTCACCCAAAGGTAGCCGTCCTTGTCTCGTCGGGCACCTGGTCACACAAAAAAAATCACACTCCGTTAAACGACCCTTGCGTTGCGTCTTTTTCCCTCTCTCTCTCTCTCTCTCTCTCTCTCTCTCTCTCTCTCTTTTCACATTCGAATGGTTTTATAGTCATCCGATGAGTCGATGCTCGTTTTCAACGCGTATACATGAGAAATAAGATTTTACATTCGTATACTGATCTAGGTGAGAAATTCGTCGGCTTCGATAAATTTTACTTGAATTTTGTAATTACTAAACATCTCCCATCGTATGCTACCGCGGCGCTGTATTGGTTCCAGTATCTGTTTCATAGAATAATAATAATAATAATAATAATAATAATTCAGGCACAATTATATAATACTAGGGAAGCGCTACGCAGACCATGCTATATTATCAATTGGTCTGACGTAAGAATTCATTATTGTTCATCGGTTATGCAATTTCTACAAATGAATAGTGGATTTGAACTATTTTGAACTTGGAGAGTAGTAAATCACTCGGGATTTTTGGGTTGGTTTATGGTTATCCGAAACTTTTCGAGGTCGCTTGTGGTTAACTGAATAGATGATACATTCACTAACTAACGTTTTTATTTTCTGGAGATATTGTATTTCTATACAAAGAATCCATATAATATCTATAAGTATGTATATACAAGTATACTTATATTTCAAATCGGTCATCCGTAGATAATTTTTTAAAATTTTTCCAAGTCTAGCGTTTTGAAGTGAATTAATCTCGTTCTAGACTAGTAACAAATGCTCGAGAAGAAAAAATATTCAGTGACTAATTCAAGATGTCAAAATCAATTATTTTCGTTTTTTTCTTATTTTTTCGGCTACATACGGTTTTCTCGAGAATATTGTAATTTATTTGATCAACAACGATAAGGATAATTATATTGGAATTTTTCTCTCGAAAAGTCAGGTAATCAGCTTACTTCATGAATCTTTTCCGAAATATAATCCGGCGAAAGCGCCCAATCCGAGACTTCTCATAACCTAATTGACAATACAACACAAACATCCGGGGGTTTCGGCCGGTATCCAGAGCTAGCAGTACCTGTTCGAAATTTCAAAGTGACGAATGAAAAATGCCGATCCGGAAGGTGAAGGCCAGGCAAATATTCGATTCGCGGGGCGAGCCGACCGTCGAGGTTGACGTCATAACGGACATTGGCCTGTTGAGAAGCAGTATGCCCAGCACGCTTTTTCCCAGCGAAAATCAGTTCAAGGAAATTCGTGACGAAGACGAAGCGAATTACAATGGACGATCAGTATTCAAAGGTACTTCAATTTCTTCTTTGAGATCGATTGATTGACTTTTTTTCCGATTAAAATCATGTTGATGTTATCTAGATAGTTCCATCGTAACGCGGAACTGAAATACGTGTAAATTCTTATAAATATCATCATCGAGCTTTCAACTACTGCGGTCATTTTTCCCTCGAACGATAAGATCGTATATCGCGGCCCGTTTGTAAAAGATACCGTAGTAATAACGTTACTCTACTTTTTGGAAAAATTTTAAAATCATCGTTGCCAGCATTATCGATGGCTCGACATTGCTCTCAATTTTTCCAAGTCAATCCCACATACATTGAATTTCCCTTTTCAACTCAATCCACCGAGTCCACTACTCGGTAGAACCATACGACGAATTTTCAATGACAAGACAAAAAAACAACTGTGCCCAGTGATAGACGTGATCAACAACGTGATAGCCCCGGAAATCCTCAAATCGAAGCTCGACGTGCATCAGCAGCGGGAAATCGACCTGCTGTTGCAGACCCTCGACGGCACGCCTGACAAGTCGAAGCTCGGCGCCAACGCGGTCCTCGGCATCTCAATGGCGGTCTGCAAGGCTTCGGCTGCCAAGAGAGGCTTGCCCTTGTACAAGTACGAACGTGGATTGTTTGCCGGCCATCATTCGCGTTTCAACCTCGAATCGTGTGATCTTGTCTAGGTACATCGCCAAGCTCGCGGAGAACGAGACGATCGCGTTGCCCGTGCCGGTTTTTAACATGATTAGTGGAGGACGAGCCGCTGGCAACAGCAACATCTATCAAGATATTTCCATCCTGCCGATCGGTAAGGGACATCTCCTTTCGACGATCCATTCGAACATGTCCTAACCACGAGATGCGTCGCGAAGGAGCCAAGAGCTTCACGGAGGCGATGAAGATGGGCACGGAGATCTACCGGGAGCTCGAGAAAAAGCTCGCCGAAATCCTCGAGATGAAAACACCGCTGCCGATCTCGGACGAGGGTGGCTTCATACCCGAGTTGGAGGACGCCGACAAGGAGGCGATCTCGACTATCGAGGAGGCCATCAAAAGCGCGGGCTACGGTGACAAGGTCAAAATCAGCATAGACGTCGATGCCTCGGCTTTTTTCAAGGACGGTAAGCCCGTTCAAATACTGCTCCGTTCCCCCCAATCGGTCACCGAAATCGTCCTTTGATCAATCACAGGCATGTACGACCTGGAGTTCAAGACGGAAGACTCGGATCCGGAAAATTACATCGAGCCGAACGACCTGAAGGAGCAGTTTGTCGAGTTCCTCGAGGAATTCCCGTCGGTGGTTTCGGTCGAGGACCCGTTCGACCAGGAGGACTGGGGCTCGTGGTCGGTGCTGACGAGCGAGCAGCCTCAGATACAGGTGGTCGCCGACTATCTCGTCTCGAGCAGAGCCGAACGCCTCGAGGAGGCGATAGAGCAGCGGGCAGCCAACTGCTTGCTGCTCAGGCTGTCCCACGCGGGCACTATCACCGAGGCGATCGAGTGCGTCAAGATGGCCAGAGCCGCCGGCTGGAGTTGCATCGTCAGCGCGGGTTCGTACATGTACATACATGAGCAACAGTCTCCCCGCCGCTTCTCAGATTCTCGCCAGTGTAAACTCCTCGTATGACGCAGGCCAAGGCGAAACGGAGGACACTTTCGTGGCGGATTTCGCGGTGGGAGTGTCGGCCAATCAGTTCAAAGCCGGGGCGCCTTGTCGGAGCGAAAAGGTCGCAAAGTACAATCAAATTCTGAGGCTCGAGGAGGAGTTGGGCGACGAGGCCAAGTACGTCGGCGAGGGATACAGAACTACGGAAGAATGAACGAGGTATTTCGTCAAACTCGGTAGGATCACTCGATGCGAGACGACTTTTTTGCCATATAAAATATCCCCCATCAGTTTTTTGGATATATCGCGAATACGAGAGATATGATTAAATACTACTGATCTTTCGGACTGGTCTTGTTCTCGAACGCTTGCTCTTGAACGTGCGTAGTAGGATCAGCGACAAATATAAAAAGAAATTCCAAAGAAGCTCCTGAACTATTTCATACGATTGATTCCATAGGCGTATTTCATACGACTGATTAATCTATGACACTCGCTGTCTATCGATCGCGGCCGTTTAACTTGAGATGTGGTACCACAGAGAAATATTATGTTCAAAGGATATTGATGTTGCGAGTTAATGTGGTATTTCAGTACGATCAATCGCTAATATTTGTGTAGTCAACACGAAATACCCGGAGCTTAACTAATAAAGTCAACAAGATCCAAATATTTGATACGATAATAATGTCCTTGGTGGATAATGAATGTTTTCAAGGAGCTTATCACCATTCCCTATATATGTATATATGGAGTTGATCAAAACAAACTTATGACTTGCTATTCGCTTTACCATGTGTTTTCATTTCTATCTGATCGTCACTTCGTAAATGTATGTTGAGTAATATTAATCGAGTATGATTGATTTCATTGAGCGATATATTTGCTTTATAAAGATACTATTATTACGAAACTGTATGTCATGTTCAATTCAAATGTATTGAAATCATTCATAATAGACGTAGCCGAAAGAAATAGACAATTCTTGATAAGTAAGTGTTCTTCTACCAAGATATTTGTAAGACAGTAAAATCTCTCCTGACTGTGAAGCTTTGCAATGCAATGCAATATATATATACAGACACTACCAAAAATCGATGGTCCAAGAGAAAAATTGGATTGACGGACTGTAGCTGGGACTGTATCTATTCTAGAATTCAGTATACGTGAATTTCTACTGGATCTCTGCAGAAAATTTATTTATTCATCGTTTTTGATGTGTACTAAGCTTCGATTCAGAATACACCGTTCGTGATTCGCGGATCTCGGGTAGGGAAAAAAAAATCTCGTCGCCCTACTGCTAGATTCGATAGGTGAACTTACCGTCGCCGGTACAGTAGAAGCCGTGGAAGCGGTCGAAGTAGGTGGTCTGGAAGCGATCGTGGTTGCCGTAGAGGGTGCGCATCATACCGGGCCAGGGCCTGCGGAACACCAGGTAGCCTTCGCCTTCGCCCTCGATCACGTGGCCGTCCTCGTCCAGCAGCTCCGGCTGTACCCCAAAGAACGGGAAAGTCTGCGCCAGAACAAATTTTTATAAATGATATTCTCGAATCCCTTTTATCCTGTTTGCAGTATTCGCAGGTATATTCACAACGCGGTCGGACAATTTTTTTTTTATCTTTTTGTCCCTTTCCTTTTTTCTTTCTCTAGTCAGAAGGTTTGGTTGGTGAACGCCCGTCCGACTAAAGCCAAACCGTATCTACTGACGTTCTTTCGTGACCGACTGCATCGGGGTTCGGGTCTCAGAATTTGTTGAAACTTTTCCAGGCGTTTTGATAATTCATTCATTCTAACATTTCGATTTGCTCAGAGGAAAGAAGAATGCTCAGAATGAGCAGAGATTTGCTCAGAAGAAAGATTACTTACGGCGGAGCCAGGTTTCATGGGTGTGGCGCCGGGCAGGGGTGTGATCACGTGACCGCCCGTCTCCGTCTGCCAGAACGTGTCCGCGATGCTGCACTTGCCGTGGCCTACCAGGTTGTAGAACCATAGCCAGGCTTCCGCGTTTATCGGCTCGCCGACCGAGCCAAGGACCTATTGCGCCAGGAAAAAAAACATCTTTCAAAATAGCGAAGATACTTAAACGATTCGGCTGAATTTTTTCTCGTCTCGCGTGTATGTGTATGTCTATATCACGATTCATATTTTCAAGATTCAACTCAATTAATTGGAGTATATTATATTTATTCGAAAATGTTAATCCAAACAAATATAGGCAGCAATAGCAAAAGTTGGTGGTTCTATTTTTAAGTATATACAGTTTATAAGAAGATATTGAGTCAGTATCCCAAGAGAGTAGCAATTTTTATTGATTCTTAATAATAAAATTCGTTCGGATGTCTCACTACACTTGTAAACAAAACCATTTCAGGATTTCATAGAACCACCATGACTGCTGTGGTTTGTCTCGTAGAAGAATGTGACCCCGAAACGGATAATGAGTAAAGATTACTCATCATTCTTAGCGATTTTGAGACTCGGCAATAAACTTATTGCGATGAGTTATCAAAACGATCAATTTTGAGTACCGTGGATTACTAGAATGCGAAAGGGGAAGCCTTTCTGTATCTGCGATAAAATGTTCTCCAAACAAAATAACTTCCAAGTTTGTTCGATCGAAATGAAAGTGTCGAGTGTCATTTTGCGCACAAACTCGGGTGAAAATTTGTAGATCCCCCGAGACTCACCCTGAGCGATGTCAAGTCGTGTTTCTTGACGAGATCGTCGCCGAACTTCATGAGAGAGCGAATGGCGGTCGGCGCCGTGTAGAACTGGCTAACCTTGTACTTGTCCACCACCGACCAGTACCTGTCGTTCGTCGGATAGAACGGCGTGCCCTCGAACTGAAAGAGGCACCGGAGCGTTAAAAAATTCAGCAAGTCACGAGTTTTAAAATGCATAAGGTACAAATTAATCACCAAGACGGAAGTGGCTGCGTTGGCGAGTGGGCCGTAGACAACGTAGGTGTGGCCGGTGATCCAGCCGATGTCGGCGGTGCACCAGTACACGTCGCCCGGGTGGTAGTCGAAGACGTATTTGAAGGTGGTCGCGGCGTAGATGAGGTAACCGGCGGTCGTGTGCAGGACTCCCTTGGGCTTACCCGTTGAGCCGCTGGAAGCCGGGGGAAGAGAAATTTATTTGCCTTTGAATGATCGAATGCAATTTTATCAAATATTCGTATTTAAAATGAAAGTATTCCAAAATACGGATGTTTTATTTCATTTGTATTTGTGGTAAAGTGATTATAGATATATACGTGAAATTAAATACGATTTTTTGATGGAAATAGTTTTGGTATTTTGAATTTGATGAGTTGAATACTGAATGAGCCCATCTGTGGGTAGAGAGATGGAAATGGAGAGTCACCTGGTGTACAGGATGAACAACGGGTCCTCGGCCGCCATCCACACTGGGTAGCAGCTTGGCTCGGCCTCTTCCATCTCGTCGTGCCACCACACGTCTCTGTCGTCGTCCATCGGAACTTCCGGCATTTCTCCGTTTGAGTTACCATTCGTTGCTCCATTTTTATGACCTTACGTGAAAGACAAGCGTCGTCAGTTCAAAACTCCGTGGTTTTACATTCTAATGTCAACGTTAAAACTGCTTCCCGTATGTCAGAATCTGCACCGATTGGTTTGTTCAGTAGGTGAAAAAAAGCGTCGTAGTATGTTTTGAAGCGGAACGGTTAAATTAATAGATATATGTGAACTAATTGATGAAATTATTTAAATATGTCAAAAAGAAAAAGAAATATTTTTTTTTCAGTACTGTTAATCTAATCAGATAATAATTAATTGTATTCTGCAGCATGAAAAGCATTCCCACAGAGAGTTACGCAATCAGTTAATTCTCAGAATCAATCAATTATGAATAACTTACACAAGCGTTTAATTACACTTGTAATCAAGACTATTGTGTATGTATAAATGCGTGTGACCGTTTTGTGGAAGGAAGAAAGTTTTTTGCTAAATCTCAATTCATAACATCAAAAGGGAAATCGTAAAACGCGCTTTTCTCGGCAGGAGATGTCGAAGTATAGTTAGATGCCAGTGTGAGTTGGATCGATCGTGACAATAAACTGATAGCAAACTATTTCTCTCTCGAAGTGCTGATGCAGAATCTGATAAAATTGTACTTTTGTTCCATCTCGCGCTATTGAGAATTACAGAGGCACTGTCCAAGATCACGTTGAGCTTCTCGCGAGACGTTTCGGATCAAAACAGACGTTGGATTTTGAGGGAGATAAAGAGCAGACTCACTAGGATTGTGTCCGGTGGGATTGGTGAGCCGCCTGAGGTGAGCGACTACGATGCAAGACTCCACCGTGTGGCCCTGTTTTTTCACCTTGTCGAGGGCGTCGTCGCAGATCGACTTGAGCATCAGCAGCTTCTCGCCGCGCCAAACCCCGTCCGCCGTCACCAGCACCTTTGCCTTCGAGTCCAGCATACGCTCGGCCAGCGAGTCGGCCGAGTATCCGGCAAACTTTAACATTGGATAAATTATTTTCAGCGTCTCAATTTCCCATTTGGCTATTCGCGTTTCGACTGGCGCGTCGATTATCATTCATTCGAATTTGCATAAAGATAATAACGACTTAATTTCGCGTCAATCTCCTTTTGTAATAATGAAACGGAAAATTCCTCCGAGCGGGTCAGGGCAAACGCGTTGTCTTCATTTCACAATTTTCGCGTTCCTCTCGTGTAATGTCGTTGAGGAATTTTCATCAAGTTTTTTTTTATTAACAGCTGACTCGTTGAGAAAATGAAGTCGCGTTGTATTCGTGGCTCTCGTAAAAGTCGAAATTGTACCACGTATTTTAATCCCAGTTGGTCACGTACTTCGGTAGGATCGCAATAACTGTCCTCCAAAAATCTAGGTATCGTTCGAGGATCGCGGATTAATCGTTCAAATATTGCAAGACATCGTAAAATTGAGTGTGGAAAAAGTTTGAAAGATATTCCCGGGGTAGCCTCTAACATTGAAATATCATTGATTGCACAACTGATGAATACAGTAAATATTCAAGCAAAGTTACGATAGTAAGAAGTAACAAAATTTTACTAGTATCCTTATCGAACATTTAAAATTTCCACAAGTTATACGATTCCCATTGGAAAAGTCCTTTCCAACTGTCAACTTCAGATTCAGAGGGTGTCAAATCTACTCAGCAACTTACGGATCGAAAAGAGTAGAAGAGAAAAAAAGAAGGAAGAAAAGTTGCGAGAGTTACTCACGACGACGGAGTGCACGGCGCCGATCCTGGTGCAGGCGAGCATAACGACGGGCAGCTCCATTATCATGGGCATGTAGATGGCGACCCGGTCGCCCTTCTGCACGCCCTTGGACTTGAGCACGTTGGCGAAGCGGCACACCTCGCCGAGCAGTTTGCGGTACGTGATCCGCGAGTAGTCGTCCGGGTCGTTGCCCTCCCTGCAATCAGATGTCAACACAATCAACACCGGCCACGCAGCCTATATGTTATTTCGTCGAATCCGGTGAGTCTCAACGCGGCCTTCGTAACCGATTTTTTCCCTGTCTCGACTTAAAACAGCGAATACTTACTCAGTCGGAGAATCGCATAGCCGATGTATTTACTAGCTTAGTAATAGTATAATACATAAATGCGTTTCTTTATTTCAATGAATATTTTTGGAAAAGCATAATGTGCGAATGTAACCCCTTTCATATCAATAGTTGATTTCGCTATCTGTTAGTAAACCAAAAGTTTACCGTCCAAAATTGCAAGTGAACGTTCTACATTATTCACCTGCAGTCGTGCATGTTTCGATGCGACGAATGGTAGTTTTTTAATTATTTTAATTTTGGAGAGTACGTTTTCCGAGCACAGAATGTGTTTTCTATCTTCTCCGCGCGTTCGATTGTCGTTCCTCGCTCGTTACGAATCTTCCCAAGCAACACGACCACGTTATTCCGACGAGCCTTGAACATATTGAAATTGTTAAAAAATTTAGGAGTGATAAAAACTACATTCATTTGAATACATGAACTACGACGTTTAGCCAACTAATTCTGCCGACGTCATCGAGATAGACGTTAAAGTAAACGGCTCCTCAGTGCTAAAAGTCAAATGAATTCAGTTTTTTATCTCTACAAGTTTACCGGTTTGCCCGTTGTTTCGAACAATTATAGAATAACGTTACCCGACCACAAGACTGTGTTGATTTGAGTTTGAAATTATTTTTCGTATTGACATTTACTGGGTGTAAAGGGAGGTAAACCGAGTTTCATTATTGAATTTACTCCCCGTCTAAACTACCAATACTGAATCAATATTGGTTTTATTATCAAATTAATGTTGATTACGCAGTGCCAACACGTAACACTGATTCATATCAAAACATGAAGATGCAAAATTTTCGTTTTGAATTAAAAGAAAATCATTTTTCACATGAATTTGAGTTCCTCTCTAAGGTTTACCGTACGAACAATAACACCCAAATTGTGAGCTTGTGTTTTTGTATTTCACTTTTTTATGATTTCTGAAAAAGCAAATATCCACTATAAATGTTATATAGAAGCTCAATTTCGAAACGAAATCTTGGATTTTTTCGATATTGAATTAACGTTAGGGCTGACTCAATGTGGAATCAATATTGATTGATTATTAAAATCCAGATTGCGATTCGACATTGATTCGATATTCAGTGTTCAGACGAGGCTGTCGAGTAATTGATGTCAGCTGGTAATTGCCGAGTACATCGGTAGAAATTGTAAACATTGGAAATGTGGCGTTGGCCCAGGGAGTTTGGATAGCTGGCGTAGCGGGGATAACCACACACGCTCGAATAGGTTCTAACTAAGGTAGATATAAATAATTAGCCCGCGTAAAGATTTTTCAGATTGAGCAGGTGGCCGAGTTTTGGAGGTCAGCAAGAAGCGAAAGAGCAAGTGTTGTGGCTCTTCAGTGTCGAGCTCTCTCGCGGCCCTACCAAAGTCTATGTATATATTTATAGGACAACGAGCTTGATACATTACCGAGACTCGGTCAAGGTCAATTCCGAATCAATTATCTCCGGATCTCGATGTAATCAGTGTCCCGGAACTTACGGATCGCTCAAACCATCTAAATAATTTAACATTATTATCTAACTGGTGAATATTTACTTTTCCTTAGTGAAAATTGAACAGCTGACAAACAGTGAATAATCACTCGATTCATTAGTGAACTATTTTCTCTTCGGTACCAATGGCGAATATAATTCGATGTACGAAGTGTAGATTTTCGTGAAGGGCTTTTTACGATCCGATACTTCCTTTAAATTTTGACGGTACTCCTATAGTTTTTTGGTATAATATGGTACTGAATTGGATGGCATTCGGCGTTTTTATCTCATCAGCATGAACTTATTGTGCTTTGATAAAGCACCTTTATCTGAAGGTTAATCAGAAGGTCCCGTGAAATTTTGAGTCATAACTTTCGATATAACCAAAGTCGGGAAGCAAAAATAAGGCATGTAGAGGAGTACCCCAAAAGCGCGGCCCCGTTTTAGATCTTACGTGAATATGCATAACTATAGAGTAGAGCTACGTCAGGGAATATTGTTGTAGCTTCTTCTATTGTTAGTAGTAATTATATGGATTTTTCAAGACGTCACTGTCAATCTAATTTTTGTCCAGTGAGTAAGGAATTTTTTAATAGACTCAGACTAGGCCAAAACAATCGAGCGGCGTACCATTCGTTCACTTTTGTCATCTCACCTTCATCAATCAACTTTTGTTTTATCGTTATACGGTTTTTTCATCAATCCTTTTAATCGTTTTCTTTGGTTGAGTGAATTCAATAACGCCGAATAAATCGCGAAATTTAAAATACATTATAATTATTATAATAATCAATATTCACTATTGATTTACAAAAATCGCATAATTTACGAGCAGTAAACATTCACAAAATATTTCTTTTCAAGTACCAATGATAAATATGTACAAAATAGCAGTTTTGGATAAATTTTTAGTTAATTTTCACTATTTATAAGTAAAAAAATTGATAATTATACAAATTTAATGACCGAAATAATAAGTTTTTGAAAATGCCATATTCCTGAGTGTAGAAAAGTCCAGATCCAATGAGCTACACAAATTTGTATTTATTAGCTCAACTAATCATTGCTAAATGTTTTCATCATAGATACAATTCTTTTTCTCGCATTCACTATTTTATCGCTACAAAAAGAGCAGAACAATTTAATCCCGAGTAGGAACAAGTTTTTCCGTTTTCAGTACGGTAGAAACTCGATACATGAACAAACTACTCGAGCGAGAACTTTTCAGGCTGCTTTTGAATTCTAGCCGCTCGCGTAAGTGCAAGTGTCAAAAGTCAAGTTCTGTGAGTGCGAATTTTCATAATGTTTGTTCGCCGCGGCTTTCTTCTTCCTGGCTACAGAAGATACCATTGTACTCCCGTCGCGTCGCGGACGTTCCAGCCAACTCCAGTTTGGTCTTGCTTGTCAATTCAAATTTATACGCTCATAGAATCTCACGAGCGATCTTGGGAATTGGAATATTGACTGGAAATATACGAGGGGAAATAACTAGGGACAAATTTAAAATTATTTTCGTTCGATCGACTCTAGATGAAATTGATGATTTGTCTTTTTCATAGGAGGAAGTCGAGTCGAATCGTTTTGGGTCGACGAATCTTTAGAAGAGTGTCTAATTATCGACTCCTTCGTATGCCATTCTACTTATATTTGTTTTGAAACATAAAAAGTATGTGATGAATACAACAATTTTGTACACGGAGAGAAATATTCTAGAAAAATTTCCTAGAAAAGATAGTAATTTTTACTAGAATATTTGTAATTCTATTTTCGAGGGGTATTTTTAAAATTGATCTCTACATTCATGTCGCGTGCTCGGTACAATTTCAACTGAATCGGTAATTTTATTCATATTACATTTTTAAATTTATTCATTTACATACGAAGAACTCAACGCACATTTATAATTTACGCGAATACATCCAGTCAAATTTGCATAATTTAGGTTAAATTATGATGGTTTAAGGTTTTACTCTACTCAAATATATTACTCAGTCAGAGCTGATATAATCACTGAGAGAAAAAAATAGTAACAGTTACTGTATTTCCACTAAGCTTTTTAGTGCAATAATGTGGTGGCTATGTGACATTCATACAATTTACTCCCCGAATCATAGTAATTATTACTGCAAATTTCGTGTTCACTGTAAGCTTTTGAGAGAGCAGATACTAGAAATTATATAGCCATTTGGATCTCTTAATGTGTATACAAAATAATTTGTATGACATTGTAATTCGTCAAAATGAATCAAATTAGAACGTTTCTTTTTCCGTAATTGTGAGAGCCACAAATATGCAAAAATAATGCCAACAGTAAAATCTTCAAGATTGGAATTATCATGACACTGTTGCGAGCATTACAAGCAACATTACAATAATCGATATAAAAGTCTCAAAAAATATATTGATTCGTATATTATATTCCATAATCATAAATGATTGCATCACAAAACTTTACATAGTGAACAGCACAATCAAATTTTACAATGCGATTATTATAAGTTCTACTGAAGAAGAGTACTCTGATTTATAAAAATAGTAACAACTACCTAGTGGTAGTCAATTTTAATTGATTATTAAAAATTATTACTCATTTTCCCTTCATGACAATGATAAAATAAAACCGTACTTATACAAAGTGAAAAAAATAGTTTGAGAAAAACTATTGTGACCAATCGAAAGATGAGTTCTTTTTACAAAAACTGAGTGGTTATATTTGAAAAGGAAGGAAGATTATCATACTAATTTGGTGGAGAATATTTATGGGACGGCAATAAGAATTACAGAATGAAAAATCATAATTTAACGTTGTCCAACTTTCAAGTGTCGTAAAACAACTGCGTGGAGTGAAAAATGACCGGTAATGTAACGCCTGAGACCAACCATTTTGTTTCAATACTAAAAACGTGGCCCGAGCGCCGCTAAGGCGCATAAAATGCTCGAAATACAAAATATAAGAAAACGTGCCACGTTAGCTTCAATTTTATTGCATGAGGAAAAGAGAATTTGAGTAGGATAGAGAATAGTTTTGGGAAAACTGACGTGACCAAGCGAAAGATGAGATGTTTCTACGTCAGATAGAGATGTAAAAAAATAATAGTGATCTATTGTAATTTAGTTAGCAGAATGAAATGATAAAAAAAGTTTTTCTCAGTCCACCAGAACTTTGATCACCTGTTAATTTCCACTAGTTACCAAATTTTCATAAAACTTTTCATATTTTTTAAAGTTTTTCAAAAGTTAATATTTTCTAAAAGCTAAGTGAAATTTTTCGACTTGTTTCTCTCTTTAAGGGGTCATGCATCTCAAGGAATGTTTCGACTATAGTCATTTTTACTTGACTATTTTTCTCCATACCAAGTTTCATCGACTATATTACACTATTCGATGAAACTTTGAGAGTATACGTTAGGATTCTCCCGACACAGTTGAAAAAACGCTTAAAAATTTACTCTTCCCTAGTCTCGTCAGGCCAAACTTAACATTTTTATCAATCGAGACATATAGACATGTATATACACACACATGCATATATGCAAAAAATCATCTCAACTGATTTCTGTTTAAACCCAACGCCAACGCCGAAGCGAAAAAAAGCCCGACACGCTAATCGGCGGGTTTAACACGTGGGAAAAAACAAGAAGGAAGGAAGATACGGCATTGAATTTTAGCCGGTGTATAGGAGGGAAGGAAGGTCGCGTGCTCGGCCGTCGTGCGATAATTTATACTGGTCAATAAAGCACGCGCGAATGGAAAAATCAAACGTATATAGCGCTGTTATCGCTAGCCAGTTTGCAGCTGATACATCGTCCGAGGGACGATTATGTCACTGTGGCATGGCATCAATCGCGCGATAGACACACTCGACCGCTCGATTTTCCGATGGTGTACTTGACCGTCGCGAAAGCCGCAATCGAGATAAGGATTTTCCACCACGTGTACGGCAGTCGAATCTCACGATGGACAAGTGTGCGCCGTGTGGACTAATCGGTAAATCTCGTGTGTCTCTATATTGTCCGCGAGACGTAATGTTTCGGTAGTCGTTGCGTCTTCGTTATCAAACTTCGTTATTTGTTTGTTTTCATGACGATAGCATGTGCGTCCGTGCTCGAGGGAGAGAGGGAGAGAGTGAAAGCGGAAAATTAACAGAAATATCATCACGAGCAAATTGGTTTGTCAGCGATTAATTTAATAATCAATTACGTAACAAATTAGAGTGTAAAACGATTATTTAGTTCTAGCACACGTTGCAACGTTTAAGTGAAAATCAAGTGAATTTTCTTTCACTTAAGAATCATTTTTGCAGTGATTTCCTGTGATCCATACGAATCAATATGTGCGCGGGGAAAATTCGCTAAAACGTCAGTGGGATTTGCGATTTTTGATATGAATTAAAAATATTGTCTGGTAGATTCGGTGAGTCGAGTAACTTAGTATGTAGTCACGGCAAAATATCCGACAAACCTACATCCGAAATGCCTTGAAACATATCCGATTTATAATTATTAATAAATGATTGCAAAGTTGATAGTTTCGCATTTGTTCTTTTCATTCTTGACTAAAGGCGCACATTATATTTGACTACCTGATTTCGATTCCCAAAGGAAAATTGTTTACAGAGTAGTTGGAAAATATTGCCAATAAGAAACAGTTGGAGGAGTCGTCTTTCTCTCCGGCAAAAAAATCATTTCGCGAATAGAAATGATATTCATTGGAACGACCCACACGACTGCTCGGATTTCTAATATCCAGATGGAAAAGTTACAACGGCTCGTACTTTTTAAAATCGACGAAACGTAAAAAAAGGTTTGCTCAGCTTTGCGCGCGAGTGACGCGGGACGCTTCGCACCTGCCGGGGTGGGTCGGCGGCGGCGCGACGAGTTACGGAAGCGCCTGATCGCGTCACCGCTCCGGATATAATCAAGCGCGCCTACGTGTGTACAGTGCGGGGGTGGAGTTTCGGGGCCGCGACTCGAGTTTCCCTCCCGGGGGCAGCTCGCGCTTTTTATCGACAAAAGTTGACTGTCAAAAACTACCCCCTCGGATCCTTGATGCGTGTAAATACACTGTATGCCACCGAGTAAAATTGTATTATAAAAGTTTACTATTCAAACGTGGCGTAGGGAAAAGCCGGGTAGACGTAAGTGATAGTACTGTATTTTCCAGCGAAGGTTACAATTATCGCGTGGTGACATTTGGTCATACCGATTGCTACGTAAATTATTGTAAAGTTTACGTATCTTATCAGCTTTTAACTATAATTCTGGTTTATTTTAGATAAACTGCATGTGGACGGTTATTAAATTATTCATGGAAGATTATTATAAGAAGTGACTGGTTGGTAAATTAATAAGTAAAAATTATTAATGACATGTATTTTTGTATTCATAAGGTTTCCGTGACATGCACATACAATATTCACGCACGTTCATAAATTGAAATCGTGGTTGGTTCATTTTTAATTTGTACCAGCTTCGCCATAAATTTGACTAGAAATGTAATAAACTTAACCATATACGAGTAGGATATCTCGCAGTAATTATTGCTATTATTTGTTTCGATAGTAAATGCATGGCATTCCAATTATTGCGCTGAAAAACTTAGTGAAAATATAGTAACAATAACAATATTTCTCTCTCATTATGAAAGTGAATTTGCTATACAAGCGTCCATACAGAATTGAATTTTCCGTGACAAAATTGACAAATCGCCAAATCTCATGTAACTAGAGTTAACATTTTTCCTGGAATTGCAGTGAGAATTACTTCACTCTTATACAGTGTAAAAGGATTCAAGCCAGCACAGTTGTATATTGAATGAAAAGAAGAAAAATATGCATAATACATGCGCGCGGCTTATCGGATGTTTCGTCTCCTCCACTCCGAATTCAATTGGCGTCGTAACGAAATAATCTGTACAAATTCAATCTCGTTTCAAATTGGACTCGTGTACTCGATCCAAGTGGCCGATATCCCGATCGCTCGGCCTATCTCGAGTGGACAAAAGTGTCGAACTTTTCCTCCCACGAAAACGGCGATGCGAAAAAATAAAACCCAAACGAGAAACTAGATGTTTCGGAGGTGATTCACCCCTTGCGAAATCAGTGTAGGAAGTCGATACGACGCACAGCATCAGCACTTGTGTATTAGCGATCGGCTGACGCGAATCACGCGATGATGCAATGCCGTACACACACACGACGGTGACGCTGCCGGAGGGGGGATGGCTCAGCTGAGCCCGGCGCGAGAGTCGCACACGTGCGCGCATCTCGTGCGGCGCGTCGCGCCACGGTCGCATCCGCCAATCGCCGCTCGCGTCCCGGCTCGGCCGAGTATTACATGCGTGTGTATATGCCACAGCGAGTTTTTTGTCAAAGATTCTGGGGAGGGAAAAATATTTCGACAGTTCACGTGAATCTTTCTCGAGAAGCCCGAGCACGTGAACACGTGGTAAAAACGCCCGGCTCGAGGCAGTATCATTTTTGATGTCGCGCGCGCAGCGATATCGGCATAATCGCGAACCTTGGCCAGCGCGAATTGTGAACCCTGGGAAATTCCAGAGCGTCGCGGGTCTAGACGTGGATTAGCGATGCAAAAATCTATAGACTCGGTAATCGAATGTATTCGCGTTATGGCAGAGTGGCTAAATAAGTTTGAACTGCTCGGTTATCACAAACGGCTCTCGCACCCACGATGAGAAAAATCGTACAAGTAAAATCTAGCGTACCGTGTGGAATTTGTTTTTGAAACAATTTTCTTTTGTTGAGAAATATACAACACCAGGATTCTTTTGTAGTGAAATATTATGAATTTTATTATAGTTTTTGAAACTATATCCCGTAAGTTTTCAGTGAATTTTGATACATTTATAGTAAGTTATTCCATACTCTCTCAATCCACTAATATTTCTCGCACATTACGCTTAATATATTCGAATGTTTAGATCTAGATCATCGTTCGGTTTTAAGGAGGCAATTGTTTACATTAGAACTGCTGCCTCGGCTACTAGTTACAATCCAGACCAAGAAATTCTCAAAATACCGATTTCCGGTGATTTACTCATTAGCACAGTTATGAAGCTTTTTGTAATCATCCAGAAATAAGAGACTTTTGGGTGATTCTGAAACTGCAAAAATTATCGGTCTATATGGACATTTATTTGAAGTAAGAGAGAGTGACAGAAAAAGACTATTTATGATGCACAATCATTACCCTCGAAGAATCAATTGGGTATCCATTGAATCCCTAATCAATTCAAAATTCCAACATAAGAAAAGCCTTTGTCTTGTTTTCATCATTCAAAATTAAAAAACAATATATGATTTACATACAGGATGCATGGAAGATATTAGCTTCCGCGCTATGATTTGCAGTATTGACTTATTATAGCACTTGTTGTTTTTCTGCAAGAGAATAGTAAAAACCATTGTGACTTTTCTTTTAGAAAATCTAATTTATAGCATCACGCACTAAATTATTGTTGATTTATAGTATATTAACACTATGGACCACACTGCATATAATGTATTAGAGCAGAGTTGATAAGCAGCGAACGAAAATATGAGTGTATGTACGTATAAAAATTAGCAACAATATTGAATCAGTTTTTCGGTTATTCGGTTGTTTATAGTTCACTCGAATGCCTCAACCGTAGATCAAAATATAATAATCTTCCTCCGAATGAAAAAAGAAGTATGTAATTGAAAATCAGAGTGAATCTCTCGATGAAGTTTGTTACAAAACTCTTTTTTTTTTCTAAAAAAAACGCCCAGTGTGATTTTTACAAAATTTTCATCTAACACACCAGTATATGCACCCGCAGAAATTAGTAGATATACTATGCCGATTGAGGCACAGCGCTCTAGCACAGTTTTAGAAGTGGGTGAGGATTTGTAGCACAGTGTGTGGAGGGGGTTCGTTTATGTCGTGAGCCCATGCGTCATACTTCTATATACACAGTCGCGTAGCATGCACCGACGCGCAGCACGCACCGACGCGCGTATCAATCTAGAAGTCCATAGATCATATATGTATATATAAATATATATACATATACGTATAGAAAGTCGATACAGAAAGATCTGGAGTAAATACTTACACAATAGGGAATTTGAATGAAAATGATTATGAGATTTTTCTATTTAGAATTAAACTTAGAATGAATCTGAAGGATTATTTGTCATTGAGTTTTACTTAATAGTAGATAAAAACTTAGGTAGGATGAGAATATTCAAATGCTAATTTTCTGCTTACTCGTCAATATCACCAGAATGTAAAACTTTCTCCATCGATATGACAATGAGTTATCGATGGAATGTACCTGAATAATATATAATTTTGGGGTAGAATCTGCCAGAAAATCTAATGGGATCCTCAAATGTTAGGTAGCTATTGATTTAAAGATCTTTAAAATTTGACCAAATTGCCGACAAAGTGAAAAAACTCAAAATCAATGATTTCTTTAACTTTTTAATTGTTCTAGCTCATTCTATCAATCTAAATCTATTATAAATATTTGAAATAATGTAGTACACATCACCAATAAACTCAGGTAGGATGAGAATATTCAAATGCTAATTTTCTGCCCACTCGTTAATATCACCAGAATGTAAAACTTTCTCCATTGATATGACAATGAGTTATCAATGGAAAGTACCTGAATAATATATAATTTTGGGGTAGAATCTGCCAGAAAATCTAATGAAATCCTTAAATGTTAGGTAGCTATTGATTTAAAGATCTTTAAAATTTGACCAAATTGCCGACAAAGTGAAAAACTCAAAATCAATGATTTTTTCAACTTTTTAATTGCTCTAGCTCATTCTATCAATCTAAATCTATTATAAATATTTGAAATAATGTAGTACACATCACCAATAAACTCGGGTAGGATGAGAATATTCAAATGCCAATTTTCTGCTCACTCGTTAATATCACCAGAATGTAAAACTTTATCCATTGATATGACAATGAATTATCAATGGAATGTACCTGAATAATATATAATTTTGGGGTAGAATCTGCCAGAAAATCTAATGGAATCCTCAAATGTTAGGTAGCTATTGATTTAAAGATCTTCAAAAATTGACCAAATTGCCGACAAAGTGAAAAACTCAAAATCAATGATTTCTTCAACTTCTTAATTGCTCTAGCTTATTCTATCAATCTAAATATTTCAAATTTACATGTATATGTATATATCTACACAAAGCTATATTATAAGTTTTATACGAATTTAATCATTATTTCATTCCAGTATTATAGTATTCAGTTGATTTTAATATAATTTATGTTAACTAACTAAGACATATATATATATTTATATATACATAAATTTTATATTGTTAGTTAAATCGAAAGTATATTAGAATATATATTTGTTACTTTTATAAGATTTTTCATCGTTAGACTAGAACCAAAAAAAATTTTCTTCACATCATGTGATCTATACCAAAAGCCATATCATTATTATAAGTTTATCATTATTATTATTATCAAATAAATCAATAGTTTATATGGTATCGAATAGTTTCTTGACTATTCCTTTTTGATAAAAAAAATACATCTACGTTCAAAATCAATGAAAATTACTTTTTTATTACTTGAGAATATATAATTACATGAAAGAATAGGTCAAACTTCATTAAGCACAAATAAAAGTTATATTTTATTTATTTTTTATTCATTCTTCATTTACATTTTTCACATTGATTCTAAGATTATTACTATGAAATAATGAAGCATTACCACCAAAGTTTCATTACGTTTGGATCAAGAATCTATCGCGATTAGTTACATTTCAATCAACGAAACATGGTCACAAATCGCATATATGCGACAGATGTCTACATTATTTTTCACATGAAGATCAATTGAAAGAACATTTGAAAGATTGCATGCAGTTAAATAATTGTAAAATAAATTTACCATTGAAAGGGAGTGATGTTCTAAAATTCAAAAATTATAAAAACAGAGAGAGAGTTCCTTTTGTCATCTATGCTGACTTTGAATGTATTTTAAAACCAATACAAGATGATCGAGCATATCAAGAACATGTAGCATTCAGCATTGGGTATTATTTGAAATGCAGTTACGATAATTCCAAATCGAAAAACAGAAACTACAGGCAGAAACACGAAAAACGAGCTAATTCATCTGTACTATCACCTGCTGAATGGTTTGTCCAGGAGTTGATGGAAATAGCTCGAGAATTGGATGACTTATACAAAAATCCTGTACCCATGGATTTTGGTAACCTTGAGAAAATGCAATTCACAGCAGCTACGATGTGTCATATTTGTGGAGAAAATTTCAAGAAAGGACAGATTAGAATTCGAGATCACTGCCACTAGACTGGAGAGTAAGTACAATATTCTTTTCATCATCATATTCACGCTACATATTAGTCTAATTCTGACGGCCGCGGCTGCGGCGGCTGCTGCGGCGGCGGCGGCGGCGGCGGCGGCGGCGGATATTTTCAAAGTTTAAGATTCATGAGTGACGATGATCGAATGGTTGTTCCTCAGTGGAAGAGAGCGTAGGTTGGTACCCTCTTCCCTTTCTATTTTTAAAGAAATTTTTCATGCCTCTAATTTATTTATCCAACTGTTATGCGAACTATCAAACCCTAACCACTTGACATAAACTTTATTGCCACGTTTTTTCAACACTTTTTCAATCAAATATACATCTGAATATTTAACTTTCAATAGCTCTTGCTCGTAGAATCCACCAGCAACGGGCTGATTTTGATAATCTTTCAAATGATAAGTAACAGGATTTGTTTCATACACTTTATTAATTGTAAATATCTCTGTTGACCAATTTGGTGTGTAACCTTTTTCAAAAACTTGCTTCATTCTACTAACTCGAACTTTATCATTTACTTTGAATTTTGGCAGTTTCTTTGGAATATTATCCTTTGAGAGAAAATCGTTCCAAGACTTTAGCTTCGTTTGTAGATGTAACATCCTTTGGTTTCATACCGATCGTTCTATGTTTTGTATTATTATAGCTTTTCATCATATCGGATATGATATCGAGCCATTTATAATTTCCTCGTAAACTAAATTGCTTCCACATTTTGTTCTTGAGAGTTCGATTGAAACGTTCACATATGGATGCCTTTAGATTGCTATACGTTGAGTACAAATGAATCTTGTATTTCTTCATGAGATCTTGAAAGATTTTATTATAAAACTCTCTACCCATGTCAACCTGGAGATGTTTGGGTACTCGACCTTGACAAAGTATGGATTCCATAGCAGCTGCAACATCTACGCCATTTTTTGACTTTGTGGGAATGGCCCAAGCATATTTGGAAAAAATATCAATGACAGTGAGCATGTAGCGATAACCTTTGTTTTCTCGAGAATAAGGTTGCATTTCTACTAGATCAGCTTGCCACGTCTCATCCAAACCTCGAACATCAACTTTTCGACGTGGATAGTTGCGTCGAGCTGGTTTGTGAAGTTCTTCAACTACTGCTCGCTTGCGTTCCATGTTCAATTACATTAGTGATTGCAAAGTCTATTCCTGTTTTGAGAATGGCTATTTCTTTGTCAATATCGTCTCTATGAGACTCAATTAGATCAATCAATTCTGTAATTTTCTTTTGCACAATTTTTTCTATATATTTTACAATACTCGATGATGATTGAGTGACTAGATCACGCAGAGTTTCGAAATTTGATTCCGTTAAATCTTTCAAAATTTGCAGATTAACTGCATCCGCAGGTTCAACAGCTGCTGCGAGATTACACAATCTCTTGCTTTCTATATCAAATTGTCCGTCGTGAGTGAATTTATAGCCATGACCGGGCGGACCCGAAACCCCCTCTGACTTTCTCTTCAAAGTACGTCCAAACAGGTCGACACTCATTTTGATACTGATTGAAACTCTCATGATCAGTTCAATATATATTCTGCTTCTCGCAGCTCTTCAATGATTGAATGAATCTCATTCTCATGGTTAAAATTGCCTGCTGATCGTTCAGCAATGAGAAGACGAAGACGATCAACTAGTTCGTTAGGATTATCCCAATAAACATAATTCATTCTCATGCCTGGGGTGGCAAATTTATATTTCGGTAAAAGTCCTGAACCTAGAGATTTCGGCCCCTTGAACATAGGTAGGATGATGTCATTGTACTTCTTACTTGTAGATGCTCGAAGCGACTCATCAGGTCGATGACCTCTTTTGTGAGCACTTGTTGCTTCGAGAATTTTGCGATAATTTTCTGTATCTTTTTTATTAATCATATCTTGATCAGGATGCTTTTTGAATAATAGTTCTAATAATCCTGTTGTACGAGGGTAACTCACATTTTTTACAACCACGCTACTGTTATCAAAACTTATTGATGAATTACCAAGCATGTATGTCTTTCCGTGTTTGCGTACACCATACAATTTATCTTCGTCCCCTTTCTTTCTCAAGAGGGGGAATTCAAATCTTGTTAATTGATTATCATCGTCATCTGCACTACCAGCGGTATCAAAATCCCCATCGTCATCATCATCATCATCATCATCATCATCATCATCATCATCATCAGGTTCAAGCGTTTTTTCAGCTTCTTCAGAAGTAGGCTCAAATGTTAAATTCAATGCAGATTTATTAGCAATTTTTATAGGACTCTCACGAAGAATTTTGAGAGGAGATATAATCTGTTGATTCTTAGTTTGAGAAACAATTGTATTCAATGGTTCCATGATAGGTTTGAAAGTGTCATTCAATACCCTCTCCACTTTTTCTTTTTCAAACTTTAGTAAATTGTACTTTCGTTTGACTGCATCTCTCGCTTTTACGAGCTGATGCAGTATACTTTTTTCTCGTTCTAACTCAGACATGTTGACTATTCAACATCCGATGATACACTGATGTTGACATTTATTATGGTGCTATATTTATAGCAAAATAGTCGAAACCTTTCCGATATCGTCCATCGTTGATTGGTCTATCTTTATCAATTACTACAAATCCATGCCCATCTTTCCAACATGTTGAACATAAATTTTTGAAATTTGTAAAAGCCATATCAGTATTTACATGATCATCATATATATGTTTCAAATTTGCATCATCTTGTCGAAAAATTACGAGCAAGTTCACATTATCTCGAATGAGATGTTTCGGTACTTGAGCGTATGATTGACAGAGATAGAAACAATCTACATGTTTATGTCTACCCATACAGAAAAAGGCTTTGACATTGTCTTGCTTCTCACATGCTATATCATCGAATATCATGATTGAATTAGGAAGTGCATCTTTAGGTCTTATCACTTCCTCATGCTCACTGAAAGGGAAATATTTGATACCATCTATTGGTTCTAGCAAGTCCTTTAAAAATCTATATTTTGGTTGATTGAGTGATTTTGAGTATACATAGACGTTTTCAAATCTCAATCCGTTTGGATGGGTAATGAGAGCCAGTAGACTGTTGGTTTTACCACAATTGGATGGGCCGCAAAATACTGCTCTTATACTATCCGGAAGGAGTTCACCATGTTTTTTAATTTTTTTCTCTTTTTCAACTATAACATCAAAATTAGCTACAGGAAGTTTAATTGAATGTTCTGTGAAATTCATCTTTACGGTGCAAAGTCTTGAACAGAACTAACGCTGAGGGTATAAATAGAACGCTTTTATAGTTTCAGTTTAGTTATGTGTTGACCATCGAAGAGTGATGATCATTCACAGAAGAAAAAAGAAACTAGGTCGTGGTTTACTTAATAGAGTATTGAATAAACTTCCAGTCGAGCTTCATTTGCCTGGATATCAGTATTGCGGACCTGGAACAAAACTATCCGATCGTCTAGCTCGTGGAGACCCTGGAATCAATCCTTTAGATGCAGCTTGCAAGCAGCACGACATAGCTTATTCACAAAATCCAGAAAATATCAACGTTAGAAATCAAGCGGATAGAGTTCTTGCTGATAAAGCTTGGGAAAGAGTTCGGGCTGCGGACTCGGGATTTGGTGAGAAGGCAGCAGCTTGGGCTGTTACTAACGCGATGAAACTAAAGAGTAGATTTGGGATGGGGTTAAAAAGAAAGGCAGGACCTCGAAAAAATAAGAGGCTTGTTAAAAAATCATCTACGGCTTTGAGATCTATCATCAGGGCTGCTTCAAAGTCAGTCGTTCCTGGTGGATGTGCTAAAACAGTTATAAATTCGGCTCTCAAGACTGCTCGCGCTGCTGTCAAGAAATTAGGAGGTAAAAGCAAGATAAAAGTTCCACGTATATTACCAGTTTCATCTAAAATAGGAGGAGTATTACCCCTTATCCCAATATTTGCTGGTTTAAGTGCTACTGGTGCACTAGCAAGTGGAGCAGCTGGTATTGCAAAAGCAATCAATGGTGCTAAAGCAGCTCAGCGTCAGTTGGAAGAGAGTCATAGACATAACAAGACTATGGAAGCTATTGCTCTAGGCAAAGGTCTCTACTTGAAACCATATAAAAAAGGTTATGGACTCTACTTGGGGTCATGTAAAGGCAAGGGTTTGGGGAGAAAAAAAAAAAGATCGACGTAAGTTTACCTGATAGAGCATTATCTAACTTTGATATATTAGAGTACGCTCAAAAGTTAAACATTCCTAATTTTCGAGGTGTGTTTATGCGTAATGCATTACCATCAAGTGGACCTCGCTATCGAGAATCAGCAATAGTTAATCTAGACGACGCGAGCGGCCCGGGTACTCATTGGGTCGCTTACAGAAAGCGAGGAAATGATGTAGTTTATTTTGATAGTTTTGGGGACTTACAACCTCCGTTGGACTTGATGCTGTATTTAGGTGTGGATCGAGTAAAGTATAATCCACAAAGATATCAAAACTTTGGTACTTACAACTGTGGTCACTTGTGTCTACAATTTTTGAACGGTCAGATGAAAGGTATATAAGGAGCTGTTTTGTGTCATTACCTCATTATACTTTGAACAGTCATGGAATCAATAACAGTGACTCTATCAGGTACTTCGTCTAATCTTGAAGCTCAATTCTTCCCACCCATCGAACTGTCGCAGGATAAAACTTATGCTCTCGGTTTGGTAGAGTTCTTGACATTCAATTCTATCCCAAACATTGACAATCATAATAACAAATTTTACGTTGGTGATACAAAAATCACTATACCTGCAGGAAGTTACGAAATCGAGGATATTGATAAACACCTACAAGAACAGCTTTCTGAAAGTGGTATATCTTTGAGTTTGAAAGCTAACAATAACACATTGCGTAGTGAAATTAAGTGCAGTAAACAAATTAATTTTATACCAGAAGATTCGATTGGAAGCTTGTTAGGATTTACTAAACGATTACTAGAAGCTGATAAAACTCATCACTCGGATTTACCAGTGAAAATTCTCCAAATCAACTCGTTGAGAATTGAGTGTAATATTACTACTGGTGCGTATATAAACGGTCAGAGAGCTCATACAATCCACGAATTTTTTCCTGCAGTAGAACCAGGATTCAAAATCATTGAAATCCCAACACCAGTGATTTATTTACCAATCACAGTTAACAGTATAGATCACATTCAGCTTTGGGTCGTTGATCAGAACGGACGTGCTGTTAATTTTCGTGGAGAAACAATAACAGTTAGATTGCATATCAAATCCATTGTATAATGGGTATCGTTTATCGCGATCAAGGGTATAAAAGCAGCTCATCATGGCAGTCAGACATCAGTCGTCAACGAACTCTCGTTGCGTTAACACGACAAAATCTTCAGTTCCTGAAAAGACTCGGCTTCAGAGTCAATCCTGGTGGAAAATAAATTGCATATTCTTTTGCTGTTTTTTTCGGAAAGATGGAAGAAATTCTAAACATTCAAGCTCCCATTGCGTTTGATGAGAGTATCTCGCACTATGAGGTGCATGCTCATCAACCATATACTGGAGCAAACTTTAATAATAGTGATGAAATTCGTATATCGATTCAGCATCAGGACTTGTGTCTCTTACCATCGAAGAGCTCACTACATATTTGTGGTCGATTAACCAAACCAGATGGTACAGCTTTAGAACACACTCGACTAGTCAACAATAGTATTTGTCATCTATTCGAGGAGATTCGATATGAGATTAACGCTATCGAAATTGATCGTTGCAAGAATGTAGGTCTCACTAGTCTTATGAAAGGATGGGTATCTTTCAACCCACGACAGAGTACTGAGAACGCTGGATGGTTAGATATCACAGAAGAAAAAAGCGTAATCGACGGTCAAGGTTATTTTGATGTATTCATTCCACTCAGCATGATTCTTGGCTTTGCTGAGGATTATCGCAAGATTGTTGTTAATACTAAACATGAGTTGATACTTCGAAGGTCAAACACCGATCTCAACGCGGTTCTTTTATCACCCTACAAAGATGGTCAAGCAGATAAATGGGATGATTGGAAAATTCAACTAACTAAAATCGAGTGGCTCATGCCATACGTGTTGCTCTCCAACCAGTACAAAATTCGCTTACTTGGCCAATTACAACGAAGCAAACCTATTGCCATGTCTTTTCGGTCGTGGGAGCTTTTTGAGTACCCAGCTCTTCCAACTACTTCTAAACATGTATGGACTGTGAAAACATCTAATCAGCTAGAAAAGCCACGATTCATCATACTCGGTTTTCAAACTAAGCGGAAAAATCAAAAGAATGCTAATGCTAGTCTTTTTGATCACTGCCGAATTAGTAACGTGAAACTCTTCCTAAATTCCCAGTATTATCCATACGGTAACCTCAATCTAGATATTGATCGTAACCAATACGCAATTCTATATGATATGTATGTGAATTTTCAGAATTCATATTATGGTAAAGATTCGGAACCTCTTTTAGACAAAAATCAATTTATCACGCGAATGCCCTTGATTGTTCTAGATTGTTCTAAGCAGAACGAATCTCTAAAAAATGCACCTGTCGATGTTCGTTTGGAATTCGAAGCTAAAGAAAATTTCCCAGGAAACACCTCTGCTTATTGCTTGATCATACACGATAGAATAGTCGAGTACAATCCAGTAAGTGGGGATGTGAGAAAAGTTATCTAATAGTGCATAACAGTTGGATAAATAAATTAGAGGCATGAAAAATTTCTTTAAAAATAGAAAGGGAAGAGGGTACCAACCTACGCTCTCTTCCACTGAGGAACAACCATTCGATCATCGTCACTCATGAATCTTAAACTTTGAAAATATCCGCCGCCGCCGCCGCCGCCGCCGCCGCAGCAGCCGCCGCAGCCGCGGCCGTCAGAATTAGACTAATATGTAGCGTGAATATGATGATGAAAAGAATATTGTACTTACTCTCCAGTCTAGTGGCAGTGATCTCGAATTCTAATCTGTCCTTTCTTGAAATTTTCTCCACAAATATGACACATCGTAGCTGCTGTGAATTGCATTTTCTCAAGGTTACCAAAATCCATGGGTACAGGATTTTTGTATAAGTCATCCAATTCTCGAGCTATTTCCATCAACTCCTGGACAAACCATTCAGCAGGTGATAGTACAGATGAATTAGCTCGTTTTTCGTGTTTCTGCCTGTAGTTTCTGTTTTTCGATTTGGAATTATCGTAACTGCATTTCAAATAATACCCAATGCTGAATGCTACATGTTCTTGATATGCTCGATCATCTTGTATTGGTTTTAAAATACATTCAAAGTCAGCATAGATGACAAAAGGAACTCTCTCTCTGTTTTTATAATTTTTGAATTTTAGAACATCACTCCCTTTCAATGGTAAATTTATTTTACAATTATTTAACTGCATGCAATCTTTCAAATGTTCTTTCAATTGATCTTCATGTGAAAAATAATGTAGACATCTGTCGCATATATGCGATTTGTGACCATGTTTCGTTGATTGAAATGTAACTAATCGCGATAGATTCTTGATCCAAACGTAATGAAACTTTGGTGGTAATGCTTCATTATTTCATAGTAATAATCTTAGAATCAATGTGAAAAATGTAAATGAAGAATGAATAAAAAATAAATAAAATATAACTTTTATTTGTGCTTAATGAAGTTTGACCTATTCTTTCATGTAATTATATATTCTCAAGTAATAAAAAAGTAATTTTCATTGATTTTGAACGTAGATGTATTTTATTTATCAAGAAGGAATAGTCAAGAAACTATTCGATACCATATAAACTATTGATTTATTTGATAATAATAATAATGATAAACTTATAATAATAATATGGCTTTTGGTATAGATCACATGATGTGAAGAAAATTTTTTTTGGTTCTAGTCTAACGATGAAAAATCTTATAAAAGTAACAAATATATATTCTAATATACTTTCGATTTAACTAACAATATAAAATTTATGTATATATAAATATATATATATATATGTCTTAGTTAGTTAACATAAATTATATTAAAATCAACTGAATACTATAATACTGGAATGAAATAATGATTAAATTCGTATAAAACTTATAATATAGCTTTGTGTAGATATATACATATACATGTAAATTTGAAATATTTAGATTGATAGAATAAGCTAGAGCAATTAAGAAGTTGAAGAAATCATTGATTTTGAGTTTTTCACTTTGTCGGCAATTTGGTCAATTTTTGAAGATCTTTAAATCAATAGCTACCTAACATTTGAGGATTCCATTAGATTTTCTGGCAGATTCTACCCCAAAATTATATATTATTCAGGTACATTCCATTGATAATTCATTGTCATATCAATGGATAAAGTTTTACATTCTGGCACGGTGAGCTTGAAGCTCGAAGAAGTTTGATGAAAATGTGCACAAAATTGGGTTAGGTAGATTGATTCTACACCTAAAGTAGATTCAAAATCCATGAATTTCAAAATCGTAGCTGATCCTATTCGGATTATAGAGCTTTTTTGAAAAACGTTTTATCGTGATTTTTTCGTAACACGATTTCTTAAGGTTTCTTGATGAGAACTTCATAGATATTGATTTTAGCAAAAACAACTATGAACAATATTTGTGTATCTTTTCATTCTAAACAACTTTGGTATCTTGCAAAATTTCCGAGAAATCAATATTTTTCAAGATAATTGATATTAATTAAGACCACTTTTAGCTCACCCCAGGGTCAACGACGTGGACGTAGTGGTATTCTGACCCCTCTCTTTTTTCAATTTTTCATATTTTTCGTTTTTTTTTCTATATTTTTTGTTATAAATTTTTTTTTACATTTTAAACGTTTTTTTTATATATTTAATGAAAGTGGGAAATATAGCAGTCATCTACAAGTGAAGAGAAGAAAATTCAACGACTGCTTTATGCAGTCTTGGTCCAAACGATTCATCATAAATATTATTAATTTTATAGCGCTCATAGTGCATTAAAAATTCGTGGTGTACAGATTCTCCGCTCTGTTCGGACCAAAACCCTAAGCCATTATTATTTTCTATAAATTGTAAACTTGCATTTACATGTGCCAGAATCACATGGACTTTCAAAGTTTCCGATAGTTTCTCAATCCCCTGTAATGCTTTACCTAACTCACGTATATGAGAATCTGGTGATGGTCCAATCTTACCTGAAGTAAAGCAACAATCGACAACTTTATTCATTGCTTTATAAGCAGCGATATAGGGTATTATTTTATAATAGCCTACTTCTCCATAAATGATATTATCATAAAGTTTATCAGCTTCCTTGAGCAATTTCCTACAGGCATTCCCTTCAAAAGCATTTCCATGATAATTTTTAGATACTACGTTTACTTTTTTAGGCCATAACAATGCTTTTTCAGTACCTAGAAGAGGAACTAAGCCATCCCAAAATAAATGATTCACAAACCCTTGTAATACATGTAGTTCCGGTATAACGCATTTTTGTAAAACAAGAACATCGTCATCTTCAGTAAAAAGAGGGAGATTAACAGTGCTGCGACAAACCTTGCTAAATTTTTTATCATTTCCTGCAAGAAGAAACTTGTTGTAATCATCTCTCAAATCTTTGTAAGTTTTTAATTGTATTTCATTCTCGACCTCTGAACTACCAGTTGAACATGTTGCAGCACTAACACATGTTTCATGCTCAGAAAAGGGTTTTTTTTTCAAATCGTCCAATGTAATGAAGCAGTATGGGCAGGGAAACATTGCTGTAGCAGTTTGTTGGCCATTAATAATTAGTAAAAGTTTAAAATCAGCAACAAACTTAAAAGGAATGTTGTTGATTTTTTTGATTTCAAATAACAGTTTAATGTTGTCGTACGTTTCCTTTATTTGAGGCACTACGCACAAAAGTATTAACCGATTTACACTCGTGAGCTTACATTTTTTGTCAACACTGCTACCCTCTGAATAAAGTTTCCTTTTGCCAGTTAATACATTTGCGTCATCGAAATCCAATTGATTGTCCTCGTCATCGTAAGTTGATGTGGTAGCGTAATTTTCTGGAAGAATAGTCAAACTTATCTTGAAGGAGCCTTGGCCTCCATCGGCCAGAACTTTAATGATAACATTTCCTTCTAACTTTCGAGCATCTATAACTGCTTCAAGAAGCTCTTCAGCGTCTGCATAAACGACAGATCGAGGTCTTTTTTTCGAATCGTTTTCACAATCAAACTCATATATTCCTATTTTATATAAATCTTCCAAAATCTTAGCTTTATCTGAAGTATGCTTGGAGTAATGCGATGGAACAGACTTTCTTCCTACCTTACATCTTAGAAAATTTGTAATTTTTTTCATTTTATTACTTGAAACTCTTAAATTTACTCGAAAGTTATCCAAACTCTCCTCATCAAATGAAATACGTTTTTCTGAACTAGGATTACAAACGATCGTTGTCTCGCGACCACCAGTAGGTAGCTTTAAAGTAATATTCGTTTTTAACTGTAGAACTTGTGGATTCAACTTTTTTTTTAATGATACTAGTAACGATTCGATCTTTATTTTTTTCAGGCATAGTTTCTATAATTTTCAACAGATTCTCGTTTTGATTTCTACAAATATGACTTACACCCTTTCCAAGCACTTTAAAACACTTATTACACATTTTAAGGGTGTCTGTGGTCTTTTCTTTCACATTCAAAACTGAAAGTTGATCTATTGTTGATGATCCATAAAGACCCGTTGATTTATTAATTGTGTTATTTAATTCTCTCTTGTGCCCTCTGCCTTTTTTAACACGAATGTGGCCTTTGAATCTACCAGTCAAACATATGTAACAGTTGCATGTATCTCGTACTCCACGAGTCTCTTTTGGCAATTTCAAATCTTCATAATTTGGCAATTTCTGAAGAGGTCTTTGAAAATTTCCTCTTTCATGGCCATTTAATGTAGCATGACATGTTCGACAAATGCTTAAAGGGTATTTGTCGTTTTTTAAATCATAATCATTGGATATGAACTTTTTAATAAGTTCTATTGTGTGTTCATTTATTAAAAAATATACTGGTTTTTTCTTTCCAAATATAATTTTCTTGCCACATGGGCCGCAAACTTTTTTCCTGTTATCTTCATGAGAAGATTTTTTTGTGTTGTCCATTCTTAACCAATTAAGATTCAGAATGAAATAAAATGTAGATACATTTATAGTGGATATACTTATATCTTCTACTATGCAACTTTATGTATGGGTACGGAAAATCCTTGTAGCCACCTACCGATGAAAAGGGGTATCTTTGGTTTTCACTTATAAAATATACATATATACATATACATATAATGTAAAGTTAAAAAATGACAATTTTCTGGAAAATATTGATTTTTCGGAAATTTTGCAGGATACCGAAGTTGTTTAGAATAAAAAAAATTAATTTTTTCTGAAACATTTATTGTTAAAGTTGATATTTTTCAAGTTATTACGAAAAAAATAAAAAAATGGAAGAAAAATTGAAAAATGATCATTTTCTAACAAATTGTACTGATTATCTTGAAAAATATTGATTTCTCGGAAATTTTGCAAGATACCAAAGTTGTTTAGAATGAAAAGATACACAAATATTGTTCATAGTTGTTTTTGCTAAAATCAATATCTATGAAGTTCTCATCAAGAAACCTTAAGAAATCGTGTTACGAAAAAATCACGATAAAACGTTTTTCAAAAAAGCTCTATAATCCGAATAGGATCAGCTACGATTTTGAAATTCATGGATTTTGAATCTACTTTAGATGTAGAATCAATCTACCTAACCCAATTTTGTGCACATTTTCATCAAACTTCTTCGAGCTTCAAGCTCACCGTGCTGGTGATATTAACGAGTGAGCAGAAAATTGGCATTTGAATATTCTCATCCTACCCGAGTTTATTGGTGATGTGTACTACATTATTTCAAATATTTATAATAGATTTAGATTGATAGAATGAGCTAGAGCAATTAAAAAGTTGAAAAAATCATTGATTTTGAGTTTTTCACTTTGTCGGCAATTTGGTCAAATTTTAAAGATCTTTAAATCAATAGCTACCTAACATTTAAGGATTTCATTAGATTTTCTGGCAGATTCTACCCCAAAATTATATATTATTCAGGTACTTTCCATTGATAACTCATTGTCATATCAATGGAGAAAGTTTTACATTCTGGTGATATTAACGAGTGGGCAGAAAATTAGCATTTGAATATTCTCATCCTACCTGAGTTTATTGGTGATGTGTACTACATTATTTCAAATATTTATAATAGATTTAGATTGATAGAATGAGCTAGAACAATTAAAGAAATCATTGATTTTGAGTTTTTTCACTTTGTCAGCAATTTGGTCAAATTTTAAAGATCTTTAAATCAATAGCTACCTAACATTTGAGGATCCCATTAGATTTTCTGGCAGATTCTACCCCAAAATTATATATTATTCAGGTACATTCCATCGATAACTCATTGTCATATCGATGGAGAAAGTTTTACATTCTGGTGATATTGACGAGTAAGCAGAAAATTAGCATTTGAATATTCTCATCCTACCTAAGTTTTTATCTACTATTAAGTAAAACTCAATGACAAATAATCCTTCAGATTCATTCTAAGTTTAATTCTAAATAGAAAAATCTCATAATCATTTTCATTCAAATTCCCTATTGTGTAAGTATTAACTCCAGATCTTTCTGTATCGACTTTCTATACGTATATGTATATATATTTATATATACATATATGATCTATGGACTTCTAGATTGATACGCGCGTCGGTGCGTGCTGCGCGTCGGTGCATGCTACGCGACTGTGTATATAGAAGTATGACGCATGGGCTCACGACATAAACGAACCCCCTCCACACACTGTGCTACAAATCCTCACCCACTTCTAAAACTGTGCTAGAGCGCTGTGCCTCAATCGGCATAGTATATCTACTGAAATTATTTTGAGTTTGTCCGTGAGTCACGGTTTTATTGTCAAAAACTTTCTCACGCTTTCTTGTAAAAGGCCTGCACAAGCAAACCTATACAGTTCAATGCACGCGATAACTTTGTACGAAAATCACACGAAAAATATACAATTTTTCACGCGAGCGCATTACCCGGATCGGAGTATACGATTTTTTTTCCCTTTCTTTCCATTTCACACGGAAGTCATGGGGTCGTTTTTCCACTGACTGATTTTCCAAGGCCGTGGCGGGGGAGGGGGCGGCGACTGCAAATCGATCGGGAAACTTTTCCACTTGTGCGGTGTAGAAAACGCGAGCCGAAGAAAAGCCGATCGCGCACGAATGACTTGCGTGTATATATACCCGGGCTAGCGACATGACATTAGCATCCGCAATGAGCGTGGGTCAGTGGCTCTCTCTCGGCGAGTGATGTATTAAACTTCGCTCGGCGCGCGGCCGAAGCGACGGTCAAGATCGAGCCCGCGAGAGGCACACTGCACGCCACGCTTCACCCAAAAATCCCACCTCATTTCCCAATAAAAATCGACAGACTCGTTAAGTACATTCCAGCCGATTATGCAACTTTTGAGGAAAGGCAAATTGCGGGCATACGCGCGCGTATCGATTGCGTATTCCCATCGAATAATCCACTATACCCGAGTCGTCGGCTTTTGTTAACTGTGCCATTCGAGCGCGCGTCTCGAGGCTCGATTCGGAGGAAGACCGATTGTGAAAATCTCTCTTCTACTCCGAGTGCGCGACTAACGAAAATTTATGCAGACTAGGCTGGTATCCGTATACGCGACGTGAAAGAAAAAAAAAAAGAAACGAGCCACCGGTCTCTGGTGCGATTGGTTAATTTCGCTCGACGTTTGTCGCGAGCGTTTGCAAATCAACCCGAGTCATATACACTCGGCGGCGCGTCGTTGAATTTTCATGAAAATGTTTACTTCCCCATACGCGACGATATTATGTAAACACGATTCGAAAATGAAAGAACAGGTATAATGCGCGGCTAGTGCATTATTTACAAACCAACATACTCTTCACTTTGGATGTGTGTAATGTATGTATTATGCGTATACTACGCCAAGGCTCGACGATAGTGCCCAACGCTCTCTCGCGCTCGCGAAAGTGGGCTGAGAATCGTATTCTCGACGGATTCACCGAGAGGGAAATGTCAGAGGGCGCAAGTCCCGAGAGGTATTTCAACGATCGTTCAAGTATACACGAGAATTAAATGCCGAGTATAGAACGGAAGCGGAAAATAAACTCGCTAAATTCCTTACAGTGAATTATCTTACTGTACTACGGTGATTGTAGTCTATATCAGCTTCAGTTAATGCCGCTCACCGTATTACAGTGAAAATCACTTCGGTTGAAAAGAAACAGTGTAGATATTAATTTTGATTCACCTGTGTACACCGGATTCATTAAGTTCTATTTTTGCTTACATACACAATTTACGGAGTACTTATTCCGGGCTTACACACGATGTAGATCGATAAGTCTCGTCCCATACAGAAATACAAATCGGGCTTGGGGTAAAAGATATTACGCGCAATATCGATTTTTCATGAAAATGAGTAGTTTGAAATTGTTCCTCCCTCCAAGATTAACAGCATCCCAATAATTCATATATGCTCCGCGACTTTGGGAAATCCGATCGTATCAGTTTATTCGAATGTAAAGTGCTCGTGAGTTGAATTCATAAATTCAATGAAAACTTCGTTGTAATTTCAGAAATTTAGGAAATGTCAATATATTCCACAGCAATGGTCGCTGTGGAATATCCCGATTCTCGTGAATTCTCACGCGATCTTTTCCTATCGAAAACGGCCCAATACAGGGGCAGTAACAAAAGCTATACGACCAAAAGTTTGAATTTTCGTGCGCGCGCGAAAAAAAAATTGCCGCTGCCGCGGCGGCGCGGCCTTGAACTGCTGCGCGCGCGCAACAAGACCGAGTACAATCGTGCAGTTGGGTATGTATGTATATATATATATTTACGCTCGCTGTGTGTATGTCTATTCAGCATAAGTTCTCGCGTGAGCACGAGGCGATACATGTGTGTGTGCGCGCGCGCGCATACCAATCGCCATTTGCAGCGTCATCGATGAATTTTGGGCGTAGTACACCTGAAAATCGCGCGAGTCGGTTCGTATGTACGTAGCGAGACGCGCGCGATTCAACGAGTGTATATATATACACCTGTATACATATTACATATACGTACGAGACGCCGACGCGTCTGCGCTTCGGCTTGACGTCACGCGCCCGAAACAATTCAGTTCTCGAGTCGTGATCGGGTATTTGGGAAAACTCGAGGGCCGACTCGCGAAGGTATTCCCTCAAGGAATACCAAATTACATATTTATATGAGTTTATATAACTATAGATTTGCCAGGGATTGATTTGGCTCTAAACGGTTTAGTATCGATTCCCCAAAGTGAACGTACTGTAGGAACGACGTACATCCTGTTTTAAAAATCCCTAATTGTCAAGTATAGACGCAAATGTCAACTTCGAAGGTTCCGAAATATGAAAATTAATCGAACGTGTATAAAATCAAGTCGTTGATTATTCAAGTTTTTGCGAATAAATCTGGATTACAGACGTTTTTATACAATGAAAGTACCCAGAATTTGAAATCCAAAATAGTTATTCGCGGGCATATTTACACCATGTATGCGTAGTGATACACTGAATTCTTGGACGTGTCGTAGAAATATATTTGGCACATTTCAACTCGAAATACCATGCCATGGGATATCATGGAATCCCGAGAGAATACTATAGAATCCCAAGAAAAACACAAGGATACCGTGGAATATAGAAAGAATACCATGGAATACTAAAGAATTGCAATATTTCCAAAATAATACTTGAGGACGCTATTGGAAGTCGGCCCTCGGGAAAAGTGAAACGTCTGGGAAAGGTATAAACGAGACACGGCAGCTAATCGTTAGCGGGGGAGGAAAATGATTGCTCCTCGATCGATCCGGCCTGGCGCGCGACTCGCGAAACGGCCTCACACGGGGGGGGGGGCGAGTCGTGGAAGAGCAAGTCGTACTCACCAGTAGTAAGCAATTTGATCGCCCTTGCCGTTCTTCACATTCTTGTCGAGCAAATTGAAGCTGAGATTCGTCGAGGCTCCGTCCATCCATTTCACGAATATCTCGCCGGCGTTAATGTCGAAGTTGAACGAGTAGAACTTGTCCTCGCTCGTCTGCGTCTCCCAGTAAAACTCCTTGGCGATCTCGCCCCAAAACTGACCCGGATGTTTGAGTGATCTGCAACAGACGAACGACGGGGTCAGGTGGAGCGTTCGTTTCGTTAATCTTGTCGAGCACATTTATCTCACGACTGTCGGTGCGTGAATTGATCTAATCAGATCCGATCCCAGTATACGCTCGTCGGATGTAAATTGGGGCACGACGCGTGTCTGCAACGGGACGCCCACGTGCAGGGTTACTCTTACTTGTATTCTACGTCGAAACGTACCCGAAACCGTACAGTGAAAAATCACTGGATAAAAGAGGATGAATGGTACAGTGGAACTGCAGATAATTTCTCGTACGATTTTTAACTTTAGTTACGTTGGTTTTGACGGCAACAATTTTTACATAAAGTTCGCAGTAAATTTATCGCTATCAAAACACACCGAAAGTTCGCTCTGATTACACGAAAAATCAACTGAAATTCCACTCAATCATTCATCCACCTTCACACAGTGATTGTGCACTTCTTTATACGCTGATTTTCCACTGTGATGATTCAAGAGAGCATACGTTATATTTACGTGATTTAAAAATCCCAGATAAGCCGAGTGGGACAAAATTCGACGAGCCCGCGCATCGAAACGCTTTGAGATAATAATCACCGAGCGACTCGTTCTCGATGCATAACCGAATTAATTTCGCGTACAATAAGGAGGCGGGTTGGATCGAGTGACAAAGGTTATTCGTTTCCCCGACATCAATTCGTCATTCAAGAAGCGATAAATTTCGGGCGTTACACGCGAATTGCATAACACCAGCTGAATGTAAACACACGTAACGACGTCTCGAGAATATTTCATGCCTCTCGCTCGACGAGGAAAAATATCCCGATAACGTCGTCGAGGACCAAACTTCCTCGTTAGTTTCCCACTGGCCACGTGCAGGGGTAGGGAAAAAAGCACACACCCACGTGTGTGGCTCGAGTTGTACCCGCGAATCAATCTTCAACGTAGACGGATTAGCGAACTCTCAAGTGGCGATAATGATTCATATCGCGTCGATCCTTGGACGATACGATCCGTCGCAGACGCGAAACGATACGAGTCTCGGATGTTGTCTGGGCCACGATAACGAGCAATCGTATCGTATATATCTATGTATGCGTCGCGACGTCTCTCCGAATCGGGCGCGCGATTATTCGTGAGAGCCGAAACCGGAAATTCGGTTGGAAGGAGAAGGAAACAGTGTGAAATAAAAGTAATCCCCGATCTAGCCGTTGCTCAAGCTCGACACCTGCGCGTCGCGAGTGCGTTACATCACGGCCGCGGTCCCCGGATGTTTTGGCCCAGTTAGGCCCACACGATGGGGCGGGGCAGAGGCTTTTCCCGCGTATACATCGGAATAAATCATCGGGCCGCCCGTCGCATTGCGTATACACGTAAACGCTTTCGGTTCAAGCTCGCTCGCGCGCTGAATCGAGAACGTGGGATTATATCGATCGGATGCAGCGCGACGACGCACGTGTCTCCCGCGAGATCCTTGCGATCGTCCTCGACGCCACTCAGTCTTGATTATTCGGTAATTTCCGACGATTCCGAGACGCTGCAGTCACTGTCCCATGGGCAGTATACGTACGGACGAACGAGATATATATACCCTTCGCCGCTCTCGCTTCAATATTAACCAAGGGTTACTTGGCCCAGTTTACGACTCTCGGGCGAAACTCAACGAGTCTACTAGGATGGGATTGGAACGTTAACCTTCGTAGTTTGCATGCATCTGCCGGGATCAGGCTGTAACGCAGTTTCTCGTAGGCGCGTAAAGCTACTGAGGATACTACCTCAAGGGAGGGAGACGAATCGCGGGAAATACGCCTAATATATCGCCCGAAATAACCCGAATCAAGCAGTTTCGTTTTTTCGACCCACCGAATTACAGAGCCCAGGTGAGAGAGGCATGACTCGCTAGGGGGGGGGGGGCGGATCGATATAGACGAGCGCGAGCTTTCGTCTGGAGGGGGGAGCAGGAGTACGAGGGGGCGGTGGGAGGGAGGGGGGGTTGGCTCGGTTCGGTCGGGGTATACACGTATAGGATGTGTACGGGGGCGAACCTGTCGTGCATCGCCTTGTACTGCTGCATGCTGGCGCAGTGGGCCGAGCGGGCCAGCTGCGCGTCCGGCTGGTAGATCCTGTCGGCCATGGTCGTCGTCGACCCTTGAGTCTCTCCCCAGCTGACTATCTATCTCTCTCTCTCTCTCTCTCGTTCGCTCGCTCGCTCGCTCTGGCTCTGCGTGTGCGCCGCGCGCTCGACGGGGGCAACGGTACGGCTCCGCCGGTACACGGACTGCGACTGCGGCCGCCGCAACTGAAAGGCCGCGCCGCGATTCCCGCGACGATATCGAGCCCTACCTCCCTCCCTCCCTGTCCCCCGGCTGCTGCTGGTGGTGGGGGGCGGGTGCGCGCAAGCACGGGCCGCGTCGACCAGGTAGGGACCTGCCGCGACGCGGCGGGACAACACTCGGTCAGACCGAGCGACTCTTACTACTGGCGGCCTTTTTCTACTTGACGATTCAGTCTGGCCGAAATTCGTCGCGGCAGATGGATCGCCGCGCGCGATGCGACCGACCGGATGAGGTGGGTAGGAGGAAAAGACGGAGGTGTGCATGGATACGTTGCCGAGGGGGTCGCGGGACGCGGGTTCGAAGAGATCGATCCGACGAAATCACGTCGGACGTGCATATCGTTGCCTCGCCGGCGGCAGCTTGATTTTTCGAATCGTCACAGTCGAGTTGACGTGTAGCTTTGGATTAAATAATAGCATGAGTTAGAATAATTTGAGAATAAAAATAAAAATACAATTGTTGTTCATAATTTCTCACTCATGTCAATTTTAATATTAGGAGTTACCGATCCTTAATGTGTCGAGTGTATTTATCTAGACGACTTTTCGGTGGCTTTTCTGCAAGTCTGTCATTTATTTAATAATATTTATAATTCTTTTCTACAAGTTATTTTTCATGTATTGAAATATCGTACCTATATCAGATTGATGCATAAAAAAAAGTTCGTGTATAATAAAAAAACCTGACTATCCACTTAATATGTACATGAGTTCAAATTTGGAGTGATTTAAAGAGATCTAATTGTGATGAGATGCAATGAAAATGCAATACTAGAATTGAGTACGTGTGAATTTGTAGTGAATATCATTGTTAGTTCTTTAGCAATCTTCACTATGTAGCTAACAGTGACCGATTCAATTGATCCACACACTGTTGACGGAATCATAAATAATTTAGAGAGTATTACGAGATATGAGTTTACTGTGCCAAGAAATATTTTCCACGGAAACGATTATTTTTATTGATAAAATGTTTTTGTATCTTCGTGGAAATGCCAATTTTATCAATTGATCGGATAACTTTTCGGATTCGCAGATGGTGATCTTGAGAAAACAGTACATGTATTCCAGTAGAGTTAAAAATATTACGTGCTTATTGATTATTCCAACTCTTCCGATGTATTCCACATGTATAGGCATGGACGATCACATAGTTCTAATCGAGGCAACGCGTAGGAGTTGGAGGTACATACAAGTAGATATTTATGCTCAAGTTGAAACGTTCGAGGGAAGATGATTTTTTTTATCTCCACCTGAAGGGTTTACGTAAAAAAGAAATGATCCAGGCCAGAGTTTTATCAAAATTAAAATACGCTCCTATGGTTATTGATTGATTCACTCATTGGAGCGTCATTACAAACCTCAAAAAGAAAAGAAAAAATCTCTATTATTATCTTCTACATTGAGTATTTTTGAGCCTGAAGAGGGAGACAGACAATTGTCCTTGAAAGGTTGCAGTAAATAAGTGAAGCATATTTATTTTTAAAATATCGACAATTAGTGGTTAATCGTAATTTCATTCACTTTCATTCATGTTCATCAACTTGCAATAGAGTCATAAATATTGAAAAATAAATTATTATTCAAATAAACCAATTGAGCAATCGGTTGTGATTATGCGAACCGACTCTGTGCGTGCGTGTGCTCGCAGTCAGAGATACTGTATCCGGACTACCCTTGCATGACAATAATTTTATCTTATTATAATTTCAAAAAACGTCGACTCTACGTAACTCAAAATAATCTCTGATCATTGGGAAGGGACTTTGAGCTGTCTCTGATCCTATTACTCGAGCGAAAATATGACCACTCAAAATAATCTCTTTATATCCGATTCATTCGGGAAGGTGAGCATATTGTCATGAAACTGTAGGTGGATTTACCAGTGTTGCTTCCAGTGTATTAATCAGAAGCTTGCCGACATATATACAGAGATGCTCAATTCTACTCAAATCTCACGGTAAAAGCAGATTATGATTATTGTCAATGTATATCATCTTCTTTTATTGCTGATAAAGAAGCAAACACTGTTTTACATAATACAATTATAATTTGTAACGTATGCATCAATTGAGTCCATGAAATGACAAATACTCGAGTAATTGCAATATTGAAACAACAAATGAAAATTATCCTAATTGTTGATCGCAAAATTCACTCTAATAATAGAGTGTTATTCAGTCAAATTATCTATTGACGTGATACGTTTTTTTCTACGATAGATTCGGAATTTTTCCAAATGAGCTATCCCTCCGTAAGGTTATCCATAACGTCAGAAATCGTCAACGTTATACATTTTAGCTTATTGGCGCTATCGCATAACAAGCATAAAATTGAATTTTTATCTGCAATAATTCAAACAGGAAAGTATGTTAAGTAATATCAATGAAAAATGTAGATGTTGACAAGTGTGCCACGTAAACAAAGTATAACTTGAAGAAACTTGCAATTCGTAGACTGCAAAATCACCTCAAAAAAGTGTTTTTTTTTATATAAAAGTGTCCGAGAAAATATCAAGATTCGTTTAAAATTCCCTGAAACTAATTTTAATTTATTTGTATAATCAAGTACATCTGCCGTAATGTTGAACACCTTCGCTCATTTTTGCTTTCTCAAATCTGAAACATTTTAACAGGGTGAAAATCGATTTTTTGAATCGAACCACCGGACTTATCGAATCATAGAAACATGTGCGCACGTATATACGTATGTATGTGACGCTATTTTTGGCACACGATAACTCCTGAAGAAATGGCCTGATCAGCTTAAAATTTTGCACACAAGTCGGTTCTGGCAAAATGTGGAACAAATTAAATTTCCAATAGTTCCAATTGTTGCTAACGTGTTTTTGGAAAGTTTCTCATAAAGCCTAATGAATGCTTGTTGGGACTTGAATAAACTTATAAAGATCGATGAGAATCGATGAGACATTTTCTATAGCAAATGTTCACATCCCTAGTCACCATGGGACGAAAAACAAGTCCGGCTAAAGTTCAAATTTTCCAAAAATCTACAGAATTTTTTATATTTTCGAGCTACCCAGCAAACGCGATATTCTTTGATTCAAAAGAACTTGTTGCACCTTAATTTTATTAAAACTCGCTCGAAATTGCTCAAGTTAGGTTGCAACATGTACTCTCGAATCAAAGAATCATTTTTACAGTGTATACTGTTGCTCAAATCCCCAGTAACTTACATGAATTTCATCAGTAGTCGTTGGAACAAGCGAGAGGAATCCAAAGTGATACAAATCGAACCGATCCGGTAAATCAAACTAATATCTAATTGAAGCGGGAAACAATGAGTTTTCATGAATAATTTTCCTGATCAGGTAATTGTAGCGAGCGCTGCAAACTTAAATCATGTCCCGAGGAAGGTCGAACGGAACTGTGTGTGCATAATTCAAGGATTGTGAAAGTGAAGGGGCTAATGCTTTGCTTACCTTTGTCAACCGCAGAAGCAGGATTGAATAATCTTTTATACCATCGGGCACGCTCAAGGCTCTCATGATATACATTGATAAATGTATCACTCGAACAAGGATATGCATCGTTGGACTCCGACAATTTATCCATACATTTGTGTAAAAGTATGCGTAGCTCTTGATTATGAAAATTATGACGTAAGTGTTGAAGCGTCGAATTTTATCTGCTGATGTTTTGTTTTATCGTTTCGTGTCATAATCCGTTGACCCAAGAAAATCTTCCCCACAAGTTCTACCTTACCGACTTCGATACCAAAATTGTCATTTCATGCCCGAAGAGTTTACTGAAATCCAATCGAAAATACTCGAAAAAACTTGTTACATTTCAAATGACACCGATTTAACAATTCTATTCGTTTATACCGTTGTTTCCCTTGAAAAATTATGCAATGTTGTTCATTCGAGTGTCGTTTCTCAGCGATTTCATGAAAAAAAATCTCTGATTATTCGTATCGATTCGGCCTGCTGGCCATAACAACAGCCTTTGATCATCCCCGGACTACGATAGATTTTTCTCGCGAGGCATTCAACGTTCCCGGCAAACTCTCGTGTCGTTATCAAACGGCCACAGCCTTGCGTCATCTTTCGGGGAAACGAGTAAACAGCGTCCCGGACGCGCGCGCGAGTCTAAAAATACACGCACATGTTGATACAACGAATTGCGTAATTATTGCGAATTTCGAAAAGGGGAGTCGCGGGTATGCCGCTCGGAGCTCAACACCTACCACTGAAATCAAAGACAGTTTTATCGACTGATGATTATATCGATGGGAATAATTTCAAATGCGACAATTTCAAGTGAGGTGGCTTCAATTTCATCGGGGGAGGCCGGGCGTATAGAAGGAAGGTACAGGTGTGTTGAATGACCATAAACCGTTTGGTGCAGAACACATTTATTAGATATCGTACATTCATTGCATTGTTTATCCTAAATATGTGTACAATATAGTCGAGTGGCTTTTATTCTGGGGACATAATATTGATGCGTTCTCGTTACTTTTTTTTTGTCTCTCCAAATCTCTCATTGCCTTGGCCCGCAAAAGTTCATCCTCGTGTATATTTTAGGCTTCTCCCGCATTCGTTTTACAAAATATATCCATATGTACTTTTCAAGACTTCCCATTCTATTCTATATCCATCCGTTATAAGGCAATGCGAAACATAAACTTAGGTCGTTCGTTATTCTTGCACTTCTGTCCAGAGCCAGTGAAATTAAAAGATTCCCTGGGGATCGTTTCGCATCGGTGATATTACTTGAAAATATTTCTATTGATTTACCTCCGGCCATACGGCCCAATATCCTTCACAATAACATTGCTATCAATTTTTTCGATCTCGTAACATAAATTAATCATCAAATATATTATGCACCATAACTCACAACTGCGGTTTCAAAATTCTGACTTGTAAACTCATTTTTGATATTCAATGCGGGGCGGAAAGCCGCGATTGACATTGGTGATTCAATTGCATGGGCCCAAAAATTAAAAGAAATACAATTCAATACATTCGTATAGCTGTGCTGAGTTTCAAATTAGCCCCGATCGAGGATTCCTAATCAATACTCTCTCATTTAGATCGATAACAATTTGAACTTGCACCAGAAAAACTCCGACAAATTAAATTTACGTCTACTCGAACGATTGTCAATGTTTGTCATTTCGTATCATTTCAATATACTCTCTTTTAACTGTAAGGCTTTTTTCTTAAATTTTCCAGTAGAGGAGGACATTATTATTTTGTTCTTCATCATTTTGCATTTTTTCGCAGATATTCTTTCTCGCGTAGCGTTCTCTCGTCTGATTGTACTCTTTTTTTCATGTTTAAAATACACTATACATTATACAAAAAGTTTCGAGAATCGGAGCATATTTCTACTGATTGTTTTTTTTTCATTCTCCTAATGTAACTTTCGTCAGCGTTTGTTGTCGCATTTTGCGATTTATATATATATTTAACGGATTTATTAACATCCTTTTATCTCGCTATACAATTAGGAAGGAGTTACAATACGAATTACATATAATACAATTTCAAATCGAAGTAACAAATGAAATTATGAGGTATGACTTTTTTCAAGTACGTTTTAAATTACTCGATTCGTTTGGAATCGACGAATCACACTTAAAATTAGTTGACCGTTTTGTCAAATATTCGAGTCCCACTATTCAGTGCAAATGAAATTATCAACTGGTAGTCGAGTTACCTGAACCTACTTGAGGTTTTTTAGAATCTGCACGAACTTCTCCTGGGAAAACCTTCCCGCTAGCCAACGTTTGTCACTCTTCCCTATTATCTCACATCCATAATATTAAAGTCTTTGAAAGTTTAACTCGAAGTTTAGGCATCTAGTTATGATTTATTGATAGAAAATTCATTACTTTCTTGAATTATCCGAAAAACGATTTCAAATCTAGATAATTTAAAGTGAATTTAATTAATCATTTTAAGTTGGAATCCATTCGAAGATTTAATCTTGAAGCAATAAATTATAAAACGTTTCAAGATTTTCCTTACAGAGTCGAGTTACGTAGTGTAGTAAAGATCGTGGATGCAAATGCTTTCATGCCAGTGAATAGACATCACCTCCTCTGAAGCTTTGTATATTTTAATATTTCATCTTTTTGATGTTGTTTTGACGAAATCAATTCATTTGAAAATATCAGGAAAAAGCTCCCCAATGAATCTCATCGATTGTCAATAGCGCAGACCGTGGACTTCAAGATAAATTTGATTACCTCTTCCATTGTTTTGAGGCAAAACAATAATATTCTTTCTGAGCTTGGAAAGTTATTTAAGAAGACGATTACCATAGAATTTCCAAGGTGCCGTTTGAATTTTCTGTTCCGTATGCAGCTATGTTTATCTTTAAAACACATCCAAATTCTGAATTGAGAAGAATTCATCACAAGTCACACACAAGATTTCTAGAATAAAATGAAACACGGAAACATATTTTTTACAATTGAACAGTTAATGATCTAAAGGGGAGTCATCTTTGAATAAATGATACTTTCCAAGCACCTCAGTCATTCCTAACATTAAGGACACTTAACTTTTTAGCCACATTTCTTCTAAATCGATAGTCACATCAACCAATCTACTGTTTCACAGTCGCAGATGATTATCGTAGCTATGAGATCGATATTAATCGGTTTCTTTGGGGTTTCCTTTACTTGGATAATTTAACGTAGTAATTTTACGGTTAATGATTGTATACGTTAATCACATTGATTACTAATGATTGTATTGGTACGTATCGAATTCTTTTCCTGCGCGTACATAGTAATTATCCCATTTTATATACGTTTTCAATTTTCAAAAATTCGTGAAACGGGAGTTTTTCTCTAAGACATGTAGTTAGAGACTCTTGATCATGATAATGAAAAATGAAAAATATTTTCATGACTATAATACTGTCAGCGTTGATTATTTATTGCTCTTTTGCGCGTATGAAATTTAATACTGGAAGTAACATTTTAATCGTGTAATTCATTTGAAATTGTCGAATTTTTCCTGAAATTCAGCAAAACAAGCAGGAAAGTGTATTCCCAATTCAAATAGGCTCCATTTCAGAGAAATCGAAAATTTTTTCATCTATCATCCGGAATTTCCGCCTATTTTAACAGGGACTATTTTAACAGGGACCCTTTGTGATTTCTTCCACTTACAAAAACTTTTCGAAAAATCTCGTTCCCTCACACAGTTACACATTTATACATTATAACGAGACAAAATAATAATATGACTTTTCAAACACAACTTCGTAAAAATAATTTCCTCGGTAACTCGATATTGCATTTTCGACAATATATTTTCTTACGAGATCACTATCAAATAATTTTACACAGTATCACCTTTGAATTTAAATTCCGGAATCGTAAGTAGAATGAATCAATATGTCATAGAAGTATTTTGCAAAATACTTTGTGATAAGTAAGTTACAGATAAAATAACAATAATCGAATGGGTAGCCCTAATGCTAGGATGGAGATTCAAGTAGAAAGTTAATATCACGTTTTGATAAACATTGTTCATTAGACACAGGCTCTTAAAATTTTCACGTTTCAGTGATTATGTACTGATGAATCACTTCTGTATAAGTTTATTCACAAAACAATCAAGATCATATCCATGACAAAATTAACGTGGATATCCTACAACGATTTTGAAAGGCTTACGAATGAACAATTGTTTCGTTAAACATATATGTTTTCGTCTATGCACGATGAGTATGCTATTGAAACAATTCACCATCAGAAAGACACGTGAAAATCATTTTGTAACATTTTTTCATGCGATCTGAGAATAAAGAGAGCAAATAAATTGCATCTGAGTCTAGTAGTACCTACATACCTACATTATACTTTTACAACTATGAGTATAGCAATCCTCGCACGATGATTATTATTGTTTTGCGTTTCTCCCTATACTCGATTCTTTTGTCATCTCACTTTCACCTAGTAAGTTTCTTGTACATATTTACAATCAGACATGGTTCTGTTTTTTTTTTGTTTTTGTTATTACTTTACTTTTGTTCATGTGTTTATGTATAGGTGATGACTTTCAAATTCACACTTTACTAGTAACACTCCTAAGATAGAACATGATAGAAAGGCTTTATGATTTTTCTTATCGTCTCGCGATATTGCTCGTGTAGTGGCAAATAGTTGTTATCTTTGTACAATCGGATATGATGTTTACATATTTTAATCTTATATATTTATTGTATAGTGTTTCATATTTAGTACACACTCATATCATTCACATACAATTAAATTTTCTCCACGAGATTTGTCATTTTTATCACTTGTATTTCTCTCATCCATACATGTATACTGTTTTATCAATACAATTTTGAAGAGAAAAATACTTCTACATGTATTCTTTTTATCACTGCTTTTCGAATTACGTTGTTCAGTTCTCCTTCATTGTACAGCAACAAAAATGATTATTTAAGAGCCAACATTTTTTCTCAACAATTGATTCCATCATGCATAAGTATGTTCATATTGTTTGTGGGTGATCGCATTTGAATAAGCCTACACGTTGTCTCCAATAATGACCGAAAATAATTGGTAAAATCTCTTTGCTAATAACAGCACAGCTGCTACATTGAAGACACTTTGGAGAGTACTATGCCAAATATATCATAGGCTAGTCAAAGATGAAGAAAATATTCCGCAAATAATTTAATTTCGGTACATTAGCTTTAGCTCTGCGCATAGTCGATTCAGGTATAGATCATATAAATATCTAGTACATAAATAAATATTTTTATATTGTTGCAGGTACAAAAAGCCTTTGATAAAATTCTCTGATGCGTTAATCTTTGTTCTATAAAATTATCATATATATACTCTGGGATATGAATCTGAACATCTCTTCGTTTATTTCTTCACACATCAACATACTTCCTATAATCTATTAATTACATAACTTCTGTCTTTTCCTCTGTTAATTTAATCGAAGTAAATCTGACTGGAGCATGAATTCTCTAACAAACTTTAATTTCAGTTTGATACCCTCTTCTTATGATATAGTAAGCCTGTGATGATAAATATATAAAAAGTTTCTTAGAGTAAGAAGTATTGAAAATAGAAAAAAAAAATTATGTAGTATCAGGGAACTTTTTTCAATTGAATTATTTCAATTATTAAACTTTATTCAATTGAACCGTTTATTAGTATACTCCACATATTTCATATGTTTGTGTTGGATATTTATTAGTTAAGTCAATAGGTGATTTAATCACAATTATTGAAAGATTCGGAGGAAAATGTTTTTGTAAATTTTACGGAAGCCTTTATTCACACTGTAACTTTTAGTTTATGAATTTTGCAACTTTTCGATAGGTACTCGTATATGCTCAGTTTTTATTTTTTCCAAGCGAGTACTTTGACGTTAGTCCTGTTCAATTTTGAAAATATTGTTTTGTTGAGCTTTTCAATTAGATTTTCTATATTGAACGATGTAAGACAAAGGAAACGAGATTACATCGTTAGAAGCTTATTTTTTCTTTTATCACAGGAAGAGAAAGTAAGTAAAACTTTAGAGTTTCATTTTTCTTCATTATGTACACAGAAGCAAACGCCTTGTAGTAAAGAAATTGATTAATCTTTTCGGGAAAATGATTTTGGTTCTAATTAAGTCAAAATATGATATAGCCACTTCGATATGTTTCCGTTATTTACATACGTATACATGTATGATTGGATATTATTTTTGGTTTCAGTAAAAAATGCAGCAGCATGAAAAATGATGGTTACATTGTTTTGAAGATAAAAAATTCTAAATAAGAAACCTCGAACAGAACTTATTTCCTCGCCACTCTTTCTCGATTTTAGTTTGATTCATGTATGACTTCTCATACATGAATCCGAGTGAAAATAGACGTTTGCTTCTTTCGCAGTTTGAATAGACTGCGCTAGAACCGGTAATCGAATGGGATACTATCAGAAAGCTCATGTTTCCGCCAGATACATGCGATAAATACATATATTATTTTCAAGGAAAGAACTGACAGCGATTGACAGTCGCATTTATCAGATTGTACTCATTCGCACAAGCAGTATTGACACGCCCACCTCACTAAATATATATAAAAGCTACTCTTAAAAATTAATGATTGTAGATGCAGTGATTAGAATTCAGCAATTGACGAAAGAAATTCTAGACAGTCTGATATATCATCTTCCACAATTTGACGTCTTTAACTTCAAATTGATTATTTTTCCTTTTTACCAACGCTGTTAACATTTTTGCATTGATTTCTAAACTTCTCAATCGAAGAAGAAACCTCCCCCTTTTTTCCCATTAGAATTCATCGTTAAAATTACAATTACAATTACAATATACATAATAAATATTTCTAAGGTGACAAGGTGTATAATTTAACGATTGCCACGTGATAATTTTTTTTTCCTGAAAATTCTCCTCGCTCATCGATTATATTCATTTGATTTGTTTAATAAATCAAGTGCAGCCTTGCGATTGTTCGCTGGGTCGCGATACGATCGATTATCTTTAATTTAATCATATACAAACAATACGAAAATTGAGAATTCATATATATTTAGGCTTTCATATTATTTTTTTTCTGCTGGTGTAGTCTAATTTTCTTGCGTTGTCCGCACCGAATTCTGTCTCAGAATCGACAAACGTATGTACAAGTTTCTCCGAGTGATCCGCACTTGTAATTTTCTTTTGTTGTATTTATTTACATACAGTCGTCACATGCTGAATCATTTGATTCTTCTCGTCACATAATTTTTATTTCTTCGAAGTGTTCTTTCGATTATCTCACGTTATGATACTTTCTAAATTGTGCTTTCCTGAAAGTGAAGCGTAAAATCAACCATATCTCCAAGCCAGTGTTAGATATTATCGGGTACATTTTGTTTGAGCTAAAACTCGCGTGTCGCGACTTGGATCACGAACAAAAACGCGAGTCTTTCCAGCGCGTTGCACGAAATCATTCAATACAACAATAATATCTGTACCAAGAAAAATTAAAGAAACAGTGTATATACTTAGCTCTCAGCTTGACTCATTTTGAGTTAAGAGCTATCCTGAGTTGAGAGCTACGTATATATAATTATAATATATACATCACTCATAGCCCAATAGTCAATTTCCTTTTTGCTTTCTAACTATGTATTATGGTTAAAACTCCCTACATGAACCAAGTAAGAAACTTCTGTGCCGTTTTTGTCCAGTATGCTATAGCGATGATCACTGGCGCGATAGATCATTCGAAATACATGGGAATTCCCATGTGCCACCCTGCAGGAGTGAGGATCGCATTTTCATTATCGAAAAACAGGTACACGGAGAGAAATGTTCTGATAAGATTTCAAAGAAAATATAATCATTCCTACTAGGATTTCTGCAGTTTTAGTCACAGACTGACACACTCCTGTTTTTTTTACTAAAGTTTCTTCAAATTATTATTTTTCGAGAGATATTTTGAAAATTTATTTTTATTCGTAAAATATAATACTTCTAAAAAAATTCTGGCACCCACTGGGTTTTTAACTTGCGAGAAGCTGATCCTTTACCGCCGCACCATCAACAGTCCTAGTTGTGTTCAACAGGCTCAAGACAGAATTATAAGTTATAAAAGTACATAATACAGTAAATTTGCATAACTCGGGGAAAATTATGATGATTTAGTGTTTCATTCTACTCAAATATATTATTTAATCAACTGATTAAACCGGCGTCAAACAGGTGGGTATGATGAAATCGCAGAAAAAATAGATAGAACAGTGCAGTTTGGAGGTTATGCTCTTGTGAAAAATTACCAATAGCCTATCGTAAAAATGAACAGATATTATCCGGATTTTTAGACCACCTTTCAAAGAACTTTGTAAGAACAGAGAACAGTGTAACTTTTCCCAGAAGTTCCAGCGAAATTTTTGGTTTGTCAGTCTGCAATTACATTACTATATCGTCCAAAGTAATTTTTACCAGAATTTTCCTCTCCGTGTACAACAGACTCCACGCTGTCCATACTAACACGATACGATACGAAGTTGGGCATAAACAAAATAAAAGAGAAAACGTACTCTCGCGCTACTCAGGGAAAGCACAAGGGCCGAGTGTTTTTGTGGAAATATGATACATAATAATACACCAGTCGTGGATTGTCGCTGGAGTTGCTCTTGCAGCAACGATGGATCATCATATAGTAAAAAGTCCTGTGGCTCATATTAGTGAAACGACCTGCGTTGCACGTAAAGCTTGGCCGGCGAAACGTCGCAGTAGCTGCACGAGCGAGTATCGGCGCGGAGTAGTGAGGGCGACGACGCACGCGCAGCACCGGCGACCTATCACCGGATCCCAGACGAGTAGCCAGGCTCGCGGCGCTGCTCCGAATGTATCTCCAGCGGCTTATGACCGTCTAGAGAACAGTTCGTACTGCAACAGAAAGCCACACGACACAGATGAAAGGGTAACACTCGCGGCCCCATAGACCCACTTCTTCCTCGCCTCGCCTCGCCTCGCCTCCGCGATCCTCGCCTTCCCTTGTTCCACCCTCTATTTACATTGATTACTTCAATTTTGCGCTTCAGCAAACACACCCCACTCTGACACGTTAGCTGTTTTTTTTCCTTTAAATCCACCACAACCAGGGGTGGGTGAATTCAGTGTTTAATTCATTAAATACTAAGTATCGAATGATTGTATTCGATCAATGTATTTAAAAAATTTGTATTTATCAAATACTTAGTTACTGCCCATCACTGGTCACGATCAATAGAGTGTGTTTGCGCATCTCAACAGTGCTTGAAGGTATTGGAACTCGTTCCATATTTATCTCAATGTATTTGGTACTCATTCAAGCAGTGTATCATTGTTAAGAAGAGGATCCCTCGACTGAAGCAAATGTACATCAAGTAGCGATCGTATAAATCCATTCAAATGTATTTTCAATTTTATGAATAGAAAAAGGACTATAATGCATACAAAAACTTTAAATTCATCCGGAACATCCTCTTCTTACTTTGCATCAAAATGTATATTGACATATCTATGTTTACACTTGACATTTCGAAATACTAACTAGGTATGTATTGAATAAGTTCAGTAGTCAACTAACTCAAAACATGAGGCGAAGGTTCATGCAAAGCGACTTCATGCTTTATTCTATAACGCTTTAAGCAATTGGTTTTATTGAAAATGTATATTTTTGTTGTGATGAAAAATATAAAGGAATTCATGATAAAGTTCTATTTGTTAATCTCAAATATTTGTAAACACTTTAAATAACTGCAATCCTTGCTGTGACCAGAATCTCGAAACCCATTATAAAGCAAACAGTAATCAGCAATAACAATAACGTCTCCATTTTCCGGAAATATTCGTTGATTATCATTGATCTCATTTACTTTGTATATAGGATTCCGTGCATGTACATGTACTGTTTGATATTTCCGGCAAACTGAAACTTTAGTGTGAAGGATTATATACAATAGGGAATTGGCATTTTATGTAACTGCCACTTTTTATACGTGAATTTCGAAAAATAATTCGGTCGTATTCTTTTATTTTCGCTTAAATTGATTTTTCTTGAAGATATATACCTTGACAGATTCTGAAGTCTCGAAATACATATACGGACGCCAAACGGATTTCATTCCCTTATGTAAGCTCGAATTTTGATTGAATTGTAAAATAAAAAAATACGATCTCATTGTTTTTGCGCTAACTATTTGAAAGATCAATAAAAATTATACAACTCCTTCATCGAGTATCTTGAAACTATTTAAAAAAGTTTCATCATGATTCGTGGCTCGAAGGTCTGAGCATTTAGTATTGAATCCAATGTTACACTGCCGCTATTTTTTTTTTAAAAATTATAAAGTACACACATGGAATGATGATGAACTTTATCAAATATGAAACTTTTTCAAAAGTTCGATTGATAATTGTAAATATCAAATCAATATTCAAATTAATGTGAATTTTGAAATCTAGTATATGCAAATATCTATACTTCTATACTATAATATAAAGTTAATCCTCCCGGAAATTTCATGTAAATAAATATCAATGAAGGAGTTGACTTCCATGAAAACAAATGAGACGGATCGAAAGGAAATTGCCTGCGGTATCATGTTCCACATTGAAATTCACGAAAAAAACAATGCGTGGGCGTCAAAAATGGTAAAAATCAACTTGCGTTTTTTTTGGTATCCGATAAACCATTGAAAAAAACTGTGAGAAAGTTGTATGGTGCGAATTTGAGTTTCACTGATTTATAGATCAATCGAATAGCTTTCTTATTCTATGGTGAGAATTTTGGAAAAGTTGATGCGTGGGCGTGAAATATGGAAAAAACTGACTTTTGTCAACTTGTGCCGCATAAACCATTGAAAAAATATATGAAACAGCGTCGTGATGAAAATTCTGATTAGAGGTATCGATAGAGCTCATTGAGCGCTTCAATTATTCATCGTGAAAAATTCAAAAATATTGATGCGTGGGCGTGAAGTATGTGATTGAAAATTGGTGGTTTACTTCGCGATTTTTATGCTTTCAGATAAATACGTGAAATTATGATTTGGTGAAATGTCGGGTATGTTCGATCGAAAGAACATCGGATGGGCTTGAATATCCATGGAGAGAATTTTGGAAAAAATGATGCGTGGGCGTGAAATATGGAAAAAACTGACTTTTGTCAACTTGTGCCGCATAAACCATTGAAAAAATATATGAAACAGCGTCGTGATGAAAATTCTGATTAGAGGTATCGATAGAGCTCATTGAGCGCTTCAATTATTCATCGTGAAAAATTCAAAAATATTGATGCGTGGGCGTGAAGTATGTGATTGAAAATTGGTGGTTTACTTCGCGATTTTTATGCTTTCAGATAAATACGTGAAATTATGATTTGGTGAAATGTCGGGTATGTTCGATCGAAAGAACATCGGATGGGCTTGAATATCCATGGAGAGAATTTTGGAAAAAATGATGCGTGGGCGTGAAATATGGAAAAAACTGACTTTTGTCAACTTGTGCCGCATAAACCATTGAAAAAATATATGAAACAGCGTCGTGATGAAAATTCTGATTAGAGGTATCGATAGAGCTCATTGAGCGCTTCAATTATTCATCGTGAAAAATTCAAAAATATTGATGCGTGGGCGTGAAGTATGTGATTGAAAATTGGTGGTTTACTTCGCGATTTTTATGCTTTCAGATAAATACGTGAAATTATGATTTGGTGAAATGTCGGGTATGTTCGATCGAAAGAACATCGGATGGGCTTGAATATCCATGGAGAGAATTTTGGAAAAAATGATGCGTGGGCGTGAAATATGGAAAAAACTGACTTTTGTCAACTTGTGCCGCATAAACCATTGAAAAAATATATGAAACAGCGTCGTGATGAAAATTCTGATTAGAGGTATCGATAGAGCTCATTGAGCGCTTCAATTATTCATCGTGAAAAATTCAAAAATATTGATGCGTGGGCGTGAAGTATGTGATTGAAAATTGGTGGTTTACTTCGCGATTTTTATGCTTTCAGATAAATACGTGAAATTATGATTTGGTGAAATGTCGGGTATGTTCGATCGAAAGAACATCGGATGGGCTTGAATATCCATGGAGAGAATTTTGGAAAAAATGATGCGTGGGCGTGAAATATGGAAAAAACTGACTTTTGTCAACTTGTGCCGCATAAACCATTGAAAAAATATATGAAACAGCGTCGTGATGAAAATTCTGATTAGAGGTATCGATAGAGCTCATTGAGCGCTTCAATTATTCATCGTGAAAAATTCAAAAATATTGATGCGTGGGCGTGAAGTATGTGATTGAAAATTGGTGGTTTACTTCGCGATTTTTATGCTTTCAGATAAATACGTGAAATTATGATTTGGTGAAATGTCGGGTATGTTCGATCGAAAGAACATCGGATGGGCTTGAATATCCATGGAGAGAATTTTGGAAAAAATGATGCGTGGGCGTGAAATATGGAAAAAACTGACATTTGTCAACTTGTGCCGCATAAACCCTTGAAAAAAATATATGAAACAGCGTCGTGATGAAAATTCTGATTAGGGTATCGATAGAGCTCATTGAGCGCTTCAATTATTCATCGTGAAAAATTCAAAAATATTGATGCGTGGGCGTGAAGTATGTGATTGAAAATTGGTGGTTTACTTCGCGATTTTTATGCTTTCAGATAAATACGTGAAATTATGATTTGGTGAAATGTCGGGTATGTTCGATCGAAAGAACATCGGATGGGCTTGAATATCCATGGAGAGAATTTTGGAAAAAATGATGCGTGGGCGTGAAATATGGGAAAAACTGACTTTTGTCAACTTGTGCCGCATAAACCGCTAAAAAAATCTATGTAACAGCGTCGTGATGAAAATTCTGATTAGAGGTATCGATAGAGCTCATTGAGCGCTTCAATTATTCATCGTGAAAAATTCAAAAATATTGATGCGTGGGCGTGAAGTATGTGATTGAAAATTGGTGGTTTACTTCGCGATTTTTATGCTTTCAGATAAATACGTGAAATTATGATTTGGTGAAATGTCGGGTATGTTCGATCGAAAGAACATCGGATGGGCTTGAATATCCATGGAGAGAATTTTGGAAAAAATGATGCGTGGGCGTGAAATATGGGAAAAACTGACTTTTGTCAACTTGTGCCGCATAAACCGCTAAAAAAATCTATGTAACAGCGTCGTGATGAAAATTCTGATTAGAGGTATCGATAGAGCTCATTGAGCGCTTCAATTATTCATCGTGAAAAATTCAAAAATATTGATGCGTGGGCGTGAAGTATGTGATTGAAAATTGGTGGTTTACTCCGTGATTTTTATGCTTTCAGATAAATACGTGAAATTATGATTTGGTGAAATGTCGGGTATGTTCGATCGAAAGAACATCGGATGGGCTTGAATATCCATGGAGAGAATTTTGGAAAAAATGATGCGTGGGCGTGAAATATGGGAAAAACTGACTTTTGTCAACTTGTGCCGCATAAACCGCTAAAAAAATCTATGTAACAGCGTCGTGATGAAAATTCTGATTAGAGGTATCGATAGAGCTCATTGAGCGCTTCAATTATTCATCGTGAAAAATTCAAAAATATTGATGCGTGGGCGTGAAGTATGTGATTGAAAATTGGTGGTTTACTCCGTGATTTTTATGCTTTCAGATAAATACGTGAAATTATGATTTGGTGAAATGTCGGGTATGTTCGATCGAAAGAACATCGGATGGGCTTGAATATCCATGGAGAGAATTTTGGAAAAAATGATGCGTGGGCGTGAAATATGGGAAAAACTGACTTTTGTCAACTTGTGCCGCATAAACCGCTAAAAAAATCTATGTAACAGCGTCGTGATGAAAATTCTGATTAGAGGTATCGATAGAGCTCATTGAGCGCTTCAATTATTCATCGTGAAAAATTCAAAAATATTGATGCGTGGGCGTGAAGTATGTGATTGAAAATTGGTGGTTTACTTCGCGATTTTTATGCTTTCAGATAAATACGTGAAATTATGATTTGGTGAAATGTCGGGTATGTTCGATCGAAAGAACATCGGATGGGCTTGAATATCCATGGAGAGAATTTTGGAAAAAATGATGCGTGGGCGTGAAATATGGGAAAAACTGACTTTTGTCAACTTGTGCCGCATAAACCGCTAAAAAAATCTATGTAACAGCGTCGTGATGAAAATTCTGATTAGAGGTATCGATAGAGCTCATTGAGCGCTTCAATTATTCATCGTGAAAAATTCAAAAATATTGATGCGTGGGCGTGAAGTATGTGATTGAAAATTGGTGGTTTACTCCGTGATTTTTATGCTTTCAGATAAATACGTGAAATTATGATTTGGTGAAATGTCGGGTATGTTCGATCGAAAGAACATCGGATGGGCTTGAATATCCATGGAGAGAATTTTGGAAAAAATGATGCGTGGGCGTGAAATATGGGAAAAACTGACTTTTGTCAACTTGTGCCGCATAAACCGCTAAAAAAATCTATGTAACAGCGTCGTGATGAAAATTCTGATTAGAGGTATCGATAGAGCTCATTGAGCGCTTCAATTATTCATCGTGAAAAATTCAAAAATATTGACGCGTGGGCGTGAAGTATGTGATTGAAAATTGGTGGTTTACTTCGCGATTTTTATGCTTTCAGATAAATACGTGAAATTCTGATTTGGTGAAATGTCGGGTATGTTCGATCGAAAGAACATCGGATGGGCTTGAATATCCATGGAGAGAATTTTGGAAAAAATGATGCGTGGGCGTGAAATATGGGAAAAACTGACTTTTGTCAACTTGTGCCGCATAAACCGCTAAAAAAAATCTATGTAACAGCGTCGTGATGAAAATTCTGATTAGAGGTATCGATAGAGCTCATTGAGCGCTTCAATTATTCATCGTGAAAAATTCAAAAATATTGATGCGTGGGCGTGAAGTATGTGATTGAAAATTGGTGGTTTACTTTGCAATTTTTATGCTTTCAGATAAATACGTGAGATTATGATTTGGTGAAATGTCGGGTATGTTCGATCGAAAGAACATCGGATGGGCTTGAATATCCATGGAGAGAATTTTGGAAAAAATGATGCGTGGGCGTGAAATATGGGAAAAACTGACTTTTGTCAACTTGTGCCGCATAAACCATTAAAAAAATCTATGAAACAGCGTCGTGAAGAAAATTCTGATTAGAGGTATCGATAGAGCTCATTGAGCGCTTCAATTATTCATCGTGAAGAATCCAAAAATATTGATGCGTGGGCGTGAAGTATGTGATTGAAAATTGATGGTTTACTTTGCGATTTGTATGCTTTCAGATAAATACGTGAGATTATGATTTGGTGACATGTCGGGTATGTTCGATCGAAGGAACATCGGATGGGCTTGAATATCCATGGAGAGAATTTTGGAAAATATGATAGGTGGGCGTGAAATATGGAAAAAACTGACTTTTGTCAAGTTGTGCCGCATAAACCGTTAAAAAAATCCATGAAACAGCGTCGTGATGGAAATTATGATTAGAGGTATCGATAGAGCTCATTGAGCGCTTCAATTATTCATCGTGAAAAATGGAAAAATGTCGATGCGTGGGCGTTAATTTTATGAGAAATTTGCATGTTTTCATGGCGAAAGTTATTAAGTTGCAATATAGTAATAAGATGCAGTATAGTAGAAATTTTATTTATTTCCATTGATATTTCTTGAGGTTTGACGAAAATTCATGATCATAACAAAATCTATTTCTGATTATGTTATTTTACTTCCTCAAAGACAAAGCTTTGGTATGAGGTAAATTGAAATTGACATCTCAAATCAGACATCGGGACCTTATTTTTGATAGCCTAGAGGTGAGATACATGTTGATGTAAAAGCGTCCGTAGATACTTTGAATTATTCACCAATAATTCCAATAAAAATTTCATTATTTTCCTTTATTCTTGATAGAGCAAATGAAAGACACGAGCGAGCGATAGCGAGTGAGTGATTCTGGCTAGTTTTTAGATATAATTTATTGAGCCAGAATACATGCAAAGCAATTTACGAATAACAGCAATTCGAATATGCTGGCATTAACGAAATTGTTGCAATTTATACATTCGAATCATTACAAATTTAACGATCCCAAATGTTGAGAAACGAAAATCAATGCGCAATAAAGCATGGCGAAGCAATTGGAATTAAGGTAAAAACTAATATTTATTCAACCAGATGAGTTTCTGAGCTCGTTGCGTATAATCGAGTGTTGAATAAAGCGTTATGACTTGAAAGATTCGAAAAGATTAGAATTTTATTGTTAAGAAAATACATAGTCTAATTCCCAGTGCATCGATAACATTTATCTCATGTATTGTGAAAGAAATGAAGAAATAAAATTTAGCTCTTGATATTGTGATTCTCCTGTGAAGTTATAGGCAAGATAACAGTGATAGTAATTGTGAAATAATATATTATATTTTAATCGACAAGTGCACGGAAATCAGGTATTCCCTTAGCAATAAAATTATGTAACCAGCGCTAAAGTTTGTATGATTTCAAATGCAAGAAGCAAACGGATGAATACACATAGAAAATGATGTTGATTTAGAAATAGCTATTTACGAGAAAAAGATCTAAGGAGAAAAAAGAGAAAATGGATAATGGGGAAATCTATAGAGAAAGGTCAAAGAAGAGAGAGAGAGAGAGAGAGAGAGAGAGAGAAAGAGAGAGGGAGAGAGAAAAAGAGAGAAAGAGAGAAAGAGAAAGGAATCCAGGGTGAGAAGGTTTATTCATGAAATCGATACTAACATCAACAAAATATTCTTTTGATTGAAAGTTTTTCGAGGAGTTTTCTTTGATTTGAAAATATGAATTTACTTGGGATTTCAAAGTCTCTGTTCCTCTTCACTTTTACCATTCATTTTATTTCAAGGAGATTAAAAATGGGAATTCCATTCCGACTCGAAACCGTGAGCCTCGAACTTGAATTAATTATTCTCTTTTTCGAACAAATTAACAAAAGTTATTACCGTTTACTTACAAATTCTTTCAAATATCTAGGATTGGTATTGATCAATTTTTACACTTGCAAAAATATAATCTTGGTTCAAACAGATGAATAAGCTTGAAGCTATAATGAGAAGATTTGCTTTTTGATCAACACTCTCTTATTATAGTATTTATAGTGGCAAGCAGATTTTTGCTCCTGAACCAAAATTACATTTTCGTGAGCGCATTCATCAATCTTCCAGATATTGGGACGAAAAAAAAATGTACATAAAAAAGTTCATTCATTTTTTTCAATCGGGATAAGTTACGGAGTACATTAATTGAATGAATAATTGTTTTTAAAATCGATATTCGCGAATGTTTTTCATTTCCTTGGTTTTATATCTTTCGGTAATGAGTTTTTCTTCATCGAATGGGTAAATGTGAAAAAAGATAATATGATGAAGGCTACTTAAAAAAAAACGATATTCATCAGAACCAATTTCTTCTGGACTCACGAAACAGGTCGCCTTTTTTTCTTTCCATAAGTAATGTCGCCGGAAATCTTGGTTTGACAATTCGATCCGAGTTTTCGTTAAATCGAAACGCATACACAAAAATCAAAGATGAGACGCAAATAAAAATCAACACAATGCTCACAAACCACAGGATGAACCGATAGTGCGAGCTCGATGACATAACAAAATAGAGCACAAGAGGCGGTTAGAACAGTGTTCTTGCAAACCACGAGCGAAAATTTTGTACCGAAATTCGGATGCTTATTTTATTCAATGAGATAATGCACTGTCGAATTGAGGCGATGGTAAAAATTTCAGTGTCTCTCTCTTGAGAGGCTGTAATCGAGGGATTACATTCTCGACAATCGGCAATATGTCGATTCTTCAACGGAATAAACCATCCCGCGGCCGATTCGCTTCAAATTCGAGCTGTGAATAATAATGGCGCGGAGACCAGTCCCAGAGAGATGCACTGAAATTTTCATCGTATAACTTTTCTGTCAGAACCGAGGCAATCGATCGCACGTGTCGGTGCAGCATCATTCAATATTCCGAGCAGGCGAGAGACAGTGAATGCCACGGCATTCTCCGGACGATATACCGGCCCAACGTCGTATAGGTCACGTGAATTTATACTCGAGGCATATTTCAAGGGAGGGGCGAAAGAGGCAAAGCAGAGAAAAAAACGCGTGAATATATCGTATTACAAATGCGAGTCGCGTGACTCGCGAGTAGCGCCCCTCCGTGTACACCAGCTGCGACTAACTCGCATTAAGAGTCCGAGATATACATCGTCGCCAGCCCTTCCCGCTATTGTCATTCGGCGTATTACCGTTCCGACAAAAAATTCGAGCTCGATAAGGAAGGCTCACCCGCTGATTAAGGTGCGAGTATTTGCGTAATTGCTTGGTATCACGTGAACTATCGGACGGTTGACGCGATCGAGGCGTTACTTGCCCGATCGATATATCAACACGACAGAGAGAAAGAGAGAGAGAAAGAGAGAGAAAGAGAGAAAGTGAGAAAGAAAGAGAGAAGAAAGACGTTGGGCGCAATAGGTCGATCGGAAGGACGCGATGGCGATGCTTCAAGTGTCCCCCCACACAGCCGTTGGGAATGAGAGAAGGATGCGCGGGCGCGCGTATACATATGCATATGAAAAAGGAAAAAAAAAGGAAAAAAAAGGAGTCGCGAGTCGGTATAAACTGAATGTAATATAATGCAATATATCGCTGGTTGCGGTTAGTGTTGTTTGGCAATGGCAGAGAGGAACATTGAGATTATTCTTACACTGTAACCATGGGTCAGTGGGAGGGTTGTCCCGATGGCTGGAGTGATGGAGAAAGATGTGTTGGTGGTTGTGGTCCATTCAGGTTGAGGCAGATGGGGGGTAGTTGTCTTACCATGCCGGAGCCAAACTGCTGGAACAGGCCCTGCTGCGACGAGTTCGAGGATACCGAGGGCCGGCGCGAGCCCCGGTTGCTGCCCAGCGACTCGTACAGGTACGGCACGCTGCTGCTCGTCGTCGGCACGCCCTGCAATTCACAAAAGTCACCGAGCTGCTCTCCCGCAAGCCCTCCGCCTGCCCCCACGAGATCTCTATAACGATATGACCTGTCCCGCGCGCCCCTGCCATTGCGAACTGGGCACAGGCCACCGACCAAGTCTGGCGCTATTCACACTGCTCACGCACACGTTTCATACAGCTTCTTTTAGAACCTTCACTGTCTGGGATAGTTTTGTGTGCCAGACTTTTGCCCGGATGAATTCATATGGATCCTAAAGCAATAACTATAAATTCAATTTTGATTTTTATTCTGTGACTCGGGCACTCGTACCTGACTTAATGTGTTAATTCTTAGCTTCCAATCTTGACTTTCATATAACTACATTCAGACGTAATTACTCGCTGGTTTTCCATGTTCACACGTTTTCAGATTTATATTTTAATTGTTTCTCAAGTATTTCATTAAAATTACCCTTTTCACGTACTTAACCATTAATTTCAATATGTTGAAGCTAAGTTAGCCTATAAGGTACTTTGTGAAAAATTTTCATTTTATCTTTAAATGGTTCTAAACTTCTTCGAGTGAGTTTTTAGATTATTTCGCCAGTCAGAAAAGTACTCAGGTTATACAAGCAAGATCAAAATTGAAATTAGTTATATATTATTTATAATCCATTAAAACTTGGCTGGGTAAAAGTCTGATATAAAACTGTCCCAGACATATTACCATATAAGATGTTTAAAAAGGCTGAATGAAACTGTGGTATAGAGTCTGAAGATAATGCCAGATTTGATCATCAATAAATTAAAGTCTGGCGTTGGATCACAATTCCAGACACGTGCCAGCCTTTTACAAAACTTCACGAGCCAGATATGCTCTAGTCTTTGTTCCTCACACGGGACGTGTTACTTTACCAATAAATCTCACATAACTCAACAATCCCACGTCGAGATTTTCCACGTCAGACGTTTTTTTTTCATTTCACAATAAATATATTTTTTGTTAGGCTTAATGTGTATTCAACATCTTTAATCCAATATTAAAAAAAATAAAAACTCGAAAAAGCAGTTTATGACATTTGTGTTAGCAAATTGCAGATATTGTTTCCAATATACCCGGATTTCGAGTGTATTTGAAAAACAATAAATATAATTCACTTAGTACCCCGACACTATCCTTGAACCAGTTGTATTTCTTTACTCTCTCAACAATTTCCACTCATCTCTTCGACATCGGCAATGCGCTAAGTAATAACCTTTGCTTCCATTCTAATCAATATGAGGAGAATTGGTTTGACTACAGTTTTTATGTAACCCTCCGAGTGATTCTTACTATCACTCTGATTTCACTTATAGTGAGAAAGTATCAAACAACCATTCCATTTTTCGAAATGTAATATAAGATGGTTGCGGGTAATACGGCCTTCCATTTTTCTTTTATATAGTTAAAACGTGACATATTCAGAATTCATGATTCTTCTTACACCTAATATTGACACTCGATAAAATTCCCTTCAAATTTTATCTGTTTTTAAATCGATAGAAAATAATATATCGAGGCATAGAATCAAAGTATTCGACGTAATCTACAACATTCTGGCCGGACTCTGGTAAAAATAAATTATTCACCGAAAATTTTCTGTCAAAGGTATTATGGGTACGAGGAAAAATTTCAAAATCCTCAAAATGGCCGTATTACCAGCGCGCGCCTCGTTTAAGTAGTAACCGTAAATATTGGTCAGACTTCTCAACAAGTACATCTCATGGTTTGGTTATAAAACAGTATGATTTTATTTAAAGTAAAACTTCTTGCGACACATCGTGGAAACTCGAAATAGATATATAGTGATAAGGTACTTGGTGACATGATTAATGATCCTCTCATTTCTATAGAGTAAGTTAGGAGCAACTATAGAAATTTCAGGAAAGAGAATTTTGCTGACAGGAAGACGGAATTGGGTGAAAGATTTATTACGATGGAGTCACCGAAAGTGTGAGAGAGCTCGGAAAACAAGATATGCTGGAAAGATAATTTATGAATGGCGACTAATGTAAGCGACTTTCATTTAAAAATTTGAAAAATATTAAATCTCTATCTACGATAAGACAATATAAAATTGTACATGGATATACAGTGTTACTCCAATCTAAAGCTAATATCACTACGATTGTAAATGTTATGTTGCATCTATGTCGAATATTGCTATCAATTTTCACTCTAAGATAAACACAAACACATATTTCACGTTCAAGCAAGTATTTCTAGAATTACGTAAAGGAAATTTTTCTCTAACACACAGATGAATAATAATCAATTGCATCTAAGATGAAACTCTAAAATATGAATGGACACACATCACACCACGAATCTATTTACGTTGAAGCAGATATTATCATTTAACTCTGACAAGTCTGTACGATAACTGGACTGATTCAACGTTTTATGCTAGTTCTATCTATAAGAATATGTGCGTATATATCTCCTGGTATTCTCGAATGTGAAGAATATAATGTCGATAGGTACTGTGCAAAATTATGATCTCTGTAAAATCAGGTTGCTGCCACGCAACAAGAAAGCTCGTTCTTTTTATTATTCCGATGTCTAACGCACCAATGCGATAAGTGACGGTTTCTGTTCACGTAATGTGTTTTCCGTTGTTTCTTTCGACGGAAACAGATTAACTTTTATTATATGAATTCTCAGCAGATCATAATCTAGTGCCAGTCATTACGAATATTCAAAAATAATAGGAGTTAGATAGGCATTTTGTCGAGGAGGGTGAAGTAGTTCCAACTTACTAATGGTTACACGTCTTTCTTTTTGAAAATTCTTAAAAGATCTTTACTAGAGGCCTGCAAAATTCAACGAACGATTAATGTATATGGGGCGCTAGATACACCGTAATTAGAAATGAGCGATTATGAAAAATTTGAAAAAGTATCGAAGAAGTTTTACTTTTTTAGGTTAGGCGCTTTGGATATATATGGGGCATTCTGACCCTTTCTGATTTGTTTAGAAAATATTTTTCAGACTATTTTTAGTATAATTCAAAGCAAAATTTTTACCTCTTGTTTCAAACCTACAAACTGAGCTTTTCTGGCGATGTTTTTGGAAATAAGAAATTGGCTCCAATTTAAATTCATGAAATTTTTTCCGTAGAATCAGGACTTTAAAAAATTTATGTTTGCGAGGTTATGGAGATCAGCCAAAATTGATTTCTATTTTTTCATTGAATTAAAGTTTTACAAAAATTCACATGATTAAGAAAAAATGTCTTTTCTAGTATCTTTTTGAAAAAAAATGAAAAATGTGAAAAACGTGAGAAAATTTCCATAATACTTAGTTTAAACTGGACACTTTTCACGTTCCACACTCGAAATATGCGAATAAATCCAATATCACCATGCCATTTTTTTTCTCTATAAAATAATAAAATAAAAAAATGTTTACTGTTGAATAAAAAAATGAAAAATAATACTTCATGAATGTTAATTGGGGCCAAGTTATTTCTTCCGAAACAAATTACTGTGAAAATCTCAGCTTGTAGGTTAAAAAATTAAAAAAAACGTAGGCTTCAAATTAGATTAAAAGCAGCCTAGAAAAATTTCTCAAACTAATCTAGAAGGATCAGATAGTTAGCTGCGTGCTGTGACTCAGAATATGTCCGATATTACGAATCGATATAAAACGGTGGGACTGACCGTGGGAGGTGAGAGGTTGATGTTGGACCCGCGCCGCTCCTGGGGGCCGGTGCTGGAGTGTCGACGGATAGGCAAGCCTCCACCTGGCGTACCACCGGGTGAGCTCGAACACGACGGCGCTATCCTGATTTGCGGCGTCGTCAGCGTATTGTCCGAGTATCGTCGCATCGAAAACGTATTGGCGACTCTCAGGAAATTGCCGTCCGTCGTGTTCGTCGAGCCGAACCAGCTGCCGAATATACCTGACAAACCCAACAAACATTGTTTATTTTTCGAGCTATAATAGAGTTCGCCGGGACGAGCGTAATTTTAGAAGCTGATTCTTCATGAACATACTAATGAGTATCTCGCTACACTTGTATCAAAACAAAGTCAAAATTTTCAACGAAAAAGTTCTATCCGAGTATGTGTTATCCGATACGGTTAAATTGTACATTTCTGTACACTTGATGAATTTTATCTGGTGTATTTACAAGTACATATCGATGTCCCTACTAAGAAAAGCACATTTCGTGAAAAATCTTAAATCGCCAAGGTTTGAAAGTTCATAATACTTAAAGTGTCGAGAATTCGAAATTTTTAATAATTTTTCTAATCAAAAGTTAATAAATTTTTTTGGATAGTAGTAATAGTAGTAGTAGTATAGTAGTAGTTTTTGAGATATTGACAAAATATTGTAACAGCCTCTATGAAATAGATGGTTTGACGTCTACGTGACTTAGTTCACGCTTTTTTTCCTCAATATACTGCCTAAGATCGCACATTAAAGAGGACGAAACTTTTTTGAAGTCACTTGTATATTTTTTCCCAAATATGCTCCATTCGAAGTATAGACCTGTTCAAGACTAAGAAATTGGTGGATTTAAAACTTCAATAGGTGTTTCTTGGTTGACAAGCAAACCATATATTTTATAGAGACTTCCAGTATTTAGTCAATATCCCAAAAACTAGTCTGATTTTTCGAAGATGGATTTCATGAGCGTAATTTTTTAAAAAAATTCTAATCGAAATGTATATTTATATACACATACCGAAGTATTATTAGTACTTTTTTCAAGGCGATAAAAAATAGACAATTTTGTCAGCTGGAACACCGTCTTGTCCCCCGCAAAGACTTGTTCTACGTGCTCTATATTCGAGAATATTACTGTTGGTCTACTTGCGTCGTAGTTACTATTTTTAATTGTTACCTTTGTAAGATAAAAATCGCTGTAATGGTTTTCTCCTACGACATGAAGCGATTTTTCCCCTTCATATTCGCAAGGGTGACTCCATCTCGGTATAATCAATCACGAGTCAGTGAGATGGTTTATCATTGAAACATCATCGATTGAAAATACACGGCACGGGAATTGAATCGCCATTCATTTATTCAGTATGGTATCTCACATTGATTAAAAGCTTGTGAAGCTTCGCTCATCCGTAGCGACTCCAATTTTGGATCGTGATCTCGTATTTAGTAATTGAATTTAAAGTAATTTGATTGAAAAATGCATTATTCCGTTGGGAAATCAATGCTCCGGGGTAAAATCCTGAAGTAAAAAGAGATCCAAACTATGTTACGTGCGAATAAACAAAATAGAATTTTCTCCTCACCTGCCACAGAGTTTTTCCTTGTGTTCATATTTTCTGCGGAGGCCGTCATTGAGTGTATGGAGCCTGTAATGAAAACAGATGGAGGCATTAAACGATACTGCGCCTACATACAGCCCAGGGTAATCTGTGTAAAAAAAAAAAGTCTGGGACATGTCTGTCACGTATGTCTAACATTGGGAACTGATGTCAGACTTTTGTAATTATTTATGATGAAGTTTGGCACTATTTCCAGACTATGACAGAGTTTCATTCAGCCTTTTCGAAAATCTTGAGAGTATGTTAATATATTTCGGGAAGTTTTATGCCAGCCTTTAGAGAAATCAATGGATGATAATATAATATATAACTAATTTGAATTTCGATTTTGATTCTATAATCTGACTGTACGGGAGAAAAAAATCAAAATTACTTGTAGAAGTTTAGAACCACCTGTAGATGAAATGGAAAATCGCCACTAACTATCTCATAGTTTGTAATGTTATATTTCGTCCAATAATAATTGAACTATTTTTTTCATCTGACAGTGTTTCTCGGAGTCTGGCCACGACGATGCTCTCATAAAAATTGAATTTTGATTCAATGAGAAAAATGCAGTTTGACACTATATAACAAGAAGATATATTCTGCTGCTAAACATACTACGCTAGAATCAAAGAAAGAGACTTAATCCTAGATAAAATCTTGTTCTAGCGTCAAGCATATTTTTATTTTTCAGTCGAAATTCAATTTGTTTTATATAAATTTTGCACACATTGACTGAAAATGTATAGTTTAACGATTACACAACTATATTTATAGTCCCTTTGTACTTGAGATACGTATAAAGTTTCATTTTTGTTTTCACAGGGAAAGACAAGGAACATCGCATACCGATCGAGTTCTTCCTGTTCATGTCTTCGGCGGAGGAAGTCTTGCGCTGCTCGACGCGCAGGTTGGGTATGTTGAACGGCTGCACGTGCATGTTGTCGGTGCTGTACTGGTGACGCAACGGCCGGTGTCGCTCGGGGCTCAGCAGCGACAGGTTGTCCAGCTTCAGTTTGTTCCTCTGATTTCTTTGTTCGTGCGAGGAGAAACACGAAGGGCAAAAACAAGTAGGGGTGAGTGTAAACTCGACAAAACCAATCTGTCGTACCCAAGCGTGCGGAATAGGGCGGAACCCTATGTTTAGATAATGGAAATGATCCCATTGTTCGACGGCGATCGATCGCTGCCCAGCTGTACGCGTGTTCTACCGTTACACCCGAGCTAATCAACGGTATTTTCTTGCGTTCGAATTATTCCCATTGAGAGCAAAAGAAAAATCAAGCTCAGTCGAGATTTTCCTAGGGGAAAATAATTGGAACGAGAAAAAAAATCCCGTTGCGAATACATATTAAAGAATTTGACTATGGTGGGAGAAGGAGCACAAGCTTTGGGTCGCGCCTATCGCGATGAATCTTTCTGAGATGGGAAAAAACTTTGGTGACCAAAAAATGTGACCTAATGCCAATCTCAAATTTTCTTTCGCATTTAAGTTTGACTGAAGTTTGGGCAACTGTAGATGTAATTCTTGACTTTTTCCACTTGAACTTCGCGAACTTCATATCGACGTGTCTTACGAAGAAAGACACATAACTGAATCTGTCCGCGAAGAAAGACACAACTCGCAATCTAGCCACGAAGAAAGACACAACTCGCAATCTGTCCGCGAAGAAAGACAAATATCGGAATTATTCTCCCGCGAACATTAACGAAAAAAGAGTTTAAACTGTAGAAAAGGCTTGTTTTTTTTGTCAATGATAACCTACTCATTCTAAGCTTTCATTCCATATATTTTTTACGTCGGAAAATTGTGGGATGTGCGCCATGTATCCTTTTTGCGGCCAGACGCGAGTTGTGTCTTTCTTCGTGGCTAGATTGCGAGATGTGTCTTTCTTCGCCGACAGTTTGAGATGTGTCTTTTTTCGTAAGACACGTCGATATGATGATGATGATTGAATAAAATTTAGCAAATCTTTTAATTGTAGAAAATTAGAAAAATGTATTCATAATCTTTGGCCAAGTGTATATATACTTCATATCGTGATTCAATAAACACATGATAAACAGTTTAACGTTTCGGTTTCACACGGTATTCATAGTATATCTACAACTATAGCTTTTTGTAATAGTAATTTTTAGAAAAAGACGTAGAGGAGTTTATTCATCAGTAAAAGGAATCTCCTTGTTAAAGCGACAAGCGGGTTTCTATTCTTGAACTGAAATTCGATTTTTGCTCGGGTGAGATATAAGCTAAGAACCATCACACAAATTTTCATCGTTATATCGGTGTACCTCAAAAACTGTGCGGTCACTGTTTTATTGAATGATCAATTGAGTCACATCCTTAATAAGATTCTCGAATGATTTGAGAATCATTCATTGGGACAAAAAACCGCGAGATATTGGAAATGCTAATATTTTAACTGTGGCGAGTAGCACGGAAGCAGCTATCAGATCTGTATGTGAGAAATTTTTCCCAAAAGCACGCTATAAGCAATAAAAATGTGTAAGTACCTATCTATTATGTTAAGCATCTCCTGCAAAACTTCCAGGAGACTTGTAAAGTGCTCGAGAGTTAGACCAGGATTCACAGTTTGCGGAAGCAGCGACGGCATTACACGTGTCGCCATTATATTCACCGACAATCCATATTTCTTGTCGCTCAGCATTAACCTATATATGCCTGCAAAGCCAAGTGAAGTCATGAAGATGTATCCCTTCTCCGCTTTCCGCGGCGCAAAAAGTAAATCGGTTATTCTTTTACAGCTATGAAAAACAATTGTGTTCCGAGAATAGCTCTATAGCTCCGTCGTCGATCCAATTTCAGGTGAGATATTACTAATTTGTACCGTTACGAATCTTCCCGTAATCATCCCGGAATGAAAGATTTTCGTGTAGTTCTATTTCCCTAGCCACTACATTTTACACCTAATTAATCGAAAATTTGAAAAGAAAAAAAGCATTTTTATATAAGTATATTGTAAGATAGATTATTTTTTGTTTTTGAATCTTTTATAACGAACATCTGGAGCCGAATTGAAATAAATTTGTAGTTGATCGACGCTAGGATTTACTGCACATTCATTTTAGTGTACTATATACAAATCTAGGTGAGGTAATGCATGGCCAACCGATGACCGGGCTTTTTGGATCGAAAACTAGCAGCAGCCGGCTAAAACATTATCCAGCCAAACAAGGGTTAAATGAGCCGACAACAAAATATCGAGGAACATGTACGTTACAATTTTTCACAGTGTTTTGCATGAAATTCCCATTTGATCCGAATCGCTCGCAACTCAACGAGCAATAAATAAATTAGAGAAAAAAAACGAACGACTCGATTAATCCTTGAAATTGTGGCGTCGACGGATAATATCGGCCAATTTAAACGAGGTATTGTCGCAGGGCTAATCAAAACGGCCACTTACTCACAACCCTGACGATGATCTCGGGCTCCTGGAGCTTCACCTCGTACAGCAGCGGCAGCACCTCGTCGATGATTTGCTGCTTCTCCAGCCTATCGAGGATGCACGACAGGGCCTTCATAAGGATGCGCTGGTCCGTCGTGCTCTTCTCGAACGCGAGCTTCAGCTTGGGCAGTACCGTCCGCCTTATCGCCATGTCATCGAGGTCGTCCACCACGTTCGGTATTGCCACGAATGCCGCTGTCTGTCAGTTTTATATCCTCTTACTCTTCTTCATTTTCATTCGTCCTTTCTACAGCTAGTTTTTTCCCCCCTATTTCCTCACTGTGCTAAAGTCGCTGCGCGAAAGCGAAGTATTTTATCGCGAGTGGGTGAATAATTTATTTTTTAATGTATTCTTCCATTGTCATACCCAAGTGGATATTCACTTGAGTTACGTTAGTTCACTATCATACGGTGTATTTTTAATGTAATTAGTTGAGAGAATAAAAAGCTACTCTGAAGAACTGGAACTGTTAAAACCTATACCATTTATTAGTGAAAGTGTCATGACTGATGAATAATATAGTGAATATTGACCGTTTTGGATAGTACTTATTTTCTACTAACAAACAGTTCAATTTCACTGGAAAGTACACCAAACTAACTATTTCGTATACAGAATCACCCACTATTGGCATTGTGAAAAAAAGTTGAGCATTCAATAAAGTGAATATACACCATTGAATAGTATTTTCCAAATATTTTAAATTCAGAGAGTACTTATTCGTTCGAATAAGTTGTTTTCAGCGCAAAGTTTCCTTCTCTCGGTCGAACGCTAATTTGAAAAACTTAAAGAACATCGCGAGCCTCGCTTGGCTCGCTGCATTCTTCAAGTATCCTCGGTTCCCAGATAATCCCACGCTCGAGGGCGTTTAATTATTCGCGAAAGAAACAAGAGTAGATCGAGGGGGCGCGATAGCATTGACCCGAGCCGGGGCTCGCGACCGGCCGATTCGGAGCGTGTACCTATATTCAAATGAAGAGGCGTGGTAGGCTTGGAGGAGGCGGGGGAGAGGGGGTGAACGACCGACCTGTATCTGTATGGTGTTGCTCTCGAACGAATTATAGAGCATGGGCAGTATCTCGCGCTTGACGTCCTCGAACGGCGTCTTCTCGATGACGATATGCAGGTTCTCGAGCAGGACGACCGAGCCCTGGATCGAGCGGGGCGCCGAGAACAGCGGCATGAAACTCGGCATGAGTATCGTCCTGTACTCCTCGTCGCTGCTGTTCTGGATTATGTACAGCATCGGCTGGAGCACCGAGGCGAACACCTCCTGCGAGCGAGTCTCGTGGTGCAGGTACGGCCAGATGTGCTGGTACCACAGTTTCTGAAACGCCATTACTTCATTTCATTTTGCTCTACGAATTTGCTGAACGGTAATTCGAAGCGATTGCGATTGATCCTTCCCGGTTCACCAGCTGAATATTCGTGGTAAGCTCGCCAGTGAAATATCGGTTATCGTGTTGCATGTCAGAAACGTAGAAAGCTATTTAGATACACGTCTACACTTGTATTACAGTGAATTTTCACCGCAAGCAATTTAGGGAGTGAGGCTGAGCTTTGAGAACAGGGGGTTGCGTAGGGGCGTCGAAGATTGGTTGGAAAAATCAAGGGGGTCAATAACGATCGAACGCATTTAAATGGTTTTTTCAAGCTCACCAGTGGGATGTAGGGCAGGACTTCTTTCAGTGTGTTCTTGTAAAAGTGGGATTTCTGCGCTGGATCTTTCATGTTGATAACGTCGAGGAATTGCAGAGCGTGTACAGATGGATCACTGCAAAAATACGTTTTAGTTTTTTCACATTTCAACAAGGCAGAAAGTCAATGGATAGTGAATGTTCGATACTCCAAGACTACCCTGATACATCTTATATCTCGTACCATGTGCGTATAAAATGATGATGATGATGTTCATATAAATTATTATTGATAAATGGGCTAATTATTTGTGAGAACGTTGATGTAACGTTCGCAGTAAAACTATTTCCAATGTAAAATGAGCGGAAAATTCATGGATTACTCTCACATTATGGCTTCATTGATGGAGTGCATCTACTACGAACGCGATGTATGATCCATATTCAACGTGGTATGTATCACAATAGGTCAGGTACTGTTTCGGGTGAATTCCAAACATTCGAAACATTGTGTGTTGTAAATCAATGCGCTTGATAGGCCAGGTACTGTTTCAGGTGAATTCCAAACATTTGAAACATTGTGTGTTGTAAATCAATGCGTTTGAAAGAATAATTTGATACGATATCATCACATGGTGGGAATCGAACCCAACGACCCTCCGGGCGAATTAAGAGATACGAAAAAGTTTCGATAAACTTGATCCTTTCAGTTGCTTTTCAGAAAAAGAGAGAGAAGCATTTCCTTTCATGTTATGTTGACGTTCTTCTAAAGTATCAAAGCATAAGTAGCAAGAAATTGCCAAACTTATTGGAAAAGTAAACATGATGATATCAAAATTTCAATAAATCAATATTGACAAACGTTAAGTACACTGGACGACTAATATATTTAAAGTCTCGGTAGTACCACGTTTTCCAATTCGATTGACTTCGGAATATTCAAACATCAACAACGCATCAAAATGAGCAAGAATCGGCAAGGTTTTGTCAAAATTACCATAGGATAAAACATTAATCTTTTTGGACAATTCATATATTTTGTCTTTTCATTGTACGTGATGTAACATTCGATGTAATCTGTTTGTGATTTGGAATTGGACTGTTACCCAGTTAAAGAACGTTCATTAAGATTGAAGTTGTTGGAGCTGAATTGGAAATGCATTATACCGAGTATTGGAAAATCGATGAATTGCAATTGCCGCGCGATTGAAAAATACGATTTCGTAATAACATAAAAGTTCTACATCATTTGCTTGGATTGCTTTGATGTTGTTTGAACAAAAAAAATCATAAAATTTGTAGATAGGTTTACTCTGACAGTCGATGGTACTTTGTGAGAATTAAATATTTTTAATACGGCTATTTCTCGTTAATTTGAGATACTCAAAATAATGGGAGTTTCAGTCGAGTTCCGGGTGTATCGAGCGATAACAGCACATTTTAATTCTAGAATGCAGTTGCCTAGATAGTATACATACACACACCCCGAAGTCACTTCATTAGCGAGTGAAATGAGGCCCTCCCCGAGGGCTTATCACACACTTCGCAGAGCTCCGCGTTCTGAATTAAATCCGCGTCAAAGCATGTCCCAAAATAGTTGAACCCTGGCTTAAATAGTAACGAACTATTTCAAGAGAGTAAAACTCCAATTGAGCATAAGATAAATACGCGTAGCTGATAGGATTTCAAATAAATATATTCAATAATTACTAATTTATTGTTTTCATCTTATTATATCTAACTATGAAGCATGAGAGGAAATATTTGTTGGTGTATTCGCAAAAATCTCAAAAACTACTGAACTATAAAACGTTTATGGTAGTTTTCTTGTGTACTTCGAAGGGGTTATTTTCATTTATCGTTATTTGATTAGAAACGTTTATGTGCTGAATATAAGTATAACAGGCAAATCAGCTCTGGCTTCTCCCACAGCGTAAAGCCACTAGGTCGCGGGCTACTTTTACAAGTGAAATTGGCGCATCTGGTCTAAAAGTCTAAGGCAATTAAAGCATCCAGCATACCACATTACTTATGAAATATTTTTTACAGTATATAATCGACTAATAACTCAGAAGATGCAACTGCTGCAAGGCAGGTCGGCATCTAATCGAGCAAATGAAAGGTTTTTAAAGGTGTCATTGATGATCAGCGTATAATATGGCCGTGATCCTTTGATGCAAATTAGCTGTTCCTACGAATTTGACTTTCGAATTTAAACGACTCCAGTTTCTAATTTAAATTTCTTTCGCTATGGCTTCAAATATACCGGAATTGATCTACGCCGATTGTTTTTCCCACGGGCCATTGTACGTTGGATTTTCAAGGTCGGGCAAATCCGAAAACCAAACGATCTTGTGTTAAGTAGTAGAGAGAAGAAGCCCCAAAATATCATTTAAAAAAGTCCTTAAGAATTTGACGCTTCGAAAAAACTGAAATGTCATCCCGAATTCTATAACAGTAATTGCAAACTGTAACTTTTCTTTCTGTTTGAAATAAAGGAGAGACAATCCAACGCGGAACGGTGTGATTGAAACACAATAAAGCAGAATACTTTTAAAAGTTTGAATAATCTGCATGTATATACGGTGGGAGAAGTTTAATCGGCATGAATCAACGTAGCGCACCTGGGTGGATGCAAGACGTATCGCGTTAAACTTTGCAGCACGCGGGGATACGCGCGACGGTATATCCATGTATATATACGCCCACGTCACCGTCCCGTGAATAAAAGTACGAACGTCTTGCTCTGTGTACATATATGCATGAGTCATAACTTTGCGAATTTATTTACCTGAAGTACTTTATTAAGGCGACGACTTGTGCGGTCGGCCTCAGCTTTGGATCCCTGTGCAGTAGCCTCGACTGGGCTTCTTGCAGAGGCATTGGCACTTGGCCGATCATTTTGCTAACTTGTTCCTCCAACTAAGACAGAAAGTTGTCGAGATACTTTATAATCTGAATTAACATTATACTTTTGTTGAATGATTGGGAATCAATTTTCTGCTCTAGTGAGGGGGGAGGGCAATGTCATACCAGAGCGGTAAAATAAGCTATAAAAATAATCAATACTGCCCAAATAACATCAACAATCAATTCACCCTGTGAAAAGAAATGCATTCGTGGGATTCTTTTCAAACCCAAAATTTTCCTCTTACGGACGTCATATTGGATCCGTAATTTTGTGAGACCAAAAATAAACTTCATTTTCTCAATCAGTGCCTCCAAAAAATAGAGAACGAGTACATATAAATGATATTCATTACTTTTGTTAATTTATTGCACCCGACATATTTGAAAAATAATTATATACATTACATTATAATCGATTTCCCGTTAGAAATTTTGGAAAAAAAGACTCAGGAATGGGTTAACGTGAATTGGGACAATACAGCACGAGAATTACTGGAGTCTTGAAAATTGTTCATGTTACACCTTTGGTATGACCTCCTCTTAAAGCATCTTGAATTCCCTTAGCAGTTGATAAAACTATATCCTTTAGGAAGTCTCCACTACACGCAGTACTAATATTTGTAATCGCAAGAAATAAGGAGCTCATATGAACTTTGGTACAACAAGACCCGAAATGCAATAAGAAGTTTCTCTCGTGATTATTCAAGTAGAACTAAAGGGATGACAAACCAAGCGGTTTGAAGCGATCGATATGCACTTCAAAGCAACGCTGATAAACTCAAGATGGGATACTGTCATGTTCATATGGCTCCGACACATAGAAAAGGATGATCGAGACACATCGGTGAACAAGAGTCGAATAATGATGAAAAATTTGTAATAAATAGAAATTTCTCATTAACTTTTATCAGAAGGAACACGATTGGCTTATTTTGAAATCCCATTAAATATGATTCGTTTGTTTTTTATTTGTTTCCTTGGTCAACTTTTATCTTCTATAATCCATGCCAATACCACCGTCCACTTTTTTTAGACGAACGATCGTCGGTAATTAAAACGGCGAAAAGAGACGGGGGGATGGAGTAAATTGGATGGGGCTTTTTTGTAACTCACCGTTTCAATCTGTTTGAGGTAATCGTTCACGTTGTGATTCGCTTGGATGACAGGACGACCGTAATTGAAGACCGCACTCATGGTTACTCCGAAACTGAACATGTCGCTGTAGATGCTACCCATTTTTTGCTTCTGCACTTCGGGCGCTGGAACAAAGAAACGTTTTCTCTTAGTTTTGTTCTCTTTCTTCGATTACTTTTGCCAATCGCATGATTTCCACGCGTATGATTCTACAGTGCGAGTATTATGGCTCACCAATGTAGTCGAGATTTGGTTGAGTCATCTTAGGTATACGATTGGTCCATTGTGGGAGCGGCACTGGGTTTCCCGCATCATTTTCATTTACCCTTTCTGAAAATCAAATAGTTTATATTATTCGGAAAAACCCTAATGTTTCAACAGAGCTGAAAGTTTACATAAATAGTACACGCTTTTTCTGTTCTATTCTTGAAAAAGTGAAAATGTCATTGCAGCTACCAGAACTCGTGATCGAAAAGTGAAGTTCAAAATGCATATACCTTTCATCAACTTCATTTTTCTGGATTATCAAGAAGCTTTTTCGAGTCAACGTCGCAGCGTACTTTTCGATGCGACGTGAATTTGAAAAAGCCGAAGTTCTCACGAGTAGGAATAACCCTACGCCGAATGAGAAAAGTTTTGGTGACTTACTAAAAGTATATACTGCTAACGAAACTCTGCAGCTGCGTCTCTCAACATGTGACATTTTTCAAACGATCAAAATTTCATCCTCGCGTAATTTCATCAAGACATATTCGACTTCTAACCTTCGATATATTTGACAGTTAAGAAGGGGCCATATACCCTGGGATATGAAAATTGAAGAAAATTACTCAAATAACATCTATAATCGATCAAATCTACAAAATAGAAAGCATTCATAGCAATTTCTAAGCCATCATTATTAATGGAATTAACTTTTGATATCAAATCCTACACAGATTACACATAAGGGTAAGTTCATAAGGGTAAGCTCCAAAGAAAAAATGTCTCGCTTCAATAATAAGTGAGGATCTAAATAAAACGGTCTACGCATTGTTTATGGATCATGGTAAGAGCTATTTTACTTTTTTTAATTAAAATTATCCCATAATTATGACCAAATATTGTAAAACACCGTCAATGTTGAAGGCAACGAAAATTGTTTAAGGAATTGATTTCGAGCTGAAAAACTTAGAGAATTTATTCCTGAAGATAATATTTCGATATCAAATTATTCCAATACTGTAAGTTCAAAATAATTGTTCTAATGGATTGGGAAGTTCAAAAAATGCTTATAGAGTGGAATATATTGCTGAGATCTTTCATGTTACACGTTTGGTACTAGTTCCCTCATTTCGGTTGATAATTGTTGCGATAGAAATCACTGCGAATGCTTTTATTCCTGAAAATTGAGTATCGATTATCAATGCTATTCGAGCAAGATCGTTCAGTATTTATAGGTTATTGGCCCCCATTGATGTGTGCGCGCGTATCATCTGTCGTGGACGAGGATAGAACATATTATGCACTGACCGATGAACTCGAAACTGAAGAGCTTCCAGGTACCCTTCTTGGTTATGATGATACTCGTCGGGCATACGTTCCTGTGTATGACCTGGCACGAGTAGTGCAGAAACGAGATGGCCTCGATGATCTGGAGTAGGCCGTACTTGATCTCCATGTCGAGCATCTTGTACTCCTTGGCGAAGGTGCGCGCGGGGTTGGCGGGCTGCTGCGGCTGGGCCGGCTGCGCCATGTGGTTAACCGAGTGCGCGGCCGCCAGCTGGGCCTGCATCGCCGTGTACTTGGCCTCCTCCGCCGCCAGGACGTTCGCCAGGCTGGCCAGCACCGGCTCCGTCGCAAACGCCAGAGTCTCCGGGCATTCTTCCACCCCGTGCACCACCTGTCGTCAACGTCACCATTCACTTTTACTACCTCCGTAGACTTCTCTAACTAGCGATAGACTTGCTTGTTGTAAAATGCCTGCAGTTACCAAATTACTCTCTGAAATCTTTACAGTGAAAAACACTGTACGAAGGTGGATGACAAATTCACTGGATTACAGTGAATTTCCACTTTAATTCCATGAGTTTTTATGGAAAACATTTTCACATAAAATTCACTGAATGTAGAGAGAAAATTCACTTCACACCATACTTACTGCAAATTGTGATGTAAAAATGTGAATTTTATGTGAAAATGTTTTCTATCAAAACTCATGCAACTGAAGTGAAAATTCACTTTAGTTACATAAGAAATTCACTGCAATCCAGTGAATTTTTCACTGTAAGATTTAAGAGAGTATGTTCCGCAAACTGTTTTCTACTCTCGATGTATATGGGACGTTCCACGTCAAGTGAGCATGGTCAAAATTTTGTTCGAGATTCTGCATTGACAAATTGATTGGTATCCATCCCCAGAATACTCAAAAATTTTTTCAGATTTTTAGGTGCATGTATGTGGAAGTTAGTCTGTGCACTCAAAACCTGAATTATTCAAAATTTAACGTTTTTCTCAATTTTGAGAGCCCAAATAATCTTGTATATGTGGGAAAATGAAAAAAAGTTGAGAACAAAAATTATGCTGAATACTACAAAGATTATAAAAAAAAATTGTTTGACACCAGAATCCTCCATCCGGATAGGCTACTCTATTAATTAAACATGTTTCAACCAGTTTGGCTATGTTCGCCCACTTATTTTTGACCTTTCAAGTTATACGTACAAACCTTTGTTCGATAGCTTGAAAATGGTCTCATACATTTTTTGGAGAAATTCCAATATCTCCTGCAATTAATTGTTTAAATCTGCAATATCACAATCGCCTTCTTGTTAGTTTCAACATATCAGGTCCACGATGAAGCTCACAGTGAGGATATCATGCCTTCGGGTCATCAATCTCAGCCAAACTCTACAGATATGTTCCCTGACACTGGATCAAGCTACCGGTAGAGTTTGGAGTTCCAGCGCTGCCTTGTTATAGAACTTTTTATGACTTTAGACTGAGGCAGCTATATATAGATATACATATCTGCCTTGATTTGTCTAAAATCCACATAATATTCATAATTTCATCAAGAAAATGATGTATTTCACCTTGTTTGGTACTATGAATGAGTATTATAACTTATGGTTTCACTTATATTGTGTGAACAGCTCTTGACGGGTGGTCTCAAATCACATGCAAGTTATTTACACATGAAATTATAAACATTAACCAGGAATGTAATTTGAGACAACCGGTCAATAGCTTTTCCAACCTTAGCCTTGCAGTTCACACAATATAAGTGAAACCATAAGTTATAATATTCATTCATAGTACCAAACAAGGTGAAATACATCATTTTCTTGATGAAATTATGAATATTATGTGGATTTTAGACAAATCAAGGCAGATATGTATATCTATATATAGCTGCCTCAGTCTAAAGTCATAAAAAGTTCTATAACAAGGCAGGGCTGGAACTCCAAACTCTACCGGTAGCTTGATCCAGTGTCAGGGAACATATCTGTAGAGTTTGGCTGAGATTGATGACCCGAAGGCATGATATCCTCACTGTGAGCTTCATCGTGGACCTGATATGTTGAAACTAACAAGAAGGGGATGCTGATATTGCAAATTTAAACAATTAATTGCAGGAGATATTGGAATTTCTCCAAAAAATGTATGAGACCATTTTCAAGCTATCGAACAAAGGTTTGTACGTATAACTTGAAAGGTCAAAAATAAGTGGGCGAACATAGCCAAACTGGTTGAAACATGTTTAATTAATAGAGTAGCCTATCCGGATGGAGGATTCTGGTGTCAAACAATTTTTTTTTATAATCTTTGTAGTATTCAGCATAATTTTTGTTCTCAACTTTTTTTCATTTTCCCACATATACAAGATTATTTGGGCTCTCAAAATTGAGAAAAAAGTTAAATTTTGAATAATTCAGGTTTTGAGTGCACAGACTAACTTCCACATACATGCACCTAAAAATCTGAAAAAATTTTTGAGTATTCTGGGGATGGATACCAATCAATTTGTCAATGCAGAATCTCGAACAAAATTTTGACCATGCTCACTTGACGTGGAACGTCCCATATATTGTTCTGTACTGAAATCTTGAAAATACATGCACTCGTTGACTACTACCATGAATTAGATGGGATTTTATCTTGTTTGTAACAAACTTCTATGAATACATTCCAACTATGTCGAGATAATTAATGAATTTTCAAGATGACGAACGGAATTATATCCATTCCAAGTAGAAAATAGCTCGCGAAACTTTTCACCTTACGACTGGCAACATTGGAATAGCTAAAGATTAAATTAGCATATACGCTCGGAGTACCTCAGGGTTTCTGTAATATTCCGACTTACTTTTCCAATAGAATATGTTGAATAGATAAACCGACTTCTCAAAGTTTCAAAATATTTAAAATTTCTTTTTTGTCATGTCAGAAAAAACGCTCTGCTAGCATTGATTAGCATTATCGAGGTTTTACTAGCGGTTACAAGAGGATTTTACGTTTAATCGCTACTGGTTAAAATACCGTTCCTCAGAGAGTCGAATGGAAATGTAATTGGAAACGTGGGATTTCGTTCTTTCTATTCAGCTGTATATCGAAATACCTTCCGATCTGTAATTCTATTGGAAGATATAGTTGGGAGTGAAAATATTTCCTATGAAATAAGGATTTGGGTCGTGAACTCGAGGTGAGTCGAGAATTCGACGTATCACAACGAATCGTAAAAAAAGAATTGACTTTCAACGTATCCTAGCGATAAACTCAAAAGAAATGGAGCTTTTGTCGAGTTCGCGCTTTTATGCAATTTCTTTCTGTCCGAGCGTGTTTTTCTTCAAAAATTCAACTCTCCGTAAGGATAAAATATTTCTTCTAACAATGAACATCAGTTTCAGCACAAGATTTGTGAAACGGGGAATATTCTGTGCCTGTCGCGGTCGAGAATCGTCGCGTCTGACCAAACTCAGCAGTACTCTACTGACAATTACAAGTTTGACACGAGTTCGGTGAGGAGGGATCCCGTCCAACTATTTACCGCCAATCTCTCGACGGAGCGATTCCACTCAGTGTCGATCGAGTCGAAATGTTTGCTCGACAGTGTTTTCGATAGATTTTGTGACAATTGTGCAAAGCGCCATAGAGAGCAGGTGTAAATCGTGAAACGTTATTTCAACGGAAATTTTTTATGTTAAATTCCGAGATTGAGTATTGAGGATCGACCTATTGCATGGAGAATTCAGCACACGTAGAATTTCACTGGGATAGTTGGGTTCCGTCTCTGTCGTCGGTGTCGTAGAGTAAATTATACAGCCAACGAGTAGTTCTTCGTTTCACAGGAACGAATTACTGCTTTCTCGACTACAATTGAAATGGGGTTGAGGTTTCGCGCAAGTTTGAGATAGACGTTAACCGTAACTGACACATGCAGTTCGATAAACTATGTTTCGCAACTGAGATCTGGATCTTGGAATGGAAAGTTTATAAACAAGTTACATTTCAACCGATTGTTTCTTGCTCTTAACAATTCGCATCAATTTTTCACTTACGGACAAATATATGAGGATTGTTTGGAGATGACAATATTTGTATCACTTTCATGAGAAGCTTGATGAATTGTATAGTTAATTTCATTTACATAGCTTGCCAATTGTGTGAGTAGTATTTTTAACATACCTGTAGAATTTTCGGATGCCGAAATCGTTCCAAGTGTCGGATCCCAACGCGCAGCGTCTCCGTTACTGTTTCTTTTCTCTTAGGCTTGTGTATTTTTTCAACTGACCGTTTTTCGAATAAAAATATCGACACCTCCTGAAACATACAGAGAAATTTCCAGTGGAGTAGAAGATAAATTAAGAAGGAAAAAAACGCTCAATATATGAGTGATTCAATTTTTGAAATATGATCATCGTCCTATCGGCACATTAGTTTGAGGTATGAGTAAGCTTTACCGTTGAATCAGTGTTTCGAGAATTGAACTGACGCAATCGAACAAGAACTGTCTGGTGCAATTAATAAATTGGAGAATATCCACAAGGTTTCTTCCAATAGCAATCGAACTCAGGCAAGATTTATCGGGACGTGAAATTCAAGAAAGGTAAGTGCTTATGGCTAGGGACAAAAAAGGATCGCAAATCGTTTTTAATTAAAGGTAAGCAAGGAACTAATGAATATGAACGAATCTCCGAGGAAGGAAACTTTTCTTTTATTGAATATTCCAATATTCACGATGATGATAGAAGAATTGCTGAGAATGAAACATTGAAAAGTATGCAACGGCAAGGAGATGAAATGAAGAAAAAAAATCTTACAAAGGTAAGAGGTGAAACCTTGTTGAGTTATTGATTCATTGGCCCGATAAAGAAAGAAAAAAAGCAGCGAAACTTTTGTTCCAGAGAGAAAGAGAGAGAGAGAGAGAGAGAGAGAGAGAGAGAGAGAGAGAGAGAGAGAGAGAGAGAGAGAGAGAGAGATAGCAAAAAACTAATACAAAATGAGATTCGCTTCAGCGTCCATTCAATTTAATGGGAATCGCATGATAACGAACCGAATCGTTATTTCTACGAGGGATCTGGCAAAAAATTTATACTCATGTATGAAAATTGATGTGACTGTAATTTTCGATCTGTACGTCCATCCCGAGCTACAATCGAAAGTTCTTTGTAAAATGTAATTACAGACGATTTCAACCTTTGAATAGAACTTTTGGAAATCGCTTTCGATTGCACATGTGATAAAAACACGAGATCGTGACAGGTCGTACGTTAAAAATTCAATTAAAAGTATTTTGAAATGAGAATCCTGAGATTAGAGTCAAATGGCAATTCAGATTCGATGCGCTGCATTCAACATTCGATTTGATGCTTTCATTTGAGCGTATCCCGGACAAATTCGTCGCAGTTAGCAATGGAAAGTCAAATGGAAATACTTATAAGTAGTTGTTATGATGACCAAATTCATAGTAACGTATTCTTTGTGCACTCACAATTTGTAATAAGTAGTTAAAATTTATTGTTTGATAGTGAATATTCTCCATTTCGTTAGTGAAGATTGCATAATATCCACTGAATAGTATTTGTTAACTACGTTAAACATAGTAAGCTATAATATGTTGAGCTAAATATAGTGAGCTGTAGCAAGATATTATATTCTTGATACTAATAGCGAAAAATTCGATTTACGAAGTGGCACACTGAGAAAAATAATTGTTTCTGAAAAAACATTGTTTCGAATGTTAAAATTTCTTTTTTAACTAATCCATTCTTGAATATTGAATTCTTATATTTAAGATAATATTTAACTATGAATGAACATAATCTGTAAGCGAGATATTTTAATATAATGAGTACCTAAGTTAAAACTTTAGAAATTGATATGGAGTTTGTACATTCTGGAAAGTTGAAATAGCTTTTTCATCTAGAATATTAAAATGTTTTCTGAAAGAATTCTATACAATGAACGTTTACTTGACATTGTATTCATTGTAGTTTGGGTTAACCTTACACTATTAGTAACATAAAATAAATTTACTGTCCGGATTTGTAAATACTAAATATTATTCATCAATCACGCAATTTTTACTGATAAATAGTAGTTTTCTACTATTCAAAATTCAGAAAATACTACTCAGTTTAGAAATCACAAGTTCCGATAGGTCTTGCACTGACCTACACAATTTTACACTGCTTATACGAGTGTCGAAATGTTGAGCCTGGGCTACTTGCTTGCGGGGGGTCCTGTTGGCACAACAAGGCCATCAATATTGCGAGGATAGGATAAAGAGAAAACCGTGAGCTCGATAATTCATTCAATTAGGAGCTGAGAAGACGGTGGAAATTTATAAGCCAACTCAATTATCTTCGCTGGTGCGCGAGTGCGAGGAAAATTTGCATTTAAAAAAGTTGACTTTGCCCAACCCCCGACTTGGAACCGCATATCAAATAGATTTGTTTCCAACCGCTCTCTATTTACCCAACGGAAGCCTCACGCGGAAATCAGTTATAAGAGTCAGGAGCAGAAATTTCGAATTGTATGAAACTCGATGCATTTGAGACAGTAACTCAGTTGCCTGTGCAATATCCGATTTCAAATTCGCACGAGCTTCCTGGACTATGAAGCCAAGAACTTTATGAATTTTCTAACGGCTTCTCGTAAAGTCATCGTTCGATTATTTACGCATTCGATCAATGTCGATCTGACTCATTGAAATTGATATTTCAAAGTACTGGCCTGAGCAAATACCTGGCGTAATTAAAATCTCTCAAGAGTCGCGAAACCATTGAATGCGATTGAACGATTCAATTCTGTTCAGTAATTATTTTTAATAAACCGATAAAATATATACTCTCTAAATTGAAAATTTTCGAAGATTACTATTAGTCAGCAGTAACGTAAATTTTTCTTCTACTAATAAACAGTTGAATTTCACTGGAAAATAAATTGAAGTAACTATTTCGAATTATTCACTATCGGTATATATTGAGAGAACATAATTTACTATTCAATTCACTGCTCATCAGTCATGCGATTGTTTCCCAACGATTCAACGCGGTGGCTCAGTGAACAAAACTCTTGACTCTCGCCCAGAGGGTCTGGGTCCGAATCCCGGCATGCACCTTTGATTTTTTCAAAGTGCATTGAAATTCACATCACGGCTCGGTAGTTCGGAACCCACCTAAAACTGTAGGGCCAGTTGTGATGCATATGCATTTGCAACTCTAGAGACAACAATAATAAAAACACTCTCCACCGTGAGTATTAGATATGATTGTGGCTAGCCAGTTTCTTAAATGTAAACTACAAGCCAATAACGAAAAGAAGAAGAAGAAGGATTCACTGCCAAACAGTGATTTTCAACTGTTTCGAACGCAGACAGTATAGTAACGAGATCCGCAATCGCGCGTCCAGTTATTCGAACGTAAACAAAAAAGCTCAATCATCATGAAAACTCCATCAGACACGCGGAGCGCCGCTGTGGAGATGAAATGCTAACAAGCTCGATCGCTTCGTTTAATCAAATCCGCGCAATCTAATTTGACTTTTCGGTGTACCCTTATCTCCATCCCGGCGGCGTCTCTCGCTCTCTCGAGACCGCGGAACAGCCATGCGTCAAAGCTGGCTTCTGGCAGAGCCGAGACGAATATCTCTGTCGGTCGCAATTTTCCATTGTAGGCGCCTCTCGGCTCGGTTGGGGGAGAGCTCGAGAGCAAATTTAAGGGGCGCAAAACGGCTCAATTCCGACTTTGAAATATATACGTAAGCGCGTAGCTGTGCAAAGCCGCGGAAAAATCGCACCGCGAGAGGATAATAATGGGAGGGTTGATCGATGGCACCGGCTGATAGCGACACACGGCCGCTTCGCGCTGCATATAACTGCGAATGATTCGAGTGCCGAGCGGTGGAATTTTTTTCCCCTTTTTTTTCATCGGGAGAAACGAGAGATTTCGCTCGGGTTTGTATGTAATGCGCGACGGCTGCGATCGGTGCGTGCTCGAGTGGTCGTCACCGATTGGGGCTTTTCGTGCGCGCAGCTAAACGCGTGTACACGCTCGCATTCGATCGCGTTAGCATATATTCGCGATTCGAGTGTTTCATCGATCCTCTTCAGTGTCTTTCTCGTGAAGTGCCTCGTTGACATAGTCGCGTTGTTTTGTTTCCCTAAGTTTGGCGACCGATGACCAATCGAAGCTAACTACCGAGTGCTCGGCTGAAAAAATTTTTCAGTCTACACTGGGCTTTTGACAAAACGAGTAATGTGATTTCCCTGGAACGTTGGACCGAACGGGTACGGTTTCCGACAACCTAGTTCGGCTGTTTGAACCGATACACTCGAAAGCAGCGCGGAAGATTCATTGATTCGGATCGGATCGATCACTTCGGCGCTTCGACGCGACTCGAGTCACGCACTTTTCCACTCAACGAAAAATGAATCGGGGCTACGTGTATTTCGAGAAGCATTTTCCCCGTGTTGGAATATATATCAATCAAATGGCGCCCAACCGTATAGTAACGCGACGATGTACACGCGCGGTAATCCATCAGCAATAATCACACACTCTGATTCCCCCCACTGTGTATTGAAATTCGGATGATTTTCCCTCGAGGGAAACAGAGAGAGAGAGAGAGAGAGAGAGAGAGAGGGGAGGATAGACAGTCTAATCGGAACAGTATAATGGTTCGAGCGTGAAACATTCAAAGTTTGACCAAACCATTGCCGCACGACAATACCAAACTTCGGCTTGAACTCGGCAAGCTTTCGGAAGTTCGCGAGAGGTTTGGCGAAAAATTGGTGAGGCTCCCGACAACTTGCCGCGAGTTCAGGCTGAAGTTTGGTGAGAGTTTGCGATGTCTTGCGGAAATGGTTTGATCAAATTTTACTTTTCTATTTGTTATTTAATGAATATCACCATTCGTGATTCAAAGATCTAACAATATCGAATTCAAGTACAATGAAACCGCGAGTACCAATATACAAAAGTCGTTATCCAGGGATTTTTTCTATATCTCAGATTGTTTTCACGAAATTTCAATGTAAGACTAATCGTTTGAATTATAGTTGGTAATATTTTATTTTGTCATTTTTGCCTTGTCCAAGCTTGGAACCACATCAGAATATAATGCTGATAGAGTGAGCCATATGATATTTCAAATATTTCCTTCAACCCTCACCGGATAGGCTACTCAAATAATCTTTGATAGGATACACCTAACTTATTTCCAATCTTTAATACTGCGGACCCTGATGAGCGTAAAATAAAGAAATTTTTTCTCAATCAAACGCCAAAATCTCAGGAATTTGAATCGGCGAAGAGTTGTTTTTTACACGAGACGTTGACGATACTTCCAACAGCTACTTCGCGCTGAGAGTTACAAATTTTCCTTCTCATCAAATTTTTCAAACCGAATGAATTGCGATATGTCCGTACCTTTCCGTCGCTCTTGCGGTAGCCTTCGAGTATCCTCCAGACGTGTTCGGGTCCGGCGGTGGCCTGCTGCTTGCCCACCTCGAACTGGTTGCAGATCGGGTTGGACTCGAGGGCGTTGGGGGCCACGGGGGCGGTGTTGCTCTTGAACTTGCTGAACATCGTGCGCGCTCCCATCCGAGCCGGGTGCAGTGTGAGCCCCGGCCGCCGCTCAGCGAGCCTTAGCCCCTCAACCTCTGCCCACGCCTGCGTCGCCAGCCTTCAATCAAACAAAAAAAATTGTGCCTTAGGACGAATTTCACTCGGATTCTTCTATCGCGTGTGACACGCTACGGAAGACTGCGGTTTTCAAACAACAGATTCGTTCACGGTCGATTCGGGATATTGGGAAATTTTATAATTATATTCCAAATTGATTATGATTCGACATAATGATGTACCAAGATAACACCTAATGGGAAATTATGGGGACCTTGACCCCATTTTACCCTTTTGGTATAACCCTCGCTCAACTTGATTATGTTTTTCATATACGTATCGTAATCAATTGATTTCAATATGTGCATTTTCAAAACCTTCATTCATATTTTATTCAGCTTCTGAAAAATAAATTCGGTCATTAGAACTTCAGAACACATGATCCTTAGCTTCTCCAACTGATAGCCTTGCTCAATAGCTATATATCCATATCTCACTCGTATCGCGTGGCTTGGTCTGACCTGATCAAATCGCGAGACTTCATTTTACAGGCCGTCACTTTTCATAAGGAAACAATTTGGTATATATATTGACAGACAGTGTTACACGATTCCTCAGATATGGAAGTGGCTATTTCATTTTTTCATTAATAACGCGCTCTGAGAAAATAATCACAAATGAAATGTATGAAAACATAAATACCAAATGAATCATTGAAATATTGTTTGAACAAGTAGTGCGCTATAGTATCGAAAACAAAAAAAAACCGCTAAAACGAACGGCGACTCCACAATAAAAGTACGAGCAGCAAGTCGAAAAGAGATTGAAATTTTTTATTATAACGGCACTGAAGCTGAAATCCTTTGAAGTTTGATTCGCACGCGAGCACAAGGGAAAGAGGGCTTGGCTTGACATTTGCGCGATTCTGCCGTTTATCGCTATGGCAAATGGGAGACTCTCACTTTGGTATAGCGAATCGTGGAATCAGCTTACGAGGGGCATTTTATATCGCCGAATGTTAATACCAATCGCAATCATAGCGATTCTCACCGGGATCCAGGTATATAATCACGAAATTCTAGACTCTAATGAGATATTCGCCTGCGTACGTTTCGGATTTCTATTATCCTCCCGTACGATATTATCAATAGATGAATTCCACTCTACCAACAATAATTGATATCTCATTTCCTAAATGCTTCGCTGAGATGTGTATTGTTCTGATCAGAATACGATTATCATCTCTCGTTTCGCACATTCGAATATACCTAACATATTTCGTTTTATCGCACCAATTATCCGAGTGGCTTCTCACAACGGTACTTCCCTAAAATTTTGAAGGAACTTTGTCCTAATAAATTTAATGGCATTCGACGTTTTTATCTCGTCAGCGTGAACTTCTTGTAGTTCGATACTACTCGTTGAATATAGTATTAGCAAGAATAGAAAGTGTTATTCATCTACGAATCCGTAGTGCTCCATATCATTTCGTTAGGGGGTACTGGAGGGACAAATCTCTCGCAAATATCGTTCGTTATGTACAAATGATTACTTATCAAAGTCGGATTATACAAGGCGCATCGAGAACTACGCGGGATCAAACAGAATGTGGTGAAACAAGCGACAATTCGAATATGATACGTCGGTCGGGACGTTCGTGTATATGCGTCGGGCCGTTTGCTCAAAGCCACAGCTGAAGTTGATCTGCTTATCATCGGGCTTTCTCTCTGTCCGGGAAACAAAGTTTCCTCAAAGGAGCCGAGAGAGAGAGAGAGAGAGAGAGAGCCTGCTTATAGAATGTCAAACGCAGCCGGAAATCCGGAGTTACGACGAATATTTCCCGGGGCCGCCGGGAAAAACAGGCCACGAGGATATCGGATCGCGGGCGTTTCATTTTTTGCCCCCCGCAAATTTTTCCCCTTGTTTATCGCCTAAGCGATACGCTTCATCGCTATGCAGCCGCGAGTTCTGCAGTAAAGTCAAGTTCCAACCGGGGCTTATATGCGTATATGTATATAAACACTAACTCACTCGAGCTTGTCGAGGTGTTTTTCCCTTTGCACTTTTTTCCCTCGCAGTAGCCGACTGTTGTTTCGCTCGCGAACGTCACTTCTCGCGGCTTATCATTTTTCACTGTCTCCCTCACTCCGACAGATTTGCGCATATTATATGATACTGTTGTTCAGGGGCTCTTGACACCCTCCTACAAACACGCGTCAGAGGTCTTGGAATTTTTTGCACGGCGACTCAGTCGTACCAAAAAGATCGAGAAGGAGAATAACATTTGGGAGTTTCAGGGGGAAGATTCTAACGCGAGAGTCGTCTTTTCATGTTATTCTCGCAATCAGTGGTGGGCAGTCATTAAATCCGAATATTTAGTGCAGGATACAAATTATTCAAATATTTGTTTTTCGAATACGTGTATCTAAATACGTGTATTTGAAATAGACGTATTGTAATTCCAGATATAATTTAATCAGACTAAATTATTTTGTATATTATGTATTTAATGAATTAAATACCGACTTTATACCTTTCTCTGTTTGAAAGTATTAGGAGTATTTTATATAAATATAGGGATTAATACATGGACTTCAATACGATTTGTCCACATAATTTGGTCAATCACAAATATTTGGTATTTTATATTCAATGAATAGAATACTCAATTGGAACTACAATGTATCTCATAGTATGTAGAAAAGTGAATTTCGTCAAGGAGATTTTTCACCGTGTTATATGTTCCGACGTCTTATTGCTAAAGGGAGGCGTCGGGAATTCGCGCCACGTGGGCTGAGAAAGTCATTATTAAAAATTCCTCTAGAAACAGTATAAGACACGTATTCGCTTTGGGACAGAAGTCGAAGCAAAGTGGATCAACGTATCGCGCTCGATTCTCAATGATGCTTCTTCAACTATCATCCGGCAAAATGTCAGTATATCCTTCGCCGATCGCTCCTACAAAAACCAAAGGTCAAACATTTGCCGTGTGATCCTTCATATATACACGAGCCCCCGCGTCCAAGTCACGGGTGTGTCGAGGTGGTCGGCATCGAGGATTAAATTCGAACGTTTGAGTATACACAGCTGAAGCGCTAATCCACAATACACAGCCGGGAAACGTATATAATCCCGAGGGATTAGCCGGTAAATTTTTATCCGGGGGCGCCATTGTCGTGTGGGCCGTGCGTAAGTGTGTATATGTGTGTGTATAGGCTCGGGATCGTCGGAGCTCCTCGGCGACCGCACCGAGCCGTTGCAACTTTGCGCCCGCCGCTCCTCTCGTGAATAATTCATCGTAATGCGCCGATTAAATAATGCAGAGGCGCGCCGGTGGCCGCGGAAAAGTACACCCGCAGAAAACCAGCTGGCGAAGCATCGCCCGGGAGTATTTGCTTAAGCGCCGCGGAGCTTCCCCCGGGATGCCCCAGACCCGTATACCGCGCTCGCGGCCCTGTTGTTTCTTTTTTCGTTCCCCTCCTATTCCTCCTATCCAGGAGAATCTGGGTTTCTCGCGGGCGACGTCGATTTTCCCCGGGACGATCGGCACAATTTCAAATTCGGACCCCCCGAGCAAAAGTTCGCGCGTCAGCATCGGCGAACTTTTCGCGGCGAGTCCGGTTTCGTCCTGGCTTCTCCTCTAGCCTCAGCTCGCTTCTTGATCGGCCGTCAATTTTAAAGGCGCCCTGTCGAACTAACTCTCGCTTCCGAAACGCATGTCGAATCCCATTGGGGAATATGACCAATCGTCGATATGTACAAGTTCGGTGGGTGGAAGGCTTTATCGACAGCGAAAATATTCATTTTAATCTCGGGGTCTTTTCAAAGCTGCCTAGAGGGGGGCGGGAGCGAGAATTCCACTCTATATACGTTTCTCACTCCATTCCGTTCGGAAGAGAGAGAGAGAAACGAGGTATCTCGGAGGTAATGAAATCAACGTCACGTAGAAAGTTGATTTCAATCGGACAACCGCCACCGTCTCATTTCTCCGAGGCTTTTTCGACATGATCGCGTAGCTCGCGGCGAAATTAAGATTTATCCCGGGTCGGACGATACAAGGACAGAAGTTAAGACCTTGTGGAGGGGGGGGGGGAGGCCGCGGCTACGCGACATTACTCAGGATTTCATCGAAATCTATGGTGATACCAGAGAAGTTGGACTTTCGGCCGGACGAGAGAATCACTTTAGCGGGTGCGCGCGACAGATTTATCATTGCGGAAGCGTCGACCAGGTAATATTGTGCCATTGTTGTTGGGCGACTTGTGACGACAGTTACCTCGATTCGCTCGCTTGTGACCAGAAGCAACATTTTTCGCGGAATATTTGATTTGATCATACATTCGCGATTAGGAGTTCCGGACGCCATTTATTGGAGTTTGAGGATAGGCGATGATTCGAGAAAAATCATTTTCTGTGTGGAAGATACAAGAAAATATATGAAGCATAGTAGCGAGGCATATATACCTGAGCTAAGGAAATTATTCTCTCCCTTTTATAGTTAACTGTATGAAAGCGTATTTTTAAAAACCGTTCTTCTACAAGTTTTTTTTTTGTGGGGCTGGAAAGACTCATCCGACCGTCCCAAGTTATACGAATAGGTTACTTGAACCGTCAATAATGTATGTTTAAATACAACATAGCATTATCATCGACTATAAGTGTGTGGGCAATTTTTTTTAGCTTTTCGAGAAGTAGACTAAAATTTTATGACAAGATTCCGAGTTTCCCACTATTGTCGGACAGTGTGAGACAGATTGGTAAGAATAAATGAAAGCGTATAAAAAATTTGGCACAAAATAAGGGTTACCAAACTAGAACATGGAACAAACCAACGTTCAAACAAGATCAGAAAACATATATCCGTTTGAAAGAAGTAGTATATGATTGGTTTTTGTGATTCAATAGAGGTGGGTGGTGGAATCCAGAGCTAACTCAGTTCCATATAAGTTTAAAATTAAAAACACCTCTGCATCGAGAAGCTTATTAAAGATTCTACCGCTCGTGGCACGATCTTTGCTTGTCGGGTATCTTCAATCCCTCCAACGCCTACTCAATCGCAAGCCGACAGATCACTGAATTGACCGTCTCTATTTCATCTCGCTCTATTGCCCTGCTCTTCTCCGTCCCGAGATGGATTTCGCTGGGGCTCGTCTTTCCTGCAAACTTCTACTTCAGTCGGCAGTATTGACGTACGAGCCACGAATGTGACTTATACTATCCAGGCCCAAGAATTTTTCTCATCAAGTATAATTTATTCCCTTCTCAAGATCAAGCATTACACAGTAAAATCGTTCGAACATTGAAATTAATTTTTTTTTATTCAAGTTCAAACGGTTTTTTGTATTTGTAAATGCTTGACTTTGTACAATAAGATCTGAAGCGTTCGACAAATATGTTGTTCAACGGGATGTCTCTTTTGAAAATCCAGTCGTGCCCAATCCTCATATAAAAAAGTGATGGCCTTTAGAGTGAAGGCATTAACTCGTGATTTGATTGGTGTAGATCTAACCACGTGATTTGTGGTGGGGTGTGTATAGATATAGAGTGAGATGTATATATAGATAGAAGGTAGCCGATGACATGATATTATAGGTTAGAATAGTCAGTTTCGTTGATGATACTGTCATAAGTTTCGACAATTTATTTTCAAAACTATAATTGTAGGTATGTAAATTTGATTTATGGTACGTGGATATTTTAGGCTACCTTTTAGTTTTGAACAGTTGCCGGATTGGATAACTCTGTTAGGTTAAGATGTCTGATTTGTAAATTTTATGTGTTATGTGGTTGAATAGTTTAATATTAAAAATCTGAAATCGTCTTGCGAGCTCAAGTGTCGATAGCTCAGAATTATTTAAATAGCAGAAGAAGTCAGTGCTCGATAGTTCTTTCTAATACTCTTATACAGTTTTTACATGAATCATAAGAATTTAGGGTTCGGTTATTCATTTAGCTTTTAGAAATTCGCATCATGAAATGAATTGAGATGTACGTCAGAACGATTATGGTCAAGATTCGTGGAAAAAATAATTGAAATATGGTTTTGAAACACATACATGTAGATCGTGCGCAGCGCGTTTGATGTAGCTAGTAACCCAAACGAGTGTATGCACGTGGGTGTACGTCCACTCAAATAGCCTTCGAGCGAGTAATCGAATTCTGATGTATGACGGCCCATATTATGTTTTCGACTTGATTTTCCATTAAATACAGAGATATGTCGTTATTTTGAAATATTTTGTGCACATTTTTCATACTTGTCGTGTTTCATATTTGTTTCATTATGATTGTCGTTGATAGAAATTGAGGATGAAGGAATTCCCCGTCGAATGCACTCTGAATCGTGAAATTGTATTCGCTCGTTCAATTCTTATCAACTAAAACGTGTCAAAGCTGCAGATTCTTTTTTGGTCAATTTTAGAGATTACTTTTTATGTCATTTGTGAGTTTCCAAGCTGCCTCAGCTATCAGAGAATTCAGAGATTGAATTTTATTTAGGAGATGTTACTGAGAGGTCTTATGACATTATTCGTGGACATTACTAAACAATTATATACTTTCAAGGAGCAGTATATTACGAATGAGGTGAATTGAAAATTTAAAAAAAATAATTCCTTTATTGTCACATAACATCATTTGGCGATCAAGAAAAAATGTCTCAATAAAATTTTAGTTTTCCAGTTCGCCGGGACAGTATAACCCCTGAAACATGCCATAACGAGTACACAGACGGCCGCGACGAGAGCCACTACTTTTCGTCGAACCGCTTCCGAGTCACGGTGTACCCTCGAGGACACTTGGTCGGCATCGTCGATTCAAACGGCAGCATATCGATTTCCGTGAACGCACGAGGTACACACGCGTCCAACTGTAAATCGGAGGCCTCTCCGGGGGTTGGGTTGGGTGGCGAAAGTTACGCTGGCTTGATTATAATGGAGCCAGCGCGCTCCATCATCCAGCGCCGATGATCCGGGAGGACGGAGCAGCAGCAGCAGCTCGTAGGGGCGTGACGCGCGAGTTTCGCCCGTCAATCAAGGAACGGGAGGGCTCAACGCGCGCGGCAACGAGCCGCCAATTCACGCCTGCCGATTTCACCCGAGACAGCTTCGTTACTTGTGTTTGAGCCGAGCTCGGCCGCCCGTGAAGCCTATCGGAAAGGCATTACTCGTCCTCTCCAACCCCCCCCCCCTTCCCACGCTCGTACGGAAATTCCAGTTGTGGATCCTTCCCAAGTTGCGATTGATCGAGTTCTAACTGTTTACGGCCCGCGTCCCAAAGTTCTTCCCTCCTTAGTATCCACCCGAGAGAGAGACGTAACTGTATAGTGGGAGCTGCAGCTATGAATTGTTCCCCCCGTCTAATTTTAGCCGGCTGATGAAGATGCCGATATACCGAAAGCACCGAATGAAAACACGTGGTCTGTTTATTTATTCATTTGACCGGAATTCATTACGCGATTGTAATCGTGCGGAGTTAGTCGAGGTTACTCGGTTCGCGGGACAGAAACGAAACATTGTCTTACATGATTGGCCTATTTGATTGGTCAAATAGCGGTGACGCAATTCTTTTGTTATACATGAACGTAGTATATTTTTTAAGATAGTGATATTATGTTATTGATTTGTAATAGTTGTCTAGTTTTGTCATTGACTGCCTTTTTTGACAGGTGACAGAGCTATAATCTTTTTTCTTTGGTGCTATATAGAATAATTTAATAACATATAATTGTTGAAGTTGACAATAATGGTACTTTAGATATTCAGACGTTTGCTTTTTCTAACTTTTAGCTACTGACTCTGTCAAGAAAAAACAAAACAATTGATTTTGAGCTACCCGACCGTGGATGCTTTTGTACATTTGGATCCTCAATTGGACCGACTGTTATTTCACGCTACTGGAGTATACATTTTTTGTTGAATAAAGCCGACAATGAAAAAGCAATGACAATTGTTTATGCGGTTATTGGAAAACGATAAACCACTTTTTGGCGCTGCGAACAGATCGTTTGTTTGTAAAAATAATAAAACGCTTGGAAGACCTGTTTGTCTTTCCATTCAGGCTAATAAAAATATGATCCAACCTCACAATAACAAAGCTCCTTCGAAGAGGAAAAAAACTTGCAGTATTTTTCAACTCTGATGACATAATCGTAGCTGCAGACGTTACCAGCTTTAAACAGTATAATTTCCCATGTTAATTCACGAGCTAGAGAAACAAAAACTGCACTATTTAGGAAATTATTTCTGTTCTCTCATTTTACGTTAGCTTTTACTACGTATAGGAATGCTGTTGTCAATTTTTGGCTACCCTAATTGGTCACATACACACACACACACACACACACACGTATACATAGCCATTCCATCTAACGTCTTGTTTTCCCCGCGGTCATTCACGAATCATTATTGATTTTATGGATGAACAGTATGCGTGTATTTATGATCCTTTGCATGTACAGGTATTTCACTGTAGTCACTGTGTTCACAATAAGATCGAAAATACTCTAAACGAAAATTCCGGGAAATCGAAATTTCGATTTTCGAGCATACGTCGAGGTGTGTTCGTGAATTGTAACTGAATGGCTGTGCATACTGCTCATTGAGGTATACGACCAAAAAGCATTACGCAAAGTTTCGTCTTGAAGTGTCGCCCCAAGGTCGACAACGGCTCTTCTACATATTATACAGCCATATTTCTTGCTATACACGATAATATAAATTATCGAAACCGTTGCCCTGTATATTCGTGTTTCTCCGTGGGAACGAGCACACGCTGGATCGACAGCGAATACACACGGGTACTCACTTACAATTTGGCGCCGAAAGCCCTTGGCTCGGTGTATACCGAGCTCAAGCCAACCCTTCGACACTCGGGCAAAAGCACGTCCCGATTGCCAACGGCATACACAACACGCGTTGGCAGAATAATCCAGAAAGGGTGGCGTAATCCGTTGAGATTAAGGGAGTCGAGCGATCCATTATCCACAGCCGTGGCCAAACGAAGAAGTATATCGCTCGCGGCGGCGGCGGCGGCCTACTTGTGGGGCTCGCCCCGGAACGTACGTATACAGGTATACGTGTGCCCCATGGCGGATGGCCACTCGGAAATTGTGCCGTGCAGCTGGCGTTCACCCGCTCAGTGTGTTCCCCTTCGGCTCTGCCAAGGTGTGAAGGCCTCGCCCGGCCTGTGCCGGCCTGTGCCTTATATAAGCGTCGAAACGGCTCGTTGCGCTGGAAACGCGCTGCTTGATGACCGATCGTCGCCACGTCTGCAGCTCCTAATCCGATATGGACTCTCGCGATTATTAGTTTCGATCGCGAGCAATGAATCGCACGTCGGCCGTATAAATACGTTGTTACGAGAATTCATATGCGACTCGCGAAGAGAGAGAGAGATTATTGTTGTGGCTTCTCTGTGATGAATGGCGAGCGAGCGTCCGGCCATAGCGGGTCGTTACTACTTGGCGCGAGCAAGCGTGGCCAACGCTGGCAGGGCTAACGTTGTTGGAGCGAATGACTCTCAGTGATTGTCTGACAGATGCACATAGCGAATCCCACTGTAAATCAATTATGAATTCTGTCTCATTTCGTTACTGATATTTATTGCAACCGGCTGGAATAGAAAAATATGGTTTTGAATGTAATAAATAGTATACTTTCTGCGATATATCAAGTATGCGGCTCGCTAGATCTTTTGTTCGCGTGCCTATACCTTTTAGTTCGCGATACGATAAATTTTAACTTTCTGAAAGCATCGCCACAGAGCTTTTAATATTGACTGTTTGGAAAAAATAGCGAGTGCTACTCTGATAAATCAATTTTGCACATCATATAGCGTATAACCTGATATTCTTTGATCATCTTTGGTGTAATAATTCCACAAAATATATTTGGTTTATAGTTATGTAAAAAAAATATGTAACATTAATGCTTATTTATATAAGAATCAAGATATTGCGATGACTCTTTCTTGTTTTGGAAGTGTAAAAAAGACATAACTCGTGGTATCCGAGATATGCCAGTTGAATCAATCTTTCTCTGTCACTTACTCTTACACCAAGTAATTGCGCGTGTCTATATAAGCGAATGGTTTTATAACTTCAGAATCACACAAAAATCTCTTGTTTCTGGACGATTACCAAAACCTTCGTGATGGTGCAAATTAATAATCTTACCGAAAATTGTCATCATTCGAATTTGTTGGTTTGGAATGTAACTAGTAGCCGAGGCAATGGCTCAAATGTAAACAATACTTCCCTTCAAACCGGTCGATTAATGTCATTAGAGATTTCGTTTTAAAAGTAAATTCATTTATTTATGATAATAGAGAAGTCAATTTCATGGAATCTCGAAGAAGACTGGCTGGCTCTCTCACTCGATTGGCTCTGTTTCGCAAATACTGTTGAAATCCGTTTTATCCAAAGTAATTCTATTGAAAAAAAAATCCAAACGACCGAATAACCTGATGTATTGGGGATAGTGGATTTTCCCAAAATGTCGAAATTGAAATAGGAAATAACGTCCAGCTCGGCTCTTCGCGTGGGGTTGGTGGACAATAAGAAGCTAATCCGTAACACGTGCCACTACGGGGCGTTGCGTCCGGCCCGAAAAATCCACGCACGAGTAGCGTCCGTTGTGCGAGTCGGGCGGAAAAGTGGCGGATGAGCGATGGCGGTCGGCTCGGTTTCTACCAAGTTTCTCGACCATTACCAAATTGAATACTCCTCCGCAACGGATTCATGTTTTCACCAGATACTCATGGTAATAGCCGAGGATATCCCATGCTCGCTTTCACGTGGGTGAATAAATTCTTACGTGTGTTATACTCTTGATTTCAATGGTTAGATTGATTCGGACGATAATATTAAAATCAATGAAACGGAGAAAATGTAATGTATTATATTAGAAAATGAATATATAATTTAGATTTGCGTTTCAGAATCCTGTTCGGCTTTTCTTAAGATTATATAAATCTGAAATGATGTACTGCTGTTTGGTGTGGTTTAATCACTAATCAGTAGGATGCAACTTCCACACTTTTTGACCAAGAGTATTCGAGCATTCAGTGGTATAATGTTCTCTCACACAACTAGTCCATGAAAAATGAATGGACCAAGCCTAACATTGAAAACCCAGGGTGTAACGAAGAATATAGAGTCGGTGTATCGGCAGAGGACGTTTTGAGTAAGACGCAAAGTAAAAATGCAGAAGAAAGAAGTTGCTCCAAATTTGTGGTGAACTGAGGTCTGATCATGTAGTGATTGACGAGAAGGAAAAAATTACGATGAGTCTTTGGCAGCAGTGCTGGGGTGCTCCCGTCGACAGATACGCCGTTGATAAGGGGCTGGATGATCAGTAAGCGGAGTGATGGACCTTACGCAGTTGCTAACTGGTCAAGGGCTCGGACGACACGACGGTTCTGACGTGTTCTCTTTAATTGTCCAATCTTGGAAACCAAACAACAGCTAGCGAAGCTGGACCTGTGGTAAACATCGTGGTGGAAATGCTGCGGTCCAGGAACAAGTGTATAGCCAACTATGACGCAGACCTTCTGACGAAGCTCCGACTCGTAGAGAAGAAGAGGGAAAGACAACATTGAATACCACTCAACGCTTAGAAGCGCAGACTAAGTGCTGCATCGGTACGGAAAAGCTACGGCTGACCCTCACCCCGCCAAGTAGTGGCTGGCGGCCGTCCCACGGGAGATTCTTAGCTGGGAAAACAAGAGGTACAGAGGACTTAGTGGGCAGCGAGGGTGGAACCTCGAGTCCTACACACACTCGGCGCGTCGCTGCATCTTAGAAATGAAAAACACGCAGGCAAGCGCACACATTTTTGAAGGAGCCTCTCTCTCCCTCACGCAAGGGCTTCGAATATTTTAACGTGAAGAAATGTGTAACGAGTGGAACATCGAATCGTGGGTCTTATGCAGAACGCGTTTTCGAGACGAGTACGAGTCTGAAAGCTACGACAGGAGTACACGAGCGAGTTTCATTGGGAATGCTCATACGCCCGGCACACGAACGACCAATTAATTTCATACCGACGAATTTTCCGTTGTCCGTATACACAGTCGGGGATGTTGCGGGGAAATTTTATGAAACCGAAATTCAAGACACGCAGCAGCAAGGGGGGACATAAAATCTGCCATATACATTCGCGGCCGCGCGAGCGTGCGGCATCCCGTGAAATTTCTATTCTGCACCGTGGCAGGGAGAATAAAAAGAAGAAAATTCCAAGTGGGCAACTTTTAAAACGAACGCAGCTCAAGCCATTGGTGGGCGTCAAAGGGCTATTTCGAGCGCGATCGTAAAGCCTGTAGCTCACTCCCTCTCTCTCTCTCCCGTCGTCGCGGGCGAGAAAGGAGCCTTTGATTGGAGCGCGGCAGGATGAAAAAGTGCCTCGGCGCAACCGGGGCACGAATAAAAACAGCACCGGGAGAATTCATTATAACGAGAGAGAAATTCCCCGGGCGGCTGCGGGGCGCGGGAGGGGCAGAGAAATCCATGGCTGCGAAAAATTCCCACAGCGACAGGAGCATGTTCGATGGAGATGCGCGAACTAATTCGAAAACTAAAAGCTCCCACGCGCGATTAGCATGGGAGGCGAGGCGAACAACACAACGAGTTGGCCCCCGGAGCGGAGAACCGCCGCTACAATTCGCCATCGGGGCTTTTTTCCCTCCTCCCCGCGGGAGCGTATAATTAATTCGCTCTTATGCGGCCCGCTCCTTTATCTCGCGTCCTCTATCCACCGGCTGTGTGTTACTTTCTTTGCGGGCTCGCTCCCCCGTACGGTTAATTCGCCGAGTTTGCCGGGCGCATTCGCTGGTTAAATTCTCGGCCGCCTCTCTCTAACTCGAGCGGTCAGTTTCTTTGACCTCGTTGCTAAGTAAATACGTGAAAACTGCTAACGTCTCAACTGGCTAATAAGGGAGGCTGACGAGTGCTAGCGCTTCTCCGTGGAGCGTGTATTTTCATCGCTGTTCATTCGCTCGAGTAACAGGTGAAACGACGAGAAGATAATACTTTTTTATAGGCGGAGAGAAAAACTTCAGTTAAATTACTCGAGTCGATACTCAACGTAATCACATACTGACAAACCCAATAATTTCACTAAAACTTTTAGGAAAAAGATTGAAAAATAAAAATGAAAAGAAATTGTTGTTAAAATAGCCAAAGTGTCGGTGTGTGATCAAAACTGCAAATTTTCTAGCTATCTTTTCTTGTCAATTCTACTAGAAGAAGATTTCTCGGAAAGTATATAAGCAATCACTCTCTACTCGCGCGAGATAAAGTTCGAATATTCGCGTTTCTGCTGGCGAATCTTCAAAAGAACGTATTCATTTTCCTCGTCCGTTCAATATCGCATGCAAAAACGTTTTCGATCGACTTTTGATCGATCGTATGTTGGAGCACGTGTCATCCAAAAGTATCTAGTGCCTTGACGCGATTGGATTCGAAGGTATAATGAAATTTGAAGAGTCAATCCGAAGGTTGGGTTGGGAAAATTTCAAACCACCTACCGTGCAATTTGCGCGCGCGCGCACACACACACACACACACACACACACACACACACACACACACACACACACACACACACACACACACACACACACACACACACACACACACACACACACACACACACACACACACACACACACACACACACACACACACACACACACACACACACACACACACACACACACACACACACACACACACACACACACACACACACACACACACACACACACACACACACACACACACACACACACACACACACACACACACACACACACACACACACACACACACACACACACACACACACACACCCACAGCGAATCAATCCGACTTTGCCGGACGAATTTCCATGCGGAATCCGTATAAAAGCTTCGCTGAAGGTTCGCGTAGAAAATCTCTATTGATTTCTCATATGCTTTCATGCCCGGATAAAAGTATTCGTTGTAACCCGCTTTGACGCTTTTCCGACAATACCGTCGTTCACGGGTTCTCTTCGACGAAACAGAAATAATCACTCTGCCTCTTGAAGATCCGGGTATGAGTAAAATCTTGCTTCTTCGCAAAACGTGATAATTTTTTCATTATCAAACAAGTATCTAAAACTGATTCGGAAGCAGTGCCAATGCTTTTTACCCCGTTCGTACTCCTCAGAGATGAAAAATTCAAATTTTTCCATCCCACAGTGTGTATAGTTAATTACGTTTCCCTTTTACGACGAAGAAAACACGGATCCGCTGAGTTAATTAGAATCATAATTATGTGAAATCAATTTTCTTTGAATTTTTGTCTCGCGAAAAATCACGTTAGCCCATGTGCCGACATGCTGTTCAATATTAAATAATTAGAACGGGATTTTCCACGCAGTCAATCGACGGCATTTTCGTACTATACATCTTGAACGCGCAATCGAGGAGCTTTTAAAGAATTTATTTATAGCTACGAAATAAATTTAAAACTGAATTATATTCCTATCTTGTGGCCTCTGTCCTCGCTTTGGAAATCAGATTCTTTCTGTGACGTCTCCTCGCTCGTTATGACAAAAATAGACTCGGCCAGGATAATTAATAAAAGTTAAAAGATTTCTTTCATCCTGTTCAGATTATAAATGTACGCAATCCGGAGTCAGAAGAAGTGTAATCAATTTAACGCGATTAAGAACTTATCAGATGCTGTGTAGTAAAAAAAGCCTCCGGGTCATCATGCAACCGCCAGGCCTTATTGTTCCCTAAACTCTCTTGAAATTCGATGATAAAGTTAGCCTTGACCCAAAGCTGATTGGAATACGTATTAAAGGGAAGCTTAACTACTTGGTTTGAACTAATATCAAAGCAAACACATTTTCTTCGTACATTGTTGTGCGAAACAGTTTCTCGAATTGATGAATTCTCGTTCAATTTATTATCAACCATATGAACATTAGCGTTGTTTGTCCTCAACAAAATTTTGTTTCCCACCTGTTGTATCTAACTCTACCCGTAAACAGCTATTCCTTCCACTCGCCTATACATAATCTCGTTCGCATTATAACACAGTGCTCGCAACAGACAGTCGAAAAATTTCCTCGATACGTCGGAATCCCACAGCCTCGGTTGAAACTCGAAATTTTTCGCGCGCGCTTCGAAATCCCACAAACAGATCCACCTCGACGGCCGTGGTGAAATGAGTATCTTGGAAAAAAAGCTGCAAGAGAATCGTCGCTTTGCGACCTTGCGCGCGGGCGCCGTGCCACGTGCGTACTTGAGAGGAGCGCGTGACGCACCATAAACACTTGGCGCACTCGAGGGCTTGCTGCAGCCTCGACTGTACTTATCCTGTGTCTCTATCTCTCTCTCTCGGCCACGCGCATACACCCAATTCGCCACAAAGACGCGCCCAAGCACTTGCTTATCTGCGCGAGCCGGGCCGCATATTTGGCTGGATGTACTACTCGACCCTCCACTATTTACTCGGTATATATATACGATTAAATTATGTTTGAAGGAAACAAGACTGTTATCCTTTTCAAACAAATTTTTATTGAATTGAAAATGAGTTTTGAAGATGCAATTCAATTTTTTTTTCCTCAGTAATGCAATTCGATGCGTCATCGAACCCAAACTTAATCGAAGTAAAGTTCATCCAGGATCAATTGCACAGCGCGATTTTCTATGTATGGAAACGCTTGATTTTTGATAAAACATAGAATTCGAACTCAATCAGTATATGGGTCATTCTCATGAAAACGGTATTTTTTGATGGCGAAAATGGAAATGTCGAATTCATCAACTTTGAATTTTTTTTCTCCATTAGTTATGTTCTATGATACCAAAAAAAGCTAAAACCACTTGTGGCCCTTCGAAATCGCCATCATTTAATTTTTTTTTCAGTCATTTTCTGTTTTTATGATTTTTCAGCTATTGCGGTAATGACGCGTTTTATCGATATAATATGATATCAAATTCAAAATACATTTTTTTCTCAACCTGACGAATTCATCAGATAGTGCGGAAAAAAGTGCGTAAATTTGATTCATATACTTTTTTTGTCAGATGCCGTTTCAGCGGAGGTCTTTATGTTCAAAAGTAAGAAAAACGTGGTTACTGTACGTGTATACTGTAAATTGACTATAGTCAATAATACTGTCGATAATACATACTATCGTTCAACAGTAAAGGGACTAGAGTAATCTGTGAAGTGTATTGGTAAAGGTAGGAAGGCTCAGAGCTGCGAAAAGTGCAAGAGAGCCACTCACAATTCCGAGAAACTCGAGCGCGGGCCGGAGCGTCTGAATGATAGCGAGAATAGTGGTAGGCTATGACGCGGGGTAGGTCATGACGATTCGAACAAAATCATCGATTGCAGGCCCCAGAAGCAAATTTGGAAGGCGCCCGCGTGCATGTATCATAGATTCTTTTAGTACTAACATATGCATACAGCAGAATTATTCAATTCCAAGTCTGGCCCATAATATGGCATAGGTAGGCTATGACGGTATATATTTGTAATCAGTTTTAAGCAAACTTCAAGAGCTGTGGATTCGATGGCAAGGTGCAAAGTGCCAAACTTATCATTACTATTCGATTGCTGGGATCATTAGGAAGAGAACTGATCAATTAGCGCGATCTAAACAGTTGTTTAAACTTATTTTTCGAGTGATTTAAAAAAAAATCGTAAAAATAGGCAAAATCCGTTGGCACAAAGTAAGTGGCTCAAATTGGCAAAAAAAATGCAAAAAATATAGATTGCAATAGAAAAACTTGAAAATGCACATCTAAATTATAGGAAAAAATTTTTTTTGTAATTTTTGAAGAGTGAATGATAGCCTCTACGTTAGTGGGAAGGTGAAAATTCGGGTATGCGACAGGGTAGGTTATGACGATTTTGGCCTATTTTAGTCATCTTTAACACCCTAAATAACAACTTTTGTAAATTTTTATTGTTTAACCTTTAAGGTCATAGCTAATTCGAACTATCTGTAGCTGTTCGGGATGTCAAACAGTTCTTTTTCATGCTCAAAATGTCGAGGACATGGAAAATACCGTTTTCATGAGAATGACCCATATATTAGTTCATTCGCTCCAGTTTTATAGTAGTGGAACTACGAGCTTATATTTCATTTTACAATAGCATTTTGAAGGTTCAAACTCATACGATTTGAGCTTTTTATATAGGTGGTCAGGTCGGTCGCCGCGTGAAGAGTGTCCCATATATACCCGTCAACAGCGTCTCTGCGTTTCCTCCTACGTTTGTTATGTTTTCTTTTTGTGGCGGCCGAGTTTCACGCGTAACTCTATATGTATACGGCTGACGGATGAATTATTTAAGCCGTGTGGAACGAAGAGTAATGTCGGGCACATTGGTTGAGTTGCATCGATCGATCAGAGTGGTCCTTCGGCTTATATCTGCCGAATGAGGTTTGGAAACCGACACCGCTAACGTACACTGTTAGAAGTAACATTAAATTCAATTTTGTTCAAGTGTGCTTTAGAATATTTCAAATTATTATAGTGTTATTATATTAATTACTGATTCATTCATATATTATGAAGTTTTTTCTGAAGCATCAAATTGCATTTCAATGATCACGGTGCCCGCTGAATTCACCACATTCGACGATGATTTTCGATCGCTTCTTTTTCTACGAACTAATACATTGTTTCGATAATTTTTTTTTCTCTTATTGTATCAGAAAAGGATTAACGGAACACGGAACGGAAAACAATGAAAACTGGGAAGTTTTCATACAGAGTTGAACGCAGGGAAATACTATGAGATTCAATATTACTTGTCACGAGAAATTTTGCATTTTCCACGAAGTCTCCTCATGGAATGATAACTTGTTCCAAATAAACATATTTCTATATATAATAATAAGTATAATATTTAATACTCACAATTGAAAGCGTAAACACATATTCACGCGCGCGCGTCACATCAATTCAGGAATCGAAAAAACTCCATAACATTTTTTTCTGGGACGTCACATTTTACAAAGTTAATTTTGAAATGGCGCATCGTTATACAGCACTTTTAAAATGAAGCCCTTCTCTTTCCAGCAGACGAAATCCAATAATCATATTTCTAACAGTGAACTTGTCATGATACGTTTATTACGTTGTCTAGTTTTTACGTTAGGCTATATCGATGAGAAAAATAACTTACGATTATGTGATACTTGTCAAACTTTTGAGGAATGTCTAAATATATTACGACGAGACATTTTCGCGCCCTCTTCAAGTTCTCAATCGCCATTTCATTTCTTCTACTACTACAATTGGAAAGTGACTCGTAGAAACGTTGCTGTAAAAATGTTAATGGTCACTGAGAAATGGAGAAAAAGCTACACATGAAGATTAATAGCGACTAATTAGCGGATATATCAAGTATGAAGGATCGTTGAACCGACTGCCTATATAGTTTGATCGTTCAGGTACTCGATTCAGCCTTGAAAAGTTTTAATAGGATCCATCAGCCGGAGACCTTGACCTACCCTTCCGCCTTTTGTCAGTATTCAAATTAGACATATCGCAATATACGCTTCAGAGAAAATGATGATATCGCTTTGTTATACGGTCAAATTAAATACATTTTTCACTGATATAACAGTCCATTTTTCAAATTATATAGCGATCTAAAATACCGTGTATCGCGGTAATTTACTGTTCTATTATAAGGTACGGAGACCGACTGAACGCCTAGTCATTACATTTTCCAAAAGGCCGGCTCGGAATGTTCAAAATAAATGTTTATAAAAGATAAATTAAAATTGATTTGAGGATCTGTACATTATAATCTTTTCGCACCAAGGAAGAACTTTCCAAAAATCGTCTTATTTGGAGGATGGGAAATCAAGAAACACATTTATCACATCAATTAACAAAGAATAAAAAAAGTATACTGATAATCAAATTAATTTTCAGTGTCAACGTCGGCTATATACCGCTGGAACAAGAGTAAAGTCGTTAGACTTGTGAAATTGAAAATGAAATCAGTGTTTTTCAGGGGAATGGACGTTATTAAGTACCGTCGACAAGAAAAAAGAATTTATTACAGCGTACGAATGATGAGAAATGAAGAGGGAATTTTGATTAACCTCTTAATCCTAATAAGTCACACTTGGGTAGAATCGCATCAAGGCCACACCGTGTGAAATTCACCTGGTTAAAAAAATCGATATCCTGCTTCAATAATGAGTTTCAATAATCTAAAAAGAATGTGTAGGTATTATTTGAGAATCGTAAAAGAAGATCTCTCAGTTTTCCTATTCAAAATATATTGTTTGAATATTGTGAAACACCAATAGTAAAAATGTTGATCAACGCTCATTTCTGAACACAACTGTGGCTCCACATGAATGTGAGAAATGATTATTCGCTGGTTATTCTCAAATGTTTATCGAACTAATAAATCGCAAATTTTGCATTTGGCGAGTCTCTCTTCTCCCGTGTTTATACAAGTACACGCGGTTACGTATTCACCGGTTACAATTCAACATTTTTCCAACGTCCAGCTAGTGCAACGGACAATGGGTACTTCTTACGTGCATCTATCATTCTCTAATATATATATACCCAACGGAGTGCATTTGTAACCGATGTCGAGTACGAAAGCTCAATGGGCCCATTCCGACGGTACTCACGCGACCATTAATTCACCCTTATTTACTATAGTCCGTTTCATCGCTTGTTTGGGGAACAACCCTTAACGGGATATATTTTATAATTATTTGTAATGCCCAAATACAAAGTTTCATTAACAAACTTCCCGTTTGATTTTCAAGGTCATAAAATCGAAATCATTTGCGGGAATGTTTGCTCGTGTGAGTGAGTGTGTTCTCGATGGTTCTCATCTGACGATATTCGTCCATCTGCTTTCTAGGCAACTTTCCGGGTAATTTAACCAGAAAATATATCACCAACATGCGCGGCTATTCCGAACAGAGCAGATAAAACATTGGTGTGCGCCGGTGAATCTACTCTACTCCACTCTCAAGTATTAAAGTGAAAAATCATTGTATGAAGATAGACGAATTACTGACTGGATTGCAGTGAATTTCCCATCTAATAAAAGTGAATTTTCACTTTAGTTACATGATTTTTTGATAGCAACAATTTCTACATTAAATCCGCAGTCAATTTTTGGTATCAAAACTCATAGAACTTGAATGATTCAACCACCTTCATACAGTGATTCTTCACTATAATACAGCAGTTTTTCACTGTAAGCTTTGAAGAGAGTAGTCCGGGACGAGCGCGTGAAAATCAACAGTCTTTCCTAGTGAGCGAAAAATTCCTGATTCAATTTTCACACCCACGGGAGCGAGCGACTTGTCCTGTGAGACTCCAGGCGTTTAACCGAGAAATCGAGACTTTACGTGGTTCATTCTACTTAATTATCTTGAATTCGAAAGACTACAAGGGATGTACGTGTATAGCCTAGCGAAAGGTTTTTCAGAGGATGAAATACTTATAATTTCACAATTGTACTCTCACAATTTGTTTAGAGAAAGTATTGGTAGATAATTAAACTTGGGTTGGGCAATAAGACAAGTAGTACAAGTCAAACTGTGGCAGACGCCCTTTCGACAATTTAAATTACCGTTTCTTTTTCAGTTTCGCAAATCACTCTTGAATCCGTCTCACGTACACGCTCGCGCGAGAAAAGCCTATTCCATAATGATTTCATCCGTATTTTTCGAGGGTGAAATTCCGTGAGACTCAAAATGCTCGCGGCAAAACGTGACGTGTTCCACACGGCATTACACAAGCCGTGAGTTTGCCGTGAGGTATATATGTATGACGGAAACTCGAGGCCCGGCTGCGATTCCTGACGGGAGCGCGTAAACTCGCTGGAATTCATTAGCTCGAGGGAGCATCAAAGCTAGTTTAAATTCATCAGCCGGCCAATTAATCGAATTTCAAACTGCGCCCTTAAGCTGTGCGCCACGTTGGCAAAGGGGCCCGGCCGCCACGCGCGCACTCAGTCAAAATATTTCCAAACCCCACATGCTCGCCAACGTCCTCCGCGAGTCTCGCATTTGATCTGCGACCATAGGCAGATGCCGAGCTCCGGCAAATTGACAGTAGCGATGTGAATTTTCATATGTTTTAATGGGACGTGCATGGGGCAAGTGATAATTACTAGCGTATATATCTATCGCAAGATCAGACGTAATGTTAACGATAAAAGTACTATGAAGTGGTATAATCTTTCAACCATACGCTTAGAGTCAATAGAACAATTATTTTTTTTTTGTTCCCGACATAATCATTGCGCATTATTCGTATTTACTCATATAAAACATTCTTTCTGGTTTGAAAGAATTAATATTTTCCGACAAAGTTTACATATTATCAAATCGAGTTCAAGCATGAGTTGGAACATTATATTATCCACCCACAATTTTCATCAATTTAACGGAATTATCACTGGAAATATATTTTAGTATTTACAGTTACGTGTACAATTATCTTTAGTTTCCCTTAGTAATAATTTACTTGGCACCACTATAAATATACACAATTGTACTTCAAGTTACTTCACTATGCGACATAGATGACCCGACAGAGTTCGATTCTTCTCGATGTACATTCGATGAGATACATAGTGTATCTTACTGTATAACGACTATAAATAAAGTTTCATTTGTTACCAGATATTCATTGTAGCAGATTTTAATAGAAGTATAATAGATTTTGAGATAATATCTGGTATGATTAAAGGATTTCAAAATTTTTAATTTTGCGCTCAAACGAGTATTTGTGCATGAATATAATGGCTTACAATGAAAGGCATCAAACGTCCATTGTTAATTTGAAATTCTCTGCAACCCTGGAGTAAATATTACATGAGTGCGCAACCAAGAAACGTAAGACAGGATTACGCGACCATTTGAAAATAAGAGCGGAAATTTCTACAAAGAATCTCATAAGATAACGATTAAATGTTCATTTATATTATCCAATTTCAATTTCACAAAAAAAAAATTAAAAAACTGATAATGTTTTTGCTTTAAAAACCATTATTGCTGGAATCTCTGGTTCATGTGTTTTTCGTCACTTGGAAAAAATTGGTGATGCTCCTTAATATCGGATATACGATGACATCGACCAATTAAAATTGAAAGTCTAGTCTTGTAAGTAGCTGCACGTTAAGCATTCAGCCTACTGCAGATTTTCAAAGAAATATCTCTTTCCTTTTCCAAAATGTTTCATAGTCTATCCCTCAAACAAGATGTAAGAAATAATTGGCGAATCGAGATAGTAGAGAATTAACTGTCTGTAAATGTACAAAGTCGAGATGCATAATCGATTTTACTACAAAAGAATGTAAAATTTTTCTCCCTAACAAATTAGAGATGTTGTAATCACTATATTCTACTATATTACACGTTTCAGTAGTAGATTTTACTTTAACGATTTTGCTGGTGCTCAAGACCCGGGTATTAGAATTCATTCTATTTGTGTCAATATGTATTTTGCATGATTGAACAAATATTTAACCTACTTTCGAGTCTGCACGAGAAATCGCGGAAAGAACGAGAAAAGATAAGGAGAGTATATCATGAGGGTTGCGGGTTTTGGATATTGTTGAAAGTTTCTGGATATTGTTCTTGGGTATCTCAATGGGTCATGTGTACAGCTGTTCGAGGCAGCTACCCTATCGTTTCTCAGAATATGGATATAGACTGTCGAGAATGACAATTATCTCGTCGACCCAGTCAAAAAGTTTCTACAACATTCGGCACACAAGGATCCACTGTTCGTCTTCTTGGGGTTTGTTTCTTTCTAGTAAATTTTTAAGTGGTATTTTTTCAGCCATTGTAAGATTTCAAAGTGAAACCACCGAGATTGCTCAGGGATTATAATTAAACTACTACATCATCGAGAACCAATCCCATTACTGTTTCAAAATACACGAGTGTGACTTTCAGTACCTATTCTGTATTTGGCCGTGCATCTCGCGAGTTAACTTATCAATGATATCGCGTCAGCATCCAACGCGCCACGTGTTATTCGCGACGACGTTTTACTCGACGATCGGGGGGAGGTTTCTATACGCGATTTAGCGGGGTAACATCGTTATATAGCCTCCGACTCGTGCGACCGTGACCCAGTTGAAAAATTTGAATGTCGTCGGTGCGCGGTGTATCCCGGGCACAAATTGAGATATTTTTTTTACCACAAATCTCGCGAATTTATCATCTCTCGCGTAACCACAATCGCGTAGAGATTCTGACACGAAGAAGATACGAGTAGACTCTTTACGAATATCCCCCCCCCCGCCCGAGAACACGCTCTGCATCACTTATTTCGCACCTTCGGTGAATATTAAAATGTCTTCTTCGGATTTTCTCGAGTACGGTTGAATACTCTCGCGCGTGCGAGATCTGGGAAAAGTTTCGCCCGACATCACACTATCGCCGGGGCATCGTCCGAGAATCTTTTCGAGAAAGTTAGCAGGAAGATTGAGCACCGGATCATAGAAGTCACGAGAATCTCTGTTGGTAGCTTTTGGATTTTTTCGAAGCCTCTGTTTGGGATGAAAAAAAATGCTCGTATTTGTCATATTTTTGAGAAAAGAGGTGAATTGAACAATCCGTAATGTATCAATACGCTTGGAAATATGTGCCAGCTGTTCGTAATCCCTAGTTTACTCAGTGCGAATCGTATTCTGTTCAAACACATATTTCTATGAATTTTCAGGGCCATATTACTCGCTAAGTAAGTTCTTAATCAAATTATTGAATAACTTTGCGAGCATCGATCAATCGTCCGGAAAGTGATGGGGGGAAAAAATTACTTGGAGGGGATGTTGAACTATTCAAATCTCCTTCTTCGATCAAAGAGCTCGATTGTACCTTGTATCATCCTCCTCCTCCTCATTTCGGAGATTGAATTTTGCACATTGAGGGCACAGAATATTTACGTTCCTCTCTAGTCGGTGTATCTGATACAAGCGATGCATTTGGTGTCCTTCGGTACATAAACCAAGTCTAGCCAGCTCCATTCTAGCATCACTAAATAGCAAAATTAAATTTGGGCTGAGATTTAGTTATATAAATAAAACAATGACTCAAGAAAACAATGTCACAATTACCATAATAGATATAGTTTATCTTTGAGGGGGTGACACGGTGTAGCTGCTTCGAAAATCGATTTTTGTTTTGTTTGAATCGATAGTACAGTATCTTTAGTATGTTTGCCTCCAAAGCTCTATAAGGATGAATATATGTACTTTTGCGGGCCAAAATGAGCTCGATGAATGATAAACTTTCATTGACTTTATACCCTTTTTCGTCAACATCACACGCGTTTTTTCGAAATTCATATTCTTCAAACTGGCGTGTGGAAAAACGCGGAAAATTAATACAAAAAACGAATTGTTTCTCTTCAAATCGAGATTTTTAAATCTGTTCATGGTAGAAAATCTCATTTTTCAGGTACATATATATAAATTACATTCATGAACTTGAAAAGACATTTAATTTTTTCTTCCGACAATTCTACGAGACGCTGAAGTGCACATCACAAGGAAACAATTTTCCTAGGCACCTTCATATTCCTTTTTCACCGAAGAATCATTTTTCAACTTTTATATACGTGAGCACTTAACGCCGATGAATAAGAAAATACGCATTGAATGGTTCGAAAGAAAAACACTACAAAAATTGCTTGTTCTACGCCGATGCATTTATGATCTCATTTTACTCAAGACCCCAGCTGCGTGAGTCCAAGGGAAGAGCGAGCGAGATTACCGTACACACTTCGAGCCGGTCGTAATTGTTTAAATCTCCGCGAGCACGCGAAAATGGCTTATCGCAACTATGTTACGCGCAATTTCCCAGGCCGACACCGAAGCTTTCACCCCCCAAAATAGCCAATCTCCGGTGTCTATATACATATTCATGCGGCGCGACGAGTTAGCTTCATACTGTCTGCTCGAGAGTCGGGAGGAGGTCAAGTTTTGGCGCAGAACGCCGACGCCACAAAGTTCCCGATAAGAAGTGTAATCTTTGCCGGGCGCAAGAGAGCCGCGGCAAACGACGTACACTATATACGAGTCCATACGGCGAAACGCGTTGCTGACACAACGATAATACCTTGGTTGGAAAGTATCGTACGGCGGATGATTACTATTTACATATGTTTCACGAAGGATCGCAGGTGTATTCGGAGAAAAAAATAACCGAGGCTGCGTGAAACGAAGGAGAAAACGTCCAACGTGTCCCACGCGGCTATAAAATCAATGCACTCGTTCTTAAATTTATATGCGGGGATCAATGAGAGACATTCGGTGAGCAGCGGGTGGCGAGCGAAAAAACCTCGCGGGTCGAGAGATGGAAAGGTAGGAGAGGAAAAAAAAGATGATAAAGAGGATAGGGAGGTGCGCAGGAGACGGGCGGCGGGGGAGTCGTTGCAGTTTCCTGGCCGGAAATACGATTCTTGATGGAGACGCTTCCGCCCCGTCGATATCCGCATCCTTCCTTCCTCGTAGCCCTGCACATACCTATTGCACTCGGCGCTTCTCCGGTGATCGCAGCGGCTCGAGCCCAACTCTTCTGCCATTTGAATTCTCACTCGGGTTGGAATTGAAGCTAAAGGCTATACCCGGCAAATCGTCGGATAGTCTTGTTTTGCTCGCCTACGTCTAGTGTGTCGTGGTCTGTCGTTTTACGAATCGATTCGAGAGTTTAATTTTAAACTGCGTGTGTTCGTCGTCCGTTAAACTTTCGAATTTTTCAGAATTATTTTCTACATACACTCGCGAAAATGGGAAATGAAATGAACAAATCTCCGCTTGTTACAGAGTCAAGCTGATTTTTTTCCCCATCAAGATTCCATTTTTTCGAGTGTGGATTTGAAATACAGTTGAAAACTACTGGTCTTTGGTGGAAATCCCATGACCTATGAATAATAGTGGGCCATCACTTGAAAATAATTCAATGTTCTTGACAATAGCATTTTTTGTACTACTCATTGTGACGATCGACTCAACTGAAACTTCTAATATAGTGTTTAGAGGACAAATACAAGCAACAGTAATTTATATTTCCTACATGGGTTCTTTTTAACGGGAATTATTCTCCTCGCGATGAACGAACAAGCGAATGGCACTTTAGAATCATTGATTATTTTCTTTGACTTTTTTCTCTTTTAATCGTACTCTGTGTCACTTCGGAGTAGATATTGCCCTGCAGACTATTTTGTTTCAGAAAAAAACTTCCACAATCACACCGAAACTCGAAAAAAAGCAAAAAACAAACCATCAGTGAACAGTCGGTGTCGAGCAAACTCGCGTGGGAATTTCGAGAAGCCAATACAGACCCACGAAAGACTTCGATCAACCCGAGGCTCGGGGGTCGCAAGGATTATCGATCGATTTCTCATTATCACTCAGCGAAAAGAATCATCATCCCATCTCGTCGTTGAAAATACATATGGCTTGGCGGGTGGAAAGGCAATTCGAAGGCGCGTACTCTTTCATCCACTTTAATCCGAGTTTCTCGTTGTTTTAATGATTCTCATTCCAGGGGAAAAACGAGACTCTAACCCGGGGAAAATTGTGTCTGCGATTCGATTGGTGTACATCTACCGTGCGGGGGAGAAACAGACAGAGAGATATTATTCGGCTCGTATCGATTGCAGGTGGTGTAGTGTTACCGTCGACCTTGACTCTCGGGCTGTTTCATAAAGCAAATAGCGTATGACATTTGAATACGATCGGATATTGTGGCAAACCGAGCGATATACGCGAGAAGAATGAGCTTTCGATCGTTATATTTTTCGATATATACACTCTTATATGGATTCTCATCCCCTACGCTTCCGCGGCGCAGTCGGTGAAGGAATGATTCGTTTCGTCGAAGAAATCCTTTTCTCTCTCTATCGCGGCAATGAAAAAAAGTTGGAGGTGGATGATCAAACTGCTGTAGAAAAATATTGATTGTCGCCGACTCGTTAGAGAGCCGACAATTAAAACTTGTCTCGTCGCGACGCGTCTCGATCGCGAAGCGAATCCCGCTGGAGTCAGGTTTGATCGTCGACGAATCGATCCTCGTAGCACCTAAGGACGGAGACATAGTACGAGACAAAGGCAGAGACAAGGATAATTTTCTTCCAGCCGGGTGAAACCCGCCCCACGACGACGCGTTAGTTCGCCCCCTAACGGTAATGGCGCGCGCAGCTGCGGAATAATTAAAACGCAACGTTAGGACGTCATTGAAAAAAATCTTCCTCCCTCTGGGCCGGCACTGCATTATTTGTCGCGCCCTTTTCCTCCCCCACGCCTCCAATACACGCAGTTTGACTCTTGGAAGCTGTACACCACAGAGGGGAAACAGTATATATCATCGCTCCACGCGCGTTCGCTCATTCATTCCTTTCCGACCGCCATATACGCACGGTTAGACCGAGTGACCGCGTTTGCCTTCTCCCCATTTACCCTGGACGATTCGCGTGTCAACAACACGAACTGGTCTTCCACTTTGTGGTCCTTCACTGTGAGGAATTAAGAGAGCGTTTATTTTTTCGTGCTCAGTGCTCATTATGCAGGATTTGAATCCGGATTTCAATCGGATAGCATCTCTCAATCGACGCTTTCATCATCTCTACTCATCTCGATTTTCATATGGGAATTGAACAAGCTTTAATATCATGGATATATGAAGAAGAGGGGAAAATGTTATTGGTCGATACGGTTATCAATGCAGACCGCCTATCTGGTATAATGACCCATACGTTAATAACAAAAATACTTGGCAGTAGAAGAAGTTTTTCACAGCACAGCGTTACAATCGTTTTTTTTCCTCTACGAACGAACAGATTCTGCACGAAGATATGCTTTACGCGTCGGATACGAGAAATTAAATTCGGGCTCCAATTTAGAATCAGAACAATTTGGACTCGAATCGAATGGATTCAATCAATTGGAAGAAGCCTTTTTCGTGGGTGTCCTTCGCGATGATCATCCCGAATTACTCAAAATGCTCGAAGATTATCTTAACGATTTCAAAGAGACGCGCTATAGTCGGTCGAAAAAATCCATCTTTCCAATGCTCGTGCGCGACAAAGTGAACAAGAACGAACAACACGTATAATACTTTCGAAAAAAAAGAAAAAAAAACAATTCGATAAATCTCAAACCTGCCAGAGGATTTTGTGTTGGTACATCCACGTGGAAAGTCCACCCGACCAAAAACTTTAATCAAAGTAACGTCCATAAAAATGCGATGCAGTATATGTACGTGTGTGTGCCGCGATTGAAGCGTCTCTCGGAACATCGTCCGGGCAAAATGAGCTCGCGCGCACAAGAGACAGGGGTTTATTCTGGATGCGCGTGGCAGAGAGCGTCTCTCTTTCCTTTCACACTGTCAAGGTAGCGACGAGGCGCGCGTTTGTTACAGATTGGGTATTGTGCGCGAGCCTTCGCGTGGCGGGCAATTTCGGGATTTTTCTCAATGGCCAAAGCGCAACGGTTCACGCGGGCTCGAGCGTGTCGACTCGCCTGTGTGTGATGGGTGGGAAAGAGGGTTTTTTTCCCTCTCCTTTAAAATTCGCTTGAAAATACACGTCCTGGGTATTCGTAGAGTCGTTTATAATTTACTCATATCTATTCTGGTAGGTTCAAGTCCATTTTTCTCTATTTGCTTTTCAATAATTACTTTGATACGACATTCCAGTTTTGAAATTCAATACTATTGCCAGATTTTAAAATTGAAATTATAGTAACTTCTTGTAGCTAATTTTCTTCTTTGAAAATTGGTCAATCGTAATGAAACATTACAGGGTTTTCGTGAGTGGTTTTCAGATTTAAGTGTATCAAATCTTTCTGATGAAAGGTATACATTCCTGACGTGTAAATAAATGGAAACATACGTAACGAAGATTTTTTAATTTATATTTTTCCAGGCAAGTTCAAATACGTTCTACCGTGTTTGCTTCCAATAAGTTCACCTCGATAAATTCACAAATTATAAAATCCATTGCAAAATTCGATATGTTAAATACTACAATTAAAATAAAACGATAGTATTCTGGTCAGTTTACTTCAGACTTAAGATTATTTATAATGTTCAGTAACTTTTTCCAAATGTGCTTCTCTATATAGACGGCTTTAGTTCCCAAGTTTTCATCTGTTTATATACTGCTATCTGCTTTGAGATGCGCTACTCGGGATTTAAATTGACACTTTTCGGAATTATATTTCAATCATTGTTTTAAAATTTCATCGAAGATTATCTCATTTACGTAATCATTTTCAAAGCCTACATTCATATCTCATTTGACTTCTGAAAATGAGACATCAAAACCTTAAAATGCACGATCTTTAGCTTCTTTCATTGTTAACAAAGCAGTCTGAAACTGACTATTTAATATTTCTAGAACTGGTAATCTTGGTCTCTATCCATATCTACGTCTTAGTCACACTGCATTGTTAGGTTCTTTTCACATAAGGACAATTTACCGAGTAAAATATTCTCAACTCCATACGAAATTAATCGTTATGATATGTAATTGACCAGGCTTCCTCGATTGATATTTTGAATGATGAAAATTTCAATTGTAAATACACGTTCTTTGATGTTTCGTCCTCTCGGCAGAGTAATAAATGACGAGCGCGAGAGAAATTGAGATCAGGGTTAACGTAAGTTTCTCGCGTAACTCTTGAATTCCTTTCGAAGACTAACAAGACGCTTCCGCGAACACTACTTACCGGGAACTGTTGTATAACCTGTGGGTGGCCGCAATCGCGAACAAACTTCGCAATATGTTTTTAGGTATACCTCAATAATCCATTCAGCCTCCATTTTCCCAAATATATTCTGTCAATTATTTTCGATTCCATGCATTCGTGGTGCATCTGGCGTTTGTCTATATTTATGGTCCATACATGGAGCCATAAATACAGACAGACTGTACACAGTGAGCAAAATCGCTTGAGTCGAATCTACTGGGTCAAATAGTATGATGGAAAATAGTACTTTCCATATGCATTTTCTTGTTAGGAATGATAAATCCATCGTAAAATCAATATTTTGTGTTTTTCAAATACACTGAAAATATCTTGTATTTCATTCAATATATTAAAACGTTTCGAATTTTTATTGAGTTTGAAAGAGAGAGTTGGTTACTTTTGTGCCATTAACATTTTAAACAAAGAACCTGCAATAACACAGGAAGGTCAATAACAGAAAATTCGTTCGATCAGCCAGTTCTTCGACATCGGTGGAGCCGTGCGACTATGTTGCCAAAAGATTCAGACAAATGAATGGAATGCACCAACATGAATGCTATACCAGCTTTATACAGCAAACGCGACTCTTTTTTGTAATTGTTTCGGTGAGATGGCCAATTTATATCACAAAGCATTCCGTTGTCATCCACAAATAGAAGATTTTTTGTGCAGTTCTGAAGCTTCACGAATCGGTTCGTCTAAATTGATATTGACAATTATTCAAAGTGAGAGAAAGTGATGAAGAAAAACTCTTTCAGTTCCAAATTCTCGAATACTATGAACAATATTTCTTGCACACATTAAAAGACAGGAAAAAATATGTTATTGCGATTTCTCGATGCTTACACATACGTATATGAAAGAAGAATAAATATAAATTTAGTAAATGTTAAACTAAAAAAAATCTCTCTATTTTCCACTTAATCAATCACAATATCGAGGGTATTTGGAATCTATTATGTGGAATAGTACATTACGTGACTAGTGCGCAAAGTAGGTGAATCCAGCACGAGTGGAGATTGGCGCCCGAGCGCAGCGAGGGTGACAACACGAGTTCTGGATTCACTTACGTGCGCACGAGTTGCGTATACTATTTTTCGTATCGAAGTGCGAAAAGTTTGACTATATAACGGATGATTGACACGCGTACATAGCGCCATGCTCTTGTTGCTCGAGTTCAACGAAGGTACGATAAGCGGAGTACGAGTAGGCGAAGGGAAAGAGCGGGTCCAGGGGCGCAGCCCCGGTGGGGGTGCAGGGGGCGAAGCCCCCGCCGGGGGGTTGGGGGGGCGGAGCCCCCCACTTGAAACAACAAAAATATCAACATCAAAAAGAAAATAAATATGATACTACAAAAAAAATGAACACAATTGGGTAAAACATTTTACATCAGGGCAAAATGATAGTATTACTGAAACATTGCAATTTGTTAATTTTCCTTTCTCGCAAGTGAAATAGAACACCCTTGTGTATATATACCGGCCATGTGAATCTCACGTTTTCAAGCATTACTCTGAAGAGTTTAACTCTACTGTGTTGTAACTGCTTAATCTTGTTTTTTCGACTCCCAGAGGTTTGAATTTTGAACTTGACCGAGTCGAATTGGACAGAAATTTTTGTGGGGATTTTGTTTTAGAAATTAAATGAGAGGAATATCATAATGCATACATATATATGTATATAGAAATGCATTGGTCTCTCTGCTACGCAGAATCCCCAAGAATCTAAAGTTATACGTGGCTGCGTAATACGATGACCGTAAATTTTATATCTTTCTCGCAGTGCATTCGTATATTTTCAATTTCTCGCACTACTTTCTCGCACTGGTGCGGGAAAAAGCTTTCTCGCATCTTTTTCTCGCACTGGTGCTGGAAAGTTTTTTCTCGCACTGCTTTCTAGCACGGTGAAAAAAAAAGGTACTTTGCGCACCCTAGTCCGTGAAAAAAAGACAAACTTTGCGCACTAAGATACGAAAAATATATTCTTTATATTCAGAGAATCCTTATATTCAATGGTCTATGGAGTTTTGCTTCGACAATAGAGGAGACATGTATTATCCAAATTTAGTATATAGCACTAGAAAAATTGTTAAGACTACAATATTAAATTCTATATTCAAAATAAGAATATTTATTCACTTAAATCTACTATAACTCATGGCTGGTACAAGATGAAACTATACTTATAATTGATTCATAGTATGAATCAGTACCTATATATTTCTCCCGATTTACGCGTGAAATCGAAGATTATCGATCGAATATTCGTGGGAAATTGAAATTTTGGACTGAACGGCTCATTAAGGTAGCCAAAAATCACCTTGCAAAGTTTCGACATGCAATTGAAGCCACCCGAAGTTGACAACAGCTCTCCTAGTTAGTACTATTAAGCATGTTTCGCTCGAACACACTAGATAGTGCTTTGTCTTCACGGTAAACGTTGAACAGTGGGACGACTTTGGACGCATTGACATTCCAGCCAGCAGTAATTTGCATATGGACCACTGCGAATCCTCAAAGGTGAAAATCGCCAACAACATAGATCCGTTTTCAAGTGTGAATCGCGCAAGGGGAAAATATAAAATCATAGTCGTTTTCGGGAAATTCTATTCGCTCGTGGAAACAGCGTGAATTTTCGATGATACCTTGTACACAAATTCACGCTCAGATAATTTGTTCCTATTGAGAATCCACTTCAGATTCTGTGTGTGTTCGGTTCAATAGTTCGAGTTTTGATAGAAACTAAGCTCTAAAATTATTCCCAAAGAAATGTTTCTTTTCAGAGATAATAGTAAAAAAAGAAACATTGATTCGAAGAAGATTAATTTCTTAATGGAATGAAGTGTTTTCGATAGAAGATTGTAAGATTCACGAACTAGAGTTTTTACGGGGATATAGGTTTGACACACACGGATAGAAGAGAACGTTGAAAATTGAGGTTTATAGGCTCGTACAAAAATTGAGACTCTTGCTGTAATCTTAAATCACCTCAGACCGTTCCTGACTTTTTACAGTGACTGCCAAGGGTATTAAGGAGTTTTTCTCAATTTTTCGGAAAAACTGCGTCATCTTCATGCGGCTTTTCTTTTTCGTGCGGGAAATAAAGCGCTGTGCGATATAAACATACATCATGATTAACAATATCAGATTGAAAAAGTAATTAGGTTTTATTATTGTAGCAGAATACAAAATTTAACTTTATGTCATATTGTATGTGTTTAGGATACCCATAATTGGCTTGAAGTACAACAGGCTATTTCTATTCTAAGACTTCATGTTGATGATAAAAATTACCTGGAACAGCTGGTTCAGTAAGTACTCTACTCTTCTAGCTCTAATTCGAATGCTTGATTGGAAAACAAATTGATCGTTCTTTATATAGATAATTGTAATTACTTGAATCAAGGGGAAGTGAAACAAAAAGATTGTATAATCAAATTAAGACCTATAATCAATTCAAACTTTTTGCTTTCTCAATTGGAATTAAAAACCGCTGCCAAGTGGCTTAGCAGTATGCTTTCTCAAAGAGGCTTCAACATCACCCACAAACGCGTCCCAAACCTGTATTTTCACCTTTCCACTAGCGTAGATACTATCATCTATTTTTCAAAAATTACAAAAAAATTATTTAATCAGTTCAATTTGTATCTTTGTGACTGTGTAAAGTGTCGTTCTTTTTCAATTGTCCAAACGTTGTCGCGAGTGTTGATGTCTGCCCGGGCTCTCTTATTATTTGATCAAATGCAACAATGCAAACGGTTCTAGGTTCTACACGATGCGAGACATTTGGACCTGCATAATTTTTCGATCGATTCATCTTGTGACTGTCATACGGTTTAATAGCGGTCAAAATCGATCCGCCCTGCCCTTAAGTCAGTTTTTGATCATTTTCGACGGCTGAGGTTGGAAATGATCAATTCAAAATCTATTTAGATCATTTTCGACGGCAAAAGACACCAAATTTTCCCAATTTTCTCTATAGTACTTTGAAAATACTGGAAACGAAACTTACATCAATTTTTTTCCCCCTTAGCAACGGTTGCTAGGGCGGTGAAACAACGGTTGCTAAGGAGCTAATTGGGAAGATTTTGTGTCCTTTGCCGTCGAAAATGATGGAAATAGATATTAAATTAATAATTTCCAACCTTCATAACGGTTGCTAGGGAAGTAAACAACGGTTGCTATGAAGAAAATAGAACAATTCAGTGTCCTTGGCCATCGAGTGTGACTTAAAACTGATTTTCCGGCTTGCCCCAATGAGCACTCATAAGGATTTGTGAGAAAACACGTTAGAAACGGTTGCTAAGGAAATAACCAACGGATTTTGCTGAAAATTGAACCCGTGATAGATCTTGCCACAACTAACCGGTGTGCGAAATTTCAGCAAGATCGGACGATTCCTTCGAAAGTTATCCTAGACAAAAGAAACGAAAAATTTTACACCTTAGCAACGGTTGCTAGAGAAATAAACAACGGATTTTGCTGAAAATTGAACTCGGCCGAGATTTTGCCGCGACTAACCTGTGTGCAAAATTTCAAGAAGATCGGACCATTTCTTCGAGAGTTATCGTGGACGAAAAAAAACGTTACACACATACATACACACACACACACACACACACACACACACACACACACACACACACACACATACATACATACAGACACTTTTGGATTTCCATGTTTTTCGACCCGTAGATTACGAAAATCGAGGTCCCGAGGTCCGATTCGGTGGGTCGATTTTTGCCCCATTACAAAGCTTTCTCTTTGCCTGAGAAAAGGAAACGTTGAATGTTAATATATAGACACATTAGCATTTACTATTTTAGAAATGTTGAATTTCACTATGCACATGTTTAATCTTAATATGCACACGTTTATTACAAATAAACAGTTCGTTCATACCAAACAGACAGCGTGTTAAGAGTAAGCGTTGATATAGTAATAGTTACTATATCATATTAACAGTCAGCGCTGATCAGTTCGGATTTGGTGCGCGCGCGCACATCATTAGCTCTTTATGCGCGGTAACGGTCGCTTGCGCCGGTGTTTCTGAGAGTCGAGATTTTTGGATTAAATCTCTTGAATGGAACAGTTATTCAGAGAAAACTCTTTGGAGGAACCCTACTACAAACTTGTAGGTAAGTACTTTAACATTATGTATTTATATTTTTATCATATTTTTGTAGATGCTCCTTCATAACCTCAAAATCATTTCTTTTCAATTTCACTTTCATACTCTCATTGCATTCATTTATCACCCAAACATTAATTTTCCTGACGTATTTGTTTTCTTCAAAATGTATATTGGAGGTTGTGTTTTGAAAAATAATTTTTGCATGTCACGCAGAAAATGATATTGTTGATCTCCAAACGCTTCAAGACTTCATTAACGAAAAACCCCAAAAGTTTGAAGAGTGGTTCCCAACACTTGGTTTGCAATTCTAAATAGAAAGGTTGTGTGAGAAAGGCGTACGTTTCCCCAACATCCTTATTATTTTTTCCACTCATCAAGTACTATGTTCAGATCCTATTCATGTATTATAATTTTTCCATTGCTTCTATAATGTATCTGTCTATCATTTGACTAATATTATTTCAAAATTTATTTTCCTATATATTAACTATTTACTTCAAATTCAATACGACAGTTTCTGTCTATGGACTTATTGTGTTTGTTTTGAATTTTCCAGTTACAAAGCGCCTTGAGTAAATCTTCATCTATTGGTGATTCTGCTGTGCCTATGAATTTTGTCTCTCAGATCTCTGAGAATCATGGCATCATAGATGCTACTTTGATCGTAACAGATAATACTGCAGTGATTCCAAGTCTGGATAATTCAGCAGAGGTACAAGTAGAAATAATACCCGTTCTCAAGAAGCCAAAACTACCTGAGGTTGCAAATTTTGATTTGAAGAATACATTGGAAAATGATCCAATAGGGAAAGCGCTTATACTCATCTACAACACTGATAAAATATTTTCTACTCAATGTCAATCATATACGTGTGACATTATTTCTCGACATTTTCTAGCAACACTACCTGATACGTAAGTTTCTCAAATGAGCAAGTTTTTTTAGAAATACTTATATATGAGTTGATTGCATGTTAAATTTTTCATAGGTTGTTAGAGAAGGATGATATAGAGTATTTATCTTACAAAATCAAAAAACTCTTTCCTAACGAAATATCCCAGACTTACTACGTTCCACCTATCAAGAAAAAAAATTCCATACTTAATAAATCTGAGCTGGCGAAGGGGAAGCTATGGGACAAGTATAAGAATAAATGGGCATTTATTAGAGATGCTAGAAAACGAGCTGAGAGTTCACTTGCTCATAGTACAGATACACCAGTGAATTCAAGTTTATCAGAAGGTAAATGTGTAAAAATAGAATTGTATAATTCTTTAAAAAGATAAATATATACATACTTTAATCACTCACAATCACTGCATACGTAACCTAAAAATATATATACGACTCAATATGAGGATTATTTTCATTTATTATGATCATTTTACAGGGCAAATCACATCGTCAGTAAAAGCTCTTGAAAGTAAATTACAACTCCGAAACGATTTTGATCATGAAAACATAATCACGAATTGGAATGAATCTTATTCTTTGAGATTATCAGATGTAGCTGATAATATTTACAAAACCTTCGCTGACATCACAAATGAATGGCTTATATTAAAGCAGTCTAATAACTATGAACTGGTTAGTTTACCAAATCAAGATTTTCAAATGATAAAATATTAACAAAAACAATCAATGACAGATTCAGTTAGACTTCCAAAAGATTTACAACGTTTCCTATGATGAGTTTGTTTCTAATTGGAATAAAGCTTTTCCATTACTTTTATCGTTATTCAACAATAAGCTCTCAGATGCCGAGAAACTGAACAGTGAACTCTTATCAGACGATAATCTGTCAAAAGGTAGTAATATTATACAGATTTCGTCATGTTCTCTCAGCTCATTCATACTTTGATCATCTCATAATTTATTAATTGATAATAAACCATTATCTATAGACGTCAAAAGTGTAATCCAGTTTCAACTCATCGCTTCTTGTTTGCCACCTAAGAGTAAGAAATTATCCATCGGAACTCCTATGACGGCTAAGACTATTAAACGGAAGAAGCAACTTTCTTGGAGACCAAGTGCAATTGAAGGGAGAGAAGGAGTTGTATTACACGTTAAGGTAGTCTGAAATTGATATTTTAATATCGGATTGTATTATAATTCACTATTTTTAATCTTATTATTCATAATAAATCAAAATTCATTTAAAAAATTTTCTGAATTTGTTAATAAACGTTACTAAAAATATAAGTAAAATTTATTGAAAACACTAATGTTGCAGAAAGGCTCATTTTTTAATATTCACTGAAATTTTATAAATTTGAGATATTCAGAATTGATTTTATAATTAAATATATTGAATGTGTAGATCATACATGTCTCACACATATTACTGATTCTTAGGTACCGGGAGATCTCGAACATGACGTCAATGAAAAGCACAAGAAAATGTCCGAAATGGGACTTGATACGAAGCCTTTTGTGATCGTTGTTGGGCAAAAAATAACTGATATAGACAAGGTATATGTCCGCGCTGATAATGTAATGTACGAGTTTTCATCGTTTTTATCAGCTTTGTATACCCTATACCAAATCTATCTCGTATTCAGATTGCCGTATCCCCCACAAAGTGAAAACATTTGCTATTTCATTCAGTGGCAATTGTTCGACATAAAAATTGACTCAGATCAACAAGTACCTTTTGTGTATAACATCATGAACCAAATGAAACTGATGCCTGAAAAGTGATTGTTTGGTTAATTGTTAGACTTTCGTGAAGTTAATTTGAATGTGTTTTGATAGTCACTATAAATAGTTATTCGAATATATTTGTTAGAAATATTAGTTATAATACTTTCACTGACAATAGTTCATATTATAAGATGGAGTGTGAAAAAGAAGATGCGAATATTAATAGTGAATTGGAAATACAGGATGAAAAATATTTAGAAAACAGTATTTTAACTTTCATATGCAAATTATACAGTAACGTAACAGTCACTAGAACAGTCGTACAGGAAATAGTATCTGAGTTTATTAGTTTTGTTTACAATCTAGTAGAATGGTTCTCTACGATGAAGAAGTCTCAACTTCCGACTGATTATCATTATATAGTAGACAATTTCAAGTACTCTAATATTATTAATAACTTAAGCACTGACTTTAAAAGAAGCAAATTTTTGGAAAAAGCTCATGCCTTAGTGCAACCGGAGAAAATTTTCTTAGGTGAAATGAATATGAATAAAAAGCAAAATGGTAAAACAATTTTGCTTAGAAAGAAATGCTATGGTTATTTCATACCGATGAGAGAAACTCTCAAACAGATATTGGAATTGCCGAATGTTTTCAAACAAATCACAGATTTTATTATGGCTGAAGAAGCGAGAGGTAAAACTGAAAATATCTATACAAGTTTGTTTCAAGGCAAGAAATGGCAAAATATTATGGAGCAATTTACTGAAAAGATAGTCATTCCACTTTACTTGTACTACGATGATTTTGAAGTTAATAACCCTCTTTCTCCTTCTGCTGGACTTCATAAAATTGGTGGCCTATATTATTCAATAGCTGCTTTGCCTCCAAAATTTGCATCAACTTTACAAAATGTTTTCTTAGGGCAATTTATTTATACGTCTCATTTGAAAGAATTCGGAAATGAAAACTGTTTTAGAAGAGTGATAGATGAACTGAAATTTCTTGCCGAAAATGGAATTGCTATATCAGTTGATGGCGTACCAAAGAAAATTTATTTTGTATTAATAGGAATTCTTGGCGATAATCTTGGATTAAATACAATTTTTGGATTTAATCAGAGCTTTGTTAGTCATTACTTTTGTAGGATATGTCGTGCTCATAAAGAAAGTACTCGTATTCTTTGTGAGGAAAAAGAAAATCTTCTAAGAAATGAAACTAATTATGACGATGACTTGAATAAGCTTACTACTGGCATAAGAAGTAAATGTCATTTCAACGACGTGCCTTTTTTTTCATTTGACGCAAAATAAAGTTTGTGATCTGATGCACGATGTTTATCTAGGTGTAGCACGATATGTTATGGCTAAAGTAATACATTATTGTATAGAATCACAATATTTCACTCTTGAACGATTAAATGATCGATTAAAATATTTTGATCACTCAGAACTTGACAGAGGTAATAAATTTTCTAAAGTCAAAGAGAAGCATTTGAGCGATGGTTGCATTATATCTACCGCAGCTGAGATGTCTTTTCTTATTACTTATTTTAGTATTATTGTAGGTGACTTGATCCCTGACGATGATCTTGTGTGGGAACTGTACTTGACTTTAGTTGAAGTAACTCATGTAATTACATCTCATACCATATCCGAAAATGACATTGTATATTTGACGCAGCTGGTAAAATCGCTTAATGAACAGTTTATGACATTATTCAGAGAAACATTGAAACCTAAATTCCACTTTCTAACGCATTACGCTACCGTGATACGCATTCTTGGTCCACCAAGATATTACTCTTGTCAAAAATTTGAAGCTTTTCATAAATTATCTAAAAAATATGCACAACTTGTCACTTCTAGAGTGAATTTACTTTTCACTATTGCAATAAAAATTCAGCTGCAGATGTGTTATAGAATCTTATCGCACAAAGGTTTCTCAGATGAGTTAGATTTTGGAAAAGTAATATCAACTGTAAAATATTTACCAGTACCAGCTCCGTCAAAATCTATATTTTATGAAGTTTTATATGCCAAAGTCAATGGTACAGTATATCGAAAAGATAATGCTATATATATTGGTACAGATTCACAAGACGATCCTATCATAGGAATAATTCAGTCAGTTGTGAAAAATGACTTCAAAACTTACTTTATAATAAAACTTTGTGAATGTATCACCTTTGATTATCATACCAAAAGTTATCAATTACAACTTCCATCTAAAACTGCGCCTGACCGATTGTATGAATTAGATATTAATAATTTCGTCAGACCAATGAAGGTTCATAAGACGACTGATGGCAAAACTGTTGTATGCAGGAGAGACATAGAATAGATTTACTTTTGGAAAAATAAAGAATTTTCAATAATTACTTGCAAAATTGATCGAATTTATTATAAGTAGAAATGATAAAATAATAAATAATGATTCATTGAATGATTAATAATTATTAATAATTAATTGATTATTTCTATTACAATTAATCAACATTGTTTTATAGAAAATAGAATTTAATTCTAACTGTTACTTGACACACGTTTCGTGCAAACCTGTCGTAAAGTAACTATTACCTCACAGCAGTTGGGAACTAACATGCGGTATACGTTAGTATTAAACGTATGTATATTAACTGTGACCATAGGTATATACAACCCGAAATCTAACGTGTACACGTTAACAGTTAATATATATATTAACATTCAACGTTTCCTTTTCTCAGTATGAGAAAGCAAAAATATATTGAGCCATAATTAATATATTGTGAGAAGTACTGTTAGTTTTGGTCAAAATTACGATATTCTCGTATAAGAATCTGTTATAATAAATATCGAGATCCAAATTAAACTGGATTCACAGTTGATTGGCAATATGTTTGCCTCGGCGTATACAATCAGCAATAACAATTTAGATATGTTTCCTCGCAAATACAAGTTTGCGTGTGCATCAGTATTCTTCGCAGTTACGTAATACCCGCCTAGATCCAGAAACGTCGAGGAGCCTTCATGTAACGCCGAATCGCCAACAATGCGCGGCGCTCCGACAACAGGACCAATATGGCTCCATGGGAAAATGATTGGAAAACGATTTAGGGGACGATTACGCGTAGCTTCTCGGTAATTACTCCGGCTGGCCAAAAGCGTCAGGCATCCTTGCGACTCCTTCATCGTAATGCCATTCGAATGGGAGAATAATACGATTTGATGAAGTGCACACATGGGCCGGACAGGGGTCGGACAGGGGGAGCGGGACGATCCATCACGGGCCGCACCGCTAGTTAATCGCTTTTTCCTCGCCCACAGCTCGCAAATTGAATGGAAAATTCAGACGCCGCCGCCGCCGCCGCCGCCGCCGCCGCCGTCACACCGTGAGGCGCTAAATTTATCCCGGGGGCTGCTGCTGCTGCTATTGCACAGTGCCGGTGGGCCGGGCTAATAGCGTTGTTTGTCGCGCATCCGATGTTATATCCGAGACAGGAGGAAACTCGCGTGGGTTAATGGCGGCTCTAACGAAAATAAAATACTCCCGGGCAATTGATACATCCGCCCCCGAAACTGATCGTCCGGGCATTTTTATCGACTGCTCGCGTCGTATACGCGTTGCGGATCGACTCTTGTGTCGCCTACGCACTATTTCGATTGGATGTGTTTAGTAAGGTAAGGGTAACCGATATTTCGTATTTTCGGTTGCTTTATGGGTGCGCTAGTGTCGCTAGGCTTACGTTACTTGTATTATAAGAACATTTTTCCTATTGGATGTAAATGAAAATATCAATGTAAGGCTGTTGCACAAGATGATGAAAATAAATGAAGTGAGCCTGGACTGAGATACCTGAGAGGTACAGTGCCTGATTTGAGATAGCGATGCCTTTTGATAGCTCTTGCGAGTTACTTGATCTAGAACTGCATTTCAATTTTATCACAAACTCAGGGAGGGCAGGGCCATATTAAGCACACTTATCTTGTATCGTTTGTAAGAGATTTCCTGGTATCTTATGATACGATGTGAAATTAGATGGAATAATTGATTCTATTTATAGAGTGCTCGTATAGTTTTACAGCAAAATCGTTATTTATTCTGAACGAAAAGCTCCGTCTAGGGAAATGGTTTACGGCGATGCAATATTTGTACGTGATTCGTGTCAATGTTGTGACTTCGTGGATTCGAATAGAATATTTCGAAAATAGAATGGAATAGAATAGAAAACCCGTGACTGGATTATACGCAACGCACGTATATCTATCAAATACGAACCTATGATGATGTGAAATCAAAATGTTTCTGACTCATGTCATTATAACTCGGACAATAGAGAATGTTATGTTCAAGTAGATAATCTCGGGGTTGGTCGGACAATAGACATCTCGAGCCAACTCCGACCAAACTCGTTGATTATATTACTTTCTCTCGCGGCTCTCTGTCCACAGCCGGAACTTATAACTACTTTAGAATCACGCCGAAAGCTGATTAATTAGTCATCTTATCCCGCAAACATAATGTCAATAGTCCGTTTCAAATTGTGTAAGAAGTATCCAAAACGTGTATGTATAAATTTGTATTCCGTTGCATTAGGTTTATCTCAACTGATTACGTATGCGTGTGCACGAAAACTGGATAGAGTCCACAAACATCTTTATGAAAATGCAAATTCATGTTTGCAAAAGTATGAAGAGCGTTTTGAATATTCAGCATCCCTCATTAAAATAACTCCATTATTTTCATCACTCCCGTCGTCTGGGATAATAGCACCAGTTTAGCAATGGACTTGTTACCCAAAAGTATCCGATATACTCGAGAAATTATACGATCGCCTCGTTAAAACACGAATCTCCGACCAAGAGCACGTTGGAACGCGATAATTTATTTGATATCCCGAACAAATCGGCGTGCAGTCCACCTGCTGTTTGTTAATGGGTTAGTTAGTTGACTTTAAAATACTTTGTGCTGCGTATTAACTTTGAGTAAAGCGAATCGACGACATGATTATTGCTGGAAAATCAAATTCATTATCCATCAACGACGCGTAAATTGGAAGGCACATTAAAAAATCAACTCTTGTTTGAGTAGCCACTAATAAAGGAATTGAAATGAAAAGGTTGTGAGAGTTTATTGGACTTGTTTCAAGTCATGAAAAATATTCTTTAGCTTAATGTACATTACGAAATGGCGTCGTGACAGCGGGTCAATCGAGAGTCATTTTTGAGGAAGTGAACGGTGCGAGGGGTAGTAATTTCCAAATAGCACCTAGAATGAGTAGAAAGAAATGTTCTATTCTATATTAGTTTAGCTATGCTGATGCGTTTGGTACGTTCTTGTTTTGGCTTGAGTTCAAAATATTTTTTTTATATTGTTTATAAAAAATTTAATTACGTATTGATTACAAAAACCCTGAGTATAAAGATAATTTATGTATCCGAGAAGCTAGTTGACAGTTGGAATATCAAGTCGATCGGATAAAAATGACCGAGTTTGCACACCAGTTTCAAAACATGCATTTTCTAGATAAACGCGTTCGAAATTTCATTCAAATGTTGCACCGGGAATTGAAGTGTGGAAATTTTTAAAAATATCTCCCATGTTTTGTAAGCCAATTAAGAAAAATTTGTAAAAGAAAGAAAATTGCCCATGAGTCGGGCAGTGGTTTGCGCGCGATTTTATTGTTCCAATGTCGACCTTTTGATTCGTCAATTAGCCCCGTTGTTTCGCGAGTTCCATTCTTTTGTGACTCGGTCCTTTCGGAGTAAATTGAAAGTGCACACGTGGGCAAAGAATATATGAAGGATAGAGCCGCGCGCACGGCATAAAACCGCACGTAGTTTTTCACGTAATGAGCGAGCTCAACAAAATAATGATAAACATTATATATACTTGGTTGGGCTCTTTCAAAATATCGATAACCGTATTATCTACTCGTGGTCGTTGTTTACAAAGTTAACTTATTTTTCTTTGAAAGGACAGTATAATGAACAAAATTGACACTTCAGATTGAAAATCGAATTTTCTGATAATTAATATTTTAGTTTGAAAATAAATCTACAGAGGCGTTATTAATCGTGGTATTGCAAGTATTTTGAGGTCAACCTTATGAATTCTTTCATCGTCAGAGGCATTTTGAATGGAAGCTTATTTTAGTTAATCTTCCTTTTGCCCTTTTATATCACACGTTCATTCTTATTCGAATTCGGAGATATTTTTCAACTCTCAATATCCTGTATCAGCTGAAGATATATTTTCAAAATCTCGCAAAATCACAGAACTTTTTATATTTAGTACACTCTATCCCTATTGGAGATTGTCGGCGAATTTGCTTGAATAGTTTACTCAAACACAGAGAGCGATGCGTAAATTGCACGGAGCTGAAGTATGAGCAACAGGGTATTTCAAAAGAAATAAAAGAATAAAATGGCGGGACGATGGGAATTAAAAAAACACGGAAAGTTCGTGGCGAGAGGAACCGGACACTGGGAGAAGTTGGGAGTGGAAAAGCTGGCTGGAAAAACACAGCACGCCAAAGTTATTTAAGAGAAAACAGAAATTTTTATTTTAATCCAGGAACTATTCATTGTGCAAATCTCCAGCTAAAATTACATGAAGTACATAATTCCGAAAGTTCTATCCCGAAAGTGCCGATATTTTTTCATTCCATGAAATTTGAAAACAAAAAGAAGAATTGAAACTTTAATATTAAGATTACAAAAGCGTGTACTCTTTAGTGTAATGACTCCAACTTACTTTCTGTATTATCACCCTGCTTATTGAGTAAACGAATGATTAGGAAATCCATTATTAAACGCAGTTACGCTCCAGAAGAGAGTCGAATCATGCTCATTTGACAGAATTCCAAATGTTAGTAACTCAAACAGAAAGAACGGGAATCAATAACTACGGTTTCGAATATCTATGTTTGTTTTGTTCATTTGTTTTTGGACAGAGTTATTTGTATGAAGGACAATTCATGTAGTAGTCGGCTCTCTCGAAGTAGCTGTTGGATGTAACTATTGATTTTATATTATTTTAGTCTCATTCCAACGTTTCACTGACACTATATCGTCGGAGAACATCCCATTGAGTGGCAACAAGCCTCTCAAGTCGCGAAATAATGTATGTGCCACTGTGATGATGATGTCGCATCGATGCGCGGAAACCATTATAATCAAGATCTTAAGCGGTAAGCGAGTTCCAAATACCTCCAAAAGTCAATCTGCTCCAAACCACGTTTACAGACCTGATGGTAATCTCAACGAGTTCCCAGATAGAACGACCATAGAATTTCACTTCATCAAAGACTAACGAAATCCCCTGCGTATCGTTGAATTTCAAATCGACAGCGGTGGGCGATTGATTTCGTCGTGGATCGTTATTATAAGTTTGGAAGGATATACTGCCAGGTGCAGTGGCTGAGTATGTTATCAAAGTTCCACATTGAGAAAATGTCAAGGTAATGATTAGGGTGAGTTGCCTCGTCATTTACCCATGACTACAAACTGTTTTATAATCTATTTGAGTACTTCTACTACTTCAAATCTCAATTCAGTCGTATTCGTTTCATTACATTTCACTCTATTCTCACTTTATTTTTTCCTTCCAAAAGCTATCACCACCGGGGTATGTGCCTAACTCTATTCGCACTAGGCATCAGCTTAGACTGTGTGTGCATGCACCAGTGCCACCTGTAAAAAGTTGGGTTACGTTGTTACACGTTTACCGGCAGAAAAATATTTTTCGGCGTACCTTGATCATCGACTCAAAGTTCTCTCAATGACTAACTCACAATTACAGACCATCCGACACATAATCCAGTTCAAACTTATCATCTGCTACCAAGAACCCGAAGGGTACACCTTGTGTGAATTAAGTGTCATCGGTGACCTCAACTACGTGGACATCGATTTATATTTAGGACATGGCCAATCAATGTTCGTTTGATTACAAAGACGGGCGTAAGAGTTAACATTTCGCCTTGATATTATATGTTATTCCATATCTATTTATCTGGTAAGAATCTTACTAGAGCTTTATCGATCATTCCCGTAATTATTGGCAATGTCAACATTAATACGAGTTAGCTACGCTGTATATTTTCACAGAAGCGGGCAAGAAACAGTTCACTCCATGGATTCTAGTCAACGGTTCCGGCGAATTTTCGCGATTCCAACAATAGAATAGCCGATTAACTTTTCACCGGGAAGCCGAGTCTAACTGCAGAAAAGCCATCGGGATCCAACGATCCGTTCACTAGATATCGCGTGACAAAAAAAAACTCGCATATACGGCCACGAACACGAACACGGGCGCATTATTGGGAAACATGAGCCTCCGACTCGGGCAACTCGGCAACGCGTAGAAATACATCAAGATCTACGATCCAAAGTTTCTCAGCTCCTCCATAACTCCACATTTACGTACCGGGCACCGATCGTACTCGTGATTCCCGAGTATGATCCAACTCCGAGTCGCATGTTTTTTTATCCAAGTTTTGAAAAGCATCAACAGAGCCTTCGATTCGCCTTTCGCACAGTGAATCATTGCCGAAATCCATTAGCCAATGGATTTCAGTCTATATACTAGCAGGCGCAATAGCTCCTTACGAGGAGTGAAAATTGCTATAGTCCAGAATAACATAATCACAGACTCACACAGAACTTTTAGAAATAAATAACACCGGCTGTCTTATGGAGATTCACTGTATGGGCATCTGGAAATTTCATGTGAAACATAGCAAAAATTGGCAGGGGTAGAAAGTTCGGAAAATAGCTTATCATTTTTACTATTATAGACTGTGGTAACTTTTCACAACTATATTCTATGTTCGTCAAGTTCAAGTTTGTCAGTGTACGTCTGGCGCCACGCGGATATTCCAGTGAAAATTGACCGCATCTGTTTCTTGTGAATTCGGCAAGAAGATTCCTCCACGTGTATATCGGGACGATCGTTCGCGCGTGTTCGCACTCAGCCGCAAAAAGCCCATTCAATTTTCTTGCCCCCGTCATGGCGGGTTTGTGGCTCGGCCGAGTATATATTTAATCAAGAATTACACGGGCACTCGAAAATGATAATGGCGAAGGGGAGAGGCCGCAAAAAGGAGGCGATTCGCTATATTCTTCGATCAATTGACCGACACAACCGCGCGCGCCCGACCACCCTCCCACGGCGTTACGCGATTCGCTTTCATTACGCCCCCGCCGATGGCTCGTGTGCCTAATGGCCTACACTTCTTTCCCTGATTTTGTTATGTAGCGGCCTCGGTCTTTTCTACGGTCGCCGCTTTTTTCCTCCCCCCCCTAACCCCCGGATCACGACGGATCGATATACTTTTTTTTCTTTTATCGAGAAACGGAAAAATTCGGGCGGATGATGTTCGATTGCCGATTCTGGGGCGGGATAACTCGATTCACCTTGAGATATGGATACCCCAAACGGCCGCTTACTTTTCACGCTTTCCGACTTCTGAAATCCATCGCGATCAAGAGAATGTTGCCAATTATGTTATGGGACTGTTCAAAAGTTGAGTATTGATGCAAATTAAAAGCTACCCAAATCACAATTTTTTTTTACAAAATATTTATTTCTGAAGTTACATGATGTAGGGGTAATTCAGCGCAAGGTGAATTTTTAATTTACAATATTTTTTTTGTTGTCAATGTAATATTCTATGAAATGATGGAATTTTCATTACAAGCAGTTGTTTTCACGCTCCTATCTTATTTCCAACATTTCATGATGATATTGATACAATAAAATTGCGTATAAACGAGAAACCTTATCGTACATGGAGAGAGAAATCACATTGTAATAGTATATTATGCAATTAGTGCGTGAAATTTTGAAGACGCGTATGAACGTGCCCGCGAGTGTCCGGTGACGAGTGCTACACGTTCACACGAGTGATTAAAAATGAACGCACCACTTGGATACAATATTTTATGTTATGAGTGCTCATTTGAAGGACATTTAAAATATGCACTAGTGCGTGAAAATGCTACTTCACGCACCGAGTAACATAAAAATTATTATTTTTTCGTGCAATGTAAGAACGGAGTTCCATTATGACACATTTAACTGTAATTTTTTTTCGAAATGTTACTGTTGAAAGAGTCATAATATGGCCCTCAATCCCTGCATTACTGAAAAATTATAATCATTCTTAGTGCGTTCTTTGAATAGCTTTTAAACGAGCACTCATAACGTAAATTATATTCGACTGGTGCATGAGAATTTAAACACTTGTCTGAACGTCGCGGGCTTTGCCGACCACACGTCGGCGCGTTCATATACGCGTCTTTGAATTTTCATGCACGAGTTGCATAGTATACTATCTTTCTAAAAATTTTCATCTATTTTATAATGGAAAAATATCTTTTTGGTGATTACGTATGCATTGATATTAAGTATCGTCATCCTGAAATATTCCAAAATTCATTTTTCAATCTGGTTGAATTATTGTAAGTTTGGAGCTTCGAGCGTGGGCAATGGGTATGCGTAGATAAGAGTAAACGGGGCAAATATGATTCTTTGATAATTTGGGTCAATAAAACGTGAGTTATAACTGTTGGATATTCTTCCGGATAAAGTCCCAAGTTATCCCCGTTTTGCAATTTTTTAAAAGTATGATTTGAATGTTCTACTCCAGGAAAATTCTCTTTTATTTCGAGAATTCAGGTCAGGTTACACATTTTTGGAAACACGATAACAGAGTTATTGAATATTTCTTTTGGGGGATTACTAATATATGGAATGAAAGTTTGTCAGAGTGAAATTTTCAGTGGTATGAATTTTGTGAAATTCCATACTGTATATCGCAAAAATATCCACCAAAATGTGGTCATGGAAGTTTACATTCTAAAGATTTGAAAACTACAGTATGCATGATTAAAACAACATGACCGGACGACTCTTGTACGATGCACATATATCGACTTGCATCCTATCCAAGTTGTATAATATAATATGACGCTCGACGTCTAAATATACCAGTGCGCCTCTGTTCATTCGCTAATCGAAACCATTCGGGCGAAATTGGCCGCTATCCGAACGATCGCCGTACGAAACAAAGTCACGCCATATACGGCTCGAAAATTTCATTACGTCCCGTCGAGTAATTGAGAGATAAAGTTCGCCCCCCGAACCCCAGGCCCGTTCGCGAGATACAATACGCGAATCGGTGGTAATTTTTACGAGGAAGCGTTTCGGATACGAGGGCTGAGCACACGCATACACACACACACATACCTGGTCGGTTATTGCGGAATCTCGCGCGCCGTTATTGGGAGCTCTCAACTTTAAAGGGCGCGCGGCTCGGTATTACATATACGATCGATATTCGACCACCCCCGCCCGACTGTTGTCATTCCAGCGTTTTCCAAACGTCATATATTCCAGCGGCTCGAATCATGGTACATCGCAACGATGGATTCCAGAAGCGACGTGCGTTCATACGCGGCCAGCCGTTGATTTAGCGAAATTTTCACCGACCCAACGCGAGCGGTGGCTCCGTTTAACGAGCCGCATTATAGTCGCCGTTTCGTTTCGCTTCGAACGAGGCCAGTAGAGGGGCTGTGGGTATACAATTTTGATTGCGCTCGTTCAAATTCAGGATTCCGCTGCGGCCCCCGAGAGAGAGAGAGCTGGTCTCTGAATTATTCGAATATTCAAAGTGCGAGCCGTGGTTATGTTTGTAACGGGCGGCAAAAAAACACTTCGATTGTAAGCGCTCGCGCGCCGGGCCGGTTTTGAATACTTCATTCGCTGGCTGCGCGCTTCGAGTTTGATACTCGCGGTAATCGAACATTAATCGCAATCAGCTCGACTGCGTGTATGCATAGACGCCGCGGAATAATTCACGTGCCCGAGCGATTGAATTAATTTTGTTGCGAACGCGGGAGAGAGGGACGAAGCGAAATATGTAACAGTGCAAGAGGAAAAAGAAAAACACGAGTCATCGATCTTCTGGAGCGTATGCGGATTCATCTCGGGGCGAGAAATTGACTGCTCTAAACGCCAGGAGCCCCTCTACTTCCGCGAATAAATTACGTCTTATTGAATTTGCTTCATCCCTTCGAAAAGATCAAATTGAAATGCCTACCAATATTTCCCAATGAAGTAGCAGAAAAATTCGATATGATTCCGATAGGTAAGGTGACCGAGGGCAAATGCGAGGAATTTTATTATTTTTTTTTCCTGTACTTGAAATGCCTCCTGACCAGATATTCTTGGTAATAATCTTTTTCGATCTTTTTACTGCGTATGAATTTTCTTTCGTGAGACTATATGTTCAAGTTTTACACTTTTTCTGTCTATTCGAGTGAAAAATGTCTTGAAAATTGCAGTTTCCTTAGCATATACGCAGGCAATGTGGTCACTCTCTATGGTGACAATGGGTTCGTGTTGAAAATGTACTGGAGTATGAAGTTGAATTTTCAATACGTTGATATGACGTTAACATCTAGTCTCGTTTTACCTAGCTGACATTGGTAAAATGACCCGTTTGAGGAAAGTTCATGCATTTGAAAATAATAGACAACACGATCGTGACTCACGGACAAACTTTGGTAATTTCTGCAAGAGCATATCCTCCCGATGTAAATGATAAAAAATATTGGGTGATTTGTTGAAAAAAAGTAGGTTTGTAACGCAATTTAAATAACCGACATGCTGACACGACTGTTGCCAATTATTCTGTATTTATATAAACTCATAATTCTGTACGCTGCCAATATGTTTCAACATATGCAATCCTCAGATCGCTAACGTTGCTCCAATGCTATATTCAATATATACACGATGAGTTCAAGTGAAAATTGTATGAATGACTATGTTAATTCCACATATATGAATTTTATATCCTTTTTCTACATGAGAGAGCTCACGGTCCGTGATGGAATGATTGTGTTGGTGAGTCAAGCCGAAAACACACACACACACACACACACACACACACACACACACACACACACACACACACACACACACACACATGCAATTGGCCCAATCTTGGCCCCCACGTAACATCGGATATTTTTACATAAATGAAATGAAACGAAGGGTAATTGTGAGCCGACTCGGGGGGGGGGGAGTGACATCCGAGTGGACGTGTGTAATCAATTTGTGCTCGAATCATGAAAATGAGTCAGCGCTCGGAGAATTGGGTAGAATATGTTTGGCAAATCATGCGTATATGGAAGAATAACAAATTAGATTTCTCTTCTTGCTCGGTCGACTTCTCTGGGAATCGCCCATACATGCGTATAACTAACACTTTGGTCGTTCGCAATCATGCGTGCGTATGAAAATCGATACGAGCTTCAATTTGGATTGTGTTGATTGCTTTTGAGAAAAATACATCGCGAACCCATTCGTGAATTTTCGCTTATTTCGAGCGGTACATTATGCATACTCGGGACAAATTGATTTGTCCCGAGGCGGGGAAACCATTGTGCCAGGCCGAAGTGCGAAGTACGTGCAGTAGCGGCGGGCAGGGACAATTCACACGTGCTGCTGGTGGCACAGGGCCGGCGAATGATAATAAGAGCGAGCGCTCGGACACCTGTGGCACCCGCCTCCGCCGCCGCCGCCGCCGCCACGACGTATATATACATATACACCTACTGCCAACGCGTAACCAGCGTCTCTTGCTTTTATCTCTCTTTCGCCCTCGCACGAGTTGGCACAGCTGCTGAATATTTAGCGCGGAAAGACACAGACTCGGCGCGCTGCTCTCACGCTCGCCCCCCGACTCTCCGGGATATACCCTTATGTGTACCGCAGTGCCATATATCGCTGGCTATGGTCTCGCTTATCTCCGCCAGTTTTTTTTCTCTCCTTTTCGCACTTCGATCAAGCTCGTGCGGATTATGTTTTGCCGCGCGCCGCTTAAGCGGTATATACGCTACGCGGATGGGAAATCGTATTGTAAAAATTGCGAACAAAAAAATTGCAGCGGTTGATTTTACAGATACACCATGCATGAGTGATGATGTAATCAAATCAATAGAGAGACATGAATTATAAGCGCGAGAAAACGTACGGAAATTCGAGGTGAATTTTTCAAAAGCTCATTGGTTGAGGAATAATGTATTGGATGTATGGGAAAAAAAAGATTGGACCCAGTTTCAATCGATGTCACGTAATTGTGACGTAATCCCTTTCGATTTTATGACGCTAAAACACCCCACCAGAAAGACTGAAAAGTATTTATGAATGTACTGGTATGGAAACTACAGAATACGTTCAACCGAAGCCGTAATGTAAATGTCACGTGACATCAGAATCTGTGGTACGAATAAATTTATTATACTTATTATCGGCCATAACAAAGTAACTGAGAGTGAAAAAAAATATCGGTGGATTTTCTAGTAATGTTTAATGTAATTTTTTCCAAGAGGGTTACTTTTAAGTGTCACCATGGCCCTCTGCAACCCTGCTTTACTCAAAATAACATGAATTTTTACAATATGATTTTTTTCCGTGTATAAGCGAGTTGTGTTCTGCGAGCGAGGCCAGGAAACTTGGTCAGCGGGACAGACGGACAGCTTTCTAATGGGATGAATTTCCACGCGTGATGGATGATTTTTGATTGCATGTGTGATTGCCCAGTGAGTTAGCATCGTACAAGAGAAATCCACGTGCTTGAACGGATTATGCTTAGGGTTCAAGGAAATAATATTCTTATCTTTGTCATACCGATCACTTCCACTCAGCTCATTCTGTAGAAATCACGGCAATGAAAAGTCGTCTCTTACCTGGAAAAACAAGAACATTTATCTTTGAAATAAATTCGAATGATCAGTAAACTGAAAGAATGGTATTTTTATATGCTTTTGTTTGTCTGTTTGTCAGCAACGCGGGTATGGGTCGAAACTTTGTCATCGACTTCTAGAAGAGTTAAAATTCCCAAACATTGACAGCATACTTATTGTCTAGAACCATCTCAGAATCTACAAGAATATTCCGAGAAAAATACTTTTTTACATTAAAACTTAGCCGCCTGGATAAAATACGATTTCTTCCTGACGTATGGCTACAAAAGTATAGCGCCGTTGTATGCGCTATACTTTTGTAGCAGCCGTTGTATGCGCATCTGAGCTTATTGTTACTGAATAATTCGCGACTATTGTGTATCTTTTTGAACACACGAAAAGAAAGAATGCTAAAAGAAAATCTTTCAAAAATATACTTTTATGCAAGTGCTAAACATAGAAGTAAATGATTTCCATCATTCGAATACGTCCTAGACGTGCTCCTTGATAAAAGCGCGAGTTACTCCATTGTGAATGATCAATACAAAATCCATGATTCTTCTCAGGAATTTGTAAGGCGTATATTCGAGTGACGCTGATTATTTTCTTTTCTTTATTGGTCGTTTGAATAAAAGCGTATTTTTAAGAAAGACTTCACCTTTATTGGTGTCATGTACAGAAAAAGTGTATGAATTTACATGGAATGAAAACAGTGAGAAAGTCTTGATTACAATGTGATAAACAAACTTATTTTTTTCCAATCAGAAATCAAATCAATAGATTGATATAAAATATAATAATAAAAAAAAAATTGTCCCGGATAAACGGTAGACGTATTTGACTTTTTCATTTTCACCACGCGAGAAAACCAGTAAAGAATTATCTCAGCTTTTCGAAAAATCGATTCTTCCCGAGGGTAGCGCAACCTGTTTCAAAAAATCAGGGCTTTTTGACACGAAATGGACTCGGGGATTCAATCACGATCGACATTTAAGCGTCTATTACGGTGGCAATGTTTTTTTTCGCGAACGGTTAGAAACGTCGATGCAACAGGCACAGTCTTGCCCGAGCTCGAAAGTGCATTTCCGAACTGCTCAATGGGTCGTTTAATAAAATCCACTTTTCGTGGCCAACTATCTGCGATGGCAGTTACTTCAAAAACATGATGTATCGCGTTTTGCTTCGCCCCAGCTCTGCACGAGTGTAATATGTTGTCGAGGAAAATTTCGATACTCGAGGGCAAAGTTTACACACCAGGGTTTTCAATTTCACCGAAGATTTATGTTTGCCGCGGGTAACGCGTGTTACGTGAAATTTTTTACGCGAGCTTTGAGTACTGTTTACACAGTGCATTCTGATCTAAGAAAATCCGAGAATATTGAGCGTGAAGTGGAATACTCATTTGAATTTTTCATATACACATCCGTTACGATTCTGACCTGAAATCCGTGAGAACCCAATAAAAATATCCAAGTATATACGATGGAAAACAAAGAAAGTTATATTGTTTCAAGTTTGCTATAATATTTGGTAATACACACTATTGTAGGACAACAGGACAATAAAAAAATCATTGTTCTATTCAATATAAGTGAATGGTTGATTAATTATTCTTCCATTAATATAGTTGATTTATAGTTGGAATAACTGGTTTTTCTCCTCGGCTGGCACTGTGTTTCATTTCAAACCATTCAGTACAGTATAATAAACCCGAATCACTTTCTCCTTAGTATACACACGAGCCTCTCATTATCAAACGGCTCAAAGCATTTGTTGGCTCGATAGAGAGACAGCAGGATGTGAACGCGAGTACAACCACTCAATCGGATGCTCGCGTGCAGTCACGAAAAACTGCGTATATATACACCATTGGAGCAGTGCACTTGACGTCTAATCGCGTTCGTTCAGCCGCGTAGCGAATGTGTGTATGTGCACGCGGCGAGAGAGGGAGAGAGAGAGACCGAGAGGGATTCGGGGTGTCAGTTGGGACCCGGAACTACCCACGCGGCATTAATTCAGGGTGCGCGCGAGCGAGCTCCGCATTTGGAGAGGGCCGTATAGCAGAGTTTAATTGCTTCTGCGCCGGGTCACGTCGAGCTCGAGCCAGTTTATGATTTTAATCAGCAGTTTGACGACACTCCGGCCCACTTGGCGCTGCGCCGTTATTTGGCCTGCCCCAAAAGCTGGCAAATTTTCGCGTTACACGCGCTACTTATACACGGCAATACAGCCAAACTTATATCGGGACGATATGTCGCTTTTCCATGAAATACGCGCCGTGGATAAGGAACGTTTGCTCCTTTGCTCGATTCAAATTTACGCGCTTATTTGAAAATTTTTAGTTGTCCGGTTGTATAGGCTCTGCTGGTGTACATGGATGTTGCACGCCACGCTGCACCAGAAGAAATCGCCATGGTAAAATTTACTGTGCCGTATGGCATGGTATAACTTATTTTATAAATTTAAAATAGTAAAAATCGCTTAAATTATGAAAATCAGTAAAACTTCACTGGAAATTAGTAAAAGTTTCAAGATAATATTTTCTATCATTCATCAGTTATACAACTAACAAATAGTGTTTTTTTTTACTATTTTTTATTTAGAAACTAGTAATTAGAATATTTTTTTTGTTCTTGAGAATAATTTTATTAGAATATCATTCTCCTGTTACAGTGAAATAAACTATAATTGTCGACTATACAATTGTAGTTATTTCAAATGAATTTTTAATAAAATTCACTGAATTTATAATGTGTCTAATAATATACTCTTACTCGATTCTCCAATATTTTTTGCATTTCGCTTAATGTATTGACGTATGTTTAAATTGGGAGTTATCGATTGGTTTAAATTGGAGATAATAGTTCACATTTGGACTGCTGCCTTGGGCTACTATTCACATGTTGAGAAACATAAAGTCGCAAAATTACAAGCCGTGTGATGTTGCCCTTAGACAGAAAACATGAACTAAAACCGCTACTAACTGCATTATTTGTATGCTGTTTCAAAGAGGCTTTGCATGAAAAAAATTTAATGGCATAGGCAACAGTTGTTAGGGAAACCTACATCGATTGCTAGGAAAAATATAAAGATACTGAGTCATGTGACCTTAAAAGTACTGTAAATAACCTTTCACTCTATATTTCATTCTCTCACCAACAACTGCCAGAGACATAGACAACAGTTGCTATGAAGAAACAAAATTTCCGACATCGGCAAATGGACCTCAAACTGATTTTTTCCTTTTTCTGTAGCAATGGTTGCTAGGGATATCAACAACGGTCGTTATGGAAAATATCTTTCGATCGGACGATTTCTTCGAGAGTTATCGCGATCCAAAATAAATGACATACATACATATATACAGAAATTTTTGGGATTCCATGTTTTTCGACCCGTATATTACGAAAATCGAGATCCCAAAGTTCAATCCGGGAGGTCGATTTTTGTCCCGTTCGAAAGCTTTCCCTTGAGAAAGCAAAGTTGTAGTAGGGAATACTAAATATATTGGAAGAACAATATTTTTTTTTATTCAATCTTCTCACATGACAAAATTTATAGTTTATTTACAGTATATGCTTTACTATACGTATTTCTCCTGGTGTGGTCGGCGAATCTTCAAGCTACGTTAGGCAAAGGGAAACGAGCTTGAATACATAGCATTGATATGCAACATTGTACATTTCCGATTATTTCCTGAATTTAAACGGTGCGCTTTCCATTTATTACATAGCTCATTAGAGATTGTTTACTCTCTCTTTATCTCCAGAGAGTAGCTCATTTAAAATGTATAAAAGCCCCAACGGGCGCGTACTAAACATTTATTACCCTTTCACGGATGGCATGTATCGCTGGGAACATTAGCGAGTCACGTTCAAAGGCTCATCATTAATTTTCATGTGACGAAGATACACTCATTCTTCCATAATTTATTATATTATTTACTCAATGAATAATCTGTGAAGGTCGATTAACGCAGTCAGATACATCGATAACCCACTTGACGATGGAAAAAGTTGCTGCTGTGAAAATGAATTACGATGATTGCGCTAGAGGTTACAATCGAATTACGATCCTGCGACGATTATGTTTACGTGACGCCGTGAAAATGAAGAGAAAATTAATTTACGGATAAAACAGACACGACGAATAAATCGTATACGACCAAATGAGCCGACGGGGAATATTACATGGAATACGTATTTAATAATTCACGACGACGACTTCATCCGGCAGAACTGTGGCGTGCAAAGAGCCGGAAAATGTTCCATGATTACTACGGGTAAAGTTTCCAATTTGAATATATAATTTCCGCGGACATGTGCTATTTCAATCACGAGCTTGCTTCAAAGTCCTACAGGATAATAAACGATTATTGGACAATTCAATACGATCCAAGCATATGTATATGCGTCCGATCCAAGACGGTGTAACGAGCGATGGAAATAAACTGGCGTAAAAGGAGATATCGCGGGTACGCGGAGTATCGCCAGTGAGAGGGGAGCCCCCGGAAAATTCGGCTCAATTTCAGGCGGACGATAAATTTCGCGTCCTCCCTGGTCCCCTCCCACGAGTTCGCCTGCATACATCACCCAGGCGGCGCGCGGGTCCTCCTCCTAATCGTTTCTTTATTCAAAGCAGCCAGCCGCGGGCAAATTGAACGGGAGACCCGCGCGCGCACGCATATAACTCGCGCCGGTCTCGCCCGACCTCCCACGCTTTTATCTTACCCTCCATACCGCTGTATCTCGCCCCATAGTCTAAATACGTATATGTGTGTGTGTGTGTGCGTGTGCAATTTTATCGCGCGTTATATAATTACGCTCGGGCAACCGCTGCTACTACAGCTCCCTCGCTGCACTATCACCACGAGTTACGCGGAGCTCCCAGCTAAAATTTCAGATACTCTCGTTAATTGAGAGCGGCTGATTTTACCCCCCCCCCCCCCCCACTCCCCCCCCCCCGGGAGGTGAGCCAACGTTGTCGCAACGGCTAACCAACGTTCGGCGCGGAGGGCTCTCGCCCGTCATTCCCCGTGCCGGATAATTCCACCCACGCCCGGGTGACTGCCGAAATTTTGAGAACTTTCGAAATTGCAAAATATAAATTTGATGATGTAACTTCGATTCGACCCTATTGATCGGTACGAGCTATTGCCCATAGTAGCTCCAACATTTAGACACGTTTTTTTTCTCTTATTAATCTCTGTCGAAAAATGATATTATTCCGGTGGGGATCGAACCCACGTCTGGCTCGTCTCAACGAATGAATGAGTGCCTCTATCAACTGAGCCATCAACACCATATTTAATTTTTGTTTTATTTACTTCATGCAATTCTCTTCTTTCATGAGTCACAGAAGTATTTTTAACAGGCTCGTAATGAACATTACTTACTATGGTCATAGCCAATCCAAGGTGAAAAATCAAAATCTTTTTTTTCTTTTTCACTTTTCTTCTTTTTTCTTTTTTTTTTCTTTTTTTCCGTTTTCCTCGTTGACTTTTTTTTATAGGATGTTCAAGAAAATATTGCTAATTCAGCCTGCGTTACAATTTCTAACATGTAACACGTGTGTGTGTCACATGCGAAAAAAAAGTAGACAAAAAAATTGTTCAAAAATCTGCTATTATGAAAGCGCAAGATGCTTTATTGTAAATAATCAATACAAAACACGTGCTTTCAAAGCCAAGAAACGACTAGGAAGTATTTGAGCGCGGGGAATTATTCTCTCCATCTAGTCGTTCGCACAAAATCGTATTATAAATTTTTAAGTACAATTTGCATCGAGCATTACATGATGTGCGGGCGCACACCGAAATGTCACGATCGAAAAGCCCGTTCAAAATAGGGTTACTCACCCGTAGATAATTTCTTTCGAGACGTTCTACAAGCTCTCCGTGTACCATCTGGACGAGGCGAAGCAGTGAAAAAACGAGCAATACAGAATCTTCGACGCTTTGCCCCTGTCCGATTGCGCCCGCAAAGCTATCTGAAATATCTCGAGTGTAAAATTGCGCAGGATGGAGCGTTTTGCGCGAGACCTTCGAAGGGCAGAGCGAAAAATCCAGGACGAATTGTTCCAGGAGTATTGTTCTGAGAGTTTAACATTTTTATCCCGACAAAAGAGCTCGCGTGGGGCTTGATGAAGAGAGATTCTTTCAAACGACCGACGGGCGCATTCTCGAGATAAGCAATATTAAAACTCGAATGGAAATGCTCGAGCAGTTGAGGAGGTATTCCCGCGAGAATCCCGATGTAATCAAGTGAGGAAGCGGCGGGATGGGGGCAAAAAAAGAATCCCGAATGGTTTTTCAATCATTGCGCGGGCAAATCTTTATTCTGCGACGGTCATGTGATGCCACGACGTTACGCGCTTTCTCCCCAAGCGCGCGTGCTTTGCTTCGCAAAACGAAACGTTTCGCCCGAGTCTCGCATAATTCATGGATCAAAGGTCCCCGCGAGCCTCTCGCCCAAGGATTTTTGCGAAACCTTCGGCATCGTTCAAAAGCGAGAACGAGCTCGAAGGGCGTGAGAAGGCGGATAAGAGGAGGGGAGGGGGGTGGGGAGAGATAGGATCCGAGTGGCTGCGGGAGACGAACTTCAGTCATAATTGCATCCCCGTGAAAAGGAGTACTTTGGCAATTACGACGGAGTAACAGCTAATTAAACGTGAGAGATATTCTGCTAGTTAGTTTTCATTTGCGTTGCTCGGCGCGACCGGCAAGAGCTACTTCTCTGAATCTCAAGGTCTGCTCGAGATTACAAACGGATAAGAAGTTTATGAAGCCATGCAAGGGGACTCGGGTCCCGCCGTTAGATCAATCTTCATCTCGCGTAACTCCGCATGGAATCACATCAACCTTTCCTACTATAGCCTATGATCCTCCAAGCGAACTACGTTTCTCGTAGCTGAATTTTCTGGGAGTGCGTTAGCGCGATTACACTCTGGTCTTTTTGCTGCTGCTCTCTCTCAATGAGGGAGCATTGAAATGCGAGAAAAATCGAACTCTCGAAGTCTACCATCTCAATTTCATCTTACCAGGAGAGCTATTGTCCAATTTGGACTCACCGATAACGATGAAACTTTGTGAAATGCTTTTAAGCTACCTCGATAAGCTACGTACACAGCATTTCAGTCCAGCGCCTCCATTTCCTATTGAGGAGATATTCTGTCAATTATTTTCGATTTCATACATCGAACAGTATATATTCATGGGGCATACTGCTAGTGTAGAAAATCAAGAACGATTCGTGCATGTATATCCAGGAAAATGAAACGTTAGACTCAATGGCTTTACGTATGGCTTATTGAGATATTCAAAAAGCACTTTAGAAAATCCATTCTCAAAAGATTGAACGACGAAAGAAGATCACTTCCGACAATCCTAACGTAGGATAGTTAAAAATCTCGAAAATATTCCATATTCAATGTAGCGACTGTTGTTTACGTCAGTACTAAACATCGCTCATTTCCCTCGGAACCATCGATGAAGGGGAAGAAGAATTCAACGTAAGCTAGGTCGAATTAAAAATTCGACCGCTCATCCGCTCAATCCGCTACTCACGAATTTTTAATTCGCAAAGCTCCTTTGCAAAATCATACCGCGCTAAATCACTCGGCAGGGATTTTTCATTGTCGAAAAACGACAAAACTTCGTCCGGTTCGTACAAGCAAAGTTGCTCCCGAGCCTGGGCATTTGGCTTTCTTGAAATGAAAAATGCTCGAGGGAGGAGGGGCATTAGAAAACGTTCAGGAAATTTGCCCGGGAGCTCGACAACGTATGGGGATTTCGCTTTTAAAATATTTACCGAGTTTGCGTTAGTACCTCTCACGGGGTTATATGAGGCGAAAAAGTATTCTACCACTCATAATATAATCACTATGGATCCCCACCTCTTCTGCCCCCCTACTCCTCCCTCGATTTTCCATGCCCTACGGAATACTCCTATATACTTTGCCCCAAGGCTAAATAAAGTCCCTGTATCTTGTCTTCCCTTTTACTTTCTCCTGAGCGCCAGGGCGCGCGCGCGCGCGCACACACACACACACACACACACACACACACACACACTCCACGTTGCCCTTTCCTTTCTTCGGAGAAGAATAGTTCGCTGTGGATCAGTAGCAGAGAGGGTATAAATATACTTGGGACGACTCGTCCTTCCATAAAGAATCACTTACCCTTACAATTCGTATTACCGAATTGCAAGGGTGACCTTTTTCATTGTTGAAGCTTGGACTTATTGTACCAAAACTCGAATTATTTTATCGAAACCGTTGAATATTCGTATATAGTCGCGTATTATAATCAATTTCTCTATTGGCTATCGAAAGTTAAACATTTTTCCCCTCCTGTCTCGTTTTATATTTATCGAAATAGAGTTGTAAAACGAATAGTTTCGAGGTAATGTTAAGAGAAAATTATTGTTTCACTTTTCACCTGCTTACGATATGGATATTTAAACTTGTTATCCACTGATTGCTCAATAAATATTAGTTTTCCCTTGCGATGAAATTCCCCAACAAGTCTGCCTGTGAACTTGGAACTTGAATCTGCAATCAAAACTTGCTCATAGAAATTTAACTTCACGCTATACATCACTTCCGAACAACAGTAGTCGGAAAAATATTTCACTTGCGAAAGCAATTACGAATTAACAATTACAAACTTTTCCAATCGTTTTTTCAATCAATCGTCCCATTCGATCCACCCGGCCACTACATTGTTTGTGTGGATATGTGATTGTTACTTTTTAATAAAATTTTCAAGTAAAAAATTATTGTTTAGTTCCGCTTGATAACAGAATAAATTGAAAAATACAATTTGAAGAATCAACTTTTATCGAGTTACGTGGCTCCATACAAAAAGGGTAACAAGAGCTATAAAAGATAAACAATATTTTTTAAGTAAAGTCAATAATTGATTCAATCTATAAAAAGGAAAGCAATCGTGTTCATTCCTATAAAAGTTATCAACCGAATTAACTCTTGAGGCATTGACAATTTAACTCAAATTGAGACAAAAGCTCATGAGAGTTACTCGGGCCTCGACAATTGCTTATGTACATACATAAACTATAAGCTATAAGAAATGAAGAATATTGCCCAAATAACATGAATAACTCAGCGACCCCTACAGATCAGCTAGTCAGACCCTCAGGCCAGACATTTTTTTTGTAGCTATGTAATCGATTCGATCTGCAAAGAGAAAAAAACAATCGCGGGAATTCCTATAATAATCATCAACCGAATTAATTTTCGACATTGACGATTTAACGTAAACTGAGTCAACGGCTGACTGTAATTATACTGACGGGAACATCTTAACAATTGTTTATGTTACCCCTACGGTATAACCCCCTTTAAAACACTTGAAAGTTCAATCTTCACATTCTTAGTCACTTGGCTACACAATTCATCAACGAGTTACAAGGTTATTCAGTCCATTGTAACCCTCTCACTCTACTAATTTCCAAAATCTTTCTCGAATCACGTCATGATTAATATCGAGCAGCTCCAGCCGTCAAACGCGACGGTGGCAGCGCATATCGAGTAATAAAGCGGCCAAGGGATTACATTCATGTCGCTCCCTCGCGGAAATATCAAGCGTCAAAAGTCTTTGATTAAATTCCAATCTCGCCGACGTTGCGGCAAGGAAAAAAGAAGAAACAACGAGCCAGCGTTCGTATCCGATTCATAACGAGATTGCACGTGTCGGACGCTGAGGCAATCACGTTTTCCTGCACGACGGTAATTACGGCACGGCCGTTTGTGGTCGGCGGCGCCCAGCTCGAGCTCGCACACACACCTCTATATATATACGCGCGCGTTCGGCTTGGCGAGCCGCGATTCCGGACGTGCGATACATAATGCGCAATCTGTATTATTTACGCGGCTTTGGCTGGCGCGCGAAGGCGGGGGCCACAATATCGATGAATTAGTGATTTTGATGGGCGCGTTGGGGGAGGGAGGAAGATGTGCCGCGACGAAATTCACTGGGATTCGAAACTCCGAGGGATGGCGATTGCACATGACGCGTCGTTAATTTTTCATGGCCCGCGGGTAATTCGGGAGGTATGTGGAATCACGTGGGATCGCGAGGGCATTGTTGCTTTTGTTGAATTTTTTTTTCCCAAGAATTTGAATACTTTGAAATAGAAAAAGTTCCCACAATAATCCTTTTGCAGAAACTTTGTGCAAAGGTCTTAGGCATGCAAGGTATATCTTTATCTATGGGTACTTCTGTACATGCTTAAAGTTAATTCACGAATATATTCGGGTAAACGAATTGTTAGGCCTAATGGCTATAGAAAGGTCCTAATTAGGTAACAATTAAGATATAACTTTAAAAAGTTTCAGCAAGATCGGAAACCCCCCAAAAAATCCAGTCTCCTTCTGAGATGAAGTTGGCGTTTGAGTCAAGTCCATCTTCAACGAAATTCCATCAAGAGTTCATAAAGTTATTCGGCCAATTTTCAATTAACTTGAATAAAATACCTTAAATTTTACGAAGGACGGGTATAAATTTGATATGAAGTTAATATGCAGTTGACGTCAACTCTATGCATCAACTTCATAACAACTTCGAAAAACTTATTTGAATAACTCCCCTTGTAACTTTACATCAACTATAGCATTATTTCATATCCTTCACATCCATTATATTTTTGTCTTCCTATCAATTTTGAAGTAGACGGAATTGGGTTTGTTGGAATATTGCGGTCTCAATTCCTTATTTATCACATTTGTTTTGAGAGATTCATGATAAATGTATTAATTATATATATGTATAAATGGGTACTTCTGCATACATAGATATACTGCGCATGCCATAAAATCACAAATGATCCACGTATATTTGTTGGAAAACGAAACGTTAGATCGTATGAAATCTTAGTCCAGTGCCTATGGCTGAGTTATCTCACGAGTGATTAAATTGAATTCATTAAATGAATGAAATAAATGAAATTGAAAATTTTCATGTCAATTTTTACATAAAATTTACATGAAAACTTTCTTTCACTTTTCACAATACATAAACTAACTCATACAGTGTGATCCAGTAATTAAATACAAGTACTTGTAATGAAGAATTTTTAATTACTGTATTCTATACTTGTATGTTTCAATTTATTTTCTTATGATCATTTTTAAAGAGAAATCATCGCAATGTGGTGCAAAACATCGAATTTTCGATTCAGACTTCCGGACCTTGGTTTTCGTGAACTACGGGTCGAACTAGCGCTTGGTGATCCTCGTTCAATCTATGGTCGCACGGCTTGTTTTACTTGACCGACATGGATAGCCAGGTGAATCGGCCGCCTGATACGACCCATGTGCAGCGAGGCTCCGTTCGAGGGATATGATTCAGCTAGGCGGCGGCGGCGGCATTGTGTGCATGCGCGGCGCGTGCGATGCCGAGTAGTAATGCCCGGGGAACGGCCAGACGCGACTCGACTGCCAATAGCCGGGGGTGCGCTTGAAACGGCTCCTCTTCCGAGTAAAGGGGGAACCGAGATCCCGCGACTCGGTTACATTTGCCAGGCCATTCGAATCTTCGTGTTTCCAGGAATCTTCGAGTTCGTGGCATACGGCTTGTTTTGTACAAGTGATCTTGATGATCAAGTGGCTTTGATGATTTCCAACACTCCACTGAAATTAATTTATCTTACAATGAGAATGTCGAATCGCGTGTAGAATGTGTAGGATGAACGAAGGGTAGGGTTTTGAATTGATGTATATCGCGGTCAAGTAGAGCTGAGGGCATGTTTTCAGTTGGGTTACCGACTGACCTCGTGCGAGCCAAGACTCGACCACGCGGCGCAACCCGAATTTTTGTTATAGGCTGATATGACATATACAAAACTCTGATGGAATCGGCTTCTAGGGAGGTTTATAACAAGAATATCGAAGTAGGAATTGATATCGAGGTTGCGCATGTAATCCAGTGAGATGAATAATCTATCGTTCGAAATAAAGCTTTTGATCTTTATAATCGCAGGACGCATGAATAATATATTTCACGCATGGGGCTCATCTGATAGTTCTAGATTGAATAGGTACACGATGGTCAGAGAATTTCACGATTTTACGTGGACGACAGTCGATATTGAAGAGACACTCTTTGGAGGCATTTGCAAGACCGATTAACGAGCATTTTGCGAGCGGGTAATTCGTTGGCTAGAAAGTTTCGCCGGTGGTTCCGTCTGGCTCTAATTGGGATCAGGGAAAAATACTAATGCAGGGCTTTTTCTAATTATTTGATAATTATGTAATTATGAATAATATTATTGTACACACTTATACACATAGAACAAAGTCTCGAAACTTTATTTTGATTAATTTCTTATCGAGCGAGAGGAAAGATTCCCCAAAAAATCTTTACTTTTGATGAGACTGGGTGGCAACGCTTTGCTTCCTAAACCCCTTTCCCCCACTCCTTTTCTCGTCCGGGCCTCAACATACCGACGTGTCTTACGAAGAAAGACACATAACTGAATCTGTCCGCGAAGAAAGACACATATCAGAATCTGTCCGCGAAGAAAGACACATATCCGAATCTGTCCGCGAAGAAAGACACAACTCGCAATCTAGCCACGAAGAAAGACACAACTTGCAATCTGTCCGCGAAGAAAGACAAATGTCGGAATTATTCTCCCGCGAATATTAACGAAAAAAGAGTTTAAACTGTAGAAAAGGCTTGTTTTTTTTTGTCAAGTATAACCTACTCATTCTAAGCTTTCATTCCATATATTTTTTACGTCGGAAAATTGTGGGATGTGCGCCATGTATCCTTTTTGCGGCCAGACGCGAGTTGTGTCTTTCTTCGCGGCTAGATTGCGAGTTGTGTCTTTCTTCGCGGCTGGATTGCGAGTTGTGTCTTTTTTCGTGGCTAGATTGCGAGTTGTGTCTTTCTTCGCGGACAAATTGAGATGTGTCTTTCTTCGCGGACAGTTTGAGATGTGTCTTTCTTCGTAAGACACGTCGATACGTTCTTGATAATGTCAATATAATTTTCGTATTGATCAGTGCGGCAACGCTTACTCACAGGGCACTCGCATACTAGCTACCGTGGTGCATTCAATTATTAATCAATATCCAGTTATTAAATAGTGCGTATGCAACTCGTGTGGAACGATTTTCTGCACTCGTCTTACTGATATATTAGAACGAATTTTGCACTAGATGCATGACATACTATAAAAATTTAGCAGAAATATGGAACTTTTCGTTACGAAAAGCTTTTGGATCTCGTCGAAAAACCTTGACGAGGTCATAAACTCCCGAGAAGAGGAATTATCGAAGGGAAAAAAATCAATTGTCGCATCGTTACGAAGAAACTAATAAGAATTTTGAAAATTTCGTGAGTCGCAATTCGTCACGCGAGTAGGGAGGCTATGGGGATTGAAAGCCAAGCCAATGAGCGTTTCACGCCAATGAGCCCTCACGCCAGCGACTCTCACGCCAATGAGCGTTCGCGCCAATGAGCCCTCACGCCAATGAGCCCTTACGCCAGCGACTCTCACGCCAATGAGCCCTCGCGCCAATGAGCCCTCACGCCAATGAGCCTTCGCGCCAGCGGCTCTCGCGCCAATGAGCCCTCACGCCAGCAGCTCTCGCGCCAGCAGCTCTCGCGCCAAGGAGCTCTAGCGCCAGCGGTCCCATCCATCAGTGGGCTCTCGCGCCACTCATGTATTTATGAACTACGAGATAATTTTTTACTATTGCAATTGATGATAACCATCTTTTGCAGGAAAAGATTTGGTATTACTTGAATATCTATCCGTATATTTTTTCCATATGTCTGATATTTTTGACTTTGGCTTATCATCCTCTCGTAGAGGAGTGTATCCCTTGGAGCTCATATTGGAAGTGAAGTGTTTTTGAGTGTTTGCTATTTATATACAATCCATAGGCTCCGAATTCAGAGGTTCCGAGTACTCAATGAAATATTGTTTCATGAGCCGAACATTGTGGAGAGCGCAACTAGCCTTGTATGCTCCATTGTGATGAGGACAGACGGTTGCAAGTTTGATTCGATGCAGAGGAGGGTATCCCATCTCACCAATATCTTGAACTTTAAATTTGAAGCGTTCCAACCAGCTTTTCTGAATTGAGCCTATGACAAATATTCTAGTAGTATCATGCAACTGTTCTCGTAGAATATCTCCTATCGTATTATATTCTCGATCGCCAGCATTCCATGGTATTCCATGATAGTAATATTCAAGCCATGTATTTTGTTTCTTATACTTGTCAGACAGTCGATTCCAAGGAAATGGGGGTTTGAATAAAAATTCCACTGGCTCAGTATTTATTCCATTGAGTGAAAGAATAGCTAGCTCTTTAAGAACATAATCATTTCCTGGCTGCTTGAAGCCCTGCATATCAACCACATACTCCATCTCGAGAGCGAATGAGCTCTATGATTGAGGGAGATACTCTTTTATAACCTCAGCGATTAAATAATTTTTCTTACATCTCCACTTATTGGGTTATACTCGACTATTCGATCATGAATAATTAAACAATAAGCAGAAGTATTTGCAGGAAAGTTCTCTTTGGCTTCGAATTCTAAGCGAACGTCAACAGGTGCGTTCTTGAGAGATTCGCTCTGCTTCGAACAATCTAAAACTATCAAAGGCACTTTCAAAATAAATTGCTCTTTATTGAGGATAGGTTCAGAGTCTTTATTATAATATGAATTTTGAAAATTACAATACATATCATAGAGGATAGCATATTGATTACGATCAATGTCTAGATTGAGATTACCATATGGATAGTACTGAGAATTTAGAAAAAGCTTCACATTACTAATATTACAATGATCAAAGAGACTTGCATTAATATCTTTACGATTTTTTCGATTTGTTTGAAAGCCGAGTATAATATAGCGAGGTTTTTCCAACTGATTCGAGGTTTTTACTGTCCAGACATGATTCCTGGCAGTAGGAAGAGTTGGATATTCATGAAGCTCCCACGATCGAAAACTCATACCAATGGGTTTACCTTTTTGCAACTGACCAAGCAAACGAATTTTATATTCGTTGGAAAGCAATACATATGGCATACACCATTCAATTTTCTTCAACTGAATTTTCCAATCTTCCCATTTATCTACAGCACCATCTTTGTATGATGAAAGAAAAACTGCGTTGAGATCAGTATTTGATCTTCGAAGTATTAATTCATGTTTAGTGTTGACAACAATCTTGCGATAATCTTCAGCAAATCCAAGAATCATACTGAGTGGGATAGATATCTCAAAGTTGCCTTGCTGATCGATTAAATTCTTCTTTTCATCGACATCTATCCAACCAGCGTTTTCAGTGCTCTGTCTAGGATTGAAAGAAATCCATCCTTTCATGAGAGTAGTGAGACCTACATTTTTACATCGATCAATTTCTATAGCATTTATCTCGTATCGAATTTCTTCAAATAAATGACAGATACCATTATTCACAAGTTTGGTATGTGTTAAAGCTGAATTATCTGGTTTGACTAGTTGTCCATAAATATGGAGCGAACTTCGTGATGGTAGGAGGCATAAGTCTTGATGTTGGATTGAAATACGTATTTCATCGCTGTTGTTGAAATTAAACCCTGTATATGGCTGATGAGCATGCATCTCATAGTGAGAAATACTCTCATCGAACACGATGGGTGTTTGAATGCTTAGAATGTCTTCCATCTTTTTGAAAACAGCAAAAGAATATGCAATTTATCTTCCACCAGGATTGATTTTGAAGCCGAGCTTTTTCAGGAACTGAAGATTTTCTCGTGTTAATGCTCTGAGAGCTCGTTGACGAATGATGTTCGGTTGACATGATACGTCGCTTTTATACCCTCGACCGTGATAAACGATACCCATTAGGCAACTGATTTAATATGTAATCGGATTGTAATAATTTCTCCACGAAAATTGACAGCACATCCGTCCTGATCAACTATCCGCAATTGAATGTAATCTATACAGTTAACAGTAATCGGCAAGTAAATAACTGGTGATGGAACTTCAATTATCTTGAATCCTGGTTCTACTGCAGGAAAGAACTCGTGAATCGTATGAGCTCTCTGACCGTTTATATATGCACTAGCAGTAATGTTACACTCTATTCTCAACGAGTTGATTTGAAGGATTTTCACAGGTGAGTCTGAACGATGAGTAATATTAGCTTCTAATATACGTTGAGTGAAACCCAACAAGCGTCCAATTGAATCTTTTGGTTGAAAATTTATTTGCTCACTACACTTGATCTCACTGCGAAGTGTATTATTATTTGCTCTCAAGCTGAAAGATATATCACTTTTAGAGAGATGCTTCTGTATATGCTTTTCAATGTCTTCAATCTCATAACTACCTGCAGGTATGATAATAACTTCTTTTTCACTAATATGAAATTTGTTATTATGCTCGTCAATGTTTGGAATAGAATTGAATGTTAAAAAATCTATCAAACCGAGAACGTAATTTTTATCCGACGAAAGCTCGATTGGTGGAAAGAATTGGGCTTCAAGAAGAGATGTATTACTTGATAAAGTTATAGTTAATGATTCCATGACGGTTCAAAGTATACTGATATAATCATTTACAACTGCTCTTTATATACCTTTCATTCGACCAGCCAAAAATTGTAAGCATAAATGACCACAATTATAAGTTCCAAAATCTTGATATCTATGCGGATTATACTTGACTTGATCAACATGCAGATATAGCATCAAATCTAGTGGAGGCTGCAAGTCACCAAAACTGTCAAAATAAACAACTTCATCCCCTCGCTTTCGATAAGCTACCCAATGAGTACCAGGTCCACTCGTATTATCTAAATTAACTATTGCCGATTCTCGATACCGTGGACCACTAGATGGTAGAGCATCTCTCATGAATACGCCTCGGAAGTTCGGAATCTTCAACTTTTGAGCATACTCTATAATGTCAAAGTTAGATAATGCTCTTTTAGGTAATTTTACATCGATCTTTTTTTTTTTTTTTTAATCCATTACCTCTCAAATAGAGACCGTATCCTTTTTTATAAGGTTTCAAATAGAGACCTTTACCTAGAGCAATAGCTTCCATAGTTTTATTATGTCTCCGACTCTCATCCAACTCACGTTTAGCTGCTTTAGCTTCATTAATTGCTTTTGCGATCCCAGCTGCTCCACTTGCTAATGCTCCAGTAGCGCTCAAACCAGCAAAAATCGGTATGAGAGGTAACACTCCACCAATTTTTGAAGAGACTGGTAAGATTCGTGGATATTTTATACTACTTTTACCTCCTACTCTCTTGATAGCTGCTCTAGCACCTCTAAGAGCTGAACTTATAACTGTCTTAGCACATTTACCAGGAACCATTGTTTTTGATGCAGCCTTAATAATACTGCTCAATGTAGCGGATGCTCTGTTCTTTCTAGATGATAATTTCTTCTTCATACCCATTCCAAATCTTTTTTTTGATTTTATTATAGTTGATTTTCTCTTTCTCTTCTTGGTAACTCTCTTCTTTCTAGATGATAATTTTTTCTCAACCCCCATTCCAAATCTACTTTTCAATTTCATAGCGTTAGTAATAGCCCAAGCTGATGCCTTCTCACTAAATTTAGCGTCTTTAGCATGAAATCTACCCCAAGCCTTATTAGCAAGAACCTCGTCTGCTAAATTTCTAGCCTCTATATCTTCTCGATTCTGTGAATAAGCAATATCGTGCTCCTTGCAAGCTACATCTAGAGGATTGATTCCGGGATCTCCATGAGCTAAACGCTTTGCTAGTTTTGTTCCAGGTCCACAATACTGATATCCCGGTAAATGTAACTCAAAAGGAAGTTTATTAATAGCTTTATTTAATAGACCTCGACCTTGCTTCTTTCTTTGGTATACGATCATTACTCTTCGATAATCATTGTACAACTGAGCTTTAGACTATAAAAACCCTCTATTTATACTCATACTCTCAGTTTCGATTGAGATTTCAAACAGTGAAGATGGATTTCACAGCGCAATCTATTAAACTTCCAGTAGATAATTTTGATGCTATGGTGGAGCAAGAGAAAAAGAGAAAAAGACATGGAGATCTTCTTCCAGATAGTATTAGAGCAATATTCTGTGGACCATCAAATTGTGGTAAAACTAACAGTCTACTAGCTCTTATAACTCATGAAAATGGATTGAGATTTGAAAACGTATATGTATATTCAAAATCGCTCAATCAACCGAAATATAAATATTTGAAAGAACTTTTAGAACCAATAAACGGTGTAAATTACTTCCCATTCAGCGAGCATGAGAAAGTAATAACACCAAGTGAAGCCCTTCCGAATTCAGTTATGATTTTTGATGATATAGCTTGTGAGAAGCAAGACAATGTTAGAGCATTTTTCTGTATGGGTCGACATAAGAAAGTAGATTGCTTCTATCTTTGTCAATCATATGCTCAAGTACCAAAGCATCTCATTCGAGATAATGTTAATTTACTCATAATCTTTCGACAGGATGATGTAAATTTGAAACATATATATAATGATCATGTTAATACTGACATGAGTTTTACAAATTTCAAAGATTTATGTTCTTCATGTTGGGAAAATGGCCATGGATTCGTAGTAATAGATAAAGATAGACCAATCAATGATGGTCGATATCGGAAGGGTTTCGATAACTTTGCTATAAATATATCACGTTAGTGAGTGTTATAAATAGTCTATCATTGGACGTTGAATAGTTAACATGTCCGAGTTACAACGAGAGAAAAGTATACTCAATAAGCTTGTAAAAGCTAGAGATGCAGTCAAGCGCAAGTATAACTTACTAAAGTTTGAGAAAGCAAATGTGGAGAGAGCTTTGAATGATACTTTCAAGCCTATTATCGGTCCAATAAATACCATTGTTTCTCAGACAAGGAATCGACAGGTTACATCTCCTCCTCTCAAAATAATTCCGCAAAAGAGTTATAGAAATAAGAGTTCGGTTAACAAAAATAATAAATCCATATTGGATTCAACATTCGAACATCTATCTGAAGAAGCTGAGAAAACACTCGAACCTGATAATAATGATTATTATACTAGAGAAGATGAAAAAACTGACGACGAAAGAGATTTTGAAACAGCAGACAGTGCAGATGATGATGATGATAATCATGCAACAACATTGACACTTCCACTAATAAGAAGGAAAGGTGATGAAGATAAATTGTACGGTGTACGAAGGAATGGAAAGAGATATATGCTAGGTAATTCGCCAATTGATTTTAGAAATAACAGTATAAATGTAAATAATACGAGTTACCCTAACACTGTAGGGCTATTAGAATTGTTATTTAAGAAACATCCTGATTTAGATATAATAAATAATAAGGATAGGGAAAATTATCGTCAAATTCTCGAAGCGACGAGTGCACATAAAAGACGTTATCGACCTGATGAATCACTTCGATCATCTACAAGCAATAAATTCATTACAATTATCAAGCCTATGTTTGCCGAACGAAAATCTACAGGTTCAGGACTTTTATCGAAATATAAATATGCAAGACTAGGTATGAGAATGAATTATGTGTACTGGGATGATCCTAACGAGTTAGTCGATCGTCTTAGACTTCTCATCGCAGAACGATCAGCTGGCAATTACAATCATGAGAATGAAATCCATTCAATTATTGAAGAGCTTCAAGAAGCAGGCTATATATTGAAGTGATTGAATCAATTTCTTTTCAGTATTAAAATGAGCGTTGACTTGTTCGGACGTACTTTGAAAAAAAAATCAGAGGGAACTCCGGGTCCTCCCGGCATTGGGTATAAGTTCACGGATGATGGTCAATTCGATATAGAAGATAAGAGATTGTGTAATCTTGCAACATCAGTTGAATTAAATGATGCAGTTAATTTGAAGACCCTCAAGCAAGTGATTGAATCAGAAGTTCGAAGTTTGTATGAGATAGCAACAAGATTGAAAAGTGATATTGATAATTTCGATAGGATTCTTAAAACGCAGAAAGTAGAACTTGAAAAAACCATCAACGAATTTACTAATTTTGTGGAAGCGCACAGAGATGAAATTGACAAGCAAATCTTTGATTCAAACGCTCAAATTCAACAACTGAAAGAAAGTTTAGACTTCATATACAGTGGACGCGTTCGCGAGTGAAATGGAAAAAAAATGTATATTAGTCAAAGAGTTGCATAAGCCAGCTCGACGAAATTATCCACGTCGGAAGTTTGATATTCGTGGCTTGGATGAAACATGGCAAGCTGATCTAGTAGAGATGCAACCTTATTCTCGAGAGAATAAAGGTTATCGCTACATGCTCACAGTAATTGATATTTTCTCCAAGTATGCTTGGGCCATTCCAACAAAGTCAAAAAGCGGTAATGATGTTACTGCAGCTATGAAGTCCATTCTCCATCAAGGACGAGTACCTAAACATCTCCATCTCGATATGGGAACCGAATTTTATAATAAACACTTTCAAGCACTAATGAAAAAATATAAAATCAATATGTATTCAACATACAGTAATTTGAAAGCATCTATATGTGAGCGATTCAATCGCACACTGAAAAACAAAATGTGGAAGCAATTCAGTCTGCAAGGTAATTATAAATGGCTCGATATATTATCAGATCTAATAAAGAGTTACAATAACACGGAACATAGAACGATCAATATGAAACCACATGATGTTACTACAACCAATGAAGCTCAAGTTTTGAAAAGATTTTATTCGAAAAATACTGCTGTAAAAGCTCCAAAATTCAAGGTGAATGATAAAGTTCGAGTAAGCAAAGTGAAACAAGTTTTTGAGAAAGGCTACACACCAAATTGGTCGACAGAGATTTTTACTATTAATAAAGTTTGTAAGACAAATCCAGTTACTTATCATCTGAAAGACTATCGATATCAATCCGTTTCTGGTGGTTTTTATGAAGAAGAACTTTCGAAAGTTAAATATCCAGATTTTTATTTGATTGAGAAAGTTATTAAAAGGCGTGGAAATGAAGTATTTGTGAAATGGTTAGGTTTCGATAATTTTCACAATAGTTGGATAAATAAATCAGAACTATGAATATATTTTTCTCTATTTATTAATCATTAATTGTATTAATACAAATATTAAGATAAAAACGCACGAACAGTCGATCCAATAACTTTACGGCAGATTATACATTTTGGAACCTCTTCACTTATCACTCGATCGGCACACTTTGTACATGCTACAAAATGTCCACATGGTAAGAATACAATTCTTCGTTCTTCATCGAAACATATTTGACATATAAGTATATCTTTAATTTCAACTCCTTGGAGCTTTCTTCCTATGATCTCTAAATTGAGATAATGAAGCTCTTGCAATAGTACCTTCAACCCATCTTGTAAACTCTGAATAGATTTTTCCGCTTTCTGATCCGTATCAGGTATGGCAGTTAGTCGATACTCAAGACCAGTTGGACGTGATCTGGTAGATGGCTCGATTCCAATCGGTACATTACCACACGCCAATTTACGAATGAAGCGACATCGACCAGCCCAGCGCTGATGTTCTGTCATCGGATCATCACCCTCTTCCCAGCGACAAATCTCAGTTTCACACGAGAAACAACGGACTCTATCGATAACACCTGTATAATAAAATCCAGCAGCTGCAAGTTGAGAAGGGTTTACATAAGTAGACTGCCAACCTACATAACTCTGTAATCTAACCTCCTCGAATCTGTGAATAATAGATTTTTATTGTTGAATATTGAACCAGATGCTGGCATACGAATAAAACCTTACCTATAATCTCTATTGATGGGTGATGCTACTGTTGATGATGCCATAGCTATAGATGATTCTTGTGAAGAGACTTGATTCGACTACTGCTCATCGTAAACTGATTCAGTGAGTCTAGAGCAAGAGCTATTATATACTATGTTAAGAACACCATCTATTATCCGCAATCAAAAAAAAAATTACAAAGACTATTCGTACATCGATTTTATGAAAAAATAGTAGAGAAGCATATATAAGGACTGCTAGCAGTGAGCTGAGCTCATTCAATGAATGAAAAAGAGAGTGGTCTATAGAAGATCTCGAGCGATACATGAATGTAAGCGAATAATTTTTATTTTCAAACTGTCTTCGAATATTGCTTCGAAATTTTTTACTTATATTCAATTTTTTAATCATAGTTTTTGAAATGACCTTGAGTAAACTTAACGAGATTGCTGCTAATACATCGCTCCCTGTGAAGCAGTTGTCTGAGTTGGAGAAGGATATATTTCACATGATAACTGCATTGAATATGGTGGAGAAGAAGATCATCGCTGAAGTAAATGAAGAATTCCAAATCATTTTACCCACTCGAGTCTGCAAGATTCTCCACGAGAATGAACCATTTTTTGAGGATATGGAAGCGAAAGCTAATAAGCTCCAATTATTTTTGTTATATTTAGGTGATGATAAAATAGAGTTTTGTTAATTGAAGTTGAGAATAAATATTTTATATTTTCAGATCTATCAATACAAGTATCATGAATGTTATTGAATCCTAATTATTTAATATAACCTTGATTAACTCATTCTTTTGTTTTCTTTGAAAATAAAAAATTGAGAGAAAGGATAAAGAGCCCCCAAAACCTACGCTCTTTATCTGTGAAAGACAACCGATTCTCATCTTTGATAAATCGTATACTTTGAATAAATTCAAAGTATACGATACATCAAAGATTTGTTTCCTTCTCCATGACTTTCTCTCGTTTTTTTTTCTATTTATTTGAAAAAAACTATGCACATGTTAATAATACAGAGTATTTACATATTCATAAATTCAAATTTCTTATTTCCTAAGTATACAAAGGATAAAGTGGAATTCGCAATTTTTTCCAACATTTCAGTGAACATAGTATCGTTAGCATTGAAAAATGTTAATACTCTCTCCGGGAGAAACAATTGAAATTCATCATTCAAGTTCAAGACTATACATGGACCGAATTGCGTTGTAACTTTCTTCATCTCGGTCACCTTATATTTCTGATTGATGTCAAGATCAACCATCTTTTTAGTTGGGAGTAAAGCGATGGCTGCGTTAAGTTTTTCAAAATTCATTTTTTTTTTCTATAAATCTGAAATAATAAAATGATAGATAAGAATATTATCTTTATTTTGAATTAATAATAAAAATATAATACTCACTCAATAGATTATTATAGATGTAATACTTAGACTCTAAGTCTCTTAGCTGGATGCTCTGCAAACTCCTGGACGTCTATCGGACGAATGTGCTCTCTGCAGAGATCGCCTTCCTTAAATAGGACTTCTCTCCCATCCTCTTCTTCAAATGAATTTTCAAATAAATCCATAATTTCTTCTGATATTATTTCATAATGTCCCCAAGGGAGTGTATCAGTAGTATTTGGTAATAAATAGCGTTTATCATCATATCCACTTAGAACTATTTTATTCTGTCTCTCCGTTTGAACGTTATGATTTTTTGAGCGAATAATATTTTGATCATGTCTCAATATTGCTCTATGAAAAAGACATTCTTCATAATTTTTGAATGTTATATTATTCTTGATAACGTGAGTTTTCACACCTTTGGCTTTCATCACTGGTGGTTTATTCTGAATCAAAATACTATACATTTTACTACGTAAACCGATGAATTCAGTCATTATTTCACCACAGCATTCATCTTTCATTAATCCAATCTTCTTTTTATTTAAAATTTCAAGTCCAAATTGATTTTTATCTGAATATTCTGAAGTGTCGAACCATTCAGAGTGTTCCTTCATTATTTTATAAATATTCATACCTTTAATTTCATAAATAAAGCTGTCAGTATCCGTGTAGAGAAGCTTGCATTTATTTTCTGTCCATTTTTTCATATGAGAATAATGAAAATTATACATGTGAGTTTTTGATATGTCAAGCACACACATTCCAATATAAATTGGTTTACTTATTGTAATTTCCATACGTGAAAGTTGAACTGCGACAAGATTTTCAGCAAAAACAGATCGACTGTGGAAGTTAGGTTTTGCAATGAGTGCTTCAGCACCATACCGCCCAGGCCATTTACAAACCAGCTTCACATCCTTATGTTTTCGCTCGTTCTCCATGGTTTTACCATAGACTGCATTTATTAAGAGCTTGAAAAAATTCTTTTCAAACTCATTAGTTGCTTTAGTCCTTTTCTCAGTATTGTAAGAAACGTAAGGTTCTAACCATGGACTCTGATTGAATTGGAGTACTCTGTGTATTTTCTTAATCTTCATACCATGTTCAACCGCCAAGGCTAAATTTCTATAATGGATGACGTAGCGCTGCTTATCATCCAAAGTTGTTAATAATTTTGAGTGTTTGGAACCAGGCGGAATCTTATGTTCTGGACACATTGGTAAGTCCTTATGATCCTCATGAATATCTTCGGGATATTCCAAATCAACCTCTAGAATATAACCAATATTATTTGTCCTCGAAATATTCAAATAATCAATTTTGTGTATATCGTTGACCCATTGAAATCCTCCTGAAGGTAAATATTGGGACATTGAATGTCCATATAAATTATTCGCATCTAGATAAATAAGATATTTCTCATCTTTCTCTTCGCATGGAACATATCCTTCTACCATATATTTATTATTAGCTTTCGCATAACGATTTGAACATTGGGAAATACCTCCTCGAATACCTCTCTCGATAAATAATAACATATCTATATCTATTAAAAGTTCCAACTTTACTTTTGTATACTTAAGCATTGCATCCCAAGTTAATCCAGGAGTTGTTCGATAGTGTGCTGGGTCTAGCCCATATGCTTCCATACATGTCTTCCTGAAATTCTCATATATGTCTGCTAAAAGGAGCACATCTATCTTGAGATATAAATCGGAGTATTCACCAAGTGTAGACATATTAAATGTTTGATAAACATTTTGGGCATGTGCATAATTTTCATTACTAATATCATCTCCTGTTAATTTACTTTTGAAAGATTCTTTCGATGGTAACTCCTTTTCTTGCAACTTTTCAAAAGCGTCAACGTAATCATACGGGAAAATACCTTTTCTCGTTAGCAAATTAATTTTATCTAACGTATAACCATCTTCTCTAAAAACTTTACTGGTTATATCATACTGCTCTAAGTATGAGGCGAGCTTTTCTAATGAAGATGCCATGAATCGAAAAGAGTCTATAAATCTAAAGCGGATTTTACTTCCTTCGATACATTTAGTGAAAGATATATATCGCTCTTTATTCTCAGCAAGTAGATTAACATAACCTTTTAAAATTTCAGAAGTTGCAATCTCTTTTATTATAAAATGGGAGTCATAGCCTGATAGGTTATGAAATACAATTGGGATAAATCTAGAATTCTGATAGTTTAAGTTACATTTATTATGTGCTGCTCCTCGAAATCTAGAACACATAATGTATAATATTAGTATCATTTAAAAGTATCATAAGATGAAAATTGAATATACTCACATTCCACTCAAATGGCAATGATCTCTAACTCTGATTTCATCTTTCTCGAAGATCTGTCCGCATATATGACAATGTGTAGCAGCAGCAAATTCTAACTCCTCATCTTCACTAAGATTCATAAGTTGCGGATTCTTATATATTTCATCAAGCTCATTGGCAAATGAGTGAAGCCGAGAGATGAACCATTCAGCTGGAGTTTTTACTTCTAAGTCATCTTCTCTCTCTTCAATCTGTCTATAACACTCGTACTTTGATTTTGAATCGTCAAAGCTGCATTTGATATAAAATCCTATACTGTACGCTTGATGCGATTGGTAAACTAATTCATCGTTTTCCACAGGTTTTAGAAGACTCTCAAAGTCTGCATATATTACATATGGGACTTTTTCACTATTTTTGAAATTTTTAAACTTGAGAATATTATCTCCATTCTTAGCAGTTGGGAGCTTTATTTTACATTTATTCATATTCATACAGTCCACTATATGTTTCTTCAAATTTTCCTCATTATAGAAAAAGTATAAACATCTATCACAGATGTAACATTTTTGACGATGCATAGTTAACTGACTTCTAATTAATCTTGATAAGTCTTTAATCCATACATAATGAAACTTAGGCAATGAAACATCATCTTTTGGCATCTCATTATTCACATCAATATAATAATCTTGGATTAGGAGTAAATTTACATGTTTATCTTTATATGAAGATGTTAAATGAGTTGGAGCTACAATGTAATTGGTTCCACGTTTTTCCAATGCATATACATTTATCGAAATATTATTTTGCTTCTCGAACTTTTTTACTTGCATTAAAGCTATCGGGAAATTTAATCCCTCAAAATTGAGTTCATCCTTATACGGTTCATACCAATGCAAACGGTTTGGATGATCCCCCGCCGGATGAAGTGCTGACAATATAGCCCATTTAAAACATTGATTATCGTTATTCATCACATTGATGCAAGCTCGTTTATTTTGTATAGCTTGAGGAAGGGGGATGAAAGAAGTCCCTCTCATAGGATTATACTCATTGATATTGATTGTTAAACTTAATATTTGTTGTAAACTCCACCCAGATCCTTCCACTTCAAAATCCTCAATTCGTATTAGTATTGGTTCGAAAATATTAATATCATACCACTCATCTACATCAGTGGTCTGGAATATTCCCTCGTTTTCTGTATTGAAATATTTCACACTCACAGTTTCTATATCATTTGTTTGAATAATATACTCCGCTGAAAGTTCTGCATTCACTTTCAGAGAAATATTTGGTTTTGATTTAAGATTATCCTCAATTTTGGATTTAAAAAGAGCTCTTGATTCTTCTAAGAAAGATATAATATCAAGATGTGCTAAGTTCGTTATAACTCCAGACTGGATACGTCTTTGGAATGCTGATGGCATATCATCCCACCGAATTTTTTCCTCTGATATTTGAGGTTCGATTAAAGTTGATACTTGCCGAATTCTACCTCCAAATATTTCAGATCCTCTCGAAGTAGATGCTTGTGGAATTATTTGAGTTTCATCTGATGTTTGAGGAAGTTCGGGGATGCTTGAATCGAATATTTCAGGCTCGATTGAGCTTGGATCATGAGAATCTGTGAGATCGATTATTTCAGGCTCGATTGAGCTTGGATTATGGGAATCTGTAAGATCAATTATTTCAGGCTCGATTGAGCTTGGATTATGGGAATTTATGAGATCGATTACTTCAGGATCAGATGGATCTTGAACAATATTTCTATGTAATAATTGTTGAAGTCGATTTTTAATATTTATCAAGTGAGTCATACACGTTTGACATTTTTTTATCTGCCCTAATGTAAGCTTTGATGGTGAACTGATTAATATATTTATCTGTTCTATACATTCAAAAGCCATGGATTGCCATCGTTGAATATCTTCCTTAACAGCATTTTTTACATTCGTTCGTAAAGTTTCCAATAATAACTTGATATTCAACTCAATACGCTGTATAGATGACATAATGACTATGCGAACTCAATCGTTGTACTGATGTAAATAGCTGCAAATAATTTACTTATATAACTGCTAATATTATAATGAAAATAAAAAAAAATATGATTCTTTATGAATTTTTAATCAATCTTATATTCGATAAATATCGAATGAAATATTGATTTCTAGAATCAAATTATGTTAAAAAATGAATATAAGTCAATGAATATATCTATGATAATGCATAATGTCAACTTACGTTATGAAATTCCTACTTGATGAATGTGATGATGAATATGATGATATATTCAATGAATGTAGATTGTTTAACAATTTAATTGATATTTCTTAATGTTTGAATATATCTTATATAGTTTTAAGTTATGCTTCAATTTCATCTATTAATTTTATGAAAAATGATATTTCACTTTCCAGTTAATTAGTTGTAAACAAATAAACGAAGAAGTATACTTTGAAGATGTACGGAAGATGAACTGCTCCACCACGATTGATCATACTCAACTGATGTATGCCATCGTCCTCATCTGACTTATATAGTCTCTATTTCAATTTGAGATTTATTTTTTAATTTCAATAATTAGATAAAACATGAGTTGAATATTACATTTTTATTTGAAAAAATCGTCGGATGATTGAGCTTATAAAAGGATAGCTTTCACTAAGTTCAAAGCATAGTCGACATCGAGATAGCATACTAATCAGATCATGGAATATATACTTGATATACAAGCGTTTAAACGCTCGTCAAATCTCATCGTTGTTAAAGAATTAGCAATCATTCCAGTGGATTCAATGAGACTTCCAATTATATGCCTTTTGAAACCACCTTGCTCTTGGACAAAGTTATTGAAAGAAGAGAGACGAAAAAATAGATGGCTTGAGATGAATTTGCATGGGATTCCATGGCAATCTGGATTAATCCCTTACAATATCTTAAGTAGAGTACTCCATGATAGTTTGCGTGATGCTACTTGCATTTATGTTAAGGGACTCGAAAAAAAGAGATGGTTGGAAGAACTCATCCCACAAAAGTAAGTAAATAATGATATTTTCTCAATTCGAAAATCAAGCTTTCAAAAATAATGTTTTTCTTTTTCTCTTATTAATAGGATGGTGATTGATATGATGGAGTTGAGCTGTCCATCTCTGAAAAATTTAGTAAAAGTTGAAAAAATCATATGTACAAATCATCCTTTACGTGAAGAATCGAGTTGTGCAGTAAGAAATGCATATTCTTTAAAAAGTTGGTTGCTAACATATCGTCATTTCAAAGAGAATACGATATGGAATGAGAGAAATGAAGTTAATCGTTTGTATTGTGAGCCATGTTCTCTTTCAAAAGAATGAAAATGAATCTATAATTTCAATTAATATGTTAATTTTCCGTCCTCGAATATAGTAATTAGATATATATATATTATAAATTGGCTGATTATTTCGAAAATGAAATTAAAAAGAATGTATATATATTTTCAATTGATTGTATTATTTTTCCTTACAATAAAGGTTTCTAAAAGAATTATTCACGAATAAGATTTTTCATTCTAAATACCTTATCAAAGAAATTTTGATTTTATTCAACTATTATGATAAATCACTTCATACATAAGCATATACATATTTTTTCCATCTTACGTTTCTAACATTTAAAATTTAATTTCAATTCAGAATAATAAATTGAGTTAAATATAAGTAGAATCTTAGATACAGAGTTTTTTAAAATACTTTATCTTATTCACTAATTGTTCTATAGAATGACATATAAAGGTGCTCGCCAAATACCAGTTACAACTTTATGAGGTTGAGTTTTCACTCTGAACCAAGGTGACCGAAAAGGTCTATATTGTTCGTCAGTAAAATCAAATCCTCTTTTTCCACTTTTCAATTTATTTACAATATTTGATATTCTATGATGTATAGCATATGGAGTTGAAAAATCTAATGCATAACTTTTTATTTCTAAGTCTAAATCTAATGGTATTGGAAGTGGTAAGTAATCTAATAAATGTAAGTTGAATTTTCTAGTTGAAATTTCTTCAATATCAGAATTCATATCTAAAATTGGCATGTCGGATTGTCTCATGTTGAAATATGGTAATTCGATTACAAATCTTCTTATTTCTTCATCCAAATATAATGGTATTGGAATTGGTGTATTATCCAATAAGTGCAAATTGAATTTTGGAGCGGCAATTCCTTCAGCAGTAAGTTCATTCTGTATTCTCTCGGTGTGCTTTTTTATTGATGTTTTTGATGGCCTTTTTGGTGCTGCTAAAACAGATAAATGAATTTTCCTATGAGTTATTTATAAATTGAATAATTTATCAATAAATCTTTATTAGTATGAATTATTTTTTATTTCATACTAACCGTGATTTTCGAGATGATCTCTCCCATACTGGTGATGATACTATTGTGCGAGGTGATGGCTCATCTTCAAAATCCAGTTTTACCTTGACATTAACACCTCGCTTCAATGCGCTCAAACAACTCAATCTTCGCCTAAGTGATGGAGTTTCATTAATAATGCTGTATTCAATTCCATTAGGTGTCGATAGAGTAATCGCTGGTAATGGAATATCAGCTATTATTGGAGATGTTTTTGGTGGTGAGGGACGTGGTGGCGATTGTTGAGGTGGAAGTGGTGGTATGGGGTAACGGAGGCTCAGACGTGAGCGTCGTGGTAGTCGTTGCTGCAGTGCTTGCGATGATGGTTGTTGTTGTGGCGCGGGCGGTGGAGGCGGTGGAGGCGATGGTTCTTGCTGTGGCAGGGGTGGCGGCGGTGGCGGTAGTGCAATCAGCTGTTCCCATGTAAGTGCTTGCGATGGTGGTTGTTGTTGCGGTGGAGGCGATTGTTCTTGCTGTGGCGGGGGTGGCGGCGGTGGAGGCGATTGTTGTTGCGGCGCGGGCGGTGGAGGCGATAATTCTTGCTGCGGTGGGGGTGGTAGAGGTGGTGGTAGTGCAATCAGCTGTCCCCATGTAAGTGCTTGCGATGATGGTTGTTGTTGTGGCGCGGGCGATTGTTCTTGCTGTGGCGGGGGTGGCGGCGGTGGAGGCGATTGTTGTTGCGGCGCGGGCGGTGTAGGTGGTGGATGCGATGGTTCTTGCTGCGGTGGCCGCTATTATATATATAAAATTATATATCTTTGAAAAATTCAAAATAAAAGAAAAAAAATATCTTCGAATAAATTTACCCATAGCTGTTGTTGTTGCTTGAAGTAATATTGTTCATAGAAGTCGAACATCTCTTGCATGGATTGAGCTCTCTTCTTTTTTTTGTATGGACACTTCACCGTCGAGTTCGGGTCTTTGCGAGGTCGTCCTCGAGGTTTTTTTTTTATTGAAAGATCGATTCCGTTGGCTACATTCTTTACAACTCTATTCTTCGGCTTGGTAGGTGGTAATGATACATCAATCATTTCGTTAAGCCAATTCAAATCGTCTGGATTTTGAACCGTATCCTGAGAATATAAAAAATAAAATAAACACTATGAATAATAGAACTTTTCATAAAATCAAATGAAGTTGAAAAAAAATTTTGAATAATATTAAATTTTAAGTATTAGAAATATACTTACTGAATGGGATGGTGGAACTATAAATGTTACCGTATGTTCCTGAGTTGATTCGGTTGGCGTAAGATCGGTACAAAATTCTTCAAAATATTGAGCTGCCATTATTATTGAAAACTTGATTGATTATAAAAATAATAAACGCGTACACCACAGTTACACAAATTCACATGCTGCAGCTCGAAGCATCTCTCGAGCACTGAGACGACAAGTGACACTGAACCGTCAAGCTATCGCCCTTATATCGACCTAATGGATATTTTGTCTCGCAGAATAATTGATTGAGCTGAGACTAATATTCTTATTACTTGGAGCTGTATTACATTCCTCAGTGGAGAAGGTAACTTATTTTTAGAATAATCGAGAGAGCCAATGAGAATTATTGACCGATCGAAATATTCAAAAGTATATATTGAGATGACCAATGCGATTTATTCATGCAGGTAATTAGTATGCTCCATATACGGAACGTAGACTAAATACAAAGCATCGGTTGAATGTTTTCGTTCTGTCTCTCTCTTACATATACTGATAAGACGCGCGGTATATCCCCTTTCTTCTCGCAACACTGATGTTATGGCTGGAAGCAGTAGTCACATGTACATCAAAATTGCATTAAATTGAGGTGAGAGAAATCTGCAAGATTACATGGAATACCAATATACACTCAAAATGTATAGGTAGTTCATAAATACATGAGTGGCGCGAGAGTCCACTGATGGATGGGACCGCTGGCGCTAGAGCTCCTTGGCGCGAGAGCTGCTGGCGCGAGAGCTGCTGGCGTGAGGGCTCATTGGCGCGAGAGCCGCTGGCGCGAGGGCTCATTGGCGTGAGGGCTCATTGGCGCGAGGGCTCATTGGCGTGAGAGTCGCTGGCGTGAGGGCTCATTGGCGTGAGGGCTCATTGGCGCGAACGCTCATTGGCGTGAGAGTCGCTGGCGTGAGGGCTCATTGGCGTGAAACGCTCATTGGCTTGGCTTTCAATCCCCATAGCCTCCCTACTCACGCGCATCCGCAAAACCGCGCGCGCGTGCGCATACATTCGGAATGTCATGGTATAATAAATCCTGTCGCGCGAAACCACTGTGCAGAAGTCGTTTTGGTAAAACCAATTTTGCGCGTAGTCACAAAACTGTCTCTACATCGAGGAAACCAAAATAGAAAGAAGACAGCCGCGAGTGTGGGGGATGGAGTGCGCTGTGAAATTACTCGGAATTCGCAGTTCAGAAGTTCAAGGTTGTAATGAGCTTTGGTCGAGGGGTATACGAACGAAGTAACATCCAAACTGATGCTTGACGTGTGCCATTCCCGAGAACAGCTCCGTTTCAAATCGATCGCGCATTTGCATTTAATCGTGGACACGTGTGCATGCCATGTACACGCGTCCTTTTCTTCGCGGATGAGTACGAGCAACGAACGCGTTAGCAGACACTTGATATTTATCCGAATAACGATTGAACCACACGCAGCTGATTATCCGAAGGCGTTTGTTTTGATCCGGGAATAATGCGCTCCCTCCTTATACGGCTTGCTCTTCATTATGGAACGTCAAACGGATAATATCGCATCGCTAATCCTATCGGATGCTTTCGATCGGTGCTTATTATATGCTTTGAGAAATTGGAATCTCCCGTATATACAGTTGAACGTGGGGCATTATTAACAATAATAATTCCTTCCCGAAGCTTTTATTGTGTTTTCCGCCAAGCATACAATACAAGTCGAATTTGTGAGACTCTGTTGTGAAACAAAATATGCTGTCAATCAAGGATCGGATCGATAATTCAATTTCCCATTTCGCGCATTATTATCCTGGCGGATAATTATGCGCGCGACAAATTAATCAATCCAATCGCCAATGGGACGAGGAAAACGACACTCTCACCTTACTCAGCGATCAGTCGAAGAAATAAACTGTGATTATTGATTGAATCCACGTTTGGACGACTCGAATCCACTGAGAAAGAATATACACCGAGAGAAATATATTGTCAAACTTAGACTTTAAATCAACTATTTTCATTTTGAACGATAAATATTTATTCATCAGGCTTAGTGGACCATTCAAAATTAATTAAAAAGTGAAATTTCGAGAGAGAAAATTCAAAGTATGTTTTAAAGTAGTACTTTTTAATGTTCAATAAAATTATTCTTCTTTATTTCCCACCATATGATATGATATAGTAGATTCTACTTGGGAGATTTTTCTCAGTGTACATCACGAGATCCATTATTAAAATTAACTGCCCCGATGAGGATTAACGGTCCAATGCTTTTTTCCTCGCCAGCAAAGTTACGAGGCTCGGCCGCATGGCCAAATGGAATTAGCGGGTTCAGCGAAAAATCTCGTTACAACCCGCCCCAAATCGATTGGTCGCTTTTGGTGCTATCGAGAAAATCGCTTACGGCGCGCTTGCACCGCGATTGGGGTCATCGAGAGGCGAAAAAAAAAAGACAGCCGGCGATCGCGAAAAGGCGAAGAGTCGAAAGAGGAGCAAAACGAACGAGAAAAAGAGAGAAAGAAAGAGAGAGAGGGGGGAGAAAGAGAGTGTGGAATACAGAGGGCGTGAGTGTGAATTTATCGAGCGTAATTAAAGGGCAGCGGCTGCCATTGATCCCGCAGTCCGAGTTGTACATTCGCGGAAAAGACCTCACGTGATTTATGACTCCGGCCCTCCCACACGCACGCACACACACACAGTTTCGATCTGTTATGAAACGGAGCGAGTTGTAAATTAGCTGATCCAATGAGGCTCTGGCTGGGAGGAAAACTTTTTTCTGGAACGTACTGTAGAGGTTTGGAATTTTGAAAAAGGCGCATATCCGATTTTCACGGGATCGCTTGGAGCAACAATTCAAGTTTGTTTTAGTGCAAAGAGAATGAAAAAAATTGAGGAATTATTGGAAGTCAGGGGAATGGATTTCGTGGGAGATCGGCGCTACAGAGCGCGTACTCGAATCTTCAACACCGTTTTTTTTATTTTCATTAACACGATCAGGAACGACTCGATATATCTTTATGTATGATACTTTTGTAACAAATATGTATAATTTTCTCAATCAAATTCGACAACAAAAATTTTTCGAATTTTTAGCATTTTTTTAGTGTTTATGCTGTTGAGATTCGCGTAGGCTACGAAAGTTCCAGAAACGATTTTTCTTCCATTCTGTCTTGTATATTGTCGATTCGAGACGATTTTCCAGCCGTTCGTGAATAAAAATGATTTATTTTCAATTTTTCTCATTTCGTTGTAAGCTTTCACGAATAAGGAATCCTAGGCTCTTGACAAAAGTCATTCGCGCTTATACGTTCAAGAGCTGTGAATTTTTCAAACCCGACCCGTTTTCCCGTCCACAAATCTCCACGGTCCCCTTGCAACGTTGAAAGACCGCTGCCGTACGTATAGGTACATCGACGGCGCATACGCCCGACAGCTTAAATTTAGAAAACGGCCGGACTATTTTCGTTCCGCTGGAGACAGGTAGTTTTTTTCCTCCTTCCTCAACGTTACAGCGAACATTAGGGTTTACAGCATGTGGTAACGACCGACGGGACTCCTTCCCCCCCGGCTCCGCCGATAAAAATATCCCCGGCGAATGGTGGAAATTTAGAAGAGTTTACACACGCGGCGTGGAAATTCGCCAAAAACGCGCGAGGATTTCGTCTCCGAGAACGCGTCGCATCGACGTGGAACAACCAATCATCCCACTCCCCCGAGGTTATACAGCGAAATGGCACGCGCACGAAATATAAGTATTCCCCGAATTCCTTTTTACCCCGGGCTGCTAATCTCCCACGCGGTCGCTTCTTTCTCGCGCGTTCGAGTTAAACGAGCTTTTCTGTTCCACACTTAGCGCCCGCACGAGAATCCAATAAGCGATTCGTGGTATGGAAAACGCGCGAGGTAAAATTTGGAATTTATTCTAATGCGAGCCGTTAATTGGAGTTGCCCGGCTCTCGGGAGCGGGAAGTTTGGGTCGCGGCGGCTTCGCGATCTGTGTGCGCGTCAGTTCCGAAGGAAACTATGCGGTCGCCCGCGACCTCGAAAATATTGATATTCCCCCCCGTAATCCCGAAAGGAGTTTTTGTCACCTGGACAAACACGCGGAGGGACACGAGCGGTGGGCTTATTTGTCGAGGAGTAACGAGGTTAATTGATCGACGATTCGCGTATATGTATATACAAGCGCTTGTAATTCGTGCCAGTGAATAACTCGGGGACGATGATTAGGACTGTTTATCGATTGTACCTACGACGCGATTCAATTAGCGTGTAACCAATATATATCGAATGCGTGACAACGGATTCGTATAGAAGCCGCGGTTTCATCAACTCCATCATTTCACCAACGAAGCCGCGCTGTATATTACCCATCGATTAGATTACCATAGGTGAATATCGTATCCGAATTTCAAACGGACCTGTATACACGTCAAACTATCGCTTCGAAAACGTCAGTATTGATTGCCTATACAAACCAGAAACGATTTATTAAAATCTATGGTCACTTGGATGAAGTACAAAAAAAACCTAATTTCTTTAGTCTCGATACTTTTTGTACTCAAGTTTGTTAAAAATTACTCGAAATTATGAATATAAAGTTATAAATATAATAATTTTGTTGCATCTCATTACTGTTGCATCTCATCACTCATTATTCAGGAAACGTGAATTCATTAATATTTTGATTTGTTATGTACTGGATGTTCAACGGGCGAAGTATTTTGCAACGTAATAATATGTCAAGTGAAGACTCCAAATTATTCACATTTTAATGGCTCAATGATTCAATGATTCAAAATTGAAAAGGGCTTTTAGCTCGATACATAAAAATAACGAAATATTTGGGACTAAATATTAGCGTTAATATAAAATTCATAATGAATCACCGAGAATTACCTAGAGAGTCTATTTTTCCCGGCACTGTCGAATTTCATTTACATTAGTAGCTGCTATTATTTTCAAGTGATAGTATTTTGGAACTCTGAAAAATAAGAGAAGAATAGTTCAAAAGTATTGGAGAAATGTCAGACACATCATATTATAACACCATATTATATATTATTATTCAAAAAGAAGCTTATCACATATCGGAAAATTATAACATTTCCTTCGCACTTGAATTCGTCGTATCTTAGATTAAGTAAAATTTCATACTTGAATAGAAGACACGTGATATTAATATTCGGCCCACGTCTAGATGAGATTAAAAATGTAAAGCAACGAATATAAGATCCAGAGATAATCCCGAAAAAATTGCCCCTGGCCTCGTCGGCATGATTTCGCTCAGAAGCAGCGCGCAGCAGTGGCCTTCGCCTCTACGTATATATATAACGTCAAAAGACACAGTCGTCCAATTGTGAGCGGGACAAGAGCCGCTTGTTATACCCCGGCTCGAGCGCAGCGCAGGTGCGTCGATGAACAATTCATTCCTAACACGCGGAAAGAAAGGCTACTTTTGTCAGCCGTTATCTGTACACGCGCCCGATCGAAAATTAAATTATTCGCGCAATTCTCGTTAGTCCGGAACGTCGAAGGAAACCTTGGAATGAAATTTACAAGGGAAAATACTAATTTTTGCTTGAATATCTCATTTTCCCCTGTAAAAATTAACAAAATGAAAAAGTTCATTAGAGACAAGCAAATCTTGACTTCTACTTATTCAAAGTAACAAATTTTGGACTCTTAGTTGAAGACTAACTAATTTTGAAATCTCATAGTTGAAGACTAGCAAATTTCGAATTCTAAGACGAAGACTCTAACAAATATCTCTCCCCCTGGAGGCGCGAAACTTGTTAGTCTTTATAAGAGGAGGCTATTTGTTAGTTTGAGTCTATAACGATCAAAATTTGTTAGTCTTCATGAAGCATTCTTTCCATTTGTTAGTCTTCGTTGGGAGGCTACTTCAGTCACTACCGCACTCCAGTTATTCTTACTCCAGTTTCTTTCAATCTTTATTTTTCGACAGATATTTTGAATATATATGATTCGTCGTATATTCGGAATATGATTTTACCTGACCTGGAAACGTCTTGGGATTAGGGTCTTTTATCTAAAAGCTTAAAATAAAATAAAAATATCCTACACTCACAAAATCAGAAATTTGATTCAAGAAGATAAATCAGTTTAGCGCTATGTCAAGCAAACACTCCTTTTAAATCGACTTTTTCATGATCAAGTAATTGAATTTAATCTAAGAGGGAATCCCATTATCATAGCGTCAAGCTGATTTTTCTACATGATTCGAGATTCGATTTTTTGAGTGTATATACGTACGCGCGTAGAATCATCAATTATCGGTTAGTATGTACGAGTAATCAAAATGTTACATTACGAACGACTGCAAATATCACCTACTTGGGGTATCGAAAAATTACCTCAGGAAGTTTGACTCGAATTAGAGAGCTAAATCTCAGGTGCATGTGGTGGTCTGCTGGCGAGAAAAATTGTTTGCACTTGGCAGAATTTTAACTCGAGTCCACTGTGCGCGAGAAGCTGAACCTCGACCGCTGCGCCATCGGACCGTATTGTGTACAAAGGACTCAACACACATTTATAAGTTCCACAAGCACATAGACGATTTCCCAGAAGTTAGGTGGAATGATGTTGGTTTGATGTTTTATGACACTCAAATAGATTATTCAATCGACTACATCAGCGCTGAAAAATTTTCATAACTATTAAATAAAATAAAAATGAAAGATGTCTAGATAGAACATGCTTTTCTTTCTGCAAATCCCGAGTGTAGAACGTCAAAGTGTCTATAATTATTGGTTTAAAATCGGCGTTGTTTCAATCCCTGACAAAAAAAAGAAGTAGAAAACGAATCTAAAACTGGGTGGAATTCAGGTTTTCTATGGAACGATTGAAACAAACTCGGCTTTGCAGTTTGAAAAGCGGGCCAAAAGTCTGCAAAAACTGTAGGCTTCGTGTTGAACCAGAAGAATAATTTCTCAAAGAAATGCGAGGGAGGCCGGGCAGGTGCGGCTTCGTGACGCGACTCCTAATGCTCCATATATATACGTACACACACGAAGACATCGTTTGGACGCGGACAAGAGGATTTAGGCTGACACAGCGGAATAATTATACGCGAGAGTTACGGGGACTCGCAAACCCCGGGGGGAATTGCGGCCTGATTTCGTTGTAAACATTCGACGACGAGCGTTGCTCGGGAACGGCTCTGCAACGAGTGGCTTGTATAACGCGGCCCATACCCCGAAATTCGGAAACGCTCGAGCGAGCTATACGGCGATGGCGTGCGGGGAGGGGGGGGGCGACATATAGTCGATATATACGAGTCGGTGCAGAGCCGGTACTGGTATAGCAGCCACGCGCGAGCGTGGACATTCCTGGATTATTCACGAGGGTCAAGAGTGTTGAATGGGCTCTTGATCTACCTTTCCTTCCCTTCCCCCGAGAAACAAAATATTTATGCTCGGAAACGTGGGCGTGTATATTATACGCGTTGGGAAAACAGTTTCTCGACGGGGCTACAGCGAACTATATATGGCCAACTTAATTTGCCGTCACACCGGGGAGGCCGAGCTCTGTGAGTTGACGATGAATTTTATGGTCGGAGCAGCTCGACTTTCGAGCTTTCGCACGGTTCAGTCCCGGGTTGAACGGGATACGACGATGCGAAACAGATTGCGAAGTCGATTGGATTCCCGACTCACCAGAAGACCACGGAGGATGTGGATGTCGTGCAATATCTGCAGTTACTTATCAGCTAATATTTCGATTCCCCGGAGATTTTCTCACGTGTTTTCAGGTCTATACGTACGACATATATATATGCGAATAAAGTCGTCAATGATCGGTCATTGTCTCTGGAAGATCAAAACCTTGGAGAGTGTGAGTAGTGATTTAACCTTTCTTGGTATCAAAAGAATACTCAAAAACGTTTTAGTGGAATTAGAGGGTTGAGTACCAAGTGGCGCGGGTTAGAACGCCTTTGTCATGCGATTCATTAGTAACAGTATAAGGGAATGTAAGTCGAATCACATTTTAAAAATCAGTGAAAATTGGAAAATGCGATAATGAGAATCGGACTAGAGCCCAAATGTTGACTATACCGTTTGAGTATGCAAAATTAAAAATCCTCAAAGAGTCAACTGTATTATAACAGACGACACTCCGGTGGCTAGCTTGCCACCCTTTTCAAGTCTCTTTTACTGTGACTGTCTTGCTTTCCTTGGGCTAATTTATTCAATTCGAAGTCGAGTTTAACTGAACACTATGCGGAAAGAGGAAAAAGAATTTTAATACCCTCCTGTTTGTGGGTGTGATAAAAATACTTCCTAAAGTTTCAGTCGAATCGGGTACGTATATGGATATGAATCATTATGGGTACAGAATAACTCGACGTGTCTTACGAAGAAAGACACATAACTGGATCTGTCCGCGAAGAAAGACACATATCCGAATCTGTCCGCGAAGAAAGACACATATCCGAATCTGTCCGCGAAGAAAGACACAACTCGCAATCTAGTCACGAAGAAAGACACAACTCGCAATCTGTCCGCGAAGAAAGACAAATGTCGGAATTATTCTCCCGCGAATATTAACGAAAAAAGAGTTTCAACTGTAGAAAAGGCTTGTTTTTTTTGTCAATGATAACCTACTCATTCTAAGCTTTCATTCCATATATTTTTTACGTCGGAAAATTGTGGGATGTGCGCCATGTATCCTTTTTGCGGACAGATTGCGAGTTGTGTCTTTCTTCGTGGCGAGATTGCGAGTTGTGTCTTTCTTCGCGGACAAATTCAGTTATGTATCTTTCTTCGTAAGACACGTCGAACTAATATCATCAGCCACAAATGATTTTAAGGTAATGTCGGATTAGCTGACAATCGATGTGCGTTTACCACGCCGAACCTTCAAAATTGAGAAGTTACCGATAAAAGTTCAATCAGCATCACGAGTAGAAGTTAGGGTTATATTGTCCTTGTGGACAAATATCTAATCAGAGAACCATAATTTTTGACGTAGTCAGCGCACCCCAATCATTGGTTATTTGATATGACCTAATAGGTGTTATTTGGATTCCTTCATCCAAATAACGTTTTGATTTTCCGGGGATATTAACCAATAATTCATGATTTTTTGCGAATATTTAACGTATACCAATGTATGGGAAATGTCATTTTCGTAGATATATATTGCTTGTATAAAGAAATGACCGAATATATCCCGGAAATCGAAACTTTATGAATGACTGCATACCGTTTAAGATTGGAATAGTAGAAAAATTACATAACTGGTGAAAATAGTAAATATTCAAACGAAAAATTAGATTTAGAGTGACATCTCATATCTATTTGTTCCAACTACGAGCAAAACCACCAAAAGTTCGAGCGAGATTGATGTTGCAGATCCAAAATCCAAATTTCAGTACGAACAGTCAGCGTATTCGATTGCGAATTGCGCGAATAGCGAACGCTCGCAATTAAACAGAGTCGTCGCGGCGAGCGTCAACGAACCCGGGGAATTTTGATTACGAGCTTGACGCGTCAAGAGTCCCGTGTGCTGGCGACGTGTGTTCGCGATGCTCGTTGCAGCGAGCTCGCTCCGCGCCGGGTGTAATCAGCGCGCGCGCGCACGCCTAATCAGGGGAGGCAAATCCCGTGCGCTGCTGGTGCAGCTATTTATGCGACGGGGGCGAAATTAAGCGCGCCGTTGTAGCTGGTCGGGCCCGGGGAAAAACCGGTGCTGATCGACGTCACCCGGGCTTCGTCGTGTACACCTCCGCGCCTCCCTCCCTACCTATATGCACCCCAGCCTTTGTTTCCCCTCCGCGGCTCTCGTCACACGCTGCCAGGCTTTGTTTACTCGGCGCGCTCACTTTGCCCCCCCCCCCCCACGTAGACGCGTTGCTCCTTCTTTTTCGGCTGCAGCGCGACGCGAGAGGTTGCATCGCCGGTGATAAATGAACCAAGCCGCGAAACACGCGGGAAACGATTGTTAGCTGCACTTGTGAGGCGCACCGGGGGTGACACTACACCCGAGAGGAAAAATTATACCTAGACGCGGGCTAAAGTGGGTATGATCGATGCATATAGCTCGTGTGGTCAAGAGTTGTCTATGTCTAGTGAACGTTCTGATATTCACATACGATTATTACGAGAATATATTGCGCGCAGCTCTTTGTCATGATGTAATCGTGAAGTCAGTAATTACAAAACAGGAATGGAACCTATGATTAGAAAATGAACTGGCCGCGTTTTGCAATAAGTTGCGATGCACAATCTACGTACTAAACTTCGTACGAACTATGCGAACATGCCCAGATCAGATCGGTCCGTTTTTACGAATAATTTCCCTAGCATGATTTATTTTCCCGAGTCTGAGCGCAGCAGCGAGATAGTTGCCGCAGCTGCAAGCGGACAGTGCCAATATATATATCGTCGTACGCGCGCGCACTTCACGCACGGTGTCCCAACTGTTGACCTCCGGAAGCGGGTCGATATCATCAGCTGCTCCGCGTGTACACGGCCATCGTTCGTCGAGTCCTGCACCTGGCCCAGTCCAGCCGATTCATCTGGATTTCCCGTGTATATTTTTCGGGAGGAGGAAAAAGCGCCGCTGGGAAGAACTAATCACTTCGCGAGCCGCCTACGCGATCCGACCGCATCTCGGCTTTCAAACGGATTGCGCGCGGACGTGCGACAACGCCCGGCCCGTCGATTATAACGCTTGATTAAATTACGAATCCATTCGGAGTGCCGTGGCCGCCGGAGAGACGTTTTTACAGGAAAAACGGGCGGGACAGAGAGGTGAATTCAATCGAACAAGTTGGATGGCTCTATAAATTGTCCACGACCTCCGTGGGATTACGGGAAAAGTGACTTTCTTCTATTCCTCTCTCTCTCTCTCTCTCTCTCTCTCTCTCTCTGTCTCTCTGTCTCTCTTGCATTTACAAACTTTAACTGGAACAAACTCGGGAACTTTCGAGGTGAATTGAAAATCCCATTCTCATTCCCCCTTTGCTCCCTGCCCCCTTCCCTCCCCCTTTGTATTCATTAACATGCGCACGCGACATTGTAGACGCACACGTTACATCTTTCTCTTCCGATTCAGCGTCGTCGCGGGCGAGTTGAGCACCGTGTCGAAGAGACTGATCCGATTGGCGACACACGAGGCTCGAGTCCACCTGGCTCTCGCGTGGCGACTCGCCAACTTTGCACGTTGATCGATTCGATCTTCGCCCACACTCGGAGGAGCAGTAGTTGATCGTCGGCTGTAATTATATACCCTTCCCGTCGGTACGGACTCCTCCGACGCAACACGCGAACTCGGTAGTCGCGAGCCGATAGCACGAACTCGTGACCGTGAGCCCGTATTTATATTATTCTTTCTTTATTTCATTCGCCCTGATTCGAAATAGGCCCGGCCAAATGGGATACGCCGAATCATCCCGCCGGCTCGAGGTTACCACGAGGTACGAGGGCCCCCGTCGATCGATTCGCGCATGTAAACAAGTTTGTATCTAGCCGGTGTCTGACCACACGTGGACTGTATCCACTTATAAAGTCATTAGCTCTCGGGGGGGTATGGTATGTATATGCGCCGCACACGCGCCGCCTCGTCATCGGTCAATTTGACTCGGTAATGTATGGAGTTTCGATAAGTAATTCATTATAATACACGTCCGTCTCGAGGTTTGCGCCCCGCGAGCACACACGTCGCGCGTGTATACATCTCTCGCCGAGGGAGGGAAATACATATATAGCCCGAATTCGGCGAGTGTATCTATATACGGCCGGTCGCGCACGAATCCCACTGCTATGGTTCGAGCGTGTACAGGCACGTGCCGGGTGGTCCCATGTGGTTGGCCCTAGGAATCCGCTTGCCCGTACTTACGTGCCGCGTATGAATAGCTGCCGTCAAGCGCGTAATGGAGCGACGCTCTCTTATCTCCGCGGGCCAGCAGTCCACGCACACTCGGCACATGCTTCTTCGATTTTACGCGCGTGTACGTACACAACATTCGTGCACTGGATAAATCCGATTAGCAGAATCTACTGTTTCGATGTGACAGAGAAAAAGATAGTAATCGTGTCCAGTGAAGATTACAACCATCGCATAGTGAAATTTGATAACACAGTTTCTTTTTATGTTAATTATTATAAAGTTCACTATCATTCATCATACTACTTTATAATACTTCACTATGGTGTACATGTACAATGAATCCTGTAAATATGATAATTTATGTTATTTTTCCAGTAATGATAACTATGTTTTGGATAGTGAAGGTTACTTATATCGTAGCAATGGTTGCATAACCTTTGGGGAATCAATCATGATCAAACTTTGTGAGATTGTTGTTGGGTATCTTGATAGCTTATATTTTGAGCCATACAGTCTAACGTGATTTGTTTTTCTAAAGATATATTGACAATCATATTTTAATCAATTATATTCATGTTTAATATAGCCATACATATAAATATACTCAAAATGTATCAAATTGAATGAACTGGCGGATATTCCCTAAAAATCGAAACGTTACACAGCAAAAACAATTCCTTGATTGAAGTAAAAAATCTTTCTTAAAATGGGACGGAATGAATTTCAGTATAAAAAAAGTACTTAAATCAAGATTTCTACCATGTAAATTCGTTTCAGGTAAAATAGATTTTCAGTACCGCAACACTTTTGAGTAATCGTTTTTACTGTGTAGATTTCATGACTGTAGATGTAAACTATTAGGGGACTCATGAACCATCTTGCAGAGTTTCATCATGGCACCGGTGACCCAAAGGTTGTGCCTAGTCTCCTAGTCAGTGTAGTTCAAAGCGGCTCATTTGATCTGCCCCCCCCCCTCTCACGGACTTTTCAGTACGTTCAGATTAATCTGGACGGGGGAACACGTAACAGCTGGAGTACTATGCATGTCTAGTGGCGATTCGAAAATTCGAGCTGTTTAGTTGAAAGCACTGAGTACAGCTTCTGCCTTCCCTCCCCTCCTCCATGGCTATTTGCGACTGATGAGACGAGATTATACCTGTTCAATCGCGACACGTTTGTAGCTTCATACTATCTCGGAGCGTTACAGCGTGGTATGTTACACTGGAGGCGCGGGTGGACGAATTCTCGGTAACTTTTCACCCCAACGTACCGGCGAAAATTTACTTTTGGATTTCGCACGGTAAAAACCGCGAATACACAGCGAGTCCAGTGGAAATTCCAGGGAGAAAAAGTCGAATGGTCGAATCTCGCGTGGGATTTGAGTTGATTTTTCAAAAAACTCTATCTCCCTTGTCAGAGGGCCATATTCTTAAAATACTTTACGGTTTTTTTTTCAGAGAACCCTTCGGGCGGACTGCAACGTTTGAATCAAACTTTAAATACCATTAGCTCGAAAGAGAATTTTCCAAAATGGCCCGCAACACAGCACGGTAATTTTTCATCCGATTAACTTTGAAATTTCAACTATAGCTTCTCAGATACATGAACCATCGATGTACCCTGTGCTTCATTGCGATCAATGGATAATTAACCCATTAGCCCATTAACTCATTAACCTCCCCGCTCGACAGCCGTTTTTTTGAGCGACAGATTTCATCTGGTTATAATAGTTCAAAAAATTTTGGAAGAACATTTTCTTATGCAAAATTTTGTCAGCTCTCCGATCCCCTTATTTTTATCTCGATTAAATGAACGCCCTCATTGTTATAAACAATTGATTACAAAAAACACAAAATTTTTTTGGTGACAACCGTAAAACATGGAAACCGGTTGCAACGAACCCCGGGAAGTGAATTTCGAGCGTCCATGGACCGTAAACTAGAAGTTGGCATAGTTGTAATTGTTCAAATTATTTTTGGAAGTCCCAAAATGGCGGCCGGTAGAAAAAATTGTAGCTTTCAGTAATAATTGTAGCTATAAAGTAAGCTAATATTGTAAAAATCTATATTTTTGTAAAAGTAAAGGTAGCTAGTTAAACTCATATAGAATGAGAGCATTCGTTGTTCACCCGTTCGAATTGCTCTTTGAAAATGGCTGCCCTGCACAATCGTTTACTTCCTTAAAAGAAAAATAAGCTCTCGATTGATCCACTGTCATGAGGCTATTGTTCAATGCAAATTGAAACAAAAATAAATTTCTTATGACTTGGAACATGTTTCATAAACCCCTAAAGCTTGATTTAAATTTCTTAATTTTTTACGAAAAATAATACTTGAGAGAACTCATTTTTCGACCTTCCGAAGTCAACTATCCCCTCGAAGTGGGAGGGGGGGGGGGAATTCATACCCAGTGACTGGTACGAAACCGCTATTTTGTTGAGTACTTTATGAGAAACGCAACGGAACTATTATGTTGATTTAGTTTCCGTTCTAGGCACGAAGCATAGTTATCGCTACGATTGCATTTGCGATGATAATACAGGAGCCAAATACACGGTACATAAATTAATTTCTACAACGTGTCAGGATACGTAACAAAAGTATATTCTAACCCCGTTTCCGCTCCTAGAAGCGAGATCAAAATCAGTGTTGGATTATGCTCCGGAATTAGCTAGAACAGTACGAAACAAAACTAATAATCAGGTTTGGCTCCGTTTCATATCCTGATTATACCAAAAGAGGTAACACGAATACGAATATCGAGGACCCGAGTGATTCCTGTCGGCTGTTGTCTCAATTTGCGTTAAATCGTCTATCCGTCGAGAATTAAATTGGTTGATACGATTACGACATCGGAATTGCGGCGAATACGTTTCTCTTTGCGGATCGAGTGGATAGTATTGACGTTGTTTGTTCGATACTGCTCATTTCCCGTGGCTCGTGTGTACACCTCTCTGGCATATATACACACAGCCAATACTTCAATTTGGCTCAGGGAGTATTCGCGCAGTAAGTACGTATAAGAGAGTACAGCACAGCCGAAACTTGGTAGCTCTCGAGTGTACTTTCGTGTCCCGCGGCACAAATGTGTCAGCGACGGGCCGTTGTTTCGTACGGCCAAAACACAGTACGGAGTGGTGTAATGACAAAGTTTCGCTTCGGCTGGCTCGAGCGCGATTATAAGTTTGCACGATAAATTGCAACGCGAGAACTGCAACCGAGCGAGAGAGCAGTACGCGTACGCTACACGCGGAATATATTGCGAACCGCGGCCCGGGACACGCCGCGCGGCTGAGTTGGATTTATGGATGAGCTCGCGATCGACGAGCAGAGATCTCGGATGTAAATCGTGATGTAGCGCGCGCAGGGGAGGCGAGGGAGAGAGAGAGTTACATCGGGCGAGTTGACCGTTCGGCGAGTTCAAGGTTGCGCTCGCGAGAGTGGATAAAAACATAATTTAACTTCGCCGCGAGATCCGCGGCCGCGCTTGTTACACCTGGCTCGAGAACGCGATGCTCGTGCGCCGACGGGCTTTGGGTGTAACGAGCGATCGATACAAACGCTCCTGAACCTGTCAAGCACAACTACCGGCCGCGAACGCAACCCCTGCTCGCTGGACCGCACCAGCTCGACGCGAGAGGCAGCCGTACAAAACTTCCCCGGTGCCCACGAATAAATCCACCCGCTGTATACCTGCCTCGTCTCGATTTCGCTCCCTGTCACGAGAGGAAGAGAAGCCGCTCGGAAGTTCTATACTGTGTTGCATGGGTGAAAGGAGATTACTGTGTTAGTGGAAGAATAACATTTGTAGATAAATCAAGTAATCATTGCTATCGTGTGTTCAATTGTATTTTTAGTACATGCTAACAAGTTTATATAGAAAAAAGGTAGTATCAATCATATCTCCAGTAAAAGACTCAAATTTGATAATCTTAGTATGATAAGTTTTGAAAGCATTTCAATTGGATAAACCATACAACTTTGCATTGGATACAATCGAAAGCTTTGAATTTGATGAGTATTGACGAAATATTGAAATATTTCAAGCAGCTCCCAAAAAAATGTCGGCATCCGAAATAAAATGCTCAATAGAAATGTAGCCTCTCTTAGATTTAGCAATAGAGATTTAATAAATATCAAGATTGCTTGGATAGAAAAAAATGTTGCCACTCACTATAGGACTGTGTTTATAGTGTATTAATCCACTATCTGTTTGTGAAACGAGCTAATTCGATTTCGTAACTACTATTTCAATCTATTTTAGGATTCGCCAAAACGATGTCGCTATCCCGTTTTTCCACTATTCAGAGCCGTCGAAATCCAATATAGATCCTGCTATATATCTTTCTCTTCCCGTGTATCGCAGTGCTTCAGTTGAGCCTTTCCGGATGTACTAATTTCGAATCGGCTTTCCATCACACTCGGGGGTTTTCCACGCGAGACGCACATGTGCAATCGTGTCAAGGTTACGGGGAGGTGGATGAAGGATTCGGTTTAGCGCCCGGGCTGCTAGCCTTTCAATACGTGCACGAGCGGGTTTTTTTTCCCTCTCTTTAGAGCCCGATGGCGGTAGGGGGGGAGCGGATAAAAAGTTCGGGGAGATTGCGTCGAACGGACGGTTTTCTTTTTTTCCCCCCCTCAATGGCTTCGACAGCACAATGACTTTTAAAGAGATTAAACTCTTTGTACTTTAGATCGAATTTTTTTTTCAGCCCCTATTCGCCGGAGAGGGTGGAAAATACCCCGGGCGAAGGGCTCGGCCTGTCCGGTTCATTAGTCGATTGGACGATTTTTACGAACCACTTGGCGTGATTCGGTGTTGGACGAGGCAACGCGAGACGCCAGCGCCGGAGTGTAAACTCCGGGATCGGCCCATCGAGGACTTTGACAGTCGAGCGGGCAATATAGCGACTCTTTACTACTGACCGACCGCCCGACCGTGCCCGGACACGTTCTACTTGCGCCAACCGACCAATTTTTTTTCCTCCTCTCTTTCTCTCGTGTCGAGTGATGCGGAGGTACACACTGTGGAAAAACTTTCGCACGAGTTGCAGTCGCGGGCACTTTAATACTACTATAATACATCGCTATATAGAATCGAATTGATAAAATATATAAACATCCCGGGAATGTGGCATTGAGGATGATAATAAATTCGAGTCCTCGTCCTTCAACATGAAAATCATCTTCCGCCCAACATTTATCAAAGTTTTTTACTCGGTATACAGCCACTCGTGGTACACCGTCGAGTCTTGCGGCACCAAATCCATCGGATTCACCAGGTACTTAATTATCGTCTTTATCCAAGTCTCTAGCCAAAGGATAGCGCATCGTGAGCCCTTGGGCTCGACTCGCTTTGTATGGATGCAAGAAAGGATCCGAAAGAGGGGGCGTGTATGTGCGCGAGCAGCTGTCGTTGCGCGCATTAGATCAGGGTCAGGCGAGACAGCAGCTATTACTCTTGGTTGAGTTGACTAGAAAAGAAAAAACAGCTTTTTTCCCCCACCTCGCTAATTGAGCGACGCGCGCTTCATGATTTTATTTCCTCGAGCGCGCGCGCAACTTTGGTTGGAAATTTCGGGATGGACTGACGAGGATATACTTGACTTTCGGAATGATCTCAACGGGTTCGTTTGCTGTTTGGACAGGATGCGATTGCGACAAACCCGGTTTGGTTGGGAGTCAAACGAAACCGAGCTGCGCTCGCTCGGGCGTAGGGATTTTTCCGACTTTGTACGAATCCAAGGATGGATGTGAAGGGACGAGAGAACTCGATTTGCACGCCCGCAGAGAGGCCGGAGTGGAAAGTGAAAGAAATTAATGAGCCAGTCGAGAAGCGACAGGTGAGAGTCGATCGGTGTAGAATGACGGTTTAGAAGTGTCGGGTCAGAGCCGGTTCGACCGTAAAATATAAAACTTTGTTTCTCGCTCCCATTCTCTCTATCTCGCGCTCGCTCTCTCTGTCCACATGTGGACACAGAGAGACAAACACATATGAGAGTGTATGTCTACTTGTAAAAGAGGCTTGAGGTCGGTTTCAAAGGCCCTCTTGCGTTTGACCCGTTATACCCCGACGCTTTTCCGCACTGACCAGTTTTATCGAGTCAAAAGGGAAAAAAGCCCTCACGCGTTTACCCTTCGAACGAGGGTCGAGTCCTCGTAAATCCGTTTGACGATCTCGCCTATAGTCCTGCCCGTTTTCACCACAATTCCCTCTCGGTGTACGAGGTGTACACGATACGTCGTGAGTTATACCCGAGGCTGCCTGTTTGTTCTACAACGAATTATCCTCGCTTACCATTGATTGCCTTCTAACGTACGGGAAAAAAAAATCTTCGATAAGCTGGCGGATTTCTACGCGATCGGGAGAGCGAAACGTGCGATGTTCACCGGCGACTGCTTGAGGGGGGGGGGGATACGGCGCACCACATCCGCGGGGGGGGGGTCACACAATGGCTTGAGGTAGAAGTTGTGTGTGTGTGTGTTTGTGTGTGTCGGATGCGTACCGTGGCTGGCTGGTGCTCGGCTCCGCTCTCACCTGTTGCCCCTGGCTGGCGCTCGGCTCGAAACACAGAGCAGTGCGGGGTGTCCCGGGGCCGGGGGGAGGGGGGGGTCGGCACTCGCGGGGGGGCTTCGTACGTTAGGGCCGCGTGAGCGGGCGCGGGCGGCCGACGCGAGACTGACTCCTCTCTCTCTCGGTGCCTCGGCAGGTGCCCCGTGCCAGCAGCCCGACGTTCGCCGTCGCGCCCCCCTTCCCATACCTTCGCGCCCCCCCCCTGCCCCGCCGAGGCGCACGCGCAGCCCCCCCCCCCGGCATTAGCCGGGCCGGGGGCGTGAGCGGCGTCGATAGCGGCCTTCGAGCCTCTTCCTCCCCCCCGCCCCGCCTCCTCCTCCTCCTCCTCTTGCAACCCCAAAGCGCGACTTGTTGAATGGGGGGATACGAGCTGTTGCGCCCACTGCCCAACTCTCCGAAAGTCCGTCGATTATGCGGCCCGCCGTCGAATTGTACACCCCCACCCACCACTCGTCGCCCGTGTGACGTTTCCGCGCCGACACACGGTCGACGTCTCGATTGTGTTTCTCTCCGTTACGTTTGTAAGTACACACCGAGAACGACTCGCGGTTATGATCAAGTATAATTTAGAAGATAATAGTGCTCGAAAAACTCAGAAAAATCAGATTAATTTATTACTTCGAGTGATTTTTACTAAAATTGAGCATGAAACGGACTAAAATTGAATAAATTTGACAGTTTTGAATCGTTTCGAGTACGATAGACTTACAATAGATAAGTGCTGTACCGTTCTTTAGAAATCGTTTTTGGCTCTTTCGCATCTTGTGCATGGCTTGTTGAAAAGTCGCAGTAGAATTATGGGTAACTCGTTCGATTACTGTGAGAATGAGCATGACAGGGACAACGTTATTTCTGTCGCGTTAGAGTTCGGATTGAAATCGCTTTTTCCGAGTTTCCCGCTTCGGAGCAGGTTGAGTGTTCATTTTTCAAACTTTTATTGACGAATGTCGAGTTTGAAACGTCATTTCAAAGTTTCTTCTCCGCAAAGTTACAACCAACCTCATATAAACTACTAGTTTCCACCAAATAAAATTCAAATAGATATTACAGCTATGGAATTAATGTGAACCAAGCTCTATCTCGTAGAGTATCTGGATTGTATTCAAATTCATCCAACATTACTTTACAGATTTGTAAAAGTTTCATCCGAGGTACTGCTCAAAACGAGAATTGTGAAACCATGAAATTCAAGTATTTAAATTTCTTTCCTGTCATGTTTCATCAAGTAATAGTAAATTGAATTAATACTCATCATTATACTTACCAATGGATTTGTCTTGCCAATTATTTTTCAAAAAATGTTAGAATTGAAACGAGATTATGAACGATGCTTTCTAATTATAATAGAAATAAATTTTGTACATATATAATTACTAGAACATGCGATCCCTATTTTTGGTGATTCTACTATGATTTTAATCAAATAATTAAATCAAATATGATCAGTAGGTCGATTTCCACAGCCTATGAAACATCACATTCCAGCAGCTCATAGAAACCGATAAAAACAAACTGGATAACTTTTTTAACTAATGCCATTTTGAATAATAGCCTTATTCATGTATTTTTAAGCTATACGTTACGTCTAAGTCAAAAAACTTGATACCATGAGAATAAAAACATCTGAAGTCGGGTCTAAAAACAAGTTATTTTCGCCTACGTACAAATAGTTTCCGTAAAAATATGGATGACACTAACATGTTCTCTTGTTTCGCTATATTAGATACTAACATTTCAAAAGCATATGCTGCGAGTATATATTTTTGAAATTATTTTGGAAAATAAGGTAGACGCTAAGTACGCGATTTTGTTCATGGCCTTATTCTATGCTTACCAAAAGACTACAGTTTACATTTAAGCCTTCAATTTCACTGGAAAATGGGGAGGTGGTTTTTTGATATACCCAAATAGGTGATATACGTGTATAAATTTGCAACGTTTTTAGCCGTCATTTGTCCGATTTTTCGCGTCTGTTAAACGTCATATGTATATGTGTCCAATTTTTTGTATGAAAAGATGACCGAATATCTTGAAGTAATCGAAAGCATAGTATATTCATTTAGGTAATAACCTACGATATAATAATAAACTACGTCCAAAAGTCCCAGCGCGTTCAGAGACCGAAGTGTTGTGATACTTGGAAAAACGCGTATTATATATGGTACTAGGAAAAAAAACTATGTTCGTAACCCGAACGTTTGAAATACTCTCGATAAACTAAATTGACCATTTCAAATAGCTCTTGGGTATGACCGCGCGATTAATGCGGATGTTGGGTTTTTAAATTAGATTAACGCAAAGTCTTCATTCGTGGAAATTGAATGAGCGCAGTACCGAGCGTGGACGCGGGGTAACTCAATAGAATGAAACGACGAGAGGTTTCGCGTTGGCTCGCAGAGAAAACTTGATATGGACAAGATAATGAGAAACATGCTTGCTGTATACTTACGATAGTTTCTTTTTTTTTCAAACTCTAATTGCAACTGACTGAACTTTTCTCTCGAGCAAATGTAATTGTAAAGTTTAGTTGTACCTGAAACGATGGGAACAGTTGATGAGAAGATGAACAAAGTTGAAAAAATATTCAGACAACGCAATCACAGACATCAGATCGGAAATAATATTATAAATCGATCCACGCGATGAGTTTCCAACCGGTTAATGTATATCGATCTATTCGTCGAATTTTCAAATATTTAATATTTTCCATGTATACTGTGTTCAAATATCCCAGTATTCACTGTTGGAAAAGATATCACGTGAATCGATTTTCCAAAATTGTATAAATTGCGTGACATGGTAGACATTAATTATTTCAGAGAGTGATCTTTTTTGTTTTCGTTGATAAATAGCAAAGTGTCATTAAAACGTTAACCAAATCCACCACTTCGTACATCGAGAGGAAAAAAAATTTATCCATTCAATCAAGTGAACTTGCTTATGGCTCATGCAATTTCCATTGATGAAGTGATTTTCAACCATTTTGAATTCGGGCAAATTAACTCGCGGCCCGAGTGATTTGATATTCAACGAGCCCGGATACACACATAACCCACCGATAAAAAAAAGCATCGGTCGCTCTCTCGAGTCGAAATCCGTCAAAAGTGTGCAAATCAATGGTGCGCGTATCGGAAGGAGAGAGGAAGCGATAAACACGGCTGGTGCGGTTGCAGCTTTGCAGCGCGAGTGCGAGAGGATCGCACGATCGTCTGGCGCGGAGGAGGGAAATTGAAAGCAAACGCGCGTGGCTGAATGTGTGCCGCATCCTATCCCCCCAGCAGTTTGTTTTCGGCATATTGCGGCGGGGTCGAAATGGAGATTGTCAAATATTGACTCGGCGTTCGCGCGCGCCGCCTCTCGATTCTCCTACTTCTCTCTCGCGCTCGCAAACGCCTTTATTGGCTTAGTCTAGTTTTCTGTCGCAGCTCGGTCGCGCTCACCGGCAGCTCTCTCTAATGGTCAAGGGCACCCGCGAGTAATATCCTCGAGATTTCCTTTCCATCCCGCTACTCCACCTGCCATCTCCTGCTCTCCGTCATTCCGCTCGGTGTGCTCCTTCATTTGTCTCGCTCTCGTGATTCCACGCGTTTTCTGCTGAATCTCCGTTACGGCCGATTCGAACGACGGCGAAGAAAAAATGTTTGGATAATTGTTTTCATTTTCTTTCTGTCTTCTTCAAGTAGACACACGTGCGAGGTACTAGAGGAGAGACGAGAGTGATTTCTATCACTCCTGGACGTTTCTTCGTAAGGGCGCGAGTTTTATATCCGCCATTTACAATCCAGTAACTGGCGCTTTTATTTACGTCTTCAGGCGTTTACGTTCCTTCGTAAAAGCGCCAGTTTTATATTCATTATTTACAATCTAGTAACTCGTTGGAAGTCTCGGGGCGCATCCGCGTGATTAAAACCCTCCTGTTTATCACAATCATTTGCACAGAAACGTATTTGAGATGTAAAAAGATACCTTACGTCGACGGTAGACGCGCAACAGCCCACGTTTTCAATTTTTTAATTTTCGAACAACTCAACTTCAATGAAAAAAAAGTCGCGACTAAATGAGTTAGCAGTATGTTTCTCAAAGAGGTCTTGTGAATGGAGAATCGTTGAAGGTAGATCTCACTTTCAATTTTTTTATCTCTTTTCAACAGTTTTTCTGGGGAAATGAATATGGGTTACTAGAGTTGTAAGCAACTATGTTACTATGGAGTATTGAAAATAAATCTTCCATTGATTTTTCATTTTGCTCAATAATGATTGTTGGTGAAATAAACAATGTTACCTAGTGGCGTGAACAACAGTTGCTTTAGAATTCGGTATGTTTTTAAGATTATCAAACGTTTTATATTATGAGAATTATCAATTGAACCTTAGTAACGGGTTACTTGGGATGTGAACAATACTTACTGTGTGGAATTATGAAGATTCAGTCTTTTGTTATTGAATCTTCTAAAACTTGATCTGACATGGACTTTTTTCTCAACTTAGCAACGGTTACTAGGGACGTAAGCAGCCGTTGTTATGGTTGTAAACAACCGTTGCTAGGGGTGTAAACAGTGACTATTATGGAGAACTATGAGAATTGTTTGTCCTTTTCGTCGAAAGTACTGTATTCATCCCTTGCCGTACCAGCGGTTACAAGGAAAGTAATCAATGTCCGATTATTTTTTCTTCACGTTTACAATGGTTGCTGGCTACATGACACACATCTTGCCACTACTGAATTTAGTGAGTAAAATTTCAAGGAGATCGGACGATTCAATCGAGAAATATTTTTTACAAAAATTGTAGCGTCGCATAAGCAAAAACAGCGATACGAAACTTCTATGCTTGTCCCATTACAATGCTTCCTCTTTTGAGTAAGCAAAAGTTCTCGTCGTGAGGATCTATTCAGCGCGGAGTGGAAATCCTCTGGACACCGCGTGTACATGTTACCGCAAAGTTCCGAGCATCCCACTGCAACATCGGTCAGTAGCACGCGCTCAGAGCGCGTATGTGAAGTTTAATTTCACTTTGACATATTTTATATTCATCGCCTGAGCAATTTGAATTTAATTGATATCCTAATGAATTAACCGTCTGCGGGGGAGGAAGGTTTCTCTCGCCGCCCCCGGGCTCGAAAACTCAAGGCCAAATACATGCGGTATCTCGCACGAGGACGGCCGGAAATTGTTATTCTTTTACGACTCGGGCCGCGATTCGAGATTAGGCGGGTCAGTTGCTCGGCACATGGCGGCAAGTTTTTTAATTAAGCCGGCAACGCGAGCGAGCGAGCGTCATAATGACTTTTTGTACCCCGAGCGTCGCTCGCGGTGCACGTTCCAATATACATTTGGAGCTGAACTTTCGCGGCGCGCGCAAGCAAGACCATAAAGCGAAAACCAGCTCGCGAATATCAACGTCTCCCTCTCTGCTGGTCATATGTGTAATAGCGCCGGGTAAAATCACTAATTACTCGTCGGGTTATCAATGGAGCAGCCGTGGGAGAGGGTACACGTACGGAGTAATCGAGCACGGCGCATCGATCGAGGGCCGCTCCGAATTGTTTACCCATGCGCGTATAAATACATCAGCCGCCGTGTGTGTGTGTTTATACCCGAGAGCGACTGGATATTCCCACGAGCGATGGAATTTCTAAATTAATGGCGCGTGCTGCCCGTCGACAACTCTTTACCGGCCGCAGCCCTCCCCCAAGGGCCGAAGAGCACCGAAAGGAGCAGCCCCGTCCGCGTGTTTGTCCATCGGGCCCCCGCTCCAAACGGCTTATTGAATCTTGCGGCCTAACATTATCAGTTCATGGGTATCAGTAAGGGACGTCTCTACCCATTCTAATAACGGGAGAGGAAATCGTGCGCACTCTGGGCATCACTCGATCTCCCTCGTATATATATTAAATGTCTCGGGAGAGCTTCTTCACGCGCTCGAGAGTTTGGAGATACCTTCGTCGCAGATTGGTTCTATGCTGTTACACGGGGGTGAACGTGAACTTGAGTGTCGATTTTGGTTATTCGCGCGAGCGTGAGTTGAGTGGCTGATGATCGAGTGGTTAATCATTGGAGATAAAATCGAACGGCGTGGACCAACGCCCGATGCGGAATGTATAAAGTTGAAGAAATAATCCGACGAGTTATTAATCGCCTCACGATCAATTGTAAAACTCTTCGTTTTCCGTCGTGAATTTTTCCGTCGAGTGTTTTCCTCGGGTATGATCGAAACATATTCCTATCGGCTGCCTTGAAAACGAACAATGGTTATTAGAGGAGACGCGAAACACGATTTATGTATGACAAAATTTGATAACATTGATTTCTCCTCGTCCCTTGATTCCTTGGAAAAGCGGATCTTGGTTCACACCTCGCCACCATTGACTTGTGATGAAAAATGTTCACGATCGAACCACTTATTCGAAGATCCGGCCGGATCCGAATAAAATCCGATCGATTTTAAATTCAATAGGCCTCGTAACTGCACCGTTCGCGAGTATGCCATGAATACTCAAACGAAATCGTTTCTTCCATTAACGAGGAGTCGCGCCCGAGCTAATTTTTTTTCCCCCTCTCCATCTTTCCACGCGAGAAGCTCGAATGTTTCGATGAAAATCAGATGTCTCAGAGAAGGTCATTTCCAACCCGAAGCTTTTACCGACCAAGCAAAAGAAACATCGTGGCGAAAAAACGCGTTCAACTTCCACACGCGAACGACAAGCGATGAGCGACATTGGGGGGGGGGGGATTAAAATCAAACGGCTCGTGTGTAATTTGACGGATTGATTCCCGATAAGTTTGGCGCGCTGTTTGTAACACACATGCCCCGTGAGAATTAACTCGATCAAGTGACTTGGGGACTCATATATGGGCGCTAATCCGATGAGCGGCAAAATAATTGCGCACGGCGCACTTGAATAACTCGCATGATCTAGTTAGCCGCGCGCTGAGTTTATTAAGCGCGCGCACGGCCGCCCCCCCTCCATCCCCCACCTCCCGACCAACACACACACACGTGCGCTAGCGATATCTCTTTCAAGCACGCTTATACCAATCAGGTTATTCGTGATTCGCCCTATCCACCTGGCTGCACCTACGCAACGTTTTGTACTTCTTCCTGATATTATATCAAATTTCCTCCGGTTGCAATACGACTTCTGTTGCCATTTTCCATACGGGAAATTGTTTCGGGCTAATTATGAGCTGTCACAAACTCGAGTATCAACGTTTTTGTATCGACTTGTAGTAGGCCCATGTATAGCTGCTAAATAATTGATTTGATGCTTGCATAATTTCTTGTATCATTATTCATTTCTGTATTAGCGTGTTTGAGAATTTTATATGAATCAATAATTTATGTACATCTGTACATTTCATTATACAATATTTATCTTGCTGATAATAATAATGGGAAAGGTTCTTTTCACTTTGATTTCTCATTGCATTGATTATACGATCTTTTTCAACAAGATTAATAACGGTCTTTGGGAAGTAGAAGTTGAGTTTCATGTTAATAACGTAACACAAATAATATTTATAAAATACTCGATACGTCTTTTCGCTGATCTTGTCTGTTTTTTACGGAAAATGAATCAAACTAGTCATGTGTTATTGTGATGTCAATTGATAACCAAAAGAAAATTCGATTGCGTGATAGTATTCGTCTTCGCTAAAATGTGGGACTTTTATGACATAAATATGCAAATGTAAGGGTAGTCTCATAATTTGATATGTGTAAAAAGCTCTGCTCCAGTTTTACTTTGCTTATATTACTTCACAATTTAATTATGCAAATGTAATACATTGCGCTCGTAGCTTGGATGATAAATCCAGTGGAAATTATTATATTAACTAGATAACTAGACATCCTTATATTCCTTAAACAGAAAAAAAAATTTGAGGTTGTAACGACCAAATTTTTTTGTCAGATGCTGAATAAAATCTGAATGTGGGTTTCAAAATCGCACATAATGAAATGAATGTTGAATAAAATATGAATACAGGTTTTGAAAAAGCTAATAATGGAATGAATTAATAAATACATGCAAAAGATTATTGTGTGAATAATTGGAACATAATTTTCAAACGCAGGAATGTAGATCGCGTGTAGCACGTCTAAATGTAGCTAGTGTATACATATAATGATAGATGAAACCGAAAAGCAGTGATTGGTTTCTAAATAACTTATTTTTCATCAAACTCATCGATTCGACACATTCACCGCAATGATTGCATTATATATGCAAGACTGAATTCTTTCGTGGTCTTCATTACAATTATATTACATACAAATAAAAGTTTTGGTAGAATTATTGGTCTTACAATAATTATAAAATATGGAAAGACTCATTCTAAAAGATTTCCAAGAAACTACAGCTGTAAAAAATGTAGTACTCAGAGAACGGAAAAAGAATTTCACCTACAAGTGGAAACGAATAAACTTAGCCATCAAGACAGACCAAAAACCATTAAAAAAGAACATTAGTTAAAACGGGTTACATACACACACGCGCATAGACATATATGTACTTCTTCTTACGACGCGATGTCATGTCCCTGCGGCCAATACGACCAGGCAGCTGCAAAACGGCTATCCATCTTGTTGTCTCGGACCGCAAACGATTTTCGTGCCGAAATCACCCAACCTCGCTCGGGTGGATAATATACTCGTACTATTTCATGGTCAGTTAATTCAAATAAATTTTCACATTATCCCCGTATCATTGTCTTGAGCAGAGTTCGTATGTTATCTTTTACACTACTCACTTATTTCATCGTATTCTTAGCATTTGTGAGGTCAATGAGACTCGTATATGAGTATGTGCGATTCCATTTTGTAATAGATTTTATTTTGAACAAAATACATGCACAACATTTGGCTTTTTGTAAATAATCATATGATTAAGTTTCATGAGCCATATAAAATTACTAATTGAAAACCAAGTCGAATTTAGAGCGGATAGCACCAAATTGGATTCATAGGCAAAATGAAAAAAATACCCGTGTCTTTTCTCTATACCCTTTTTTCTTAATTATGCATGAACGCTTTCAACTAAAAATATAAAAATTGAATTGCGATCTCATTAAAGCATCCACGTAGCTGGGGATGTAGGCGTTCAGGTTGCTCCTGTCGCATCAGATGTACAATTCGAATTCGTATGGAGCACGCCCATTCAAAGAATTACGCTCAAATATCGAATTCATTTTTGAAAGTAACAAATGGTAGATATAATACGGGTTAGGAAGTTAAGATCCGTTATGATTACCTGGGTGAAGATTGAAAATTATGGGGAATATACATTCAATAATGGCCGTAAACATATTTTGTGCATATATTCTGTCAGTCGTTTTCCGATATGTATGGACAACATTACGACAAACTACAATTTACAATATATATCTACATTATACTAAAATTAAACCGTACTTTCTTTTGTTTCCGATTCCACGTCAATATATTAAATTTATATTACAATATATTAAATATATTAAATTCATTTATAACAGTGAATTTTCCCGAATTATGATGAAGCAAACTGTAGAGCAAAGTGTAGAGATCATAAGAAGAATTTTTTCGTATGTGAGTCAAATAAATGACGTTAAAAAGTTGAGAAGGAGTGACTATATTCAATACCTATTCGGACAGATTGAAAGAAAAAACCGAGTGCTTTCATAATCTGCGGAGCAATTTTCGATAAAAATAACGCGTGAGCGTCTTAAAATATATTGACGCTGATGAAATCTATAAAAAGATCTTGATTTCATTTCAATTGATTTTTCTGATGTTTCTGGGCATTGATTTTATCGTGAATTGTCGGGATCGCGGTTCAAGGCAATAAGCGAATCTTATTATTCAGACTTCATTATTGAATAGATTATTTTATAAAAACTACTCGGTACCTGTCCGACATGAGACATTGTTTCGTATTTTTAGAAAACCGGAATAGACTCAATCCCAAATAACTCCTACGTCGCATTTTCCAAACGCAATCACAAGTCATTGTCGAGAGCGAATGGCAACAAACAGTGTTGCAGTCGCAATATGGATAAGTTATTCAGAAATAGACAATACAATAGATGACAAAATGTAATTTCAGGCATAAAACAAGGTATCAAACACGTATGTCCTTGATGATGAGCCACGTACATTGATGTAGTTCGTATGTATCGGTCTTCAACTAATATATCAGAAAGTAAATTCGAGGTCGAAAGTGTAATTATATATTAGCTATAAATTCAAACAATTCGCGCAAATGGTAGTTAATTAATTATCAAGTTTCTAATTTTGAGTTATCAACTTCACCTCGCGATAGGCGAGGATGAAAAGGAATTTCTTTTCATTATGTATGTAAAAGTAAAACAAAAAGTATTGCGTCACTCTTGATAAAAATTGGTAAAATAAATTCAGGATTGAATTAAAAAGTGTGAATATCATGAAATACATTGACCAATTACTCGAATATAATGTCGATAGAAAACATTAATAATAGAATGATACTGTCCGCAAATGAGGTAGTTTGGATTAAAATTTGGAGCAATAAAATAATATCGCTCTACATCTGAGTCCCATTAAACTTTCAAAATCACACGATGGTTTCTTCAATAAATTTGAGGTTTTATGTCAGAATCAATGTATCGTATTGAAAATATTATTTCAGAGACAGTATCTATTCATATGTAAAAGTTTAGTTTACAATATATGATTAACTCATAAATGAAAGAGTTTTTCGAGAGATAAAGATTCTAAGCAAATTGCCCTCAAACTGATTGCACGAACTACCTATTAACTGTTGAAAAGGATATGAACAACAATTGCCATGTTCAAAATCTAAAGTTTTATTTTTCTAATGTTCTAAGCAGTGTGTGCTATACAGACATTGAGTATATTATAAATTGAATAGTAGCAATATTCTTCATGAAATTCGGACGTTATGTTCTTCCTATATGAAGGAACGAAAATGATGAAATATATGTTTACCGGACAACAATTCTCAGAAGCAAAACAAATGAAAAACCATATTGAATGGTCTTCGTAAACAAATTCATATTGAGTATTCTGAATCCAAATGATAATTTTAATGGCTTCTGAGATCTGACTAGCATGACTTCATAATTTTTACGACTCTTCATCTTATTTGATATGCACAATTTATTTCGCACTAGAGTTTCAGCGATGTCTCCACTGACTATCATTAGCAGTTGACCCGCGAAACACAGAACAAACAACAACAGAACAATGTTCACCACTAGGAATAATACTTTGTTGAACGCTGCCTGATCTTGTACCTGAAATCAATGAAAACGAAATCTCATTTCCTCGGGTGTCTTTGGTGATCAATATACATTCATGAGAGAATTGATTAAAGTTAGTTAAAAAGCTCAATGAAATGTCCCAAATGTTTGTCATTCAATGCGAAGTATCGATGTATGATTTGAATCCAAATAAATAAGCTTTGAACCTTCATTTAATTTTCAATCAATCATACATTGAATGTGGAATCTATTCATGCCCAAAATACTCACAGTTAAAACTTGAAAACAGCCAAAACAACCCACGAAAAATAAAACTGAATGTTGAATCAGAAACGTCGGCGAAAATGTTTTGCAAAACTCCTCTCCGTATTTTAGAGCTTTCGAATGTCCACAAATGATATCCTTCATACTCTCTTCTTCGCGGTCCTGAATATTCTCCAATTGCACTCCAATCAGACGTAGCTGCTTGCAAATTTGGCATATGAAGGTGACTATTAGAACGTCACTTGTGATCGAGCAGAGGACAATGAATGTTGATGTGCAAAATTCTACGAAGTATATTAATGCGAACCTGTAAGAAAAATAACCAAACTCCCACAAAGGATGTTATAGTAAACGATACACCGATGTGGATTGAGAAAGCTCATACCGTAGCGTAGAAACATGATCTATTCAATCTGTTGTTTAAGAATTTAATCGATTATTGATGTTATTGTTAAAAGTCTTTCTCTTTGAGAAAGCAAGAATGAAAGAAAAGAATTGCATTATAGAAAATTGGAAGTGGAAAGAGCCTGAATTTGGGGACCTCTGCGGAGTAGTCTGCTTAGCTTTTAAAAGAGAAAACTAATTGAAATTTATCGATCTCCGTTCCAAAGTTCTAGAATCGCGGATGACATGTAATAGTATATTTTTTTCAACAATTATTGACTCTCTTTTCCACATGCTTTTGTTGACAAATATCCTAACGTGAAATACGAGTTTGCCCACACTGAAAGTATACTTTTATACGTGTTTATTCAGTTTTAACGGCGAATATAAACGCTAATGAGATAATATAAGCCTGCTTTAGGGGAGAGAACCATGGATCACAGCTAAGGGCTTCATAACGCCATTCGTAGATGTCTTCAGTAACTTTTTTGGCCCCGATCGCCCTCATATGAAGTACTTTTCTGTGAGTGTCTATGTCCGTTAAGCTATCTGTCAGCAGCGAAAAAATCGTCAACTTTGTCATTAAGTTTGAATTTATTCCACAAGGAGATAATGTCTCATATTTTTCTTCTCAAAATACCATAATTCTTTGAGCATACACAGTTCGAGAGCAGATGGATATCTCCTAGAAATTAATAGAATTACCAAAATGTAGAATACAATTCCGGCTTGAACACCAACTCTATTGGGAGTACTTTTCCAGAGAAATTTGACATTAGAAGTGGTGAAATGTAATACACGGTATTGATGCCCAAGTAACTTCGATAGATGAGTTTCACGATCCGATCTTCCCAGGAGCGCCAAAATTCCACAACATTCTTCTCTTCCATGGTAGATGGTAGACTTCTTTCAAACTCTGATGTTCGATGAATCAATTGTAGTACCTTCTTCCTAATGTAGAATGAATGACATATGAATTCTCTATTAAGAAATGGAAATAGTTGATACGCTTACTTACTTATTAAATACCACAGAAGAAACTTTTACTAATGCAAGTGCATACAGTGTCGTATTTGTTACGTAACTGGAAATCGATTAAATGTGGATTACTGTTAATCGGCCGTGTTTATGTAATCGACTCTGCAATGCTTCATATTTTGTGACCAACATATGTTTTTGAATATTTTCCTATCGCACAGAGCGAAGGAACTTGTTATGTTATGAAGAATTCAATGTGAATTTATTGATATTCTGATATTTCATGTGTGTTTAATGAAAAAAATTACTCGTTAAAATTATGCGGTGTAGCAATCGTCAAAGTGCTGATTAATTGTAGGAGAAACACCAATAAAACAATGGCAAAACACCAATAAGTTTTGGAGCAGATGCTAATGGGACGTCGAGCACGTTCCACTTGACCAACTCCCATAATCAGTAGAAAGATCCTAATGGACTTAAACCGGCCAGAAAACTTCATAGTTTCACCAAAATTTTTTAAAAACTGTAATTCGGAGAAAAAATGATTTTGAAATAAACTTTGTAGTAGGAATCAGTATAGAAATCACAAAAACAGATGACAAAATAAAATTTCACAAATATAAACCTCCAACTTCTCTTCAAACAGATCAGACGATACTAATATTCACTTTCAAGAGTCTCGGTTATTCATCTTATGGACGAGGACTTCATTGCGAAGACAAGAACAAAGGTTTTCATAGTCAGGTAACCCAAATAAATTTTCACATTGTTCCCGTACTATTGTCTTGAGCAGAGTTCGTATGTCATCATCTTATACTACTCACTTATTTCTTCGTACTCTTTGAATTTGTAAGTGGGCCACGTACGGGTATGAGCGATTTTGTTTATACTCAATAATGATAGAATTGATGGAAAAATGCAACAAAGGACCTGTAACAAGTTGGTGTACGATTTTTCCGATGTTTCTGAATCATCATTGAGTGACTTAGATTTCATAAACACCACTCGGCGGAAGTCCGACATAAGACATTGTTTCATATTACTATAAAAAACTGAAATCGATTATTCAGAAATATTCAACACAATAGGTGAGAAGGTGTAGCGTCAAGTATAAGACAAGGTATCGAACACATATTCCCATGGTGATAAACCACGTACAAAGTTGCAGTTCATTGTATGTATCCATCTTTAACTAATATATCAGAAAGTGAAGAAATATAATCGTAATTTTTTCGATTAAAATTTTTGAATAGTGGAGGATGATTTTCTGAAATCGGAAATTCTGTTACCCACCACATGCTAACATTTGAATCCCTTCCAGTAAGCGATGTTTCGGGGTCGAAAATATAGTTATATATTGGGTAAACAAAGTTTTGTCTCCTCGAAAAACATTTTTTCTTTCACTGTTTCTCAGCATGGGAATGTTGAAATCGAACGCGGTTTGACTTACTTTGAAGATATTAAGTAGAATTTCATTGAGCCGAGCAACGTCAATCGGCATTTGCGCCGTGCAGTGTTAAAAATTCTAATTTTGTACAATGTAGTACTGAATTCGCTCCAAATGGTCAGGCTCACCGTAGATGGTATTCTAAATTTGAGTTTCTAGAATTTTATTTTGGGAATGATGACATTAGACCTGGATATTGTTCAAATGGTCAGTGCAGGGCCACCGATTCGCCTGGACAACGTCCGAATCAACCTGTTCACCTTTTTCCACGAAAAATTTCATAGACGCATCCTTGGAATACTATAGTATACTATAGGTATACCTACGGCGGTATACTATAGTATACAAGTATACTATAGGTATACCTACGGCGATCCTGACCTGGACGGCTAGGAAAACTCATTGAATGGTTTATTTTTAGAAAAATCGTTTAAAAGAGCCGTGGAAAAAAATCAGCCAGTGTACGCGCTCGTTTTTTTCCAGCAGCTCTTCTAAACGGTTTCCTTAATAAAATAACTTTATCTACTTCGGCAGATTCTGGGGATGTGTCTTTCTCCCCGGGAGGATTGTGAGATGTGTCTTTGATTAACATCTATCTTCCTTCGCAGGAGGCATCTCGGGTAATCGCTCAAAATAATGCTCGGAATCGATGGCTCCAGTACCAGCACTACCATGCGAGATTGAATGACGAATCACCGGCGTCACCCTAGCAGTCACGGCTTGTCGCTTCCACCCACCCCGTGTACCGGCAGTAAAGCTCGGAGACCCGTCCTGCTCGGAATCGATCGCGCGTGGGATCGTGTTCGCGTGGAAGCCGGGGTAGCGCGCGAAATGAATCGGATCTCGCGCCGTTTGACAAAAACGAACGAACGAGCGGCCCCTCCTTCACCGGTATGCGCACAACGCTGCCCAAATGCTACCTTGACATTAATATAGCGCGCGCGGGGCGACGCGCCGTGGCTCGGCTCTCTCTCTCTCTCTGCTTCCTCCAACTCACCCCACCACCCGATTTGCCTAATTCCTGCGCGCGCGGTGTGCCACAGCAGCCGCACGTATATCCAGGTCAAGGTCGGAGTCGCGCGATGTACCCCCCACCCCACGTTGTATATACATACCTTGGACGCGTGCGTTCATGGCCCTGCGCAAAGCCTGATGGTGAGTATGCCACGTCCTGCGTGTATGTGTCTTTACCCTGGCTGGATGCGCGCAGCCAGCTCTCCAGCGGCCACCGCAGCGCCCCGGACGAATGGAAGGCATTTGGCTGCGACTGTGTCGGGGAAAATACGGAGCAGAAGAAGGGTTTGTGAAAGGTGTGAGACTTTTTCAGGTTGGACTCATCGTTTTATGTGGGAAAATAGACACACCGACACATCTCTAGTGATACATTGTCTGACCGTAAGCTTAGTATTTCTTCGCGTGAAATCAACCGATGTTGAGAAATGTATCACATTTAATAAACGGAGAAATCACTTGTGATATCTTTGGAGTGATCCTGCGGAAGGCTGGATATTGAATTGTTAGCAGTTCAATCTTTTTCCTCGCGTATGGCATTTCTAGCTATATTTACTGTCGCTACCGTTTACTGCGGAATCGTCAGCTCCGTTGTTTTCTCGGTGAAAACGTAGAAGGACGTGGAATGCTTTGAATCCACAATGTAAGTGTCTGTTCTCAACATCGGCTATCCTGGCCTATCTAGATCACCTGTGAATTTTGAATATGTGATTTTTGACTTCCATAAAATACACATCTCCATTGATCCAATTGTCCTCAAAGCATCGAACCAAACATATACACTTTATGTTTACGAACTGGCTTTTGTCGTAATTTTTGTTACTACACCCATTGGAGTTTCGATCCTATTCGCGGAACTGCGTATAAACATGAGACAGTTCGCGAAAGTATGGCGATATGCGCGCATGTGTAGACATATTGTCTGATTCCACCGTGATTTGAATAGTTCCTATCCTTGTTTGAACACTTAAAAATTTGATAGTACTTTAGAACGGTCGTTTTCATCGTAAATGGTAGTCAATTTCTAGGTGCAAACGTTAACTCGACTACATGATACTTTTAGAGTAAATTAAACCTCAAACGCCAGCTGCCCACACGCCACCAACGAACATTTAATTATCATTATTGAGATATAGTTGTTTCCACGCTCAGTAACGCGATTAATTGTAGTATCGTAAAGTTTATCAGGAGCGTTTTTGTAAAGAAAATAAGAAACGTGTTTATTTTACTTTGAATTCGTGCAGGACTCACTTGTACACTTCTTGATCTTTAGGCTTTGATTATCAGTAAAAACATAGATTAACATAGCATTCAAGATAACCCAATATCTCTGGAAAATCGAAATGTTATCTGATGAATGACCGTAGATATTCCATCTATTTTAGTATAACCATGAACCATCTCAAGAAATATCAGTGACATCCTAGTGACACAAATTCAAAGTGACAGTTTTTGATGAGAATAGAAAAACTAAATTTACGCATCATACATACGAGCGGAATAGTTGACTTTTTCACTGCCATGAGAAATTTAATCGATCAATAAAAAAAAAAAAAAAATTTCGTGCGGCAATAATTGAAGATGCAAGTAATTCAATACTCCAAAATCCATAGTCCTTCCCCAATACGTTGAGTTTATCACCTACAAATCTTCTGCGATCTACGATGAAAATGCCTGTATCACATATCTCCTTCGTATTTCCGAGTACTCAAATAAGGCCGGAACACAAAGTGTGCAAGTTACGGCGGAATTGCCCACATGTATATTTGCATGCGACGCCCCCTGACAACAATATAAACAACTGAGTATTACCTCGAGCCAGGGAATGTAGCTTTCCAGGATACAGCCAGTGAAATTCTACAACGAACGACTGGCAAAGAGTGCAATCAACGAGTTTCTCGGCAAGTCTTTGTCAGAGAAAAAAAGAAAAAAATTGCCAAGCTCGCGTTGGTTTATCTGCCGCATGCGCTTGTACAAGGTCGATTTTGGTTGTGCGAATCACGTCGGATACAGCAGTTTAACCCGTACACGAATTGTTAAATAGATACAATTATGCTGGTGAGTACATATTTAACGCACCCTACGTGCCGGTGTTGCGAATCCTAGTGTGGGTGATGTGGTCATCTGAAAGTCATCAGATATATATATTGAGTAAGATATCTACTAAAACTAAAAAAGGTCGATTGTTTGTTCTTCATTCAAGTACAAAAGATTTGAAAGAACTGAAAAATGTTTAAGGAATCGTTTTTGGTGTGCAGGTATATCTGGGTTTCGGGGCAGGTGATCGAGCGTTGCCTCAACGCGATTGTCACGATTGACGCGATGCCGCTCGGAAGTGGCTCGAGTTTCGGCTGCGAGCCAAATCGATCCGATGTCAGCCGCTGCTACCAGCTCCGGCTATTGGATATGCCTCGTGTAATTTACTTGCTTCTGATATGGATTTATTGGAGCGGTATGGTACATTAGAAAGCCGCAACGTGTTTACGGGAGATAGACTTTATTTTGACTATTAGCTTGGTTTATCAAGATACCATAGCTGTTTGATCTCAACACGGGGAATAACATTGAATCGCCAAAATTTATCACTTTACATATGGTATGATTATTGGGTTGTGTCAGCCAACATATTTTGTTAGTAAGACTGAATCTCATTCTCGGCACACGTTTCTCGAATATTTTTGATTAACAGTCCATTGTTCTACTCAAAGAGATTTTTCTTTACAGTCTGTAGAATTCGAGCGTTACTTGTATTCTCTGGCTTTTTTAACACTTCAAAGCCTAGAAAACAGTTCCAATAGCTTCTCAAAACTGTTGCCAATATGAATGGTCGTCATTCTCTGAGGTATAAATTAAAAAAATCCTGCTGTATATCAAGGAAAAAGGGAAAATCATCGAATTCTACCAGGTAACATCCATAATTGATGCTTATCTGTTTTTCTTCGTGAAATTCAAGAATCGGTGAACCGAATTTAATGTATAAGGGTAGCGCTTGCCCCCAGCTGCCTTTACTCGCCAGGAGTGGGCGCTAGCGCACCCCTGGATTTTTATTAATAATATTGACTTTATTCCCGAGATACTCGATTTCAATCGATTCTGACCTAAGGATGGTGCAGGGATAAACAAGATATGTGATAATTACTCGGTCGAAAATCACTTTTTCCAATAATATAGAAAAAAAATATTTCGATGCACAAGCCTATGTTCAGGTGTTACCATTTGGATAATAGCATCCAATTTATTTGCCTTTAACAGCTTTTTCCCAAATTCTTGAATAAATTAGTTCTGGATAAGTAATGATTTCATTTGAAATCCTGATGTCTTTGTTATACTTTAGATCTGATTATATTTATCTTATTATTCTATTTTACTTTTGATCTTTGCTTCCGCTTAAAAGATTTTTACATGTATTGGTTCCTTACTTGAGTACTTCCCCTATATACTTTATAAGTAACGTTTGTGATCAGCTAGATCAATGAGTATCTCGGGAAGACTTCTCGTAGTAGTTTCAGCTTCATACTTATGACAAATTAATTTTGAGCGCATAAACTTGTAATCCTCGCTGCGCTTGAGTCGCAAACGTTTTTCGTGCCAAAATTACCTAACCTCGATCAAGTGCATAATATACTATCGTTTAGCTAATCCTCAACCATTTTCTAACTCTCCATGATTTAGTACTGCGATTCAAGTTGACCACGGGAACTGAATATGTCTCCTCTATTTGAAACTGCAGGCTTGCTATCTTTACTGGTGTTTCATGCAGCTGAATAAATTTTGAGGACTCAAATTTCTTTCCACTAACATTAAAATTAGTCAATTTTTCTAATTTATAATTGCATATTCTCGTTTGATATATACTAAACTTATTGACATGAACAAAACTTATTTTTCATCAGAGGGTTTGAGCCTAATGTATCGATAAACTACTAGCTGATCAATGATGAGATTTGATGGAAACTATAAATGTCACTTTTGCATATCATCGTGTGCTTGGGAATCGTAAGGCATCAACGGAAACTCCGCTAATTCGAGCAAAGCAAATTACCACTGCCATCAAGATTGCACCTATGATTATGGCCATAAGTGACAAGAATGAAGGACAGGAATGTAATATGACGTATCATTAATTGATGTCTTGATGATCAGATGGCACCTAATGTCATCTCAATGAGCTATAACATGCGACAAAGATTTAATTATTTTACTAAGTACGTAACCAGTTTAATCATCTTTTTTGATGCAAAAAGAATCATCTGAAACTTGGTAAAAGCTAAGGGAAGTTTGTAGAAAAGAAGATATAATGTAGAAAGATAACATCAATTGTTGAAAGATTGATGTTGTGAACTACTCGATCGTTACATCGCATCTTCAAGAAGTAAAACTTCTTCCTAAAGTAGAAAGGATATATATAGACCATCGAATAAACGATGGCTATATCGGGTCCCGGATGATCCTTTTTTATCTGATTCTATCTTGAAACCTATCGATTAAATGCAATGAGTCACTTGATAAAATCGCAACTCTCCAATACATATGATAATCCAATGTAAAATATATATACACACAAAATCGAATATTCAAAGTCGGTATGGAGCCACTCAACCCATTTTCCCCTCTCAAAGTCATATATCTAACTTCATTGTTATCGCATCATTCTTCTTCCTTATCTGCGAAACACTCGGTCTATTTCTCTTTGCGAGCCATGCCCGATGAATCTCTTCTACAGTTACACATACGGAAATGTATCAAATTGTCACGAAAATCCAGGTTATTCGGACCGATTTCTTAACGAATGGATAACAAAATGACAATTAAAACTATTTTAGTAACAAATGTCCTAAACGTTATTCACGATCACATTTTGTTATTTTCACCCAAGTACTTATTCAAGTATTATACAGTTATCAACTACGCATGTGTTCTGTCAATATAGAGATTCACACAACACTCTTCATGTACACACTGAAATGATTTTTTAAAAATGTTCTCAGTATTTAAAAACTCTTTTATTTTAATGAAGTACAGAAAAGATTTTATTTTGTTTCATTAAAGCTCGTACTTAATTTAAATGAAATTTACTTGAATTTTCAATATTCCGAATCTGAATTTATCGAATTTATCGAATTTTGATACAAATTCACGCGAACTTAGATAACTTATTTAGGAAACGCTATAATAAATTTATTAATTTTCTTGTTTATAGTTCATTAGATGGTAACATATATTTCTCCCGCGCTCTGTCGAAGTGCACTTACGGTAGTAGCACCTACTATTTTCAAGGGAGAGCATTTGGAAGCTTATAAAAATAAGAGAAGAATGATTCAAATAATGAAGAATTCTATTCTCATATTGTACTATTAGTTGATTACAATTTATATTAGTATTCAAAATAAACCTTATCACATCGGGCAACGATTGATGTGGAAAACTACTCTTTTTATTTATTTTGTGAAAGGTTTGCTTCTCGAAATAGAATGGAATAAAAAATATCCTAATGAGAAAACGACAATTCAATTCAAACAAAGAATCGTTTTTCCAGTGAAGACAATGATTATCAAAGGACCTGAGGCCCAAGTACTTCTGATTTTCGACTGCCAGTCGATGTGTTTGATGACAGATTGAGCGAGTGACCCGATCGACTCTCGCTTCAGAAACCTCTGCTTTAGGTAACAACAGGCGTTTACTTGACAGTATGGTCAGTATTACGGATATACACTCATAGTCTGTGTCTGTGTGAGTTTGTATGATGGGTGTATTTGTGTCCCTATCGGCTCGATGTGTATGCCTCCCTTGTCATTAGCGTGCAACATGGTACTCTCTCTTGAACTAACACTATAGTCCAAGGTGGAACCCCAACCACCACACAGTGGTGTAATGAAACAAAGCGGGCTGTATTTAATAGTATCTTATGCAACTAGTGCGTTAAATGCAATTTAACGTGTGACAAGCTGGCACGAGTCGTCGGCGAAGCCGACGAACGAGGGCTAGATGGTCACACGAGTGCGTGGAATCGCATTTCACGAGTTGCATACAATATTTTATGGTATAGTGATCAAACGCGAATTTTACGCATCGATTAGAGTGCGTAAAATCCGATTTTACACACTAGTGCTATAATAATTAGGCAAAAACACTGGTGCGTAAAATCGCATTTAAGGCACAAAAATCGATGCGTAAAATGAGCGTATATGATCACGTATACCATAAAAAAAATTAAAACTGTCCGTACATTGATTTGAACCAATACAAGCTCGTACCCTTCAGTCACCGTGGCTTTAAATTCACCATCATTGAAATTGGAATAAATGCGTCTGGGCATACACTTTGAGAAAAGTTTTCATTATAAATAATATAGAGTTGATGATGAATTATAACGTTTCTCATACACATCCCTAAATGCGTAATTCACTTTCTGTTTACAGGGTACAAAACGCTAACGCAACAGCGACGACTAGCCGCTATGTCTTGTTTACATTATCTCATTTCTTATCTGATTTATATGAAGTTTTGAATAATAGTTCATTAATTATAATCGAACAACTTATTCGCTTCAAGTTTCGAAGAGATCAGAGTTTTGAAGAAATCAGAGATTTGTTCACAATCTAGTCAGTAATAAGGTTTGTGGTTTTGTACAGTCTTTAATAACATCTCCTGTAAAACGGGATACTTTCGTATGGTTATTGCATTTTTTCTTTCATTTAATATATTGAGATATAGTAACGTTCACTATATTGTGTTCTTAGTGCGAGCGTCGTAGACCAAACCTTAAGAAGGACAGAACTCATGGCTGGGCGACAGTGAAAGTGGACCAGGCGGCATTCGCGGAGAATATTGAAAGAGCCTCAGAGTTGAGTAAGAAAAATTGTCGATCTCATAATCTTTTCAACTCATGCTTAAAGTAAGGATCTCATGGCAGAGATTAGATTAGATCCATTAGAGAGAGAGAGAGAGAGAGAGAGAGAGAGAGAGAGAGAGAGAGAGAGAGAGAGATGAAAGAAAGGGTTGATGAGTGGTGCAGAGGGAAGGAAGGGGGTAGAAAACAGAAAGGGGGGGACCAAAAAAGAATTTAGATTCGCTCGAGTCTTTAATGGCTCTTCTCACAAGTAGAATAGGGGAGATGATGAGCAGTTCAGGATAAGATGGGCCCCCCTGAAGAAAAGCTCACACGGTGCCGGTGTGGTTCCGGTTTCATTGTACTATTACTTGGGATACTTGTACCCACTTACGCCTTCTTTCTCCTCAAAAGAAAAGAACCAATATTCTGCCTCCAATTTCGTCTTCTTTTCATCCCCTACTTTCTCCCAAGGTTTAAGATCAAGCGTTATGAGGCAAAAATTAGACGTCAAATGACAAAGATGAAAGGTCAGATTACGAAGATCAAAAGGAAAACGGCTAAGGTTGGAACTGTTGGAAGTCTCACGTTGAAGATAATTGGTTGAAGGTCAAAGTTCAAAGATCAAAAGCCAAAAGGCAAAAGTCCAAAATAAAAGAAAAATGTTGGACGACAAGGATGAGACCGAGAAGACAATGGAAGTCGTGTGGTGTTGATGGGGTTGGCAACGGCGCCGGTTGATTCGCTAATTACGTGATTTCACTCAAGCTGGTTTTTTTTCTTCAATCTTTTCTGCTTAGAAAGATCTATTGATGATATTACACTAACAAAAATAAATTAAATAAATAAATAAATCTTGGTTCTAGATGAAAAATCAGTTTGGCGCAAGAAGATTCCCTTGAAGATTATGATCTTGATCCCAGAGTAGCCGGTTTAGTAGGAGATTCTTGATATAGCGTTAAACTGTTTTTTTTCCGCGAACCGAAATTCGATTTTCGTAAGTGTAAGAAGTAAGAAACATAAATAAACTTGGTGGTTGTCATAATAGGCGTCAGTTATGTAGAAGCTAATTTCTCCTATCAGATATTCTGTTAGCAGTACAGTATTTTATGGAATGAGAGATGGAAAATACTAGCCAATGAATGGAAAATTGTATTTCAAACACAGAACCAAATGAAGGGTTGACGAAAAATGGAACTAAAAGACAGAAATGCATGATTGTATGTGCATTTAACACAGAGAATGTTTATCTCTACAATATATGACGATAATCATAATTATCATACAACCATTAAACGAAATCGAAAAACTACGCTTGCATTACCTGGTCGTCTGAACGGTAAGACAAAACAGAAGACTGCCTCTTTACTTTGGGGGTGTTTATTAGTTATTGATTTTCGTTAATACATCGAATATGTATCAGGTACCAACTGAGCATAAGTTTCTTTCAGGAACCCACGGAAACACAAAACGAAATATAATGAACGGCGAAGGTGAGTTTTCCCCAAGTAGAGAGTTGTTGAAACGAGGCTGATTTTCATTCATTATCCCAATGGAAGTAATGGTAGTAGGAAAGGGCTCTTACGCGCGTCGACGTCTCTTTCAATCTTCTACTACGTACAAAGGGAGTCGCGCGCGATGTGATGCGCTCGAGTGAATAAGCTCAAGCTCCTTTGAGCCGCTCTCTATCTCTTTTCATTTGTTGTTCTCGTTATCTCTTCGACGCCCCTTTCTACCTTATCAAATCCTTCACAGAGACGCACGAAAATTATATTCGCTCTTAAATAATGAATGCGTGCCATTCTCTTCCAGCCGGTAAAAAGCTTTATGTTCTCGATACGTATCTGTTTGCGAATGCGGATAGTCCCATTATCCTGGGTTTGACGCTCAAGTGTCCAACAAGTGCAGGGGACTATCGTTACATCTTCCATGACCGAGTTTTAACTCTAATATTAGGCTGTAGCGAGAAAAATCTTGTACATTTCAGAAGGTGGAAACTGCAAATGAGAAACGAGTCTTTGCGGCAAAAAATGTTCAAATGTTTCTAGGCTCGATACTCGATGTGTATTTATGAAAAAAATGCAGTACTTTCGTTGCAAACAATTTTTTATCATTATTCTGATCGGCTTAACAACGCATTCCTCTCTCCAACCTCTGATATTTTTTCAACAGATTATTTTTAATACTTTCAATATACAGTGAGCTCAACTTCTATATCGAGCTACCGACTGGATGTTTCGAAAATTTTTAAGCGAGAGAAGAGTATCGAAAAGCAATGAACTGATAGCTAGAAGCGGACTAAATAATTCTGCTGGCAAATTCAACTCAAAGTACGGAATATTTCCACCGGAATAAGCTATGTTCAAGAATGGTTCATTTTTGGTTCATTTTTGGTTGAAGAACAACGAAATTCCGTTCGCATATTATCGCAGGAATTCGAAGCTGCTCCCATTGAGTCGGAAGAATAGACGAATAAAAAATTCGAGCTTCCAAAAAAGGGCAGTGAGCATATCGTCTTTCTGGAAACTTTTGAACGCGTTCGTCTTTACAGATGCAAATATCTTGTCACAATTCGTTAGACGAAATAAAATTTGAACATATCCCCGGTACGGATTGAGTCTAGTTAACAATCGGGAAATAAAAATTCTTGAGTTTAGACGAGGAATTTAATTAGAGATTTTGAAGCGACGCCTGAAGGCCAGCCAATTCATTGGGATAATAGCCGCATTTTTGTATAATAAAATAAAGTTGTGCAGCTGAACAAGCCCGAGTTCCGCCAAGTTATACAAAATTCAAAACTTCAACTTTCCCGTGAAATATCAACATTAACCTTTTTAATCCAGTTAGAAGTTTATAAATCCTTCCCGCGGATAGTTTCCGCAAACTGCAAATATTGTATTCAAATGCTCTTCCGATCGAGCCGGCCAACCGTATAACTGTACACGCTCATATTCAAAAACGCTCATCGCATATTCACGTTGCCTCCGCCTCTACGGACATTTGATCCCATCAAAGGAGGATTTCATCCGCAAAAAAGTCTTTCGCATATATAATAACTATATGATCCCCCACCTGCCCAAGCTAAGCCCCGGCCTGGAGATTTTCTCACTGCGATCCTCTATGTATTTGTCCCCGTATCGAGTACTTTGAAAGCACCAAATCTATATCCCCGAAACCCAATACACTGACGAGGAGTGGGCACGTCCTTAGAGAAACCAATTGCACGCTGAAACTTTGTGAGATAGTTTGAATAACGATAATCATATTATAGTCGAGGAGTATATTGATTTCTGTCACAACGTCAGAATCTTGATAAAATTATTCTTTCAAACAAAAAAAAAATGGAAAAACTATTTTCCACCATATTATATGGTGCAGTAGATTTTACTTGGGCAATTTATCTGCGTGTAGCAGGCTCCGAAAAAGTCGGTGATTAACAAAGCACACATGCCCGAGGGTATCAATCTTACGCGAATGCCCGTGTGTTATATACACTCGCTCTCTTGTCGACCCGCTCCAATGAGCCATATTTAGTGCTGGCGTTACTGGCGCGCGCAGCCCCAGCTATAGCTGTCAATTAGCGCGTTGGTAACGGCCGGCTGATAAGGGTCTGCGAGCCCATATGATGCTCCGGTGTGTGCCGCGGTGATGTATCGGAGCTGGTGTTTTCATTGGGTACCGAAGGCTGCAACTCGCACGGCTCGAGCTAAACAATTCTTGATCGTTCGACTGATTGTTTATGACGCGTCGTATCAACCTGTCCTCGCGGCGCCTCCCATATTCTCTCGACGATTTAAACGTTTCCACGATTTTCATTTTTCCATAGTTCTCAAAAGCCTGCTCGATCTATTGGTCTAACTGATTTACCATCGGATTCATTTATCATATGAATAAAAGAATGTTTCCAATCAGAAGGAAATTCGCTTTTCTGATACATTTCATTGAAAATTTTTAAAAAGGTATTTTTTGCAGTATTTCATTATTTTGTTATTAACTGTTACTGAAACTGTTATTCAATATTTTGCATTTGTTCCATACGTAGGATGAGTTTGTTTGGGAATTAATTGATTGGGCAAACTTTTTGAAGTGGTCTTTCTTTTTTTTTAAAAAAAGTTTCTTAGCTATGGCGCAGTTTTTCTTATACTGAATAAGGTTCTCGAGATTTTTCGTGAACAAGTATTTTTAAAGAGACCTACCAGGGTGCCGGGTTTTTTACTTGTTTTTTGGAAATTAATTTTATACGAGGAGTTGATTTCTGGGTGGCACGAGTTATAGTATTGACGAAAAAGTCATATTTTTCCGAAGGGGCGAGTTGCTCATTATCATAAGTAAAAAAGTCGTTGTAAGCGGCTTCCAAGAAATTGTCAAATTGTATCCAGTTGGTCTTTAAAGACGAGAGCTTGAAAGTTTTGCGATGATAAACATGACGAATAGCGTCGATGTCAATAAAAATTGGGAAATGATCGGAGCCAAATGTTTTGTCTAAAACGTCAACATTAATTTTGTTAATTGAGAGTTTCGTTTCACTCTGTTTGAGTTAAAGTGCTACCGGGAATTTTGTAGCATGCAATAATATGTATGATAGGGAAAGTGTTTACAAGCCGAATACCTGCGACTTCAATGTCCGTAATTTGTTTTCGATATGTGTGGAATATCATTAAAGAGAAGACTTTTGCGCACCAAGAAGAGAATACCCCCACCTCGAGAATTGTTTCTATCCTATCTGAAGATTTTACCTTTTTTATCAAGGTAAGTTTGTACGAATTTTATTTTGTACAAACTATTCTCGTATATGCGTCGAATTCGGCTCAATGGTAAATTTGTCGAATTATGGAATGAATGAAAACTAATCTTTTTCACTCACGAATTTCACAAATTTATTTGAAGTATAATAACAGAAGTATACATAAATTGAAATTTTGAAACTAGAACACCTCGGATGTGCGCATCACATCGTACAAGAGGCGTCGCCTTATTATAAACTAAAGGCTAGGAAACCAATCGGCACATTGGTAGAAACGGCTAAACTTACGATTGGCGGATAGATGCAGGCGTGGGCGTATCCGTCAATATGCGCTTTGCCGAATTTTGGGTATTCAGGTATAACGGGCGAGCTCGGCGCCGCGTCGCAATTGCCGTAACAAAAATACGCCGCCGACTATGAGCGCGCACGGTCGGTTTTGCCGCTCGCGCCAAATGCAAACACTGCAAAGGTTTGGGATAATGGCCATCTGCAGCTGCATCGGATTATCCAACGAGAACACTTTGAAATGGCTCGCAATTAACCTAGGTGTACAAAAAATTGGGAAACCTCGCGATCAGATAGTAGCGTCGCGACACTATATAATAAACGAATAAATCAAATGAAGTTATAAAATGCGCGGGACATCTGCAGGAGAGCTGCGTCGCAAAATAGCCGGAATGTCGAGAGCTGAAGCAGTTGCGCCTAATCCGCATCTCGTCGCTTCGCTGTACATACAATGTGTATATACATACATACATACATATATACATACATACAGACATATACATACGTACAACACACACATACATGCATGCATATATAAATGTACAGATACAGTTTGTGATTATACACTATCTTTTCTCAATTCATTGAATCTTGAAATTTTCAGAGAGTCCGAAGATTCAAGCCATAATTCTACACATACAATTATGCCTATATCTTTCAATATATCAGGCAATTCATTTTTACGTTGAAGAATGCTTCGAACATTCCAGTATAAAATTTTGAGATGCGAATTGTTTGTGCTTAACATAAATCGCTGTCAGATAAATTTGATTCTTCACTAGACTTGGGGAAGGTGTCCGTGGAAATGAGAATACCACGAACACGTGAGATTCTACTCTTAGCATGACGATCATTTACATGCAAATAAATATCGGTAAGCATATTGCCCAGTGAATTAAAGTCATTCGTGAACAATTTTGCAAAATCTTTGACATTCGTATTTCCACGTGCACTTTCCAAGAAAGCTTTGTCATAATTTGATGGATATTTTGAAACATTATTATCTATAAATTCTTTGGCTGGCGCTAAATGTTTAACAAAATCAACTTTACTTTTGGCTGGGTCATTCTTCTTTTTAGATCGCTTGCGAGTTGACACCTCGGTGAATGTTTTACCGCGTTTGGCGCAATCCGATGTTGTTGAAGTTAAGCTGGGGGGAAGTGGACTTTTGAAATTCGTAGAATTCTGGTCTGGAGGTTTCTTCATATCAGTTTGTTTATTTGCTATGTCTTGAACGGTGTTAGCTGAGGAAGATGCATCTGGTTTTTCAATCACACTATTGACTACTACACTACCCTTCTTTACCATGAAAGCACGTAAGTTTATCCGATGAGAAGTAAATCCAGAAATTCACATTTTCATACTCGATATGCAGACTGTTAGGAATCTTGGGAATATCTTCCGGTTTGATAAACATCTGTTTTTTAAAACTCAACAGGTGGCTGAATGTAGGATGCTGTATTTCAGTTTTTATTGTAGTGATTGGAGAGACGGGAATAACTCCCACATTTTGAAGCTCTTGTAATATAATTGAAGTCGGAATGCATGGTTGAACGTTGGAAATCATGATTCTTTTAGCTTTAGGAACAAGTGGTCTGATACTGAGCGATTTATCACCAACGTTGATGCTGGCTTTATTGACGACTAATTTTTCAGCAATGGCCTTGCTACTGAGATAGAAACAAATACGGTTTTGATTTATACGAGAACCATAATGAATGTGCGTTGGACTCACTATTTTTGAAAGAGCGAAAGCGTAATCTTCGATCGAATGACCATCAATAGTCTACTATAATGGCTTGTTCTTTCGTTGGTACTTTTTCTTGTTGCACGATGGCAGAAAACGATTCTTCAGAAGACAACATTTTATCGGAATTCATTTTGTTTGGAAAATGCGAGTCTCTGTAGTCAGAGACTCAACGCGAGATGAAATTGATCACTTGAGCACTTAACTAACTTATTAAATCCAATACTGGTGGATCACATCATCATATAGTGAACACGCGTTAAATTTCAAGTTAAACACAGGAGAATACTCCGGGAGCGTATATAAATACGTCTTGTCAGCTTAACGGTCAACGCGAAACTGTGTTCTCGAAGAATATTTCTGCTTGTTACGTCTATCTATGGAGGAATGGGTCAAATATTGCGATTTTAACCCGCTTACGCGTCAGATTTATGAATATGAAATCCGCACATTTACTCGATCGTCTAAAGACACTTTATGCCGTGTAAATATATTGCAAAATATTATAAGTATTGAAAACGAATGGCTTTTGAAAAATATACTATTGGAAACGTATAGATTGAAGCTTATCGTCGGACGATCGGTCGGATCAAAGATCGATATATATAATTGTATTTCGCGCCTCCTCCTCGAGATCAAATGGTAGTCCCCCTGCTCTGTGCCAGTGATACCACAATTTCACCCCACGAAAGAAAAAATTGTGAAGAAACGTTTTTAACAAAAATACTATCATGCAAACAGCAAAAATAAGATACGTCTCATTAGTGCCGAGAAAGTACGAAATATCAGAGGATTGCTACATTGTCTTCCGCGCCACATTGGCTGCAATCGCACCTTTTTTTGTTTCTTCCTGAAGGCTACGTGCCTAAACAATCGCACCTTATATTTATAGTTGATTTATAGATAGGAATCACTCTTTCGGTGTACTATTTATTTTAAACGTGCAGGCACGAAAAATCGTACGCGTTTACACGGGTTGCTTTTGCTATTCGAGTTGCTCCCGTGTGTGTATCACCAAATAGCACATTCTCATTGGGGCGTGTTACGTTTCAGTAGTAAAATCAAATTCGACTCGTGTGAAAATGGAGTTATATAGCTTATCCGGCATCGTCCAATACTGTTGCGTCCGCCCACTATGCCATTGGATAGCACGGGACGAAGTTTTAATGGGTCATCGGACGCCTATATGTCCATCAGCTGGATTCGCTCGTTGAATTTCAACGTTTCGATCCAAACTGCACTGAAAAATAATGCCGAGCTTTTAGGATTATTGCTCGCGCTAGTAGTCCTCCCTGAAAACTATACCCTCGTAGATCGAGTATGGTGTCTGCCGTGTATACTGTGTTCTCGAGCAAATTTCTCTTTATTAAGTACGAGTGATTTCGACCTAACTCGCACACTTCGTATCTAGCCAGATCTCTACAAGCCTCCTCTGAGTTTACTTTAAATTTCAAGTTTCGATTAGCTCAAGATATAGTGTATGTGAGGGGCTTTCGAGGTCGCCGATTACGGATCCGGGCTCGGATTTTCAAAATTCAAAATAGCGCGTATTCAGTGCGGCAGATCGTTTGACGAGAATATATATTGGAAATGGGGATTTCAAAAAATACAAACGTATTTCATGTGAAATTCGAAATCAGAAAAGTTACTCGAGATTTTAATGCCTCCTTTTGGTACGAAAAAATCAGAAACATGTTTTCAAGAACACGACGCGTAATTTCATTAGAGATTTGCGTATACAAAGTATACAGTTGTATCTTTGGCATACGTGGTGGCCGCACGAGACTCTTTTTTGAAAAATTCGTAATTCGATCGCTCCTCAAACACCTACACTTCTCATATAAAAGAAAGCACAGAATGCGTCATATCCACGTTGTTCGGGTGAAGTTTGTCCGCCACGGGATGAGCCTCGCGATTCTTCGCCGCGACAATCCGCCGCGCGCGAGCAGCGTATACACGCTTACGCGAACGCTGGTTTGTGCATCCGATGAGATATCAGAGTTGCGCGGGGGAGCAACTGATCGCAGATCCCTCGAAGGCCAAGAGAGATACGTGCGCGCGCGCAGAAGGGGAAACAGGGCAGCGAGCCCCATGCGCGCGTGCACAGTAGCCGACCTACTGGCCGATCGCTCAGATTCGGGTCAAGGGTGGCACGCGCATCCTTCCCCACTTGCCGCGTATATGTATATCCTTCCCGAGCCAGCCTATATGCACACCTGCAGCCGCGCGCCACTCCTGGCCTTCGCCGGCTTCGAATGCGCCAACCTGGCGAATCGAGACAGACAACTGCAGCCGCGCGGCGCGCTTAACTTTTCACCTGCTGCAGCCGCCACCCCCGCGAGCTCCCGGATCTCTGCGTATATCTGGGTCACACGCGCTTTTCGCCACCGGTGCAGCTTCGCCCTCTGTTTATACGCGAGACGCACAGACTTGTTGCGCTTCGAGCCTGCGCCGTCCCACACACGGTGTGGTAGTGCGCTCGGTACTGTATACGCGCGATGGACAGTATAGGCCGCACGATAACACGTGTCGGCCATTCGTCTTGACGCTGACGATACTTTGGCGTTCAACCGTTGGTTCGTTCGTTCAAGTATCGTACGAGCTTGTCCATCTGCTCAGAGTTTACACGAAATATCGGATACATCGCGGAACGGTGGCACGCAGTTTGTTGGTGATCGAATTTGATCAATTTGTGTATAGAAATGAGACGATTTGGCATACTCATTGGGAGTACGATGTTTGAGAGCCTTGGTTTCGCCGGCAAACCGTATGTTCCCTTCTGGCATAACGAATTTTTTCAAATTCACGAAGATTTACAGTACAGTGTTAGGAAGTGTGTATAATATAAGCTCACGGTGCTAATCTCACGAAGCTTATATTGCAAATCTTCGTAAATTCGAATAACTGGTGAGGAATGATTGTTTTATCTCGCCGTGAGACATTTGTATATTGTCCATATCGTGTAATAATAGCAGGCTGATGAGCTGCCGGTGAGCCATGCTGACGAAACGTCGATAGGGAGCTTATGACTATTTGTTCTCCGTATCCCCTTGGATTGCCGCTCGGAGAATGCCCATCAAATGATTTTTGAACAATGCAGGGTGTTTCAAACAATATTAATCCATTTTCTCAATTCATCTTATATCAATGGACAAGTCATTCCATAGCCTACATAATCTAGCCATTGAATAATTGAACAAATTGTTTGTTTTAACAATTTCTCTTCGTTTACGCAAAAGTAATAAATTTTTTGTTAATAAGATTCATTGGGCAATGGAATCATTTTTAAATAAAATTAATCAATATTTTCAATATTCAATGACTTAAATAAATCTGAAATCCGAAAGTTTTGTAATGGGTCGAAACTCGACCTCTCGTATCGAACTTCGGGTCCTTCGTATTCATGATCTACGGATCGAACAATGTCGAATCCTACAAATGTATGTGCATATATGTATATACGTACTTGCGTATATTGTTCTTTTTTGTCACGCTATGTCTATTGAAGGAAGCCCGATCTTCCTGAAATTTTCCGCACACTATGGTGTTTTTTGGAAAGCTTCGTACATATCCTCGTAAATGCTCGATAAAGCTCGAATACTCACAAAGATCAACGAGAATCAACGAGATTCTTCTCGTAGCAAACGCTGGTTACATACCTAGCAACCGTTGTCTACATCCCTAGTAACCGTTGCTAGGGGAAGAAGAAAATCGGTTCAAGGTCAATATTCACCTTTTTCGATGACCAAGGACACTAAATCGTTATATTTGCTACATAGAAATCGATGTTTACCTTCTCGACAATCGTTCCTAAAGGGAAGACAGGTTACTTAACTTTCATTCCCAGAATTTTCAACTCCAAAGGATACAATATTTTCGTTTTTCTCTAGGGACTATTGCTACGGAAGAAGAAAAGGGCCAGCTATTATTATAGTACAAGTTTTTTTAATATTAATCCACTGTATCATTGAAAAATGTTGGCTTGAAAAAAACTGAGATGATTGAACAATTGTCCAATATTATTTGATACATAATTGAAGAAAATTTTAAATTTTTCGTAAAAAACCTCTGTAGAAAACCTACAGAGTAAGGTAGCACATAATCCAGCTTTCTTTGATGCGTCGATTTCTATAGAGAATATTCTCCTGTAATATTCGCGTTATATCTCTTGTAATTGTACTTTTCAACAGAGAAAATAGAAGTATTTCGTTCGAGGAGTAATTTTAGTTCCCCGAGTTAACTGCTATCGTGACACACTTATCACGGCATACTCAAGTTCCGAGTCTGCGATATGATCAGCATGGACATGAACGTGTTTTAGGTCACCGAAAAGTCAGAATGACGTACAGTCGGACGGGGGCAATTTTAGTGAGTTTGAAGAAAACGGGACTTGCTGTACCCTAGAGGTTCTTGAGAACGTGTCGCGCGATCCAATGAATATGATAGAAATATACTCCTTGCTAAAATGGATAATATTTCAAAAATGCAAAATAAATATCCCGCATGGAGCTGTGTTATTCACTAAACAATAACTGCTTCAGATTACATTTTACGTGATAAAAATCGAATAAGAATTCAAATCCCATTTGTATTGTGGATAGGATTTACGCCAATAACCAATAAATAAGATTGTGAAAAAATAGCAATCATTCCAGAAGACTTTTGATCGAATTCTCGCGCAACAAAGGAGCTCACTCGATACCCCATCGCATCGGAATATTCATCCCTTTTCATGTCCGGTATAGTGCGCAACGGGAACAAGCTTAGGGCAATATCGTATTCTACTCTCGCATCTTTTTATCTCCCCTTACCCGTGTGTGCGTTCCAATTTTCCGTTAAATCCATTCAATTCTTGTCAATAGAAATACTCGTGTTTGCATTGAAAATGCGTTTTGCGATTTCTCGTGAAACGACAATTGACCCACATATATTTTTTTTTTTCAAGAAAAAAGACCGAAATTACCCAACTACGAGCTTTCTCGACAGAATACCCTATATTTTACTGGGGAATGTAAAACATAAGAAACCCCGCGTGATACCGTAACAATCTGTTTCGAAGTTTGCCAAAGAGGCATTCATTAAAATTGCAAGAGTCGAAATCGAGGTCGAAATTAGAAAATCTTGGAAGTTGAATACAATTTCATTATCAGAAAAAGTTTCGCCAACGGGAAACTCTTCGAATTTTCATTCGAACAAGAGTAGGTGGTTCGGAGAATTAATTTCGCCATTTCAAATTAATGCGCTTGTTCTTAACTTAACCAAAAGAATGTAATTTCGAAACAATCTGAATTTGCCAGTTGAATCGATCGTTATAGGAATCGTCGATGATGTACTTTATTATTGTCTTGTCCATTGGATTGAGTAAATTGGTGAAAATCACCGAGGGAATTCATTCGCGCAATCAAATCGGTGTAACTGAAATTTTAGAAAAGTAATTTCTTCCAACAACTGTGCGTGTTGTATATATACAATACAACCCATATAATTGCTGTTCGAGTAATTCGCATCTCTGCCAATTACCCGAATCGGCATTCAAACAAGTTTATACTTTGAAAGTGGAGTCTGAAAGCAGAGAATCTATCCGTCAGAAATCCCAAATAGATCTTTGCGTCACGAATGTTCTCAAGAGCGACGCTAAGTTTTCCTTTGAGTATGTACTTACGCCACTCGCTAAGCTTGGCCGAAAGACGAACTCTCGTGTCTCATGAACTCGGAGGATTTGCAACAGCCGAGCGGCAGCTGTCGCTCGTTAGTCGCGTTGTAACGAATACCGCGGTCTTTTTGTTTTATGCGACAATATCCTTAGCCTGGGCTTCTTTTCAACTAGATCCCTCCGGATTATGCTTTCTTAATTTGGATTATAATTTTTCCAAGGATGTCTTGGATAAATTCGTCCCGAGATGTGCCATTCAGTACTGTCTAGCGCTAATAAGACGTTGAACCGAACGGATTTCACGTATGCACGTTGGCTCTTTATCCAAAGATACTTCGAAGAGAGAATTTCTTTGAAATATTAATATTCCTCAAGGTTGATATTAATATATTGATTCATTAATATCTCTTCATGTTAATATTGATAGATCAGTATTCATATATTGATATTTTCATTACTTAAAAATATCAATATTATTCAAGACAGAGAGATTTTAATTCCTATTTTCAAACTACTGGCCTCCAAAGATCGTCTCAACAAAATTGATTTGAAGATAATATTTTTGTTTGTATGCTCTTGTGTAAAATGACTTGGGGAAAGAATGAGACGTGTTTTTGAAAATAAGCCCTCATGCAGGATGCACAAAAAGAGGGAACAATTTTGATAACGAAAATGGTTCTGTACGATGTCTGCTTGAAGCATGAGTCACTTGATTATGAACGATGAGCTGGAACCTAATGTTTATCGTGGCTCTATATTTACGTATGTCGGTGAAAGTTCAGGTGAACTGTAATTAGGTATTTTCACTATTACTGTTTACTCGTATGAGAATCATGCATATCATTATCGAATTAGCGCTCTTGCTGTTTTACTTTCGTTGTATCAATATAATTAAGAGTTTTTCGTAAACGACTATCTTAAAATTGTAATTTTCATCTTGACATATAACAATCTACTGATCCAGTAGAAATGTAATATCTCTGATGAAAAATATAATCGATGAGTTTTTTGCTCAGTCATACTGTGCATATTATAAAAATATATTAATTATTTTCATTCTCACATCGACAGTATGTGTCGACAAAACAATTGCTACTGTAAACGTATTCAAGTTAATATTATAATTATTGTTAATTATAATTCAAGTTAATCTCGTAAAAGTACAATGTATATTTTATCACTCGATAATACAATTTCAGCAGAATGGGCAACCGAAGTCTTAGATGGCGTATTATAAAACTCATATTTACATTTCCAGAGCTATTCTACGCGTCTAAATAACCAATTAAAACGTCCTAACAAGTCTGTTGTACTCGAAATATATTGTTTCTTGTACATAAAAATAAGACACGTAATTTCTCGTAATATACAGTGAACCTCTCTTGGCCTGTTTATGTTTATTCTTAACTTTGAATAATTTGTAAATTTGTTTCGTAAGCTTACACAAAACTTCTTCGACGAAGTAGAAAAAAATGTACTTTTTTAGAGTAGATCTATGATCATCAAAAAATATTTTTGAGAACTCAATGATAAGACAAACTGAGTAAAGCTTGTGAAATTGCCAAAAAATTACGTTTAATGTATTTCTCTCATTGCGAACTGATGAAATACTGAATCCAATATCAATATACAGCCTCGCTAGGAACAAAATGAAAGTCAATTCTGACACGAGGATCGATCGAGTAATTCTCCCACGGATACTGAATTTTCCCCTCATTCGACAAAGCGTGAGATGAAACCAAGCCGCGAGTAATCTCAGCTCGTGAATTGTGCAGTGGGGGCTTGGCATTGATCAACAGTCCTGCACCTCCGAATATATATCCCTCCTCACCTCCGTTCCTGCATCTTCCACTCGAGCACGCGAGAGTTGGTTTTTTTCTTTTGTATATATCTTAGGTTGTATCAGTCCTTGTGTCAGATAGTGAATGTTAATTTGTATCTTTACGGTTCGATGACTGTTGGTTGTTCATTTCGATTTTTCGAGATATAATTATTACATGTTTCGTTTTGGAAGAATTTCCACAAGACTTATTTCGCGTATGACAGAGAATTATCAAATTTGATTCAAGTTTTGAACAGTTTCCGATATAGTCTATGATAACCGGAGTTATCGAAATCTATATGATACTCGCATCTACCTTAGGGATCCTCGAACGTCGAAAGTTGGAAATAAGCTGATATAACCGAACATCACTCCAACTTCCCTATATGTTAAGATGTTCAACTATCAGATTATCGCAAGTTCTTTCATCATATGACGTACTTTAATTATCATTTATAATTTTCGTTGACGGTGTATTCTTCGTATATACTTTTTGTCAAGATAGAAAACTATTGGATTCCATTTTTCGACGAAACGAACAGATCGTGGATTCATTAATATGAGCAATATGTTCACGTATATGTCACGGATTTATCTTTGTTCAGAATTCACCTTCTTCGCAGACAGTCGGAAATTTCTCTCGTGCAGTTTTATTATCAGCAATTTTTCGGATTTATGAAAACGTAGAAGCTAAAATTTCCCGCTCAAACGAAATGTTTTGCGGAAAGAGGATGTTCGTATATGCTTGATGTAACGCAATATGCAATCTTCTTTCGAAATAATAACTTCAACGTCTATTTTCTCATACGAAATATGTCAAAGGCAAGTTATTTCACTGTCAACAGATATTTGATGGCCTTATGTTCGCGAGGTTGAAGGCAATATTTTACAGCTTCAACGTGCTTTCTCGAGTATCCGCATATTAAGATCTTATTACAAATCATGCCAGACAAGAGACGTCATTATTGTATGATCCACATTGTTATTATGTACTCCATTAAATCGAATTAAAATCATAATGGCGAGAACTTTCAGTCATTCTATAGGTATTTGCTTCACAAATTTACGTATACAGGATCATCTTTCTCTACGATATTCGATCGTTCTAAATTTTCCAGCTGCAACCAAGTAACAGGTGAACCGCTTCAGGGAGATTTGTCCAATTACAACCGGATTTAGCTCAGTTGTCGTAGCTTTCAATAAACGTCTTGACTTTCATAAATCCGGACACGTGACCAAAATGTGCTGCTGCTGCTACCCAGACGTCATTTGTCCTTCGGTTCCATACTATACACATATACATGCTCGGGTTAGAATTAATTTGCTTTGGAGTATAATTGTATAACCAAAATTTGTGATAAATTAACCATATTCAATAGAAAAATAACTTCCTAACCTCAAAATAAACTTTTTCTAATTGTTTGGTATAGTATGGATATATATATATATATACATGAAAATAAACTTGTTCGCCACCTTCGATTTGAACCGAACAAACTTTATTTCAATCCTTGGTTCAAAATCATCAAAATGAACTGTGTCTATGTCTGGCAATGGAGTTACAATCATCTGAATGAAATAAAATCAACTGATAAATCAAATTTTATCAACTTTGTGACTTAATTCACTCATAAAATCTAAAAAACCTTTGCTAACTGCATTAACAGTATGCTTTCTTAAAGTAGCTTTGAGGAAAAATGGCTGATATGTAGAAATAATAATTTTCGAAACTACTAAGTAACGTAACATGAAAACTTCGTTTCTACTTAGCAATTATTGTTTATGTCCCTAGGAATGAAATATCGAGTTCAAGTTCACTCCCAGTACTTTTGATGTTTCACGATACAGTATCTTTGTATTTTCCATAGAAATTTTTGTGTATGTCAGCAGCAGCCGCTGTTAAGTAGTTTGAAAAATCAATAATAAGTCCATTTTTCCGCGACAAAAGACACAGAATTCTGATCTCTACATAGCAACAGTTTTTCACGCAAAGCTTCTTCGAGAAATCAAGATATCTAGGACAAACTGTAATAATGTTTATAGTTAATTCAAAGAGGAATCCACTCTTTATCTTTCTGACCGCGCGAAATAGCATCAATAAATCGGTAGTTCACGAAGCTCAGATGAGAAACGCACGACAGATACAATACACATGATGTGCGGATTGCATATACACGATTTTTCCTTGGTACATGTGACGCTGAAATGAGAAGTATACAATGTGCACAAAACACAAATAATGAACTACGTGCGAACGTATAATGTACTGTACCAACAACTTCGAAATAGTATATAACAAAGACGAAATCGGTTGCAAGCGTTCTCAGACGTTTTTTTCCGTAGTGAAAGTGATTCGTTGTTGCCATCATGGCCATAGTGTGGATTACATTTTTCTTAGGTATTTTATACGTTCCGTTTGCAGTCACAGATTTGACGGATAAAGATAAAGCCGATATAGATGATAGAGCGATTCTAATCGGGAGGATGGAGATAAGTAGAATATATTCAGCTGACAGCTATGCAGAATATAGAGATCGACCAGATTTACGACCAACAGAAGAATACTTAAGTACATTTTATCGTAGCCAAAATGGACCGAAAAGGACCCCAGAGGAAGAAGTAATCGAGAGAACAAAATTCAAAAAATTACGTGAAAGTGTGTACGCAGCTTACAATGCTTATATTTGGATAGACAGAAGGGATAGTGATAGATATGATAATGAAACTCGGAGTCACTTTAAGAAGTGTTTAACATTATATCGATCATTTATAAAGAAAAAATTAGAAAACTACGATTTGTTGCAATGGCCTCGTATCGTGTATGATTCTGATACAAAAGTGTTGACAGTAACATCAGAAAAATTCCTACCAAAAGACCTGTCGGTCGAGTCGGAAATCGATTACGTGGAAGGATCCCGTATAGAAAAATTGAAATATATTGAGAAGTTGCGGCCGTTAAATCGGTCAGTTTCTTTCAATTTTGATTTCATCAAAAATTCAAATGAAGACATGAAGGAATATTTTTCGGAAAAATTTAATGAGAAAATACGCTTCAGTGTACATCACGTTATTCCGACGTCCCACTCAATGAGATTGGCTTATAGTATTTTTCCTCTTATCAACTATATTGAATCGCGAAAGTCGTACGGAAATGTTCTGTGGACTAATAAAAAAACTGAAGCTGAAAAAGTGCTGTATTTAGGAAATGTTCGGAAGGTCAGTGGGAATAAAGCTTACCTATCGGAAAAAGAACCGAACTTTCAATCACTACTGACACGTGGGTATTTGGACAGTTCAGGAAATTTATTCTACGGTCCATCTGCAGAAATCAGAGAAGACGATCCAAATGGTGGATTTGAAACTCACTCGGAGATAATTTTTCCCAGAACAGAAATTTTTTCAAGGCTAAGGGAAATTTACGAGGACCAGATTAAAATAATTCAGCTATATGACCTGTTGGCGAACAATGATCCAAAAAGGAATGAAGACGAATACAAAAAATATTTAAAAAAATTATTAGGTCCAGTGAAGCATATAAATGATCTCAACAAATTTAGCGAAGAATTTCGTGAAACCCTTGTTCAGCAAGAATATTTTACGAATCTGGTGAGCAATTACTACGGACTATCTGGCTATCAATCCATACCGTTTGATCCGACGATGTGGGTATTATCAGAAACCGGACGGTGGCGTTTGCGAACCGTCGCAGACATAAATGCGCAATATATTCCGGATTGGTTAGAGAACATCATAGAAGATATCGAAAACGAATCTGGAACTAGAATAGATCGATCATCAGGACCGGAACGAGAGCCCGATCCTCCGCAGGCTTCCGGAGTTGCACACATTTTTGACCGTCGGGACGGTGAAATCTTTATATACTCAGATCCTCGCCCTGACGTGAGAACTGATGTCGCTGACGGAGGATTAAATCAGGTACTATTACATTTGGCTGAATCAATAGTGAAGAAGGATCGTCCCACTGTCGAAAGGGAACTGAACACTAATCATCAAGCACCGACCAGAAATTTGATAATTTGTGTCAGGCAAGAATTGACGAAAGAAAATCCGAATCCCAGATTTTTGAACATTCTGCGACCTCCGAGCTCGGTATTGCATCGTCCGACTTTAGTATTGCGTCCGCACATGATACCTCCGACGTTGATTTTGCGAATGCCCGGAACGCCCGAAGCTGAGAACAATGACTGTTCGTTGGCCGCAGCATCAATGGCGGGTATCGCAGTGTGTCGCAGAGCCCAGGAAAATCTCAATCGTCCCAGACGCGACATTCGGTATTCTACGTCATACGACGACAATGCTTTAGTGGAAATTTTGACTTTCGGTTCGGTCGACGGATGTACAATCAACGTAACTGTTTACCGACAGCTCGTCTCCGAGTATCAGTCTTTACCCCGGGACGTCAGAAGTAATGTGTCGCTAGTACAGTATATGAAAAATGAAATCGTAAACGAAACGTCGCATGGCATTTTACGAAATGTCATTTTGCGGGATATTTGTCAAACAACAACAACAACAACGACGACGCCAAATACACGTCCCGTCGATATTCCGTCAACCAAGGGTTCTGGAAACGATGGAAGTTGTAAGCGCAATGTAATAGTAGGCTCAACTTTGGGCAGTACTATCGGTGGTTGTAGCGCGGGTGTTTTCGCTGGTATTTTTGTTTTTCCAGTAGTTGGAAGCAGCGTTGGTTGTGCTACAGGCGCACTAATTGGCGGCGCCATTGGTCTTTTCCAGTCAAATGCAGTCGCGCGTGCGGTCTGTGAGTAATTCGAGAAAGTGCGATTGCGGAACGTATCAAAAAAATAATACGATGGAAATATACAAATGATATACTTCACAATGGGTATTTTGTTATTTTTCCATCCCTTCCAGCGTCGTTTTCTACATACGAAAGAATTGTGTTCAAGTCTTCTCTCGATAATTCGAAATTCAAAGGACCGGATTATAAAATCAATACATCGAGCCATTGAATTTCGAATTTTCAAAAGTATAATTAATAATGATACCGATTTTAAAGAAAATTCATTTTGAAACTTGAAAAAATTTTAAAATTTATTCAAGTTTCGTGGAATAGTCTTGTACAACATGGCATTGTCATCGAGAATAAGAAAAGTTTGGAACACTTGTGCATCATGTCCGTAATCACGATTGTAACCGGTCAGTGCTTTGCTTCGGCCATGGTCGTGTACAAATGGAACTATGAAGCTGCATGAACGCAACAAAACGTCAACTATCCAGACAATATTCCCGTACACGTGCCTGTATGTAATTGCTTACAACAAACGCTGAGTCAACTTTAACTTTTCGATTGTGGTTGGTATTTATATTGGAAGAGTGAAACACAAATCGAAGATTTATACAACAATTTACCGCCTAATTCAATGACCCGGAATTGGAAATGATACTGATAGTTTGCTCTCCAGAAGAGAAAGCATTGTAATGGGGTGAAAATTGAACGTGAAAATGGCCATTTTTGAAACCAGCAAAAGCAATTTTAATGGTCACTTCAGAGCATGATATGATAAACATGAAAGGAAATAAAAGTGTTGAAAGGATAAAAATTACATGGAGATCTTGTTGAACTGTCTGGCGTGAAATTTATAAAAGTTTCTGTCAGATTTTTCACTATCTCAAAAAGAAAGCTTTGTGGCAATATCGATACTCCCTATTCATAAGGACATATACCTGGGAACGCAGGGGCTTCATAGAAACGTACCTCGAAGAAGCACAAAATAAGAACATATCCCTGGGAGCAGATCAAAGAATAATGACAAATCTCGTAGATCTCTCGCGAATTGCGAATTAATAACGTATCTCGGGAGTTGAAAATTAACTAATGCGGTTCACACATGAAGACAAAATTTGATCACGACTCACTCAGTCGTATGAAGGAACATATCATGAATAGCAGAGAATATACTTAATCATGAGCATTGATTATTAGATTTTGATTATTAAGTTGCCACTTGTCCTATTTCCAAGTAAAACATTCTAGTTAATGGATATGCTACCTTATGAGTAGATCGGATCACTCACACTCACAAAAATTTCTTGTTGTTCCCAGAGGAACTGGGCCTCAGTCAAAATTTCTGCTACTTCTAAAAATAATCTTCTTGAGAAAAGACTTTTCTTCTCCAAATAACAATATATTATGATTGAAAGTAGCAGAAATTCCGACTGAGATCCAATTTCTCTAGGAACAACAAGAAACTTTTGTGAGTGCAGAGGTGACTTCTGTTTGCGTAAAAAACGATTGATTTCGGTGGAATCTACGTGACTACAAATATTGTTCTCGTAAGTATTGCTCGCACGTGTGGGACTTCTCAGTTGTACTGCATTTTCTCTGTGTGTTCTTTTAAATTTTTTGAATTAGCAAAACAATTATTAACATTTTCTCCGACTTAAAAGTGTGAAACGGTGAAGTTGCTCGCTCATGCGAATACGATATTCATCCTTATCTCCTTCTACTTCGGATACGTAGACAAATTTTTACGACTGCGCTTAAACCGTGGGCTCATACAAATTTCCTAATTCCATCCCGCATTGCGGCAATTAATTATCTCAGAATAGTTAAAGCAGGTATTGGATCGTAAAATGATATGCGTAATGTATAACCGAGATCCTTCTTACGTTGCTTGAACAGCGAAGGAATTGTCCGGCATTTATCTGAATGCGATGGACTAGTGTATAATTCGTGTTTTATGACCGAAGCGAACATTTCATTTCATACATCAATGGGGATACCAATTTATGAAGCTCGACTCGCTCGAAATTATGATTTATTGCCCCTACGAAAAAAATAAATAAAACGTTCGAATGAAAATCCATTACCACATAACTCATTTATTTGGATCAACATCGAGCAGAAGATCAGTAGTACGATTAAAGATTGGAGTGCGATTAATTTTCAAGTTGTGATAATCCAGGCGAAGAATGAGCCACCAAATTCAAACTTCATAAGTCAAACTTCATGAGTCATAACACAAGAAAACAGAAATTCTTTTTAGTAATTTTTTTCCACTTTCTCAAATGCTAATTGGAAGAATCTTTCAATAATTTTCAAACGACATTTGGAGGATATCAAACTTCATTGCAACAATAGTTACCAAAATTTGGTTTTAAAATTCCAAGTTTACTATAATTTTTTTGTTTATTGTTAGAATTTAGAGAAATAATGTTTGAACAAAAATCGTTATTTGAACAAAATCGTCTTCTAAACACCCCATTGAAATTATGAAATAACCCAAATTCCACAAAATAAGTGGAAGACATCTTGGGCAAAACTTGTTGGACTATTGTTTTTACTTTATACCATAATTAGAGCTGTGTGTAACGATGCAATCAGTAAAAAAGTAAAACACGCCTTTAAAAGCTCGAGCGTTACGTATTTCGCAACGGTGCCATATTGTGTTTTTCTCGTGGCTTCATCTCACTCTGCAAGTCCCTTGCTTGGGAGGCTATATAAGCTCTGATCCGCGAGCCGCAGGGCTACGGCTTTTCCCGGGCGGCCGCGACGCGACTTTGTTTCTCGAGAAAATTGAAATGTCCGGAGACGTGTCTGTCTTTGCTGGCCAACGAAAATAAAAATCTCGCAAGAGAAGGAGAATATACTTCTGAAAGTTTTCCAGCGGCCGGCCCAGGAATAAATTTATGTTGAATTGATGAGATCAGCAGAGAGCTCGAAGTAGCCACACGAGGTTGGCTTTTTCGAGATAATCAGAATCCGCATCGTGATTTTGTATATAAGAAATTAACAATTAGGAATAACTTTTATTCGTTGGAATATTTCTGTTTTTGCGATTATTTCCAGAGTAAATCTGCTCCATGTGGGCTAGTTTCCAGAGTAAACCAGCCCACATGGATTGTTTGCAGGAGAATAAAATAATATTTCAGAAGATTTGAAACGTTTTGCTGATGAATGCTAACAAATACTAAATATGTGGGTAGCCCCCTTCAAAAGTTTTACCTAAATCCGGGGTAACAATTCACAAATGGTTTTTTGGTAGGAGAGTCTTACATTAGCAAATATAGCTATATGCTTTTGCGTTTAATTGATTAAAATGTTAAAGTAATATAGACTATTTCAAAAACGATTAAAAAATAAGTAGTGACTTGTAGGTAACGTTTTTGATTAAGAGAATGAAAATAAAAACGAGAATATAACATATTTATTTATTTTATGCCAAAAAACAATATATTTTGATATTACAATAATCTGTGTGCGCCATGATAAAAAAGTCACTTTCATGGAATAGTGTTCCTAGAACTAGAAAATCCACGAATATAGTGCAATCAATATCAATTATCCTAGATAAATGCCTGTCAAGTGTCCCTTTTCACTGTGAAACTCAATCGATTCAAGTTATTAACAACATATATTTTTGGTTATTTTTGGATTTATTCAAAGCAGTGCGTCAGATCTGAAGTGGTATTGTGTATTTTCCCGATCGAGCTTACATTGGGCGAGTCGGTGAAATAATTTTATATTTATCATCATAAAACTGATACGAAAAAATGTTCGTTATTATTGACAATACAGTATGCAGAGATCAATGCGCGAAGAAAATTTAGTGCTCTTACATACACGAAAGAAATTTTGTTAAAAGCTCACGCAAATAGTTTACTGGATAAATTCTTCTCTGTGATAATATTTTCCATATGCAAACGTAAGTTGGGACATGGTGCGTATTTGTTACTTTTTCTCGAACCATTTGAAACGGATAATCTCAGTCACATATACGATTATTGAAGTTGAGTACCCAATCACTAGGATAGTTATTGTTTGTTTTAAGGCAAACATCCCCACTAATCGATTGATTTCGTCCAAGTTTTGGTTATGCTTGTTCGATGGTTTGAAGAAGTCCATACCGCGATTTCCCCAGATTCCAGATTCAGAAATTTTTCGTTTGATCTCCAAAAATTTTTCAGTGTAAGGCGATTCTGGCTCAAACGCGTAGAATATTTCTTCACATGCTATTTCTGATTTAGCGATTTTCATTACGGTTGAACCAAATAGACTGATATTATATTTAATCATCAAGTAGTGCATGACCGTTAAGCTACGGACATGGATTAATTTTTCGGCTTTCACCAGATCTTCGAAACATCCATTTGGTATTTTACTTGATTCAATTCGTGATGCCATATTAGTTAGGTGTTCATCAGTGCTTTTGGAAAAGAGCTCACCGTAATAATTATGATATAAGCATATGGGAAAGTTTGAATTGTCGAGGTCTTCGTAACTGTCAAGTGGAACCTGTTCATTTTCGTAGTTATTGTCCAAAATACTCGTGTACAAGTTGTTCATGTATGTCATCGACAAAACGACTATGCACATATAAAATATCTTGGTGCATGCTTTATTTGTATCAACTGTCACTGTCAAGCCCATGGAGAGTTGAATAATTTCCATCGTTGTCCAATTAGCTATTCTGCTTTTGAAGAGTTCCATCGTGAATTTCATAGACATTATGGCTACGATAATTATGAGAAATTGAGGGAAAAATGTAATGCTGAAAGATTTAAAAAGTACTGGAGCACAAGCAACAATCTTCATGCAATCTGATTCTCTGTGAATGAGTATGTCTCCTGGGAAAAATGATGCAACAGCCATTACTAACATATCTAAATTACCTTCTCGTAGGTGTTTCTCACAATCGTCACTAAATTTATCAGTGATATTGATTTCAACAGTGAATTTTTTAGTGAAATTCATCATTTCGATCGCAAAAATAATGAAGAAAGTATGGGCATTTAATACCTCATAACTGCCATTCTCGTGTTTTTTCATCGTTATTAGTGGAGGAAAACTTGTGATAGGTAGTTTTATGGGATATCCATTAACATTATTCAATTTTTGGGGGAAAATGTGGTCGGTCGAGTTGAATGATGCTTCATTGATGACATCGTAAAATGGGTTGTGATTGTATACCGACACTGTAGGTTCAGTTTTACTTGAATCCGATATCATTATTGAGAAGTCCAAAAATTTCCTTGACCAAGAATACTTGAGAATCTGTCCGATGACTTTCCGTTCCGATCTATCCACATTTGAACTTATTAATAAACATTGTGGTCGCATGCGATAAGACGAATTTCCCATAAAGTCTATCAACGAACCTATTCGCTCATAATTTATTGAATCGAATATTACGTTCAATGTGACATGTTTGGTTTTCTCAATTTCATTCAATTTCGAAGTTTGATTTCTTCCAGAAACACTGAGCATATTTGAATCCACAATTTTGTTAGGAATCTTTTGAGCCAACATTTTCATCACAGTCCTTTGTTCTGAAGAAGTGGAATTATTAACGTAAAATATTATTTGATGAGGTTTTAAATCTTGCACAATATGATCCAGCAAAAAGTAGGTCCAATTAGATTGAACAAGATCCGATGAGATGGGAACAACAAAAAATAAATGCAAAGCAAGTGTTGATATTTTCATGATTAGAAATATAAAGACTCGAGATTTTCAATTCAAGTAGTGGTTGACGATAGAATTCGTACTATATTTGAGCTCGTCGTAAACTCAACTGCACAAGCGACAACAATATTTTTCCAAATGTGCTTATTGATTGTGAGAAATATTTCCAATACACTCGAAATATTCGCCCTACATAGAGTCTGTACGAATACACAAAATTATAATTGGGGATAATTATCATTTTTATAGTTTCCACGCAGCCTTGGGCAGTGTAGTAAAAATCGTTTGTCTATTTCAAGTTTTTTCGATACTTCAATATTGACATTTTAAATGATATATAAAACCAAGAAATGGATTATATTTGAAAGACAAATAGAAGGATCAGATGAAATTTCTCTTTCCCTAGAAATGTACTTCTATAGAAATTGCATTTACAATAGGAAAAAATTTCAAAGATTAGCCCTTAATATTTGAATTAAATGAAGAGCAATGAAAGGTTACGTCATAAATGTATGCAATTTTATTGTCCTCTAGCGATTATTGCTCATTCACTCATGCTTGTTCATTATGATTCCATTGACATAATATATATAACACACTAGAAAGTTGGCCAACCGCTTTACCGTTCAGCTGTGTCACCGATACATAGAATAACAAATGATGATTAGCAATTGTATGGGTTACAGACCGATTTTAAAACGCATCGTCTGACAGTGATATCATTTTGGTTTTGACAGGACAATACAAAGCTACACGACAAAAAAATTCTACTCTGAGTATAAGTAAACGATGTGCAGGCTAGCGACTTCCAAACAGTATCTGGAAGGGATAATTATTTTCTCCTTATTTTATATTAATTTAACTATTGCAGTGATAACCTTTATTTTTCCAAATTGCACTCACATTTGTACTTTATATTTCATTGAAAATCGGCTGAAAATTGTTTATGAAAAATGTAATTGCTTATTCATTGCAAGAAAACCAAGGTACCGTCTGCATACCTGGGAAGATGTAGTTGAAATTTCAATTCAATCGACTAAAAAATAGCCTAGCTATGCTGCACAGCGTTTAAAAAAATACAGTTTCGAAGATAATCACGTTTGAAGTTGCATTTGGAGAATGAGATGTAGAAATTTTTAAAAATATTCCCTAGTTATAGAGGTGAAGGAAAACCATTCCCAGGTGTGTCATTCCCTCCAAGGAACGTGCTCAGGCTTTTCGCTGTCTCTCGGCTGTCCTGCGTCCGCTTGTTGCCGGTGCGCGCTCGGTTCAAGCTCGATCGAAGACCTCGTCGACACGCATCGGCTCTTCGCATTCGCAAGCCTCGTCTTCTTGATCCATGGGGAAGGGACTCGTCCTCCTGCTCGATCAAATCGTCTTCTTCTTTTTCTTCTGAGACATATTTTTTGAGCTGCTCCGCTTCGATCTGACGAATGATATTTTGCTTGGCGCCTCTTGTGCCTGCTGTACCCGTTCCCCGACGATCTTTCGATCAGTTCCGTCAGATTCTCCATTCGCTTGCATTCATGCTGCGCCTCGACCTCTCCGGTCGGCCGTGAACTTGCGGCTCTCGGTCTCTTCTGGGAACACCCAATAATGGTCGTGGCTGCCGGCCGTCGTAATGTCTTATCGGGTATATATAGGTTGTTGTCCCACTAGCGATGGCAAGGAATTGATCCACTGGGTGGTTGCGCCTCCTCGAAGAGCAAACTACGAGGCGGAAGAGCGGAAATATAAATTTCGAATCAGATCCGTTTCCGTGAAGAACGGATCTAACTCATTAATGCCAGGCTTTTCGGAGAACCGCTGGTGAAAAATAAAATATGCCCCAACTTGTACATCGCGTTCGGCCCGACTGCAGTGTAACGAGACATTTTATTTTCCTACTTGTGCTACATCCGAAAATTTAGTGGCATGCACAGTCCGAGTGCTGGGCGAGACGACATCGGACTGAGCTGTCCCATCGAGGTGGAAGCAGATCGAGCGTCGGCGAAGGTCCCTCACGTCGGTCCAGGACGACGTTACTCTGCGGTCGAACGCGTGGCCAGTGGTGGTCGGAGCTTCTCTTGGATACCCAGATTAGCCATGGCGAAGGGCCGAGTGTGCGTCGTGGCATCTGTGTCACGTTAATGGCGGTGCCAAGTCGCGCATTATACGTCACAGGTGATTCTGTGCAGGAGTAGAGGGTACGCATATCAAATTACGTATACTTACGTTCGTACGTACGTACAGAGATTTTTGGGATTCCATGTTTTTTAACGCGTAGTTTACGAAAATCCAGGTCCTGAAGTTCGATTCGGAAGTTCGATTTTTGCCCCGTCACAAAGCTTTCTCTTTGAGAAAGCAAATTAAGTAGTGACTTGTAAGTAACGTTTTTGATTAAGAGAGTAAAAATAAGAACGCGAAAAAAACATATTTATTTATATTATGCCATAAAACAATGTATATTTATATTAAAGTATGGTTACAATAATACGGAAACGGAACCTCGAGTTGATTAGTTTAATTATATATACCCTATTTTATGATTGACAGCAGGTTTTATCTGCTGTCATTTATCATCCATTAGCAATTATTTACAATCAGCAAAAATAACTATACTTTTGTAATTAATTTGATAAAATTCCAAAATGCAGATGTGACATACTTATTTGAAAATTCAATTGGATAATATATTTTTATATGGTAGTGATCTTTTTTAGAAAGAGAATAAACATAATGACACAACTTTTAACACATTTATTTATTATACACAACAAACCGGTGGGTTTTGACATTAAAGGATGATCACAGTAGTATATGTATGTGCGTCACGATGAAAAAGTCTCTTAAAAAAGTCACTTTCATGGAATAGTGATTCTAGAACTAGAAAATCCACGAATATAGTGCAATCAATATCAATTATCCCAAGTAAATGCCTGTCAAACGTCCTTTTTCACTGTAAAACTTAATCGATTTAAGTTATTAACAACATATATTTTTGGTTATTTTTGGATTTATTCAAAGCAGTGCGTCAGATCTTAAGTGGTATTGTGTATTTTCCCGATCGAGCTCAAATTGGGCAAGTCGGTGAAATAATTTTATATTTTTCATTATAAAACTGGTACGAAAAAGTGTTCGTTATTATTGACAATAAAGAATGCAGAGTCCAATGCACGAAGGAAAAATCAGCAATCTTACATGCTCATGAAAAATTTCGTTGAAAGTTCACGCAAATAATGTGCGCTAGTTCAATTCTTTTTTGTGATAATATTTTCCATAACATACGTAAGTTGGGACATGGTGTATTTGTTACTTTTTCTCGAACCATTTGAAACGGATAATCTCAGTCACTAATACGATTATTGAAGTTGAGTACCCAATCACTAGGATAGTTATTGTTTGTTTTAAGGCAAACATCCCCACTAATCGATTGATTTCGTCCAAGTTTTGATTATGCTTGTTCGATGGTTTGAAGAGGTCCATACCGTGATTTCCCCAGATTCCAGATTCAGAAATTTTTCGTTTGATCTCCAAAAATTTTTCAGTGTAAGGCGATTCTGGTTCAAACGCGTAGAATAATTCTTCACATGGTATTTCTGATTTAGCGATTTTTATTACGGTTGAACCGAATAGACTGATATTATACTTATTCATCAAGTTGTGCATCATCAATATGGTACGCACATGGATTATTTTTTCACCACTCACCAGATCTTCGAAACATCCATTTGATATATCATTTGAATTTATTCGTGATCCCATATTATTCGGATGATTATCTGAGCTGTTAATTAAATACATATCAAAAATATTTTTATATAAACAAATAGGCATGTTTGATTCGTCCAGTTCTTTGAAACTGTCAAGTGGAACCAGGTCATTTTTGTAGTTATTGTCCAAAATACTCGTGTACAAGTTATTCATGTATGTCATCGACAAAACAACTATACACATATAAAATATCTTGGTAAATGCTTTATTTGTATCAACTCTCACTGTCAAGCCCATGGAGAGTTGAATGATTTCCATCATTGTCCAATTAGCTATTCTGCTTTTGAAAAGTTCCATCGTGAATTTCATGGACACTATGGCTACGATAATTATGAGAACTTGTGTGAAAAATGTAATGTTAAAAGATTTAAAATGTACTGGAGCACAAGCAACAATTTTTAAGCAATCAGATTCTCTGTGGAAGATTATGTCCCCAGGGAAAGTACTATTAACAGTTGTAGTCAACAGATCCAAATCTCCATCCCGTAGATGTTTTTCACAATCCTTAACGAATTTACGTGTGACATTGATCTGAACGTGAAATCTTTGAGTGAAATTCATTCTTTCCATTGCAAAACAAATGAATGATTTATATGTGCATCTAATACCCTGTAACTACCATTTTCATGTTTTTCCGTCGATATGTATGGGGGAAAATTTATTATAGGTAGTTTTATAGGATATCCATTTACATTATTCAATTTTTGGGGGAAAATGTGACTGATAGAGTTGAATGATGCTTCATTGATGAAATCGTAAAATGGGTTGTGATTATATACCAATGCTGTAGTATCAGTTTTACTTAAATTCAATATCATTATTGAAAAGTCCAAAAATTTCCTCGACCAAGAATACTTGAGTATCTGTCCGATGACTTCCCGTTCCGATCCGTCCACATTTGAACTTATTAATAAACATTGTGGTCGCATGCGATAAGACGAATTTCCCATTTTGAATGATATTTGAAACCAATAGATTGATTATATTCGAAAGATAAATAGAAGGATTGGATCAAATTACCCTTTCCATAGAAATGTACTTCCATAGAAATTGGACTTTCAATATAAAAAAAATTGAATTTTTATCGTTGACATTTGAATAAAATTAAGAGCAATGAAAAGTAACATAAATTTATGCAATTTTTTGATTGAATTGAATGCAAAAAACCTAAGGTACCGTAATATTATAAGAGATTCATGGAAATCCAACGAAGAATTTCGGAAGCCAGAATAGGGAAAAATCGTGGAATGTAGTAATATCGATGTTAGTGTTTGGGTACTCAATTTCGATCATATTATTCGTGGCTGAGTTTAAGATAAATGGTTTGAGTAAAAGCCAAATCTCCTGCGGGGTGTAAAAGGTGTCACAACAAGATTAGTATTCGCTTTATTTCTCTCTTAAACACATCAAAACGAAAACACTGAGTTAATGAGTTTGTGTATTAAACAATTTATTCTTGAATATTGATGACCAATAATCGAACCGTTAAATGAAAACCTAATAAAGCTGTTGAAAACTTGTGTTTCACAACAAATCCTTACAAAGAGACAAAAACGTTAGTGAGTCGTCGTATTTTCTAAGGATGAGAAAGTATTCCATTGTAACAAAGTTTCGACAAAAAATCAAGCAGAATGCGAATCCAAAGCTTTTCTCCATTCTATATTCTGGATTTTCATTATCGACAATGAATAAACTGCTAGCAACTCATGATTAAATTCATGAAATCACTTCATCCAGTTTGTTCAATGTGAGCTAAAATTGATTTATTTTTAACTACTATGACTACTATTCCACAAGAGTGACAATATTGAGAGACTTTTCCATGATGGTGTACATATTATATATAATATACTACTCTGTCAAAATCCACCGGTTTGTTGTGTATTACTTATAAATATATGTGTTATGAATTGTGTCATTATGTTTATTCTCTTTCTAAAAAAGATCACTACAAGATAAAAATATATTATCCGATTGAATTTTCAAATAAGTATGTCACATCATTTTGGAATTTTATTCAACTAATTCCAAAAGTATAGTTATCTTTGCTGATTGTAAATAATTGCTAATGGATGATAATCATAAAATAGGGTAGGAATAAATAAGAGGTTCACTTTTTGTACTTTTCACGTCAAATGTACCTTAACAATTGCTTTCTCAAAGAGAAACCACTGACGTAGTCTAAAAATTGAACCTTTGAACCAGACCACTGGACCTTTTGTTGCGAGATCTATATACGTGCCGAATAATATTAAATTTTTTCGACGACATATATTCCAAAGTAATGGTCCAATTTCCACGGAATTTTGCAAGTGAGTGATTTGGTAGAGTTGGCCGACGATCAAAATGTCGAAAACGATTTCTGGACCTGCTTGCGGTCAGGAGTATATGGGAAAATGCATAAAGTACGCGTCAAGGGCTTGATTTCCAAACGCGTATTTTCTCCGCATTCCCGGCCGGTGTATAATACACGTTACACCCCGTTTCACTGCAGCACTCTATACTCATTTTTACACAAAAATTAAAAGGTTGAAAGTATGAGTGAACGTTAATTTCTCATCGATTTGACTAAATTGGCAATAATATGGATTTTCATAATCGCAAAGTCTGTTTGAGAAAATCCAGTCCACTTGTCAGTGATTATTTTCTTTGAAGATAGATTAAAGTAACAATGATCCAACGATTTCAGTATTTTTTTCTAGTAACGCAACGAAAAACACTGGCTCCACGAGATTGTTTTCATATTTGGTTAAATATCGTCGTTTAGGGGATCAAGCAATTGGCTGGCGCATCAATGTCCTTGACATATATTATCTCCGAGTAGAAAGCAATACTCGTTCCTCTTTGCGAAGGTGCCATCGCGGTCGACGAGTTGCATTGTCTATATATATAACTCTCAATAGTTTGAATTAGGCGCTAATTGTCTACTTCGCTTTCGTAATGCTCAGTAATAGTATTTCAGTGTAGTACCTGTTTAGTTCGCTAAATAAGGCTTAACTGCGCTTGCGGTTTTAGGCGCAAACATCAAAGTTGAACGAGCAACTTTTGGGATGGTTTTTCATTTAAGCCCACCTATAAAATAGATCAGATTTGACTAGTTTTAATTGATTTTCATTTGTGTACATTATGTTGCGCAATATATAAACAGGGAAATAAAAATGTTCAACGTTAGTGATGCTAATATAAAGCGATTTAGGCGAGAGTAACATGTAACATTATAGGGTGTTTCAAGCAAGTTACAATTATCATTTTTAGCGATAAACGATCTGAAGCATTTTTAAGCAACCCTCGTGGAAAATTAATCATTTCTTACCGTTAGAACAATTATTATGAGTTAAGTGAGAATTAACTAAAAGTTATTCGGGTCTCTCCGTTAGCGGGATCTTAGCAGTATTTTATGCTGCTATGATTCAATGAGAAGTTAGCTAAGGATACTAGCTCTAAACGATTCTTAGCTTAATTATGCTTCCTACCAGGGAAGTAATAATAGTATAATATCTCGGATAGACACAAGAAGAATATACAATAACAATAATACCATTCCAATGTACAAAACATAGTATGGTTTATTAGACGGTATCAATGAGTAGAATATTAACTATTGCCATGACAGCCAGAAAGAGACTGAAGAAACGGTAGGCTCAACCATTTGTTCCTATAAAACGACGAGAGTGAACATATTAACATATACTACAGATAGAAAGTGTGTTATAGGGTCAGATATATCACTCCAGTACTCCCAGAGAGAGTTCCACGTAGTTCTTATGGAATACTGCAGGTTAATGAATGAATTGTGCTTTTTATTATTGCCAATATTAACCAACAGCTAATTCTCAGATAAGGACAAGATACATCAGAACACAATAAGTTTATGTAGTATGCCGTACAAACCTCGTTAGGTTCAGAGATGATGAACATTGAGCGGAAATAATTTGTTTTATCATTAAAAATCAGTTCTTGTTCTCAATAATTCCCAAAGAACATATATTGATCAATCATTCGATGGATTTATCACTAACAGCTTATGTGTTGTCCATACCTTTTCGGTGCCCAGTTAACATTTTCCCTTGCAATAATCATCCACATATGATCGATGTGCACACTTTTATGTGATGTAGGTAGGTATATAGACATGAAGCATAGAGAACCTCGTTCGTACATACGAACCTTACCTCGATCATGTCTAAATAACAGTCCATTTGAACGCATAATTTTCTAGTCATGATTTATGCATAATTTTTTTTTTTCACTCGGGTGCATTGTTCTGTTATGCTCGTGCCCTGTACGACCAGCTCTGGTATATAGATACACATGAATACCTCCATAAGCAACTCAATTCGATTTTTATGAAATTTCACGAGGACGACGGGTTATCGGGATATCGCCGCGAGGAATTCGTAATATTTCCGAAATTACGTACGTCGTATCAGCAAGGTCGGCCTTTTATACCCTCCATCTACACGTATACATCGTATATTTATTGAAATACATTTCACGCGCTAGTGGTTTTTTCAAGTGCTCTTTCCATGAGCACTCGTAACACAAAATATTGTACCCAATTGGTGGGTTAATTTCCAATCACTACACCAGTATCATACACCAGTGTTAAGGTGAGACGACAATAAATTATCCACTAATTTTTATGCTTGACGGTAATATTTTTCAATTTTGCTAATTATAAGAGGTGATCTATTAAGATTTCATGATTTTCAGGTGCTGTCAATGCTGTTTCGTATAGGAATAGTCACCAAGTGGAATGATATGGAGCGTGTGAGAGGAAAAGTGAACACCAGCCGGCAAGTGAATTTGGATATATTCAAAATAATTCAGAAAGTTCGTTAAAAAAAAGTGGGACATTTGATTTTTCTTTGTGTTTTAATGATTACAACATTTTCAATTTTATACTCGAATGTACGAATGTATTGAGTACGAAACCACTCTAAAAAAAAAGAAACGATTTCTGTTTGCTGCTCACGGGCTAATAAGTGATTGATTTGCGCAACTGGTCTATCCATTGATTCGCGATTGCCTCATCCTCTATTTGGTATGAAAATCGAATGATTAGTAATCGGATCACGGTAAACTGAGTTTTCGCCAAAGTATTCTAATAATCCGAATATCTGAGCATTGATATCAATCCAATCCCAGTGATGAGCAACGTCTGTGTAAACTCCGGGGAAATGTGGATGGGCGCAACCGTAGCCCGTGGAAACAATCCCGACCTGCACACCATTGGCGATCAGCGGACCACCGGAATCGCCTTTGCAAGCATCGCGGCCCCTCTTAGAAGCGCATATCAGATGGTTGGATCTCATCACCTCTCCTGTTTCGTCTCCATAGGCTCTTGAACATGCAGCACTGTCAATGACTTGCAGCTCGGCAGACTTCAGTTCCTGGATTGGTGAGCTGTTGGGTGTAACCGACCCCCAACCAGCGACCATCGCAGCTGTACCCGGGGTGACTCTGGACCCATTTTTGGCCAGCTGGATTTTGGTCACATTATCGCAAAATTTGAAGGGTACCCTTACTTTTATCAATGCTACATCGTTCAGATGTAAGGGATGAGTACCATTCTTGGTCGCAAAGTTTTCGTGTGTTATTATCGTAACGATCCTGTGCCATGTGCCTCCAGAATCAGTTCTTGAACTGCCTACTCGCACAATCAATGAGTCTGGCGTACGATTGACGACGCAATGAGCTGCGGTTAGAATCAGTTTCGTGGATATTATACTGCCAACACACATGTGGTAGCCATTCCTCTGTATCGAGACGAGCCACGGGTAATCGTAAATTTTGCTGAACCGGCCTCCGACTATGGGAGACGGACTGCCTGCAAAAGTGCGATGACTCGATTACTATTGCCGAACAGCTATGTCATTTTTTCAAGAGAAAACATTTGTATGATGAGGGTTATCTGGTAGATTAAGCAACTTACCAAGAACTTGGTATGGGAAGATTGATGCGACAATAAGTATAAGCATCATGTTCGATCAACTTTAGTACTCGCTGCTGCGTAGCTGCAATGCTGCGGTGCTATGGAATTCACTTGTGGCACCGGTATGCTGTGCAACTTGAGCAATTTCGGAATTCAATTTTTCATGTCCCCAATGAGAAGTTATGTATGTTATGTCGAGTACTCATTACTAGTCGCACTTTATATTTTCAGTCCGAACAATTTTGGCACACAGAAAAGAAAAATCTTTTATGCTTTCAATTGTTCGTGTACTAGAGTCGCTTCTATTGTGCGTTCAATTTGCATGCATATCCAAAGACATGATTCGAGATTAGTACTCGGTAGCAATGTGTAAGAGTCTATACATGGAAAAGATGAATTTTCCGAAACTCCCGGCTCTGGGCTTGTTTTATATGATGGAATTTCGGAATTAATATTTTCTGAAAGATCGTGCTAAAATTTGTAAATTCTCAAGGCATTTTTTTTCAAAGCATTATTCAATTTTATTTACGTGATCAGAATGTGTTGTGAATTGTGAGGTTTTTTTGAAGGCTGTCTACGTCATTATTTGTTTTGTGGGCGAGTTCTGCTTATGATTAAAAAACAATGCTTTTCTGCTATACTGCTTACATTTGTGTATGTTAGATGAGAAATTTGGACCTACAACTCATTCCCTCCACTCCATAGTAACGGTAGCCAAGAACGTAAACAACGGTTGCTTTGGTGAATGTCGGAGCTTTGATGTTCTCACTTCTCACTTCTTACAAGGAGAGGATGTTACCTCCGGGTGTCCAATCACGATGAAACTTTGTGAGATGCTCCATGAGCGGTCTAGTAGCAATCCAATGTTTCGCTTTTCTGAAGATACTCATGAATTATTATTGGTTTCAGGCAAGTACAGTCTATCTATAGCTATGAGTTTCGGAATATAGTGTGTGACCACTTTTCGTTTTGGCATGCGATAACTTTCGAAGGAATGTTCCGATCGTCTTGAAATTTTACACACAGGTCGGTCTCCAGAAAATGTGAACCGAGTTCGGTGTTCAGCAACATCCGTTGTTTATTTCTCTAGCAACCGTTGCTATAAGCGTGTTTTCTCACAGATCCTCATCAGTGCTCATTGAGGCTATAAGAGTCAATGAGAATTCCGATGAGATATTTCCCATAGCAACCACTGTTGATATCCTTGGCAACCGTTGCTCCGAAAGCCGGAAAATCAGTTTTGAGTCACACTCGATGGCCAAGGACACTGAATTGTTTTGTTCTTATTATCGCGGTTTCATATAAAGAATAAAGTTGATTTATGTATCGATAACTCTGTTGAAAAAGCCATTACGAGAAAATAGTGGGAACAAAACTTGTGCGTATTTCTCCCCGATCTTTCTGATAATTTCATCAGATTCACGAAAAAATGTATTGAAAAATAAGGTAATGCGAATAATTTTGAAAATTTTCTTTTTTCAACCATTATTGAGGTTTTCTCGTAATCGTTCCAGGTAATCGTTGTCGTTGCTCGTTTAGCATCTGAAACCACTGTTTTTTGTTTCAACAAAAAATATTTCACCGGCGGACACGTTTCAACCTTCGCATAAAGTTGCTCTTCCGTTCTGAAGACGTTTCTCGAGATCTTGCTCAAGTACTTCTTCCTCGGTGGCGAAGATTAAAATGCTAAGACGTGGGTTTTTCGGTGACACGCTGTGGTCGATTCGAGTAAGTTAATAAGGAAGACGATTGCGCGACAGATTTTGTGCGCGGCAGTTGTGGGCCAACGCAAAAAGCTCAAGTTTATATAGTTATAAAGCACTGCGCGTTGTCCCTATATATAGCTCTTCCTCTCTCTCGCTCGACTCTTTCTCCCTTTCTGTTACACACAAGTGCAGTAGGTATACACTACTGCAGTACACACACACACTACGTCGGTGGTATATTTTTTTTTTACACATATATATATATATATATATATATATCAGTGATACGGCGCAGCAGTTCGCCGCGCTCTATCTCTAATATACCCGCGGACATAACCTCGTCGGTTGTTTTCGTCGGCGAAGCGCAAGTTGCAGAAGTGCACCGCGGAGGGAGAGAGAGGGAGAGCCGAATAAGTCGTCATCGAGAATCCGCCAAGCTGGAAGTGCTACGCTCGCTCAACTCGCTCGTGTTCAACTTCCTGGCCTTCCTCAGGCCCCTCGCGATGTACTCCGTTGTCATGTTTGTTTGCGTTTTGCATAAGAGCTTGAGACTCGGCAGGACGAAAGGGGTAGGGGACTGCTGTTTCACTCACGACGCTCTCTGTATTTCTGTTGCAGCGGCGAGAACGACGTCAGCGAGGACTTGTTGCAGGACAACCATGGACCCAAAACCCATTCCATTGCCAGCACCCAAAAGCTCGACGTACGTACCTGCTTTGCTTGTGGTACGCAATGCACATCTCAAGCTCTCGCGACTGACGAGCTTGGACAAGCCTGTAACATTTTCCAATTGTCCCCACCGGGTTTTGTTGGATCTCATCGAGCATTGGGACTTGCATGTGTCTCGATATGTTCTTTGGATAATCAGTGCACGTTGTGTAGTAACATATTGCAATAATGCATCACAAGCTTTTGCCATTTTCATTCTCCTTTGATAAGCACATATGATAATATCTTTCTGGAATAGTCAGTGTCATTTTTGTAGTCTGATTTCTATTTTAGAGCAGTTAGGAAACTTTTGTTACTAGTTTTGTGTTAGATTCTTCTGAAATCCAGCAATCCTTGTACTGTTTTCAGAAAAGTGACATAAGCGCATCTATCAAACAAGCATGTGGATTGGGCTCGAGCAACAATTTATCCCCCCCGTGTGTACCCTCCTTGGTCGAAAGCAGAGAGCGCGGGCCATACGGTTTCACTCGAGGACAAAAATGCAATCTGGCTGGCAATTTCTTGCCAAATCGGATGCAGAGAATAGCAGAGTACAGAAACAAGCCTTTTTGTGGCACATTTTCTCAGGATGGAAACTTCCTTCTCACAACTACACATGGTGAGAATCTCTCATTGAATGTTTATCAACAATTATCAAACCATATAGGGTTATTCGCATCTTTGTATGTTTCCAGATAGAGTCATACGTTTGTATAAAACTGACAATGGAAAATATACTGAATATAAAAAGTTCTCCGTATCAGCTGTAGGTTGGAGCATTCTAGACACAGCTTTTAGTCCAGATGCCAACTATTTTGTTTACTCAAGCTGGTCAGATTACTGTGAGTGTAGTTTTGTTTTTATTCCACCAGAAGTTATAACCACCGTTTTTAAGATAATTAATTTTGCGAATGTCTCTGGTTTTTTTTCAGTGTATATGCACTCTATTTATGGGGATCCTAATCATCGAGAACCATTATTACTAAGTGCTGAACATCCAATGTTCTGTGTTTTCTCTGTAGTATTTTCTAGCGATGGAAGAGAACTGTTTTGCGGTGGGAATGATGGGTGTCTGTATATTTACGATAGAGGATCTCAAAATTGTACAAAAGTAATTTCTTGTTTTATAATCATTAGAATAAATTAAAAAATTTATCACTCAAATCGATTTCTGTCTTCCGTAGGTTCGAGGACATGCTTATGATATAAATAGTGTTGCATTTGCTGATGATTCATCTCAAATTTTATACAGTGCTGGTGATGACGGTTTTTGTAAAGTATGTTGATATTTGGAAGATAACACTTTCCTCAATTGCCAATGGATATTGTTAAATTATTCAATCTATAGGTTTGGGATAGAAGGGAACTACGTGAAGACAATCCACAGCCAGTGGGAGTTCTTGCAGGCCACATAGGAGGAATAACATTTGTTGACCCTCGAGGAGATGGTAGGCATCTGATAACAAACAGCAAAGATCAAACAATCAAATTGTGGGATGCACGCGTGTTCTCGAGTAATGAAGCGCAAGAAGAGGCTCAAACAGCTGTGTCTATGGCCCACGATTCTTGGGATTATAGATGGCAGCATGTACCAAAGAAATGTTAGTTAAATCTGATATATTTTTCCGTCGAATTTCATATCTACCTCATAGTGATTATTTTGAATTTATCGTTGCAGTCTTACATCCGAGAAAGCCATTAGAAGGGGACACGAGTGTCATGACGTATCGTGGGCACTGTGTAGTACAAACTTTGATCCGGTGTCATTTTTCGCCCTTAGCCACAACTGGTCAGAGATATATTTATACTGGCTGTGGAACAGGACGAATTATAAGTAAGTGATATTCAGCTATCATGAGGACGAAATTTATTCAGTTTGAAATCAGGAATTCATCATTGAAAATTTGCTTTCAGTTTACGATTTGTTAACGGGAAAAATTGCAAAATATCTGAGAGGTCACAAAACTGTCGTTCGGGACGTTAGCTGGCATCCCTATCAACAAGAAATCGTCTCAACTTCGGTAATAATTCATGATTTAAAAATAATTTCAAGTACTCACAGTCTTTACCAAATCGGTCTGTAAAAGAAAATTTGATCATTTGAATGTACGTATGTGTAGTGGGATGGTGAGGTAGCCAGCTGGCGATATTTTGACGAGAACAGCTTGGACCAGCCCTCAGCAGATACTTCGGACACGGACGGCGAGACATCGGTGCCCGCGAGGCGAACGCGCAGCCGTACGTCACGTCGCACGAAACGCATGGCCAGCGCGTAACTACCGTTCCGGAACTTTCTTTGAGGAGTTTTCATTTTAAATGCTGTTGGAGGGAGGGGGGGGGGTTTAAAAAATACCACATATAAAACAAAGAAAATGTGATACAGGTATCTCGTACCATGCGAAAAGTGGAGGGTTTGAAAGTTTATTTAACCAGGTATATTTTATGTTCTACGAACTGTTAGTTATTAAGCTTGCATCCATTATCATTGCTGTTGGTTATTTGTACAGATGTGGCTACGAACTTTTGAATTCACTTTTTGGGAATCCTCAAAGGAGAAAGAAAAGTACGTTACACTTGAACTTGTTTTATATTTTTTGATTGTAACACAGTTATATGTGGATGAATTATTCGATGAAAATGAAATTGGTACAAATAGTTAAGAATTAGTGATGCGAAATTAGGTACTCAAAGACTGATAAAATTTATTAATTTATGCTGCATTTCCATGCCGTAGAGGAGTGTAAATAAGAAGAGCTTCGAAAGCTGCGTTAACACATGTGTGATTTTTGCGAAATTATATTAATATAAAGGGTAGCAACTAATGTTTTTCCGACAATTTCTATGTGTACACCCTGGATTCTTGCCGCATGATATTTAGTTACGGAAGACTCAATGCAATTGAATTATTCCAAATGTAAAATTTGAACTCTGTAAAAACAAACCCAGGGACGGAAATAAATCAGTTTACATCACCAATGAGGATTTTCTAATATGAGATACCACTGCTTGGTCGTAAAACCGATTTTTAATAATTCATTCATCTTACTTTGGCAATATTGCTGAATTTTATCTCAGTGTTAGCGTCTCCTAATAGCTCTAACGCAAATGCAAATTAGCGACTAGCTATTATAGCAATAAGGCCATTGTACAGATGGTAAGCACAGAACGCGTGTGATCTTGGAATTAATTTTCGGGCAGTGTTTGACTCGACGGCGAGTGCCGAGAGCTCGTCTCACATTAGCATCTGGGCGTCTCGGGTTATTCCTCGCTGCGGGTTGGAACTATATATGTATTGCGGCGAGCCGGGCCGCAATTGCGTTTGTCTGGCTATACGGTTGCAAGGATGGGTTGAGCCCAAAGTGGCCGCGGCTGATTACCTTGCCACATGATTGAATCGTGTCCCATTCAAATTCATCGATCAATCGTATGCACAACCATTAGCTGTTATTTGCTCGTTTTTTTTTTAATAATTCAACTGAGGTGATATTTGGTTGTTTGAGATGCGAGTGAGATATAACGCGTGGCAAAAAGTATTTTTGCTACAATGCAAGATTGATTTGAAATGAATTTCCATGCTCTGTCTTAGCCTTTTAAAAGCCATTGTAATCTTGTCATTCGTATTACACAAAAAAATATTGAGCCCCAACTTGCTAAAAAATCACTTTTTCAATTTATCAGTTTTACTATACGCTTATAGTCAACATTGATTTTTTTTTAGTTGTCCTCGACAGCAGTGTTCGTATTTACTGATATTATAATACTGATATTACTAATACATTCTTCATGATTTTGAAAAAAATGAATATTTCCTGAAAAAGTTTTGCAAAGCTTATCGAATTTTCAATGAATCTGGGCATAATTGAAATCATTATATCATTCACTAGAATTGGCATAATCATCATATTTTTCATATTGTCATATTAACACTGAAAATATAGAATTCAACTAAAAGCTACTTCACTGTGGGACCTTGTTGACTCGATATAGTCGCGATTTTTCTCGGCGTACAGACGGACTTGAACTTCATTCTGCTTCGAGCGCGATATCTTGGATTATGTTAATCCGCTATAACAGGCTAAATCCGTGCGTGAAAGTTTGGTGGATCCTCGACGTTAACACCTGTTGAACAGGGCGAACTCTCGGAGCAATAGAATTTCGCTGTACCAGTCGAGTGGAATGAGGGTAGTATAATAACCGCACGTCGTATTTGCATATATGCATGAGCGCAAGATCTTTGATGTATTTGGCGGAGAAGCCCGCCCGTGAAAACGCGACGGGCGTAATTCGCTTAATTTCGCGCTCGCGCTGGCGTGGCAACGATACGTTGGGGCTTCGCTACCCGAAGCCTCGACCGAGCCCTCTTTCTATTATACACTTTGAGATCGCGACGCTTTGACGCTTCGTTACCTTGAATGTTTAGTCCTTCCAATCGTCTTATATGAATTCATCACGAATTTGATTCCCGAGTATTAATTTCAAATTGTATTTTCATATATGTCTTATTCGGTGCGTTCTTTGAATGGCCTTTATGCGCGCCCGTAAGATGAAATATTCCATCTGACAGGTGCTTTTAAATTTAAACGCACTACTGTGAGCGTCATTGAATTTTCACGCACTAGTTGCATAATATACTATTTTGTAAACTGAAGAGAAGAAGAAACGAAGTCTGTTAACATTATTGATAATCTAAACCTTCAACAATTGAAACTGGGACAGTAAAAACTCAAAAGTACTTGACTGCACTACAGTAAATATTGATAAATGCATTGAAAGACGAGCATCACACTTGATAACAAGTATAGGCGTTACATAATGAAATTTGATAATTATAGACAATGAATGAGTTGATGAATGGCAGAATAATGGAGTGGAACAAGAAAATGACGTTAATAATATTGCCGCACTGCAAAATATAGACGCGGCAATCCACTGCACTTGACTCGATCAACAAATCCATCGAATAACTTCCTTCTGAAATATTTTTGATAAATCAAGAATGATTTATGAAACTGATTACAGTGAAAATTACTGTCAACATTGAGAGATAACAGTATAGCAATTTTTCTCAAAGTAAGAAATAATCTTGAATATTGAGCATGAAGCGATAAAAAAGTTATTCATTCATAATGAACTCTCTCTCTCTCTGTCTCTCTCACTCTCTCTCTCTCTCTCTCTCTCTCTCTCTCTCTCTCTCTCTCTCTCTCTCTCTCTCTCTCTCTCTCTCTCTCTCTCTCTCTCTCTCTCTCTCTCTCTCTCTCTCTCTCTCTCTCTCGAATATCGGGATACAAAATTCAATAGATATATTTGACAACCAAAGACTCAATTATTTTCTGCACAGCCATCAATTATCACAATTAAGTATTTCTTGGATTAGTTACTTGATTACCTTCGAGTATAAAGGAAATCATTTCAATCTCGAGGCTATTAACTGCATTCTCCAACTTCCTATTATCCATGAATTTTTTGCAGAATTCCGAATTTCGTTCCATTGTAAAGATGCCCCATCGAAAAATCATCTGAAAAGTATAAGAACTGGACTCAACAATCATTCGATTTTTGATTGAGTCGAAATTTTAACGAGACACCGGCCCCGAGACAAATGAATTACATAACATCGGAGGGAAAGTTGAAAAAAAATCCGACAAATATAAAGAAGTGCAAACACGTCAATACTGCCCTAACGGCGCCTCGACCCATCCGCAGGTGTCGATGAATGTATAGCTGCCAGCGCACATCTCGAAGAACAAAAAAAAAACGTCCACGCACTCCTCGGTTCAATCTTAATCCGTCAATGTCGGCTGTTCGATATTCCCGGGCGACCTTTCCGCGCTCGTAGGATTACCCGTCCGACACAGCGTATGTACGTCGTGCGTTGCGTAAGTGGAAAGAGACGTGGTTACGCGAGACTGCACTTTTCCGGACGCGGCTTTTTTCCTCTCCCCCCTCTTTCACACACCCTGCACTGTACACTGTACACGGCAGTTTTGCTACGATGGGAAGAGGGTATTTCGAATCGCGACAAGATGTCAATCAAATTTTTGGTATTTACCGGCGGTGGAACGACACGCGGACGTCGACGATCCGAGAGAAAGAACCGAGAGAGAGACTGGGGGAGGGGGGAAAGGCACGTGCTCTGATAGATTAGTCCCGATATAATTAACCCTCCATTGTGATCTTGAACGAGGTTTCCACGCAACTTTTTTTTTCCCACGATGACAACTTCATTATAATAATGGGTTTAATCCTCTCCGGCCTTTCATTCATCCACGCGAATGAGCCGTATATGCTAATCCGCGCTCAGAGTATTGCTCCGCGTCAAAAGATAATTAATCCAATTGTAATTGTTGGATATATGAGTATGATGAGGATCAATTAGTGGCAGGAAATTTCGAGGGAAAAGAGCTCCTGAGTTATAACGATGTCTTAATTGATTGAGCGGGTAAAGTTGAATGCAACACTCGATATGGTATGGCTGTAGCGAATTTATCCAATTAATCAATCATTATAGCAGCGCAACTTATCATTTGAGAACTTGACCTTCGCGATGAGTCGTCGTATACATTCAATTTTCTCAGGTATTTACAATTATCTCGCGTTCGAGTGAAGTTTAAATGAGACGTGGTATAGTTTATCTTCTTCTGTCAACGCCTGACGGTAATTGAGAGTAATCCGATGTTCTTTTTTTTCCAAGATAAAAAAGGACGGATCCTCTCATTATGTTGGATTGATTGTACGTTCAAGCTGATGCCCATACTGAACTTCAACTTTTTTTCTTCTTCTCGTTTTACATTCCCAGTTTGGCCGTATAGCGTCGAAGAATGATCGTGGAAAAATCTATTGCGGTGATAATTTGTTACGTACGCGTAATATCGCGTGACGGCTGGCAATGCGATGGCTTCCAGTTAAGTAACTGGAATCCCTCATAAGAAAACTAGTCGGAAGTTTTCATTTATCAAGTGCGGAGCGCTGGGAATTATATACTTGGCACCTGTTTATCGTCAATAATTTTAAATGCGCGACGACTCCTTATTCGCACGTTTCAAAGCTATATTCTAATTATTGTTCTTATGTTTCATATAGCCGATTATCTCTCTGTGTAGTTAACAATTTACTCCAGTGTAGACAATATTTCTAAAGCTTACTATATAGTTTATTCAGCTTCTGACAAATTCATTTGATCGCTAGTAACTCAAAACACACGATTCTCAGCTTCGTCATCTATGGACAAAATATATCATCAAGCCTATTCCTTTTTTGCAAACAAATTTTGTTAAGTCGATCCTTCAGTGCAAGATTTATGGCAGTTGCAATCGAAATAATTCAAACTACATGTTATTTTGCAATGTTTCACCAGATTGATTCAGTGGCAGCTCATCGGGCTTTTTTTGATTCATAAAAATTCATAAATAGCAACAAAATGAACAATAATCAAAGATGTTTAATAATACTTTGTCACCAGTAATTTAGATTGGTGGTCGGATCAGTACTTTTTCTCGGTGTCACCCACTCGGCTCTTAAATGCACTCTATATAGCCTCACTCTCACGTTATCAAATCACAATTTAGCTGGCTTCACTTTATAAGCTGTAGAAAGTACGAGGACAAAATTAGAATAAACAAATTACTTTGAAAATTCGAATTTTTGCGAAATAATTCAACTGCGGAGAAAAGCACAAAATGTCCTAACGTATTATCTTCAAGCAAATATGATACAACTTCAAAAACTTGGAATAACGAGATATTACAGATGTCATCGAAAACCCATATAGAACCACCGTGACTCAAAATGTGCTCCTGAAAAGGCTGAGAAAAAAAGTACAACTGTTTTCTCACATTTCAAATTGTTTCAACAAGTCTATGACCTACCGATTACCCACTGACGCATCCAACCGCAGATGGTATAGAATAATCCCTATCGTTATTGAGCACTATACCATTAGCACATGGATATAGCCATCTTCACGTTAAATGACCTATATCAATAAACAAAGCCGCAGAAAAAAAAGGATAGCAATATTTTCCGCTATCAGCATTGCGTAAAGACGTCTAGATTTTCATTTCCACTTTTCGACTTTTATTTGTTTCTATGCCGTATAGACATATCTGTCCAGTTAATTTTCGTTAATTCAGTTTATCAACTGAGAACTTATGCATTTTTTTTTTCATCTAAGATTGAGGAAATTGAATTGGAGATTTTTAAAAAATAGAACAATGATTATTTTGCTAATTACACGTAGTAATCAACACAGCGTCTGGACTTGTTTAGGGACCCCCTATTACAAATGACGTTATACATTGTTTTTGTGGGACAGGCTAGATATCTTTAAGTTTGAAAAGGGAAATTCTTTAAGGGAAAATTCACCGTCTTCTATTTAATCTTTAAAATTTTGAAGCTATTTCGAGTATCGATATCGATGGAACAACACTTTTGAGCAGTAAGTGTTTTGATAACATGAATCGTGTAGTTGACTGTACATCATTAGGCCCGCAAAATCTTATTGAAAATATATTCTTTACACACATACATTTTTGGAAGCTCCACTTTTTGTCACGAGGAATTCGAATAAGTTGTATGCGAAAATCCGATATTCCAAAACTGGATTTTGACCTTACCACAAAACTCTCGAACTCAAAGATTTTGAAAACTGAAGAATCTCGCGCGAGTAGATATATTCCGGGAATAGCCAGACGCTGCTCCAAATGAGCCGCTGTTCTAGTTTTCTCTTGGCAAATTTTAGCCGCTGCAGTCTATTTTATTCTTCTGATTCAACAGTACTAATCAATTAGTTGTGAGATAAATATCATAAAATTCCAAAAAAGCTTGTATAACTTGATATCTTTAATGGCGCAATTTTCTCGATATTATTAATAACATTTATTAATCACTTTAAGTGTGTGAAAAAATAATTTGAATCAAAAACTATGTGATAATAATTTAGGGAGATAATCAAGAGATTCGATGAATGACATTTATTCGCATGATAATCCTTTGTTTCGAATAGAAATTACTTTTTAAATAATAAATCATTACCTGACGTGCCGGTGATCAAAGTAATGTTCGATGATCTGATTGTCGTCTAATAGTATAAATTAAACGGGACTGCGAGATAATTCTTTCTTGGAATGGTAAAGTTTGTTTAGAACAAGTCACGCTTCAGGTGAGGCAGGATTGTCAAACCGGTTCTGGGGATGGGATAAAATCCCCGCTAATGCATATCAGACCGTAAATAAAATGCGTTGGCATTATGTTACATTCTATCCCCGACCTTGTTCAATTTTTTTGCTCTTCAGTCATGCGCATACATCATCCTGTGCCTATTCTTATAAGTACTGTGCGAAAAATAAATAATGAAATTCTTGCGAATGACTAATTGATAATCTAATTGAATATTCTCATGTGCGTATCACAAGAATGATCGAGTAGTTTTTACGATCAGAACGCACGGAAACTGATACTAAAAGAGGAAAGCCAAAGGAAAATCTACTAATCCAAATCAATTTGATCCAAATCTGAGACGTGTCTGAGAGTGGCCGGCAAAACCGGCGACTAGTGTTACGCGTCCATACGAGTGATTAAAGATGAACGCACCAGTTGGATACGATATTTTATGTAATGAGTGCTCGTTTCAAAGACATTTAAAAATTGCATTAGGGCGTGAAATGCCATTTCACGCGTTGAATAACATAAAATGAATTTTATCAACTCAAGGTAATCAAATATAAATCAAACAATTCTTCAACCAATTCAAATTCATCGAAGATCAGTGAAAAAATTTCTTTAAAATATGGCATTGCATAACAAACAAAAATTGACTGATGAACTAATAAAAAGAATTGGCTCAACAACATTTGTGTGTATGCTTTGATTTTTATATGTTAAATTGACGCATCAAAATATTATTCAAGCACATGAAAAATATTTTGACAATTCAATTATTCCACATCCTCGATTTGAATGTATTCTGAAAAAATTTGTTAATGAAATATTATACTATAAGTACTATAGCGATGAAGCTTTTTGACTTTATCTTCGAATCGTCTGCATAAGCCTATTAGATAATAAAAGTTTCTTATCAACTGTTTATCAGTTAGCCTTGAACATTTTTTTTTCTATATATTGGTAGTGAATAATATTTATGGCTAATGAATGTGATTATCTTGGCTCGTTGGGTCACGTTCGAGTATTTTATATCGTATGTCAAAATCATAATTTAATTAAACCAATGAAAAATAACATTAGAGCATAAATTCTGGAAAAGTTTACATTTTTTAAAATATCAATTTTTTAATGTTTTATTCATTCCACGAGCAAAAAACTATCCATCATATTTAAACAATCCGCGACCCAACAGGGAATTACAATATCAAAATGAATAAAAATCTGTGTGAATATTCAAAGACCTTCAGCTATGCGGTTAAAATAATCTTACATGTTCACTCGGATTGCCAGGAAAGAGATAAATTCAATTGGTCTGCGTTTGTAATTTTGATCCAATTAAAAATCAATGCTTAAAAATAATCGTGTTCAATTAGAGACTCAGCAGAAATCGACGACTGTGAAATCAACGAAAAAAAAGAATGCTACACTGAGAAAAAAGTGGTTCGCAAATCCTATTATATTGAATGGGTAAAAAAATGCAGTAGGTTATGATATATTCTATTTTAAAAATTACTGTATTGTTTAAAATCAAATTATATTATTTTAGTAAAATCAAGTAACTGATATGTAACAAAAAATCATATCAATCGAATAAACCATATAACTTCCCATTATGGTGGTAGAGTATACCATTACGCTCTTTGGATTTGACCAGTCTGAATGAAAAATGAAAACTCACATACTCGTATATCAAGTGTATCAATACTATGAAGATGTCGGCATTCGAGCCGCGAAAAGCTCGATAGAACAGTTACGACTTGATTTGATACTGTATTTCTACTAAATCCATCTACTATTTGTTTGTAACAACTGCCATATTTTTCTATAGTTGTATACGCTAAAATCAGAACACTATGCCATTGGCCCACACACAGAATGGTTAGAATTTGATTTCCAGTAAAGGTTACTATTATCGCGTCGTATTTGATAATACCTATTTTATCAGCTTTTTGGTATAATTTTAGTTAATTGTATGCTAGTTGTATATGAAACGTCACTATATTATTCGAGGAACATTATGACGAATAGATATATTTTGTTGCTTTCAAATTCTTCCAAGTATCAGTAGAGCAGCGACATCATTCGACTTGAGTTGAATCATTTGTTGACTCCAAAATGTTTCATTCATAAAGCGATGAGTTTCGAAGTATAAAATACATAGAATTAAATAATTTAGAATTTGCGAATGATGATTATTATTTTCCTATCTATATATGGGAGAATGGTCGAACTTTGATGGCACAGGCAGTTTCATGATCATTCCAGTCTTGAAGATATTGCTATTGCTATTAGCAATATCTAACCATTATGAGACTGTTGGCGTTTATAAACATTGATAGCTTTCACAATCACAAAAAAAGAAACGCTCTAGATTTATTTATATTAATGAATTAGAATGTCATGATAGTGTATTATACAAGCAGTGTGTGAATTTTTAAAACGTATCCACGAGTGGACGGTGACGAGTGTTACACGTTCTCACGAGTGATTAAAATTTAACGCACCAGTTGCATTATATACTATCGTATACGCATTAAGGGATAAAAACGGCTATATCGTTTCTAGTAAGATCGACCATTACGAAATGTATATCCATTAATGGCATCCATTTGTGTTTCCATAAGTCGCTTGTTTCATATGATATTCACACTTCAAATGAATTTGAGTTCTAATTGGTCCATCTTCTACATACTAACTTCAACTGGAAATATTGAAATATTTATAGTATATTATAACACGTTACTGTATGTATACAGAATATCCTTTAACAGTACAACAATATACTTTGCGAATTGAAAATAGTTAAAAATTACTACTCAATAGTAAATATTTACTATTCGTTGGTAAAAATTGAATAATTAATTTTCAACCAATCTAAATAGTATTTTTTTCCTCATACCGATAGTAAACAATTCGACACACGTATAAGTAATTTTGATCCACTTATCAGTGAAATTAGTAGGGAAAATGTTGCGGTCCAATATTCATTATTCATTAGTGAACTTTCATTATTGTCCATCAGTTGCGCAATTTTCACTGTTAAACAGTAGCTTTTAATCGTTTGTTCTCCACCCCTCCAGTAATGACCACAACGATTCGGATAGTAAAGTTGTCTAACTATTCACCTGCCCATGAGCGCATTGTATGCAGGACACATTTACGTGTCAAAGTTTATACGAGACGGGGACCGAGCAACCCCGGGTATATACAGTTGAAAGTGCGAGCGGTACCGATAGGCCGTTAGCGCGCGCGCGTCGCTGCTGCGTCGGCTGATCAGCAGTTAAAATCGCCGGCCAAGGCCGCGGTGTAGGTGTCCGCTCTCGGATTGGCTCGGTTGCAGCGCGGCTCAGGTGTGCACAATGGTGCACGAGTGTCACTGGGTAATCGGGCTCGCGGGGGCTGACACTGCACCGAGAGAGCCACTCGATAAGCGACTTAGAGCCGCGCGATCGGTCTTCCGCGCGCCAGTCAGACTCGCGTTACCCGACCGGCCGATTCGCTAACGCCTGCGCCTCTCATCTTCACGCAGTGAGTTCTCGCGACGAACCATCCCTCCCGCCCTTCTCCCGAGTATTTCCCGGGGAATCAATGTGCTTTGACAATCGACGCGCGGGTATAGTCCCGGAAGATTCGTTGACGGTTATTTTTTTTATTTTTCACTCGCGCTTGATTCGTTTCGTTCCTTTCTGTTGGTTTGTTACCATCGTGACGATCTTCTAACGATGAATACGTTTGTACGAAAGATTAGCGGTTCGCGACAGTCGAACTCGAGGTTTTCAGGGAAAATGAAATATTTCGAATGCGATTTCACGAATTTGTAAAGCTCGAAAATAATTTGCTTCCATTCCACACGTTCGAAGCTTATCTTTGCGAAACGGTCATTACCGTCGAGTATCTGGTATTATAGTACGGGGCAATTGTATCCGCGAAGCGGAAAGGAAAACTCCACTGCGTCCGATTGTTGAATGCAAAGCATCATTCCTCTGAAATGCGAACCAACGTGATGTTGAAAAAAAAGTGTCTAAATTCTTGACCAAGCTGATCTTGAGAATAATTCGATAAATCAGGTTGTCGATCATCGCCTGCCATGGCTACGATAGTGGAAGCACCACGGGAGAATCTAACGTCGCAGGCAATATGTAGAAGAAACGCCGTTCCAATCATTTACGCCAGGGGTACCCACTATGAAATTGGATTTGACATCGTGAGTATACCAAAAGTGCATCGAGCAAATAAATGATTAACGCTTCGCCATGTACGATCATTCGCCGGGCCATCATATTAGGTTATGAAGATCACCAAATGTCACCACGGCGGATTTTTCTCATTTTGTCTTTTTTTTTACTTTCTGTTGTCGATCGTTCGATCGATTTAAATTTGCTGTATAGACAAGTTATCTGCTGTCCCAATAATTCAGTGACAAATCCACCCATCACATCATCTTTATTTATGCGTTAGTTCCGACGTGATTTACGAAAAACGGGTATTTTCCTCTTTATATACAGACTGAGACACTGACAAACGTCGGGTATAGGAAAAAATGAGACAGAAGATTTTATTTTTATATTCTCAATTTTTTCTGCCAATAATTTCCATGTTTGTATAATACGTGCTGTGCCGTCTATTCGAAATTATAGAGTAATATGCAAAACATTTCGAGATAAAATCATCCCATTCATTTGTAATGATTACCGGTATATGTGGAGTTAACATATAACAGTCAAATGATACTTATCTAGGAATCTACATGAGTGAAAAAAATATGGATCATTATTTTTTGTGATGAATTAATTGGTTCAATCAAAAACAATTTCTTGGGTAAAATTGACTTGCGAAATATAACGATAGTATTGATTCGACACATAGTTTCCGATTTTTCATTCAATTCCAATTTTTAGTTATTCTTTTCCGATCCTTGCATTGGATTTTGCTCGGCTAATGATGACCAAATCACTAGTGCAAACCGTAATTCATGGTCGATTATCCGTTGGACGATTGGTATATGACCAAGAAATATTTTCAAACTGCTATTGCATAACCATTGTGTTCGTGTTCCAGACAAAAAGATGTATCAGTTGATTTATAAGGTAAATCTCAGATTTGTTTGTTTTCAATTTTCTCCAGCGTTCAACAGAGACAGACTTAAAAATGAGGCATATTTCATCGCATCTTTCATCACAATTAGAAAATTCACATGTTTTTCAATATCGCTTTGAATATTCACCCTCCAGATTCATATGATTTTATTACTATGGAAACAGAGCACTGATGCTCCACCAAGGAAATCCGATGAATATTAATAATATAACATTGTGGGTATGCGAAGAGTAATACCGCCAGAACACGTACTACTCATTACATCCTTAGAGGTGAATGGGACGTTTGTGTGCTCCCATTTCTTCACCAGTTATTAAAATAATAATAGATTTATGATATATTAATAGTTGATTGTCATTCATCAAGCTTTATTGGCACGTAGATCACCTTGTGATATTTTGCGAATATACTATTGAATTTTACGTTCAGACAAAATTTACATAAATACCCGTTTTAGAACTCATCAAAGCTCTTTGGTGTATTTTATATTTCATCCAAAAAAATTGTCGTGTCTGTTTTTAGCTTTCATAAGTCTTGAGTTTAAAACCAACTTTTGAGGACCAACTTAGATTTTTCATGAGGATAGGTTGAGTAATATACCGCCAACTTACTTGCCGAGACTAAGATAATATGCTCTTTTAGACACCTCATTTTTTTCTTCAATTTTCATATCCGAATTCTACGGTTCGTTAATTCTCTCTTCATAGTTCATTTTCCTCAGTCGAGGGTTACAACCTGATTTAGTCGTACATGTATCCAAGCGCCACTCCTTTGGATTCGATACGGATACTAGCGTACGGAACACAATCCTTTAGATCGTGATACAATAGCTTGTATCGGAGAAAATAACACTGCCTTCCAATACAACTTGACTGTATAGCGATTGATCGTTTTTTCTTTTACGGGCATCCACACACGCTGCTCGAGAAAGTGAAACTGAGGTTAAGTAAACTCCAAGACACGACAAAAAAAATGCAGATTGCTAATTGATTAAGTATAGCTCGTTAAGTGAGTTGATCTCACTAAGAATAGAGCAATTTTCTGCACGTGAAATCCGAGCTTACTACTTTTTACCATGATTTTGTTATTTCACATAATAATCAAGTAAACATGCAATTTTTTTTCACAATGTTTCATATTAATCTTTCTTCTTCTTGATTGAGTGTTAAGTGGGATCTAATGTCCGATCACATTATTTACTTTTCAAAGTTTCGTCCTTGCTGTGAATGATGTAATTCCAATGTAAACGTTATATTCAAAATGCAATGCGCACTATTTTTTTCACAATAATTCAGTACACAAATGACAGTATATTCTATATCTTCCTTCATTCATAATTCTGAACCATTTATTTTACAATTTACTTTCCTTTATTCGAGTTGAATAACTTTAAAAAAATGAAAGAACTATTGAGGTATTCTATGATAATTAATCAATTGTTATTCATAATAGATCGTGGTATTTTATTTCATAAAAGAGGTAGCATGTACAATAATAATAATATATACATTGGCAAAGAAAAGTTAAGCGCATGGATTGATAAAACGAATGTACTGAAATACTATATCGATGAATATGATCAAGAATCCACTTGATACCGAGTGATACGTGACATACTGTAATACGATAATTGATTTGCTGAAAGAGAAAAGAAGAGTCATTTACAGATCATTAAACCATTACACATCTATAGTAATTAGAATATTGCAAGTAAAAGAATATTCGATTAATCGCAAGAATTCTCACGCAAACCATACATTACTTTTATATTTCCCGTTTCGAACGCAGAACAGATGCTGGATCGTGGACGATCGTCAGCTGTAATATCGCGATGTTTTACAAGATCCAATAAATTATTCACATTGGAAAATGAAATACTGCAAATCCCGCATTCGAGTTCATATTTCGAAACGCGACTGTCGTTAAGAAGTGACTTTTCAATGCATTCCATGAATTATTTGCATCTCAGAGAGTCGTGCAACCTGATGCGAATCGAATGAATAACATGTTACATTCGAATGTTGTGCTGATTAAAATTATTTTAAAATTTTATTTCCGAATTTGCCAATGCGTTCAATGGGATTCGGGTTTCATTTTCTGTGAGTTTCATAATCGTGCTACAGTCAGTCGTTAGAAATATTTTCATAATCTACATCAGTATTTAATCGCGTGGAAAACAATAGTCTCATCAGCGACCTTGAGTACTCATAAAAATTAGTTATCAGATTTTTAATCATATCATAATCCTCTGAGAGAATGAATTTTTTAATGAAATACGAAGAAAATTTCAAAATCTGAAACGTGTCTACGTATGAGAACTTTGCATCAAATCATTTTTCAAGGATAGAGACAAACATTAAGAGTTAAGACTGTATTGATGAATGTGAGCTATTCCAACTTGTTTCAGAGGTACATTTTTCTCTTTCGAATTTCTTTCGGGATAATTTGAAAACATGTGTCTATGAAAAAATCGGATTGCATGTACTTGCGATCAGCTCTTAAAAACAGTTCGAATCGCTCAAATTCATCGATAAAGTACAATCCTTGACGTTTGCCATCTTCAAGCTCAAGCAATAGAATCAATTGAACTATATACCATTCAATACACTGGTAGAATATTGAATGGTATAGTTTTTATCGTAATAAATCTTAAACCTAGACGAAATAATTCAAAGTAACGAATAATTGATAATCTCCAATTTGTCATTCGTAGGGTTGGTTTTAGACACAGAACGTCTCGGTGGCTAGATACCTCTACTCTTTTAAATTATGGAAATTGATTGAGAAAATTTCAATTTGATCAGTGATACAATCCGAATAATTCTTAGTAATTAATGATAATCATAGTATTACGTAGGTAAAAACTGAGCTAATTAAGTCGTTAAGCTAATAAAATATTACAATAATCATTGTTCATGTCGTCTGTCTCTTTCTCTCTTTCCTCCGCAATAATATGTGTCATGGCGCTCATATAATGCGATGATTTATGTGTTACCAACTTGAAAAGGGTGTCATTATCTAGCCACCAAGACGTCGTCTGCCTAGAACCAATACAACACAACTGACTCCTTAGAGATCGTCGATCATTTGTCACTTTGAAAAATCCAAGGGAATAACTCGAATTCAATGAACGACGTTGTAGGAGCCCCGGATACATAAAAAATGCGATTGCCAATTTTGGAAAATGTTGTATTCATCCAGGGGAGGAACTTCGCTCGGATTATCCAGGACTTCGTGGACACCTATGGGCCACTGAAGGAGTACCTCGCGCTGTACGCAACCCCGAAGGGTAGGCGGGTGTACGAAGAGACGCTGCAGTGCTGTACCGAGCAGTATCCGCAGTACGTGCGCGAGATTCAAGGTACCGCCGATGGATCCGGCGTGGAATTTTACAAGGTAACGCGATACTTCCTAAAGGCCCTTGAATCCTTTGGGAAACCATATTTCCTTCTTTTATCCCCCGATCGCGAAGTGTGTATATATCGATTAGCGCGCAACGATTGTCCAACCCGCGGATCTAATTTGAAAGCGCACCGAGGCTAACGCGCGAGGTCAGCGCGTGTACACACGCACACACGTGCACCGCGTGTGGTATCTTTTGTCGCGCGCGTTATTCTCGGTACGGGCATCGCAGAGAAACAAATTAGACGAGGTAAGTGCGAGGAGGAATACGGCGAATCAGAACTGAAAAGTCGCGGCGACAATTGATTTTCCCCGAACGCGATTTCGTCGTTTGCTTTTTCCCAGCAGCTTTTCATTGTCCTCAGCTGTTCCTCATGCACCTGGACGACATAGTGCCGAACGTGGTGACGGACGGGACGACTCAGGGCTGCAACATCCAGCCGGTCGGCTGCTCGAGCATCATCTGCAACCATCCGGGACAGGTGAGACTCACTCTGATTGCCTCATTGTTCGAGACGCGTGTGTCGCGGCTAATGTAAAGCGAGAGAGGCTCGATTGACAATTGCTCGCTCGCGCGGCTTCGTCGGGGATTTAGCTGGAATTTCCCGAGCGCAATCTCGCGATCTCGGCGCTGAGCTTGGAATATGGTTGGAAAAATGAATTTTCGCGATTCGTTAGTGATGATTGCCTGGCTGATGAGCTGTGGGACGCTCGATTGAGTGGTGGCATTTTCTTTGATCCCCGATGCACCGAATGGAGATTCTGGCTTTGTTTGCCGGTAGTAAGAAATTTACCGAAATGGCGATTATCGAGTGAATATCCGCTGTTGTTCGTCGGTAACAAATAGTAGTTTTTAACCATTTCAAATGTATTCAAATATATTGAGATTCTGTAAAGGCTTGGTATTTGATTTAATTGTACGTGAATGACATTAGGATTTCTCGTCTCGAGCATACCACTGGGAAGCTCTTTTTGTGTATGGGACGTTCCACGTCAAGTGAGCATGGTCAAAATTTTGTTCGAGATTCTGCATTGACAAATTGATTGGTATCCATCCCCAGAATACTCAAAAATTTTTTCAGATTTTTAGGTGCATGTATGTGGAAGTTAGTCTGTGCACTCAAAACCTGAATTATTCAAAATTTAACTTTTTTCTCAATTTTGAGAGCCCAAATAATCTTGTATATGTGGGAAAATGAAAAAAAGTTGAGAACAAAAATTATGCTGAATACTACAAAGATTATAAAAAAAAATTGTTTGACACCAGAATCCTCCATCCGGATAGGCTACTCTATTAATTAAACATGTTTCAACCAGTTTGGCTATGTTCGCCCACTTATTTTTGACCTTTCAAGTTATACGTACAAACCTTTGTTCGATAGCTTGAAAATGGTCTCATACATTTTTTGGAGAAATTCCAATATCTCCTGCAATTAATTGTTTAAATCTGCAATATCACAATCGCCTTCTTGTTAGTTTCAACATATCAGGTCCACGATGAAGCTCACAGTGAGGATATCATGCCTTCGGGTCATCAATCTCAGCCAAACTCTACAGATATGTTCCCTGACACTGGATCAAGCTACCGGTAGAGTTTGGAGTTCCAGCGCTGCCTTGTTATAGAGCTTTTTATGACTTTAGACTGAGGCAGCTATATATAGATATACATATCTGCCTTGATTTGTCTAAAATCCACATAATATTCATAATTTCATCAAGAAAATAATGTATTTCACCTTGTTTGGTACTATGAATGAATATTATAACTTATGGTTTCACTTATATTGTGTGAACTGCAAGGCTAAGGTTGGAAAAGCTATTGACCGGTTGTCTCAAATTACATTCCTGGTTAATGTTTATAATTTCATGTGTAAATAACTTGCATGTGATTTGAGACCACCCGTCAACAGCTGTTCACACAATATAAGTGAAACCATAAGTTATAATACTCATTCATAGTACCAAACAAGGTGAAATACATTATTTTCTTGATGAAATTATGAATATTATGTAGATTTTAGACAAATCAAGGCAGATATGTATATCTATATATAGCTGCCTCAGTCTAAAGTCATAAAAAGTTCTATAACAAGGCAGCGCTGGAACTCCAAACTCTACCGGTAGCTTGATCCAGTGTCAGGGAACATATCTGTAGAGTTTGGCTGAGATTGATGACCCGAAGGCATGATATCCTCACTGTGAGCTTCATCGTGGACCTGATATGTTGAAACTAACAAGAAGGCGATTGTGATATTGCAGATTTAAACAATTAATTGCAGGAGATATTGGAATTTCTCCAAAAAATGTATGAGACCATTTTCAAGCTATCGAACAAAGGTTTGTACGTATAACTTGAAAGGTCAAAAATAAGTGGGCGAACATAGCCAAACTGGTTGAAACATGTTTAATTAATAGAGTAGCCTATCCGGATGGAGGATTCTGGTGTCAAACAATTTTTTTTTATAATCTTTGTAGTATTCAGCATAATTTTTGTTCTCAACTTTTTTTCATTTTCCCACATATACAAGATTATTTGGGCTCTCAAAATTGAGAAAAAAGTTAAATTTTGAATAATTCAGGTTTTGAGTGCACAGACTAACTTCCACATACATGCACCTAAAAATCTGAAAAAATTTTTGAGTATTCTGGGGATGGATACCAATCAATTTGTCAATGCAGAATCTCGAACAAAATTTTGACCATGCTCACTTGACGTGGAACGTCCCGTATACACTAAAAACAATTAGATTTTGGTTCAAGAGTGACTTTAAAAAATATGAGTTATTATACATACACCGTTTAACTCCTCAAAAAAACCGGTTGTTACGACGCCAGTTTTTTAGACTCAGTAGTCTAAGAAAATTAAGTATAAATGCTTGAGGAAAGAAACACATACCATTATCAAGTTGATATGTGCATTTTAACACGGCAAATTTATCAGAATCCAATTTGTTCGGTCTTATGATATTTAAACTTTTTTTGATATTTCCTATACTTTTTACATTCAGTTTAAAGGTGTTTTATGAATTCTGACCTATGATTGTCTTGTACTGAATTGACATTTTTTTGTGTCAGGTACACACTTTGTTAAAGATAATTTATAATTTTGTAATAACCTACTGAAACCACCTTAACATGAAGATTTCTCTACCTGCTGAATAGAAGCCTCTGAGATCAATAAAAGAGTCTTAAACCTAGGGCAAATCTTCACTCGTTATAGCTTGTCGAGCTGATCGGTTTTTTTAGTGTATGTTCCAAAAACAATGTTTACATACATTTTTACGTCGACTATTGTCCACCATATGCGTATATATTTTTCTGCTCGTTCAGTTTTGTTATTGAAATAAGTACGATTTTCCACGCGCAATTCGAATTTTACTATATACAGAACACAGAAACTGTAGATTTTCACGCGAACATTCGCGCTTAATTCAAGAGGAAGCCGCGTTAAATCACAAGTTTTTGAATTTATTTAAAAGAAAATAAATAGAGTTCTATCCGCATTAAAACCGTGGGAACAATGACAGACTAAATTAAATTCGACGGTACAAAATGTAGGAGATCTTGGGACACAACGAGGACGCGCTTGCCGAGGCGCTGAACCACTGGTACCTGGTGGACGCGCACGTGGTCGAGCCAGGACTGAGGGAGGAGAAATTCTGCTCGCTGAGCTACGCGGGCTTTTTGCCCGGCTACACGATGGGCTACAACCATCACGGCCTCGTCTACAGCATAAATACCCTCAGCGCCAAGACTCTTCGCTCGGGGAAGACTCGTGAGTTTTTATCCTCGATCAACTTTTCGATTTTCATTGGAAAACCCTGAGAAACGCGTGCTCACATCGTTTGCTCACAGCAGGAGAAGCTTACACGAACCGAGAACGATTTATCAAAAATTTTGCAGTACTCGAAGTGAGTACGAAAAAGACATTTCGTACTTAATTCGAGTGAAAATTACTTAATGTAACAAATTGACTTCTAATTTCTCTGACATTTAATAGAAATCCGCGCCCACTCAGTCCAGTATATACAAGCCCAGTATGTACAGGACACCAAATATCGTATTCTCACTTCATTAATAATAATATTCATTATGTATATTATCATTTAAATTCAAGCTAATCACACCGGACAACGTTTGATATCGAAAAAAACTTTTTTTATTTTTTTGTTTATATTCTGAAAGGATTTTCTATTTCTCCATATATTTCTTAAATGGAATAAAACATAATCTAATGAGAAAATGACAATTCTTAATTATAAGTACTTGAATATTGTACTTAAATTTGTTGCATTTCAAATTGAATACAATCCACAACACATAAATTCGAAAATCATTTTTGGTGAGTAGTTGCCACTTCTATATATGAGGCAGGGATTGTTCAATTCCTCGGGCACCTTTCGGCACTTGTATAATACTCGTCACGGAATATTGAATTGGCATATTGTAGAGAATAATGAGAGGATTAAACGTTTCCACGAGGTTGGCAATATCATATAGTTACACAGTTGTTAAATAGATTTTCCATGGCATCTGATTGAATTTTTTTCCGGCGATCGAGTAATTTTTCCCAAAGACTCGGACCGAACCGAGACAATCGACCCCTTGACAATCTTTTTTTTTTCGCATCATCGCTCGCGCGCGCATTTTATCAGTGTGTCGATGGGTTTTCGATCCTCACCGAGAGGGCAATCCAGATCAGAATCGTTGATTTTGCTCTCGATTTCCCAAGTCCATTTTAGGCAAGTGCTACTCTTGCCAGCGTAGGAAAGTCCAAATCTAATGCAGCTCAGTTAATTTCGAAGGTATCGAGCACGCTTCAGCAGCGTTGGAAAATTCGAATTCAGCGCGACGTTGTCACAATCTATACGCTATAAGGTGGGGGGGCCTTATGTGTCGAGTCTGGCCATACCCGGAACATATCTACTCGTTGTAGTCTCTTCCCTTGGTTGGATTGATTCAGGAGCGTATCCAGGCCACCTGAAACGGGGTGCAGGCGGTAATGAGAGAACGCATATTCAATCCTAAAAAACCATTTGGAAGAATATTGTTTATTTATTCGTTTAACTAGTGCTCGTACTTATTATATTTACATTTATATGCAAATCAATATACAAACTGTCATTATGTGCACACTAAATCTAAAATAGTAAAAAACACTATCTAGCACAAGTAGCAAATGCAATAGCTGATAAAAATAATAGATGTTCAACTTACTAGGAGACCACTTGGGATGTGGGTCACCAATCTTGATCAAAATTTTTTCGGTATTTATGTTTGCATCAAAAATAGAGTGTACCCCAGTCCCAGGGTCCAACGCTCTCAAACTTCCAAGATATTAATTAATGCATCAGGTAAGCTGTACAGAGCCTTAGATTGTATTCGAGCGAGAGAAAAACTGGGAATATAAAAGTTTGGATAGTTTATGTTATAATGTCATATTGGTCAACAAGCGGTCGAAATTGAAGATCTTGTGAATGAAATTCAATTATGACACTGATTTGTTGTACAATGTTACTATATTTGTGACTATTGTGCTTGGATACATGTTGTTATTGCTTGAGCAAGAGAACCGTCACTTTTTCTCATATGATTCATGTTTCATTCCACGTGAGTAAGACATGGAAGTGAACTTTCATAATTATAGTCGTTATTAACTCGTTCGGCGCGTTAGACCCTGAGATTGTGGGTACACTCTATTTTTGATGCAAACAAATACCAAACAAATTTTGGTCAAGATTGGTGACCCACATCCCAAGTTGTCTCCTAGTAAGTAATTCCTGTCAGCTGTCGTCTCCAACTTTATTAACGATGAATTATCAATGCATCGAGAGTTTGACGATTCAAACAGAAGTTGCCGCGAATATCGTTCTTTTTGCATCGACGTTGTCCGGACAATACTCTTCATTTTTCATGCAACTCATGGTATGACCCTCCCACGTTGATTAACGAAAAGGAACATAATACGAGGTATATTAAAAACGATTTGCCACGTCAGCCCGGTACTTTTTGACGCGAGCATTACTGGGCACGGAGGATTTCGCGCAGGCAGAGGAGACGCTACGCAACGAGGGCTACGGGGCCGCAGAGGGCTTCTCCGTGAACCTGAGCTTCCTCAGGCAGGAGGGCGTGAGGCTGTTCCACAACGTGGAGATCGGGCCCGTCGAGCCCGGGGCGTCCCATTCGCAGATCAACATACAGACCGCCAGGCCCGGGGACAACCTCTTCCACTGCAACAAGTGAGTCGGTTCATCCATCCCGACATTTTCGGTTCTGTTTAGACGACTCGAATTTTATCGGGAAGGTTTTACTGTGTTTTTTCCAGTAGAGTAACGTCTACGCGATGTTAGTGATAAACTTCACTGTCCATAACATTGTGATTATTACTGGGAAAAATTAAATGATCTATTAGATTTACAGGATCCATTTATGATCGGATTTTTTTCAGTGCCATGCTAGTGTTGAGTTTTCACAAAAAAATCAGCACTCGAAATATGTCGATAAAAGTTGGGAAACTCATGGTACTCTATAATCTACGGTGTAGGGATAATATTCGAATACCCGGATACTGAGATACTTGAATTCACGGATGAAATTCGTTTTTTGATAAAAAAAAATCCTTTTTAGTTTTGCCCGTTAAAGTATAATGCAAACGAAGCATTTGATTCGGATTATTTTGATTATTACAAATCTAAACTCAGATATCCGGATGTATGTATTCAATATTCGGATATCAATCAAAGTATCCCCGCGTACATCCAGATAATTCGGATAGTGAAAAGAAACCGTATAAAAGTCCCCCAGTTCCGCCATCCAATACGTAATCGCTAAATCACCGATACACAATAATTTTCAAACCGATTGTTCCAGGTATTTGCGACTCAAGGTTCCCGAGGTGGTGGGCTTGATCATAGATAGCAGTACCCATAGGGGCGAGGCCATATGCAGACACCCGCCACCCAAGCACGTTCAACAAGTGATCGAAATTCTCAGCGACCAAACTGACGACGATTACAGGGTGTATCAGGAAATCCGTCCCGACGATTACGTGAAAACCATTGCTACAGGTAATCCTATATGCGGATTCACGCGAGAAGATAAATTTTATGTTCACCACTTGACTCGCCTCGTATTTTATCGACCTCCTCGAGCTGTTTAACAGATGACCAAGTATACGAGGTACAGTTGGGTATATGGACTAGCAACGATAACTTCTCCCTTTGGGAGACAAAAAAAAAGTACAAGATATAAGATTTTACTTCATCGGGGTGATGTTTTTCGTGAATATCATCTCTGGGAGGAAGTAATTTTTCTGGAAACAAATTGGAACGTTGAAAACCTCGTGTCCTTGTACTTACATATCTGTCAAGTAGCTCGCCGGTCGATAAAATTTGTTTTTCATTAAACTTCGTCTTTATCGGGCAACAGAATCGTTTGATATAACATTACACGTTGTACTGCCGCAGGGATTTTCGATTGCATTGAAAAAACGTGGTCGATCTATACCGACAAGCCGATATGCAATAATCCGATTGTGGTGCTGCCTCTCAAGTTCAAGGATGACAATTCAGCATGTTGCAGAAAATGAAGTCTCAACTGACTGGGCGAATCAGCTTTATCGTCAGTTCGATCGGACAGTTTTAAGAATACTCAACACTGTACTATTTTTTCAAGTATTACGCATTGAAATTCTGTGAAATTCGTATTAGGAAAACAAGTACTTACTTCGAATAGTATTAAATTCAAACTTCAACGAACTCGGATACGTCAATTAAGAATACACTCGAATGCATTTTATTTACTAGGTAAGGAAATGTAGCTATATGTCGAACGGACATTAGTTTTTATAATAAACAAATACATGAAATTGTGATTTTATTACAAAAAGTTGCCACTTTTATTTATCGACTCAATCACATAGTTCAATTATACACCATGCACGAATTCTTAGAACTATAGAAAAAAAGAACGCTATCGAATGATGCGTTTGTACAGCACAGAAATACTTTTATTCGACGCTTTATGTAAAGACTCTTCTAAAAAATGTAACACTCGTAATAAACATGCGGAGCAATAACTTTGAAACCACAATATTGGAACGGTAATATTGTGACTGACTTTCCTAAAGACCTACCATTCCCCCGTTGAAGAAAAAAAAAATTTCACCATTAATCAAGCAGTTTGTAAATACAGAGTACAAAAATTTTAAAACTAATGTTCGCGTTTGGCGAGTTTTAACGACAGAAAGTTGGAACTTCAACTTTCTGACGCTTCTGTGACTTGAATTCATTAAAGAACTCCTTAATATCTTCTTCCCGAACAACCTTCTTGTTCTCTGCAAACTTTTGCAGATACTGCTTCAAATTATCTTTCATGTTATTGTACTCTTCAATGGCATTTAGTTGTTGCACGTGCCCAAGTGACGCCAGTGCTTTCATTCCCTTCTCATATTGAGTTTCACTCTTCTTAGCTTTACCAGCTTCTTCATATGCCTGCACACTGTCTAAGGGATCCAATAGGAAGCTCATCCCTTCATCATCATACATCTGATTCAGAAAATGATCCGCACGGTTAAAAATTTTATTAAACTTACTACAAGTTGAATTAAATTAAAAAAATCTATTACGAATTATCCACTGTGGATTACCTTTTTGCATTTATCACAAGTACACAAGGAGGATCTGAAATTCTCAGTGAAAAAGCAACTTCCTTCCTTTTTAACAAATTCATCCTCTGGCTTAGTACATTCTACTTTGGTTTCTTCGACATCAACTTTTTCATCTGTACTAGTTTGAGGTTTCTTAGTTTTAGAAACTGAAAAATAAATTTAACATTTATGAGTGACTATGAGAAACACTTTTCAAAATTCAAAAATTGTCAACCAGCTCACCAGAATATTTAGTAGCATAGCACCATAAGAAATCGTGAGATTTCATACAGCCTTCACAGATCATCTCATGGTAATCATTTTCACTTGGCAAATCTTTTCCACACCCTAAATGCTGTAAAAGCATAAGTTGTGCATGACTAATTTTATCAATCCTTGTTTCATGAGAAAACAAAAAAATGTTCTTACCCTTGAGTGATACCAATCTTCACAAACAATACATTGGATCATAACATCAGTAATAGATTCATCTGGGTCTGGATAGGGCCTGGCACATATACAGTAAACTCCATCATAGTTCTGGTTGTACTTATTTCCAGAGTTTTCAGGTAATTTTGACTATAATAGAATTTACTCAATCAGTATTAATCAAGGCTTATCAATCATAAAGAATTAAAAAAGAAACCTAAATATTCATGGCAAGGACTCATCAAGTAACATATACATAAAGTGCAACTCACAGTATCCAGACTACAGGCTTTATCTCCTAACTTTGAATTTCCACAATCGCACCTCACATTTCTCTTTGTATATAGTTCAATAAGGTCATGTCCCTCGTGGCATTGAAGGGAACATGCAAAGCAAATGGCAGCTCTAGTTTCTGGACTGCAGCATGTCTTACAAGCATAAAGTGCCTGCCTAATATATCCCTGAAAAGAAATTCTTAGTTACTCAGAGTTGCTGATTACAGAGATGCTCAGAAATGCTTCTGTTAGTAAATTGAACTGAGCGAGCAAGTCCAAGAGTCCAGAAATTTTTAACCAATAACAAGTATATCGAACGACGTGTGTCAAGAGCAGAGTGGCAAAAAGTTATTCATTGATCACTACCTAATCTGCAGTTACAAATAAAAAACAAATAAAAAGCAATTAATAGGACTGATGACCACTGGATGACCTAAAGCATTGCCCAACCAGCGAACTACTCGACGGACCAGAATAACGGAGTAAATTTCAACGGACTCTTGAACAAATCTCCAATTGTAAACAAGGCATCGGGAAATCTGTATCCCGATGTTTGTGACAAACAAAGCCGAGAATACGTTGAAGGTTAGAAAGCCAGCGTACCTTGGCGTAGGTGCAGTTCTGATCGTCGGACGCTCCGAGGACGGCGTTGCAGTCGTCCTCCAGGTCGTTCTCCTCCTGCAGGACATCGAGCATCGTCACCGAGTTCTCATCCTCGGGGTCGATAATAACGCTGGTCGTTGGCTTTTCGTTGCTCATGGTTGACGACGTCGCCTCTCTCGCCTCGGCAGATCTTCACCTTGATTCTCAGCGGCCGATTCGGATCCGACTTCTCACCAGGAGTCGGCAAGGTCGACGAGGGACGGGAAATTTTCGGTGTTGTTCGGGGGTCCTAAAGTATAAGGTGAACGGGATGAGCTGAGCTGTGCGCGCGCGGTCGATCGCCCCGTTCTCTCTCCTCTCGAAACGTTCCCGCGAATATTTTCGCTGCGTTGCCGTGCGCGACGACGGAGCAAGGCGATTTGGCAACGTCGCCCCCCGGCCGAACAGGTGATCGGCGCGCCAGAGGAAATTAATTCTGTATTCCTGATTACGCGGATTTTTTATATCCGAATCGTTTATGCTGACGAGTGTTTTCAATCAAGTATTTCGTATAGATCAATAGTCAATCAACCGAGAAATACAAAGTTTTGTTTATGAATTAATTTGATTCTCATTTTTCATACTTTTTTCCGAACGTTATCAATTTATTTCCAAAGGAAAGAATGTCAACCAGAGTTGCTAAGTTCTTTCGGACAAATTATACGTGAGTAATGAGGAGGGTTGTATATTATTTCGAGGAATGATAAAGGGAAAACGAGTTTGTCAAGGAATGCAGTCGACGAAGAGCAGATACGAGCGGTAATAGACGAGGTTGATGAATACAGTAAAATAAGTACTTAAAAAATAGCTGTCACTTTATTTCTTCAAGCTTCTTACCATTATATTTGACACGAGAGATAATCAAAAATAACTTACAAATATATCCAAACAGTTCACATAAATAATTATGAGAAGCAAGAGAGCGAAATCTTAAAACTCGTACACATATTTTTCATGTATTATGTATATATAAATATATATAGATCGGCTTGACATGGAATGGAATAAAATAAGTAACAGGTCGTCAATTTACAAAATTTAAATACGTCTCTTTGTATTTACACATAAAAATAATATCGGTATATCGCGTTTAATTAATTAGCTAATAGTGACTTAAGTGTAAAAACTATTGCGATGATCTCGATGTGATTTCGAACAGTGGACTCGTCGCTCCGTAAACGCCGCCATTCTCGTCGAGGGAATCGTAGCACCTTTGGAAACCTGAAAATTTCAAGAAGAAACAATCAGTAAGTCTCTCGGAGTAATTATACATCAGATTGCATCGTTGAATCGAGAATTACGGATAACAAACCTTAAACCAAGGCGAAGCCAATGAGACTTGTGCGCTGGCTCGGTCTTCGATCTTCAAGCAGAGTATCCGGCCCAGCAAGTCCTTGGCTTCGTTCGATATGGTCTCGAAGTACTCGTCGGGGAAGCAGTAATCACATTTGAGTATGTTCGTCGTCGTCTCTTCGACCGAGTCGTCCAAAAAAGGCGAGAGACCGCTGGAAAGCAGAGAGAACGAGGGTTAGCCGAGTGCTCGAACGGCGAAACGAAAGTAGATCTCGCTAAGTGACAAACCTGAGCAGGACATAGATGAAGACGCCGGCAGCCCACATGTCGGTGTAGGGTCCGGCGGGCCTACCGAGCACAGACTCGGGAGCGGCGAACTCGAGGTCGGCGGGAGGGACGACCTCGTCGACTGGGCCGCGAACCGCCTCCCCGAGGTCTATCAGCTTGACGATGCCCGTGTCCTGGTCGACCAGCACGTTCTCCGGCTTTAGGTCTAGGTGGGCCTTGTCCCGCAGGTGCAGCCACTGTAATGCGGACAGCAGCTGGTTCGCGAACTTGCTCGCCATGCTTTCCGTGTACTCGCTCTTCTTGCTGAGGTAGCTGAACAGGGTGGGCCCTCGAACTCTGCCAATGGTCAATTAAACTTTTGTCATCTCGAGTTCCATTTCAAATCACTTCGATCGATCATGATTGTAAACATATTTTTTCTTCCGAACGAGCTGATAAGTGTGGTAAAGAGTTTCATGCCATGCCTATATGTCGTGATATACATACAAAAATTCATATCTTAGAATGTTCCTACCTAAAATATGGACAATGCGAGCACAACTTTTCAACAAGATTTCGATGCAACAATCGGCTGGACATTTTTATTGCTCATCTGATTACAATAGTTTTTTTTTTATTTTATTTCTTTTACATTGGAGTACCGGAATAGAAACTGAAAAGATTATTGAAACCGAAGTTGTACGGATACAAAACTTGGAGGAATGAAATTCATGAGAAACCGAGCGTTTTTCATTGTTTTTCATTGATTCGATGTGATAAAAAATTCATCCCGAGATATGCATTTTTATGATTCATGGCACATATACAATTGACATCGAACCAAAACCATCTCAGCTATCAAGCTCGACAAATTAATTGAGGAGCCAGATATATATACGAACTCCAGCAGGTAAAAAATTTGGTCCAAGTAGTCCAGGTGGTAAAGATGAAAATAAAACGAAAGCTCTGATTGAAAAATATAAAATATAGTTACATAGAGCTCATCTCGACACATTTTAATCACCGTTTCTGATCTACCGATTCTAATGATTTTCAAATTTGGCTTGGGTACTCTTAGTGTGTTGAGCAAAACCAACAGGTGAGTTCGAATCATCAAAATTGAACGATAGAAAGCACCCGGTGACAATATCCGGCTCCTCGATTGCATTAGAGAAGTATAAGAGATTTGGCGGAGCGCATCGAGAGACACGCTCGGGTGGAAGTTTTTTCAACTAACAGCTCGAGTACGATGGTGTCGACGCCGAGCTGCGGGGCGTTCTCGAACAGGGCGAACGCCCTGACGATGTTGCCGTGGTGGGTCGAGGCGAGCAGGTCGTACTCGGCGCGGGTGAGCGACCTCGACTGCTTCTGCCTGTGCGTCTGCTTGAGCGCGACCTCCTGGCCGGTGCCCCGGTCCCTGGCCCTGCGCACCACCGCGAACCTGCCCTTGCCGATCTCGTCGAGCTCGAGGTACCTCGCGACGAACTGCTCGGCCTCCCACGCGGTGCCGTCGCCCAGCGGCAGGTTGACCACGGGCGAGGCCGAGCTGGCCACGCCGCTCTTCTTGCCGACCACGCGGAAGCTGTAGCTCGCCCCGGGCAGCAGCTCCAGCACCACCGGCGGGCTCTCGATGTCCTCCAGGGCCGTCGTCCAGTTGGTCGCCGGCATCGAGCGGTACTCCACGTCGCACCTGCCGATCTCCTGGCCCTCCCAGTCCACCTCGATCCTCGAGCAGTCCAGCACGCGCGCCCACGTCGTTCCCGTCCCGCCTGCGAACATTCGTCCCTTGTTTACCCTGCACCTACGAGCGACTCGCACGGGCAATCGGGTGGCAAATTACCGCTGACGGTGAGGTAGATCCTGGCCGAGCACGAGCCGTTGTCGCACTGGATCCTGCAGCAGTAGGCGCCGTTGTCCGCGGGCCTGCACCTCGTTATTTCCAGGTAGAAGAATCCGGCGCTCTGGCGCAGCCGGTATCTGTCGCTCTCCTCGATGTCGTCGTCCTGGCCTTCGCGCCGCCAAGCGACTTTCGCATTGTCCGCCTGCGAAACAATCCGCGAATCAATTGACGCGTACACTTAGCGACGGAGTTCGAGTACCTATACTGTTTTATTTGGAATAATCGAAAAGTAGCATAACTAGCCGACATAATCTCATGTCCAGGTATTTTCCGTGTTTTTGACATTCAAACGAAACGGTTATCATAGTTTGTGATGTTAATCAGCACCAAAACAGCTAAAAACAGCCATTTGATAACGCGCCCCAAAAGTTATAATCATTTCCAAGTTTTTTTCTAATTACACTCTTTGCATTTCAGTGCGAATTTGAGTCACTTACTTTATGTCTACAAATTTTATCTACTTGTACGGTTTTTTTCAAAAGTACTTGAATCGGTTCAGATAGTCGCGCACACCGATCAGTGTTCTAACAAATTAAGCTAAGAGAATAGTGATGCGATAAGTTTGGCCTTCGGACCCTGGAATCGAATCCAAAGCTAGTGAACTTTGCTTAAAACTGATAACAAATATATGCCGTCATTGCCTAATGCAGTCGATGATTTTGTTTGATACGTCATCGCCTGACGCGCGTCAATAGTACCTTTCGTCTATATTAACCCTGTAACTTTCGACTATTTTAAATCATGAGAGTATACACAAAGTATCAAGTAAGATTCTTCTCGACAATAAAACGAATTAGCCAAATAACCGAGAGTGTGAGTCGGTCGGTAAAATCGAGAGCGGTCATGCGCAGACCGACCGTCGGTAAAAAAATTGACATTGCGTACCTGGGAAACCTGAACGGCAAGCCTGGCGATCTCTCCGGAATTGGCCTTGATCGGTGTTGGCGCACTGGTGACACACGGTACGGAAAGGGCCTTGACGGGCGAGCCAGCAGAGTCCGGGACGGTGCCGCGGTCGGCGTTGAGTTTGCGCGGCCTGAACGACCAGGCGCGACTTACCGACGAGTTGGGAATGAGGCTCGCTGGTATCCAGTGCTCCTGCTTGGGGTTATCGGCCAGTGTCACTAGCAGCCCGTTGCCCTCCAGACCTCGGACCACGAGCTCGTCGCCCACCCTCAGTGCGCCCCAGTCTGCCGCTAGTCTGACTCGGGCCCCAGGCGCGACCTGACAGTGTATTCATTTATATATAGGCAGGCATGAGTAAACTTGAGCTCTATAATACACTCTGGCTGCGATTTTAGAGTAAAATTTTTTCTGTGTCTCGTGTGTTGTTCTTATCAACTGGTTATGATTCACGCCACGTCGAGTATATGATCGACCAAAGATAAATTGAAAAGCCACAAGTGTGGATATCGTATGTCGTTATTGTTGAAGAGGATTAATTCACGAAAGTTATGAAAAATCACTGTTACATAATGAAAAGCCTCTGAGAAACTACTATAAATTTCATTCAAGGAATTTTTCCCTCGGAATTTCGACCTCTGAGAATATATTTTTTTATATCTTTTCTGGCGAGGTTTGTTGGGATTTTGAGCTATGCATCCATGAGTTCTATTGTTGACCGATGTAAAAACATTTTGGATAAAATAAATACAATCACCGCATACATGAACTGCAGAACGCGAATCAAAAGCACATGGACCTTCAAAAATGTATAAATCGAATCTTACTCTTTTCAATTGCTTTTCTCTTTGCAAAATTGTTTGAAGAATAGTTATTTTTCTCTTTTTGGATATTTTCCAAATATATTCTCAGATTATGCGTGAGAACGCGATCAGGAATATGAGATCGATTGAAGGTTGAGAAAGTTCTGGGTATCTAAGTACTTTTATCTTCTATGTTCTGCATTTTCCGTACATGGAATCCATGTCATGGACGTATGATTATTTTCAAAAAATGTTTCCATGTCGATAAAAAATTAGTCTCTCTTATGCACAGCTTAATCACAATATACCTGACCAGGGACGAGATGAAAAGTAGATTCTAAGAGGATCAAATTCTAGAGATCAGCTCTTTTACTTCAAAATAACATGCGATTTATTAGTATGAAATGTGAAAGGAGAAGAAAGAGTGTTAATGTTCATACTCATGTTATGAAAAATTTTACTCTAAAATATCCTCATTAGTGTTACGAAATAGAAATTGAAATGATTCTTAATTCAACCATTACCGCCTCAAGGTAGTCCTCCGGAAATTTATTCTTTTAATGTTTGAATTTTTTTTTACAATTATATAGTTTAAATCCTCTATCAGTTGATAAAACGCAAATATGCATTAGTAAATTATATTTCAAGATATCGAGTTCCAGAGTAACATATTCCAACGAGTTATTTTACTCAGGACGTTTTATTTAATTCACAGACGAATTTTAATGAACCATTTATAGAAAAAGAGAATGTAATACTGAATAATAATAGAAACAATATGCTGAACAGTTTGGTAAAATACATGATCCGGAAAGGAGATTTTCACGCGAAGTCTTGAAGTTGAACAACCCTGAAGCTGGAGAACCACCTTTTTTCTCTCAAACAATTATCAAAATCAAGTTAAACGAAAAAGCGGGACTAAAGTATAAACTCATATGATTCCACAACCAGCATACAAACTCACGTTACGACAGATGAAAATGACGAAACGTAACGATACAAACCAATCTAATTGCCAAACATCACACAAAAAAAACATTGCTTTCAATCACGATGTAAACCTTTCTGATTACCAATAACAAAATCGTCCATAAAATGAATGAAGTAATTAATACGTATGATGAATCCGGAGCGAACTTCAATATGCTGTGTATTAATAATATCTTCTCACAAAACGCTTGCGCTGATTCGTTGGATTGAATTAGTAAAAAATTAATTAGGGGCAAAAAATAGTTCAAGCAATATCTTCTCAATATCTAATCGCACTCTCACCGAATAGTTAGTCGAATGATAATCTTCCTGTGGACCGTAGTAGTGGGTGAACATGCTCCAGCTCATGCTTCGAAACAACATGCTTCGAATCCATCCAGCACCAGTTGTTTGTTTTTTCAGATCATTTATATAGAGAGATAGAGAGATAGAGAGACAGAGATAGAGAGAGAGTATACTTTTCGCTCCTAAAGCGATAATAGCTTTCTTTTGTCAGTAATAGAAAATAATAATACTATTTACAGTAGAAATAATGACTAGAGTATACAGCAGTAGTTTACATAGCCAGAGATTAATAATAATAGTAACAGCAGTAGTTGTAGTATCAACAAAGGTATCGGAATGGTTTATAAAAGTTACTCTCGTTGGAGAATTTTCATGCGATTGAAAATTATCGAAATCGAATATTTTTTTCATAATCGTACGCTGTATAAAATTCAATCATTCCATGACAAGTTTGTATACGAGAAATATTTTGTGAATGAAACACGAATAAATTGTGCCCGGAACTTCGGTAATATGACGGATTCGCAATCCGGTATTCGAATCGCTTGCCACGTGGAAATAACACGGAGAATATGAAAATATTTAGAGGATAAAAATTCTTATTCCACAAGACATTCCAATCGCATAGCCATCCGTCCAACCATAAGTAAAACCACCACCAAGTCGACAATGAATCAGTTCGGAGTCGCGTCGACTCCATCTCGCTTCTTCAATGCAGATAAATAGGAAGAGAGAAATTGGCACATCTTCCGGGCGGACTTGCTCCCGTCCAACAATTAATTATTCTCCTTGCGTAAACACCTATATGCGTATGTGTACTTTTTACGATCGCTTGAGATTTACTCCCCCCCAGCGCGCCGAGGGGGCCATCGTCAGTCTCGCACTGCCCAGTATTTTTACACGCGACATATTTCCCCGGGCGATTTTTTTCAAACGTAAAAGTACGCTGACTTGTCGCTGCCACGGCAGAAGGCAAGGCAATAGAGAGCGGTTATAGACAGACATCAAGAGAAAAACGAAGATGTCGAAGTGGAGTCCCTCTGCTGCAATCAAGAATTTTTGAGAGTCAGGCAACTTGACAAATCCCATTCGCTATACGCTCGAGGTGAAATTTCTCTGAAAATCAGCTGTACTGATGGTTCTTATAATTTACTTGATGTCCGACCCGACTATTTCCCCACAACTATAGAGAAAAAAAAAATTGCTTTCTAGACTGTAGGTGACTGAATTGTTGCAGGACAAAAAAAACTAACGAGAGTTTTGTTACGCATCTTTCGATTTCTCCTCAAAATCATAAATTATGGAGATGACACTCGTCTCTACTGAGGATAATTATGAAAATATTGAATTATACGTGATACGTGTGATGAAACAGAAAAATAAATTGGGGGGGAACTAATTGCGATCGACAAAGTGAGAATGTAGCCTTGCTGGTTCGGAACAAAGAATAATAGATTTTCAGATTTGAGTTCAACTGAAAACGTTGGAGAAAGTTGAAAAAAAAAATTAGTCAAATCCTGATCTGAAAACACACAAAATAAGAAGAGAATTGTGCTAATGGTGTAATTGTGAGAGGAAGCTCTAAAGAAAAGAAATCAGGGTATACTACTGTATGCGAGAATCAAGGCATTCTTAAACTAAATTATGTAGGTACTAGATAAGTGAGTGTTTTATATTAGGTGAATATATTACTTTAATGATACTTTTCATGAATATAAAAAAATCCTTAACTATAATTTTATAAAAATAATAATACTAAAAAAATGATTTCTACTTTTCAACTAAATACTTTTCTACAATCAAAGTACTACGAAAGAAAAATGGGGTAAAATAGTAAAAACCAGAAACCATTAATTACAAGTGTGAGAAATCGATAGTCATGATTTTACTCGTGACTCGTGATCCTTTAACCAAGTAGTTATAAGTGTAGGTGTATAGTTTAATGTACTGTACAATGTAAGTGACTATAAAGAAAGCTCGTTCAGTCTTTTTCAGAGAAATTCTAGACATATTATTGCGACGGTACGATCGACAATCATACGATCTTTCATATGGTATATGTGCGCAGTCATGAGCAAGCTTGGTTCAAAATATATATTTTTGAAATGAAAACGACTCAACGAAAGGATGCATTTTTTACAATCCTCGTTGTGACAATAAAGTTCGAATGTTTGAATTTTGAAAAAAAATGCCTTTGAGAAGACTTTAGCGAATGTTGTGTAAAATTCCGGTGAACACTTCAAAAGTAATCGAAAACTATGAGACGAAATTGATGTTATATTACGTTTCGTTCCTTGCAAACGGAACAGAAATATCATATCGGTGCAGTTTCCATTCTGTAGGCACGGAACAAAATTATTACTTCGATTTCCCTTCGTTCCCGACGATAGCACGGGAGCAAATGTCGAAATCTATATATCTATTTCTATCGTGTTTTCGAACACGCAACAAAAGGACATCCCAATTTGGCTTTCGGTCCCGAAGGCATGATGAAAATCAGTGTTAAATTATTTCCCGAGCAAACATAGCGAAACAAAATTGACCATCAGGTATTTCGCACCGGTCCCTGAAAATGATAATCACTGGATCCCCGTCGATACGCAAGAGACGCGCAATCGATTCAAACGTAAAACTTGCTCATGACCTGGCACTTATCCGTGGCTCGGCCCTTGTATCCCCGTGTATTGTGTATTCGTGTGCTCACCGGTACGGCCCCGATGCGCACTGGCGAGCGGGCGCGCAGTGTGTTACGGAATCCCTCTAGGAAGTTGAGCTTGCTCTTGGTGGGGCTGGGCGTCCTCGGCTGCTGCAGCTCCGGCTTCGAGTCTAGGGGCCCGGCGGTGCGCGACCGGTGCATCGGCTGGGCCTTCCTCGGGCTGGCGCTGCTGGCTTGCTGGAGCGACTCCTGGCGCTGAGGCTCCTGGCGCTTTATGCTCACGGGCAGCATCGAGCGGCCCGGCGCCGAGGGCTTGTGACACGACGGTTCCGGCGTGCTGCCGCGACTGCATGCCAGCAAATCAAAAGTCATAATGGGCGCGAGCAAAAACACAGTACCCCCAAAACGCAATGACGATGATGATGATGCGCAAGCGCGTGATTCTGTCTCGCCGATCTTCGCGAGCTCGAGTAGCCGCTTCTTTTTTTCGTTCGTTTCGGTCGAGGCACGCTGTACTTCGTTTCTCGTCCAACGATCGAACCGATCCGTTGGAAATTATGGCGCACGACTTGACTTGGTCGATTGAGTCGAAACGAAATTCACCCCGAGCGGAGGATTGCAATTCGTTCCGACTCGTCTACAAATCTTTTGCTACGATTACAGAATACAAGAATAACAGTTGTCGAGTCGTAGAGAGATAGAGAGAGAGACACGTTGTGTGCGCTCGAGATAACAATACAAAAAAACAAAAACACAAAGTGAAGGATACAAACAAAAAACGTAATATAAATTTGACGCAACACAAATAAGCAAGACAGAATCACGACACTGCATATCCTCAAGAGATATCCCACAACCGTGTGTTAGTAGTTGAACGTTCCTTAGGTCCTTGGTCGGGACGAACGATGTTCGTCGTAAAACTGTCACAGATCTATGTACATTATGGTCAGGTACTGCATTTTTTTTTTCTTGTGAAAACAAAAAATAACAAGCAATCAGTGACAAGTGGTGCTCGAGTGAATGGTGCATCGTGATCATCACACAGTGAGTTAGAACAGATTGTCGAAGAGAATGTTAGAAGAGGCAGAGAGACAGAGAGACGTAGACTTTGTTAGCCACTGGAGTGCAGTAGTTGAATCTTGCGCCTGGTGAAAAGAGCATACGGTGACAGTGGACACGTATAAGGCACAACGGTGACTCCAGGGAAAAGGAAATTTCCAGGGGATCAGAGACTAGACGCGACAGAGATTCTTACTCAATTTAAGATTTATTCTAAACAAAGTGTTACGCTTACGAGTATAAGGTAATGCTCATTTCTTTCACTTGTTTTGGTTTCCGTTGCTGTATCATCATTATTCCTTTCCTCTGATTAATACTTATATTCTCCCAAACTCTCTTGAAAATATTTACATTGTGATAAAACACCTTGTCTGGCCGAACGCAATGAGAGAGCGCAAGTGTGCCGGTCATTTGTTGTGACTGCAGTTTGCCCTTGTTGATTTTATAAACGTTATTAAAATTATTAGAAATATATCGTACACTTTTTCATCGTCACACTTGCGGCGGCGTACACGTAGATCCCAAAGGAGACATGAGCCTTCGATTATTTTTATTCACTCGCCATAAGGAGAACGTGTCGCACTATTCTATTCTTTTGTTAATTTTTTTTTGTTTCTTTTGGTTTCTCTCACTTTGCATCTCGGTATTTTTTTTATCTATACTTGTATTTATATTTATATATGTATACGACCATAGCAATACGTACTTAATATAACGTCATACATACAGGTATGTATAATTATGCACATTGGAACGGATTATTACGCGTTCAAAGGCTCTGTTGAAGAAAGAGACAGAGTTGGATTTTACTGCAAGAGCTAGTTTGGAAAATTCTTCTTCGTTCCTTTCCTTTGTATTGCAAGGGCGTAGAGAACAATATGATTTTTTTGTCATTTTGTCATTTTGTTTTGCTTTCAAATTTTATAATTCATAGAAGAGATAGATTTTAGCGTTTATAGAAGTTACTTTTTTTCGGAAAAAAGCCAAAGATTACGCGTAAAGGCAAATCCTGGCGCAAGGCATGCCTGAAAAGTTTTGAAACCTTATTCCTTTTTTGTAAGGTAGCAAAAAATAAGAGTGCATATTCTTTAGACTTTAAAAATTATAGAATCTGGCATCATGCTTATGCTAAGCAAAATTTCTTAGAAAAAATACACGAGTCTTTCCAAGGTCTTTCGAAAGCATATCCTTCCGCCAGGGAATCGGAGTGAGCAGAGGACATTTTTCTTTCTCTTTCTAGAACTAGGGATATTGGACGGGGTTTCGGAAAAGGGATAGGTTGTTTAAGTATATATAGAGATCGAAAAGGAGTGTGAAGAACGTCCTTTGGTTCTCTTGAAAAAGTGGACATGTGTGAGAGGCCTCTACATATCGAATATCAACTTGTCTCTGGAAAAGGGGTGGGGGTGAAGAGGATGATTCTGCTGGATTTTTTCAGAGGGTTCGAAGGGGGCACAAGGCGACTATACTTGCCGTCGCTTACAGCGGTATCATAATATATATATATATATATATATATCGTTATCTTTATATAAAATATACAAAAATATGTCGGAACGACGACTATTCACAGATCGAGCGTTAGAGACTAGAATGTAGTCGAGTAGTATGAGAGCTGTCTTATTATTTTTTGCTTGTTCTTGAAGTATTAATTCTTAAGAGTTAATCATTAATCATTATTAATCTGTTATTAAAGGGCTGTATAGTACCATTAGAAATTCATGTATCATTAGCATTCATAATGTCTGGTTCTTTGATTACTCGTCTATAAAATAATCTTAGACCAACCGTAAAGAGTAAAATTTGCACTTGAAAAGTGCAATCAAAAAATCACTTTCAAATCAATCAAAACTCAGTATCTTTCAGCATACCGTATGAGTAAAGATCGGATTCTTCGTATATACTTCTAGAATATCAATTCTCGTACTAAATCCTAAATGTAAAATAAATCGAGATTGGTTCGTTAACCAACGTATACTGAAAAATCATGCATTTAAAATACTGCCACGCGCGAGTACAAATGCCAACAAGACAATGCAAATCTGTACAGTACAGCCCTCTAGTATACTTGGTTCTGTCTCGAGCGTGTTAAAGATGATTATTATTAAAAGACGGGCAGCAAGGGATGGCGTATGCGTGAGGTGGTTGCAGGGGATTTCGTCGGTATTGTTAAACTGTCTCGAGCGAGGGTTGCAAGGATAGCCTTAGCCTGAGCTTACAGTGGGTCTTTGGTAAGTTCCTTTTGGTAGGCGATCGGCGACTGTATCGCCTTGAGGAAGTCGCGCTGCGTCTGGAGTATGGAAGTTATTGTGTCGATCCACTCCTGCCGTTTGGGCAGCTGCGTCGTACTGACGCTACCCCCACTCGCGGAAGAAGAGTCTTCGCTCGATGCCGGGCAACAGTTACACGCAAAGCCCAAACCCGGCTTCCGTGGATCCGTCGAACGAATTATAAACTTCTCCGGGTCATCCGGCGAGTCCTCCAGAAGCATTTTGTTCACCTACGAATAGCCGTGGAAGTTTTAAACAATTAATTATTTTTTAACGTCCATAAGTTTCAAACGAAGAAATAAAAATTCTATCGGGCTTGGTGGACTATCCCAAAGTGATATTGCGAGAAAAAATTCCACGCTCTCGGGCTGGATTCGAACTAGTGTCCTCCTGATCTCCGGTCAGTTGCGCTATCATCTTCGCCACCGGGAAGACAGAAGCTCGTCACATCCCTGGAGCATGAATTTATTTTCTCGCAATATCACCTATATACACGATCAAAGATTCGATCGCTGAATCAGCCAGGAGGACGCTGGTTCGAATCTAGCCCGGGGAGTGTGGAATTTTTTTCTCGCAATATCGCTTTTGGATAGTCCACCAAGCTCGATAGAATTTATAATTCTTCGTGAAAATGTTAGTTGATAAAGTATCGACTTTGCCACGTTCATACATTCCATAAAATCTGAATTTTCCAAGTATAAATATATGATATAAATATAAATATAACAGAACTAATCAAGAGTCGTGTGGAGTCAATTTCAGAAAAAAAAAACTCGATAGCGCACTATCAATTACCTGAATGTGAGCCTTGTATATGTATGCGGGGTTGGTAAATTGCGTCTTTTTACCGACAGCCTCGCTGAAGATGATGTTCTGCTCGAAAAGGAAAACTTGCCATTCCCTTCCTCGACTCGGCAGCGACGAGAGCTCGGCTACCATTAGGGGCCCATGAAGAAGAAGTTTCCCTTGCGCCGTTATCTTTCCCTGTAAGCGTTTTTCACCAGGTGAGATATTTAACGAGATGGATTGCGGATCTTTTTACGAGCATCCATTGGGTGAACGAATTATCCGGGTTGAAAATACGCCAGGTATGAAAGATACGTACGTCGAAGCCCTGTAACCTGCCAACGTCCATCATGTCGTCTGCCGCTTTGGGTATAACGCGCATGACGTGGGCCGCGGCCCTCAGGCCCTCAATTTCTGACTGTCGATGCGTGCGCTCGGTCAGCCGCAGTGCCTCGCGCAGTAGCAGTTGGTACTTCATGATCCTCTGCACGGGCTTTATCAGCAGATCGCACAGTTGCAGTCGGTGGCCCAATTTTTGCCTTAGTTCCTAAACGTCACATTGGCAATGTCAACAGATACATTCCCTCTGGTCGAATTAGTTTTCGTAAATATCACATTGCTGAACTTACCTCGAAATAAGTATCAATATACTCGGACACAATGTATTCTGAAACAGGCTTATTTTGACAGTACACGACGTACATGTGTAGCTTCCTCTCGTAACGCTTGAATAGTGGGCCGAGCTCTTCGGGTCGCTCGAGACAGCCCTCCAAAGATTTCAAGAAGCAGCTGAAAAGGATAATTGTTTGTTCAATGATAGGATTATATTGTTACTGCCTAGTTCGTTTGTTTATTTTTCGATGGTAAGTTGAACAGTGAATTCATACCGCAGACGTCAGTATCTGTACGGAATACTCATCAGAAGCTGTTGCGAAGAAATCTACGTACTTTCGAATACACGAAATACTCATACCAAAGGGGTAAAATATAGGGCAATACCAAACGTCCGTCTTTTGACACCCCTATTTTAACAACATTCTTTGTTACTCAATCGGAAAAACGGGCGTTTGGACTTTAACGATGTCGAGAATTACTTGGTTCACGACAACTGTTCATGTTACCCCTTTGGTATTACCCACCCGTTACTAGCGCGGGATTCACGAAAATTCGCAATTGAGAGTTGGATTTCCTGTCGAGGGCAGGGAATACTCACTCCCTGTGAAACTCGTATATCGCCTCGATATTGCCGAACACCATTTTGTCCTTGCCGCCCTTGAGGTCGTCGGGCAAGGGCACGTCGGTGTTGGGGTCCCTCATGAGGGCCATGTAGCCCTCGACGATGGTCCTCAGGTCGTTGACGTAGTCCCTCTCGGTGTCGGCGAGCTCGCGGATGACGAACTGGCGTTTGTTCAGGGCCGTTGTCTCGGGGTCGTCGGCGCCGGGCGGCTCCTCCGACTCGGTCGACACATTGGTCGCGGTCAGCGACAGGGTCGACAACGAGGCCGTGAGGGTCGGCAGCTCCGACGACGTTTGTGTCGTGCTCTTCACCGGCGTCCGGGGAGCACCGCCCGCCGAGCTGCTGCTCGCGCTGCTGCTGTTCCGCTCCAGCTTCTCCGAGTGCTGCTCCTGAAACAACATCGTGCCGTTCACTTGTTGGCACTGGCTGATTTTTCCTCTCTGTTCACCAGTGGTGACGAAGTACTCCAAACTATAGCAGTTGAAATTTATTATTCAACAGCGAGTATTCGATTCAGTAGCCCACGCAGGTCACACTGGGAAAATAAATTTACTCCAGGCCTTCAAGGTAAAAATGAAGATTTTGACCTCCGAGGGTTGAGTAGTTGACTTTTTGTTTTCACAATTGTGTTGAGAAACAGTTATTTTGAATTATTTATCAGTAGAAACCGAAATGTGTTCTGTAAAATAGTATTGGTATTTTACTCATTTTCAAGGGAATATCAACTACCATCCGCCAGTTGCGCAATGTTCACCGACGAGTGGCGGATTTTGTCATCTATTTAAAATTCAGAGAGTAGGCTTTTCGCAAGTTATCAGGATCGATACCAGTCATAGCGACAATGTTCACCAACATCCTGTGCGTAATCGGCTTTTCCAGTGTCACGAATGTACCCGTGACTAATGTTTCCTAACACTGATTAACTGTTTTTTGAATAACCCGATCGAAGCAATCGGACACGGGATAAATAATCCACGCTGCACACGGTCGCACAACGATTCTCGAACACTAATAACGGCTACATTTATCGGAACAGCCGACGAGATTTTCAATTATCAGAAGCTCGGGGATGACGCTGGCTTATTCGATATTGGTTTCGTGAATACAAATATCCTCCCGTCGCTCCTGCGCGCGCTTGTCCGTCGGATAAAATTACTACGCGCAACGAGTCTATTCAATTAATTCTGTAATGCATTCAGCTAACGCGCAACAAGGTAGAAATATTCACGCCCGCTGTAGATAATTATTTTCACACTCGGGCTAATCTAATCTTGATGTCGAGTCCCGGACAAGCGGGTGAGTCTCGTTCGATGCGAGTCAGAGAAATATGAATATAATCCAGAGTTACTTTGGACGAGGGGGAGGCGAGCGATTCCTTTCAGCGAATCAGTATCAACGATTCTTGCTCAGGCTGAAAAATCAATCGCGTCGCCAACAATAATCCCTCGCTTCTCTGCCCCCTCCCCCCTTCATCCAAGCTTCGCAGCGAATATTCATATACAATAACATGGCGAAAGAAGTAATGTTGTATATATACAGGATGAAACAGTGTTTTCGTGCGTTTGCGATAGTGATATATCGTGCGTTAGCGAGCGTACCGATGATTGAACGGAGAATTTTCAGGTTCGCGAACGGAAGAGCAATCACGGGCTTGTTTTGACTCTTCGTTTGATAGATTTGTCGATGAGCAAAGCCCGTTTTATAGTTCGATTACAATAATCTTCATAACCGAATGATCGCCTCGTGTATTAACCGCGATAAGATAATGCTCGTGTCGTCATTGTGAGATTCATCGTTCTTTCAAATGTGCATTTGGTGGAAATTAAAAGAACTCGAGAATGATTATTCTTTTCTGGAAACTACGAGCTCGCAATACCTTTCCCGCTAATCCCGTATTATATTTCGGCTGCAAACAATTCCCGCAGCTCTTGAAAATCTCGGTTAAGACGGTTATTACATATATATATATATATATATATATATATCTCCGAGTATCTTCGCTGACGACTTCTGCTGCAAAGCGTGGCAAGACAAAAAAAAAAAGAAGAATGGCACTGAAGCCACAAGGATTGTATTATTCAATAAGCATATATGTGAGTCCCAACTTACCATGCGTTCCTTGACGATCTGCTCGATTTCGGCGAGGTCAGCGCCGATGGGTCCGTCGAGCGGCTTGATCACGCCCTCGCTCGCCTGCAAACCACAACAAGATCCGGTCACAATTGCGCTGTATCGTCACTGTCCGCTGTTTCACGAGTATTTCGAGTATTTCGAGCGGTTACCGCGACGACAAGCGACGACTTATCGATACGGCTTATCTCAGCCGACCAGTCGTTATACCGGCTCTCCTCAAACCCGCTCCCTCGCGCGTACACCGACTTATCCGTGCGGCAAATACGGAGGTCGAGTGTAAGCGAAGTTGTACGGTGGTCGGTAGGGTATATAGGTGTAGTGGCCGTTCACGTTTGTGCTTCAATGCAATTCGTTATCTTGGCTGTTTGCCCGGGAGATTTGGACTGGTAAAAAATTGAAGAAATCCGAATGCAAATACGAGTGTCGCGGAATGGCAAGGTACTTTCTCCCGAAAATCCCGGCGCGGATCGGGTTTTTATTTCTCTTTGAAATCGAGCCTTCGTTGGCGAGGTGGTATGAATTGTCAACGCGAAAGTTGTCCAACTTTTCTATTCAATTCAATTAGATCGTTACTCTTGAATACAATCGAAACAAAAGTGCTCTGTGATTGGCGAGTTCTGCATACACGAATGATTCGAGGAAAAAAAATAATCTAGTTTCTTTCTTGTAATTTATGCGTCAGATATGTCAAATTTAGCGGTTCGAGGTGGTTCTTTTCTTCGATTAATCTCGGAGAATTTGATGTATTCAGATAAAATGTTTTCAAATTGATATTTACTGGTATAGCAGTAAACTTTTCGCCGCGAGCTACTCAAAAATTCGTCTTCATCGACCAAAAGTAAAATTTTCAACTTGTGAATTTTATATTATACAGCTCCACAAAAAAAATCTAGTCAGATCCTACCCCTACATATTTTGGGCTTCTGAATCCGAACCTGGTCTCAGAAGGATTCTATCATTCTCAGATTTCTCTACACCAACCAAAAAGTCCCTAGAATTGATCGTTACCCGCCATTATTCAACTGCTAGAGAGAAAACTGAGGGTGATTCGGATGGGTCGGGTAGTCTAATTCCTGGTATATTTTTTTCGTGGAACTATGTTATCAATGTTATTCAAGCAACATTGATTAGGATTGGACTGACCATTTTGCCGCCGGGCACCTCGTCTGTGACTGGCTGGACTGGCGGCAGGATCGGCTCGGTGATGGGCTTCATGGGCGGCGGCAGCTCGAGTTGCTCGTCCTCGGGGTCGTCGGCGCCGTTCTGCTCGGCGGCGAGCTCCGGGGCCCGGCTCGCGGTCTCCTCCTCGGCGCTGCTCTGCCTCGAGGTCGCTGAGGCCAGCTGCTGCGCCTTTTCCCGCTCCTTCTCCCGCTCCTTCTCCTTGTCCGAGCTCGAGCTCGGCAGCTTGAACAGCTTGTCCAGCCCCGAGCTCTTCTTCGCCGACGTCGGCGGCGGCGGAGGCGGCGGGGGAGGCGGTCCTGACAACGACTTGTCCACCTTGCTCTGGCTCAGCTTGCGCAAAGGGGGCGGCAACCACTTGCGCCTGTAACCGACAAAAAACAAGTTTTTCTTCATCTTCGGGCCAAATAAATGGGTATACATTTTTATTCGTGTGATTTTTTAATGTGCGAATCACAAGTCTAGTGCGCATGATTATCAAGTTAGCTCTATCAATTTATCACAAAAATACTCATAAACTAATGAAAATAATGACAAAAACACTTTTAACATCCACACGATGAACATCATCGTGTTAATGGTAAACAAAATCAACGTTACTCGACGTTTCTCTAACAACAATAGACTCAGCAATAACATTGGTCTAGTGGAGAAATTGAGGACTTCAAATGCCTGTCTCATTTTATTTCTTCGTAGGATTGAGTTAGACTGAACTTCGAATGAAATACATCATCACAGAGAAAACAATTACAAGAAAGTCACTGTGGAACAGATTTGAAAAGGGCTGCAAACTAGCCATCGAACCGCCGTCTGTTATAATACAATTGACTCATTGAGGACTGTTAATTTTGAATATTCAACCGGTGATGGTGGGAACATAGCTGATCTACATTGGCTTGACCATAAGGGGAAAAAGATATTCAAACGATATACATCAAAAATTGGAGTTGTGACTTAGAGAGCACCGGCGAAATTGAAGCAGGGCTGCCAGTGCGTCAATGTATTTAGGTCGAGGAAACTCTTTTGAAATATGGTTTGAATAAGCCACGCGAATGTACACGTGTACACTGTTTCTATAAAATGCTGACCAGATATTTCCACAAAATCGAGACGTTAACAGATGAATGACGTATGTACATATTCCATATATCTGGGTATGTGATCCACCATCATTTCACCGAAATTCGAGCCTCCAGTGGCAGTTCCTGATAAATCCACGTTGCCGCAAAAGCATGCTCTGAACGCACAAACATTTGAACTAAATATAGACATGGATTTTGGTCCTTGAATCAGGGAAGCGATTCAAACATTCCAGGAAAACTGTTATTTTCATGCAGCTTCAGGCCCGCGGGTGATTAGATGGACTCGTGGGTCAAGTACGATTAACCCAACTTGCTTTAGAAATTCGAGGCTTAGCGATGTACCTAATCAGACAGAATTATTTCTAATAAAATCAGAGATAATCTCTGCGACTTCACATCGAGTAGTTGGCTAACGAGAGATTTAATTTCCACCTCCCAATCCCTCCGAATAACATTGTGAAAGGGGCATTGTTCATTCGTGCGCATGTGCTACCATATGTAATATTTTCCGACACTGTCCTGGAGTGATTCGAATAGTTTTGTTTTCTACGCCCCTCCGCCATACACACCGATACCTCGTCTGAACGAGCTTCTTATACTAGGAGTTGAACCTGAGAAAAAGGTAAAACGGCCGTTGTCTCGGTTTTGAATTTTTGTTCCTTTTTTAAAAATTGCGCACGCATTTAGTTTAGGGACGTTTGACGAATGAATCAACGTCTTTAGTTGGCCCCCGGACGACTCGAGCGATAGCGGCGCCTTGGAATATTCACAATTCAAGCGCACGATAACGCGGGGGACACGATCCTTACGAGGCTCGAGCCCCGCACTGTCTGCTCGGTACACGCCAAGTTTCGCGCACGTGCCGCGGCTGCCAAGTGCGCCAGTGTGGCCCTCGATTCTAAAATGGTAGTCGCGAGTTATGATTTGCAGCTCGTGTGCGCGTGTGCATGTATGTATGTACTCGCTGGACACGCGCTTCTCTTTTTTTTTTCAAAGCCCACCTGCCGTTGGCTTTCGGTCGTTCGTTTCTCAACGACCAAACTGTGCGACTATATACGTTCGCGAAATAATAATTGGACGAGGCTCGGGATGTTGGCAAGGCCGGCAAAATATTACTCTGTTATCTGCAGTATGTTACACTTGCTAGTGATAATCCGAATGTCATGTTGGTTTTTCATGTTTTTTCACTCGTTCGAATTTTCAATGAATTCAGATCCTTTCGGAGGTTAGTTTGCTATACCATTATGGAGGGTGCAATCTTTCGATCTAGATCACTTGTTTCGATTTCGATAGCGATTTTCGTTAAATTGTTATACTTTCTAAGATGAGTCCAATCGAATATCACGAGGAAAAAGAAAAAGAGACAGGCATGGCAATTTCTCAGTTTTTCCATTGACCCTTCAAGAGCGAAACAAAGAGGTAACATGAGCTATAAAACAATGAACAATACTGCGAAAATATCGATAATCGATTCGAAAAGAAAAGCATTCACGGCAATTCCTTTCATTGTCGACTGAGTTAACTTCAGACGCATTGCCAATTTAACTTAAATTGAGACAACAACTGGCAGGAATTACTGTGTTTTGATAATTGTTCAAGTGATTTCCGTCCTGTTGTCCCGATTTACATAAAATTGTCCATGTGCCGAGAGTTGATTTGGTTGATCATTATGATAGAAAGCACAAAATACTTTTCTTTTGGCAGTCTAGAGCAATTATTTATGTTATTCGGGCAATATATCGTTTATTTTTTCATAGCCCCTTTGGTGTAACCTTTGGCATAGTTTGTAATATGGTGATTTTTGATGTTTCATTACTGCTTTAGATCCGGACCCTTTTGCTGGAAATTTTTTTATGCGAGTTCAAAGCATACATGTGAGAACCTAGGTCTAAAAAACGTTTCCCCTCGCAAAGTTATGCTCATCTTTTTGGTTCTAATTTTCGTGTTTTCTGTAGGCAAAACTAAAAGGGTGCCATCCTTGCTTTCGTCGTATTACCATAATTAGATGCATCCTCGTCTCCAAAATGAAACCTCAACTTAGACATGTTAATTTTTATGCAAGTTACGATTATTCAAAGTGAGAAAATTGTTCGTGAATTTGTTGATTTTACAGAGACGGCGAACATTGTTCATTTTTTATATTATCAACTCGATGACAGTCACCATGTGATAGTTAATACTAAATCGAGTAATCCCATTATTATTAGTATGTTCTGAATTGACATGATGAATTTGTAGTACTGACTCGATGATAATTTTGATGAATAGTATACTCTAAAAGGGTGACAAACTAACCTCCGAAACACTGTGATCGTCTGTTGCACAATACAACATCTTCAAGGATCATTAATTACACTTAATCATATTGGATTTGTGTATGGTTTTATTAACGCACAGACACGCAGCAAAAACATTGTGTCCCGGCGGTATTCAGTTTTCTTACTCGAGGATGCGTATAACGCATGAGTAATGTATATTTTCCTCTTCCCAACGTTCCGTAGCTCCGTAGAGCTTTTGCTTTCGCTCTATACAAGATAAGAATTCGCACAAAGCGAGCCAGCGAGATATTACACGGTGGAAAAAGATGTTTCTTCAAAGTTATTCCTGCCGACACTGCGTTCGTTACTTCGTTTTGCCCCCCCCCCCCCGTATCTCGTTGTCGCACAAAAGATTTCCGCCGCGGTATTTTTCGGCCACGTTTGTCACTTTTGTTCCCTCCCTCTCCCATTTCTCGCACGCTCGAAATTTCGTTTTGATTCCGCTGCACCCGGTGTAGAACGATACTCTGGAGTTTCAACTAGCCATGAATCAATCCAAAGAGTATGTTTACATAAAAACAAAGTGGATCATCCTTTCGAGCTGTCCACGGGTACCAAGAAAACCGAGTAAATATCGCGAATAGATCGCGGCGACGACCTCATTTCCAAGCCTCGCGCGACTGAATTATTCTTATACTTCTGCAGACTGGCGAAATAGGAGGACCCGATTCTTCGGGGTTTTTTTCCAGTTCCTCGTCGCGACCCGCTCGCGCAATTTCATCTCAAAGTCAAAGTAGACTTCCTCCATTTCGCCCCTGTGGCTTTTTGAAGCACCGGCGCAGTCGCGGACTATGGGCTTTGACATTCAAGATGGGCTATCCGATCATAAATGATTAGGCTTGGATTTTCAAGCTCTCCTCGCTTCGCTTTGAGCTGCTCTGCGCCGGATCGATACAATATTGTATTGGGCACTTTGATTGGGGTGCAATGAGAAATTGAAAATCAGCAAAGAGTCCGTTGCAGCAGGGAATTTGCGGGATTTCATTTTTGCATTGCATACTGAAATAGTTCGCACGGAAATTATAGTAGTATTTTTTCTCTCTCTGATTCAATCAAAATTCGAACCAAAACTTTCGAAGTATATACATTTATATACCTTTCAACGTTCATATCTTTCGAAAAAATGAATTCGAATAAAAATAACGACTTTATTATATTTTGAAATTCTAACAAATATACATATAGAAACGAGGTAGTTGCGAAAAGTGCGAATTCTCAATTTGCTGATTTGTATACGCGTAGTATCAAAGCATACATTTTTCAGAACACATTGAAAAATTCAATCTGGGTCAAACCGAGCTGTTTGTTAAATCTGAACGAGTAAATGAACATAAATCAGTATTTAATTCAGATGTAATGTTTTAAAAATGTTGAAATGAACTGTTGAATATTATCAATATCAATTTTACAATTGATGACTGGAATATGTCTGATCAAATATGCTAGCCTTCGCGGAAAATTCGAAAGCAGTGTTACTCTTCGTAAAAAAAATCGATGGGTTATATCACAGCAAGCTAAGAAATTACATAATTTTCCAAATTTCCACTTTCTATACACATTTTTAGTTAATACACTATCAACTTAATTATTTTTGAGCTATTCGAGTTAATTTTTGAATTAGTTAATGGTATAGAGTCTGTCATTCATTCGGAAGTGAAATTAATCCAAAATTCTGGACGGACAATCATATGAATAATAATACACACGAATTATGATAATCATAACTTTGTGCGAGGCTAATATGAGATAATTGGATATATGAACTTTCAACGAAAATTGATGAAAGTTCCATCATTGAAAATTTACATTTACAATTTGCTTAATGATATTCCCACGAGTATCTGACAATTCTCCAACGTATAGCTTGGGTATGGCTCGCCGTTTTAATCGACTAAATAAAAATAAAATGTATAATCATCGAAACTCACCCACTGAAACCTCGTCTCTTGTTACCGGGCGAGCTCGTATTTGCGGATCCGTCACCTCCAATGATCTCTGTAACAGAAAATAGCACAAGAAACGTTGAACTCTGTGGCTTGGAAACAAGAGAATACACCGCAATATCGGCTGCAGTCGGTTCATGAGAAAACGATTTATATGTATTTCGCAATAATGCGGAACAGGTCTTCATTGACCCATTGAGCAGATTGAATAATTAGGGCATATAGTGAGCGAGGATATCAGACAGGATTTTATCGCACGCGAGGAAAATCCTTTGTCCGCTATATGAAGATTGGGACGTTGAAAGAGACTCAAATGGGATTTACATTGTTCACGCTAATGAGTATCCGACTTACAAAATGACCTTTGAGTTATTCAGTGTTTTTAACGTTTTGAATATTGCAACGTATTCGCGGACGATTGGTATTCAGCGATGAAAAGAATCGGCGATGCAAATGGAGGCGTACGATTTTTCATTTTAAAATAATGAAGCGAGCCTCGCGTGTAATCGACAGGAATTATTATATTACATATACGAAACCAATTAATTAGTTATAGTCGCGATTGGATTTCCATGTTTGTGAGACAACCTTTGTGGACCGAGATAATTATCGATATAATAAATACACTAAATCATGCTCAATATATCCAATTTACAAAATGAGCGTAGATGATTATCTTCCGTTTGTGAATTATCGACCTCAGATTGATTTCAATTACAGTTCTTTGGGAAAAATGTTCCATTCTAGATCAATTCCCTTTTGTTTCGCGTTTAGTAACTCGTAACAGTTTAATGAGGCTATTAACGAACGGCAAATCAAGAGGTAGCCTCGAGAGGGCGTCGCAAGCTTATATGCCAATAACAAAAGGATGCTGTATCGAGAAAGAAAAAAAAAGGTGGAATAAGCTTAATTGAGTTTTTCTTAATTAGCATTCCGACAACAAGTGGTGGGGAAGAATGACTCGATATTGGCTCGTTGAATGGAAATGAAATTGCGGCGCAATGGACATAATCTTCGCGAGTTTACACAATGGAAACAAGGGGGGGGGGAGAAAGTCGATAGCGTTGCTCCCATGACATTAGGAATTTCAGGAGATTGGAAGGAAAATCCCGATCAGCATGAGCTTAAGCGCATGTAAATTTCCCGCAAGAATTTTCCGTCGACGAGGCTAATTCAATGAAGCATTGAACAATGCGGCGAATCCCAATTCCTCTCATCTCTCTTCAACCTTCTTCTCTCGCGTAATTCTATACTTCTTTCGTCTGCGACAAGAGGGCAAGAATTTTATTATTTTTGCGCGACCTGTATTTTCATCAGCATTTTTCATAGGGAATGAATACATATCCCTTTTCAACGTTGTTGCAGTACGGGCTCACTTGAACCAGAAAACAAAACTTTCGACCGTCTTTGAATCATCAAGGCTTATTTGATTCTCAACGGTATGCATAATACGAGCTATGTATAGTAAAAATAACTTGAATGAATTTGGATTTGCTTTATCGTGTAATTGAACAAAGTATTCTGGAGGTAGTTGCACATAGGAATTTATTTTGCTTTCGCAAAGAGAATGCATTTAAATGCGATGAAAATTATCGAATTCTCAAAGTATCGGGACGAACGCCGGATCATAGAGATAATTTTGACGGGATACTTCATATTTTTTTATGGCATACGGAGTTACTAAAACGGAGTTACTCTTGATAATTCTAAAGTCAAACGTAATCTTCTATTTATTTCATACAGCAAGAACTGTTCACACCCCTAGACGGAGAGAAAAATTGTAAAAATTACTAGTTTTTTGGATGAACTGGGACAGAAGGCCACTTCGACACTGCTAACAGTAACATTTGAAAAAAAAATACAAGAAATGTAGTGAAATATAAGAAGAAATGTAATTTTTACTATTTTTCGTGTAATTCTTTCCATACGTTACTGAAAGTGTCACAGCCGCAGACAAAGTGTCATAGACATACCCGCTATCCCTGCTCTAATATAGAAGATAGTAATTTTCACAACGCCATCTTCCTCCGTGTGGTTGTCTATGTTAATTTCCTTAACGACCGAGAAAAGAGAAGGGTGGGCGAATGTAATGCTCGAAATGAGCCTTACATTAATTTAATGTAAAGCTCATTTCGAGGATTCTCAATTCACAAAGGCTCTTTGAGAAAGTACACTGCCAATTCACTTGACAGTATTTTTTTTCCTCTCATTGGAAACGGTTAAATTTAGGTCTTCTAGCTGTTGTATATCGTTACGGAGTTATACGTAAATACTACTTATATAGAGCAAATACACAGCTATAATTTCATCGTTTCGCGAGCCCGGTGCGCGTCAGCAGTTGCGCCACGGTTGCGAGGTTATAGGACCACATCTCAACCGATTACTAGATAGTTTTGTCATACTATCACAGTTTGGACTTATGCTAATTTTAATTTCAATTAAGTCACTTTCCAAACATGCATTAACAAAGAGTTGTACCTCTGAAGATTTTACTCTTCAAACTTGGGAGTTTTACCTCTTTACCCCTTCATTTTCTTCATCCTGTATACTGGAGAGCAAGCAAGCATTTTTAACATAAAAATTTCTCCAACATTGCACTTTTAGTTATAATAATGTCGTAATCGTATATATAAACGTACTCGTAAACCTCGCCACCCATGATTATGATTCTGATGGCATCACAGTCCGTAATTATTTTTTATGTTTTGATGCTGTCCTTACATCAGAATTTAGGCTTAAATCACAACTAAAGACTATAGCTGATTTTTGGTTTAGTTAACTGTGAAATATCGTTATTTTCTACCAGGGTAAAGGATAAAAAATAGAATAAAAAATTTCAATTTGGTTGCAGTTTATCAATATTTTCGTGCCGAATCTTTAGGTGGATGCGTTAGAAAAGAAATGAGCCCAGAAACAAAGAAGATCCGATGGAAAATTCCAAAATTCCGAATGCTCAAGTGAAATTCTCCCCAACGTTCTACTTATCCAAAACGATACTTTTAAAAAGAAAAGAAATGCAACGTTCGCAAATCTGGTTCAGAATCTAAATAAGAGGTCTGAATTCTACGGTAGAACCACCTGACATACACTGCACATCTCAGGCATGTAAGTGACCTGAAAAGAAGATGGGAAACTCGATAAACTGGATGAAAAATCATCGATCCCATTGACATGAGTGAAGGGGGTAATAAGAGCGAATAGGCCGACAAAGGAGAAACACAGCGAATGTCAAAGACCCGATGGATCGTTTCACGTACGCTGCGCTACTTGATTCAATCGTTTCGTGTTTTTAAGTGCAGCCCCCGGAGGCTCTCGCCCTCTCCAATCGCGCACGATTGAAATCGTCAGACCCGGCTCGCGGGCTACGCTTACGTATTATTAAAAGGCTAATCGAATTTCCAGCTGTTTACAACCACTTCGGAGAGACGTGTCTCGTTACTTATATTTCAATGTTTGGCTTTGCCTTCGGAGACCACAGCTAACAGATCCGTTATGGTTTGGTTGATTGCAAGTCGTTAGCTGTTCACTTGCAAACAGGCGGTGGTCATGCAATTAGAGGACACATCCATCGAAACGTAGCTTTCCTCCCGTGAACAGGCGAGAAATTAATTTTTCGGAAAATCTATTCGCAAAGTCGACTGAGCTGCCGCGGGATCGAGTACTTTTAGCCAGACCTGACGTCAATATTATTTTTATCATTATCAATCGATGTATCTTCGGAATCCAAGGCTATGAAATAGAGAGGGACGTTTTTCATGAACATAATACGCCAACGAGGTTCGAAAAATCATTCATGCGTGGTTTTGTTGTACGGAGGCTGGATGGCTTTCCACCGTCCGATATTCCCAACGTATATCATCGTGCGTAGATAGGTATTGATACTTTCGGAAAATAGTTTGCGAACGACGCGTTCCGTTATCGGCGAGTAAGCGGTTTTCAATATAAAAATACTGCCATTGAAAACCGTGAATCAATTTACAAGCGGGGATAAAATTTGTTACCAAACAATTCGTAAAAATTACTTTAGTCGATATCAACATAGTCTCCGGCTGACACCAAACATTTAACAGGAAATTATAGGAAAGAAAAAAACACTTGGAATCTACTTTGGCTTAATTTTAAGATATTCTACAGCGATTTTCCATATAAACAAATCTACCAAACTGCGATCCATTTTATTTTTTAACAATTTTAGAATACCCTTCGATTTGTTTGGTCTTGATATGTCGATTATGACTGAAGAATTAAATCATAATTTTTCGCAAGTTATGCGAATTCCATGTACTTGTGTAACTTGTGAACGAGGGTTGAATCCTTCGACATAACAGGAACTGTTGGTGCAGCGGTAATGGTTCAGCTTCTCGCGCAGGCGGACTCGAGTTCAAAATATCCCGGTGGGAGCAAACATTTCATCAGAGGCAAAATGTAATATGAATAAGAGTAAATTTATGGAGTACCGGCTCAGTTGAAATAGTTCGAAATGAATAACATTTTTTTAATATCTTTCGAAAAATAAAATTCAAAAGAAACTCAGGTGTATCGGTCTGTGACTAACTCTTCAGAAATCGTGTTGAAAATTATCATCCTTTATCGAAAAATGTTATTGAATAGATCCTACTAAAACATTTGTCTCCGCATAGTTCATCTTATCAGAGCTGTTTCTGTGATAGATTTCAATCGTTTGCTCGAGCGTGATCTAAAATAGGAAGGCTCGAACATGAAACATCGCAGGCGTGGAATCTCGAGTGATTGGGTTGTTGCTGATAACAGAGATACTAGCATGGAATTACGTAATGGTTTACAACTATCGTCAAGTTATTACACGTATGCGAATTCCCACGTGAAATTGTAATTGGAAATAGGTCACCCTCACTACCATTGATTGTCCTCAATTTCATTACTTCGGTTCAATCGACTAATACGACTAGGTCATTATTACGCGGACCAATTAATTTCGACGACGAGACACGGAGAAGTGAATTTCATAATTGCACGTGAGCGAAAAGAATTGCTTCTTTTTTTTTTTTTTTTGACAAGCACGAGAGCAACTGATAGTTGTTACATTTCTCTTCATGTTTTCAGAAAAGTTTTCACGCTGAAAATTGGGTCAGTGAAAATAATGGACAATTGCGTTTATTTGGGACTCGGCTACGCAAAACGCGCTGCCCCCAACCCCCTTCCCGTTTCTTCCGTGGAATGCGCAATCACTCTCCGTTCAATTCCATTTATAGAGCTGGTACACCAACGCTGGTGTACAGTTCTCGTTTAGGACAATCAACCGACGGCAGTGCGGTTATTCTCACCCGAGTGCCGAGATAATAAATGCATTATAACTTCATCCGAATGCAATTGAACTGTCGGGTACAAACTCGTCCCTACGCCGGACCGAAATACTATCCCATTGTGACGCAAAAGTATTGTGAAGCTTTGGACAGCGACAAGATATATCTCGATGGGAAGTGACACGTATAATATGTATACCTAGGAATGATATTCCATCGCTCTCACAAGCAGCAAATATTTCTCGAAATTTTTATTGACACTTTTCGTATGCCCACCATGACTAGATGATTCTTCATCTGACCACCTTGGAATTTCGGCTGCAGCTTTTTGAGATGCGTAAACTATCGATGTCTTTTGACTTTTTGCGATCAATAAATAGTTACGTTTTTTTATAAACAATTTCATACCGATTTTTTCATGGAAAATAAAAAAGTTTTGATAATAACCCTCATTTTCCAGCATTTTAAAATCAACTAACACCTTGACTCAGGTGCTTCAGTTTTCAGAAGCTCGAGCAAAGCAGCAAAGGTGCGTAAAAGCTTTCGGGTTTCTTTCTCTTTTTCTCTGATCTCTCTCTCTCTCTCTCTCTCTCTCTCTCTCTCTCTTTCTCTCTCTCCTTCCCCAAGCTGGTGCGCCGAGTAATTGCTCCGCCGATAAGTGATTTAGAGCTAATTATGCGTGAACGCGGGGCCGAGCAAGGCCGTTTAATTTAATTGCGCGGTTCATTACATCCAGCGGGGAGCGACACGCAATGGCTGCGTGTCGCTCCTCGCTGGATGTAATTGCGAGAAACCTTTGTATATTGTCGCGCGCGCGCGTTTGCCGAATCGTATAGAGTGGAAAATTTCGAACGAGAACATCCCCAGACAAGTTATTGTCCCCGGTGACTATATGCTGCAGAATAAATAAGCGCGTGTGCTTTTCGCGCTGAATTTCAGTTTTTTAAATAATCAACTTCATGTCGGCGGAGACTCCGATGGAAATAGGTCATTTGAAATTAGCTTTGGAACGCGAAAGCTTGAATAATAGGATTCGTATAACTGATTCTATCAGGATTTCCTGGGGGAGTTGCTATTAGTTAATTCTTATAATCGATCTAATTTACACAAGTGTCTAAATATGATTACGTAATAAAGGCTGAGTCAAGATTTCCCGAAAAAACTTTTCTCCCCCAACACAACGTATACGTGTGAGATGATTGAACTAAATTCGGGTTGTACATCAATGTTAGGGAAAAAAAGATAGAAATGTCAAAATAATAATCTAAATGGTTTTACATTTAAGTTTTGTTGCAAGCAAAAATGAAATAGAAAATAATCATTAATTTTCTCTGACTTACCAAAACAATGAATATATTGTGTTTAATTTTTCATGATTGACAATTTGTTTACTTTACTGTGATGATCAAAGCGTTCTTTATATTTTATATAATGTTTATCGCGGACTGTATTGCTTTGAGTTTCCTTGTAGTTTACCTTATATATTTCCTTCTTTCTCACAACCAAATTTGCAATGTAAAACTAGCCGTTTAGATTATCATTGGAATTATTTATTCCGACATTTACTTTCAAAGTATAATGTCTGTCCTTTGAATGTGAGTAAGAATACTTATTTGTCACATCTGGATAGTAGGAGGAAAAAGACTCGCCGATGATATTTCGAAAATTGTAACACAGAAAATACATCCGGGGTTCGGATGGAGCAATATATTATTCCGTCGTCACAAAGGGAGAACCTATATCTCCAAAACACTCCAAAGTCATAGACAAGTCAAACTTGCTTGCCATGCATTGAATTCGAAACAATTACGAACTCGAACAGCCCCTGCGTAGTAAACTATATTACCCATTCGATTTGAAGCTATCTCAAAATCGATAAGCGTCTCTCACCCTTCAAGTCAAGCATCTACTTCGCGTGTTTTTCTTGTGTATTTGTTATGGATTGTTCGGAAGGTGGGAAGGAAATAATTCGTGTAGTTCATTTATTGTTATATCGAAATAAAAATCGTGGTATGGATTTTTGAACTGAGCGATATGGTTCAAAGCTACAACGGTGGAGCTAAAGACTTATTATGTGCGAGCTCAAAGTTTAGAAGCGAGCTTGAGGGACGCATTTTCACAGTTTGTATATGAAAAATTTCTCTGATTGTCTGATCGATCTTGGAGATACTTCACTCGAATTTTGTTTTGGTCACATGACAGGTGGGACTGCGCTACTGGAAAAAAAAACTCGAACTGTATTTTCAATTCAATTAATAAAACATTGATTACAAAGGATAATAGTCTCGTCTCCTTCGTGCGAAACGTTATGTAAATGCGAGGGATAAAAAACTCGCGCCGTTAGTGTTCTGGGGATCCATCTGAGGAGACGATGTAAAAGTAGAATGGACAGTATCCTTAGCCCGAGAACGAATAGACGCGACTCGAGTGCGGGCGAAAACCGAGGATGCAAGCACTTGTACAGGCGAGAAGGGGCACGCGGTATCGGTTGTTTAGCGGCTCAATTGCCGGCCGACTAATGGCGCTTCTACTCTCCTACTGAGCGCCACTACGAATATAGAAGCAATAAAAGCGCGCCAGACACTTCACCCCGATAGAGATGAGTCACGAGGGTCTTTTTATCATATCCGTTCGCTCGACATTCTCTAATTCTATTCGGCTCTCGAGGAGGTCCTTTGAAAAATCAAAAAACGTGACATTCGTTTTTTTTTACCCCCCTGTCATGTGGTACACCGATGACTTTTACACGCAGGAATTCTCAGGGTAAATTGAATTTTTCCGAGGGCTTTTACGGGAGCACCGATTCACACCCGCGTGAATTGGGTAAACGCGCGTGCTCGTAGTCCAAGTCGATGAAAAAAAAATCGATGGCTATTCTCTAGACAGTAGAGAAGCGAGAATCACTTTGATGAAGTGTTTTGGTATTCTCTATAGTTATTTGAAGTTTACATCGCGGAACAAGCGTACAACGTCGATCCAATATATTTCACAAAACTCTGATTTATTCCACGCAGAATCTTAATTATAAGATTACCACTTGCATTTTAAGTCGATAACACGAAGAGAAGAAAACTCGAGTGAAAATGACTATGGTCGATAGTAGCGTGAATACAGACTGACGAAACCAACAATTTTACTAGAACTCGTACACCAAGAGAATAACACTCAAAGTTGCATGAAAATTTGCAGTGGAAGATGGTAAAAATTGACAAGTGATGGATAATGTCTGCTCATTTTTACGATGGAATATAGTAATTTTCCAGCCCACAAACATACACTTTTCCATCCATTTCCTAGCGTTCTTAGCATACCTGTCGATTGGATAATAATATTCGAGTGGGGTCAAACGCGGAGTGGTCGCGAGTTCGAATCCCGGTATGCGCAAACGTTTTTCAAGGTAAAATGTAACATGAAATAAATTGAATCGATAAATCACTGACTCGGTTGACATCGTACCCGAGCGCGCGACGCGAAAATGTCACTGGATTTTTAAAATATCTCGAAAATATAAAAATCGAAAGAAACTCCCGTAAAGATAACATGAGTGCGTCACGAAAACTTGGCGCTTTCCAAGTACAAAATCATTCAATCATTCACGCGTTGTATTTGCACTTGCTCTTGAATGATTACCGAGTGCGCTTCACTTAATTCCAACCGGATGTGCAGTAGCGCGAAATTCGCGCCCCGCAACGTTCGCGCTGACTCGAAATGGGCCACCCGCGGAACAGTCCATCCTCCGGCGTTACACTCGGGGGAAAACGGGGGACGGGACGTGATTGCAGCCGCGCCCGCTGTGATATTGTTTCGAACGACGAGCATCATCGTCCGCATCGGGTTCCGCGGGGCAAAACACGCGAGCCGCTTTGCTCCTCCTCCTCCTTCCCCCGATGTAATTTCCCCCGTTGCGCGGCCTTAATTTCTAATCGCGTTCGCCGCAAACTGCGGTCATCGTGCGCTATTCCCCCACCCAACATCCGTCGAGCTTTTCGCTTTTTAGGAAATTGGCTTGCGCCGAAGGTGAGCGCAATCGCAGTTCGATCCTCCTCGCAGCTTGTATACCCCCCTTCGTTCATGCGACATCGCGTTCTATTCTAAATTTTAACAATGTCTGTTTTCCGATAACTTCTGTAGGAATAATCATACTTTTTGAATTGGAATGGCTTGGAAACCACTACTCATTAGAGTTTAATACTTCGATGAGAAGTTCAAGCCATGATTCATTAACAATAGACAGATTGCTATGTAAATTATTGTCAAGTTTATCATTTTATCATACTATTTCATAATACTTCACTGTGTACATGCAGCGAAGATTCTATAACTATAATTATTCAATTTATGTTTCTCAGTAATGATTATCATGTTATTGTACGAAAATTGTACAAAATAATCAGTAACTAATTAATCTCTTTCGAGAGATATTGAATACTCGAATGAAAAGATGTTATACACAACTGTTATACACAAGTAAAAATTGCGTGACTGGTGAATGCTCACTCGATAATTCCTAAGATATTCATTCTTTTGGACTGTAAATAATTGTTTCGGATGATATATGAATTGGGAAATTTCACAGGAAAATCGACATGAATATTTCCCATTGAACTGACTAGCTTTTAATTATCATCGCATTGCGCATTTCCAAAATATACATTCATATTACATTCAGCTCTTAAAGATGAGAATTGGTCGTTACAACATCCAAACTCATTATGCTCAGCTTATCAAAACAGACTTTGAAATTGACTATCCTAGAACCAAACAAGTCTTTTTTGCCCTAATTTATTCTTCCTACAATGAGTGCTATAGCTTCGTCCAATGTCCTCTGCTTCTCTCTCGTCTGCACTCTATCTATACATCGTCTTACTCACGGCACGTGGTCCGGTCTAAACCAATCAAATCATGAGTTAACTGGCTCCACTCAATACAGGCCATCACTTTTCCTCTAAGAATTTTTTACAATATCAATATTTGAGAGTACACTGTTAAAAGTTCCATCGAGTATAATGAACATTCTATTATGAACAAACTCATAAAATATAATGTACTTAATCACGAGCTTTGATATTTTTAAAATAAATCACATTTTCTACAATGTAATTGTGATTTGTATAAAATTGCGAGCGTTGGAGCTTTGAAAAATTTTCGTGTTTCCATCTAGCTGAAGCTTGGTTATGTTTTTTTTGAAATTTATGGATCTGCGGTTATTATACAGAGGTTTGTGATTGTGCGCTGTTCCGGTGAAATTGGATAATTATTCCATAATTTTACGCTTGTGTTTTCAATAAATACATAACCCAAACAACCGCACGGGTACGTAATATTTCGTAAATTGAGCTGTTAGATTATCGTTAGCTTGGATCGAGTGAGATTATGATACGCGTACGCATCGAAATGAAACACTCGCGAAACATTGAATAGAACGTAAACCAAACCACGAAGAACCTCATATAAGCTTGATTAAAATTTTCATATTACATAGCAGCAGCAGCAGCAGTAGCAGCAGCAACTGGTAATTATGCTAAAACATCCCGGTGAACAATCAACCCCCACCTCTGTTTATAAGTAAATGCTTCGCGGCCTAATCAACTCAGCCCAACAATGCACATTATAATTACAGTTGGATCGGGCACGCGAGAGTCAGCCGGAGCGTACGTGTACACGCGCAGAGAAAAGTCTAGTGAAAATAACTAAGTCGATGATGACGCAATCACAGAAATTCTATGGACATTTACTATATAGGCACCTCAACTTTTTCTGTCGAATATATAGTGAAATCGATGTATTACTGACTCACTTCAAATCGTACAAAGCACACGACGCAAAAATGAAGATGAATTTTTAAAATAATAGTATTTGGAGTATCGCAGTCTGTGACTGGAACAGCAGGTGTTCTCGTGGAAATCACTATCTTTTCTTGTAAATCTCACTAGAAGATTTCTCTTCGTGCAATCGAGAAAATAAACCGTCGACGCGCAGGTGATGAAAGGAAAACACACGGACTCTTCCGAATTGGGATCGAGCCTCCGTTAAGCGGAGGCTCGAGGGATTTATTTTCCCATCGCAATTGAACCGCGCAAAAGTTTGCGGATTTTAGTTTCGGCCCCTTCGTGCATCCTTCATTGGACCTTTCAATCTTTGATCGCCGGTAATTGATGAGATTCCGACAGCCGTGTAGCCGTAAAATGGGTTGAATTACGAATTCAATTTGAATACAATAAATGACGCGTGATACTGAAACTGGCGATCGCTCAATAATTCGAATTTATGAATAGTAATGTGAAACATCGAGATAAATTATCGGCCCGATAAACCATGGGACAATCGGAAATTTCACGAGAAAAATCGATAGTTGTAAAAAGTATAAAAAGAACTTGGAGTTGATTTGAAATAGCTTCTGACGCCCCGGAAATAAACGTTAAAATTCTAAATCAACATCGCTTGCAGTTGAACAAACGGCGACTATACTCACTAGGAGACCGCTTGGGATTCGGGTCACCAATCTTGACCAAAATTTTTTTCAAGTTTCCTGGTGGCCATAGTAGAGAGAATCCAGAATTTCAGGGTCCAACGCTCCCAAACTTCCCAGATATTAATTTATGTATCCTGGGTGGAGACGTTGTTCTCGTCCCAAATGACAATATGTCATCTGAGACGTATTTCCCTCACTGCACTGCACTGTGACTGTTGACACTTGAACACCACATCACATTCCATCCTAAAAAACATATAGAAGGAGTAAATAGCGTGTACATGCAACAAATCTTACTTTCATGTCTTACTCACATAGAGTAAAACATGAAATACATGAAAATATCAACGATTATCGACTTTTCACTTTGTGCTTGGATACTGAAGCAATAACAACATGTATCCAAGCACAAAGACAACTAATCTAGTATAATTGTACGACAATTCAGTGTCAGAATTGATTTTCACACATGAAAACTTCAATTCTGAACATTCGTCGACAAATATCATGCTATAACCAATAATATTAAAACTTATGTACTCACAGTTTTGCTCCCACTTGAATGCAATTTCTGGCCCTGTGTAGCTGACCTGGAATACAAAAATTATCACAAAGCAACATATTCCAAAATATATATGTACACAGACAAAGGTTAAGTTTACTTATCTGAATTCCCTTGCGTCTTGAATGAAAATCCATCAGCTGCTGCACACGATGAAGATCCAAACCTGCTGGAAACACTTGAAAGAAAGTGGTGTACTTATAAACTTTCATTACAAATACTCAAACTGTTGTGAGTAAGCAATGTCTACTTGATAAGTACAACATCACATGTCTGACTGACTGTGTTTACAAACGACACCTTTGGTAACCTGCAGGGCGGAGTCGGTAACACAGGTACTGCCCTGCAGGTTACCATAAGCGTCGTTTGTAAACACCATGTTTAGTTTGACATGTGATGCTGTACTCATCAAGTAGACATTGCTTACTCACAACAGTTTGAGTATTTGTAATGAAAGTTTATAAGTATACCACTTTCTTTCAAGTGTTTCCAGCAGGTTTGGATCTTCATCGTGTGCAGCAGCTGATGGATTTTCATTCAAGACGCAAGGGGATTCAGATAAGTAAACTTAACCTTTGTCTGTGTACATATATATTTTGGAATATGTTGCTTTGTGATAATTTTTGTATTCCAGGTCAGCTACACAGGGCCAGAAATTGCATTCAAGTGGGAGCAAAACTGTGAGTACATAAGTTTTAATATTATTGGTTATAGCATGATATTTGTCGACGAATGTTCAGAATTGAAGTTTTCATGTGTGAAAATCAAATCTGACACTGAATTGTCTTTGTGCTTGGATACATGTTGTTATTGCTTCAGTATCCAAGCACAAAGTGAAAAGTCGATAATCGTTGATATTTTCATGTATTTCATGTTTTACTCTATGTGAGTAAGACATGAAAGTAAGATTTGTTGCATGTACACGCTATTTACTCCTTCTATATGTTTTCTAGTATGGAATGTGATGTGGTGTTCAAGTGTCAACAGTCACAGTGCAGTGCAGTGAGGGAAATACGTCTCAAATGACATATTGTCATTTGGGACGAGAACAACGTCTCCACCCAGGATACATAAATTAATATCTGGGAAGTTTGGGAGCGTTGGACCCTAAAATTCTGGATTCTCTCTACTATGGCCACCAGGAAATATGAAAAAAAATTTGGTCAAGATTGGTGACCCGAATCCCAAGCGGTCTCCTAGTCAGTGGGGAAAGAATAATTTTCAATTCGAATTGCGAGATATTTATCGTGTAAATCAAGCCCTCCCCCACGACTCGTTACAACAAACGGCTTGTATTTGAACGGTGGAAAAGTCAGCCGTGCGCCACGGAGAAAAACAAATGATTCGAGTTCGCTGCGAAGGGAAGAGGCAGCGGCGGTGACCCACAAATCGAAATGGGCGGGGGACGTGTTATACGCAAGCGCTGACTCCAACAGATAGATATATCACCAGCGGCAAGTGTATATATACATATACAACGATGAAGATATCCCACTGGATTTTTTCGTGTCCTCTTCGACGTATAGAGATGTAACCTAATGCACGAAGTCGTCGGGCTCTTTGCACATGGGTAATCGGTAAAAACGTTGAAAGGTTGGTAAACTACTTCTTTTTCAGGACATTCAAGGAACCGACTGACCATCATTACGTTGTCTGAGAATATTAACGTATGAAAAGTAAAAACATGGAATGGAGATTTTAATTCACGTTTATTTTGAAGCATAAATTAGGTCTCACTGGAATAAAACGGGAAATAGAGCAAACACAGCTAGTTTTGAAAAATTGTTCAGAATACATTGACAAACTATATTTCCACGTAGCGTGAAAAGTTGTTCATTAGGGACGTTCATTATAAAAGTTTGAAAAACATTGTAAAATTTTCGATTAACGTGCGAAATTTCCGATATTTATATTTGCAATTAGCTATTCAAGCTATACAAGAACAATTTTTTCAAAAAGTATTTCAACGTTAATTCTAACGTGTTTCAAACGTTAGATGTCGTGGGACAAAGGCACCTGTCAATCGGGTTGTCAAGCGCACGTTAAGAAAATCATTTGATTTTCTTTTGATCTTTTAGTACAACGGATTATAAATTTTCGAAGAACTTCTATGAAACGTTCTCAATCATTTCACTACTGAGCGTTGTTCGAAACATTATCTACGTCGGGTCATCTCATCTCCGCAAGGTTCCTTTTATCCATTTTCGAACGGAAGAAAAGAAAGAAAAAACGAGAACCTCTTTGATATTTTACGAGCGCATTAATTTGGCTGTGCTCTCCAGATGTTCAAACGCTGGATGTTCAGCACGCGAAGAACGTTTCGGAAGTATACTCGGGGAGGGGGGGAGTCTCTTCTCTGGCGGATATATAGCACGAGAGGAGTTTCGCGGGTCGTACACGCGTATATATATATGTATTATACTCTATCCGAGCTGAGAGCCTTTTCGCGAGTATAAGAGGGTTAAAAGGAGTTAAATTGCTCGGAGTTCATTCGTTAACCGTGAAACGGGAGATACATTGAGCGAGCCGAAGGTTCTTTGATATTACCCAGAAAGGTATTACATGCAGGGGCGTAATTACAGGGGAAAGAGTCAAAAGGGTCGCGCTCTCGGGAACTCGGGTAAGCCAGATCGGTGTATACGAACTATTCGGGGCTATTTGTTTTTTAACAGAAAATAAATAAATGAAACTATTTCGAGCGGAGCGAAAATAAATTTCATACCCTCCAGAATCAACATTTGTATTTCCGCAAATTCACGCGCGCCCGCACTTCATTCGGAGTGCGATTTCATTCCTATACCCGGCTTCTATCTCATCTTTTGAATTCTTCTTTATTTCGCCCGAGTAATAACAGTCGATTGCTCACGCTCATCCAGTACATTCATTTTCTTTTTTGTGAAAAAATTACCGGCTGTCGCTATACACAGAGTAAACTTTTCTGTGAAACTTTTTATCTCTCTCTCTCTCCAGAGTCATTATACAGGTATCCCTATTGCTTCGATGGATTCATCCGAATGGTGCAAAACTCCTGCTTCCATTGACTATAATACAGGAGACGGTTTCATCTCCGGACCGCACGAATTGCGATGAAACTTTGCGAGACGGCAATTTCGGACAACTCAAACAGCTGATTCGGACTAGCAATCCCAATTTCCGGGGATATTTCGTCAACTACTTACGATTCGAGGCACGTACCCTGCGCCAAAATACACAGGCGCATGCAGTACACGCGTAGAGCCAATAAAGATTCACGATTATATATATCCGATAACTGTCTCGCGAACTATCCATGTATCACGATTGGCGCGAGCCAAAGGTGAAACCACGTCTTCAACACTCGCGAGAATGGAATCTTGGTTAAAAAAGGAAAAAATCCACTCGACGAGTCCGTTTAGCGCGAGGATAAATCCTCTCGTCACCGGGGTCGAGCAGATTATCCCTCTCTCGAATCATAAGTTTCGATTTTGCGAGTGCAGGGCTGATTACGAACCCTCGATTGAGATTCAAGAGGAAATTTATTCGCTTGGCCAACTCACTACACACACGATCCCGAGCTCGGCTCTCGCTCCAAACTTGCTTACACTCGAGGATAAACAAAACCCGCCGGTCTCTCGCTCGAGAGACGTGCGTATCCGGTGTGGGCCGAGATAAGACTCCCAAGGAAGCCCGGCTCTCTACGATTTTTATTAGCGGCACGCGCGCGCGCGTTCGCACTTCAAATAGTCCCTCCTCCTGCCTCCCGCCAGTGCCCCCTTCTCGATTTTACAGTGTTTCGCAGCGCGTCGGACACGCCGGACTCTCGAGCGACGCGGCCATGTTAGAGCTGCCCTCGCTGTATATATACATACATACTTGCACACATACGTGCACGCGCGAACAGTTTGCTCGTGGGCTTTTGTTTGCGGGATCGCGGGGGGAAAGGGTGCGGAATTTAATTTGCGTGGCTGGGATTCCGCGCGTTGGTTTACGTCGGCAGACACAGCCGCGTCTTGTCCTCAACTGAATGAGTCCATTGATGGCCGTCGCGAAAATCTAAGCTCTCGTTATTCCTGCGTACACATGGGTAGACGCACGAGGCTACAAATCCAGAGAGTATACTTGCTCGATTAGATTGGCAGCACGAGGAACATTGCTGCAGGTCCCCGTTGAGCTACTTGTTTATTGTACGCGAATGACCAATCACCCAACCCATCTAAAACCCATAGGGCACTTTTTTCTCTAGGGACATTCCTGCGACGTTTTTTAGGAAATGCGGTAACGATTCAGAAAAATGTTGCAATCACAAAAATCGATTCTTGGTTCATGGAGAAAAATCATTTTGACGCTATTGCAAGAAAATTCAATCTCCTGTCAAACTGTCTCGTCTATATAGGATCAAGAAAAGATTCTTAATTATAGAGAAGATGTTCTTGCTGTAGCGTCGAAATGATTTTTCCTCTAGAGCCGAGATTCGATTTTTGTGAGTGTGCCACAACGGTAACGTAATTAATGGTAACGTTTCACGGTGTTCGATAAGTCCACCTTATTTGGCCTCGCGAGAACATTGTAAAAACGTTCAGTTGGGAACACTATAAAATCGTTCTGGGAATGCTGATTTAACTTGAATCACGTTGAAGTGATTCTCTGCCCCTTACTGTTTCCAAGTAATTGTTCATATTATCGTTACAACTGAACTTCTAAAACGTTCCTTAGTTGGTTTCAACTAACCATTTCCAGAACGTTCTCATGTCGTTCCTATCAAAATGTTTTCGAAATTTACTAATGGGACCAGAAAGAGCGACCTTCGCAAAACGTTGCAATATCGTTCTGGTAACGTTTCTTCGGAACGAGGGTTCTGACAAACGTTCCAGGAACGTTACTAGAACGAAATGTGCTACTAGAAAGAAGATCTTAAATTGACTAATTCGGATTCATAGCTGCCAGCTGATTTTCACGTAATCTGTGGTCATTTTGAATTTGCAAATTCTGATATGAAATTCGTATCGAGTGACCCAGTAAAACGACACTTTGGAATCAATTTCAAATTAAGTCTAACTATTACAACGTCCAATACAATTTGGGGCTACTTTGCGATTCTCGGTATGCACAGTAAAAGGATTAACTACGCATCGGATAAATTATCAACGCGAATCTCACGTGAATGTATACCCACACACGTATACACACAACCGTTATCACGAGTGATCCTCCGGCGTAACGAAACTCATCGTACAAGCAGAGGATGACACGAGGTCGCTCGAGTAGCAACGTTTGAACCCCTCTGAACAATCCGGAGCCCACGCGGGATTCTCGATAAAAAGTGGAAAAGAGCCGCAGTGACACCGTGGATAAGACTCTTGACTGTCGCCCAGAGAATCGGGGGTAGGTTCGATTCCCGGCTCGTGTGACTGTGATTTTTTTCAAGTGCATTGAATTCCACACCGTGGCTCGGTGGTTCACGGTACCCACCTGAAACTGTCGAGAGCCGACTGTGATGCGTACGCATTGCGGCTATAGGGACACCAAAATGGAAGAACAACTTGTACGCTCCGCCTTGAGCGTTACATTTGAATCATTGTGGCAAATCGGAGCTCCCGAGAGAAGCCCACGGCCAATAACGATAAAGAAAAAAGAAGAGGAGAAAAAGTCGAGGGGGCGGGGGGGTGGTCGCGATCGTCATGAGCCCTGTATATTATTAGTCGCGTTATTATTCCGCGGCTACTCTCTCTCTCTCTCTTTCTCAAGCCGGGTGTCGCGCTATTTCCGGCCGCTCGACTATCTTTGGGTCCATCCCGCGGCTGTTCGGCGCCGAGATTCTCGTTTTATAGCGTCGCGCGCGGCCGTTTTGTTGTGACTCCGCTCTCTCGGGGAGCCATGCGCGAATCGCCCCGGTCGCGCACGCGCTCGGCACTTTCAGCGACGTGCCAACGCCGACTGCGCGAGCTCTCCTTTACTGCGCAGCTCGACGACACGACAATTCGAGGTTTCCCACGTGACACACTCCCCCCAGCTAGGTGGATTAATCATAACAACTTTTGTTTGGACTCTTCGCTATATTTAACCTTCAACGTTTAGCGACATTAATTCATTGAGACTCGAGCGAGCTGCCGATGCAAAGTGAGGGAACCCAAAGGCTGTTGTGGAGGTGACTGTATAGTCGGGAGTGTGGCTTTTCCGTTCGGCAATCGTTCGATCGAAACGAGCCGCGGCGTCTTCTGTTACGAGTGATAAAATCGAATTTTGGTTGGAGACGAAAGTTCAGCTTGACAAACATAAGAAGAGGGTTTTTGTACTTCTAAAGAATCAAGAAAACAGTCTTAGTCCTCGAACAAATCTCCTAGAGTGCAGTGAAAGTGTTATTGTAACTGTATTCATTGAAGCTATTTTCACTGTATCATGAATGGGAAAATCATTCACCGAAGCTTCGGTGACGACCTTTTACTTTCAGCTATATTCACGGTGGCCACAGTGCAACCGATATTTTGGCCTGATGCTACCAGTAGATACTCAATGTGACGGAGAAAAATTAATCACATTCTCACTCTTTTTCGACTAACCAGATCAATTTTGATCTATGTCACTCGGATCTCATTGGAACTTTCTCGTGATGCTTCATTGTTATCCAAACGAATGAAAAATATCCAGTCATTCGTCAGCTAATATTTCGATTTCCCGGATGTAAATGCTTACACATTACATGGATATAATCAGTACCGATCGGTTGATAGACAAATGTCACGTGGTTCGGCATGAAAAGACTACAAAAGTTTCGTCTGAAAACCCGAATCTCGAAGAATGGCTTGATGCTACTGTTCCCCGCTTTCTCATACGAGTAGGTCGCGATCTACATCTTTTCGTTACCACCTCAAGATCTTATCCGTATCGGTATTCTATAGGTCCGTTTATTATAGGTACGTCTATTCCGTAGAGGTCATCTATAGGTAGATGGCTTTCGGGTGGACCAACGGCTTGGACTTCCGAACCGCCGACTCGCAGCGACAAATTTATCCGCGATGAATTCGAAGAAGGAGATCTAGCCTTGACCATCGATGAAGATTTTAGTGGATACTCGGTGCGACCCGCCACGTGTAGCTCCGTTGAGGTCCAGACGTTCGGTTGCAGCTATAGAGGCGCGCGTGAGCATCGTAAAACAATCGAGCGAGCGATTTTTCAGGCGCGCCAAACGGGGGAACATCATCGAGTCTGCCACACGATCAATCTCACTTTGCGCGCGACTACACACACGCCCGACAATTATTAAGCCCGAAAAAGGCCGCTCTCGTCGATTAATCATCCCGACGCGGAGCGCGAGCGCAGAAACGCGAGCAAAGGGAATTAACAACGAGCGATAATCGCTCGGCGCTTGGGGGGGAGGGGGAGCTTAATTCCCCACCCCATCCCCGTTCGCGCGCCACCATCGTCCCCCCGATGAATCTTCGTAAAAGGCGCTGGCGCACACTTCATTCACGCGGAGCGCGCGTCAGCCCGAAAATCGCGACTCTTGCCAACTGTTTCCCGATGACGCACGTTTACAACAGATACTCGCACACACCCACGCGCGCGCGCACACACACACAATGTATTTTCATATCAATAATATTCGCCAAGTTGAAAGACACGGATACAGCGGATATACCGCGAGCTCGGATTCGGCAAAGCGTCGAATCGTTGGAAACATTCTGTTTACCCTCTTTTTTTTCCCGCTGTCAGCCACGATCGAATGTTTTTCGCCGCCTTTCAATTTTCATCCGTTGCAACGGTGCAGGCGATGGGAAAAACGCCGAGGGAGAAGTTACGTAAACGAGCCGGCTTAATGAAAACAAGGAAACTCACGAGGAGGTGCAGCGCGTGCGAAAAATAAATTTCTCATGCGAGAGAGAATTGGGAGTCATCCACGCACGAAATTTTCGGAGGAATTTCCGAAAAGTCGACAGGATGGAACGAGTAGTTCCGGGAGACAAGATCATACGGGTGTATCGAAATTCCGAGTAACGAGTTTGATTTTGGGACTCGATTGATTCTGACGAGTTGCGGGAAATAGAAGGTGTATGCAGTCTAACGGTTCATGGATAAAAGAGCAACGAATCTCATTGTTTTAATAATCGATGGCAGTCGTTGATTCATGATTATTTCAGGCACGCATCGACGATTCGAGGAATCCGTTCGGAGATACACATGGCTGAGTCAATGTGTTAATAATAAAAGACAAGATTGCATTCGCTTCTATGTATCCGCAGATAGCAGAGAACCAACTACACGACTTTTTGCTCACTTTTTCTTCCGGTTGAATAAACTGTTGCTAATAAGAAAAGTTGACTATGGTTATTTTCCGATTATTCCGAGAATTAAAATCGAATTTTATTCGTAATAGGAATCGTGTTTGATGAAAATTGAAAATTGGCGAAAAAGTAACGTTGAAATTTTGCTAACTAGATACACAGAACTATACATTTTTGGTACAATGGGATTACCGAGATAAAGGGTCCCAAAGTCCTTGTCCAAACGTTCCGGGGGGAAAACGGAATATTTGAAAGTTTTTCCACAATGTTTCAGTTTCAAACTATGCGGCGGCGCGGGGGAATTTCGAAATGGAAACAAATGTTGACATTCACGACTACCACTCGGACAAGCACGATCTAATTTGAGAGAACAATTTTTCGGCCGGAGTTGATTTAAAAACTTCGCGAGCCATTAATCTTCTCGAAATGCACTCGGCTGTTGATGCTCCGCGTAACTTAACAATGATGATAGGCCTACAAATTACGATCTCACTGCTTTTGTCTTTCGAGATCAAAGCGGATTCGAGGATTTCCCCGCGCGAAAACAACCATCAAAATTGCTTCAATCAAAACCATCAATGTTCATCGAACAAAATGCTTCTCAAAGTAGTACAAATCAAAATTCAGAATCTAGCCGGATCGAGTCGGTTGCAATTTCCGAGATGAGACGTCATTTTCTAGCCTCGAACTCACTTGTGTATACATTTCTTTTTCCGCGAGAGCGATTCTTCGCTATCTTCTTCTCTTTAATCCCGCGACCAGGAAAAATTCGCCTCGTCGGATAGTCGGCTGAAGAACAAAAAAAAACCGAGGGAACTGGGCGAGTTTAAAATTGCCGAGTTTTTCAAAAATAAACGAACCGCGCGGAAAAGTGTACGAAACGAATGTTTCCTGGTGCAGCCCGCATTAAATCTCTCGGGAGGTGCGCGTCTCGCGAGGAAGCGAGAAAAATGTCGCGAGCTTGCGGACGATCTCGATATAATGAATATGTTAACCTCGAGACAATTATACACGTTTTGGCACAAATACACCCGCCGCTCCTCCTGATTCCGGCGAGCTTCGCCCGCTCGCCCGCGCCCGCACTCTCGAGGAAGAAAGGAAGAAGGGAAAAACGCGACTTGGAGAGTCGAGGCACGCGTCGGACAATATTGTTCCCCAGTCGCGAACCTACATTTTGAAATTATTCAAATTAAAGCACATACGCACACTCGGCTAAATTTAGAACGGATATATATATATATATACACACGCGCGTATATGTACATGACATTACGCGAGGAGAAAAAGTTTCGCTGATCAAATTTGCGAGGATTAATTTCGCGCGCGCGCGGGAGAGAGTTTACGACGCGGATTAATTCAAACGAATATTCATCGCGTTAAAGCTGACTCGCTCAAGCTTCCCGGTCCCCCTCCCTTCGCCCCACCCCCGCCCCTCGACATACTTTATTCATTGTCTTTCAACGGATTCATTCAGTTTCCCCTCGTCTTTTCTTTTTCCTCTCTGTCCGCGTCGAATATTCCCGAAGACGATATCGCGTCGATTCGAAACTAAGTTACGCAACTTCGAACTTGACAAATTGGAAATTAATCTGTCCAACAGGAAGCGACACGCTCTAGGCTCGCGCTCGTTCGTTCGCCGGTAGCGAATATAACTGGTATCGGACGATGGGCGCGTAGATAATTCGTATATTGATATTCGTATTCTTACGATGGTATCGATATTCGTAGTGATATTCGTATATTCGTATAATTCAGTAACGTATATGGAAACGAAAAAATTGTGAAAATTCGCTGTGTGAACGTGGAAGCTCGTACCGACGAGCGCGAGTGTATACATTGGGATTTACCTGGCGGGTCTCGGGGCAGCGAACGGGCTCTCCTGGACGAGCTGGGCGGCTTCTTGCATGCCTTGGACATGTTCGGCAGCCAGAAGCACAGCCTACTCCCGTCGCACACAATTGCGCTTGATGTGTCACACAACAACTCGAGGACAAAAAGTCTCTCCGGCTTCACGATCACCAAACAGTAAAACCTGCTGCTGCTGCTGCTCGTTTGCGCAGCCGCGATAACGTAACGTCGAACAAGTCACCCTTCACAGGCTGGTCCAATCGACAGGGCTGCCCAGTCGTCGCATCGCGACAGCTACTTTGCCCGACTCCTCCATCCGTCTCCAACTTCGTCTTGGTTCGGGGGGCGGCTAATTAGTAATCGCGATCCGTCGCAACATGCCTCGTCCAACCTGTCGCCCCCGAAGATCTCCGCACTTGTTGACCGCGGCCCAGGTCGCGGTGGGGAATTTTTCTCGGGCTTATGAGCACACGTCACACGCGGCGCGCCGCACGCGCGACGGGAATAAAAACGATTTTTCCGCTGGGTCTATTTTTAACGCGCCCCCAACTGCGGAATTCGTCGTTGGACGCGCCTCGGCGGCTCTTGTTTGTTCCAAAAGGAAGAAAAGGAAGGGAAAACAGGAGAGGGGGGCGGAAAAAAGGCCAAAACAATCCGCACACGCGCGCGCGAGACGTTAGCGATCGGGCACTGTTATTTATTTTTTTTTTCTCCTTCCGTCGTGGATTCGCTCCGAGTTGGGAGAACACGCGCGCGAGTACCGCCGCCGCGAGCCAAAATCCGTCGGATCGGGGGAGCGATGGTCCGCGACAATGGCCGAGCGTTTAACGACTGGCGATCTCGACTCGGCCGGTCTCTCTCGAGCGGACTCGCCGCGACACCGACGCTCGCTTGGGATACACACACACTCACACATGCTCGCGCGCGCGAGCGCTCGCTACGCGCACAGCCGATGGCCTTCGGCGACGCGCGTGTATTAATGGGAGGGAGCGTTTATAAATATTGTTAAATAACGCTGCCGGAGGGAGGGAGGAGGTTGGAAAGCGCGCGGGGGAAAATGCGCAGGTATATTTTAGACACGGGTGGAAAACTTCTGTGCGCGCGGGGCATTTTTCGCTCGGACTTTTTGCCGGTGGGGACGAAACCCAATGGAAAATTATTAAGCGGAAGGGGGAAAAGTTTGCGGTGAAAATTGCCGCGCGGACGTTTTTTTGTCTCTTACGGAATTTACAGAAAATAAAATTGCCCGCGTTCAGACGCTCGTTCTGTATGTTCTCACGTATTTCACTCCGATTATCTTCGCTACGTGATCACAAGTTCGTTTCCAAGTGTTCATCTATACAACCTACATTGATAATTAGCTTTTGAAAATGGGAAAAAGGAATTTTCATCATATCATCCTTTCAACTCATTAACAAAACTGACCAACCTACAACATATTCCTCCATCAACTAGTAGCTCTGATAAGCGGACCGTCTTCCCCTTTTTCGCCACTCGGCAGTCCCGGCACTCGACCTGTGTCTATATTTACATACTACACTAACGCGCCACGTGGTTAGCTGTCTAAACCAATCAAATCGCCGGAAGAGAGGTGCTTCACATCACTCAGATATGATCACTTTTGTACATAATCTGTATGTAATCGACTGGATAAAAACATGACATGTTTTTTTTTACTTGGGTATTATCTGTTTATTTTTAAGATGGGGACTACGGAGATTTTAACATAGACATTTTTTCTTAGTGTTTCATGCAGATACCCGTCGATTTGTTCAGTGCTGATGATTGTATAATATATCCGAGTAGAATAAAACATTATATTGTCATGATTTCATCCAATCTATGCAATTTCGACTATGTCAGTGTGTAACATAACTGTGTAAATAATGAATGAAATTATATCGAAGCAGTTGAAATCGCACCGACCGCGCGACGCAGAAAAACAAAGTACATTTTTCAAATATCTCTCTAAAAGTGAGAATTGAAATAAAATCCAGTAAAAATAATCGTAGTGTGTAAGTCTATGACTAAGCCAGCAGATACTTTGGTGAAAATGACCATATCTTGTCTTGTAAATTTTACTAGAATATTTCTTTCTGTGTAAGAAGACGATCTTTTATGGCTAAGCAAGTAAAATTTGAAGAACAAAAAATTATATAAACTTCATTTTGCGACGTTTGAGAAGCTACTGCAAGAAAGTTTTACTGGCTGCTTTCATCATGAAAAAAAACAAAATAAACAATCCGTATGTTGTACAAATCTACCACTATCAAAATGTGAATCGTCATAAATTTAAATAACTGGTGAACAATGGTTGTGAATTCCGTAGTTATTTTGTGCAATATTTTTATTATTTATGTTGTTTTTTTTGCAATATAAACATCTTGCCAGTGATCGTTGCTGAAGAAACGTCGCAAAATCAAGATATGGAGTTTACAGTGTCACAAACGATATTAATTGAAATGGATCACTGTAACTGGCGGTCGTTCGAGCGTGCGAGCAGCGTTTGGAATATGTTTCAATGTTATCCGCATTGAAGTTGTCGATTTACGAGTAGGATCAGTCTTCGCTGCCATTTTTGAAAATATGCCGAAAATCATTTTGCCTCGCGTGTAAAGGAGAGTTACTCGGTAATCGGGATTTTTTATTTGATGGTGATTGATTTGTTTTCGACAGTTTAGCAAAATTGTTTTGTTTTGATAACCCGGAACTTCAAAGTGGCCTCAATACTACAGAAGTGTTTTTGGGATCGCGAACATTTGTGAAAACAAAGCCACGTGTGAAATCAACTCGGTATAAAAATCAGAAAATTATTCCTATCATATTCGGATTCTTTTGACCTGTTTATTTTCTCGTTGGACATGAATTCGCGCATGTGTGTTGCAATGGGTTTCGCAAAATTAACAAGTTGGATTACACACATGTAGTATACTTCGATGCACGAACTGGTTGAATCAGTCCAAGCGAATTATCCTTCTGAATGTACTTTCTATGTAGATTCCTGAAATTAATCCCATTCTTCACTTCCTGTTGCGGATTAAACATTATTAAAGTTTCGACGGTTCCGGACTTTTTCTCAGGGGGAATAATTCCCAACCGCAATATGATCGCAAGTATTGTCGAATTTTGAAACTGGAAAACAATTTCGAGTTTACCAATCCAATTATAAATAATGCGAGTCAGACACGTGATGTGATTTAAATTCGCATGGCTTACTCGAGCTTTAATAAATGAGACATTTAAATGCATTGAAACGATGAAAAAGAAAAAAAAAACATGAACCGCGGAGTTCTATTGGGATTCCGATTGACGATTCAATGAGAAATAAAATCTCAAGTCCGGAAATACATCGAGTCTTCGCGTGAATTAACGGTCCGTGACGGCCTACTTGAGGTTATAAATGGTCGAAAGCCCGAAAGGCTTGTCGCGTGACCCCAGTGATTTGATGTGAATAGCAAATGATAAATATTTACGATGTTCTAATATAGAGAATATAGTGGTTTTGGATAATTATCATCCGGAATGATTTTGAATCGAACAACATTTTTAGCAAAATAAATACAAAAGATGTATACCCATTGTGACGAGCTTGAATTTTGCCGAGACCTTTTTAACTTTTCCCAGGCAACGTCTGCCAAACTCAAAGTAGCCTGTACATAAAACACCCACGGGCTCGCACTTTGTCCGCAATTTGCATTACGAAATCAGTCTTTCGAACTTTCGAAATTTTCAATTTCTCTTCCATACACACACGCGCGCGCGCGGGCACAAGCTCGCAAGGAAATCGAATTGGTCTCTATTATTAGCCTGATAAATATTTAAGAAGTGTCCCATCGGCCGATTTCCGAACGAGAGAGCCGGCAGCATTCCTCCTGAATTTTCATATGAAAGGAGGGGAAAAAAATAATCCCCGAGACGTCAGACGCGCCGCGGTCTATATTAAGAGCACGTGTCGGCGGGAATAAAAATCGCATATAGCATCGCGCGGAAAATTCGTTACGGGACGCGGCAGCCTCGGGAATCGCACCGGATTCCTCTCTGCTACTCGGCTAAAAGCACCGTACGAGTTATAATTCGATGTGACGAGAGTGAAAACAAGAAAAAACAACATTACGCGGTGGGGGGCAGGAATCGCGAGCTGCAGAATGTGCGGAGCTGCGGAATTTACGACCAGCTGATTGACACAATTGTTACGATTCTGAAATACATAACGAGTAATTATCTTCGTTTCGTATATTTTTACGCTACTTGTTGGTTAACCTTTCGGATGTGACAACTCCGGAGAGAGAAAGACAGGGAGGCGGGAGTATTTCTTTTGGATCTCGCGAGAAGGGACCTTTACGTCCGATTTTATTTCTCCTGGGTCGGGACGTTCGCTGAATTTTCGACATATACGACGTCGCATAGTAACTTTCCAACGAGATTCTCGAGCTCTGTTGGTAAAGGGAAAACTTTGATTTTACAACTGTTTTTTTTCGGAGATTCTTTCGCACAAATAACATTGGAAGTTTGTTACGGCGGCTGTCCGGAATACCTAGTTATGATCGAACGAACAGACACTCATGACTCGATGAACAAATGCAAACTTACCAGCGAATAAACGCGATAGTCAATGAAAAGGTCTGGTTTCAATTGTACGAATCGTTAATTATAAACGTCGATTCCATGTCATACTTGCTCTTCGATCAATATCTCGTTCTCTATCAAAGATTCGAATCTCGAAATTATTATCATTCTCAATGTCTACTGAATTCTCGCACGGAATTCTAAGCAGATAAGCTTCGAATTTCAATTTTCTTCGACTACAGATTATTTCAAATCAAAAAACTTCAAAAAAGGACTATCTCAGCTCAGTTTTAACGTGACTCGTTCATATTTCCAGCAAACTTATTTCCCGAAACAATCTGTCCATCGATGGATTTGCGCGATCCCATAAATCACGAGCCGTCCACTGAGAGAAGAATATTTTAATGGTTACTATATTTTTACTATGGTTTTAGTACAATATGATCATGGCTAGATGATGATTAAACTTTACGATCCAACACGATCCAATATTGATTCGTATAATAATTTCCCATAAATAATCCATACAGTAACGTTTCATAAACAATTATTTTACAATCAACTGAATCATAGCGAAAAGCGAATTCCATAATGAAAATCACAATAATTTACATAATAAAAGGTAGTATCGAATTTTACTATGCGATAAAAGTAAGCTCTACTGACAATATAGTACTTTGCTTTGTGGAATATAGTAACGACTACTAGGTCCAGGTGCGAAAGATTCATCAGGTGTTCATCGTACTTTATTATAAAGGTTTTGATAAGAAAATCGACTCATAAAAACTTTAGAAAATTTGTATAAAAACCTCGTAGGAATTTACAAATTTGAGAGGACTCTTCTACTTCCAGGTAGTCAGGGTACTTCCTAAAATTTGAAAAATTCATCACGAGGATGTGTTTTCTCCGCAACATTGAAACAGCGCACTGTTACGATCGAGTCCAGTGACAAGATTCCGCGCGGAGAAACGTTCCGTTTCGGATGTGACACTGACCCCCCCACAACTCGACAAGTCGAACTGGATCCCCGCTCGCAGTGTCCCAGTCGCTCTCGAGGGTTAACGCGACAACGACGGCACCCGGGTGCATCAGGGAGAATCGCGACGACACATCGGTCGGAAGCTGCGGGAGCGAAAGAACGCCAGCTGGTCAAGGACAGCCCGGCGCTGGCGTGTGCGTATTGATCGGCCGCCCAGCGCGGCAGCCGGAGACGCCGGATATACCCGCGTGTGCCCGCGCGAGAAACCCTTGCACGTGACCAGCCTCCACCGGAGGACCATTGTTTCGGTCGGGCTCTCTTTTTTCTCCTTATCCTCCCCCGTACACGCCGGGCTTTGACACCGCCGCCGCCGCCGCCGGGATCCCAGCCAAATGGACGAGTTTAGACTGCACGGCTACAGAGTTGCATAACCGCGCGAGTGGAATTCCGGGAGGGCCGGCTCTCTTTTGCGCGGGCCACGTACGTCGAGGGCTTTGGGGGAGGGGGTGGGCGCTTGATTGAAATGCCGATCGCTTTGCTGGACCTCTTCCCCCCCGTGAACCAATCAAATCGAATTTGCCCAGGTAGGACGAAGAATTTCATTGATGGATTCGGGATAAACAACAAGTATGAAACACCTTTCCGATCGCCAGCTTATTTTTCACTCTCGTCTCACCGGTCATCTTCCTTTCGCTCCGTACACACTGCTCCGCGGAGTTGAGAGTTCAAAGCGATTTCGTTGGTCGGGATGGGGGGGGGGGAGGATCGTCCGGCCGATGATATTCTCGCGTCAACGTCGCCCGGATACCGAAACGACTCGGGCGGATATTGGCGGAAGAGACCGCGCGCGGGCTCTCGCGTTTGTCGGGAAGCTCTTGCCCGGGGCGGAAAATTACAAGCTGCGAATCCTCTTTGCCGAGAGGCCAAAGAAAGACGCGAGCCTCATCTCTAAGTGCAGCTGCCGGGGTACAATAAACCAACGTCAGCTTGGATTAACAGACACCGGTGTTGCTGCAGTTTTTCGCGCGCGCGAGCACACAGACATACAGAGATGCACGTCCACTTCGAGGGAATCGCGCAAGCCGAACAAAGCCGAAGGCGAAGAGAAAAAACCAGCCGAATTTTCAAAGGAAAACCCGACGAACAAAGGGTGGGGAGTTTGCTTTTCTCCTGGTCGAGGAAACGCCGGGGACCAGGGCCGAGTGTATAAAGAGGGGGCGAGGAGGAGCGAAAGGAAAAGAGATAGGTATATATACGGGGAGGCAGCCCTCCCGTGACGCACGACTACGTGACTCAATTTTTCAATTGATCGCTCGAGAAGTCGAGCTACTGGCTCTCCCTCTCCTCTTGGGATATGTGTGATTTGCGAGCGCCCTAGATCTCGAAAAATTACGCCGATCTACAGGGCCGCCGTTGCTCTTACTTCGGAAATTTTTCAAGGAGGTTCACAAGGGCTTTTTACCCCTCTGCGTCCGAGTGCAGAAAACTTGCACTTTCGATGATTACGCAAGAACGGATACTTTCGAAAGAAACTGGAGACGTTGGTTGTGTGTACATTGGCTACCCGTAAAGTCTCGAACGTTCGTGAGAAGGGAAGTGGAGGGAGAGTTCACGGTACAATACAATACTTCCCCGTGGATGATAAGAAATCACAAGTTCTGAGAACGTGTCTTATCCGATGATTTGCCTGCACTTATCGAGTATTTATTTCACGATATGTCTCGAACAAAAAAAACTATAATCAGGTCGTGGTTTTAGTGAACGAGTGAGTACTTTTCTTTTTGCAGATCGAATGTAATAATCGATATTGTCCCGGTAATATTGATAATTTTTATAGTTTATGATAGCCCCCTCTTCTTCACGGTTGTTGCGAAGCAGCATCAGAGCAACTATACTTGAACGGAAATGAATTTGCCTCTTCTAACAACAATGATAATTACGACTGAATGTTGATATAATTTTACAAGCTTAACACTTCCATTGTTCGTAACAAAAGATTCTTCATACACGAAAGAGAGTGGATAAAAAGTTATTACGAAATTTAGTCTGCTCCGCTGGGAAGCAGCCTCAGTTACGGGTCAAAACAAACGTTATACTTTGTTATAAAAAGCGAGCTTAGGTAGCACGTTCAAAGTGGCCTCATCTGTATGATAAAAAAAAAAGAAACAGAGTGATGAAATTTTTTTTCATATTTTTTCACGAATGACCCAAGAGGGAAATCCGTAAGGTAAGGCAAGTTGACAGGGTTTCTGAAAGAAAGTTGCTCTGTAATAAAAACTGAGCTTATAGGATCCCCATAAAACTTAGCATCTCTATTCGAGCTATGAAAAAACGAAGATACATATTTCCACACAAAGAGAAAGCTTGTATCGTAAACTTGCCGATTTGAATTATGGCGCTTAGGCGAATTATGACGATTTTATGTAAAATGACTTCGCGAATAACACAAAATACCACTTGTTTCTTTTTATAAAAAAGATGGAGGACAGAACGGCAACCACCGAGTTTATAACTATACTTATATTTCTAACGTCTATGTGAAAATTAGGGCCATCATCAATTCGATGGATCATCTAAAGATATAGTGAAACTCATAGCATGTCAAAATTATATAGTCATAATGATCCACTACCAGAATGAGAGTCATGAAATTTCATTGTCAGCCATGGACTGTCATGGCCAAACCACGATTGTAAAAGAAAACAAAACAAGAACTGCTTGATAAGGAAGGAGCTCAAAAAGGAAAATCAACTGAAATGCGCTGAAAAGAGTTTGTTACTACAGAAGAGTAGGTAGGGGGAAACAACAGTGTGAAACTCTTTGTGACTGGCATGGCAAAATCTCGGAATTGCTGCTGTTCTGCCTCGTGAACAATATGCCTTCGAAGCTAACGCTCGAGTTGAACAAGGTGAAATTCTTGGCCCTACAATGCTCTTGTATTTTTTACTTACAGTTGTAGTCTGTATAAAAAGTGTTTACATTCGCACTGTTTGAGTATGAAAAGGCGTAGCAAAGAGTTCTAAACTGAAGCGTCCTAAACTGAGCTGAGTAGCTCTTGGTTAATACTCGCAAGATATTATTCGCTCCTAAATCCGCAGTACTCCGTGATAATACCATGGTACTCCCTCTGAAAGTATTGGAGTGACAAACGCTTCATTACCCCATCAACCATATACTTGGTAGCTGATATAATTTCGAATTGTAAACCTCCGGAGTATTTTATTATCTCATAAATAATAAATCCGTAATCAATTCATGTAAGTAACCAATGGTAAATTAGGTCAGTTTTCGCGGGAGGGACTGTAATCGATATGGGTCATCATTTTCCAGACTATTCAAGGCGGATAAAAAGGTTATTTTAGTACGACTACCTCTACCGTCCCTTGCCGTTACTTTAATCCTCAGATTGCCGGAATTTGATCAGATTATTTTATATTTTATAGATATAACTTATACGAAGTTCCGATCGCAGACTTTCTGGCAGACAACGGTGAAAAAAAATTTACCGGTCATGATTTTCGTCAGAGGTTTGTATTTGACGGTTTTCGTGGGCGATTATGAGGTCAGTTTTTGAGAAAATGTTGTTCTTACGCACACAGCCCAAGGTTAACGAGCATTGTGGGATAGCCAGTTATCTCGTCAATATGATTTCTAGTCGTAGAAAGGACTTATATGAACCTGAACTCCAAAAGCCCTTAGTGTAATGGCTTCACAGCCAATTGAACACTTACAGAGTTTCCTTTTGTCATGTTTTCAGTCTACACTATTGAATCCGCTTAATAGTGGAGACAGATCGGATCGCGAAGTGGGTCTAAAGTATAAAGTATAAGTACTCACCGTCGTCGACGTTGACGGAGGTCTGCTGGGGGATGCTGTGCGAGCCTAGTTGAGGCTTCCTCGAGGGCGAGGTCTTCACCGCTGCGGTCGGCGGCTGCTTGAGGGCGCTGCTGGGCACGAGGCCCTCTAGCGGCGGCTCGCTCTGGCCGGGGGTCGCCGCCAGCCGGACCAGCGTCCACTCGGCCCCGGCGCCGCTGCCGTTCTCCACCACCTCCACTTGCTGGCCCTTGCTCACGCTCAGCTCCCGCGACCCTGGCGCCGCCGTGTGGTCCGCCACTACCCACGTCATCTCCGCCACGCCCGTCTGAAAATTCGAAACACAACACACGCGCCATTAGAGTTTGCCGGAAAAATACCTAGGCGGGCTTGAGAGGATCGTTATATCAAGCTCACGTATTGGCCATTATCCTGCAAGTTTGTAGTATACTCCCTAAATATGAAATGGTTGGTGGGAGTTACTCTCGAACAATAATTTCGAAATATTTCTAATTTGAAGAGTAGACAATATATACACTGTTTTCGGGGTTTGAATTGGTTTTACGCCCTTTGACGGTTACATTCTATGCCTAAATAAATTTCCCGTTACTCCATTTTCTGATTAAAATTTTGCTTTCTCAAAGAGAAAGCTTTGTAACGGGGTAAAAATCGACCCACCGAATCAGACTTCGGGACCTCGATTTTCGTAATCTACGGGTCGAAAAACGTGGAAATCCGAAAATGTCTGTATGTACGTACGTGCACTTTTTGTCGTACGATAACTCTCGAAGGAATTGTCCGATCGTCCTGAAATTTTGCACACAGGTTAGTCGCCGCAAAATCTCGGTCGAGTTCAATTTTCAGCCAATTCCGTTGTTTATTTCTCTAGCAACCGTTGCTAACGTGTTTTTGATAAAAGCTCCGAAAATCATCATCAATGCACGATGGGTCTCCAATTCTTTCGACGACGATCGATGAGAATCGATAAGACATTCATTTTGGAACAACCATTGTTTATTCTCCTAGCAACCGTTGCTATGGAGATACAAAATTCAGCTTCAGACTGACTTTTTTTGTCGTACGTTAATTTTCGAAGGAATGGTCCGATCGTCCTGAAATTTTGCACACAGGTCGGTCTCCGGCAGATGTGAACCGAGTTCGGTGTTCAGCAACATCCGTTGTTTGATTCCATGGCAACCGTTGCTAGCGTGTTTTCGATAAGTTCCCATATAATTCATGATAAATGATCATTTGGGTTTGTATATTTATGGGATTCTATAACAATCAAAGAGACCTTTCCCGTATAAACCATTGTTGATGTCTCTAGCAACCGGTGTTTATATCGGTTGCAACCGTAACTAGGGAATGGGAAAAGTCAGTTGGAGGTTCATTTTTGGAACTGTTGATGACTAAGAAGTAAGAACATCGAAGCTCCGACATTTATCATAGCAACCATTGTTTACGTCCTTAGCAACCGTTACTATGGAGTGGGAAAAGTCAGTTGGAGGTCCATTTTCGGAACTGTTGATGACTAAGAAGTAATAACGTCGAAGCTCCGATATTTACCATAGCAACCGTTGTTTACGTCCTTAGCAACCGTTACTATGGAGTGGGAAAAGTCAGTTAGAGGTCCATTTTCGGAACTGTTGACGACTAAGAAGTAAGAACACCGAAGCTCGGATATTTACCATAGCAACCGTTACTATGGAGTGGAGGAAATAAGTTAGAGGTTCATTTTGCTTTCTCAAAGAGTGGTGATTAATGCAAATTGAGGTTCAATTGCGATACTTTGAGAAAGCAGAGTTTTGAGTGCTGAGGCACTTGGCAGCGGTTTTTTCTAGTATTTTATTCAATTCGTAAGTTTCTGATGCAAATAACTACTGAAAATATCACTGATATCAAGTTCAAACTAATCTATTAAATGCACCGGGAAAAATCGACTTTGTTGGGTCAACTATGTAGCGTAGTGAGTAACTTATATAGTTCAATTGCATACATTTCCAGTAGTTCCAGGAAAATAATTGTCGAGGGAGCTAAAGATAATAGCACACATGAATGTGAATTCTGCACATATATATAGTGGTTCGAACTGTTTATTTGACAATATTTTCAGTTGAATTTATGTCATTTCTAGTGAGTCTTTCAAATTCTGCCCAGACTGATGTTAAAAATTCGCCAAGTTTTGTAAACTTTGTCAGGAAACTTTGTCGTTCTTTTCGAATGCAAGAAGAATGTACTACATTCAAATACGAATACGAATACTGCACTTTTATTCTAGCAAGGACAACAACAAAATTATTGTTCTTCTGACTACTAACGTAGAGTCGAACGATTATACCGCTATGGTTCTTTTATAGTTGGGATAACTATGAATTTTTCTCAGTGTCAACACTGAGAACCTATCGTTAGTCCGAGCTCAACGCAATCCATACATGGCCCATCTATACAAGTTCACCTTGTAATGGGAACGTCAAAAGCAGTATCGGGAAAAAAAAGGGTAGCCGAAGGGCGTGCGGGACAACGAAACAGCGAGAACAAATACACCGGTTGTTCCACTGGTGCCGCTGCCGACGAACAGCAGCTGCCCTGGGCTGTGCCAACTTTTATACGCGATGCTTCACAATCCGACACCTCCGAGCGAGGCTGACTCGGCCCTCGGGCGCACCGGCTCCTTTTTAACTTTTACCGCTCGAGCGCGAACAGGGTCAAACTCGGTTTTTCCTCCCCTGCCTCCTGCCCCTGCATCTCCATACCAATTTCCTCGGGGAGAAGGACATCTCGTCGAGGGGATCGAGCAGTTTGCAAAGCGAGTTTTGTCGATTAATCTGGATTAATCCGAGAGGTAAGGTTTCGCTGTACGGACAACATCGAGAGCCGGGATACGAGAAGATAATTGTCTCTGCGTGGCTCATTGGCTCGAGTTCAAAATGATTGTTTACTTCGTACTAACTACACCAAGACGAGCTGCTCGCTCGCGATCTATATGCACGCGTTTACAAATCATACTTTAATTATTGTTTTTACTTTTGTCGACGATAATCTTTTCATATTATCTCACCTACTCATCAATTCATTTGATACGCGCATTTTTAAAACTTGCATTCATATTTTATCCGACTTCTGAAAATGAAATTTGGTCGTTAGATCTCAGAATCTATTATTTTTAGATTTCTTGCTTGTTGACCGAATTAGCGGAAAATTGCAGAAAATTGTTACCTTAGATCCAAACGAGATATATCTTCTCTACCTTTACCTATTCTTTCTACAATTGCTAATCTTGCCCAGTCCCCCTGCTTCTCTCTTTTCTTTTCTTCTCCCTAAAGGCTATTACCACTGGGTCATGTGTGTGTATCTTTATCTTTTTTCCCGTCACGTGGTTAGGTATAAACCAATCAAATCACGAGTTAACCGGGGTCACTTTACAGGCCATTACGTTCCGTATAAGGATAGCGGATTATATCAGCATTCCCAGAGAGGATTGCATTTTCAGTTGATTCTTAAGGAGGGTGATACCATACCAATAGGTTAACAAAACCTATAAAAATTGGATAATGTTGCCAAAACAACATCACCAATGTTACACTCTAAATCTAAAATAGTGAAAAACGACTAGTAAAATGGAATGACTATGAAATAGTACGGATTGCACAACAGATATAAATAGAAGACAGGTAATACAAAATTTCAATATTTTTCTAGTAAAATGTTACTATTTTTCAGTCAATATCTACTATTTTGATCAGTTGTGAAATTTGTACTATTATCAAGAAGAAGTAAAAATTTTCAACAAAAGCTTTTGTCCCTTCAGAGTGAGATTAGGATGATATCGACGGTTATTAATATGGTATGATCAATTTGTCTTCAATAATATTCTAGATAACTTTACTAGCCAGAAAATCATTCTAAGCACTTAATCCTATTCCCAGCTAAAAGTACTCATAAGTACACTTATAAACTTTTTGTGCTCTCGAGCATTTGAGACAATATTTCTCGTGGATTCAGCAAGGTGCTTTCGTTATACGCGTCCAAATCGAATTCGAAATCCCCATTGGGAGTTGGCGTTGCTACGCGGACAAATAAACGGCGAGCCACGTGATGAATTGGTCGTGAAAGATCAAAGCTCTTGTCGTGTCGCATACAACCCGCCGCAGCTTGAGGTATCCTACGATTCCGCAAGTGTAAGCTCGTTTACCAAAACGCCTCGAGTTTCGAAAATTGCAACAGCCGATGAAGAAAGAAAGAGAGAAAGAGAGAAAAGTCATTGTGCGGCGAAGAATTTCAATAGCCCCAGCGGGACCAAGCGAGAGGCAAAGCGAGAGTAGAAAAGTCCAACGGCGACCTCTGTCAATGGAAAAATAATAGTCTCTCGATCGGGGGGTAGGGAAGAATGAGCGCGAGTCGTTAATTGCAGCGGGAGGCTTTGGGTGCAATTCGAGGCTGGATTTCCGTTTGGCGCGGGCTTTCAATTAACGGGTCAGCTCGCTATATACTCTTTCGCGTGCACGTATACGAGCGCGCGTCGCCGATATATTGGATTCCGATTTGGCGCCCATTGTGTCTTCGGAGGAATGTGCCCCGGTGCGATAACTGCGAGCCCATTATACATGTATGTGTATCGATGTGCCCTCGGCCCTCTCAGGCCGGACACGTGCCACCGCCCCAAATTGTTATCGTATCGATCGGCCGGCGTACGTGTACCGGGCCGTACTCTCGTATACAGCCCAGCTTCCGAGCGTCAGATGCGCAACCGTGTTCTCGACCTGCCGTCGCGTCGTTGATTTCCACCGATATTTTCCCGCTCCACCGTTTGCAACTTCGATTCGAGGGGCATTTTTGGTTTGGTTGGGGGCATGCCCCGGGTGACTCGAGACGCGCGGCCTGTTGGGTTGAGCGACATTCGAGCTCGTGTCGTTCCAATGTATTTACGCGCGGAGAAGCGCAGTAAAAAAATTAACAGAGTCGATATAGTAATCACAGACTGTCAAACGTTAGAAATAGGCAGGCGGCGAAAGTTCGAGCGATATCCGATCGCCGAGCGAACGCTGCCGAGCTGAGTGACAGAATTCAACGGGATTCCTATATACGACCCACACACACTCTCTGATAGTGAAATGAGAAATCTCAGGCGTTCATGGACGTCGTTAATTTTAATGAACTAAAAAGAAGACTTTATCCAAGTTTTATCCCCAGCGATTCCGAGATAATCGATACGATTTCACGATTCACTACTAGATTCCTTGACATTTACACATTCATAATCGAAGTTTTTCTCATCGTCGTGTGCTTTCTATCAAATTTCCCGATACTCGTTTTTCTTTTGCCTTCATCGCGCAAACCCAATAACGCGCGTTCGAGGATCATTGTTTTTTCCTTCAACCAGTAGTAGAAACTATTTTTCGAAATTGCTATTCACCAACGGAGGTTCAAATCTAGCGCAACTCGGCTCGCTCCGAAGGTTCCGAAAACGGCGGCGATGGAAAACTCGCCGTTGGCGCAATTTCGTGAAAATTCAAACTAGGTTGGTCGTTATCGAGACTCCCGATCCTCTTTCTCGTTGCCTAATGAGGCGTTCGCCGAGATTTCCACCTGTACACGCATTGAAACGTCTCGTTTTTCCCCCATTGAAAGCGTATTAAATCCAAAAGCCTCTTAAATCCTGTTCTCCTGCCGATGAATAAGTCGGGGATGACGAGGAACGAGCGCGCGAGCGCAGTCGAATTTCCCGGGAAAACATTGGCGCGACCGAGTAAGATCCTCCCACGGGACTCAGAGGGAGGAAAAAGGAAAACGTTCGCGACGGTTCTTGGAAACGCGTGTCTCTTTGATTCGCGATAATCAGACGGGGGAGGCCGGGAGTAACGACGGGAAAGTAACGATCCGCCGCGGCGGAGTGAAGATGACGGCTCGAAAGGGACGAGTCGACAACTGGGTGACAAGGCGCGAGGACGAGCCGCGGGGGAATCAATACACACGAGTTACACGAATGTGTAATGCAATTAGGAGCTCAACACTATCGGAGCGAGCCGCGAAGGGAGGACGCGACATCGGCTGAGCTGCATATTGAACAAGTATGTATATATATATAGCCGCGCTGCAATATACGGACGTGCCCGGCTCAAATATATATATGTGGGTGTGTTGCGAGTGGAATGGGGGGATGCGCGCGGCGTACCTGACGCCTCAGCCCGCAACTTCCTGATTAACCGACGACGATCAGCTGCAGCTACTGGCTGATATATATGTAGGTGGGTGTGTATGCGCGCCAACAACTTATCTTCTGTGTTGAGCTATGTAGGCTGTTGGAACTGCGTCTTTAGTCTCGAGCGAGAAGCGACAGATTACGCTGGATCCTCGGGTGTCACGCGCACTGGTGCGGCAACCACAATTGCATTCGTGCGGCTTTACAACGCTGAGTGAAAAATATCTTTATGCGTTGCGATAGGTTTATACTACAATGTAGTCGAACGGCTGTAGGTAATATTAGTAAACTTTACTTTTCGAATCATACAACAATCGTTGCTAGGAAAAATAACAGACACATTACACAGCTCTATAAAAAAATTTGAATCAGAATATGGAAAATTCCATCATTCTCAGTTTTCTCTCTAGCAGCCGAATGATGCCGTTAGACGATCAATTATAGGGACTTTTTGGTGGCTGCAGGGAAAACTGAGGGTAATGGAATCTTTCTGGGACCAGATTCGGGTCCAGCAGCCCCAAAATACATGGGGACAGAGTCGTCTAGTCTCTGGTTCAATTTTTTTTCTTGTGGACCTGTGTTATAATATAAATATAATTGAGACAATCTTTGAGGGCCAATGGAGTTTGAAATAGTTACAAATCCATTTTTTTGTAACGTTTCACCAGCTATGTTCACTGGCCTTATCAGGCTAATTATGAATTCACTGAAATCACATGTTTATAACTTGAAGTAGTGGAGACAACGGTTTCCATCTGCATAATCAGAAGTGCGAACACGGAGATTATATTTATCTAGGGTCGCGTTTGCGTTGCCTGATGGCGAGTAAAAGTAACCGAGAGTGGCGCCTTTTTATACGTTAAATTTGGGTTACGGCCGTTTTTTAATTTCATGAAAAAACAGAGATAGTATTCATTTCTCTATCGTTTTTATCTCGCTCGGATGCGATTTCCAAGTGGAATGTCTTGATTTGATTGGTTAAATTATAGAAGAAAAATGTTTCTTATAATATCTCGATGACGATCGATTGCCAGGTATCTTATATCAAACTATAGGATATTCTACACGTATATAAAAAAGTATTATTGTACAATTTGGTATTGACTGTAAAAGCCTATTTCTAAAATCTGAATGAAACGTGAACCTACATTTTAAGAGATAGTCCTAACAAACGCGAGAACAACAATTAAAATATAATTTTGAAAACGAGCAATGTAAACATAGAATGCGTGTAGCGCGTCTAAATTAATCTAATAGGGTAAACATTCGATGCAGAATTTGAAATTCATTGATGAAAATTGATTCTTGATTATGTTCCATAAACAATTTAGTAAAGTTTTGTATGTAATCATTATATAGTTAACTAGAACAACAATCTGTATAGCAACGGTATTATCAAATTTCACTATACGATGATTTTAACCTTTACTCAAAATCTTCTTTGAAATTCCAGTGGTGGATCGTCGGAGAAAATTAAAAGCTATAAGATATAATGAAAAAAAATGGAGGTAAAAACAAGATTTGAATATCGAGGTATTTTTTCCTCTATTATTGCATGGTCAACGCATGCAAAAATTTTTGGTCTTACACAAAATGCGTTCGTGTCAATGAAAAATTGATTTTGACAGGCTGCAGCTTCCTCGAATATCCGACACCGAAAATCAAACCTCGTCGCTAAATCTCACTCAAGCTTCAAACCAGTGGGGGAAGACTTTTCCAACAAACTGTCAATCGGTGTGCTCTAGTTCGAGTATCTGACTAATTGATGCGTACATACAAGCGAGAGATTTATCGACAATTTTACGATTATCGACGGCGACGACGACAACGACGATGGTCGCGTAGAGCCGGTCAATTATGCGAGGCGATCAATCGCCGTAACTGAGATGTTGAATTGGGATGGACGATATCGTATTAATTATTGAAGCGAGAACTGTGTCGAGTTACTATTTTACAATCGGAGCTAATTTTCGTCTTTGTTACCCACGGGACGAACCTGACGTTTCAACTCGAGCTATACGTTTTTTCACAGTAACTGATCGTCTGGATCATTTCAGTCTTTCGCGTCTATTTTATGAGTTCATAATTTCAAATACCGGTCTGGGCTGATCCTTCGTGAGTAGTTAAAACGCTACAAGGACTTTTTATAGAATTATAGATTGAGTTGAAACTTGAACAAAATGTACGTGACACAATCAAATTTTAATTGCGTTAAAGAAAATCACGGGTCGCCGACTTCAATTCCATATGACAGTCGTAGCAGAAATTACAATTTTTTATGTATGGCTCTTTTATGGGTCGAGAATCCATAAATCTATTTTGAACTTGATAAGAAAAAATCGGAAAAATCTTGAAAAATTGCGAGTAGGCTGACTAATTGCAGATATTATCTATCTGGGTGACTATGAACTGAGACCCAAATGTCAAGTGGTATTCTGGTTCGTTACAGTATATTTTTTCTTTTCAAGTATTCATAAGGGAATAGGGAGAATAAAGATAGAATAAGCATAGAATAGAAAATATGTTTTAATGCACGATTCTAATGGTTAGTGCAAAAATAATTTGATCGTATTATTCTATTCAATCAAAATTTGAGCTAATACGAGATGAAATCCGCGTGACGTCACTTATATTTGACGAATTTATATACATATTCCATTGTTGCATTTTCTAATAGTACAACATCTCAGAAATATTGCATCAAAATCCCAAGTCATTTGGAGCAAAATTCACGAAGTTATAAAGTTTAAAGGCATTTTTTACCTGCTAGGGTGTAACCCCTCATTGAATTTCCGTCGTACTCTCGTAAGTTCGAGCTCGATTTTTTCGGCAGCGTAATGCCATTTTTCAGGCCGGAAATTGCGCCAGTAATCAAAGAGGAGAAATTACCTAACTGGATGATTAAAATTCGCCGAGCACAAAAGAACTTAATTAGTAGTGACAGCTAACGAGAGATTAATTTATTGGACATTGCTTCCCGCTTACTGACACGTGTTCCAAAGCATTGTTTCATTTTTTTGTTTCGTCAAACAAGTTGCCCCTTTGAAATCGCAGTTGCCAGACCTTTCGCTTACGACGTATTCGTCGGAAACTCAAGAGCGAGGCTTTTTCTCCTTCTTTTTTTTCTTTTCTCTCCCAGCGAACGAACGACACAAATTGCACTACTGGCTAAAACTGGGTAATTCGACGGATCGCCTCATTTCACCGGGGAGATGGGGACGGGGGTAGGAGAAGAGAAAAAACGTACAGTAACTGCGAAGAGAGAGAGAGAGAAAGAGAGACTGTTGGCCAGTAGAAACGCGTAGCAGTTGGACGACGAGCGTACTCGAACTGGCGGTAAAAATAAAAATAATTGCAGAGCCAAGGGAGAGACGAGGGCGAATCAGCGATTGGAAAGTTTGACATGCGCCTTCGGCTTCGGATTCAGTATACGGGGCGAACGGATATATAGGCTCCGGTACGGGGAGGAGGGGCGTGGATAAAGGACAAATCGAATTGTGCGCGGGCATCCATCCGAGTTTATACACTAGGCGCTCGAGCTTTTTTCCCCGAGCGCGCTCGCTCGCGAAACAAAAAGCTCGACTTGCAGGAGCTATATACGCCACACGTGTGTGCACCGTCCGCCCTAAGAATACGAGCTGTAATTGAAATGAGAGAGAAAAAAAACGCGAATGAGAGAGATAACATTTCTCTTCGATATTTCATTTCAGCTTCGTCGCCGCGATGACGCTCGGATACCTTTATTCGCTCTGATCGAGGAGAGAAAAACCGATTTTTAAAAAGCTAGATGATCTTAGCTGGTCGATGTTTTAGCCGGGGCCTGTAGGTCGGAGTCGAGGAGAGAGCAGATTTAAAAGCAGTAGTGGCTCGCTCGGACGAAAAGGGAAAAACAGGATGAACCGACCACGAGCCGGAGGAAAGGCGAGCTTGCGTACCCCTTGAATACGTGATTAAAAATCCTGATGCGACCCGATCGTCGATGCTCTTGTATCAAATGGTCGCAATGGTGGATTCAGCTATAGCGAGCTTGCATTTCGATTGAAATGATTTTGATGCGCGTGTATACGTGAGATTATTCTGAAATTTGGTGCGTCGATATAACGAGTCTGTAATCGTTACACCGGACCAGCCTATACACTGAATTTCATATAGTTACAAAACTACTATTGAGTATAAGCTCGAAAATGAATGAAATATTCATTATTTTAAGCTGTAGATTTGTTTTCTACTGAATAACCATGAAACTTCATCGAAAAATTAACCAAAACCGTTTTGTACTTTTCCTCTATTTTAAATTCAGAGAATAGAGCAGGAATTGAGATGAAAAGACGTATCAGCTTAAGTAAAATATTCTCTATATCAAAAGTGACGGCCTGTAAAGTGAAGCCAGTTAACTCGTGATTTGATTGGCTTAGACGTAACCACGTGATGTAAGTTAGATGTAGGTATAGAGTGCAGGCGAGAAGCAGGATGCGTTGAGCAAAATTACCAGTTACAGAGAGAATATATAGAGAGAATAGGATAGGTCAATAAAAGATGGATGGATCATCATTGCTTAAGGTGTGGTCAGTTTCAGTTAGTATTCTTATCAATTATTGACAAAATGAATTTCGACTACACGGGATCTAATGACTAATTCTCCTTGGAGTATACTTCTGAAACACGTGAATTGTTGATTGCGCGCAGCGAGTCTCAGTGTAACTGGTTCATAGGCGATAAATAATTTTGAGAAATTGTAGAAGAGCAATGTTTAATTTAATTTTAGTTGTTAATTTGAAATCGCCTCAGTCATGGTCGAGTACCGTGGCGAGTGCCACGATACATCCTACGAGGTAACGAGTAAACAGAGGAATTTTCTATTGGAATTTACACTAAAAGGTAGTAATTTCCACCAGAATATCTGAAGTTTTAGTCACAGACCGACACTGCAGTTACTTTTACTGGAATTCCTTCTCATTTTTGATTGCGGGCTCTATACGATTTCAACTGGTAATTTTATTCGTTCACAAAAGAAGAACTTGTAATACAACTACAAGTTATACAAATACATGGTCAATTTTGTTATCTTGAGAGAAATTATGATGTTTTATTCTATTCCAATCAACTATCAGCACTGAACATATCCAAGGGTTTGTTAAATCGCTAAAAATTGAATAGAATAGTGCATAAATTTTCTTAGAACTTGTAGTATTTCTTCTACAAGTTCCAATAAAATTGTTGCTCTCGTCAGTCGACGATGACGTCGCCAGAGTCCTATTCACCAAAGTTTTTCTCCGTGTGTAACTGTCAAAACAAGAAAAATTCAAGGGAAAAGAGATAGCGGGGCTCCAAGATGAGCAGTGGGACAGGATAAAAAGCCGAGGCGATAAGGTATAGATACGAGTGCAGGTGGGAAAAATGGAAATAGGCGAGATGGGGACAAAGTGAGGGGAGGGTGTCTTTGAATTCTCGGCCCAGCAGAGCGAGGCTGGCGGCGCGTTACTCACGCCTGGGCGGCCGCTTCGACAGGCCGTATACGTCAAAACCGGGCGCGGCTTCGAGTATATAACCCAAGAGCGGAGCCACGCGCTCGGGAAATCCGGCCAAGATCGGCGGCCCAACTTCGTATGTATGTGTGTGTTTGCTCTTCGGCGCTGCTCGCGACATACACCAGCTGCGGATCCAGGCGATTTTCAGGCCGTACGGCCGAGAGCTTGTGATTATATAGGTGGAAATGTGTGGTCGTTCGATTTGGGCGACGATATTTATCCAACTCGATCGCGACGAGACTGATGAAGAACGAAATTGGCCTCGGTGATTTTACCAGTATACGTTTGGAAAATTACGTTCAAGCGAGAGTTTTATCAGAGTATGAATTTGAAATACATGAAAAACTATTCAACAGAGAATATTCACCGATAGTGAGTAATTCGACATATGTAATAGTAGTTCCGATCGAGTTCTCAGTGAATATTCTCTATTTATTGTTAGAAAATGTCTTACTGCCCAAAATAATGATTATTTCGCTGCATTCTGAGTTGATATATACTAATCTTCATCGGTCAAGTTGATAGTTTTTGAGTATTTTGAATTTAATGAGTAGGAATACGCTGGATCTTATGGGATCGATGGAATGAGAACGAGAAAACCGAAGTAAGTCACGATTTCAAATGCTTTTGACCTATGACGCGCGCTCATTAAATTCCTCAAACGCTCGACGGTCTACTTTCATCCCCGGTACGGTAGAGTACGAAGGATTTTCGGATAATCCTTCGGGGTGCCCGGCAGGACGTGGCGTCAATACGACCAAACGCTCGAACTTTGATGGTTCATCAATATCCGCACGTAAACGATACGAAACTTGCGGGGGAAAAAAGCTCGCAATCGTGCGAGATTCACGCGTCGAGATAAATATTTCGAGTTTATGAATATTCCAAATCTCGTTCGTTAACATTTTATCTGGGCTTTCGGGGTGAATCTGCGCGACTCCACGGCCTCGTTAAGCGAATTTCCGTCGTTGAGCTTTTACCGCCGCGTCGCGCTTCCTCCGTCAGTTTCTCCCTCGCTTCTTTTTTCTTTTCTTTCTTTCTTTCTTTTTCGTATATAGATATATCACTGGACGTGTGAAAAGAATCATGAAAAAGGAACAAAGCCGCGCGAGTCACGAGGTCGCTTTGTGAAAATAAGAGAACGTCGTGGGTTTTTAGTTACACTTTATACGGTGGCGTCACGTTATACTCGACGCCGTTCAAACGATCCGACCAGCTCATTAAATAATTTTTTTTTGGGGGGAGCGAAGTGCACTTTTTTTCGGTTCCTTCGCTCTTTAAAAGCACGTTTTACGCGTCGAGTCCACGCTACTGAACGACAAGGCAAATGAACATTTGATGATCCAAGCCAAAGTACATTATGCGTTGTAGAGGAGTTTACATCTGGAGCTTTTCTCTCTCCCCCTCTCTCTCTCTTGAGTTTGCATTTGCGAGCTTCCATCAACAGACATCGCTTTATCTGTGGTTCGACGTAAATCTCAAGTTGTAATGACATTCCTACGAGCAGTGAAAATATATAACACATTTCCCCGGGAGTTATTTTGATTATTTTAGTACTAAAATCAAGCTCGCGGAGAAACTATGCACAAATAAACATTCTGCGGATCAAACTTCCACTCGAAATTATGCATTGCTGCAGATACTTTTATGCCGTTTCAAAACGTACTATGTGTATCTGTTCGGGTAATATTTCGGATATTTATAATAATAGTGACTACAGTACAGGGAGAAAGATTAAATTCTACAAATTACGTTTATTATTTTAGAAACGCCCATACAGGGGATAAGAATGACATTTCTAACAGTCATTTTTTTTCCAGTTTTACTGGTAACGGTGTCATAATGGCCCTCTGTACCTGCGACACTGAGAAAAATAATCAGCTCAAGAGCACCAAAATAAGCCAGGCTGCATCAAACTATCGAATAATCTTTTCCAGTCCTTTGTCTTGTGGAATCGAGAGCAAAATGAATAAATTGAAGGTATAACTGAATGAATCGATAGAACGAATTTGTTCAAATGTTGCCATCTGGTTCGAACGTGTTCACGGATTCTCATCCAAGTAGTCGTTAGAACCTTCAACTATAGACTGAGATACAGGTACTATTCAAATCGGACCGATCGATCTCACCTGGCAGATATTTTTACTTCGAAAATTCCACCTTCCTTTGCAGCGTTTACGAAATTATGATTCATGTCATGTCAAGTCATGTTACAAAATCCGTAATGGAATCCATGTCAATGTCTTTTCATGAATGAAATTCAAATTCGTTTTTCTCCCATCGATTTTCTAATTCCTTTTTCTTTATCATTTACTGTCTCGGATCCAAACTCACCTCGCGTTTCAACTAATAAGTAAATTCAAATTAAAACCAAGCCAATAATTTGATAAATCAAAATTGTTCGCGTACGGCGATTGCAAATGGGTAATCGAATAATACGACGTTGGTCAAAACGAATGATTACAGGGAAGCGGCAGATGAGTCCTTCGCGAGTCCAAGCCAGAAGCCGCAAGCTCGCGATGTCGATACTCAAACTTTCGTATACGCGTCGCTGGCCAGATGCTGCTCTGGCTTAGCTGCGTGGATTTGGCTCGATTTAACTGTTTCAGGATAGTTCTCGGGGAACTCAGGTGGACGATTGGGCTTGCGAGTTTGGACAAGCCACGATTTGCTTTGGAAAATCCGATTACTCATTTCGCCACGTGTCATCAGATCTATGCGGTGGCTACAGGAGCAAAAGGGACGTCGAGGATCGTTTTATTTTTTCGTAATCAGTCTACTGATAGGAAAAATGCCATCAGAATTATGTTGATGAATATTAGAGTGGATCGCGGTGAAATTTTCAACGCAATAATACCAGTGAATCACTCGAATCCCATCAGATTTTACAATCCAACTTATATCACCGTGGAATCACTCGAAGCGAATTGTACGTCATTGAAGAGGACGAGGAAATACTAACGAAACTGAAGATCCGCGTAGGGGGGGGGGGATAAGTGGAGGGTGTACAAATGAAGCGTGAACGAGTGGATATAGTCGAATGAAAACAGTATGTATCATCAAGCTGCTCAAAGTTCGCCCGAAGAAAGTTTGCCAACCGAGTGTTTCCAAGTGCGATTAATGATCAAGTCCAATAGAAACTTATCGGGAGCGCGAGCGCGGTATATATGCGCGTCAAAAAGTTTCTGCCCCTGATGCCCGTCGGGTTGGGAGCGTCCGGGAGAGGGGCGGCTAATATATCGGCGGACTAATTATTTATCCAAGCGACGGGCAAGAGCTCGAGCGTTTTTCCACCTGCGCCGGGCGGAAACGCTCTCGAGTGCACCGTTCCGCGCGTATATATGTGTATATATATATAGAGTCGAGATTCCTCTGGCTCTGGCTCGGATAAACAGGGGGCGGGGGCCGGAGAAAAAGGGAGAGATTGAGTTAGGCCAAGAGTTTTTCTCGAGTGGCTGGGGGGCAGCGAAGGACCGGGAAGTTTTGCGAAGACACGACGGGATTCGTTAGTAGAAGCCCCCCTCGCCGTCGAGCCTACACGCACCAGATCAGCTTGGAAAACTAATTTTGATCGCTCGAAAAATGCGGGCGGGCTCGAGCCCTCTTGATATCGGGAACGGTAAATTGAATGCGATCACACGGGAGTCGGGTGCAGGTGGGGATATATATTCGACGCGCTCCGAGTAACTCACGTGTGTATGTGGACCAGCGCGAGCGGATGATTGTATTTTCAATCAAATTTTTAATCTCGACGAGGTTTTCTACGTGTCGAAACCGAGGACGCGAGGAGCGACTTCCCTCTCCCGAACAGCCGGGTTATTCGGCTGCTGCGAGACTATAGGTCGATTAGCAAGTTCACCGAGTCGGAATCAAATGACGCGAATCAAGTTACAGTCACCGAGTCCTTGTATTATCAATCCTCATATCGGTAAATGACGCGATCAGGTTACAGTCACCGAGTCCTTGTATTATCAATCCTCATATCGGTTGCATTCGGTGAATTACACACCAAGAATTTTCCGGACTGTTCTCGGTTTGGCTTTGCCAATGTTCCACAATATTCGAACGATCATGTTTCGGTTGGGAAAACAAAAACGGCAAAATTATTATGGTGTATACAAAGGATATTTCGTTCAGATTTTTTACAACTCATTGTTGAAACCGGACATTACATTACATTTTAATCAAGTGAAACCTATCCGATTTAAGGGATACCAAAAAAGTAATATGACCTATGAAAAATGCATAATATTGCAAGGCCGGCATTGGTTGTCAATTTGATCTGCATTTACGGCTTCCTATCGTGATTATTATCGGATCAACTGTTGACGCATCGACGACAAATCGTGAATTGAGATTGTCAAGATTCACGTGATTTCCGTTCTATTGTCTAAATTAATGTTGAATTGTAAGCTTGCCCAAAAGTTAATACGGTTGTTAATTATGATAGCAGTTGCCGCGAATGCTTTTGAAATTATATTATTCATGTTATTCGGGTAATATTGTTTATTTTTCTATAGGTTATGTCCACCCCTCATTGTATGAAATTCCTTGCGTCCCCAGGTAGCTTGAATCTGCTTTGCTCTTCTAGGAAACGCTGGAGTCACAGAGGGGAGTCACATGAGCAAGTACGTGTATGACGGACTTCGGGAACATTCAAGGCATTCATTGAATTTTCCCGGATTTTAGGTCACCGTCTTGAAAAATCGATAAGCAATTTCGAAATTTTATAAATCCATAATACATGTACTTTTTAGTGTGCTTATTGCGCATGCATTTCCAACCTTTTCTGGAGGAACAAAGCAGATTCATATCTGAGGACGAGGGGAAATTCTCCCTCGGAAGTATTGCAGGATTACAACGTGCATCCTTAGGAGAATAAGACAAGCCATCTGCCCTAAGGACTCGTTTACTTATGCAAGAAGCACTCAAATATATAACTATAGTTTTTCACAAGTTTTTGGAAATTCATTTCTCTTTGAGGTTCGTTCAATTCACGAATGTTTCAGAGATGTTGATTAATCACTCGAATCGAAGATAAATGAAGATTGTATTAAGCTTTAGCGTAACTAATCTTCCTGCTCTTCAAGTTTGGAATAATTGAGAACTACGATTCATTGGTGAATATCGCAACGCTGACGAATAACTTCGAAATAATCACTATTTCGAGCGGTACATTCTTCTGCACTGATTAATAGTGAAATGTCCCTGATAAATTGACCAGAATTCCATTTTTTGATCGAATCAACATTACATTCGCTGTACTGTATTGACAAAGCAAAAATGTCTCTCTTCAATCGAGTACGTATTCGCACAGCTTGTTTCAATTTTGCAATTTTCGAACGAATAGTGCCAATAGCGAAATACTGTAGTTTCCCGAAACAAGCGACGCATGAAAAGAATTCTTTCTCGACATTCCACTTTTGCCGCCTTCAAAATGAACAAATTTACGAGGACGTCCCATGTAAGGTGGGGGGTCTAAACTATCCCGAAGCACGGGAAACTAAAGATCACAGGTAGAGGATCAAAGGAAGCGTGGGGTGCTACAACAGTGGGTTCCACGGGGGCCGTTAGATTCGCGTGTTTTCCTCGAGAGGGTCCGCTCAAAGTTTGCCTTCCACGTGTGCATGCGCGCGCGCGCGTGTGTGTGTACGATGTACGAGACGTACGCTCGAGTTGACGCTCGCCGATGGTCACCGCCTTGTATTATTTTTGTTCCATTATATCGAAGGTACTCGCGGGCGAACATTAGACGATTCCGACGTTGTGCTCGTTGAGGCTGCGAAGTTTTTCCAAGGCACGCGCACGTGGAAAATCAAAAATCAGATGGTTCCGAGTTGTATTAGGCACTGAGAGAACTTCAGGTTGACAATAATAATAATAAAAAATCAAGGTTCTCGCGGTAAACGTATATGAGAGCCACATAACACGAGTTGTCACAAATGGTGCTGGTCAAATTTAAGTATCAGTTGTTCCTGAATTTGCCCCTAATGAGATGCAATTAAACAAAACAGATTGAAGTCGATTAGATTCGACTTACCAGGAGACCACTTGGGATTTGGGACTCCGATTCGATATCGACCGATTATCGCTGATTTGCATACATGTTATGTATATCTATAGATGTGAAATGACATACGTATAGATATACTCTTTTAGTAAAATTTCATTAATTTTCGATTCATTTACCATTTTCATTAGTTCATTGCAATGTCTACTATTTCAATCTTAGAGAGTACATTGTTAGAATAAGAACATGACGTATCTCCGGGAAATTGAAATGTTAGGCTGAATGACAGTGTACATTATTCATTTGGGTAATTACACTTTCGAAGGTTTCAGCGGGATCGGAAACCCAAAACCCAAGTGGCAGTTCCTGGAAACTAAGATGTACTTCAGGATAGATTTGAAATGTGTTTTTCTTCGTGAGGGCCATAAATTGTTACGTTTTATAGTTAATAATCTTGATACCGAATAACCACTATTAACCTAATCGATCATTTTGATCTGTTGTGTCGAGTCAGCTAATACAATGAGCATCAGCTGTAAAGCTACATGCGTTTATCGTGAGCAGAACCATAAAAATTAAGTAGCTACTCTATTTAAAGCGGCGTATGAAAGTGAAAAATCACTGTACAAAGGTGCACGAATGATTGAGTGGAACTGCAGTTAATTTCTCATATAATAAAAGTAAACTTCCACTTTTGAATTTTATTCACAGTTAAAATTCCACGTAGAATTCGCCACCAGTAAAAAGTGGGATTGTAGTACTCGCTGACACACGTTCGCCGGTGCAGAAGGGGGGGGGGGGAGGGGAGCCTCAATTTTCAAGGCGATGCGCCTAATAATGATCAGTGTGTGAAATTGAAGGAGAGCTCGCTTACAAACGTCACACAATCAGTTGGGTTAAAAACACATTAAATCGTCAGGCTGTAGAGCCGAGCAGCTGAATCTCGCTTAATAACTCCGCGCAAAGTACCAACTCAATTTTGCAAATGGAATTTCACCGTTCACAGCGCTCACTCGAACAAGAAAAATCTCCCGGCAATTTTCCTCTCCCGTTCAGAGCTTTCAAAACGAGTACGTTTAACTGTGGAATGAGGTATACTCGTTGATCGATTTCTTTATCGATTGTTATCCTTATATGAAAAATGATGGCCTGTGGAGTCAATCGTCAATCAATTTCTAGAAGAACGGACATTTGGGGTTTGTGATCCCTCGGAGAAAATACATGAAAAAATCTTATGTCACGGCTGATCTAGTATACTGGATTTTTTGTCTGGAGGGGTGGGTAATGCTAACGGATGCGAGTTGATAGTCGTTAAAACGCAAAAAATGCATTATAATATTAACGAAAGTAAGCAGGAGAGTGTTTTAGTGTGAATTAGACTTCTACGATTCAAAATGGACGATCCAAAATAATATGCTATGAAATAGCGGATTTAAGGTTGCGGATTTAGGATGTCAATTTTTGATGATTTTTCCGTTATCTTGAATTCTTTTGAAGATGAACAAATCATGAATGTAGATTTCGTGACGAATGAATTTGTCAAGTAAAAAATAGGTGATCATAATGTTATTGGTTGAAGAAACGACTTAAAATCAATGATTTTCTAAATTTAAATCTATGGACGAAAAGTTCGGCATATATAAAGACAGGTAGTACTACATATGATTTTCTTGGATAAAAGTGATTATTCGACTTCCACATAAATGATAATTCTATACTTTGGAAAGATTATTATGCCTGAAATAATGCGAGCATGATTTTAGCCAGTTTACGGGTTAACTTTTCAACGTGTCGAATTCCGCCTGAAGTCCGAGGCATCAGAATGTTAGGGTTACGAAAACCATGGATGGTCAAATTATGTTCGGCGCGCATAGCCGAAAACTTCATCTCTCCGCGGCGTCAGTATAATGTCGGATCCATCTCGCGGAGAGGACTGGAAGGAAGCTATACATTGAAGACGACTTTATATATATATATATATATGAACACGTGTGTGTAGCGCGCCACACTCGACGCGTCGTTCGAATCGATCGAGCCTGGCACACACTTGTGTGTATGTTTCCCCTTGGCTCTCAAACGCGCGTCACACACACACGATCTTTTCCCCATAATCAGCTGCGCGGATTAGCGCACACCTTGACACTCGGCCGCGAGCCGCTTTTACTTTCGCTCCTCTCCCCCGTAAAGCTAAGTAAAAATAGCACGGAGGAGAGATATTTTTGCCGCGGCGGAGAGAGCTCTTCCGTTTGACTCTGCACTCCGAGATGATCGGATTTTTTTTCTTTTTTTTTTTTCATAAACCTTTGCAGCGCGCGCATATGGGATGGCTGGAAGTGGTACAAACTTGCGCGACTCGATGGATCCGCTTTGGCCATACCGAGTGGATAAAAATGTACGGTGAGTTGCACTTCATCTTATTCTTGGAAATGTATACTATGCTATCGCAAAATTCAACTAGATTATTTTGGCAGACTTACAATAGATTGTTTATTTCACTCTACCTCGAGTGGATTACGATAGCCAGAGAAACCGGCACTTGGGATTTGGGTTGCACGGGTCTCGTTGAAACTTTTGGAGCTGGTCAAATATTTACTCAAACAAATAACGTTTGCATTCAGGTAACATTCCGATTTTCCGGATATATTCGGTCGTCTTTTTATACAAACAATGCATGTCTGCACGTATATGCCTTTTATGATCATAAATACACATTACGTGCGTGGAATCACCAGTAATCGGTCAATATCTCACACAAATCAAAACGTTATCTGGCGAACGACTGCAAGTATCATCTATTTGGGCACTAAAAAAACTTTACCTCCAAAAGTCTCTTGGTAGGTATGCAGAGAAAAATTTCTTATATTTCCTAATTATGAGCAGTAAAAATACTCGAATTTGATAACAATAGGAATCCTGGTCAGGTAATTTACTAGAACAACTCATCTCAATAGAAAATATCATACAAATTTGCATTGTTATGGTAGAGGATACAAATGGAAACTTTAAACTTGATTACTCTGATTGGAAGAAGAACGATTGCAATTTGACATTCACCCCGCACTGATTAGTGAATTTTATATCAGAAACACGTATGTCAAATACTTAATACTATAAAAACTATCCGCATCCGAGATGCTTGATTGGCGATACCCAACGATATTTCTATCAAACTCCATTATCGTCCATTTGTAAAAATAATTAAATTAATTTTGTGACAACTGTCACATTCGTCTATCAAGCCTCGTATTTTCTCCAATATATCTACTCATTTTACTTGAACCAAAAATTAACAAGGGAAAATCAATGGGACGGACATCAAAGTCCATCCAAAGTAAAAACCTTATTTTCGACTCGACACACGTGCCCGAGTATCAGAGGTTATTAATACACGTATTCGCCCACTTGGTTCACGCAAACGAGCGAAGAGACGACGAATCTCACCGACGGCCAACTTGTCCCCTTGGACAATATCGTTTCCGTTATCGACCGCTACGTTCGAATGGATCTGGGGCTCGGGCGAGCCGGGAATACCTATTTTCGATGCATATTTTTTTTACGCCGATGTTTGTTGCCGGTACAGAGCGGAGATGGACGTTAGCAAGTGCCGCGGACGCCAAAAGGGTATAATTTCGCGGGGAAGAGTTGCTAATGCAACCCCGAGCTTGGCCCCAGCGATATAACCCAACGAGTCGACGATGACGCGAGAAACGCCTCAAGGAGAAAGATTTAGTTTCGAAACGCGCGACATATGAAATTGTTAGTATATCGCGTTGAGACGAGGAGCTCGCAGATCGTAGTGTACGGGCCGAACCGAAATAGCTCGCGGATGATACGCTTGTCCGGGTGTCATTGTTCAACGGTAGCTATAATGTTCCGACCGAATTCGCGCCGCGCTACCGTCCCAAAATCTGGCCACTAAGTATTCACGGCTGGATTTAATCAACTCGCTTTCATTTTAAAACGACGGAAGAACATCCAGTATGAATCCAAAGGGCTAATCACCAGATACATACTCTAGTTCGCGGAGCATTAAAGGGCGGAATAAAAGTAGGCTAATCCGAAGCATGGAGCGATTATTTTCGTTGGATCCTCGTGGACGGACGCGACGGTAAGACCATATTCAATCTCTGAATGGTATAATTTTGATGCGTCCGTTATCAACACATATTCATATGTGGATTTTCTCATTGCAAATTATCAAATCGCCGATTTTCCTTTGACAATCCGAGCGAGAATCCCAAGCCGAAATTACAATCCTCCCCAAGTCTCGCGTTACAAAGGCCAAAGTTCCCACCTTCGCTCCTTAAAATCTCCCTTTTCCGCTGAAAATGAGACCGCTTTGTCGTAATAGAGCCGCAGTCGGCTCAAGTGCCACTCGGGCGGAGCTTGAATCGAAAGAAGGAGAGAGAAAGAAAAGAAAAGAAGAAGTTGAAATCGCGTTGGCCATACGATTCATCCTATGGCGAACGATCCTTCACTGACCCAACGATTGACGACGACCGTGAAATGGATGAAAAAAAAAAAAAAAAAAAAATCGTCCACCCATCAACAATAAACACTGGAGTGTGGAGTGTGGGGGCTCGAAGGACAGTAATCGGTCGAAGTTGGAGTCGGGCAAACATTGAAGACAGGCCAAGTCCTGCCGAGCGACGTTAAAAATTCAAGAGAAAACGATCGGCTCGTCATCGCGCCCACCTGTAAACGTTCGTTTGGCCATAGCCTCTATGGCCGCTAAAGGATCCCGGGATACAAGACGAGGGGCGGAAGGACGGGAGAAAGAGCGATCAACACCGCCACGGAGACACCGGACTCGACGGGGAGGCCAATTTCGCCCTGTTGCGTACGTGCGCGTGTGTATGTGTGTTCATACATACACATAAATCCCTTCGTCCATCTCGGCGAAACGTGTCGGGCCGAAATCTAATGACTCCGCGGGTGGGTGGAGGTCGTTCGGCGTGTATTCCGCGGCTTGTTTTTCGATGACTAATCGTGGGGAGAGGGGCGTCGTTCGAAGGCTCGTTCGCCCGGTATAGGGCATCGGGAAACTATTTTGGATTGATTGTGCCTCGCGCGCGCGCGGAACGCCGTGGATGGGGAGATCCGTCCATCAATCTTGCTGGAATTACTCTGTTCTCCCTAATTTCTTTTTCCCTCATCTTCCTTTGTTTATCGAGGAAACGAGAGCGACGCGCCACCGGCGCGCGGTTTGCCCGTCGAGCGAATCGCGAGGGTTAGGACGGGGCAAGTAACGCGGCCGGCGTTTCCGGTACGCGCGCGACTTCTTTTCGTGACCAATCGATATTTACTTATATCCTATACAAATATATGCGCTACTTCAGTCCCTTACCCCCGTCGGGGGGGGGCTGGCACCGGCTCGTCGTCACGCGTCCATCGTGTACTTGGATATTCGGAGACGTCATACGTATATACATCCTGTCGGCGCCTTTTTCAATATATCCTCGTTTGAAAAAATGATGAGCCCCGAAGCCGGCGAGAGTTTCGATTGGGTGTGGGTGTGAGGGTCTCTGTCCTCCCTTATATCCCTTTGTCGCGTCGCGAAGCTCGCATGACACCGAGTTTCGATCGCTCGACAGCGTGAAATTTTATCATAGTAAAATCAGGGAAAAACGCATCCGACAATTTGAAAACGCGTTCTTCGAGCTGGCCGCGGATCCCGATGAGCCTCGAGAATCCAACGGGAAACAACGCGGTGAGAGATAACTCTGTTTTCACCAAACCAAATTGATCTTTCAAAAATTAAAAAGATATCGTTTTTATATCGTAAGAGTACGTGGGGAGGGAGGCATTTTCAGAACCTACATTCATATTGTATTCAAGCCTCTGAAAAATTAATTCCATTATTAGAACCTCAAAACACATGATTCTTAGCTTCTCCTATTGTTGACAAAACAGACTGAAACTAGACATCCTATAACCATAAAGAAGATCTATTCTCTCATTTACCTCAATCTATTCTTCCTACAACTAGTGTATAGCGTTGCTCAATATCTATCATTTTGCTCATGTCACGTGGTTAGGTCTAAACCAATCGAATCGCGAGTTTGGTTTCACTTTTCCAGCCATCATTTTTCAAACGAAGATTTGACTATATTGTCTTATTTTCATAGCTCAGAACTAATGTACACGAACAATAGTCAAGACCCCAAGAATTTCCCCTAGCTGTTGCATCTTCTCACGTTAAATTGCGAATGCTAATTATCGGACAATATTGTTTAGTCCTTTATGGCTCGTTTGATGCGATCCCTTTCAAAGAGCCCTGCGGGGAGTTTGAATGACGTTTGACGATGGAATTTCGCCTAAACGACCAATCGGTGCATAGTTATCAGGTCCTCGATGTTCCACGTGTTATCCTCAGTGCGATACGCAAATCACGAGCACGTCGTAGAAGCGAAATTCAAGCGACTCGATCTCTCCATTAAATCGTCCTCTGGGGGAGTGTAACACAGGACACAGGAGGCCGAGCGGTTTTGGGAATGAACTTTGACCAAGACGGAGGGTAGGGATTGTACTCGGTTCGGTAAAAATTGCGATTCATCGTCGAGGAACACGCAGGGGGAAAAACGAGGACACGAGACGCGCTCCGATCAGAGGAGACGAACAGCCGCAGGTACGCGAAGACGCGAAGAGACGCTCCCGAAGCCAATGGTCGAAAAGTAGGAAAAAGTCGCGCGCGCGAAATTCGAAGACTCGTGAATGGCCGGGCGCGCGCGATATACGCGCGGGCATCGAGTGTTTTGGCAGGTTGCCCCCGCGCGCGCGAGCGAGCGAGAGGCTGCGCGCAGACGAGCGCGGATCGCGTCAGTAGAAAAAGCCGAGGTTGGCTAGACGGTACGGGTCGAGAGAGTGCGGTACCTGGGAGAGGGAGGGCTGGAGCCGGAGGAGCCGCGCGTGGAATGAGCTCGGGGTGTCTATGGTGTGCTGGCGGGCGAGGGGCGGATGCGGCGGCTGGACCGAGCTCTGCCTGAACCACGGCAGGGAGATCTTGCGCTTGGCTTTCTGGGCCATGCTCTGGGCCGGGCCCTTGCCCCCGGCCGGCGAGCTCATCCTTCCTTCCTTCCTTCTTTCCTTCTCTCTTCTCTCCGACAGTCGGGAAAGTCTCACTCTGGCACCTGCATTCTGCCTCTCTTTCTCTTTCTCTTTCTCTCTCTCTCTCCGATGCCCGCCCCAGCCCCGCGATTCAGCGCTCCGACGGTTCGAGGCCGCGGCGGCCGCGTCCGCACTGCCCCCCGAACGGCCGCGCGACACACAGACCCCCTCCGACTCGGATCAGCCCGCGCAAGCGCGGCCCAGCTGCATCTCTCGCCGCCGCCGCCGCCACTGCCGCTCTCCCAAGCCCGGCTCTCTCTCTCTCACTCCACATGAGGCTCTCTCCCAAACGCCCGCCCAATTCGGAGATCGTTACTCAACACCCCGACTCCCCCCCTCCCCCACAACGCCAACTTCTCACGTTTTTCGTATTTACAATACGTCAGACTCGAGCTCATTTTTCTCATACCCATCCACTCTTCCTAGGGTGTAGTCCTCTACGAGAATCCCGTATTACGATTTCCACTGCCCTGGAGCAGAACTTTCTTGGAAGAAGACTCGTCTTCTTCGGATGCGGATACGTTCTGTTTAAAAGCAGTGGGATCCCGGACGAGACGACTGGGGAACGAGGGAGTGAGTCTCGTGGACGGGATCAAACGGTGTGAAATCTCTCATTCAGCGTGAGAACCGAGCTCGTTAAAATTTTGATTCGAAGCGCGCGCGAAAGGAACAAAAAGGGTAGAAACAGAGAAAAACAATGCGTAGCCGAGAGTCAAGGGACAATCCCACGATCATACCCAGGCCAGCCCGTAGCTGGCGCGTCTCTCGCGAGGAGCGACGTTCCGCTTATACCTATAGATGCGGCACGTGCATACACACCCACACGCCGGGCCGCGACTGTCTTGGCGCATGCGTCGCGGCCCTTGACGTAAGTGAGAGACGGAGAACAGTCGTCGCGCGCAACCCGGAATTGATTGGATCCGGGTAGACGGCCTGGGACACGGCTCCGCCACCATTGACCCCTTCATCATTCATGCGCTTCGCGCGCGCGCGAGAGGCTGCGCTGGACGGAGCACCGGTGTACGCGCCAGCTAGAGAGACACCCACCAGCCGATAATTATACTCGAGTACGCGCCGTCCAAGGATATGGGCGCTACGGCCTCTTTTTTTCCTCTTCTATTTTCCCCTCGTCGCCAATGATGACATTGAATCGGATGCGACTTCTCCAAACAGCCGTTTCCAAGTTTGTCGATGGTAATTATAGCTACCGGTGTTATCGCGAATAGTTCTATGCGTCGTTCCGAGTTTGCGTTCGAATATCCGATCATCCGTAGAGCGTGGAAACTTGAGAGTTGCAATTGAGACTGCTAGTGCCGGTATAATCGGCGATTAGTACCACTCTTCCTTCGGGAGTTTCAAGCTGTTTATAGATCCGAAGGACAAATGTTGAATTTGAAAATTCAACGAGACACGCTCGAGCAGACGGAACAGCGACAATCTCTTCGGATAATGGCCAATACGACTTTCGAATTATCGATCCATGAACATTCGGACGATTTGTCCGAGACAATAGCTGAAAATTATCGCGCGGAAGCCCTACCTTATCGGAGTCCGTAGTGTTGGTAGATCCGAACGACGCGAGCGAGTTCTTATCTAGGTTCTCAGCGCTGTCATCCAGCGAGGCGCATTCCTCCAAGTCCCTGCTCGAACGCTGACTCGAGCTCTTCTTCGCCGGGCTCTTGGGCATGCTCAGGCTGAAGTACGTCTCCTGGAATACCTCGCGAAGCTTCTTCACCCACAGCTGCTTTGATTCGAGCGAGTTCGCCCTGAGGACTATCCGCGTGTCGCTAGTCGGCGCCCGGCCTGTCCACACCGCGAACTTGCACTCGTCGCCCTCGATGTGCTCGGTCACCATGAGCTCCGAGGTCATTAGCCGGCTTTTGTACAGGTATTTCGCCTGTCGAACAATCCAACGTTAGCTTGGTTTTCTCTATATACTTTCCGTTTGACATAAAAAAAAAAAAAAAAACCGACTCGGATTATCGTCGGAAATAATCCGCTTGACATGTGAATTTGTAATTATGACAGTGAAAAAATTTCGGCGAAAATTAAAGCTGCGTAATTGCACGTGACGACCTTTCATCATTTCATTAGAGCAGGCAAACTTTTATTCGTAAAACATCCCTTTCGAAGGATGAAAATTATCATTTGAATAAACGTATAACCGAGCAATAAAGAGTGCGTTATATACGTTAGGAATTTATTTCTGTTTTTCTTCGTGAATCGATTAATATCAAATGATTTCGTAACAAAAAGATGTGGAATTTTTAATGGAATCGCATACCTTTACGGGATTACCACCAGCAGAATCTTTGACTTCTTTGCTGAAGAGTAAGTACAGCTCAAATAAGAAAATGTGTCTCTCTCTACCTTTTCTGATCAACTGTTTGGGATCCCACACAGTAAATGAGTCCTGTAAAACTATGTCGCCGAGTGTATCTATCCTGACATCGCAGCCTTCTAAAAGACTCAAGTGTAAGGCATCGTTTGCTTTTTTAGGCACATTCAGCATCACTTCAAGACCATCTTTGATTTCACCTTGACCTTCCTGGCAGCAAGCCTGTTCAATACAATATTTTCATTAGCGAATTCAAATGCTTCATCATCCTCGTATCCTACATAATCATATTCATGCATACCTGAAGTTTTTCAAGTAGAAGCTTATATTTTGTGATTCTTTGCACAGGTTTGATTAAGTAAGTATCGATTGAATGCTCCACTTGGTGCTTTTTTTGCAATTTTTCGAACCAAGTACCACCATGTGTAACAACTAACTGATTGCTTTCTGGCATATTTTTGCAATAAGGAACATACATATCAAATTTGGCAGCCTGAAATAATTTTGAAATATGAGAAATTTATTATGAGTCAATCGATATCGATGGAAAAAACATTAAGAATTATTTATTCCAGAAGAAATGGAAGATTTCACTCACCCATGTCACAAAACAATGTCCAACGTCTTCGGGCATTGTCTCGTACTTTTCTAATTCACGAAGGAAAATATCGCAGTGAAATCGATAAATCTCTTCCATATTGATAAAAATCACGGATTCTTTTCCCTGAAGACCTTGCGGTACACTACTCTTTCCGTTTCTCGTCTCCTCTAGGAAACATCTAATACAAGTTTCTAAGTCCTTAACATAAGTCCTTTCGGTTTGTAAAAGCTCGGCCATCAATAATCTAAGAAAATACAATTCAGTTATTGGAATTCAAATACGGATTAGAGAAATTTAGTTTGCGGATGTGTCGGCTCACTCTTTATGTCTAGCAGATTTGCGTTTCTCCTCATTCAACTCCTTCAGATCTTTTCCTTTGATTTTTTCCTCCAGCAGCGGGTCTGAGTTACGATCAATCGTAATCTCTTTGGGTCCCTCGTCTGGCTGAATTTCTAAGTCATCTTCGATCGATGTCTTGTAGAAGTCCAGTCGCATGCTGAAGTCCTTGTAGCGCTGATCCACCTCAGCTACCGACTGCTTGATTGCTGCCGCATGAGCATGACCTTTTTCCACCAGGTTGTCGGCCAGCTGAATTAACAATTTCACCCGTTCTCGTGTTTCCTAAAATATTGAGTTTGACTTAAGGTTTTTATTCGTTGTTCGATGTAATTGTAAACAGTCAACAACTGTCATTCAAAAATATGAAGAGTAAAAAATGCACAATGCGTGAGAATTACTAAACATTCTAAAAATTATATCTAATCTTGAAAAATATGTGTAAAAAACGATCGTAACTTAACACTGTCACTCATTCCAAATAATGAAATGCCTTTTTCATCGGTAAAAATCACAACCTCAGTGTCCATCATACATAAAGTATAATAATTTTATATATATACACGCATGCCAAGTCACGTGAATATGTAAATAAGAGTTTAACGAAAATTTGCCTCGGAGCTGATAATGAATGAGAAGCGAATAAACTGAGAACCCGGCGTAACAACTATTTTCGTTCTGGCTAGCACCGATAGCGGATTATCCCGCGAGCGCGTATAGGAAGCTCAAGAGTCAAGAATAGAAAAGAGCCGACTGTGCAGCACAGAGTCTTACGTCGCAAGGGAAGAAAGAAGGGATCGCTATCGTTTCTTCCAAAAAAGTCCGCGCATTTCCAACGATTTGGCAGGGAACTCGCGGTCTGCAGTACGAGCGTGCCAGCGCACGCAAATAAAATGATCCAAGTACTCGAGCCAGTCGACGAAAGTGTGTCACGGATGATCAATCGTTTCAAAGTTCGAGCACGCAACTATGTAAAATTCATTGGTTCTTTTCGAGCCTCGGAAGTGACGTTCGAATTTGTTTGTCAAAAGTTATTCGGTCTGCAGACAACTTTACGCGTATGGAATGAAATGACATCGAAGAGTGACGGATGATGCCAGTGCTACATCTTCTTGTTTACAAACACGAGCAATAGCATCATTCGATTTTCACCCGTGTAATCGGACGTTATTTCTATGTATTATTTCCAATTCTCAAATCAAATTCGAAACCGTTGATGAACTATAACAGTCGAATCTCGTCTCGGATGTCTCAATTTTTCAAGAAATAAATAAAAATGCAAACATCAAGAGTGCACTAAAAGTGGTATAAAAGCTCGGCACAATATAAAAACGTGACATCGAGGGAAATTCGTGTTCATCATACTCTTTGAAAGTATGTCACCTTGGCCGCCCCCTTGAACTCGTTATGCTCGTGGAGGAGTTGCTCGTTCTCGGCCCGGTTCCTGCCGGCGCTCGCGTGGGTCGCGAGGTACAGCTCACCGGTCTCACTAATCCAGTCTAGGGCCTGCTTTGCACTGCGCTCGAACAGCACGTACTGGTGACACTGGTCCAGGCGCTTCTTGCGCTGCGTCCAGTACTCCAATACTTTGTTCTCTTTGCTTAATAACTCCTCCAGTATGCCTGCATTGGCAAGAGAAAGAGTTTAAAAATCCATCGTCCGTTCAAGTTTCATTAAAATCTCAACTATTTTGTTTATTTGAGGTAACAGTTGGATATAATATTTTAAAAATAATATTTAGATGTAAATAACAGTCTTTGATTAATTCGTTTGTTCAGAGTATTTAATAAAACGGCTGCATATTCGGGAAAAAGAATTATGCTCGATAAAAAGTTTTACTTCCTTCATCCATTTCAAAAATTATCATGAAGATAGCTTGACAACCTTTAACGACTTACGTAAATGCGGTTTCAAAGCAACAACAAGAAACTCGTTTCATCATTTTCTTTCATCCTATAGAGCACGTGAAATATAAACTTAACCTGAATGGCACAACTTACTCTTGACTTTGCCCTCAGAGGCAGCTCCAGTACTTTGGTAGCTATAAAATTGCAGGCTGCGATTAGTGTACTTGAGGAATGTCTCGGCTGTTCGCCTGACGAGAGTGCAAGCCTTCAAGAACGCCTCCTTCTGTTCCTGATGTTTGTTCACCAACGTCGGAAAATGACTCGCCTTCTCACCACCGTTGCACCAGTCCTCATCACGTTTGTACTCGCGTTCAAGACTATCAAGGACTGAACGTACCTGTGAAAATTCAATTCACATTTTAATCTCACACCTCCACCAAGAATTGTGGGGAACTAAATTTTTTTGTATGAAACAATATATTGAATTTCATTAACTTGGTTCAATTCGATTTAATTGGATAAAAAAAACTCCATTAATGTTGTTGATGACCATGGCAAGTTGGAGTCGACATTTATTAGATGAATGAATGATTGATTGGCCACCACTTGCCATTTTTCAAAATTTTTCATATTTTGTGACGTATCAGGAACTTTTTATCCCCCTCTTCAGGCCCTAACTGAATAGTTGGAAAGAAATTATATCAAAGTAAGTTCATCGCGACGATCCAAGATTAGCAATATCGAGATTATTTTCGTTGCGCTGTGATTTATAGTATCAAAATTATTATTGCACGATTATTTAACTCTAATAAAGGGGACGCGCAAGTTCTCAAAACGCTGTCAAATACAGTAAATTTTCGCAAATTGGCAAATGATGTCCAATCGATTCTTCATTTATTGAGAAGAAAAGTTACATCGAATGATCTCAAAATTACCTGTTCTGCTGTTTTGTAAAAATTAATACTAGCGGTAACGAGCTTATGCCGTTCTTCTGCACAAGTAACCAGTTGTTGCCACCTTTTAGTCACATCTTCAGCAACCTCTCTAATACTCTTCGGATCATAGTGGCTTCCGTTGATCAATGTATCTGCTCTATGCTTCACCTGCAATCAAAACATACATTTACATAACAAATACAATTTTCCCGATTGAGCTTTTCTTTCCTACAGTATGAATAGCAGGAATTCCAAATTGATTGAATTTGTACACTCCGTAGGAAGACGATTTTCCTCGTCGCAATTTGTACAGTGCGCCCGTGCATCGATTTCATTCTTACCGAACAAAAGTTCAAATCAGCCGACTAAGGAGAAATTCTGTTTCGCGTCTCGGCTTCCAAGATAATCCGATATCCATATTCATTCACCGCGTTGAATCGAGGTCAACAAGTCACTAGCAACTAACCTGCACGGCGGACGTGTGGGTCTTCTCTATGGCAACCTGGAACTGCTCGTGCACGTGCCTCAGCTGTTCGGCGTCCTGCAAGTTCTCGGGTATGCGCAGGGAGGTCACAAGCATCGCCTCGCCGTTCCTGATCCAGTTTGCCACGTGTCCCGCGTCCTGTTGCAGCTGCACCAGCTGGGCTGTCTGCTCAAGCCTCAAGCGTCGCATCTCGGCGAAATCTTCCGCATCCATTTCGCGCTCGTTCAGGAATTCCTGTAGCACCTGCACTCGTTGCGATGCGGTGTGCTGACCGTCCGCCATAATACAAACGCCAGCTTGATCTAGCACCTGAAATCGGGTGGAAAATTCGTTCGTTTAGTTTAAATCCTTGACAAATCTTGATTCTTTCATATTACCATTACATCAACGTAGAACTTATCAAACATTGTGAAATACAATTGACGTAACTAATGAAAATTTGTTACAACGATCAGTTCACTCCCCCGCCCCTCCCCAAAGTTAAATTTACAAACGGGATTAAGAAAAGTTTCTTACGCAAGATAGCGTATAACTCTTGAAAACACTTTAATCCGATTGAGCATATTCAATAGATTTACTCTATCGGCTTTCAATTGGATTCGATGACATAATTTTTCACAAAAATCAATAAAGCAACTATCTGCTATACTATTTATATCAACGTGTCGCTTTACTACCGCATAATTGCCCGAACAATATCATACCTGGGCGAGTTCTTGTCCCTGTTGAAGCACCTGGAAAGCCGTATTTTGCATGTGTGCGACGCCATCGTTGTGCACTCGGATCAGTTGCTCGGGTGAGCCGTCGCGGGTGGGATTTTGTAATTCCTGGGCCCACATCTCCAACTGTCCGCTCACCTCTAGGGCATCGCGCTCGAAAACGCGCAACCTCAGGCACAATTCGAGCCTCAGTTTGCGCGTCGCCCACAGCTCTTCCAACTCTTGACGCAGTCCGTGTAGCCTTTCCAGTGACGCTTCCACTGCTGCGATCTGTCGGATCAACGAATTTCTCTTTTAGATGTAAATTCATGGAATAGGGACAGAAGTCCACCGATCAGTCAAAAGCTTCTGGTAGTGAAAAGTTATATTTTGATATGTTTCTAATTTGTTGCAATGTCTCTAAATGCATGTTGAAAATCAGATTATATTGAAGTACATTTTTCATAAAATTACACAATTAAAATTCGTTTCGAACACTGAAATGAATGATTATAATCCATCTTCTTTTAGTTTTATACAGCACAATCATGGTAATGACGGATAGAGAACAATCGTCGAACAATTACCGAGCCTGTGGTGTCGGGCATTTCGGTGGAATCTCGCAGTTCCTGCAGTAAAGTTTCGCCCTGTGCAATGGTGGACGCGCAGGCTTCGAGACACGAGGTTCGATGTTGCGCGCACTGTTCCAATAGCCTTTCGCACGTCTCCAAATTCTCCGCCACCTCGTCCTGCTGTAATTCTTGGCGTAGCTCGTCCACCCAGCCAGTCAACTGTATGGAACAATGATAAACTTATTAATGGTCGATATAATCAGAGTGGCATATATATACTCTATCGCAAACTGGAGATTCGACCACCACTACACTGCACCCAATGATTCATTCGTACGACGCTTTGATAAATCATTCGAGCAGTGGCGAGCTGAGTGATGATTACAAGACACTTCATTGTTAAAGGTACAGCATTCGAATACGTCTGTCGCTGCAAACGAAACGAATCGAAACTCCATTCTCTCGGATCGAGGACTTTCGAAGACGGCCGACGAGAGGAGAAAGCGAAAATCAAATCTCACCTCTTTCTCGTGGGTGTAGAAGACGACGGCGAGGTCGAGCCTGCGCCTCCTCTGTTCAACCCGGGCGGCAAAGCTGCTGACGTGCGCCTCAAGCTCCTGAGCGACCGCGTATATCTCGTCGGGGGCGCACTCGCCCGTGTGGGCCAGCTCCTCGGCCGCCGTCAACAGCTTCGACGCGTTGGTGTAGGTATTCTGAGCGACGTTCTCGAAGTGCTCGTGGCTCTTCTGGTAGACTCGGGCCTTCTGCAGGTTGCGCCCGACCCCCGTGCTCTTGCGTATGAACACCTCGCCGTGCTTCGTCAGCCAGTCCAGCACCTGCTTCACGTCCTCTTGGAACAGCCTGTGGAGGATCAAATCGAAGCGTCATAATAGTCTTTGCGCGCCGTCGCTAATGAGCTGGCTATTCGCGTCCGGGACATCGATTTTTCACTCGCGCCGACGAGCTCGCGTGGTCGTTATCCAACGAATGCAAAGGCAATCAAAGCCGGCCCGTTTTTACTTTTCAATCCGATGACGCAATGACGCCCTTTTGAACTTTTCAACTCGAGAGAGCGAGAGTTGCAATACCTTTGCCGCGTTCCTGAAAGGCTCTATCCGCGAACTCGGGGTGAATCGCACGAGAGTACTACGTCGTGGCCTACCGCGAAACAACATTCCTTCCCGCCCACTGCTGGGTAGAGGGGAGATGTTGTGTTCATCGGCTCGGGAATAATTTCTAAGCAAGTATGCGGCGTATCGACTGACCTGAGAGCGAGCCTCTGGTGTAGCTTGATCTTCCTGGCGTGCCAGCGAGCCTCGAGGGCCCGGTGGTGTCCGAGAATCTGATGGATGACGGCCAGCACGTGGGAGGCGCCCTCGCTGTAGTCGGCCGCCGGGTTGCCGCTCATCCCGCCCCTTCCGTCCAAAGCGTGGCCGTCCTGGCTCTGTTGGTCGTCCAAGAAACAGCCCCCGACCCGAGAACCGCAAAATTCACAGTTAGTAAAGGGGCCAATCTCGCCGGGCCAAGGTCGCTCGCGCGCCAATCGGGGGATAAGGGCCAAGCGAGCCCAGAGCGATAACACCGAGTCATCCCGCGGGGCTGCGGTACACCGAAGGGCTCGGCCACGCGGCCCGATGAATTTTTAACGCCAACTACTCGGGAATCGAGTGATCGGCCCGCGATCGAATCGTAAATGATTCAGCTTATCTCGCCCCCGTTTTCTTCTTGCCCTCGGGTATACTCGCTCTGGGAAGCTTGGCGCCACCCCGATTCGCGCGACTCTCATCTTAAAGAACTAACACACGCAGGCGTGAACAAACGACTACTACACTATACTACTTGTGCTCGGCTATTGTTCCTGGGACAAACGGGTGTGTTTATGTGTGTGTATTTGTGTGTATGGGTGCGTGCGCGCGCGTGTGTGTGTATATATACAGGTTGACACTCGAACTCGGAGGAAAAAGGTTCAATGTATTGTCGGCGTTGTCCGCGTTTTTCCAATTAGCGGGTCTCTCTCGCCCCTCCGAGCTCGAGTCTCCTTTTTTCCCACGGTGAAAAGCGTTAGATCAAGCGCCGCGCGATATTTGCAGACTGTAGCGTCGCGACGGCCAGGAAAAGCGGAAGCGGGTACGTCCAGGAGTGAATTGATAAAAGGTACAGTGTGCGCGCGCTTCGATTCCATGGATTCGGCGGTGCGCGGGATCGATATCGGGGGAAGCTCATACAGAGACTTATTCATTCTGGCATTTCGCAAACTTTCGTCTCTCCCGATAGATACGGGCGGCGATTCGACCTTCAGTTGGCTCCGACATCATTTTCTACTCTAAACAATGAAAAAACGAGTATCGTGTGTTTTTCCATTTTCAACATCCCGATTCTATAAATTCCTCCAACAGTGGATTTTTACGAACTGTTTGAAAAAAATCACACAATTAATCGTCATTCTCGAGCAAAAATTCATATCGGATGATTCGAGTCGTAGCCAATCTGTGGTTCTTAAATGTCTGTAGCATGAGTATTTGATATTGTAGTGAGAATTGAACAAGCCTCTCTTGGGTCGAGGATAAAACGAGAGCAAAAAGACGATCCAGTTGCTCGGGAAAGTCAGTCATTGAGTTTTATCTTTGTTCAAAGACTTTTTAATAACTCGAGGATGTGTGAGGAGACCGAGATACGACCAATCCTATAAACAAAAACAAAACACATACAATGAAATCCAGATCAAACGATAGTATTTTTAGCAATCTACTACAAAAAAAACAACAACAAAATACGTGAAGATAAACAAGATGAATGTAATGACGAGAAATAGGGCAAACATTTGCTAGCAACACATGAAAAGCTTTCTGTCGCAACTGAATCGAGGCACAGAGCAGTGTCACAGAGCAGCGGTGGCGGCGGCGGCGGTGGCAGCATCATCAGCATCAGCGGTGCGGCAGCGTCCGAGCAAACATTGTCGCGCAGCGTATATATATACACACACATACGGAGAACGACGAGACTGCGTGAGAATCTCGGTATATACGAGAAGCGTGCGCCGGGTTGAGTAGAGAAGCATGCAAAGAGCTGCAAGCCTAAGGGCATGCAATAAAGCCTTGGCTCGGTTGTGCGCGTGTGAGGAAGGAAGAGTGAGAGATAAGAGAGAGAGAGAGAGAGAGAGAGAGAGAGAGAGAGAGAGAGAGAGAGAGAGAGAGAGAGAGAGAGTAGTGCGACATGAGGCAAACTGCACTGCACGGCAGAGAATAGACAGGTCACACACAGGTAAGGAGGGTTGCATGCATTACACGTACGTGTTTTCTTGTCGCGTGCTCTATCCCCTGGGGCTGGTTACACACTTGCACGAGGTGGTCCAGCTGGTAGAGCAGCTTCTTACTCGTACTGTGGACCTGCGCAACCGCGACACGGTGTGTGTTCGTGTGAGTGTAAGTGTAAGGGGAGGGGGGGAGACAAAGCGCACCAGCACCCCACCCACCTCCCTCGACTCGACCATGCGTCAAGCATCGCGCTCGCGCTCGCTCGCTTACACAAAACCCCCAACCCCGCCCGCCCGACCACCCCCTGCGCGATATATGCATATCTCCTCGCTCCCTCGCACACAATCAAGCCGTCGTGCACATTAATGTGGGTACTCGTCTTCCCGCGGCCTTTTTCATTCCATTCTTAATTGGCACTCGAAACGGCCCCTGCGCGACCAGCCCTCTCGCCAAGACTCGACCGAAAATTTTCACTCCGTCGCTCGATGCGGCATAGACCGCGTTTTGTCCTCCTTGCTCGTGCAACTTTCTCCCCGCGAGATAATGCAAGCTCGAACTCGGCCCTTCGGGTGCGCCACATTCCACGTTTGGAGAATTAGTCCGGAAAAATCGAACCGCGAGAGCTCGGTGGAAAATTGTCGATCGATTCTTCGCCGCCGTGTCCAACGACAGATCTGAGCATTCATCGGAGTCCATCCGCGCTTTGTCGCTGAAGCAGTGCGCGGCGATGACGTACGAGAATCATAGCTGCCGTCCGAATAAATACTCAGAGTGTCGTGTTCGAGCTGCCAAGGTTAAAACTAAGCTGTCCTGGAACAATGTTCTCATTCCCCCTTTTCACTTTCGTTCGGCGCACGTAGCTATTAGCCTTCTCCTGAAAATCGATAAATTCCGGCCCGTATTACCCAGGCACCGTGTTAGCTTTAACGCCTCGTCGCTTCTCATATTCTCGGCTAAAAACTAAAAATTAACAGAAATTAAAAAATGCCTCGTACGTATTCATCCGAACCAATGGTCGCACTCGCACTGTGACAAACTTGCAACATCTTTCCTAGCCCACTCAACAGTGACTGATATGCATTATATACCTGTAGAAATGTAATGTTACATTGATTACTTTGATTAAAAAAAAATAATCGAAAAATTTGGATCAAGCTGCTTTCTTAATCATTTTGTTAATAATAACGAACTTTTAATCTAGATGGAAAATATTGAATTTTCAATGAAAATAAATAATTGAGTAGTGGAGAAAAACTATGAATGGAAGCTGAACTTTTCCACAATGAGAATGACACATTTTTACAAATATTTACTTTCAAAGCATTCGCGGGAAAAGCACAGAATAAAGCTATAATGAATGTCATTATGTAATTGCGATAAATTAATGAAATCTCACCTTCGAAGGCACATTATTACTATTGAATAGAACAAAAATGTTACGATGGATATGAAAGCGAGAAAATTTAAAAACATGATTCTGCTGAAACATCATTGAAACGTTTGAATCTCATAATCGAATAATTGTCTTATTATGTGACGGCCCCAATTGACCCACCCTCAATTCATATTCCTACAGATCAAAGCCCGAACCCGCGCGGAAAGGATCTCGTTACCTCGGTGTACGCCTGGCACATGGCTTCATAAAGAGTCTGGTGCTGTCTGATGTAGGTCTCGAGGACTGTTATCTCGTTGGGCAGATTCGTAGCGTCGCAGGCTTGGCTCCAACCGGACACACTGTCCACGTACTGCTCGGCCTTGTGGTGGAACACGACGCTGAGCGCGAGGACGGCGGTGCGCTCGTCGAGGCCCGCAGCGAACTCCTTCCACGCGCGGTCGAGACGCCCGGCTACGGCCCGGATGTGGCCGGCTGCGTAGTGCTTCGACTCCAAAAGGCGGCCCGCCATCGTCAGGATCTTGTTGATGTTCACGTACATGTTCATCGAGTTCATTGCGAAGTGCTTGTGCTCTTCTTGAAGGCTTTTAGCTGAAATAATCGATTCGGTCAGTTGTAGAGGTTGGAGTTTGCAGAGAGCGATTGTTCAGAGTTGGGAAGATATTTTCTTTTTCAGATTCTATTCTAAGAGGTATGATGGAATAGAAATACAATAATTGACAAACTTTGAATATTTTTACTAATTATTCATACCGCGCCACTACCGACCCGAACCAACCGGACCTAGAATTATCAGGAAGCTGCACACTCCTATTTCAAATATCACTTTCAAATTCAGATCAATATCTATAAACTCGAATGAGACTATCTGTTGGTTCTCAATTCGGCCAAATACTTACATAAAACGATGTACACAATCGAAACATTATTTAGTACTCTTACAACTTCATCCATGTACACGCGTAAGTGAGAGAACAATGATGAAACGGTACTATGGTGAATAATCATTGTTTCTCTACAATACAAGTTGATTCGAGACGAATGCCTCCGACTCACCAAGTTGATAAGATCGTCCTATTTCAACGTAGTTAGCCAGAAAGTTCTCGCGGTTGTGGCAGATCCATTCGAACATCTTCTCGCAGTCCTGCTCGAACAGCCGGAGCTGGAAGCACTGCTCGAGTTTGACTTTCTTCATGTGCCAGACCTGGAGTAGATGCTGCTGTGCCGCGTTAACCGAGTCCAAATGTTGGATCACGAGATTAGCTATGTCCCGGCCGTCCGACTCCGAGCCACCCGTCGCTCCGGACTCAATACTGCCGCCGTCGCTGCTTCCATTTACGTTTATATTGAACCGCTGCAGGAGTCGATTGCCGACGACTCCAATTTCTGCGAAACAAAATTAACTTTTCAATGGACTTGATTAATCAGTGTCTCGGCGTTCCAACTCAACCAGGACTAAAAGAATCATTTCCATTCCACGAAGAATGGAGGAAAATTCAATACAATCGTCGCTCGGTCTCGAATTGGGATTCAAAGTTACTCCGAGCGATTGGAATTGGTATGTACGTCGCGGCGGGCATTATGAGTGGCCCGCGCGAAGGAGCCGAATCAAGGCGATTCGTCTCGGTTGCAATACCTTCGACTGGAACCTTGAGGATTTTCTTCATCATTTCGTTGTGCAGATCGATGCCGTGTTTCGCTCCCCCGACATCGTCCGCAAAATCATTGCGGCTGAGATCCTCTTGTAAATCGTCTATCCTATCCAGTAGGTCAGTGGCCTGCCAAGTGAAATCTTCTACGGCCAAGCGAATCTCGATCCACTGGTTATGGTCGTACTGTAGAGAGCCCTCCAAGTCCGCCGTGAGCTGCGAAGGGTCTATGTTCCTGGCTAGCGCGTCTAAACTAACTGTGTTTATCTGCAAGAGAGAAAAAAAGGGGACGTTTCGTTAGATGAAAGAAACCAAAGAAAAAAAACAACAGTTTCGAACGGACGAAGCTCGCCTTGGGTTATTTGATTCGCGCGGCATCGAGAGGTCCCCCCACCCCCACACCCCGGGTTCGAATCATCCTTGTTATCCCGCGTCAATCCGGCCGCGGCAAATTACTCCCACCGGCAGTCGGACATTCATACGGCATCGAACGGGCGATAAAAGCCCGTTTTAATTATTCCCCGGGTTAGCGGATTCCGTTACACCGTCCGTCGGACCTTTCGACTCTCTCTCTCTCCGGTCGATCCCCCGACGAGTCGGAACGTCCGCATCGGCGCAAACACCGGGGTTGCGCATTTTTGCACGGACACTCGCGTCCGCCGCGACGAGGAAACTTGCCCGATCGAAGCTGCACACACAGACACGCGGGCGGGCGACGGAAAAACTTGGCTTGGCCGCGTTGCCAAAACAGCCTCTGCCTTGTCTCCTCGGCGACGGCGACGTGTATACACGAGCCGCGCACCGAGAGGGCCGAATCATCGGGGACAGGCGGGAGTAAAATGAGAAAAAAAATATAAATAATTTAATCAATAAATGAATAATCGAGGAGGGAGAAGCTGCAGCTCTCTCGCGCCGCGGCTGCATGCAGATGTGTGCCGGAGCGCACACGCGGATACGTAATTTCGCCGGTGCGCGGCAACTAGGCCAGGCTCATTCACCGAGACCCCGGCGCGCTATTAGAGCTCGCACGTAACACAAACACTGCACGGCGGTCGGCCGAGATGCGGAGACGCGGAGACGCGTGTGTATCGATCGCCGATCTTCTCACCTCGAAGTTGTACTTCTTCTGTTTGGCCAACGAGGTCCTTTGTTTCTGCCAAAAAGTCTCGGGCTTTATGAGGAAGGCCGCGTACACCGAGTGGTGGAAGTGGTCGTGCAGCACCTGAAACAACAAAGGAACACGGACGATTAGATGTCACCGGATCGCCGAGGATTTTCATTTTCAAAGGGCAAAAGTCACGTGGTAGAAAAAAGAAAAATAGATTGTATTTGGGAAGGAACGCAAGCGCGCTGTGATTTTTCAAAATCCTTTATCGATCCTTCGATTCGACGAGGTCAGGGGAAAAATATTACATAGCGTGAGCGGTGGAAGCACGACTTTTCACGAAGAAAACGAGCCGGGGGAATCGTACCGCAGATTCTCGAGAGCGACTTTCTCGAAAAAAAAAATCGATACGCTTCGCGGAATGGTTGTTTTTCTTTTCTTTCATTAACCAAAAAAAAATCTTGTTGGTCACTATGCTCACAGGAAACAGCAAGTGTGGGGTTTGGGGCGAATGTAAACGAGTTATACAGAACTCGATTTTCAACGTTTCTCCTTCAACACCTCGAAAAGCAACAAATCGATCGATGCCATCTCAAAGCCTACAACTATTTCGTTCGGTGCTAAAATTTTTCAGTCACCCCCCCGAGCGAGTCCGTTTTTTTCGCGATGAAAAATGTCCGCGTTCGCCGATAATCACGACGTATCGAGTCGGAAGAAAGAGAAACATCCCATTCAAAATCCCCCCTAACGCTGTCGCAGTTTTCCTCCTTCCAATTATTCCAAGCACTCCTCCGCGCAACTCCTCGTTCCTTTTTTTTCACACCGCCACCCCGGAGACGCGCGTCCGACGAGATGAAAAAAACGTATATATATATGTATTTCCTTCCAACTTTCACACGCGAGGAGTCCGTCGCTAATCCGATTGATTTGGATCGTTACGTCTCCGCGCGTATCCGTCGGGGTAGTATCCTCTCCTCTCCCCACAGTCTTCCTGTTCCGTCGGAAAAGTTCGCGAGTATTCGTTGTGCATCGAACGGAACAGAGACCATTTGCCCGGGCGTTGATTAAAATTCCTCTTTTATTTTTCTCAAGGAGTACTCGAGTCCAGCAACGAATTCCCGCAAGATATTCAATGTTAGCGCGAACTCGCTCGAGTACGTTTTCGAATATAAACACACACATACACAGTCCGGAAGCTTCTATTCAAATATACACGGTGGGCGGACGGGAGAGCAAACTCGGGAAAGCATTGTCGAAACGGCCTCGCGCTAGAAAGATATAAATTTCACTCGAGCTTCTATATTTGACAAAAAAAAAATTGTTTTTGGCCTCTTTTTTTCTCTACTTGTATTTTCCTCTCGGTGCATCGCGTCAAACGAACCTCTGTTCCATTAATTCATATACAAACGAGTACAAACGCCCACCCGGCCTCGTATGCGCATGTATATATATGCGCGAACCAGTTGAAAAAGCGAATCGAGCTCAATGTGTCAAATGTATCATTATCAAGCGTTGATTAAAGCTTTCGTTCGCGGCGCGTCCTAGAAATTATCGGTATACGCGCGGTTTATTCATGAGAAAAAAAAAATTTGTTTCGCTCCGCGCCTCCTCGTTGCTCTTGAGCTCTTTTTATTTACTTTCGATGCGTCGCTTTCTTTCGAGCTAGTTACGATGAATTTCCCTCCCCCTCCAATTCCTTCCATCTCCTGGCGCGCCCGTGAAACATCGGGAGAGGTACAGCTAAGGAAAAGGACGAAAGTAAATGTCCCATAAATGACATATCAATGCGAGAACTGCTCGTATTTATCGAATGAATAATATAAATTTAGCGTCTCGATAAAAGTTTGTCCTCTTCTCTTTTCGGATATATTCCCGTGGAGAATGTCACTCACAGGTTGCGTCAAACGAGCTTCTCAATGACAAACTCGAGGAGAGCTAAGGGTATTGAATTTTCTTTCATTGAATTCCAATTGAAACTTTTTGAAGTAGTTCTCATTTTATACCCGAACAAGGGATACTTGTAGTCGTCCGTCTTGGAGTTTTTATTTGTGCGAGAATCGCTAATTATCACTCTATGTGCATGTACAGTAGATTGTTTGTTTAAAAAGATGAGGATGTCTTTGAAAAATCAAAAGGTTAGCTGATAAATGACTGCAGATATAATCTGTTTAGGTATAAGGATAAACCACTTCAAAAAGTTCCAGCGAGTCCAAACAACAAATGATTTCCTGGTTAGTCGGGCCAACATATTGTATAGAGGGTTAAAATCATTTACAGCAGTGCCTACTAAATTTTTGTGAAGAAAACTAATAAAAATAGTAGACATAACTATCAAGTATTTGCTACATTCATAGTTGACAGTAACATTTTCACTGTAATTATTGTTAATTTAAAGACATTTCTGTGATTCATTCTACTTAAATTCGTTGAGAAATAGTTGTAATTTAGGTAAATTTTTCAAAAAATATTCATACTTTTCAATGTCGCGTAGATAACAATTTATTTGCAAGTTAAAACTGTTTTAGGCTATGAGACCCGAAAGTCGACGTAGGAAATTTATTCAAACGGCAGATGTAATAAGTAACAAAGTGAATTTATGAATTTTCACCAATGAAAAACAAACTATATTTGAAAAATAAACTTTAGAGTTTAGAATTATTTTAGAATCACTGTACCAACTTAGTGTCGGAGAGAAATGAGAAATTTTTGCTGCAACGACGACAAGGTGTAGTTCGTACTTGACACAGCGTGTTGAAAATTAGTTAAACAACTATTCGAGGCAATCGGAAAAATATGAAAAATACCGATACAGTTTGTAAATCTAAGATAGTTAAGTAGTATTAAACAAGCAAAGCACAACTGATAGATAACGATGAATCTTCGCTTAAAAATAAGTGAAATAATCACTATTTGGACAGTAAATTTCTTTTCTACCGATACATTGATAAATCAACAAAAAAATCTCTGTTTCGTGCATCGAATCATTCACTACAGTGTCGAGAAAAAAAAGTCTTACTAATTGATCGATCGAACAACAATCACTGTCGCCATTGCATTAGAAAAGAAAAGCTTCACCGTTCAATCGAGCGATTACTCGCTGCTCCCACCACGAGTTGTGCAATTTTCACCGTCCGCGAGTGCATCTAAAAAATTGCGACGTTCGCGCGCGCGAGAAAGAAAAGTGAAATAGTAGGAAAGATGCGTGACCTTGAGTATGGGCTTGACCGAGTCCCAGGTGGTGTTGTGGCGCATGTCGATGACGACGGTGAATCGTAGCTGGCGGTCGTCGTGGGTGGGCACGGCGATGAGGTAGTGCAGGAGGCGCCGGTAGTCGTCGGGCTTGGCCCTGTCCCTGCGCTGGTTCGTGGGGAATATGAGCAGGAGGCCGCCCCGCCGGTCCCTGCCCCCGGGCAGCAACGCCAGCCGCTCCTGCAGCAGCGGCAGCAGCTCCGCCGCCCGTATCACCTCCATACCCTTGCCTATCAGCCCTACGCCCACCTTGTCCATGGCCCGACAAACGCCCGCATAAGATTACTCCTCCTTCCCTCCTCCTTTTTTATTGTCACTTCTTGTCGCGAGTGCTCGTCGCTTCTGAAACAACCAAAAAGTCAATCGTCTTTATTCTTTCGTCGTTGAGATATACGCTATGGCAATCGGGTGGGATCTTTGTGGAAAAAGAAACGCGAAGCAATCTCCGCGGGATTTTTTTCAATATCGCGGTTCGGGAAAAAAATGCGGACCTTGTTTGGATTGATGTCACGTGCGATTGTGACGCAATCCGCGCTCGGCGCAATATGACGGTCGATCGCTGTTAAAACGCTAAAACACCCCAGAATCCAGATCCCAGGCTGAAAGCTGTGTATACATATAGATGTATATACGAATGTGTTGGTATAAAACTGCAGAATACGTTCAATCGAAGCTATGACGTAAAAGTCTCGTCTAGCATATCGATTTAAACGGTGGCCCGGAACAATTTATATAAAATCGGCCGCAATTAATTAAATGAGAGTGAAAAAAAAATAACAACTGTCTTGTGAGATTGACTCTTCGACTTGTACTATTATTGGTTAGAATTAGAATTGAAATTTATGCAGCTTCCCTATATTCAATCGAGTTCAGGGTCACCTCATAAACGAATTTTGGATATGGTATAGGCCGGTATGTATCTTCGGGCTCGCTGATTACGGTTCGAAGTTAGGATTGCAAAGTTTAAAATGGCCAATACGATATATTGTGACAATTATTAATTTTTCCGAGATCTCAGGAAAAACAAACGTGCAAAATATTGTGACGAAGATTTTCAATATAGCATGGAGAATACGTGCAAAAAACTCCAGAAATCTTTAGCATTTTAGTATGAAAACCAAAATCGATTTTTCCTTATCAGACTATTCAGAACGAACATAGAAATACATGAATTAAACAACATTTTTCACTATTTTTGTGTAACTTGGATACATTTAGATTCTAAAGAATATTCATAACCGCATACCAACTGTGAAAATTCATATTGGAAACGACGAAAAAAAACTGAAAGTAAAATAAGGATACGTGTAAACGTCCCTCGTCCCTGAAAGGGTTAATAAAAAGTGAACCCAATCCATTGCGATTATTCCAAAAAGAAATGTTCACGGACGACTCGACATAAAATACATCTCCCCCGACATGAAATATTTCTCCTCGTTTTATATTCCACGCGAACCATTTCATTCGACTCGATAATCCGCGTAATTCGTATATCTCGCGGCGTCGCGGACCAAATTGATTTTCCAAACAACCGTACGCGAGTTGGCCAAAAGCGAATCTCGAACGTTCAATCGCACTCGAGCCGGGACGCTGCAGCTCTCGACAAAGTTGCGAGCGCGTATACTTTTATTCCCAGCACTGAACTGGCGCTCGCGAGTCTCGAATGCACACACGCGACGCGTCCTCTAGATCGAGTTAACGACTCTCCGCGCGTCATTTTGAAACAATTAAACAACCGATGGAGAAGCACCAGAGAAGGAAAAATTGCCTCGCCTTCCTCCCTATCTCTCGCTTTAATCGCCGTGACAATTTTCCCGGATAGCGGATTGACTTGTTCTTCGCGCTAATGGATGGCCGTGGTCGCCCCATTGCAGCTCCGATCCGACACAATTCATAAGTATACACATGAATTCGCGTCTGGGTAAATTGATTTGGCACGGTTCGTTACAGTAGTTGGTTTTTTTTATTGCAGTTGGAAGAATTTTCTGCTAGGCATTTGGTGCGATGTACATGCATGCAGGTTGGATTTTTCGAGGGATTTAGCAAGGAAATTGATAGACGAGTGTTTAGAATTTTTCAAGGGAAGCATGACGTATATCCGCCGTGACTAGGGTATAGGAGAGAGGGACTTTTTAATATCATTCAGGTAACATGAGCTATGAAAAATTGACAATATTATCGAAATAACATGAATAAGCGATTAATCAAATATCAAATATCATACTAAATCAATTAATTCAATTGAATCTACTAAAATAAAAGAGTCCACGCGGCAGTTGAGTTATATCATATCATTGTTAAGTGAATTAACTGTCGACCTATTGACGATTCAACGTATAACTTGACTCAACAACTCCGACAGGGATAACTGAGATTTTGACAATTGTTCACGTTACCCATTTAATAAAAGACGGAGCCTCGCGTTGACGGCAAATTAAGTTTATTTTTCTTATATCCAGGGAATACCACCGAAACTTCTTTTGCTGAGGGAGAGGCTCTTCCACTCGAAGATTATCGGCATCGGATTTTCTCACACGGCAATAGACAGTTTCTCCCCCGTGTATTCATATATACAGTGCATCACGCGCGCATATATGTAAGCGAAGGTACAGTAATCGAGAGCTTATTGTCGTATACGCCGCGAGCGCACTCGAGTACTTTTAAAAGCCCCCCTGACTCGAGTGGGACGACGACGACGACGACGACGACACCTGCGCGAGTCGGCCCTCGGCTGCTGCAACGGATGTATGGATCGCGCCGACAGATTTCTCTCTCTCTCTCTCTCTCTCTCTCGCACTTGCCGCGCGAAATTCGACCCGTGACGATACAGTACGCGGATACGAGGATGTATACACATACACATTCACGCCTCGGCTAATCTGACCGGATGAATTTCATCGGTCGAGTGTCTTCGTTGCCCGGCATATGTGCATATATTTTCACGGGAGCTCACACGCGAGTATTCGATTACGCGATGACAAACTAGGCCGCGAAACAATGCGTCGTTAGATTTTTCGTTCGAGCCGCGGCGAGTCGATCCAAAACTCGCTTTCCAACTGATCGTTATGATTTTTTTTTTCTCTTCTCGATCGTCCGTGGCGTTTCCCGCTCGGCAGACGAGTCGCGATTCCAACAGGCTATTTTGTATTCGAGGCGAGCGATGACAGCCGCGGGTTAACAGTAATGATTACTGTTTTCGCGTGCGCCAAATTAATTATTAATTTATGGGCGGTGTGTGTGTGTGTATTCGAGAGCAACGCGATGGAAATCTATCGCTGGACTGTTTAGCGCGCATAACGAAACCTTTGCCAACTTGTTACGAGACAACTGATTACACGCTTTCGAACTCTTTTTCTCGGGCATTACACACAACGTGTAATCGTGTGATTCGTAAATTTTTCTTTTCATGTACAAATATGAGGAATTCTGAATCGCACATGTTGTATTTTTCATTTTTTTCTATCAAATTATGATAAAAATGTTTTTTCTCGATTTCTTAAATTTTTTGTAATTTTCTACTATTCTATTCACATTTATAAGTGATTTTCTACTTTTCCACTAAGTTAAAATGAGAGCTGAAAATTTCGAAAAATTTAAGCTTCAAATTAGATCCAAAGAAGACCCCAATCAAATTTTGAAACAAATCGGACAGGGTCACTGCTGATCGCTGCGTGGAATGACTCAGAATGCCGCATATACAGTTACTGATACTACTGCAGAACTCGATGTGTCGCTTGATTCGTCAAATGTCTCAGTATTGATGCCAGTGCTGTCAGATTGTACTTCCTCTCTGTATATCATCCACGTGCGTTTATGGACTTGGGAATATTAACATTGAGAATGTACAAAAAAATTATGTAATATATTTCAATTATAAAATTTAGTAACAATATATTTTTTTATGTTGAATTTCCTCAATAAAAGTTGAATAATATTTCTTTTTGTCTATACATTTTGTGTTATAGATGCTATAGATCATTATTTTTGAAAGTCGAAATCAATATAATCTTTTGATACAAATTACTGTACACAATTATTGGAAAATGGATCAGAGTATCAGTAATATCTCAAGGTATCAGTAATATTAAGAAGTATGCGGTTTCCCGAAAATCCCGGGTCTGATATGTCCTTCAGGATCAAATCGTATACCCGAGATTTTCAGGATTCCTGAAGTCGGTAGCGACGCGTTATGAATAGTCATCAAAAATATTCAAGATTTATAAAAATTTGTATTTTTTCCGATCGTAACTTTTAGAATAGAATCGAAAAAAATCTATAATTCTTTCTTTAAATTTAATTTAAAATCCAATTCTTTTAAACTCTATATATTAGTAGTAGTGATTGGATAACTAAATAATAGTGAATATATCAACTATTATTCATTATTCATGCAATTTCTACCAATAAACAGTAGTTTCTCACTATTTCTAATTTAGAGAGTACGATTTTAATATGACAGGATTATTAAACATTTTCGGGTACCCGAACCCAACCCGACGGGTTGACTTTTCACATATCCGGAAAAGCACACACTCCCAACAGCATCCCGAAATAATAACCTCTGCACGACAGGAGAGTACCCCTCTCCTAGTGTCTCCACAGCCAAAATTAATACACGGCCAGCAGTGTGCGTTTCCCTAGCGTTTTTCACGCGCAGTTTCCACGTGAAAAAATTCAATCCACACACGCCCGACGGATTTTAATAATCTGCAAGCTCTGCACAACGTGGCGCGACTTTCGGTAACACACACACGCGCGGCGCAAGCTTTTCATTCTGATTTCTCGCGCTCTTTGAGGACCTAACGGTGGCGCGCGGGGGGTTGCGGAGAAAAGAAAAAAACAAACACGCTCTTAGCGAAACATCTCGAAACTTCAAACGACAAACATGGAAATCCACGAAACCCGCCTCGAAAGTTCGCGCGATAGAGAGCCGAGAGAGAGAGAAAAATCGATGGAGCCGCGAGTCTATACTTTTTGTGTGTGGGCGACGGAACAATAGCCGATATCTTCGATAACTCGACTCTCGCGCCACGAGTCTTTTCGTTGGCGAAACCATCGGCTGCGCGCCATCCCCCGCGACTTTTCTCTCTCTCTCTCTGCGTCTCTGCGACGACGCGCGTTTTATTTTTTATTTTCAAATCTCTTTTAACTACGCGCCTCGTTATTTCGAACCTCCTCGTGTTCCAACACCATCACCACCCCCACGGCGCTCGAACAATCGCGAAAATGTAACAAATTTTTCGCCGCGCGGTCCAATTAGTAGGCATTACCCGTTGCTGCTCGCTCGAAATCCGAGTGAATAAAAACGAGGAAAAAGGAAGACGAGAAAAAAAAACGGAAAAATTGCTCGCGGCGCGTGGCGCGAGGAGCGAGCCGCGCGCTGCACGTTCCTCGAATACCACCTCGCGGAATCCAATAAGTCCGCTCCCCCGTCGATCCATCAAACTCTCCAACCTATACCCCCGGCATCCATAATACATATATACATGCATATATACGTGCTCGCCGGGGGGATAGGGCGGCGCATTAAACATTTTCACGCGCGCCGTCTGGTATAATCGCCAGCGTCTTTCCATTCACGAGCCGGGGAAAATCGGGCCAAGCCGAGGAGAGGAAAATCAACAGAGAAAAGCCGAGGAGGGATTGGGAACGCAGCAGCAGCAGCAGCAGCCGGCTTACGATTGTGTACGTGCCTTTTCGAGCCGGCCGAGCGCGTCGTCTGCCACCACCCCCTGCAACCCGACCGCGCCGCGTCTTTTATCCTCCTTCCCTCGGTGATTAATCTCGAGTCGCGATTTTAGACGATTCTCGATCGGACTTGTTTGGAATAATCCAAGCTTATATATACGAAATGGCTCGTTTTAATATCCTATGTGGCTTCGCGCGAGAACCAACGCAATATCATGGCTCAATTGACTATTAGCGATTCAAAGATGTATTATTATCAAATCAAAGTGCGCAATAACCGTTCGACAATGTCAGTCTTATCTGAAAAAGTTGATGCGAAGGGTTTGTCACTGCAGTACATAGATGAATAGTACTATTTGTTCGTGCCAATATTAACCAAGAGCTACTCAGCTCAGATTAGGACGATCGTGAAAACACAATGAGTTTATTCTGATGGGATGAAAATATCAATGCCGTTATATACTTTAGTATCATGGAGTACCGAATATGACGGGAGTACCGTCGAAGTTTCGAGGGAGTGCCGGAACGTGAGAAGCCCACCACCTCGAGAGTCATGACTCCATTTCTCCAGTATGATCGATATGTCACATTTGCTATGACTCTATCAACATTAATCCACAGTTACATCTTCAGTTCGATTCTCAATGATATAACTACGCTTGTTAAATTAAAACAAAGCAAGATTATCAATGTACCCCCCTCGGAACATGACTCTGTAAATGTTTGTTATGTACAATGTTTATTTAAATTTATCGAACGACTCATTCTGAAGTCGGACGAAGGGGGAAGGTTTATATAGCTGATTCTACAAGCATTTCCAGAGAGTTGCGACTTTTCGTTGATTCTCAACAATCAATTCGAACTGTTGCAATCAAGATTCCTCTCTTCGGTGTACGCGAAGAATGCGCCATACGATCGATTTTGCCGCGCGACACTGTAGACCTCATTAGTTTGATCATTGCGAATTGACTAAAAATTAAACTCGGCGTCGATTATACAAATGTGTATTATGTGTACATCCATGAATATACACCGGGGGAGGAGGGAACAAAGCCATTCGCGACGCTCGATGCAAAAATTACTTTCTTTCTCTGCGGCGTGCATCCGTCGGCTGGCAGTCGCCGATAGTATCGGTGTATACACTCACACACAAACACACACACACACACACACACACACACACACACACACACACACACACACACACACAATTGATGCCGGATTCATTGTCCGGCGTACGTTGTATTCTCCTCTCTCTCTCTCCGTCTGTCTGTCTCTGTCTGTAATCTGTATAACGCGAAAGCGGGGAGCCGAGCTGTGCCACCAGCCGTCCATTTATATCAGCAATCCATCTTTTGTGCTGCTATATAAGCCGAAAAACACTAGAGTTGATAACGACAGCCGGCGAATCGATACACGAATATATAGAGAGAGATAGAAACGGCGAGAGTTGGATCAACAAGAAGTTGCATTCGCAAACGGCCGTTTCTTCCCGTCTTGCCGTACTCCAAGCTAACATACGAACGACAGTACTACACAGTCGAGCTGTAATATAGCAGGAAACGTCAGTTCCCTCGGATTCGATTGCCCGAGCGCGACGCGTATATAACACAACGAAGACGCGCACCGCATACGCGCTAACCGCTTCTTCCTTGCGACGACGAATTCGCGCTCCGATCGGCCGGAAACTCGAAACTGCATCAGCAGCGGCGCGCTCCGCCACTCGGCCGAGCGCGCGCGCACGTGTTATACCCGGCTCGTCGGGCCTTGTTTACCGCGGCGGCGCGGGGGGACCCACGAGTGCGCTTACTATAGTTCGATTTTGTGTATGTGTGTATGTATATCGGGAAGGGATTGCTACTGCTGCTGCCGCCGCCCCCGACAACATATATACATGTACATATATATTTCTTTTTGCGACGAGCTGTGCTCGAGGGTCGTTGCGGATGCGCCAGAGTGATTTCGTTGCCGTCAGCTCGAGTGGATGAGTATACGCGCCCCCCCCGACTCATTACCATTTTCTCGAGTGATTTTACCCTCCGACGATCCCTCAAAAGTGTTTTCCATCCTTTCGCCGCTTGTGCGTCTGGTTGACGCATATACGCGTCTCGAACACCCCCCTTTTCAGATTGATTTTTTCCAAACTTTTTTGGTTCGACGCGGTTGAATTTTGATCGTTCCGATCGCGTGTTGTTTTCGTGAAAAGTTATAATATATCACCGTTTCGTGCTTCCCACGCGTAGCTACGATGCGATAGAAGCATATGCATCTCAAGTTCGCATCACTGATAATCAATGAATTGGGGACAAACCCAGCCCTGCGAAAGGGGTGATTTGGTAATTCTTGGATTTGTTTTGAGCTTCTTCACGTCATATCTGTACTGCGAATGCGAAATACGAATCAATCATGTGAATCCAGTGAAATCAAATATACCATTTGCCAACGAATTCGTTGGTTATCCCCGATGCAAACTTTGAATACATCTCACCCCTTTTTCAGGGCCGAGTTGTTCTCAATTCGTTGGTTATCAACGATGCGCGAACTTTTATAATATATTACGGCGAGACGTACACGCCAAGGACAATTTGTCAAAAATGTTGCAGTACGTACGAAAAAGCTCAAATTATTAATTTAAATGGAAATCACTCAGAGTTAATTTATTTAATTTACCTAGAGATTCGGTATTTTAGTAATGCAATTTCATTGCAGCTCGTCACTTTTTAAAATTACTCCAAAAATTAGTTCATGCACATAATAAGTGGATAGATAAAGTGACCTTCTAAATTTTTATGCAACGATATTTTCATAATGTTTTCTCATTTCACTATAATCGATATTGTTTAAATTAAAGCTATAATCACACATCGAACAACGATTGATGCGTCGAAAATTACTCTCTTCTAATTCATTTTGTAAAACGGATATAGAGCGTACATTTCTCAGAGTAGAATAAAAAAAATTAATCCAACAAGGAAATGGACGAGTCTCGGTTCGCGTGTTTCAGTCGTACACTTCAATTCTTCAACGCGTGTCCATTTAACATTCGACGTATTTTGAAAATACGAAGAAAATTCGAGAATTCGTTTTATATACACGCGAGAGGGACACTACATCGCGGTATTCCCCGAACCAAACGTGTGCTCGGGTTTGAATCGTCGCCGAATGATTCGCGGGAAAATCGATACACATGTAATATACAGCGCGCGGTTCGGCCAAACGAAAATTGAATCGACGCGGTTTTATCGTTTCATCAATCCACCTCGGCTTTCTCTATGGAGATGTTTACACGCGGGGAGGCAGCAGCGCGATTACCGGGTAATTTTTGGGGCGAGCCCCGCGGACGAACGGCGGCAAATTGCCCGCTGAATTAAATTGAATGATTGGCCGAGATTGCTAGGATCGAATCGAGCAGGGCAAAACGCCTCCTACGCGGCGCGGGCCAATTCACTTAGACACACGCGCGCCCGCGAGAGAGCGCACCGCCACTTTCGACGCATTGATCCCTTTTTCCAACGAATATCGATGCGCGTCGTTTACGGCCGTTTATGTGCAAGAATTCGCGCGCGCACGTCGCGCGATTGATCCAAGGTGCACCTATCGAACGTATATGTATACATATATATACGCTGTCGTGCGCGCGCGAGTATTGATATTGGCACTGGGATTCGGAATATAAATTTCACTGTGCAACTTGAGCGTCGTATATCTCACTTTCTCGAGAGACGTTTGTTTCCGTATGTATATACGGAAACTCGGCGTGTATAATCTGTATACACACATCTTGTTTCGCACGTGTGTGTGTGTGCAAGTGTGCAAGTGTGCACAATTTTGGCCGCATTCAATTTGCACAGCGTATGCACGACATACCAAATAGAATATCAATATCAATTTGCGCGCGTGTGTACCAATCTTTTTGTTTCACTTGGACAAATACAAGTCTCGGGCTGTTTCAATATTGATCCTACTTCTTGTGTAAATTTGAACGAGTACATTTCTCAAATCGGAATAGAAAGAGAGAGAGAGCATTGATTGTTTGGCGGGGAGATCCTCATTATTCCACCTGGTTGTAATGAAACCGAGTCGTCTGCAGTCTTCTGTTCGAGTTGAAGACTGAAAATGCACCGGCTATCATCCTAGTCTGCGCAGATCATGAATATGTATATCATTAGCAATGGGCATTATAAACCGTTAGAAAGCATGAAGTGTTTTTAACCCAATATCCAAACGTATCAGATGATAATGCTTGCATGAGGCCAGGCAAAGTTGAAATTGCACATGTGGAAGAAAAACTCTCACATCAAACTTTTGATTTTTCCACCTGGCGTGCATGTTACAAGCTGCGTATATCCTCTAACCGCTTGCTTGTTAATGTGAACTGGATTTTTTCAGCTGTGCCAATTGAAAAGTAGAAAGAAGTGTGAGATTAATTCGCAGACTCTCCAACTTGCTCAAGCTGAACCAACTCCTAGAACAAGTTGTACGCTTTCCAATTTTTAAAATCAATGGGCAGTACAAAAATTGCCATCATTCAAGAGCCAAACGAATTGTATCACCAAATCATACACTGGTCACTTGGAACCTTGCTGCAAACTCCATTGGGAAGGGGTAAATCAAAGGCAGTGCTTACAAAGAGGAGCTGACGATACAGTTCATTGCTAGCAACAATTGCACGTGGTACAAACAAGATCGAGTTTGAAAACTCCCAAGAGCTGCAGTTACATAAAGCCTTAGGAGGCTCCTTCTGGTTTATAATATTAGAATTGAATGAAACAAGATACACGGAGTGATTCACACACTAGCACTCGAGCATTGTCGTGCCACAGACAGTACAGCCAGAGTACAAGCAAGTATGGTGCAGGGCGCAGAGAGCATCGTGCAGCCACAGCGAATGAACTTTTTGCAGCAGCCAGAGCACAGACCAAGCCAGTGGTAAACGGCCGAGCTGGATATTATTTTTACCTTGCCCCCAAGCCCCCACTGTCCTTTGGCAAACAACGTATGTAGCACGCGCACAGATATCAAAGGGCACACGCACACAGGGGGGGGGGGCGGCCCACAAGACAGACAGACAGACAGAGAGAGAGGCAAATTGAGAAGACACACGGGGGTCTCGAGCGAGGAGACGGTGTGCAAGTCACAGGGTATAGTGTACCGTTAGGCTATTACTCATTAGCCGCGCGGAGATCGCGTCGTCGTGTCCGGGGACACGGGGGCAGACAGAGAGAGACGACGACGACGAGGGAGAGTATGCAAGAGCCCGCGGGTATGGTGTGTAGACCTCGGCGAGATAGCGTACCTGGCTCGGCGGGGGCGCCGCTGCTGGTGCTGCTGGTGGTGGTGCGGGCGCTGGTTGTTGTCGGTCGCATGTCTCGCTGTGCAGGGCCGCGCGCGGACGGCGTCTCTGTCTCGCGCTCCTCTCTCAGGGCTCCATAACGCGCCGCGTCGCGCACACACGCACACACGTATACGTATATATATGAGTATATACGTTAGAGGCACACCGTGTAGTGTATCGGTGCACACACACTGCAGCAGGCCGCCGCTGCAGCCGCGCGCTGTGCAGAGAGGAGGCCCGACTCGGCTCTCTCTGCGCTACCCCGCGCGCTATGTCCGCGACTGGCACACCAGCACAAACTGCAGTCCGATCCGCGCCGCGCGCGCACGTACACGAGAGGGACTCTCTCTCGCCGCGGGGGCCGCGCGAAACACTGCTGCTCTGCACCAGAGGCGCAAGCGCGACGCGCGTGGGTGTGTGCGCGCTCGTCTGTGTGTATGTATATACCGAACGCGCGTATACACTCGCGCGAACCCGAGGAAGCAGTCGTTCCTCTCGAGGAGTATTCTAGGAGGCCGTCGATGCTGCTGTGCCGGAGGATACGGCCTCTTTTGCTGTTTATCACAATCCACGGCTTTGCTACGGGTCCCGTTTGTCGATGTATACCGCACGCACACACACGCGCGCGGTGAGAGACGCGGCGCGGGGGAATTCGGCGCGGCGAGTTTGGCAACGCCGACACGGGACGAGATATGGATTTCTTTTTTGACAGTTCGAATCACGGACTTAGTATATACTAAGTCCGTGGTTCGAATAACGAGCGGAGCGCGGCGGCGGACAACGAATTCGGCATTCCTCAGTGGCGCGCCCGGCAGCAACTGCTGCGCAGTGTGTTAATCGCGCCCTCGTCCTGATGATTTATCGTTAACCCGTTCCTCGTACGCTTCTTCGATGTTCCTGTGTCCGAGAGAGAGTCTACAATCCCCACCTCCGCGCGTGCACGCAAACTTCGTTCGTCCCGGAATTTCGAACATCGATTGGTTGCGTGAGAAGCTCGAGAGAATTTCGTATTCTGGTGCGTTGACTCCGTATAGATAACGGGATGTGGGTGCGCGCGCTGAGGAAGATTGTAGAATTATCGTTATATACAGCCAAAGATCTACTCATCTCTGATACAGCTTATAAGCTTGAAACGAGAAGCTGCGCGGAAAATTCGCTCAGGCTGGGCTAGGGGATTCTATAGGGATGTTTTCGGTTGTATGTTATTGACGAGTCGAGCTAGAGAGTGTTTTTAACGCGCCTAAATCGAATTTCGGAGCTTCGTTTCGGAAGAACAAAACTTGACTTTTTTTCTCTGTTTGATTCGGAGGCTTTTCGGATATGAAGCTCTGATACGGAGCTTTCATCAGCAACAATCATACAAAGTCAAATTGATTTCAAAACTGCGCTGTGAAATCTCAATATATATGAGAACGGAATAAATAATATTTATCCTCAAATGATTTTATTACAAGCCACATCTAACTATAAAAGGATCTCTCTATATGTTTTTGATTAGATATCTCCGTCGAAGATGTATTACCAAATAACGAGCAAACATTGTGTACCACAGGAAAAAAAACAGCTCGGAGAAAAATGAAAATGAACAAGATAAATTGACGTAAGTAAATAGATGAGATGAAGTTGAGCCCAAGTTTGATTACTTTGTCGATCGAGCAAACAATAATATCGGGGAGAAAAATATTCCAATGGCAGAATTTATTCGCAGAAATCGACAAAGAACATGGTACGTCTCTTTCTCCTGGTCTTTAATGGAGAAACTTTTGTGCATCGTCATATCCCTGTCGTTTTTTACAAAAACCAAAATTCTCGCCCAGATGAGCGTCACCTGCATTCATTGTAAATTAGCGCGATGTACTCGGAAAGTGAAGATGAGTATATATAAATATCAATCGAATTTACACAAAGAGATGCCGACTTTCGAGCTGCAGCGATGAGAAGTACAAATTTAGTAAGCCGGGCAAGCGGAAAGCACGCGAACTTTCATGTTATGATATCTACATAGTGGGGGGGAAAAGTATAAGCACTGTCATGCGTGGATGGGAAACTCGGATTCCTTTTTAAGCCTTCTCCACAACGCGTTCCGTTTTCCGCGGTTCCGCCTAATAGCTATACATAGATATAAAAACTCCCGAGTCAAGTTAGTTTTGACGAATGTCATCGATTGATATAAAACAAAAACTTTAAAAGTTGTTTTGATAAAAACTACTTGAAAAAATTGCACGATTAAAGTAAAGTCAGGTTAAATTTGTCATATACATAGATAATAATTATTTTGAACAGATTCCAATAGAAAAAAATCTAGAGCGAATTAGTACAAAATATTCATTAGAGAATTACAGGTACTATCTTATCGGGCTTCCATCAAATAATTCTCTGCTAAATACATAACATGCATCATTTGAGATTAAAAATTCAGACAAAACTACGTATACACGCTGATGTACTAATTCTTCGCGGAAATGAATGATTAAATAACTCAATATTGATTACGTTTCAACGAAATGCTTTCCACCAAATCAGTCTAAGTATTAACAAATATCTCGTGCGCGTAGCTTGTATTATCTTATAAAGAAATTTTCGAGATTGTAAATCGCAATTTTTAACAATTATTACTGACTTTCCTATTTTCCGATTGTCTTTTTCCATATTATCTTTCTACGCAATGAAGAAAATAATTTTCACTTGTCATATATAAGATCCAAAGACTTCGCGACCTCCAATGTAATCAAATGATTAGGAGTGTTCTTATTTCATCATCATTATTTTCATTCGTTAACCTATTGTTCATTGATATTTTGTATAAAAACTGTGAAGCTCGTTTGAATCAATTGATAAACAGATACGCGTGTATATACAAATAAAACATATGGAATGATCTAATGGATAAATTTCATTCTTCTTGGTCAGTATAACATAAATAATGATTTTAATAATATCATTGTTTTAGGTTACTACATCCGAAATCACAGTATACAACCCATGAATAATTCTACAAGTGTGGACGACAACGATAAACAAATGCTGACTCTCAATCGCAATCATCAAACTGACGCCAAAACTGTGTAGTATTGTGATATTATTAATTAGTACGTATTTTTATTTCCTATGTAAGTTGATTCAGTTTGTATTCGAGTTTCAATGTCATTGGAGAGTTAAGTGCAGGCACCAGCAGTGTTCATTACTGTTTCATTACTGTGCTCTATATATGTATTCTGATGATGTGTATATTATATGGATTGAAAGGAACATGTTTTTGTTATAACCAAATACACTGATAGAATATAGAATATATTTGGTATTTTGTATTCACTAAATGTGATACTGAATTTTTTCATCTCAATAGTTACATACAATTGAGTGTTGATTAAAAACAATTTTTTCAAAAACAAATATATTTCAAATAAAGGAATTGGAGATATTTTATAAACGTATTTGCAATGAAGTAATCGAATGCGTGTATTTCAAGCACCTGCCTCAATCGAATACGAATATTTTGTATGTATAACGATTGAAATACTGAATTTTCGCTCCTCAGGCTTTATGTGGACGGGAGGAACTTGACGGAACGGCGCGATTGTGGACGCGGCCTGTCCCCTCTCTCTCTTTCTCGCATAGAGGTGGGAGAGCACACGAGTGGGAGAGAGATAGAGTGAGAGAGCGAGCAGTGGGGCGCAGCAGCAGCAGCTGTCTGGTGGCGCCATGTTGGTGCCTCGGTGTGCGCTGCACGCGCGATGGGTGGCCGCTTGTGTCAAGCTGCGCTGCAGCTCTGCACTGCACATCTCACTCGAGCGATGACTGCGGCGGAGCTCGCCGTCCCCGTAAGCAGCAGCAGCAGCTTGTACCTCCTGCTTTAGCCTCGTCGTCGTCATCACAGTGAGTTGTTACGGGTGTGACAAGTGTGCGAGTATGTGCTCGGTCGCCCGGGGCTGACGATGCTGGGCAAACTGCCCGGGCCGCCCGGGCCCTGCCCCGCCGCCGCCGCCGCCGACGGCGACGACAACAACATGCCCACCGAGCTGCAGTCCTCGCCCACGGCGTACAAGGACCGGCAGAGGTGCAGCGACTCTTGGAGGCCGACCGAGCTCGATGGAGCAGCCGCGGCCGCCGCCGCCGCCCCCAGCGCCGAACAGTGCAGCAGCCCCGTGCAGGACAAGAGGCGCACGGGGGCCTCGTGCCAGGCCCTCAGGCATGCCGTGTCCTCCCTCAACAGGCTCGACGACTTCTACCTCGAGAAGATCGGCTCCGGCTTCTACTCCGAGGTCTTCAAGGTACGTCTCTGCTCCAGCTGTCCCCCCCCTGCGACCCACACACACACACACACACACACACACACACACACACACACACACACACACACACACACACATACAATGCACTGGTGCGTCGTTTGCAAATGATCAAACTTGCCATTACACAGTGGCGAACAAAAGTTCTTCTGGCTCGTCGCAAACAGGAGTCAGTTTGTCGTTGCAGTGTCCAGTGGAGTGAGCTATTTATCCCTGGCTCGGAGCCTTCTCAATTGTTACATTGCTTGACGCAGAATGCCAACACTCGACAGAGCAAAGTTGGGCTGGCGATTTAGTGGGTTCTTGTGAAATTGTAGATCGAGTTGAATCTTCAATGCGATGTACAAATTTTTAAGTGCCCTCAGGGGTTGCCGACTTCATTTTCATAACAAAAATCACATTTCTCACATTGGCTCTTGTGGCTCAAGAATTCATAAATCACTTATAAACTGAATTTAAAGAGTATGAGAAATTTGAGAAAATTCAAGGCGACAGTTGCTCATGACTAGATTGCAATTGGCTCAAAATAATTGTATGTCGCCAAAGAAGTGAGGTTTTGATGAATTTGACAGGGTTCATGTGCGCATATTGACTCAGTTACAGTATACTTAACAGCTTCAAGTGTTTTACAGTGTCTGTAATGAGTTTTATCAATTACAAAGAGATAAAATTGTCCAAAAGTCAATTGAAAACCCTCGGTAGGACCCCCACATTGGTGCTGGACCCAACGACGAGGCCACCTCGAGTGTCTGGTAGATGATTTGTGAAAATGAAACTCTTTCCAAATGCACAGAGCTGCGCGTCTGCAGCTGAGTGTGTCTGAGAGAGCCAGCTCTTTCACGAGGCGCTTTAAAAGCATTCTCACACTCTGGAAAAAAGCATCTCTGTACTCTCTGTCTCTGTCTGTCTGTGTCTTTCTGGGGGGACTTGAAACAAACCAGATATCTCCGGTGTACGAATCTCGCTGGTGCGATCGTGGAAAAAAGTGTTCGTCCAGCAGCGTCAAAGGCAGGGTCCCGAAAGTGAGTCGCGTGGGCCCGTCGGGTCACGTACCTCCGGATTATATTTATTTTTTTCACGGGCCTCGGGGCCCACGCGCACACGCATTCGCCTCACGTACGCACACGCGAACGGTGGAAGGTCCTTTTTTGTTGCTCCGCTGAATCATTACGCCTATGTCCTCGTCTCCTCTCGCTCTTTATTATTGTTTCCTCCACACACACACACATACACATACACGACGATGCGTACACATATATACGTATACACGGTGCATTGACGTCGTCCTTCCTTCCTTCCCGTATTGTCATTGCCTTTTTGTCTCTGAAGAAAGCCACTTACGAATATTGATGAGCGCCGCGCGAGGGTATAAATAAACCGCCGCGCGGTCCGAGGGGCATGTGCCGTAATCCGTGCGTTTCGCGCGCGCGCATCAAAGTACTGTTCTCTTCTGCACATTGGTTGCGCTGCTATTCCTCCAAATGCCGCGCATTCGCATTGGGAAAATTATATTCGTGCGCACACGCAATGGGAGCAGATTTTTCACGGGTACGCATTGCGTATGAGTCTTTTCTACAGAGTCTTTTCTTGATTTTTTTTTGAGCGACGAAATGTGTACATTTGACAGTGTCGTCGCCGTACGGAGCGACACAGCTTTTCGTGATTTATATTTTTCTCCCACACGCGCGTTTTCGATTCTGCGTTGATCTCTCGGCTTAGCTTCCCGTATATGCGTGGATAGTTCGGTGTGAAAAATTCCACGCCAGATGGAAATCTCTCTCACTAGTACGGGCGCAGGGCCGGATTCCGTAGCCGATGGATGGCCCAAGCTCCACCCAGGTTTTTCCTATGTGGTTTGAGCTGCTGAACACGAATTTCGAGGGTGGACAGCCGGAAAATGGGCAGGAAAATTTTTATCGAGAATTTTCCGAGAGCGATAGAAAAATCAGTTTTTTTGCAAAAAAAAAAATATTTTTATATTCTCCTCAGCATTCTGCACAAGAAAGGTCCATATACATTTTTTACGAAAAGGCGCCGTTCCGGAGTAAAAAATTCCCAAACTTTGAGAAAATGCGATTTTTTCCGATTTTCAAGGTGCTGCTGCTCAGTCACGCCACAATATTTTCCAATCCACCCGGTCTCAAACTGCTGTTTTGGGTCTCAACTGGAGATTTTAATAGTTTTGAAGCCTGAAAAATGGTATTTTCCAATTTCCCGGCATTAGTTTTCCAAGCTTCTCCAGCGCCCTTCGATTACGCTTATTCATGTGCTAAAGGGTTTTCCGAGGTTGGGTCGATGGTTAGATTCGACCCAATTTCTTTCGATAATGTTTCCCCATTTATTTGAATTCTCTAAAATTCAATTTTCCGAAGGAAAATTAGGAAATTGGTGAAAAAATTCGGAAAATTCATATAACACTGAAAATAGCAATTTTAAGTGAAAATCTCATTAGGGTAAAAATCGAACCATCGACCCAACCCATCCAAAACATTCCAACCATCGACCCAACCTCGGAAAACCCTTTAGCACATGAATAAGCGTAATCGAAGGGCGCTGGAGGAGCTTGGAAAACTAATGCCGGGTAATTGAAAAATACCATTTTTCAGGCTTCAAAACTATCAAAATCTCCAGTTGAGACCCAAAACTGCAGTTTGAGACCGGGTGGACTGGAAAATATTGTGGCGTGACTGAGCAGCAGCACCTTGAAAATCGGAAAAATCGCATTTTCTCAAAGTTTGGGAATTTTTTACTCCGGAACGGCGCCTTTTCGTGAAAAATGTTTAAGGGCCTTTCTTGTGCAGAATGCTGAGGAGAATATAAAAATATTTTTTTTTTTCGCAAAAAAACTAATTTTTCTATCGCTCTCGGAAAATTCTCGATAAAAATTTTCCTGCCTATTTTCCGGCTGTCCACCCTCGAAATTCGTGTTTAGCAGCTCAAACCACATAGGAAAAACCTGGGTGGAGCTTGGGCCATCCATCGGCTACGGAATCCGGCCCTGCGCCCGTACTACACCGCGTGGTGCAACAGTTTTTGACGCGTACGTGTACACCTCGAGCGAAATATTCCGTAGCTCGAGTGTATCCCGGCGAGTTTGAGCTGCAAATTTTTTTTTCGTCCCACACATGGAAATACCCTTGAATATCTTGAAATTTTGGTTTCCACCCGTTTCTCGATTTGACGAGTCAAAGAAATATGTAGATTGAGTTGCGCGAAAATTGGCGATGACCACCAATGTTGGCTTTTATTTCAAACGCTCGCCTGGTGATTTAGAGCCCTTTCAAACCGACTGTGAAGAAGTTGTCAACTCTCTGGGTGTATGAGAAATCACCGTGAAACTTTCCAACGTGATTTTTGGCTCTCTCGTCCAACGTTTCTTTTTCTCGGAGATACTCGAGAATCATTATTGATTTTATGTATGAAAGGTATATGCATCATCTGTATTGATGGTCGCCTGTGTACTGATATACTGCAAATGGATTGAAACGAGAATAATCGACAGAATATCATCAGGAAATTGAAACTTTTGACAACCTGAACACAAAGCTCCATATCTATAAATGATTTTCCACGTAAATTGATTTTAAATTTATTTAAATGGATCATTAAGTTTGGATGCATGAGTGAATTGAAAGTTAATATCTAAGGCGACGAAAATTTGTTGAGTGAAGAAGAGAATAAAATTGCAACCATGGATGCACTGAAAAATACTCAAAATGTCTCTGGAATCCGATATCTTAGATATATACTACACCTGACACAGCACACTTTCATATCTGTCTGTGTGTGCGGGCCTGTGTACACTCTTACCCCAGCTTTTTGTTGTTTCTGAGTAATCTTGACTCTTCGATCAATTGCCGAGCAGATTAGATAAGTTGAAAAATAATTGTCAAGTCACCGGCACACAAATCCCAAATCTACTACGACACTCGCGTGCCAGACATTTTTTTATCTCCCCGTGTGTGTACGCGCGCGTAATATCACAGATAATTCGTTCACCTTTTCGTGCTCGCGAATTGACGTCCCTTACTGTCAATCCACTCGATTATTCAGACTCGAATTGATTCGGTTTTGATTTACAGATTTGCTCAAAATTCCGAATCGCAAGTAATCGCACGTGGTTCGTATTATTGGGAGCTGGATGACAAAAATGAGAAAAGCTTTTCTCCGCACCTACAGAACCCTTCAGCGGGGATGTATTGCTCGATTGTTGATTTCGGTTTTCTCACGCCGAGGGGTACAATTGAATAATGAAACGCGATATGAAAATCTCGATATATAATCCAGATAGAGTAGATAAGAAAGACAAGTTGGAACGAGGGAAACATTGTGTTTGATTAGAGCGAATGACGGAACGTCGCGCGAGCTTAACACGGTTAAGCCTTGGAAGAGAAAAACCCCCGGTGTATTTACACGTAATCAAGAGGAGGACGCGAGCGAGCGAGCAAACGTCATTCGATACTTGACCCGAGTTATGCGAAAAAAATCGTTCGGCTCTAATTGTCGCAAAAGCACACACACACATCGGAGTCATTCACCCTCTCCCCTCTCCCGTGTGACAAGTGTGTATATATATGAGCAGGTCGGGCCGCGAAAAGAGTTTCGCAATGTCAAGAGGACCGACGAGGCGAAACGTCGTCGTGTCCAACGTTGCTTACGCCACGCGCCCAGAGAATTACGTAAATCACGTTATACTCTGTCGACGGCGCGGAATCTTGTTACTGCAACGCTGATTTAGCGGAAAAATCTCGCTCCCTCGAGTGTATACCTATACCGTCCGCGACCCGATGACATTTTCGACTTAAAGTTTTCGCCAAAGGTATACTTTAGACAGAACAGGGTCGCTCTTTTCGCTCGGGAATTTTTTGTATGTCGGGCAACCGGTGCCTCATCCCCCCACGAGCTTGGTTTATTAGTGGGTGCCGTTGAAAGAAGATGACGCGCAGAGTTTTTCCAGACTCGCTGTACTCGGAACACTGAATATCGTATATTGGTTGTTATATTTTTACTGTGCTCTTTAGTACGGTATATACACATGGCTAGGTGGTATTAGTAAACTTTACACTATCCAAATCGTAGTAATTATAACTGGAACAAATCATATACATGTTTATACGATATTTCACACGTATGTATAGAGAAGCATTACGGTACAATGTTCAAAAACTGATAACATTGGAGGGATTGAGAATTAAAAGATTAGTTCATAGACCCGATTCTCCCCAAAATTGATTAAATTTTTAGAAAATAATTATTTCAACGTGAGAGAAATCGTATTTCACGGAAAAGAAACGTATCGACTTTGATTCGACATATTCGGATTATACGCGAGAAATTCCATGAAACTGCACGACGAATCGAGTGCAGCGAAGCTCATTACTCCATACGAGGTACTTGAATCCATCCCACGATCTACACAGGAGAAACATTCAAACCAGTCACTGTTCATAAAAAATATCGAGTTTTCATCGTTCGAGCTTGCCGTAATCGTCGTTGAAAGCTAAGAGCTACTTTAGCACGAAAAGACGAGTAACAAAAAGACGACCGCGAAAAATCTCTCGCGAAGCAAATCCATTTGGGAGAGTCGCGCGCGTTCCTCGGCGTTGTGTGCGCACTCCTTGCACGGAGAGCTCTCGATTTAATATAACACGCTATATACGTGGCTCGCGTAAATCGAGCCAGCTCTCCCGACCAAGCTCCTATTCTCGGACACTTTTCGCGCGCGATCGAAAACGTCCGCAAAATATTTTTAGGACGACACGCCCGAAGCGCGGCGCCGAACGATGCGGCGATAAAAAAAAAAGAAAAAGATTCGCGCTGCAGCGGACGGGAATCTTAAAACGCACATACGAGCGTCCGGCCGAATCCGATTATGTTATACGTGGGGGGGAGGGAGAGGCAAAGAGCGAGAGAGGAATGTCGAAAGGCCGGAGTTCGCTGCGCCGGCAAATAGCTATATATGATAATTGCGAACTCGCGCGCATTACTGGAAGTGGATCGGCGCCCCCGCGAGCGTTTTAGAATGTAATATATTCCGCGTCGAATTTTTTTTCGACGAGATCGGGGAGCGAGAAATTTGCTTGCGTAAGGGAGACGCGGGGGGAAAAACACACGTACGTATACGCGGTACACGTGAGGCAAAATTTTATCGCTCTCCCGAGAGCCGATTGAACAGGTTGTTCAACTCGCACCGCGCGCGGAACCGCTGGCATACTCGGGAGATCCTTTCCTCCCCCTCCCACCTTCGAAAGGAAACTTCCTTGTGATATGGGAACGGAAGAGGAGTCCTGCGCGCGAGTATATTGTCACTTTCGATGCACATTTTGCCCGCCGCACAATAACAAGCTGCCGACGCTCGGGCATACGGTGACGAGGGCGGAACAAAATGAGTGGTGTATACGATCGTCGGTCTAGATGAGTTTTTATCTCCAGCTCTGCAGTATATGTAGTTTTCTTTCCTAAACTGAGTGTCGAGCGATCGCAAATGTTACGTTTAGATTACTCTGTCAATGTTAAATAATTAAAATAGTTGAAAAGTATTATTCTTTAATGAATATTCACTGTTCGTTGGTGGTGAAAATTGCATATATGATGAGCAGTAAATTGAATGGCGATTTTCACCTGTTACTCCCAATATAGTTTTAGTCGAATCGAAGAGTTAAACGTATGTGTAGGTGATTTCCCACAAGTGATAGTAAATAGACTATGGCCCCGAATTTTTCCTGGTGGCTGAACATTGTAAAATCCACTTGAACCTGTGGATACAGGGCTGATTTACATTCTCACGGTCGGTGGTCGGAATCGTGGCGGAATCTCGTAAAATTGCAGCATTTTCATTCCTCGTTTATCGGGGATTCATTGGAATAACGGGATGTTGTACGAGAAACTCGGAGATAGTCGGTGAACGATGATCAATATAAGCCATTGCTGGGTCAATCTCGATACATAATATACGTATACATATATACACAACATTTTGCTCACGCGCGTATTTGCGTAGATTCGCATGAATGAATTGGTGACTATACGTCCCCTTTTAGCACTCGACCGTTTAAATTTAACTTTTTGATAATTTTGGCACAAATACGCTCTTCTCTCACTTTATATACCTAATTAACTTGCACGTACGTGTATACACACATATCCGTACGCGCAGGCTAGGTATAATAATATCCCCGCTGAGAAATACGTCAATGGATCTTTTGCTCGGATATAATAATTTCAAACGACCTGCGCAGCCCGACGAGTGATTTATTCGGAGGTGAAATCCTTCGGATTATCAAGACACACATACACACGCGCGCAAGAGCGAGAGAGAGACTCCTTCCGTCCGACTCGGATTTGGATATTCTCAAAGCGAAACTGCAGTTCCCGAGGAGCGTACAAACGATTCGCCGTCCGGCCGGTTCTCGCGCGCGCGGAGCAAATCAGAAATGCGACGCGCACTTCGGGGTTATTGTGATTATCTCGGCGCCTCGAGTAGTTCCGGCCGCGACCACACAGCCAGACGCCAGACAAATTATATTGTGAAAATTACTCATTACTTTTTTTTTGTTTAGTAACGCAGGTGATTATGACACGGTTACCAAAAAACATTTAAAGAAAAATCATACAAAATAATCGTAATTGTGATTTTAAAATCTTACTGTTCGAGGAGAGAAATCATATTGCATGCAGTATTACTTTTTTCCAGTAACGCAGGGACAGAGGAATATTATGGCACTATTAACCTTTAAAAAGGTTTCTCTTTGTGTTCAAAATATTATAGTTAGAGATAAGAGTTGGAGACAAACATTACTCAGAGGGGAATTATACAGTGAATTTAGTAACACAGGGGTATTATGACACTTTTAATGGTAAGATTTAGGCAAAAAACAATTACGAAAAATATGCATTCTTTCCCTATATTGATTGCTCTCGGACACTCGTTATCAATAGGGTCACCAGGAAGCTATAACGCGAGCATGTACATACGAGCTCCTCGAGAGACACACGCGGGCCACAGGATGTTTCCGATTCGTGCCTCGGCGATACGGAAAACGCCGCGTCATTGAGATGCTAATTCAGTCCTCCGCCGTGTGGTGAAAAGCCAAGGGGGGAGGGGGAACAATGTCTCGCAGGGGGGGAAAGGTGTTTTTTCTTTATTCCACTCTCTCCTCTCTCTTTCTCTCGTTCGTTTCCCCGATTGTGTGCAAAGGTTCTCTCGGGGGGGGGGGGGACAACGAACGCAAATGTATAGATATTCCCATCGCGGTGCTCGAGTCTTCCTTCGCGATAACGAATCAACAGCATCGACGAGTCTTTTAATAAATCGGACATCCGAATATAGAATACGCTCGGCGATTCAAGAGAGAGAGCTGCAAGTACGAAAAATCAAACGATCGTTATACGCTCGGTCCAAAATTTCCCGCGCGTCCATGTGTCTAAACATAGAATTGCGCGCCGATCTTGGAAAATGTTGTGTTTCGCGCGCGTATATACAGAGCCAGGCGCTTGAACGCAGGCAACGGTTGCATTTGGGTCGAGGCCCCCCTTTTTTTTGCCAAACGCAACGCGCGAGGCTTTTCCCCCACGGTTGTACGCGCGCAGCTGTGATAACAGCCGCGAGGTGTAGAGCTTTCCGCGCTTATTGTTAACATTCTCGTAAAATATATATGGATGTACGCGTGTGAGAGGATGAGAGACTCGTGTTGGATGAATGCGAGATTAGCGAAATGGTGATATAGTTTCGAGGATCCGTTCTGATTTTTTGGCGAATCGTTTGAGGAGCGTATAATAACTTTGCGCAAGGGTACATATTGAGATGGAGAGCGCGTGACTCGGCTTACGAGATGGAATTAGTCGGGACAAATTGAAAGGTATGCGTACCCACGCACATTCTTGTGGAATTCTAGGCCGCGGTGGGTACATTTTCCCTTTTTTTCTTTTTCTGGCCGCGCATCCGACCGCTAATCCAGCATCCAACAGAAGTGTCACGTTCGACGCCTCCGCGACTCTCGGCCTCCCTCCTGCCGTCTCGTGTCGCGCATTCTTTCACGAAAATTAAAACCCCGGCTTGTTGTCGCGATGAATTTACCATTCCGTTGTGTCGGGAATTTAAAGCTGAGAAAATCGCAAGATTTTTTTCCCTCCGCGATTTTTAGTGTAGAACGAGGCAAATTACTAAATCCACATGCTGGGAACTAGTCACTTGCTACTGTTTGTATATTATATACTATTTGTTAGGAAAAATTGTGTAATCGATTAACGATTAATTTTCTTTTTTTTCTTCATAAATAGTGAATATAATTCACTGTTAGAAGTAATGAATGTTTTACTAATTTTTGAGTTGTTATCCATCAGCCATACAATTTTGACTAATGAATTGTACGTAGCGACGATATTTCATAGTAGACTTATTTTTCGTAGTACCATATCGTATAGTACGATACACGAATTAGAGATTTTGGCCATTTTATCAATGATATTACAATCTTTATTACTAGACAGGCGAATGTCACTCGAAAAATATTCATCAGTCATTTCATCGGTTTCCCAAATTTGACTACTACGAACGTTAGTTTTCAGCCGCTCGTGGTTCACAAAGTACCTCGTCCCCTGGTTAATTCCTCTGGAACATTCCGAGTAGTCAACTAGATTCTAAACGGATTCACTCGGCTCGCTGCGCGGAGTACGAGAGCCGAGAGGAAGCGAGATCGAGGTCTTGCCAAAATTCGGCTATACAGACAGAGCATCATCGCGCAGACAATGCCTCCCTGACATAACTCCGTGTCTCTGGCGAATTCGCTGCCAGGGAATGGCCCAGCCGGCCGCTGCGAGCATTTTCGCCTCCTCCATTCGGAACCTCCTTCTCGAATTAATAATCCGCGTCTTCCTCTGTCCGTCGTCGTGGGGACGTTGTGTGCAATCCGCCACAACACGATTCCGGCAAGTTGCGGCGGAAAAGTCGCGAGGATTTCAGCTCTCTTTTTCGAGCGAGCCCCACTCGCGCGAGCTACAATGACTGTGCGGCTCGCGCTCGTGCAATTGTCTAATTTTAGGCGGCAATTAGACCTGCGGAATTGTTTGAAACTTTGCCGGAATATTCGCGCGATGCGCCAGCTCGGGAGCGGGCCACACCGGGGCAGGGTATACAATGTGTGTCGGAAACTGGTGGATCCAACTTTTCACGCGTCTCTGATCAGACGTGTTCCGATTCAATTGTAAACCAGCCTGCCCCGCTTGACGTATGACGACAGGAATTTTTCGCGATCCCACGCGTGATGTAAACCGGCCACAGAAGCGTAACCTGCACCTTTTCTTCGAAAACTCGTCACCCGCTTCGTGAAAAAAGACCCAGGGTGCAAGGAACAGGTTGTCGCGCCGTGTAAATCAAGCCTAATATCAACACGCATGTATATACATGTTACATGTCGCGCGGATTTTTGGCGCCCAAAACTCGAGAAGCTCTGGAGAGGGAGACGCGTCCTTGGGACGGCCTTGGGCGCCACCTTCAAGGTACGTCGCGGAAGTTGCCGCTTGTGTACAGCTCCTCGCGATTTGCCTCGATTACATTGGTATGCCGTTTGCAGATTAGATACACTGAGATGTGTCTGATTATGAGAACTTACTATTTCAACGTAGCACGCGAAGACGTACTCTTTGAATTTAAAATAGAAAAAATGCATAACTGATGAAAATTGGTTAAATTTCACTATTTTTCAAGCGAGCGTTTATTACTATTATCCATCAGTTATTCAAATCCGACTGATAAATAGTAGTTTTTTTTTACTATTTTAAATTTAGAGAGTACTAGTCGTTACTATGCTTTATGAGTCAAACTACTCTGTTTACAGCAAAAGACTACTACATATATGTATGTAAAAATAGAACAACTGATGATTAATTGTGAATTCTAGAATTAGTAAAATATTTGATATTTTGGATACTACATTTGCATTTACTTAGAAATAATCAAAATTCACTTAGGAGTTTACCAAAACTGCTTATTCGTGTATCGAATTATTCAATATTTATATTGGTAAAAGAATGTATTTTTTAGAAATTCAGATTTTAGTAAAAATATAGTAATTATTGCAATATTTTTCTCCCGAGAGATATATATACACACGCCCCTCGATCTTGAATCTGTAGATTTTTCGGGTGTCTCCCGCGGCAAACTTAGGGATCTGGAAGTGGAATGCGGTGCGCGTGATCGACGAGGTCAGCATTGGATCTGAGAGCTGGATTACTTTTATTGGCCGCGCTCTGTCGAGTTAATTGTGCGATCGCGCGCTCGCCGCGAAATTGACGCGTTGTTTATCGCCGAGATATAAACGCCGCGACTGATAAGTCTCGGACCGGTTGGAATCTCGGCTAAGGTTGGACAATTCCCGCCCGGTTTCCCTGGGAAAAGCCCACGGTTACTTGGCTCGGATGAATAGTGTCTTAGGAACGAAGTTATCTTTGCGCATTTTCAACCGACGACAAAATTAACCAGCTCGTTTCCTCGAATTAATTGTACTAATTTTCTTATCGACCCCCTTGGCAGACTGTATATTTTTTTTTCTTGGCGATAGCGAAACGAAGATAAATACTATTAATCTTAAACCTTGTCGAAGGTGAAATTACTTTTGTGACACGTGTAGCCGACAGATGTTGAATTTTCATTATGCCGCGTCCAAACTCATCGTCGCATCAACGGTGGTCGCGTTGTGATTATTGATTTTTTTCTCCACGGTCCTTCGTAAGGAGTGTCTAGTATGTTTGAACGGACAGTGGCAATGAACTTCATGCAAATATTTGTCTTCGTGAGTGACTTTTCTCATTGGACTTTTTTACTTTTTTTTTTCATTCAAGGTTGGAACGTTAGAGTTGAACACACTCACTGAATATCAATTATTCCCGTCTGTCTCGAAGTAGGTAGTTGAAGAACTGCACAAAAATATTCGGATACAACATTATTTCTTCCGAATTATTTATTTAATCGATTTCGGTATATCCGCAAGTTCCTTCCATCTGAAAAACACTTCATCACCTTTATTCATGATACCATATGAATTATATTATAGGATTATAACACGACGATATACCTTGCGTTTGTTAGCATTCTACCGAAGATATTATTTTTTTTCGATTCAAAAGAGATTTCACTGCATATATATTACATTTTAATTAAAAACATACTATATCACCTCGATTCCTTTGGCTTCCATTGGTATTGAATACTTGATGTCTTCTCCGGGATAATCCTTTGTGAAAATAATCATACGAAATATTTCGTATGATAAATATATATATATATTTTTATATATATATATATATATATATATTTGCAGACGACGCGTGACCTTAGTAATGAAGCATAGTTTACAGCTTCGTTTATAAATTTTCGTGTCCCAGACATCAAAGACCAGTTCGGAAACAAGTTTGTTTTCTCACTGCGGCGTTTTGGTGAATCAATAATCGATGATTTGAAAGTAACCTTATGCATAAAACTATTTATAATGTGCAACCAAGAGCGAATTTTATCATAAAACAAGATAACTCGAAGCAAAAGAAATATGTCACTGCTATTCAATCTATTTAACTATGAAACGTTTGTTTTTGCTCGAGTCGACTTTATTTTTGTTTTGCAATAACATCCCACTTTGTAATTTTCCGACAACGAATCGTCGGAGAGAAAAGAAAAAATGAGCCAGCCATTCCAATCCTCGGACACGCTGTGTACGCAAAAATTCCTGACCACCGAAAATTTCCGCATTACCTCATCCCCCCGAGTAACGACCCAATTCGAAGGGTTGTAAATCGTCAAACGAACATCGTCCGTATCCCAGGGACAATAAAAACCGCGATCTAAAACGTGAAAACGCGATTTATATTTTTTCCCCCCAAATTTACGCGCACGCATCAATGCACCCGTACAAACAGCAGTGAGAAAAGCGCATATAACGCGGAGTTGCGTCGTACATAACCCACGCGTTCTATTTTAGAAGTTGGTCGGGATGCAGTATAGCCGCGCCGCGTCTCAACTCCCCCGCGTGTTATCGGCAGAAGAAAAACAAAGAGCCGAGGAGAGAAAAAAAGGGAGGGCGCGAAGAAGAAGCAGCCGCTCCGGAGAGTAAGACGAGGGATCCACTGGGGACGTAACATGATCGCGGCTGCTCCAGTTCATTCGTTAAGGCGTGCATATACTCCAAGTTTGCTTCAGATATATGTCGATTCCCAAAAGTGCACGGGAAAAAGAAAAAAATATGCTTTATTTATGATTCTGGATTCGAGTACATCCTTCGAGTTAGTAGTTGGTACTGAGAAAAAAAAATAACGAAAGAAGGTTCGTTCATATATCAGTAATGAGTAACAACAACCAAAGATTAATCAAATAGCGTTCAATGAACTTTATGAATTTGAAATAACAATTTACTAATCAACAGTGAATATTTACTATTCTCTGGCGAAAATGGCGTAAGTTGTAAGCAGCCAATATTTGAATAATTCACAACTGAATAGTTTTTTTCAACCATTTTAAATGATAAATTGTTTAACCTTATTGACAATAGTGAACATTTCGACACTCTGATTAATAGTTTTAATAAACTTTCCAATGAAATTTCATTATTTATTATTGAAAAAATAAATTTACTCTTCGAACTAGTGACCGTTCGCTGTTACTCATCAGTCCATATACAATATTCTCACTAACGACCTGCAGTTTTTAACCATTCCAACTATTCTAAATTTAGATAGTATCCGTAGCAAACAAGAATCCTCGTATCCAAGGCACACCGCAACTATTCACCTGGCAGCTTGGCGCCGGGGAGGTCGAATTTCAATTAACCGATCGCTTAACCTACGTAACTCCAAAAAGACGCCGACAAGCGCACGTACGATTAGAAAAAAAATCTCGCGGATGTGCGCGGGCGAGCGTGAAAAACCCGATGCCCATATATACTCGCGCGCGAACAAAAGCGAATTCCTCCGTCGGGGAGAGCCGGGATACACGTTGGCGAGTTATCCAATCGCTCGCGCCTCTCTCCGTTGGTGCGCGAACACGCCGGATTATGAATTTTCCCCGCGCGTGTATATATATAATAGCCGGGACAGTAGACAGAGAGAGATGCGCGGGTTTTGGCAGAAAGTCGTCGTTTGACGCAACGCCGCGCGAGAGCGGAGTTGTTGCGCAACCTCATTTTCCTCGGGCGCCGTCTCTCTCTCTCTCTCGTGACGAGTCATTTGAGAATCGCGAGATATGTGTCGTCGGGCGGGTGCGCGCGCGCGTGATATTCAAATTGCCCGCGTCGAAATTTCCCTTCTCGCGCGCGCGCCAAGCTCCGGGGCTTCCTGTATATATATAGTGGCTCGAGATTAGCCTCCCCCCCGCCCCCCGTATTCGGAGAGCCTTTCATCAAAATTTCACGCCATTATAGCGAGCGCGTATAGATTACGTAGATATATGTCTCCGCGAGGCAGTTTCCGCGATCCGCCAAGGGAACGGGACTGTTCCATGGGTATATATGCGAGAGAACTTCTAGTTGTAATTCGTCCGAACCTTGTTTTCGAATTGTCAATCCTTCCTCTTCTTTGTCACGGCTCGAATCAAAGATGCCGAGGTTAAAACTATAGCCGAGCGATTGTCTTGACGTCTCCAAATTACACTTGAGCGACATGAATAATGACGTTATATGTATATGTACTTGGTGAATTATATATACAGTCGAATAATATGTTTGCGTCCGTTGAAGCTGAGCCAGATTCCATTTTGCTCCGTTACAGAAGAATAATAATAGACCAAATATAATATAGCTTCGTGTATGATTCATCGCGCGACTATCTCCAACGCGTGCAGGTTTTGTTGTTGCCCCAACCCCCCACCCCTTAGTCGGACGGAAAAGTCGCACATGACTGATTCCGAAGATGATTCGGCAAATTGAAAGCGGTGGCCCCTTCTCTCCGTATGCAGGCGAATTTTTTTTCGAGGCCAAATGAGATTATCGGCTCATCGATTTATCGGCGAATAGCGTTCACCCACTCCAATACCTCCGTTGATTGGGCATCGTGGGACTTTTTTTCTTAACCCATCGGACGCTGGGTCCAGTGTGGAAGAAGAATATAAAATTCATCATGTATATTGCCATTCACGTGCACATGAAAATAATACAAAAATGGATATATATGTTAATTTCATCCGTGTAATTTCCATAGAAAAGTCGTCATATCATGGATAATACTATATGGTGTCCGATAGATCACACTTGTTAAAACACATAAGCGACGAACAAAAATGTGAGGTGTGTGAGTCACGATCGTGTTCTCAAATTTTTCAAATATATAAATATGAAGTGCCTAGCTAAATCATCTCATATATCATGATTTTGAATTCACTCTAGTATGAAATTTGAATGAAAACTCCCTTACAATTTCTCATAATATACTTATAAGCGACTACGACGACACATATGGAAATTTTATGGAAAACAGATCGATTCCCATAATGATTTTCGTATGAGTATACATTGTACGGATCACAATGTACATTCCATGAATTTAAAATTTTTGTTTTCACATGAAGTGAGACAAAGACTGGGTAAGCGAGTCGTGTGTGTGAACATGAATAATTTATCTCTCGGTCCGTAACGAAAGGAACACTTTTGAGACTCCCTGCGGGAAAAGAAGAATTAAAAAAAAAAATTAAAGTGAAATCCCGATATATCTAACCAGTTTCTCGTTAGCCGAGTGACTGTTAACAAATTAATTATGTGCTCGTTGGAATATGATTTTCAGCATTTTTCCCCGTTACAGTGGAAGTAACGTTTAGCTCAGAGGTTTAGCGCACCGAGCGTTCTAATTGATTTCCATCGAGATCGGGACCGAATTAGAAATTGCCAACGTGAAACGAGAAAATTTCATCCAACGTTGACGATGATTTCATATTAATCGAGCGCTCGGGCAAATTGAATGGTTTTTTTCCTCCAAATGGAAAAACTTTAAAACGACCGATATCGAGCCCACTCGAACAATGAAAAGTATACAGTACAATGCTTGCTTGCTTGCTTGCGCGAGCAGCAGGAGAAAAGGATTCGTAAAAGAAAGGAGAAAGAGCAAACGAATGTAACGCGTATATAAAAACCTTTCGCGTTCACTCGTTCATCGTCGGATTGTATTTTTCAAGCCGCCGAGTGAAAGGATGGCTCTTCCTACGTAAATCGGCATTTCCTGTGTGTGTTATCCCCGCGTCGCGCATTCCAGTCTCTATTCCCGTGTGTAAAACGATTTTTCGACTCCCCCCCCCTGATATGAGCTTTTCTTTCCTTGTTATTGCTGCTTTTGAGTCTTTATCCCGCGAAAGAAATCAATGTTGACCGACGATCCCCGAGTTTCGGCGTCTCCCAAGTTTGTTCGGGGCTCTCACACGTTGATGCGCGAACCCGAGTATAATCCAAGGAAAACATTACTTCGAACTGCAATTATTTTCTCAGCCTTGCGTGGGTGGGTTCGACAACGAGATCCAAAATAATATATGTATATCTTCGCGTCGTCGTTGAAATCTCGAGCAAACAAATGACACGTGTCCGGAGTATTGCGCGGATCGAATTACGAAAAATATTGTCGTCAGGGAGGATCGAATTCTCGGACGTTTTGTCAAATTGAGGTGGGGAAAAACTAACGACTGGCGCGATTGCGTGTACCTCGTTGGCGTGGCTTCCCTAAAGCCTCTACCCAATGCCAGAGGAATCTCATATACTCTTTTGCCACTTAACGACCGCTCCTTATTTTTAAACAATATATAAATCGTAGGAATCAGAGCTCGAATAACGCTAGGGACGTTGGGATGCCGCGATATTGGTCGAGCGATCGCGTGAAAAAGAAGAAGAAGAAGAAGGAAAAAACGGTACAACTCGGACTGGAAAATGTAATTACGCCAAGTATTTTGCCCGTCGTAAATGAAAATATACCATACACACAACAACAGCGCATTAGCGATCAACGCACGTAATTAGTATTCAATTGAAACGTCCATCAAGCCCGGGGGGCACGAATGGGGTGGAGATACTTACGTCTAATTCATATGACGCGCACATCTCGTGCTCGAGCTCGCGTATATCCTATATACTGTTACTTGCATAATTCTCGTATCACTTTCGAAATGCGTTGGAAGGAAAATTCTCCGATTTTTCGATGCAGCGTTCGGAAATTCGAGTAGCTCGATTTCTCGAGCGTGAAGAAAAAAGGAGGCGTGGAGGAGAGAAGAACGAGAAGCGATGCAGAAGAAAGAAGAAGAGAAGCGTCTAATTGGATAACGCGAGTTCTCTAATACGCGCAAAAACTTTCTAATACCCCGAGAGATGCGCTCGTGTATGAAAGATAGTACGGGAGATTTTACAGACTGTTGGAAACGGACGGTGTGTAAATCACACGATCGGTCGACCGTCGAACGACACTCGGGGTGGATCTTGATTTGGTGGATCGATGAGTGTGGAGGTTTGATCTGGCGATCTTGTGTGGAACTTTGGTCGCGGCGTGCGATCATAACAAAGCCCAGCCTGCCATCATGCCAAAATTGCAATTTTTTTTTTTAGCAACGCAATGCCAGGAAGCCGTTGTAACGGTTTTGACGTTTGAGAAAATTTCAAAACAAGATACTATTTTTTTGTTGTTGTAATTTTCACGTTGTGAGAAAAATAATAGATTCGACAATACGATTTCTCTCCCTGGGCCTGCACTGAAAAGAATCTGATTATGATAGTTTATTATTTCATCGTAGTAGAGGAAAACATAGTAGTCGTAACGCAAAGTACCCATTTTCCAGCGAAGGTTACAATTATCGCATAGTAAAATTTGATAATACCGTTTACTATATATAAATTATTCTAAAGTTCAGTGTCTTATCAGCTCCTTACTATAATTATACTTAATTGTACAATAATCACGTATGAAAAATTACTAAATCATTCGTAGAAGATTATCATGAAAGTGAATTATTCATGAATTAATTCGTGAGTTTTTCGTACCATATAATATCCACACTTTAATTGAATTCAAACTGTAATTGGTTATATCTTTAATTTCCACTAACTCTACCATATATATTACTCGAGACATACAGTAGATTGTAATACTCCACAATGTACGCGTATAAAATATCCTATAAATATAAAAACGTATGTTATTTTTTCCAGTAATGATTCGCATGATTTGGATAGTAAAGTTCACCAAACCGTATTTACGTCGTCCTGAAAAACAAAGTAAAAATGTAACGACCATCACGATATTTGCCTCTCCACGTGTACCGGACAGTCGCCGATCTCTCGCCCCCGTAATCGCGTCGCGAATTTTTGCAAAACGATGAGAAATAAAAAAGTTCGTCCTTGAGGTGCTCGCGTCGGGCGCTCGCGAGAAAGCCGGTCACGCAGCGCTGGCGATATGGAGTGTGGTGCGCGTGAGCCGCTCTCTCTAATGAGCCTCGCGGCTGGTACTATACGGCGCGAGCGCATCTCTGGCCGATAACGCTCGCTTATCGGGCGTATGGTTTCGCCCACGGCTGCTCTCTCGCGAGTGCATACGCG